>CM046672.1:28265149-29755149 GCA_025594165.1 Tamias sibiricus
CAGTGGCACACACCTAGAACCCTAATGATGTGGAAGCCACTGGGATGGAGGATCACAAGTTTAAGGCCAGACTTGGCAACTTAGTGAGGCCCTTTCTCAAATTTTAGAAATAGAAAGGACTGGGGATGGCCCTTAGTGGTAGAGTGCTTCTGGATTAAACCCCCAGTACTGAAAAAGTGAGGAGGGGACAGAGGAAACAATCAGTGAACTGAAAGAGAGAACACTAGGAATTGCCCAGTCTGAGCAAGAGAGAAAATAGGCTGAAAAACTAAAATCAAAATTAGTAGAACCTCAGGGATTTGTGGGGTAACAAAAATCCAATATTTGTGTCATTAGAGTCCCTGAAGAAGGCAAGAAAGATGCCAGGTGCTGGGGCATGAACCTGTAACTCCAGTGACTTGGGAGGCTGGACAGGAGGATCACAAGTTCAAAGCCAGCCTTGGCAACTTAGTGAGGACCTAAGAACTTAACAAGACCCTATCTCAAAATAAAAAATAAAATAGGCTGGCGATGTGATTAAGCACTCTTGCATTCAATCCCTGGTACCCACCCCCCAAAACAAGGAAGAAAGAAAAAAAAGAAAAAAGAAAAGAAAAGAAAGAAGAGCTGGGTGCTGTGGCGAGCGCTATAATCCCAGCAACTTGGGAGGCTGAGACAGGAGGATTGTGAGTTTAAAGACAGCCTCAGAAAAAGTGAGGAGTAAGGCTCTCAGTGACTCAGTAGACCCTGTCTCTAGATAAAATACAAAATAGGGCTGGGGGTGTGGCTCAGTGCCAAGTGCCCCTGAGTTCAATCCCTGGCACTTACCCCCACCCCTCCACAAAAAAAAAAACAGAACTGGGTAGGGTGGGGGAGTGCTCAAAGAATTAATTGCTGAAAATTTTCCAAATATAGTAAAGACAATCAATTCAAGAATCTGAGTGAACCTCAAAAAAGACGACCCAAAGAAACACCCTGGCCGGGCGCAGTGGTGCATGCCTGTAATCCCAGCACTTGGGAGGCTGAGGCAGGAGGATGGCGAGTTCAAAGCCAGCCTCAGCAATGGCGAGGCACTTAGCAACTCAGTGAGACCCTGTCTCTAATAAAATACAAAAAAGGGCTGGGGATTTGGCCCAGTGGTTGAGGGCCCCTGAGTTCAATCCCAGTACCAAAAAAAAAAAAAAAAAAAAAAAAAAAAAGAAAGAAAGAAAAAAGAAAAGAGAAAGAAGGGACGCATGATCATGGGAAGCATCATGGTCAACACCACAGGCTTTCCTTCTTATTTAGAGTTTTCAAGGTTGTGTTGTAAAGTTGATACAAAAATTGTTACATCATCTGATGGGGTTCAAATGTATGTAGAGGAAAATGTTAACACAATTATATTATAAACTGGGTAGAGTAAAGGAACCTAATAGGAGGCAGTATTTCTTTTTTTTATTTTCTTTTTTCTTTTTTTGGTACCAGGGATTGAACTCGGGGGCACTCAACCACTGGGCCACATCCCCAGTTTTTTTTTTTTTTGTATTTTATTAGAGACAGGGTCTCACTGAGTTGCGAAGTACCTCGCCATTGCTGAGGCTGGCTTTGAACTGATGATCCTCCTGTCTCAGCCTCCCAAATGCTGGGATTACAGGCGTGTGCCACCGCGCCCGGCTCAGGAGGTAGTATTTCTATATGTCACTCAAACTGGTAAAATGATCACATTAGTGGACTACGATATGTTATATAGTCATAATGTAACACCTAAAGCAACCATGGAACCACTCAAAATAGGTATATCAAAATGGAATTTTAAAAACAGCAACAACAATAACATCTCCCAGGCAGGCAGAAAAAGAAAAGCACAGAAATTAAAAAAAAAAAAAAAAAAAAAAAAAAAGAACAAACAGAAAACAAAGACATAAAATGGCAAAGTCAAGTCCCAGAATACCAATGATTATATTAAATGCAGAATCTGAATGCACCAGCCAAACGATAGAGATTGGCAGGTTTAATTTGAAAATATGAAGCAATTAGAGCTGGGATTGTGGCTCAGAGGTAGAGCACTCGCCTAGCATGCGTGAGGCACTAGGTTCCATCCTCAGCACCACATAAGATAAAACAAAGATATTGTGTCCACCTGTAATTAGAAAATAAATATTTTTAAAAATATATGAAGCAATTATATACTCCTCTCCAAGATTTTAAATATAATTATATAGGCAGGTTGAAAACTATAGATAAAGAAATACCATATAAATACTAATCAAAGGAACTAAAGTAGGCTTCAGAGCAAAGAAAATTTCCAGAGACAAAAGGGACAGTACATAATAATTAAAAAAAAGATTAATCTAAAATGCATATGCACCAAATGACAACAGAACTATAAAATGTATGAAATAAAAATTGATGGAATTGGAAAGAGAAATGTACAAAGCCGCAATTAAAGTTGGAGATATGAACATTCCTCTCTCAACTACTAACAGAACAATTAGATCTAAAAAATAAAATCAAAAAGGGTATATAGGAATAATCAGCCAACAAAGTCAAATTGAGGGCTGAGGATGTGGCTCAGCGGTAGAGCGCTTGCCTAGTACGTGCATGGCCTGGGTTCGATCCCCAGCACCATGTAAAAATAAACGCATTGTGTACAACTAAAAGCAAATAAATAAATATTTTTTAAAAAAAGTCAAATTGATATTTATAGAACATTCCACCCTAAAACAGCAGAATGTACACTAAATGTGCCCATGAACATATACTAAGAGAGAGCATATCCTGGGCCATAAAGCAAACTTCAATAAATTTAAAAGAATCAAAATCTTACATTTTCTTTGTCCATAATGGAATCAAATTATAAATTGGCAATATAGATATAACAGGAAAATCTCCAAATACTTGGAAGTTAAGCAGTATACTTCTAAGTAAATTAAAAACGGAAGAATCAGATGAAGTATTAAGATACTGTTAACCTAATAAAAATTAAAGTAATCCAGGTGTGGTGGTGCATGCCTGTCATCCCAGTGACTGGGGAGGCTGAGACAGGAGGATTGAAAGCTTGAGGCCTGCCTCAGTAATTTAGCAAGGCCCTGTTCAAAATTTAAAAGGAAAAATAAATAAACAAAAATGGATGGAATCAGTGGTAGAGCACTCATGGATTCAATCCCTAGTACAAAAAAAAAAAAAAAAAAAAAAAAGGTAAAACATCAAATTTTGTGGAATCCACCTAAAGCAGTGTTGAAAGGGGATCTTATTGCACTAAGTGCATGTTACAAAAAAAGAAAACCCTTAAATCCATAATCTAAGATCCCGCCTTTAGAGCCAAGAAAAAGAAGAGCAATATAAACCCAAAGCAAGCGGAGGAAGGAAATAATAAAGGTAAGAGCAGAAGTCCATGAATTATTTTATATGGAGAAAATCAATGAAATAAAGAGTTGTTTCTTTGAAAAGATCAATAACATTGACAAACCTCCAGCAAGACTGACAGAGAAAAGAGAGAAGGTGAGAGAAGACGCAAATGGCTTGTAACAGGGATGAAACAAGGAAGGTCACCACAGACCACGCCCACCTAAGCAGTTGCTAATAACAGAAACCGGCAGGATGGGCTGGGGCTGGGGCTCAGTGGCAGAGCGCTTGCCTAGCATGTGTGAGGCACTGGGTTCAATTCTCAGCACCACATATAAATAGATGAATAAAATAACGATCCATTAACAACTTAAAAAAATAAAAATTGCTAGGCGCGTGGGCGCACGCCTGTAATCCCAGCACTTGGGAGGCTGAGACAGGAGGACCCTGTCTCTAATAAAATACAAAAGGGTTGGGATGTGGCCCTGTGATCGAGTGCTCCTGAGTTCAATCCCCAGTACCACAAAAATAAATAAATAAATAAATAAATAAATAAAAATTTTAAAAAAGAGAGAACGACAGCACACCGCACAGGTATCAGACAATGTCAATGAAAAGACCACTTTCCCCCAAACACAAACTACGAGAGTTCACCCACGATGAAACAGATCATCTGAATGGACCAATAAATGATTAAGGAAATTGAATTTAAAATTTTAAAACTCGCAAAAAAGACATCTCCAGAATTTTTTTTTTTTTTTTTTTTTTTTTTTGGGACCAGGGATTGAACTCAGGGGCACTCGACCACTGGGCCACATCCCCAGCCCCTTTTTTGTATTTTATTAGAGACAGGGTCTCACTGAGTTGTTAAGTGCCTCGCCATTGCTGAAGCTGGCTTTGAGCAATCCTCCTGCCTCAGCCTCCTAAGTGCTGGGACCTGTAGTCACCGCGCCCAGCTTAGAATTCTACCGAACATTCAAAGAAGGAACCCCAACTCTGCACAACCTGTTCTAAAAAAAGAAGAGGCGAGAGAAAGAGAGCACTTTCAATCCATCTTTTGAGGTCAGTATTATCCTGTACCCAAACCAGGTAAAGACAGTGAAAAAGAAAAATCCACAGGCTAACAATACTCATGATATAGATGCAAGAAATCCTTAACAAATTAAGCAATATTGTATAAGAATGAAACATCATAACCTGGTGAGGTTTATTTCAGGAGGTTTATTTCAAACTAGTTAAATATTTGAAGTCAAAAGGTGGGTGTGGGGCCAGGTGACACACACCTGTAATCTCAGCTACCCAGTAGGGTGAGGCAGGAGGATTGCAAGTTGGAGCCCAGCCTGGGCGGCTTAAATCCTGTTTCAAAATAACAGGGGCTGGGATGAAGAAAAATGAAATTATTGCAGTTGCCAGAAAATGGATGGAACTTGAGAATATTATGTTAACCAAAATAAGCCAAACCCAGAGCAGCAATTACATGTTTTCTCTCATATGTGGAAGCTAGAGAAGAAAAATCAATAGTAAGGTGGGTGGGTGGGTATCTCATGAAAACTGAAGGTAGGTCAGTGAGGAAAGGGACAAGAGGGCAGGAGGAGGAGAAGAGGGAAAGGGGAAATATCAAGGAATGCTATTGACCCAATTATATTGTTATATTGTGTGCATGGACAAATATGTAGCAATGAGTCCCACCATAATGCACGAATATAATGCACTAATAAAAATGTGGAAAGTAGCTGGGCGCAGTGGTGCACACCTATAATCTCAGCAGTTTGGGAGGCTGAGACAGGAGGATTGTGAGTTCAAAGCCAGCCTCAGCAAAAGCCAGGTTAAGCAACTCAGTGAGACCCTGTCTCCAAAGAAAATAGGGCTGGGGATGTGGCTCAGTGGTAGAGTGCCCCTGAGTTCAATCCCTGGTACTTCTCCCAAAATATGGAAAGTAAAAGAAAAGAGCTGGGATGTAGCTCAGTGGTAGAATGCTTGCCTAGCATGGGTGAGGTCCTGGGTTCAGTCCCAGCGCAGAAAAAAAAAGGGGGGGGAATGGAAGGGGAGAGGAAGGGGGAAGAAGGAGAGGGGAGGAGGAGGAGGAAGAAAAAGAGGGGAAGGGGAGGGAGAAACAGGAAAAGGAGAGAGAAAGGAGGACAACAACCACAAGATCAAATCAACACAGAATAAGCATTTCACAACATTAGACTTCCATCTATGACAGAAACTTCCAAACCAATAGGAGTAGAGAACTTCCTCCACTTGGTAAAGCACATCTACCACAAACCTACAGCTACCATTTATTCTCAGTGACGAAAAATGGAATGCTTTCTCCCTAAGACCAGCAACACAATACGTACTGTGGCTTGAATGTGTCCCCTTCAAAACTCAAGTGTTGAAACTTAATGCCCAGTGTGACAGCGTAAGAGGCAGGGCCATTAGGAAGAGAGGAGGCTGTGAGGCTCCTTCCTTGGGAATGAGTTGAGGCCCTGGAGGACAGGCTTCCTGCAATGCTGGGCCCTGTCCTGCCTCTGTCTCCTCTGCCATGTGACACAGCACCAGATGCCATCTTGGAAGGAGAGGACACAGCCACAGCAGACAACTGAGTATGGAGACCCTTCGATCTTGGACTTCCCAACCTCCAGATCTGTGAGAAACAATTTCTGTTCTTTATTAATCTCCCAATCTGTGGGATTTCATTGTGTCAGCACAGATGGTCTCTGACTGCAAGGGTGTCAGCTCCTTGCACTGCTCTTATGCACACAGGAACTGGAAAGTTCTAGACAGAGCAATAGGCAATAAAAGATACTGATAGAAAAGGAAGAAATAAAACTTCTCCATGTGCAGATGCCATGATTGTCTGTGTAGAAAATCTTGAAGGCTCCACCCCCAAGCCCCAAACTCCTAGAATGAAGTTCAGAGATGTTGCAAAATATAACATGAATATACAAGAAATTATTTCCATATATAGCAAAGAACTCATACAAAGTAAAATTATAAATAGAAGTAAAATTAAAAATGGAGAGACTTAGTGTGTTCTTAGATTGCAAGACAGCATAGTAAAATGTCAGTTCTGATGAACTGGTTTAATGCAATTTCTACCAGAATCCCAGAAAGATATTCTGTATAGATAGATAAGATTATTCTGAAGTTTATATGAAAAAGCTAAATGTAATAGCTAAAGGGATTTTGAAAATTAATAAAGTAGGAAGAATCAGTGTATTTGATTTCATGACTTACCATATAGCTTTAGTAATTAACACTGTGTGGTTTTAGCAGAGGAAACTACACGTTAATGAAACCGAAGAGAGAACCCAGAAATAGGTTCTGCTGTGTTTTTTTTGCTTGTTTTGGTTTGTTGTTGTTTTATTGTACCAGGGCTTAAACCCCAGTGCCCTTAACCACTGAGCCACATCCCCAGTCCTTTTCATGTTTATTTAGAGACAGGGTCTCACTAAGTTGCTTAGGGCCTCACTAAGTTGCTGAGGCTGGCTTTGAACTTGTGATCCACCTGCTTTAGCCTCCTGAGTCACTGGAATTACAGGCATGCACCACCACACCCAACGTGGGCCTGATGACTTTGGACAAAGTTGAAAAAGCAATTAAATGGAAGAAAAAGAGCCTTTTTAACAAATGGTACTAGAACAATTGGATATCTATGGTCAGAAAAGAAAAAAAACAAAACAAAAATAAATACATAAAACTTCACAGAGTTAAATGTACAACATAGTGTTAAATAACTTTCAGAATAAAACATAGGAAAAACAAACAAACAAACAAACAGAGTTAGTGGATTTGGCACCAAAAGCATGATCCCTGAAAGGAAAAATCAACAATTAGGACTTCATCAAAATTAAAAGCTTTTGCTTTGAAAGACCTTGTTAACTAGACAAACTATGGATTGGGAGGAAATATTTGCAAATCACAAATCCAAAAAAGGACTAGTATCTACAACATATAAAGAACTCTTAAAATTCAACAGCAAGAAAAAGCAAATAATCAAACTGGAATTTTGACAAAAAATATGAAGAAACATTTCATTGAGGAAAATACACTGCAAATCACCCCATGAAAAGATGTTCAATATCATAGTCATTAGGGAGATGCAAATTAAAACCACAGTGGGACATCACTACACGATGATCAAAATGGCTTAAAAATAGAAAAGTAGTAATGACACCAAATGCTGGAGAGGATGTGGAGAAAGTGGGACACGCCCACACTGCTGTCGGGGATATGAAATGATACAGCCACTCTAGAAGAGAATATGGCAGGTTACAAAACAAAAACAAACAAACATACAAACAAAAAATGTGCAACATACTATACAAGCTAGCACCTGCATATGTAGGCATTTATTCCATAGAGATGAAGATACATGTTCACATAAAAACCCATGCAGTGCTCATAACAGTTATATTCACCACAGTAAAAAACTGGAGATATTCGCCAGGTGCGGTGGCGCACGCCTGTAATCCCTGAACTTGGGAGGCTGAGGCAGGAGGATCGAGAGTTCAAAGCCAGCCTCAGCAATGGCGAGGCACTTAGCGACTCAGTGAGACCCTGTCTCTAATAAAAATACAAAAAGGGGCTGGGGATGTGGCCCAGTGGTCGAGTGCTCCTGAGTTCAATCCCCAGTACCACAAAACAAAACAAACAAACAAAAAAACAACTAAAAAAACAAAAAACCTGGATATAACGTTGAATGGCTGCCTGAATAAACTGTGGTACATCAATATCAGGCAATACTATACAACAATAAAAAGAACAAACTATCGGTCTATGCAAAAACACTTGGATGAATAGCCAAAGATTACTAAGTGAAAAAAAAAAAAAAAAAGCCATTCCCTAAAGATAACATTAGTGATTCCAACTGTATAATGTTCTTAAAATAACAAAGTATAGAAATGGAGAACAGATTAAAGGTTGCAGGGGTTACCGAGGAGGAGTGGGAGTGAAAGGGAGGTGCATGTGCATAAAAAGTCAACATGAGAGCTGGGAATGCCCAATTTGTAATCCCAGGGGCTCAGGAAGCTGAGGCAGGAGGATTGCAAGTTCAAAGTGTTAGAATTTAGGCAAAGTTTCTTACGCAGGGAATGCCATTTTAATAAAAGGGAAGTTTATTAGGGGCCACGCGTGGCAGGGAATGTCATTTTAATAAAAGGGAAGTTTATTAGGGGCCACGCGTGGAAGGGGGAGAAAAAGAGAAAATGGGGAACGGACGGGAACAGGGGCAAGCGCGAACAGAGAGCAATTTCAGTCCGGGGGTGGCTTAAATAGAGTGGGGGGTCAGAGAGCCCCCCTGGAGCGAGTCCTTGCCTTATAGGCTACCAGAGGTCAGGAGGTAGTGGCCAGGGAACCTGCTGGTCACAAAGCACCTGGGGAGGTGTGGCCTTCTTCCTGGAGGCGCAGCCTTCTGCCTGGAATCTAACACAAAGCCAGCCTGAGCAATTTAGCAAGACCCTAAGCAACTCAGCAAGACCCTGTCTCTGATAAAATATAAAAAGGGGCTGGGGGGACTGTGGCTGTGGCTCAGCAGTACAGTGTGCATCTCACGTGTGTGAGGCACTGGGTTTGATCCTTAGCACCACATAAAGATAAATAAAATAAAGGTATTGCATCCACCTACTGCTAAAAACAGTTTGTTATTTTTTTTAAAAAGTTTAAAAAAAATAAAATAAAAGGGGCTGGGGATGTGAGCACCCCTATGTTCAATCCCTGGCGCACACACACACACACACACACACACACACACAACAAAAGAAGGGTCTTCCTGGGGTGCAATATTCCATATCTTGACTCTATTGTGCTGTGATTTTGCAAGAGGTTACCTTTAGGGGGAACTGAGTAAAGAGAACTCAGAACCTCTCTGTATTATATTTTACAACTGTGTGTCAATCTACAGATATTTCGGAATAAAAAGTTTAATTTTAAAGATTCAGGTAGGGCTGGGGTTGTGGCTCAGTGGCAGAGCGCTCACCTTGCATGTGCGCGGCCCGGGTTCGATCCTCAGCACCACGTAAACATAAATGCATTGCATTGTGTACAACTAAAGTAAATAAATAAATATTTTAAAAATTCAGGTAAAAAAAGGCGACAATAGAACAGACAGAATGGATTGGGCAACAATGTGGAGGATGGAGAGAGTGAAGAGGTTTGAGAACTCCATTCTAGAAAGGAAGCCTTCTATTTTTTTTTTTTTAATATTTGTTTATTTGCTTTAGTTGTACACAATGCATTTTATGTTTATGTGGTGCTGAGGATCGAACCCGGGAAGCCTTCTTACTTTGAAAACTCACTTTCATTCTTCAGAGGTTTCTGGGGGTGAAAGCAGTTTGCCGTGATGGATCGAGTGCCGGGGCTTTATGGGCTGTGGTTTGAAGCAAAGCAGGTGGGGTCAAGTTTGGAAGATGCACAGGGAGGTGAGAAGGTCAGCAGGTCAGGAGGTCAGGCTCCGGTCAGTTTGGCTGCAGGGACTGCAGTGGTCTCTTCCTTGCCAGGCAGTTTGGGGCTGTTGAAAGACTCCTGAGAGACCCAGGTGCTCCCTAGCTGGTCACAGGCACCACTGACCATCCAGGGACATTTTCTGGGGGAAGGAAGTAGCTCCCATGGAAGTTCCCTGGGAAAAGCTGAGGCCCAGGTGTCTCGGAGGCAGAGGGATGGACTCCATGGGTAAGTGTTAGGGTTCTTGTCCTCCAGATATTAAGCCTGTCCCCCTGAGAATCCTGAGCACTGGTTAGATTTGGAGGTATTTTCATTTCTCAGGGTTTCCGTGGTTCAGATGTGGTTTGTTTCATTTTATATTTATGGCCTGAAGCAGGGTTTCTCAAATGTTAGCCTGCACAGAGTCACCTGTGGGTCTGTTAAACAGATTTCTGGCCGAAACACCCCAGAAATTCTTATTTCCCAGGTCTGGAGTATGATGGGCAATTTGCATTTCTAACAAGTTTCGTGGTGAAACTTCTGGTCCAGAGACACAGTTCCAGACCCGCTGGTTTGGGTACAGACTTAAAACCCGCAGGGAGAGAAGTCCCTGTCCCTATCTGGCACAGCTGAGGACTGTGGTTTGGGATCCCGGCAGGACAGGGGCCTAGTGGGTGGGGAGTGGGGGAGTGGAGGTCACTCGGACAAGGAGGCGGCCGGGCTATGGAGGCCCTGGGAGGAGACAAGAGAGTAAGGGCGCGTCTGTGATTCCCGAAGAGGTTGGGGAGGGTGAGGTTTGGGGGCTGGGAGCTGATGCGGAATTCAGCTTTCAAGGACTGAAAGGCGACGTGCGCTTGGGCTTTGGAGCCCAGAGAGCTGGGCTCCCTGAAGGCGCGGAGCCGGGTACCGAGGGCGACCTGAAGGGGAGGGGCGCCCCCCCGCCCCCCGCGCAAGTCGGCCCTGCGACTCGGAGGAATACGGCGGGGGCGGTCCGGGGGCGGGGCCTCGGCGGGAGGGGCGGTGCTGCGGGACCGGCCGAGGAGCGGCGCAGCCCAGTCCCAGTGGAGCCGGAGTCCGCGGCCGCGCCTCCCTCGCCGTCCCCGCCCGGAGCCCGGCGCCCGGCGCCGCCGCCTGCCGCCCCCGCCGGCCGCGCTGTGACGCGGGCATGAGCCTGCCCCGTGGCCCCGCCGAGCCAGCACCCCCGGCCCGGGCCTCGGCGCCCAGGTAAATAGAGGGCGCGGGGCGGGGAGGGGGGCCTAGGCCGCGCCGAACCCGCGAGACCCCGGCAACTCCCATCCCCGGGCACCTCCAGAACCTGCAGACTCTCCAACCCACCGAACCTTCGAACTCTGTGAAGGGAAGGGGGCTCAGATGCGCGCCCCAAGGCCAGTTCGTGGGCCCTAAAACTACCCCTGAATTGTCCCCACCCCCAGCTCTCCTCTCCGGGAAGCCCGGCTCGGGATCTGACCTCACCTGCACCCACTCACACCTCATCAGAGAAACCCAGGTCCGTGGCTCCCCCCCAGCCCCCTTCCCGGCACCCCACCCCATCTTCCAGCTCCCCCACGACCTCTTGCTTGCGCGGCTCTTCTACATTCCAAGAGACTATTTTCTCTACCCGCACTGGCCCCGCTGCCCACCCCCACCTGAAGATGGGGTGCCTACCCATTGCTTACACCTCATGGCCAGCTGCTTCCTGCCCTTGACCCTTTCTCCCCTGGCTCTTGATATCCTGGGACCTTCTCCCCGCAGGGCCCTGGTTACGGTTAAATGCTTTCTGTCATGGCAAAGGGACATGAGCTGAGATTGAGATCCCAGACTATGTGGTGCCCTCATAGCTCAGGGCAGGACAGTTGCCAGGGCACCTGAACGGAGGGCTCAGGCTGGAGGGGGTCTGATAGTGCTGAGCAGGGGCCAGAGTCTACTCTAGAACAGTCCACTAATAGCAGATAGGGGCTGGGCTTCTGGGGAGTCTCTCCTGACCCCTTTCAGGGGAATTGGCTCCAGGACAGGCTGTTCCTGCCCCCCATTTGGGATGGGTCTCAGAAGCTATGTGCTCTCTAACCAGGTGCTCCTCTCTATGCCTGGGTGCTGGTTACTCCCAGGAAGGGCAGCAGGCTGGGCATGACCTCACCTAACAACCCCAGCCAAGGTGGGGCCACCCAGCAAAACTTGGACAGAGCGTCAGCAGCACACTGTCCCCTGAGGCAGCTTTGAACCAAACTGGGTCTTGAGTCCGGTGGGCTCTCCTCTGACAACTCTGTTGGCCACGATGGTCAGCACTGGGACTCAGGGCACTCATATGCTTCTGGAACTGACCTGGCAGCCAGATGGGTACTGGTGGTGGTGGAAGGATGAGGAAGACAAACCTGGAGATAATTGTTTGTTCAGGCCCCAAATATTGAGCACCTCTCTGCACCAGGCAGTGTTCTTGGAGCTGGGATGGAGCTCTGACTAGACAGAAGAGGCCTGTCCATCAGGGAGCTGACAACCTAGATGTCTTTCTGTGGCTGAGGAATGAAGAAAATGAAGGAATGAGGAAATCCCACCATGATGTGTTAGGCAAAGACAGTGACACTGGATGTTGTGAGAGAGCTAACCAGCAGGGCTCCTGTGGCCAGGGTGGTCAGGAAAGGCCTCCTGGAGGAGGTGACCTTTGAGCTGAAATATGAATGAAGCAGTGGAATGAACCTTGAGACCTTGTGAGGGAACAGTGTCACAGGCAGGGAGCAGCAGGTATAGTGGGCCTGTGTGGGGAGGAGGTTGGCATGCTGAGGGGTGGCAGGACCCTGGAAGAGGATAGATGGCAGTGGTGTGGGGACACAGCACCACTTTCCTGGGCTCAGAGTGTGCATACTATGGCTGTTCACATGTCCCTTTGCCCTTCCATTTCTCTCTGCCCAGTTAGGTATTGGTGTCACCTAGGATGGGACCTGCAGTGTTTTGAGTGATGGCTCCATGGGGGGGGGCACTGATAACAGTCGCACTGGGGATGAGGGGCCAGGCGAGCAGGTAGTGGGAAGTGACCCTGGTGCTGGAGAGAATCCGCCCTTCTGATAGGATCTGTTCTGTGGGGTGGAGACAGCCAGACAGCGAGATGGTGTCCAGGTAGGGCTGTCCCTGAAGCCCTGATAAGATCCCATCTGTCTGTGGGGTGGGGAGGCCCAGCCAGGCGGCATCTGCTCCCGCTCTGTCATTGGCTGCCAGCCTCAGCAAGTAGCGTTTGTTCTGGAGCCAAAGCCTCCAGGCAGAATCCAGGGAGGGAGAGCTCAGAGTGGCTGCCCCATGGGGAGGTGGGCAGGGACCTGCTGCCCTGGGAACAGAGGGACCCTACTTGGCTCTTTGTAAAGGAGCCGTGGTGGCCTGCCCGGGCGCTGTCTGGGGTGGAGCGGCCACATGGATTCGAGGCTGGGAGGGGAATGGGGGCCCTTGCTCTGCTCTGTGAGGGCTGCTGGACACTCACTTGGCTCTTGCAGGTGACCAGAGCTTCCAGGCCTTGTGTCCAGCACCCAGGACCCCACATCCTCTTACAGTAGTGGGCAGTCCCCTGCTGCAGGCTGGTGAGGTTGCTGGAGGCTCAGTATGATGGGGACAGTGGCTCCACGGTTGGGCAGGCAGGGGCTGCCTCTGCATCCCTCTGCCTCGTGATGCTCCTTGGGCCTTTACAGGGTCAGCATGGGGGCAGGGCTTTCTTGCTTACCACGGTTCAGGCCCTCTGGGGAATGGGTGGGGTCTGGGTCCACCCTTGACCTTATTGCCTGTTGAGTTTGTGAGTCCACCTGTTGGCCATTCCCCACTCCTCTGCCGTACCATTTTGGGTCACAGGTTGGGGCTTGCTTTTGCAAACCTCTTTAGAGACTGAGTGTGGCCAGGAGGTGCTATGACTTGGGGCTGGAGTAAGATGCCTGGACATTGCCCCCCAGGCTTCCTGGTTTATCTCTGTGGGGCTGATTCTAGAGCCTAGGTCCAGGGCCATGTGTAGGGCTGTGCCCGACACAGCGGGAACACTCTGAGAGCTTGGTGGCCACTGTCCCTCCTGGCTGCCACTGGGAAGATGGCTGATGGCACAGGAGGGAACAGGCCTGATGGGAGGTAGGTAGAGGCTGGCTGCTGGGGTTGTCCAGCCCTGACCCTGCAGCTGCCTTCAGAAAAAAAAAAAAATAAAACAGAACAAGCAGCCCGGGGAGTTTTCAAGGCAGAACTCTGGGTCCAAAGGGAGCAGCGGGTCTTCCGGATTCCTTTCCTCATTCAAGTAGGCGGCTTTGTGCTCTTTTTAACCAGTGGGGAAACTGAGGTGCAGGGAAGGCTTGCCCCAGACCACACAGCCGGCTGGATTCACAGTCCTGGCTGTGATGGGTCCTGGACATCTCAGATGACCCCAGGGGCCTGGTGGCTTCTCACAGATGTGTTTAGAAAGGGGCCTTTCTGGGGACACGACAGCCCCAGAGGCAGGCAGTAGAGACAGAGCTGGGAGAGTTGACCTCTGTGACTGCCAGAGCCAGGTTAGGCAGGGCTGGTGGGGACCAGACCTTTCGAGAGCAAAGTGGAGTCTTGGGTTTGGGAGGATCTTGAACACTGGGGACAGACAAAGTGAATGGACAGGAGGGATGCTGAGAGTGGCACATGGAACAGGGGAACACTGCCCCTTTGCCCCTCCCCTGGTTTGTTTGTGCCCACTGTGGTGCCCCATCTGTTCCCTGTCAGGGACTCAACAGATAGGCCTCCAGGAGATTAATTAATGCCAAGTGGCTGGCAGGTCCAGCAGCATGCTTGCCCCAGGGCCTCATCCTGGCAGCACAGATGCCAAGCTGATCCCCAAAATGCTGCTGCATCCCCCCCTAGTGACACTGGAGACACAGGAAGCCATGTGGTTGGCAAAGCCCTGTCCCTGAGGCTGCATGGCCAAGAAGGCTTAGGTGGTGGCAGGCAACCAGAGGTGGCTAGAGGACGATGACCTATCCCCAGGCTGGCCTCCATCTCCCATCCTGAAACTTCTCATTCATTTTTGGCCATTGGGTTTGCTGTGTGACCTTAGTCCTGTGGCTTACCCTCTCTGGATAAATCTTTCCCATCTGTAAAATGAGGCTGTTAGACAGAATCATTGCTAAGATCCCCCGCGTCTGTCTGTGTTACCTACTGATCTGCCTGATTTGAAGAGACCTGCTGGTTTCTAGCTCCATATTGAGCTCTGCTTCGTGCCCCGACTGGCTCCTGTGTCCTCTGGGCTCCGTCTCCTGCCCCACACCCAGGCTAGTCTTCCCTGCGATTAACTTCTGCCCATGCTCAGAAGATGGGGGTGCTGCTTGGCCCCACCAGACCCCGTGGCCTGTTGGGGCCCGGTCCCCACCCTCACAGATTGGCCCAGTCTTCCAGTTTCAGGATGGAACATCTGCTCCCACAGTGGCCACCTCCAGCCGGCCGCACATTCCTCAGGCTTATCTGGGGGCCCGCCCCGCTGGACTCTGCCCTCCCACCCAGGAAGCAGGACTCAGAGGAGCGCTGAGGTTCCAGGGGCCAGAGCAGGGTGTGAGTGGGCCTGGGTGGTGCTTCCCAGCCTCTCCCCAGGGCTGGAGAGGGCCAGGTAGGGGACAGGGTGGGGCAGGGGTTGGGGTCCTGAGGCCGAGGGGCAAGTCATTTTTTAACCCCAGGGAGCTGAGTGTGGGCTTTGCTCGACCCCAGACCTTGGGCCACATCCTAGGAGTCCCCTCCCCGCCCCTGGGAGTGCAGTCCCCGGGGCTCTGCTGCCTGGGAAGGGGTCTGTTCTGGCAAGCTGCCCTGAGTCTGCCCCGAGTTGTAACAGGGGGAGGGCCAGGGGCCGACGGGCTGCGGGACCGGGGGACCCAGCTCCAGGTCCCAGCCGGGCTCGGGGCTCCTGGCCACCCTCCCTCCGCCCCACCTCCATGGTGGGAGCGGCAGCCCAGGAAGGGGTTAACCGCCAGCCCCGCGTGAGGGAGGGACTGGGCTGGACCATTTTCCCCGTGCTGCCTCCACCTCAGCTTTCCTGAATGGTTCTGTCGCCCTGGGGTGGGGAGGGAAGGGAAGGAAGAAGGGCGGAGGGAGGGAGGGAGGGTGTGGGAAGAGGAAGGAAAAGAGAGCGAGCGAGACAGGGGAGAGGAAGATGTCACTGTCTCTGATCTCCCTGTCATCTGTGTTGCCAGCAGGCGCCGGGCACGGGAGCCGCTAGAACAATGCTGAGGCGGGTGAGGTGAGGAGCGCCCGGCGACGGGCGGGTGCCACGGCTCCTCGTGAACAGGTGATCCAGGTGATCAGAGGAGTCCAGTCCGAAGCCACCTGGGCGTCCCTCCCCTGCCTCGGCCCAGCCCGGCGCCCCAGAGACGGTGGGACAGCCATGGCGACCAATTTCAACGACATTGTCAAGCAAGGCTACGTGAAGATGAAGAGCAGAAAGCTGGGGGTGAGCGACCCTCGCGGGGCCCTGTGGGGACGGCCGAGGCTGGTTGGAGGCATGGCGCACCGTGTGCCCGCTGGGCTTCGTGCGTTTGTGGTCTCAAGACTTCTCTCCGCCGGCCGCCTGGCATGTGCTGCCCAGAGCTGCTCAAGGCAGCCCCCGCCCCGGCAGGGCTGGCTGGCATCCCAGCCGCTGGGCAGTGGTGGTGGCCGGTGGGCAGGCGGCTCCCCTGCTATTGTTGAAGTTGGGCCGCGCAGCAGCAGCCGCCGAGCCGGAGGGCGGCCTGGTGAGCTGGGACCAGCGCTGCTTCCCGGGGCGGGCGGCGGGGCGGGCGCTCCTCTCCGGCCCCCTTCCCCTCACCTCCGTGGCCTCTTTTCTTTAAAGCACCCCTTCCCTGCCTCCCGCTGCTTTTTTCCTGTGAGTGTCTGCATGGGTGCTGGTGTTCTGACGGTGATGGAGTGTTTGGAAAGAAGAGTGCTGGTGGGGACAGGGCCAGGAGAGGGAGGGGCAGGGGCTGGCACTTACCTGGATGCACTTGAGAACTTAGGGTAGGAGTTGGTGGGGGCCGTGGAGGGGTAGCAGAGATGAGGCCTTAGAGGATGTGTACCAGTTTCCAGTCCCTTGAGACCCCAGCTGGGGAGGACCCCCAAGAAGGCATGAGCAGGGACCCCAGGGACCCACTCAATGATCTTGGTGAGGTGTCCAAGAGCTGCTCTGCTCCCTGCAGACCCTCCCCACCCCCAGTGAAGAGGCTGGCTGCTGCCCCTCCCCAGCAGGAAGGAAAGCCCTGGTGACTGGGGTCGCCCAAGTCTGTTGTCCTCAGGACTCTGGTCCTTCCCTCCTTCCCGCCCCCATTGCCTGGACTCGGGAAGGAAGTTCCAGGTTTCCCTGCTCAGCCTGAGTAGGGTGGAGGATGGGGGGGCCCCAGGATCTGGCATCTGCTTCCCAGCCTGGGTACCGGGCAGGCAGCGCTGGCCTGGGGAGGGTGGTGGCAGCCCTCCTTCCCCTCTTGGGCCTCTTGGGGCTGTGTTGTGTGCTGGCCAGCATCCTCACTGCCATCAGGTGGGCCTTTGGTCCCTCAGGGCAGAGCTGGTGGCGTGTTTGGAGTCCTACCTGGATTTGAATTTGTAGCCCAACTCCAAGCGCAGCCTGGTGGGGACAGCCTGGCCGTGTGAGCCCCTGTGCTCTCCCTAGACAGGGAGTCAGTCTCTGACTTGAGCACAGAACAAAGAGGCTGAGGACCAGGTGGGGAGGCCAGGGAGGTGGAGCCCAGCTTTAAACCCACTCCTCATCCCTGTGGCCTGGACCTCACAGTCCCCAGGGGCCAGCTGGGCTGCGGCCTGTCCAGGGCAGAGCTCGCCAGGAAGGTGCTGGCCATAGGGCAGCCACTTGGGGTCAGTATCCAACCTGTTCCAGAAGGGGCCCTGGGAACCCAAGTGGACAGGTGGGCACCGCCAGGGAGAGGGGCTGGGCAGTGGGGTGTGGCCAGGTGTGGTGGGTCACTCCTTTCCATGAAACTCAGCTTCCCTCTGCAGACCTGAGCCTCGCTCCCCGCTCCCCGGTGTCAGAGGTGTCAGAGGCCCTGGAGGGGCTGGGAGCCCATCCCTACTTGCTGGGGCCTCCCTCCCTGGCAGAGCTGTGGCAGAGCGCTTCTGAAGCGCTGATCAAAGACCTGTGAGAAGTGGGAAGCAGCTCTCGAGTGAGGCTCCCTGGGGCCGTGTGAGTGTGTATCCTGTAACCAGGCAACGAGGGTGCTCAGGCCCAGGCTGCTGCCCCTGTGCTGCAGGCTGTGTGGGCCCAGCCTGGCGGGGCGCATCTGGGTCTGCAGCATGCACTCACTGTCCATCCACTGTCCCTTCCTGTGGCCATCCACTCATTCAGCAGCTCTGGGAAGGAGGCATCAGGATTTGAGTGAGGATTCTTAGAATAAAATAGTCTCTGCCTTAAAGGAGCCCTGCAGCTAGATGTCAGGGTGCTGTGCTAGGTGGACGGGCCAGGGGCTGAGCCAGGGTCAGCGTGCAGGGGCACTCATGCCTTCAAGTGTCCTAGGCAGGAGCCAGAAATGACCTGGCTCTGGGCGCTTTCTTGGGATGGAACTGCCTGGGCCCATTGTGCCCTATGACCCTGCCTGCCAAGTCCTGATGCATCCATGGCAGATTAGGGCTAGGGAAGGGGCAGGGCCTTGGGTCTGTGTCCCAGGGTCCCCTGGCCTCCTCTGCTTTGCTCTGGGGCACCCTGCAGGTCCCTTCTGTTTGCCAGTGACAGTGCGCCAGGGATGCCTGGGACGTCAGGCTTCTGGAGCTGCTGGAAGGAGCAGACAGTCCCAGGCAGAGCTCCATCCCGTGGTGGGAGGGGACCCTGGAAGGAAGAGTCCATTCAGTAGCTCATGTAGGTGGCTGGGGTCGCCCCCATCAAGGTGTCTGATAGGTCAATTTGTCCCTTTAACCCTGGAGAATGGTCAGCCCCTCTGCTGCCCCTGGGGAGGAGTTTCTAAAGCGCTGGAGAATTTAGGTGGAGGAGGACATGGCATCGGAGGTGGTTGGCAGGAGCAGGAGGAAGCCTGTGGGGAAGGAGGCTCAGCTGGTCTAGCTCCGCCCCTTTACCTTCTGGGGTCTCTGGCTCCCCATGGGAGCTGGGAAGTAACCCTGGCGCCTCCTGCTCCAGGGTTGGTAAGAGGATGAGAAAAGAGGGTGAGGGGAAACTTTTGTGGACAAGAATGGTGGCACCAGCACCAAGAGCCTGGCCTGGCTCTGAGAACAGGACCAGGGTGATTTGACCAAGGTCTGTCTTTAGGAGACCCACGTGGCTGGAACCCTGGTAGGAATGGCCTGTGCAGTGGCTGCGAGGGGATGCTGCACCACCGTATACTAGATGTTACTTAACCTTGTAGTGCCTCACTTTCCCCACCTAAAAAATGGGGTAATAGAACTGGTCTTAGGAGTGACTCTGAAACTGGGAAGTGCTGATACAAAGTGCATGAACAGGAACCACTCATAAATGCTGGCCCCCACATCAGCTCAGAGCTGTGTTCACAGTAAGTGGTGGAACAGCCTTTCAGAGCCAGGAAAGAATGACTGTTTTTGCAATTTGGGGAGAGAGCCTCTCCCCAGGGAGATGTCACACCAGTGACTACCATCTCCAGGTTTCCTCCAGGCTGGGCTCCAGGGAGAGCTGTGTGGCACTGCCCCTGCAGCAGGGAGGGGAACTGCAGGTCTGCATTGGCTGGTGGAGGGGACCTAATTAGGGAGGCCTAATTCCTGTGGTCTTGCCCACAGATCTACCGGAGGTGCTGGCTGGTGTTCCGGAAATCCTCCAGCAAGGGGCCCCAGCGGCTAGAGAAGTATCCAGATGAGAAGTCTGTGTGCCTCAGAGGCTGCCCCAAGGTGAGGGGCCCGGGCCCTAGCTCCCGCTCCTCTAAGCAGAGGTGATCTGCTGTTCTGAGGTCCAAGAACATCCTCCTGGGGCAGGGGGCAGGTAGAGCTGTGGGGAAGGTAAGTCCCTTGTGAATGCCATCCTAGGTGACAGAGATCAGCAACGTCAAGTGTGTCACACGGCTCCCCAAGGAGACCAAGAGGCAGGCAGTGGCCATCATATTCACTGATGACTCCGCACGCACGTTCACCTGCGACTCAGGTGAGGCGTCCGGCCGCAGCCTCCATTTAGTCTTCTGGACTGGCCAGCAGTTCGGCCAAGAGGCAGAGCAGGGCCAACCCTGGCTGGAGAGGGGAGGTGGGGGGTGGTGTCTGAGGGACAGGTGGACAGACATGTGGCATGGCCTTGCCCTCCTTGCCTTGCAGGGTGGGGTAACTGAGGTCAAGGCAGATGGGGTGGGCTGCCAGGGACCCTGAGCTGGCGGCATGATGAGGTGCCACTTTCTCTAGAGCTGGAGGCAGAAGAATGGTACAAGACACTGTCTGTGGAGTGTCTGGGGTCACGGCTCAATGACATCAGTCTGGGAGAGCCTGACCTCCTGGCCCCAGGGGTGCAGTGCGAGCAGACAGGTGAGCCCTGGCCTGGGGGCGGGGTGGGGGGAGGGCGGGCAGGAGGCCCCTCCTGTGGCAGCTCCATGCCACTGGCCTCTGCTGCTCCAGATCGCTTCAACGTCTTCCTGTTGCCCTGCCCCAACCTGGATGTGTACGGCGAGTGCAAGCTGCAGATCACCCACGAGAACATCTACCTCTGGGACACACACAACCCCCGCGTGAAGCTCGTCTCGTGGCCTCTCTGCTCGTTGCGCCGCTATGGCCGGGATGCCACGCGCTTTACCTTCGAGGCTGGCCGGTAGGACCCTCTTGCCTCCCCACCCTGAACACCATTGTCATGGTGTGATCTACTCTGTGTCAGGCACTGTGCTAGAGCTTCATTTACTTACCAGCATAACAATCCAAAGGGAAATGTGGTTTCCCATTATACAGATGAAGAAACTGAGGCTCAGAGAAGTAACTCGGCGAGGGCAGGCAGGGCAGGAGAAGCTCTGTATGGAAGGTCTGACTGCCTGGGCTCAGATCCAGTGCTGGCAGTGGCACTTTCTTGTGATGTGCACCTGGGTCCTGGCTTCCTCATCTGTCTCATGGGATAATAAAAGCACTTAACTTCATAAAATTATGGTGAGGATGATGTAGCCTCAGACTGGAACCCCCAAAATTCTGTGTAATCCTGTGTGTCATTTTGGTTGTTAATCAGCTTCTAAATGCTTCAGTTTCCTCATCTGTAAAAACCATGAAAGGAAACACAAAATGAGGAAACTATCAAGAGGGGAGACAGGGTGGTGGCGGGGGAAACGGAATGGGTTAATTCTGTGAAGCATTTAGACCTCCAGCTGGCACACAGAAGATGGCACGCGTGTGCTGTGTGGCCAGGCTCCGGACCAGAGCCCGTCTGCTTCCCAGAGGGCCTGGTGCAGCCACAGCTGGCGTGCCGGAGCCTGACAAAGCACAGGCGTGGTGCACTGGGGCCTCCACCACCTTGCCACCTGTGTCCTCAGGATGTGCGACGCTGGGGAAGGGCTCTACACCTTTCAGACACAGGAGGGGGAACAGATATACCAGCGGGTCCACAGTGCCACCCTGGCCATCGCCGAGCAGCACAAGCGGGTTCTGCTGGAAATGGAGAAGAATGTGAGGGTGAGGCAGTGGGTATCATGCCAGGGTGCAGGGGAGGCTGGGGGCAGGGGGAGCGGGCAGACCTGCGTGCCTGGGGTCTGCTGGCCAAGCCTTGGCCAGGGTGCGCACAGTCAACGGACAGGTCTGGGCTGGCTGCTCAGGGATAAAGCAAGCCACTGCCTCCAGAGCTAACAGAAGGGACCCTTCCTCTGCCCCTCAGCTGCTGAACAAGGGCACCGAACACTTCTCGTACCCCTGTACACCCACCACCATGCTGCCCCGCAGTGCCTACTGGCACCACATCACGGGTTCCCAGAACATAGCCGAAGCCTCGAGTTATGCCGGTGAGTTGCTCCCATGCCCCACCTCCATGGAGGGCGAGGCTACAGGGCAGGGGTCTTGTGACCTGGATATGAGTTCTGAGCCAGTTTCTGTACCCACAGGTGAGGGGTACGGGGCAGCCCAGGCCAGCTCAGAAACGGACCTTCTCGACAGATTCATCCTGCTAAAGCCAAAGCCCAGCCAGGGGGACAGCAGCGAGGCAAAGACCCCTTCTCAGTGACAGCAGGGCTGGCAGGCACTAATGACTGTTGGGGGCCGCCTGTTGCAGGACAGACTACAGCCTCCTGTGGATGGCCTCGAGAGGCTGTCGGCCAAGGCCTGGAGAAAGGGAGCAAGCTGTTCCCTCCTTGCCCCCGAGGGTGATGGACCGAGACAAAGGGCTGGCCACACCACCTGAGCATGTGAGGGGCCCGAGCCACCATGGACTATATGCTGTTGATGATTTTAATATTTATGGCTTATGACATATTCTATATAAGATTTTTTCCCTTGTCCCTTCCCGCCAACACATTTTTAATCCCGTGACCAGGCCATGGTCAAGGCAGTTTTAAGAGTTTGAGGGCAGCTGTTTGCCTGTCCTTTGTGGTACAGCCCTCCTGCTGCCAGGACCTGCTTGAACTGCCAGGGCCAGAGGAGGGGGGACAATCAGAACTCAAGGCTGGCATTGCCTGCTGACTGACTTTCCCCAAGCAGCCTAGTGGCCAAGACAGCAGGTGGCTTCTCTGTTCCTCTGGGCCTAGAGTGGCACAGGAAGGATCCAAACTTCCAGAATGCCACTTAGCAGCCTTGTACTTGGAGTTTTAAGCAGAGGTGACATCTGGTTGATGCCTCAGGTGAAAAATCTGGTTTTAAAATGTAATTTCCGCACAGGCTCCTTCCTGCTTGGCAGGATGAGAAGAGGTCCTCAGGGTGAGGGTGCTGGTTACCTCAGCCAGGTGGAAGGCTGGGGCCCATTCCTGCCCCAGGGCCAGGCCAGGATGGAAGGCTGCGGCAGGACTGCTGTGGGGAGCACCCCTGCTGCCCTCACTGACCGGGTGGACAGTGCCCCAGGAGAGGGAGACCTCTGCCATGGGTCTGGCCACCCTATGCCAGAGCACTTCAACCAAGACCTCCCCATTTCTCCTCCCCACATGGTGCTGAGGCTCCCTGCTGAAATGCAATTAAAGCAATTGATTTTCTAGTGCTGGTATTTATTGACTACCGTTGCAGAAGGGCTATCTTTCTATTCACATCAAACCTTTGGTTGCGTGGTTTTTTGTTTATTGTTTTTTAATACTTTAGGGTTCTGATTTGTGGGAACAGACTTTCTTGTAAATAACCACTATTACGTTTGTGGCAGGAAAATGCTAAAGCAAGATGACCCCTCCCAAAGGAGCCCTAGAGACAGGGAGGTGGCACAGCCAGCTCAGCTCTGATGTGACCCAGGGAATGACCACCCAGAGTAAGCTAGTCTGCAGCGGGAACTGGGGTCCACAGGACTGGGTATGGTGGCAAAGCTGGCTGGCTCAGCTAGTGGCACGATGACGCATGCATGAAGGAGATTATGTTGTGCTCTTTATTGCCAAAAATAAAAACTTTTAGACAACTACTGTTAATAAATATCCTTTCCTTTCTGTACTGACCTCTGATTTTTTCCAGGCTGCCTAATTAACTGCTTTGGGTAGGCTCCGACCTGAAGGCAGTGCTAAGGGGCCAGGGCCAGAACCTTCCTTAAGGAGAAGTGAAACGTGGGAGGGGCCTTTGCTTCTGCTGTCCCCCACACCAAGCAAAATGATCAGGCTGTTGGCGGTGAAGGCGTTCAAACAGCATGTTTATTTTTGGAGGGAGGGTACAGCCAGAATCTATCCTAAAGGATTACTTTTCAAATTAGGGACACCCAGAAATTTGGAGGTGCCAGTAGCCTGGCTCTGGAGAAAGAATCAGGAGCATTTATCAGCTGCCTAAATGAAGGTTCTAGCACTCAACCCTACCACCAAAATCCTAAGGTACAGCTGTGAAAATCCCTTCTTGTTGGATGGACAGGGTATTAAAGAGCTGGAATGACCAGGAGGAGTCCAGCTCAGTGGTTCTCAGAAGGAAAGCAGTGTGCCCTCTACTGGGGTGCTAGGAAATGGGATGGAAGGGATGTTCTGGGTTCTGGAGAACACTACTGGCAATTAACAAATAGGGCCAGGGACGCTAAATGTCCAGTAAAAACTGTCCTACCCTAAATTCCAGTGGCATCCCTGGTAATCTTGTCTGAAGCCCCCTCTAGCTGGCACTGATGGCCTGTCATGAGGCTTGAATAGCAGTCCAGAGCCCCCAAACCAGAAAGTCTCAAAGACCTGAAACCCAGCTACTGTCCAGAATCCCCACTTTTGCTGAAACAGGAGCTGAAGCTAGTTTATGGTCAGCACATCACTTTGGATCTCGTGGCTTAACTGAGTCTGTAAATCACTCAGCTTCTTCTTTAATCCAGAGAGGGCTGAGAGGACAATGGTTTCAGGGCGCAGAGAACCACAGGACTCCACGTTGTAGTAAAACCTAAAAGGCAAGAATCCAGTGAAAGCCCTCGATGCAGTCTGGCCAGCCAGCCACATCTCAGCCAGGGACCACCCTTCCTCTAAGTCTCGACTTCATTCTCATAAGGAACTTGACTTCAGCACTGGCTGACCTCCCTCATCTAAAACCTCTTATGCAGAGTGGTCCAAACTCTTTGCAGTCCTCAAGGAGGCCAGCGTTATTTCAGAAGGCACTGTGAAAATCCTAAAACCATTGTGAATACTCTACACTGGGGAAAAAGGGGAAAATCGAATAAGCAGTGGATCTGTGCTATAGCCCCGCACATTCTGCACTGTAGGACTGTGGCCAGTTTCTGCCTTGAGCTTGGACCTGAACAGCCTCTTCTTTGGAAGCTCAAAGGCAGAATAGGAACAGCTTGGCTCAGCAGAGGGCCTCTCTTTATTACAGTTACCAAAAAGAGCCTGGGATGTGCACATATCACAGGCTGTTGGGCAGCTGGGCCCCCCTCCGCTATGGGAACTACGATGTGAGGGAGAGGGACTGCCTAACTCAGCCTGCACCCACACCCTGGGAAGGACTAGGGTCTTACCTTTCTGGCTTGCCATTGGGGTCATAGGGAGCCTGTGACTCGTCCTCATCCAGCTCCGAGTATTCACTCTTTGGCCTGAGGTCAAACACAGGTCAGTAAGGCAGCTGCTATTCCTCTCAGCGCACTGAAGTTCACAGAGAGCCCCACTCTCTCTCTCACTAGCGATCGTGTCCAACCCCACTCTCTGCCCTGAATGCCCACCTTCACTTCTGAAAGGAACATACCATTCCTCAGGCTTGGGGTACACGGTGTGCCTCAGGGCATTGTCTGGATCGTATTCAAAAGCCACCCCTGCAGTGGGGTTCCACTTGGCATGTTCCTTGCCAAAGCCCTTTTTGGCATAGGCTCGAAGTCTCAGCTCCTGGCCCTTTCTCAGCTTGACAATGAGGATGTCTGTGAGGAGACAGTCAGTCAAGGACCAGGAAAGGCAAATGCCGGCCTGGAGTGCGACCAGAAGACCACACATATACAGAAAAATAGGTCTCAGAGCCAAGTTACAAGGAGACCAGACGGCATGAGAGGCCGTCACCACATGCCCCTTTGGCCCATGTGGTGACCGCTCAGGAAAATGTTTGCACACTCCTCCAGCCCCTTACCATCCTGTTCCACGTAGTCGTTTGGGTCATTATCTCGGTTCCGAGATGTCACCTGTGCGGAGCCCAAACAGAAGCATCTGTTAGCCTCTCCCCCAGGTACCCCTCTGGCAGCCATCTCCCAGCACACCAGCCTGCAATCTGTCAAGCAGGGAAGGGACACCTGAGAAAGTGGTGGCAGAGGTGCCCACAGGGATTCCGCTCCACTTTGTGCTCCTGTGATGCCGCTTAGTCAAAAATAATCCCATGGCCTTTACAGGGTCCTTGGGTGATAGGACACAGGCACCAATCCTGTTCTGCCTAAGAATCCAGAATTGGCACTTTTAGGCATCAGGTTAGAGAAGACAGGGCACAGGAAGGTCAATGACTCATTTGGACCCACTCCAACCTGGCCCACTTGAGCCACCACAAGAAAACAAAGGCCCCAGGGAGGAGGCTGTGCTCAGACACTGACCGGAATGACCCGGGGGCTGTTGGAGATGAGGTCTCGGGATGTGACGTGCCGCGTCTGGTCTTCATTGCACCGCACGTCCAGGGTGAACTCCACGGAGCACTCGGGGCAGAACTCTTCACACGTGCAGTCCTGAGACAAGAAGAGAAGCAGGAATAAGCGTGTGGTGAGACGGTGAACCCCAACCAGACCCCCTGCTTCTAATATCCACTGCCTTTAAATTTCTTCTTCTGAAAACAAGAAGTTGCCTAACCTCCACGCTTTTCTGGGCTGTGACAATATGCTATTCTACTCGGCTGCTCAACTGTCCAGCCAACCACGCACACACTGACACCTTGCTTCCTCCCCAGCCCACACTGCCAGGCACCACTGGGACACAAACCGTAACACCTCCCTCTGGCTTCAAGTACCTTCCTCAGAGGACCAAGGCTGTTAGGGAAAGGGTGCTTCATGTGCTGTGGTTCAGCTGCCATGGACTAAGAAGACCAGCTGGGGAATGAAACCATTTAAAGTGTAACAAGCCAAGGAAGAAAAAAAAAAGCACCTTTCAAGTTTTAGACTACTGACCTATTCTTAAAAAAGCTAAGGATCAGATGTCTGCAACTTACTTTCAAATAGTTCAGCAAAAATAACACCAGGTATGAAAAATAAAGTGAATGCTGCAAACTATGTACACAAAAAGAGAAGTAAGATAAACTGACATCATGTAGCCATCACTCAGTTCCTAAAAATGTCAATATTTTGCCATTCTTTTTTTTTTTTTTTTGGGTACCGGGGATTGAGCTCAGGGGAACTTGCCCATTGAGCCACATCCCCAGCCCTATTTTGTATTTGATTTAGAGTTGCTTAGCACCTCACTTTTGCTGAGGCTGGCTTTGAACTCATGATCCTCCTGCCTCAGCCCCTCAAGCTGCTGGGATTTCAGGCATGTGCCACTGCCCCCAGCAATATTTTGCCATTTTTAAAATAAGTCACTTTTGAATCCACTTAGTCCTATGTCTGGCACATCCTGTGGCAATTTAACTCTGGGCAAGAAGAGACTTAGGAGAATACAATCACAAAAACCATTTTCTCCCCCACACTGTTGAGGAAAACCCAACACACTATGATGTTTGCAAGATGATGAGGAAGAAGAAACAATTAGAGGTCATATCTAGGTACTCTGCAGTCACACACAGATGGGGCAAAAAGGCAATTCAGGCCCTTGGACTGATTACTCTTTTTTTTAAATATTTATTTATTTGCTTTAGTTGTACACAATGCAATGCATTTATGTTTACGTGGTGCTGAGGATCGAACCCAGGCTGCGCACGTGCTAGGCAAACGCTCTACCACTGAGCCACAACCCCAGCCCCTGGACTGATTACTCTTAAAGATGTGAAAGGGAAGAATCAAAATATATTAAGGAAGATAACATGCAAAAAGGAACTCAACCTGAAAAATAAAAGTATACCAAAAAGGAGTTTGTTCAAGATGAAAAAAGACTATAGAGCTAAGATAACCAAATGCAAAGCCTAAAAAGCTCTACCAACCAATTAAATCTTGACAGTGTCACAACCCACATATACATACAAACAGTGAAGACTATCTTGGGGATAACTACAAAAATCTAAATATGTACTGGATATAAACATTACATATTAATGCTAATTTTCTTGGGAACAATGATAGGGTAATTATGTAGGAAAGTACCATTCTTAGAAGAAGTGTCCAAAAGTATTTAGGAGCTAAGGATCAGATGTCTGCAACTTACTTTCAAATAGTTCAGCAAAAATAATACCAGGTATGAAAAATAAAGTGAATGTTGCAAACTAGTAACAACTGGTAACTATAGAGAAAAGGTAAAAGAGTGTTTAAAACCATACCATCTTTGTTCAGTAAATATAATACTGGAAGAAAATTTAATGGAAGGAATTTGCTAGGCCATAGGACATGCATATCTTATGCAAGACATTGCCAAATTGTTTGTAATTGTGGTACAACTATCTCCACCAACATCTAAGCTTTATTTCTTTTTTTTTTTTTTTTGGTACCGGGGATTGACCTCAGTGGCACTAGACCACTGGGCCACATCCCCAGCCCTTTTTTGTATTTTATTAGAGACAGGGTCTCACTGAGTTGCTAAGTGCCTCGCCATTGCTGAGGCTGGCTTTGAACTCGCGATCCTCCTGCCTCAGCCTCCCAAAGTGCTGGGATTACAGGCGTGCGCCACTGCGCCCGGCTTAAGTTTTATTTCTTAAAAAATGCAAGTTTTTCTGCCGGGCGCGTGCGAGTGGCGCACGCCTGTAATCCCAGCACTTTGGGAGGCTGTGGCAGGAGGATCAGGAGTTCAAAGCCAGCCTCAGCAATGGCGAGGCACTTAGTAACTCAGTGAGACCCTGCTTCTAATAAAATACAAAAAAAAAAAAAAAAAAAAAAGGGCTGGGGATGTGGCCCAGTGATCAAGTGCCCCTGAGTTCAATCCCCGGTACCAAAAAAAAAAAAAAAAAAAACAAGTTTTGCCAGGCCATGGTGGTGCACTCCTATAATCTCAGCAACTTGGGGGGCTGAGGTAGAAGGCTCACAAGTTTGAAGGGCTGGGGATATAGCTTAGTTGACAGAGTGCTTGCCTCATATGCACAAGGTCCTGGGTTCAATCCTCAGCACCAAGGGGGTTAAAAAAGGATAGCCTTAAATCTCATATATTTAGGAAGCAGTGTTAATAATCAGAAAATGACTTAGTCAAAATAAACAGACATAAGACAAGTTTAAGGTCAGCCTCAGTAATTTAGTGAGAGCCTAAGCAACTTGGCAAGACCCTGTCTCAAAATAAAAAATAAAAAGGTCTGAGGATGTGACTCAGTGGTCAAGCATCCCTGGGTTCAATTTCTAGTACCAAAACAAAACAAAACAAAAAGTCTTGGCTGGGAGTAGTCCTTGCCTAGCATGTGTGAGCCACTGGGGTCAATCTCCAGTTTGTCTGTCTCTTGCTTGCTTGCTTGCTTGTGCGCACGCGCGCACTCTCTCTCTCTCTCTCACACACACACACACACACACACAAAGTTGTTAGGTGCACTTTGTTGTTAGCTCCATACCTTTCTGTGTGCTTCAATATTCCTCTTTTAAAAAAAAAAAAACTATATAAGATGAATCAAATTAACCACAACAAAAACAAACAAGAACCCCCCAAAAACAAACAAACAAAAAAAACCCCAAGAAAACAAAAACACATGCCTTGGAAACATTAGCGAATGAGCTGCTTCAAGGATCACCCAAAGCTACCAAGAGAGCATACTCAGGCTGTTATCTAATGCAGCCCTATAAAAAGATGGAGGTAACCTAATCCTCTCCCACTTTTTCCTGATAACATCGTCAGAGAACAAACCTGACCTTAGGGCCAGGGATCCTACCCTGCCATGTTAACTAGCATCACCTATGGGGAGAGGCATGGATCTGGAAGGCACCAATTATGTGAGTCCCTCAGGTGCTACTCTTTTGGGCAGCTCCCACTCCCTCTGTACTCCTTATCTTTACCCACAACCTTCTGCTGACTCCCTTTAGGCTGCCAGGCCTCCAGCTCTGGGAAGACACACTCCAGAAGGAACAACCCACTGTTCAGCATAAATGGACATTCTGATGGATGCATCTTCTTGTGTGGCTGGCTAACAAGACACCTGATGCCCTGGGTACTTCTCATCAATCTGAAGTTCCATTAGAACCACGAACCTAGACATACCTCAGGCTCTAGATGACATCTCCACATTGTCTTTCTAAAGTATCATACAGTCCAAGCTAAAAGCAAGAGGTCAAAAAAGATCCCTTAGCTGGGCGTGGTGGCACACGCCTGTAATCCCAGCACTTTGGGAGGCTGAGGCAGGAGGATGGCGAGTTCAAAGCCAGCCTCAGCAATGGCGAGGCACTTAGCAACTCAGTGAGACCCTGTCTCTAAATAAAATACAAAAAAGGGCTGGGGATGTGGCCCAGTGGTCGAGTGCCCCTGAGTTCAATCACTGGTACCACAAAAAAAAAAAAAAAAAGATCCCTTAGAAAGCTGAAGCCTCTCCCCTACTTCAAAGTCAATCCATCACACACTTACCCGGGAGTACTGCAGCTTGTCCACAATGTCATCACTAGTAAGGGGAATTAGTCCTGTAAGACACAGAAAAGCACTTTAAACAAGACCCAACACCTGGATGGGTTAGCACACACCTATAGTCCCAGCTACTCAGGAACCTGAGGCAGGAGGATCACAAGTTCTAGACCAGCTTGGCAACTTAGCAAGACCCTGTCTCAAAATAAAAAACAGAAATGGGCTGGGCAGTGTAGCTCAACAGTAGAGAGCTCCCCAGTTCAATTCCCAGTACTGGGGAAAATAAACAAAAGAAAACTCAAAAGAAACGCCAACCCAAGAACCTAGAAGTCCCCTTGGGGGGGGCTCCTCCTAGGACACCAGGCACAGTACTCTCCCCTCACCCTCCTAGCACCAGCACTCACCAAGCCTGTGAGCAATGAACTCATCATGAAGGACAGAGGAATTGGCATCAATTTGAACCCAGTCAATAGCTAAAAAAGGAAGAACAGTTCATTTACTACCTTCACCAGAGACTCAAACAGTGTGCTCAAGATTTAGGAATCACCTGATGTTTCTAAATTGCAGACGTGTGTAGGCCAGGCTGCCAGAGGCCGATTCCACAGCTCCAGAGCCTAGGAATCTGCATTTTAACAAGAACCACACACAACACACCCCACCTCCCTGCCCAGGTGAATTTAACACAGGGGTTTCCTGTACCACTTTGAGAAACACTCACCTAAAGAATATCACAGGAATGGGAATATATCTTTGAGCTGAATATTTCTGTGAGAAGCCAACCTGTGCCAACACCAAATCCAAGAACAAAAACTACTGGGGCACTTAAAAATTATGGAAAACAGGCTAGGGTTGTGGCTCAGTGGTACAACACTTGCCTAGCACATAGGAGGCACTGGGTTCAATCCTCAGCACCACATAAAAATAAATAAAGGCAATGTGTCCATCTACAACTAAAAATATTTTTAAAAATATGGAAAACTTCACAGAAACAACAGATTTATGATCCATACATCATTTTATGATATAATGACCAGATCACCCAATTTAGAACTTCACTATCCCTCTATCGAGATATTTACTGAATTCCTTCAGTGGGTAAGGCACAGTAAAAACAAAACCCAATCCTATCAACAACGAGCTGAATGAGGAAGGACTGTACTCACACAAGCTTCACTTAATTTTTTTTTTTTCCTCACACATAAACATCTGCACATAATCATGAAGTAAAATAGGGGTTGTGGCTCAGTGTAGAGCACTTGCCTCGCATGTGTGAGGGACTGGGTTCAATTCTCAGCACCATATATAAATAAATGAATAAAATAAAGGTCCATCAATAACTAAAAAATATTTTAAAAAAGTAAAATAGCGCTGCAGCCCAACTGCCAAATGAGGTGCATGGACACTAGTAACAGAGGTCAGAAGAGCACCAGACACAGCAAGGCCCCAGCCGGGTTGGTCCTGCCATGCTTCCTAAACCCAAGCAAGGGCCGTGACTCAAGCTTTTCTGCTTCTTTACTCTCCCATCCCCATTCCCTGACACGGCCTTACCTCCACTGCCCCCCACCTCCATACAGGTTAAAATCCCGAGCCTAAAAATCAAGACTTCTCTGCTCTTCCTATTACAGCTGTGATCAATCGCTCCTTTTGAACTGCTCTCACAAGCTACTAGACCTCCCGTAAGACACCTCTCACATTTTGCCTTGTGTCATGTGCATGTCTTGTCTCTACTTCAACCTTTGAAAATGCCCAAGGCAGGGTCTTGACACCTCTTTGCTTTCCTGGCGTGGTGCTCAATATCATTCGTAAAACCAAATTTGTGGGAAAAGCAGCATTTAGACCTAGAAGTACATCATGAAGCACAACTCTCCCCACTTTACTCAGGATGAAACACACCCAGAGGCTGCAGGGATTAGGCAGGGGGAGGACCAGCAGTCCAATCTGAGCTGATGACATGACTGGGAGTGGTGATGCGCATAAACTAAAAATTTTCTTGTTCTCTAATCATTTGATCTGCTTATTTCCTTAAAAGCCTGAACACTTGAAGCAGCAGCTCTGACTCATATTTCCTTTGTTTGGCCCACTTTCACTGAACTGACACTCAGAATCTACTTGTAGAATTTTACATAAGCATGGTCAGTGCATAAAACACCTGGAGCAGAGTGGCTGGACCCCTATCAGAGACAGGTTTTCTCTCTAAGCGCCAGCTTCACTGTAGCTATGATTCTCCTGTCCTGATCACAGTCTACCTTGCATCACTGTTGTGTAAGGATTCATTTTTCCCCCTGCAACTTCACTGAGTGCTCCAAGAAGGCTAAAGCCCTGTTCCATGCAGCTCTGCATCCCCAGCGCTTGGCACCATGCCTGGCACTTAGATGCTCCATATATGCAGCTGAAAGAACAGATTCATTTAAAAAGGCATCCTCCCGCTCAGTAAATGCAAAGCACTTAACACAGATGACCACACTTGGTCCTTGATGTGAGCCGGGTAAGGCCCACTAGTGACTGAACGTCGCAGATGAGGAGACTACCTGCAGCATGCGCAGGTTTAACAACTGGCCCTCTTACTCTGTTGCTTGCACAGACGGCAAGTGAACACAGTACTGGAACCCAAGCCAGCCCCCACTCCTCACCCATCGGGTTAGGGTGGACCTAATTGGCTCGTGGGAGCCAGGAAGGCCCACAGTGACCACGGGGTCAAGGACACAGGGCCTGATCGAGTCTCCAGCGCTGCCGTTTTCTCAGCACCCTCACTGCCAGCCCCAACCAAGGACCGGAGGCAGGAGCCCAGGTGGGCGGAGGGAATGGGGGCGGGAATGGTGCTCTGGCAACCAGGACGCGGGCGTCGCTTACCTATTATGGGCACCTCGGCGATGAAGACCCTTCGAATGGAATTGGCCACTCTGAAGGAGAAAACCGAGCGGCGTAAGGGCGCCGCTGCCGCGACAGGCCGGCCGCGCGCCCCCGGCTCCCTCAGCTAAAGCCCTGGCACCGGGCGGCTCAGGAAGGACTCCCTCCCCCTCCCCCGGCTCCAGAGCCGCCAGCCTTGCCCCTCAGCCGCCTTACGCCAGGTCCGTGTTCTCGATGATGAACTTGACGTTCTCGTCGGTGAGCTCCGTGATCCGCACCGTGGGCTGGTTGGCATACGGCATCGCGCCCCGCGTCCAGCTGGCCCCCGCGTCAGCCGCGTCGCGCCTGCGCCGCCTCTGCCACCGGAAGTCAGTCAGCGCGGCCCCTGCCGCTTTCGCCGAGGCGCGCGAGCAGCGCCACCTGCTGCTCGGAGGCCGAAACCGCACCAGGCCGCGTTTTCGAATCCCACCTGTTCCCAAGTACCTCAGGTTCAACCATTGTAGAAGGTCTTGTGGCAAATCTTGAGTATGTTTGTTTGTTTGTTTGTTTGTTTTTGGTGCTGGAGATTGAACCCAGGGCCTTGTGCATGCGAGGCAAGCACTCTACCAACTGAGCTATATCCCCAGCCTTTGAGTATGTTTTTGACTCAACAATGAAGTACCTGGGTATGGTGTCGCTTGCCTGTAATCCAAGAGACTCGGGAGGCTGAGTCAGGAGGATTAAAAGTTTGAGGCCAGTCTCAGCTACTTGGCAAGACCCTACCTCAAGATAAATAATAAAAAGGGCTGGGGACATATGTAGCTCAGTGGTACCCTGCGTTCAATTTCCAGTACCAATAAAAAAAAAAAAAAAAAAAACTTAAGAATTCATACTGCAGAAAAATTTGCAGTTGTAAAAATATGTACAGGGTTGTTCATAGCAGTATTGTAATGGCAAAAATATTCACTAGGCTAATTTTTTAGGGACTTGGTTAAATACACTCACATAGGAATACTATGAAGCTTTAAAAAGAATGAAGTAAACTTGGTACACCTATGGAAAAACAAAAGTATACTTTTAACGATGTGTGTATACTTGAGCTAAGTATGCTTGAACAATAGGCATATACCCTTTCCTGTCTGCCCTTTGAGTGGGGATTATGAACTTCTGAAAACAGCAGGAAAAGATACAATGCATCTACCCCCCCCCCATTTGTGGTACTGGGAACTGGATGCAGGGGCACTCTTTGAGTAACATTCCCAGTCCTTTTTATTTTTTGTGATAGGATCTTACTAAATTGCCAAGCCTGGCTTTGAACTTCCAATCCTCCTTGAAGGAGCCCCAATTAGGGAGATGGCTATTGCGGTTAGCTGGAAGCCATAAGTTCCACCTGATAATAAGTATGCACGTGAAGCACCTGCGAAGCTAAAGGTATATAACCGGGTGAAAGCAGTCAGAAGCGGAATGAATTCAGTCAGTCGTGCAGTCACTCATTGAAAGAAGAGTTTGGGTCAGAGAAGAAGAAAAGAGTCAGAGCGGCCAGAACGTAGTCAGAAGAAGCAATAAGAGTCAGAGCGGTTTAAGAGTTCGGTCAGAAGAGAAACCAAATAGAAGAAGTAATTGCTGGTCAGAGTCAGGCCGAGGCTGCCGAAGAAGAAAGAATAAAGAAGCTGAAGAAGTTAAGTAAAAGTACTCTCTCTCTCTCTTTCTCTCTAAGAGCCAGTGTTAGAGTTATGAGAGATAGTTAATAAAAAAAACCTTCTTTCATCTTCATTCTGCCTCCCAGAGTTTCTCCCGCGGCGTTGTGGCTGTACGTCAGGCAGCTACACCTCCTGCCTCAGCCTCCCCAGTAGCTGAGGTTACAGGTGTGCACCACCATGCTGGCTTATCATCTATGGTTCTGTGTAGTTACAGTGGCTGAGAGCTCTTCATCTCTGCATCCCCAGTGCCTGGTGGTGTGCACCACAGAGTGTATGCTCTCCATTACCAAAGTCCCCTGAACAGCCTAGAGATGAGTTTAAATGAGTCTCAAAAAAGTGGCAGCTGCTCATACAGAGAAAAGAGGCCCTTAAATAGAACCCAGCAGGAGCTTCATCTAGGGAGCAGAAAAGCAATCAGAAAATAAAGAGAAGTTCACTGTGGCAAGGAGTGACACCTTTTCCTGAGCCTAGAGGAAGGGCTCCAAGGGGGCTCTTACTCCACAGCCCATGCCATCTCAGGAAATTATGAATTACAGCCATCTGCTGAGCATGAGGTAGATGCCTTGAAGGATAAAGAGGGAAAATGCAATGGAATGTGGAGTAGCTTCTGCAGGAACTTCACAGGGTGTCACGAGGCAAAAAAAAAAAAAAAAATCAGAGAAGGAAGGAAAAAACCCAGTGGTAGGCCCAGGAGAAGACAGCTGAGATTTGATTAGCTCCTGACATCCCCATCAACATTCACCTGACACAGGCAGGAGCGAGCGAAACAGAGACAGCCAACCAGAGATGCAAAGGGAGCCCAGTCAGCGCAGAGACTGAGAAAGTTATCAAAGCTGAAGACGATCACTGAAGTGGTGAGAGACAGGAGCAGCCAAGGCAGCGAGCAGTCTAGGGGAGGCAGCTGTCACCCTCATTTGACTGATGGGAAGACCTGGGCCCAGAGACAGGGATTTGCACCACAACCAGAACTCAAGTCTCCTGGCCACTTGGCTCAAGCCTTTTCCCAACACTGCTGTCTCCCGCAGGGGGTCCTGGATATCTGTCATGGTCTACGTGGAAAGCACAAAACAGCAAAATGCTTCAAACATATTTATTATTTTTACAGATTCTAAATACACTAATAATCCCGCAATGAATGCTGGTGTAACGCGACACCACTGGCCACCCCTGGTGTAGTGTGATATGGTGGCCAGGCTGAGCAGCACCTCCGGCAGGCACTGTCTCAGGTGAGGCAGCTTTCTGAGTGGACCCACAGGAGGAGCATCTCAGGACAGCAAAGGAACTCCGGTCAGCAGTGCCTGTGCTGCACTGGGGCTGAACTGCCACCTGGTGGTAGCTTCAGACTTTGCCTCTGACTTGGGCGATCCAGAGAGCATTTCTAGGAAGGTTAAGACATGGCCAGGGTGACTGGGAGACCATGACTGGGACACGTGGAGTTTCTGTGGCTTGAATGCTTGGGTGAGTCTTGTTTTTCAGTCTCGCAGTTGTAATGCAGAAAGGCAGCAGAAGGCCAGGCCTGGGATCAGGACGTGAGGCAGCAGCCCCATCCCAGGTCAGGACTGCATCATCAAGTGCTCTGGGTTTCCAGGTAGCTGTTGTAGTGACTCCGGAGTCCTTTGGTGTTCTCAGTAACACCCTGTTCCACGGATTGCATGTGTTACTTGTTAAAACCCTTTAAATCACCTGCTGCTTTTCTTCCAGGCACTCGGGCTCACACCCCTTCCTTTCACCGTCGCTGGTTTAGACCTGTCAAGTTCTTGAGCTGACAAAGGAATGGAAAAGAGTGTGAGGTCCTTCCCTTCCTCTAGGACTCCAGTGGGAAAGACTGGAGTTTTCCAGGTGGCAGGCCTGGCTCTGGTACAGACTCCTGACACACATGGGGAGTGGGGGAGTGATATTTCTTGATACCAGTAAAAAATAAAGACGGGGACACTTGGGATCAAGACTAGGGCTGTCAGTTTTCTTAGTCCTAAGACTACAAAACCATGTGGGGTGACACTTAAGTATCAGAGGGTTAGATGGGATAAGCTGGGTCGTACTCACCGTCACTGCTGCACCCATGAGGCCTTGCACCAGCGCCTCTCCAGTGGACTTCACCTGGAAGGAGTCAGCAGCCCTTAAACCCCAACATGAACTCAACAGTGGGACAGATGGGACCGATCAGGAAGCCTATGACCCCGTCGAGAGGAGTCAAGACTGCGCTGTGCACTGGAGGAAGAGTCTATGGACACCGCAGTTACAAATGGGCAAAGCAAAGCTCCTTAGGGCCAGCTAGCACGAGAGCGCAGCAGCTAGGTTCCCTGGGAAGGCCCTTGGGGCCATCAGCTGAGGCAGAGAGGGAGCAAGAGTATAGCCAGGTGACCAGCTGTGGCCCAAGGAGAATGAACACACCCTTTGAAGAGGTTCCAAAATGGCTAGTCCCCAACTACCTGCTTGGCAGTGTGGCCCATATTCATTGCATCATTAATCCGGTTTTCCAGGAAGCGCCAAGTGTCCTCGAAGTCTGGGGACGAGTCCTGCATCATCACCAGCTCTGTTGTGTTGTAGATGCCAGCCAGCACGGCCCGGCGGGTGTACCAGTTAAACTGCAGAGAAACCCACCCAGGAAAGAGTTACTACTGCTCTGTGGGCTGTGGCGGTCAAGGTAGTTCCTATCCAAGGCCTTGGTGATTCCTGCGCTCTCCCTCCTGACTTCTTTCCCTCACAAATACACACAGTCCTCTGGACAATACTGTCCCCAACTTCACTGCACATCAGAACTGCCTGTGGGATTAAAAATGTGAGCTCCTAGCCCCAACCTCTTAAAGAGTTTTGAGTTAGTGGATCTGAATTAAGGTCTAGGAACCAGGATGTCTAATAAACATCTCAGGTGATCTGGCTACATCCAGGCCATTTTGGAATTGCTGGGGAAACGACTGGACTTCTGAGTCCTGGAGGCTCTGCAACCAGTTATGACCAAACCCTAGTGTGCTCATAGGTCCAGTGAGGGCTGGGGCAGATCAGGGTCAGGTTACAACACCTGGGAAAGATGAGCATTCAGGTCCCTCACGACTTGTGCTGGTCCTGGCAAACCACTCTCCAGAGGACCAGCTCAGCTGCTTGGTGTTTTATTCCTTTAATTTCTTTGCTTTCTAATTTTATGTTCCTACCCTCTCTGTTGGTGGTATAGTCCCACATGAAGATGTTGATTAAAGCACTTTGTTATGAGTGTGGTGGGAGTATCTGTGGAGTATCTGGGGGCCTCCTCATCCCAGATTCCACAAAGTACCATCACATTTTAATTTATTTTATGAAAGTATATTTTGATTTTTTTAATTTCCCACCAGAAATATGGTAGCATTAACAAGTCAGATTCTTTCTGGTACCTATTTACAGGGAATTATTGCTCTCTTAGCAAAGCAGGTCAAGATGGGTGGTGGGGAGAGTTTCTCTTTAAAGCAGTGGTGTCTACATGGCATCTCTTTTTTTCAAAATCAGTCTCAGCAAGGACAGACGCTGAGGAACTCTGCCACAGAACCTACGTCTCAGGAGAGGGAGGGAGGGTGACTAATCAAGAGCCTCCCAACACAAGGCCTCCCGAGGCCTTGCACCACCACTGTGCACGGGAAGGGATAAGCACTGGTTTGTGACTAGAATGCTGGTCCCTGAATGAAGACGACCTACATCCAGCTCTGGCTTATTGAGGGATTTTCTTCATGCCTCAGATGGGAATGACTCTTGCAGGCCCCCTGAGGAGTCTTGTGATCAAAGAAATTTCACAAACTTCTTTAAGAAGTGCTTTCCTAGCCGGGCGCGGTGGCGCACGCCTGTAATCCCAGCACTTGGGAGGCTGAGGCAGGAGGATGGCGAGTTCAAAGCCAGCCTCAGCAATGGCGAGGCACTTAGCAACTCAGTGAGACCCTGTCTCTAAATAAAATACAAAAAAAAAGGTCTGGGGATGTGACCCAGTGGTCGAGTGCCCCTGAGTTAAATCCTCAGTACCACAAAAAAAAAAAAAAAAAAAAAAAAAAAGAAGTGCTTTCCTCAACCCTCTCCTAGTGTCCTGTGGGCCTGTAGAAAACTCACGTCAGTAGACTGGTCCCCAGCATAATGCCACATGTCATCCACCATGCTGGTCAGCAGGCTCAGGCTGGGTGGGATGTTGTGAGGGAGCAGGAGGATGCTGAGGGCCTGAGGAGAGAGTGACAGGGAATAGGTGCTGCACAGGTGGCCACAAAGCATACAGGGGTCGGCCCAGCTCTGGTTCTGAGACCTGTGGTGTGAGCTCCTGGCAGTTACCAACCCGACTAGAACTGTGTGCCTGGGGCAGGTTCTTGTCCTCACTTGGACAAAAATAGATTCTCCATCTATAATATTTGTAACTGGGAATGCAAACAGCCAAAGGGTCTAGACTGGTCTGAGTCCTGAGAGCAAGGCTGGGAGAAGGGACCTCATTCTGTCACAAAGAGTTAGAAGCAGAGGGGAGCGAGGTTAAGGAGGAGAGTTTGGGGTGGTTTCAGGATGTGCTGGGCCAACCGCAGCGCCAGCAGCAGCCCGCCCTCAGTGCACCACCACAGCATCCCCACAAACCTCCCTGCTCCTCTGCTTAACTCAAGCTGACTTCTCTTTCCTGAAAACAAAAATCCTTCAACTCATACCAGTGATGGCACGAACCAGGGATCCAGCCATAAGCAGACACCAACTCCTCCTGGTCCAACAGGACAAGCTCTTGCCTCTTTACCAACTCTAAAACTCCACTGGCTGTGGTCTGATGACACTGGACTGGCTGGGAAGTTTTCTCTTAGCTAAGCAGCTCCAAAAGGAAAAGCCATGCTGAATTTGGAAGGCAGCTGAGGCCAGGCCCTCGCACCTCCAGGATGACCCCTGGCTCTGACCCGTTCGCCCAGCTTGAGGTCAGGGGAACCACAGGTGCTCACATGTCTGTCAAGTGGATGACGGAAATTACGTGTTCAGTAGTCTTCCAGGTGGACTGAGGACACCGGATGTTTAAATCCCTCTCATTTCTAAGGTCTTTGACTGCATTTTCTTAACTCAGAGAATGGCCCACACTGTGACACGCTTTGAAACAGAGTAAAAAGGACACTTCAGAAAAGGGGACAAAAGCCCTTGGAATGAATACTCCTTTTCCCAAGCATTGGCAACTGGACAAGAAGTTCCAGTCCTTGAGGAATTAAGCACAACAGGGCCATTATTAAAGTGAAGATGGCTGATAAAGTCCCTAACCATTCTAACCTCTTTCCAGGGATTCTTCCTTACAAAGACCTGGTGGCACATTCAGCTGCTGGGACCCCCACCACCGCGCCCCCAGGATGTGATCTAGTGTGCAAGCCGCTCACATGTCCAAGAACTGAGACAGAGGTGGCCCAGCGTCGCTCTTGTGGGCACTCCCAGCTTGAACCTAGCTTTACCAAGTGTAGTGAGCGTTCCTGGCTTTGTGGAGATTAGTGAGCTAACTTCTCAATAATATGCAAAGTCCTCTGAGTGAAAGGTCCTGAGAATGTTGAATGTTAGTATCACTGTGACTCTGGGGCCTGGACATGGACTCTGTACCTGGGGCCAGTGCTCAATGTAGGGGATCAGCATTCTCAGTCTGGTTTCCACTGCATCCCTCAGGAACTGGTCTGTCTTCCTCTTCCTGGAAGAGGGAAAAGAAAACAGAGTATCTCCAGGTCAAGGCAGGAGCTTGGTGCTGCACTGCTTATTCAGCCCTGGGGAGGAGGGTGCCACCAGCCCCTGACGCTGGCCTGGCTACAGCTGTCAGAGACACGCTGCAGGATTTCAGTTCCATCCAAGCAGCAGGGCTGTGGGTGCTACCCTCTTGTGGCTCTGCTTGGGCTGGCTGCTGGGGACAGCTGGTGGAGCCCCCCATCCTTAGCTGCCACCTTGAACAACAATGCCACAGGACTTACTCTGCCTGGCCCAGCTGCACCAGCTTCTGTTGCTCTTCTAGTATGTGGCGAGCCGAGCGTTGCATTGGGTGACAAAGTGCAATATCAGCTCACTGCCATCGTTCCCAAACATGCTGGCTGCTGCACTGGAGAGACCCAGAGACTAGAGGGGAGAGAGAAAACAGACAGGGTGGGCGGGTGTGGTAGACATTCATTGCCTGTATGTCTCTAATGCCTCTTCCAGAAGCAAGGCCTTGACTTTCAGTGAGACTCCGCATTCCTCACCCCAGGTCCATGTGATTTTGGTGAAGCTGACCACCACCAGTCTCTCCACTCTCCACCAAGCCCCTTGGTGTGTGTGCCAAGCACAGGCTTCATGTTTGGATGACCAGAGTTCACTGACCAGCGTAGGGATGGGCACAGGACTACATGCAGGCCCCAGGGGTCCACCTTAGCACTCTCACTAGCACTGAAGGGAAGGTGCTCTCCTTGCTGACCTGCCGCACTATTTTTACTCTTGCCCGGGCAGCCCCTGCTGGGAAGGCAGCTCAGCGAGGAAAGCAAAGCACAGGTGAAGGAGACAATTCCTGGCAGCACCGTCTAAGAACACGGTGCCAGAGCTACTTCCAGACTATTCTGCAGGAAAATAAGCCAAAACATCCTCTCTAGCATAAGTCAGTCAGAGTTGAGCTCTGGTCTGACACTTGAAACCTGGAGCCCTAATACCACCAGGGGTCTGGGAAGGGCACTCCTACCTCCCTTCCTGACCCCTCATTTGGTTACCTGCATCTGCTGGACATTGGACCTGTCAGTTGTTTAAAACAAAATTTTTTCATAATGAGTTGTCAAGGAGTTAACGAAACCACAGAAACTCTGTTATTCCTGATCTACAGCAATAATTGAGCATCTACTGAAAGCAGAACGCTGATAGCAGCAGGGACAGATGGCAGGAGAAGAACACAAATACATTAAATAGGAATTCCTACTGTTGGGAGGGGAAGCACCGCTCTTCTGGAGGCATGCACAGCCTTCAGAGAGGACAGTCTGGCAGCAGCCTCGAAGCTAATGGTGACTACATGCTCACCACCTGCCAGGCACACCTGAGCCCATTATGCGGCCTCCCTGCCCCTCCACAGCAGCTCTGTCAGCTGGGTGCTACCGTCACCCACACTTCACAGAGCTCAAAGCTCTTACGCACGAAGCTAGTCTGTCTCCAACAAGTGCATAAGCATGGGGCCAAATGTTAAATCACGGCAAGGCAGGGCTGGCACTCTGCAAACACATTTCTGGCTCCCGGTTAGGCTCTGCAGATCGGGTCCCCAGAGAGAGGCTGAGGAGGAAGGAGGGACTTGCTTGCTCCTTCTCCTCGCTTCCTGTTGCTTGAGGTTCCTGGGTGAGCAGCGCCCCAGGGAAGCTTCTTCACCCCGGAAGCAGTAGTTCCCTCCAGAAGCAGCAACACAATGGCTGAACTTGGTGTGCAGTTTTTCCAACACGTGCGAACAAGGTTCATCAAGCCACATCCTCTTCCTGCCCTTCCAACTCAGGTGGCAGCCCCCAAGGACCCTCCCTAAAGCACAGAGACACCTGTGCCAGCTGAGCAGCGCCTCCTCAGAGGCCTGCGATTCCCCCCACGTGGGAACTCTCCTTCAAGCTTCTCATTGTAATAATTCCAACTCTTCCTTTTGTTTCCTCAGCCTGGGGATGAAGTTGCTTCCTGCGGTTGCTACCCCATAATACCTTTCTTTCTATCCTTTCCATTACCTGGTTACTGACTTGATACCCAGTTAACAACTCTTTCTATTAAATTTTGTTCCAATAACTTGTCTCCTAACTGCATTCTGAACAATATATTTCCTGAAAAAGCAACTCCACCTGAAATTTGTCCTAAAGAAACTAATCAGAAATGTACTGTGTTGTATAATGAGTTTACAATACTAAAAAGTTGGAAACACCCAAATGTTCAACAACCAAAGTCGAGTACATTCAGTAGGTACTATGCAGCCACCATGAAAGAGGATGCACAGAAGAGTTACGATAGAACATTCAGCATAATCTGCTATTTCCACACAAACTGTTACTTTTTTTTTCTTCTACTTTATTCCTTCTCTATCCTCAAACCTCTGTCTCCTCCCACCCTTTCCTCACCTCAGGTTCAAGATGCAGCTACACCTACTTCACAGAGAAAGCAGGAGCCATCCTCTGGGAACTCCCTTAGTGTTCTTCTAGAAACTAAGCCTGCAGCTGTCTTTTCTAGCTCTGCACTAACACGTTCATGGTCAATCCTTCTATCTGTTTTCCAGAGCTCACAACTCTTGCCTTTGCGGAGTTTGCTGCTTTGGATTTTGCCCATCTTCTCTGTACCCTCACCCTTACTTGTTTCTGTACTCTTCCTGCGGCTGTCCAATCAGGCTCAAATGCTTTGCTACTTCCTCAACTTATTCTCTGGTCTCAACCCATCCCAGCTGGTTTCTGACCCAGGCCTTTACCCAATGACAGTTGCTATTGCAGCAACCAAAATTTTGTTTCTCAGTCTACCCTGTCCTGCTTAGCCTCCCACAGCAAGGGCGTGATAACCAGTACTTAAGGCTCTTTTCCACTCTGTCCCACTCTCCTCTTTCATGTCAGATTCCTTGAAGGTCTATTCTCCTTTCTCTCATCACATTACTCCCTTGCTTTGGCAATCTCGTTTACTTGAACAATTTTATTATGACATACACGTGCTGGAAATGCCTGAAGGCCCACCTCTAGTTCAGCTACCTCCTCCATTGCTGGGCCTGAGGGCTCCATGCCTCCTCTAAGCGAATTCAAAAGACAAAAGACTCCCCCCACTTAGCACAGATCAAGATTGTATGTTCCTTCCCCAAACCTGGCCTTCTGCCAGTGGTTCTCCTCGCAGAAGCCACACCACCATGGACCTACACATGACAACACTGGTACCACCATCCTGTCACTCCCACCGACGTCCAATCTACCACCAAACCTACCCACTTGTCTCCCATTCACTGCCATTGCTCTAAACTAGATCACTTCATCTCTTGTGGATGACTGCCAGCAGCCTCCAAGGATTCTCTCTGCCTCCAATCCATTTTTTGAATTGCCAAATTTGACCTCACATCTTCAATTGTTCTTAGAATAAAAGCCTTGCCTGACCTGGCCCCCGTGGGCCTTCCTCAGTCCTGCTCCTCCAGGTCTCTTCCTTCGCTCCACGTTGGTTTTCTTTGGCATTCTTCTCCACCTGTGGCACATGCTGTCTCTCTATCTGGACTTATCCATCCCCCACCCTCTCCAAAACCAGGTGAAGTCTACTCGTTCCTCAGTTCTCAACTCAAAAGCCTTTCAGGGTCTTCCACTGTGTGTCCTAATAGCACCTCTTCTTGGCAGCACTTGTCATATTTCATAAGTCTATACTGTGTCTATTTGTTTAATGTCATAGACTTGGAAGCTCCATAAGAGCAGAAACTTTGTCCACTGTAACCACTGTCATGTCCCTAGAACAGTGCCTAATGCACACTACTTGCTCAAAAAATAAGGATTAATAAAAGTTTGTTTTATTATTAAATGTTATTTATTATTAATTGAAAGAAGAAGCATTGAGCTGGGTGCAGTGGCGCACACCTGTAATCCCAGCAGCTCAGGGAGGCTGAGGCAGAAGGACTGCGAGTTCAAAGCTAGCCTCAGCAACAGTGAGGCACTAAGCGACTCAGGGAGACCCTGTCTCTAAATAAAAAAAAAAAAAAAAAAAAATAGGGCTGGGGATTTGGCTCAGTGGTTGAATGCCCCTGAGTTCAAACCCCTGTACTGCCCCCCCCCCCCCCCCCCCCAGCAAAAAAAAAAGAATAGGCATTAAAATGTTGAAAAGAAGATCTCTGGTGTAATCATAGGTGCTTTTTAAAAAATATTTATTTATTTGCTTTAGTTGTACACAATGCCTTTATCTTTACGTGGTGCTGAGGATCGAACCTGGGCCCTGCACATGCTAGGCGAGCACTCTACTGCTGAGCCTCAGCCCTATAGGTGCTTTCTTTACCTTTTCTTTTTTTAATTTTTTTTTTTTTTAGTTTTAGGTGGACACAATATCTTTATTTTTATTTATTTATTTTTATGTGCTGCTGAGGATTGAACCCAGGGCTTCACACATGCGAGGCAAGCACTCTATCACTGAGCTATCTGTACTTTTCAAAGTTTTCACAATGAACTAATGACATACTTGACAGAACTAGAAAAAAAACCCACCAAGCCAAAATAATGCTGGAGGGATTGCCATACCTGATTTCAAATTATACAGAGCTATAGTAACAAAATTTGTTTGGTTTTGGCATAAAACAGACACATAGACCAATGGGACAGAATAAAAGACACAGAAATAAATCCACACACCTACAGTCATCTGATCCTTGATTAAGGTCCTGAAAACATGTTGGAGAAAAGACAGCTTTTTAAACAAATGGTACGGGGGAAACTGGTTATCCATATGCAGAAGAATGAGACTAGATCCTTATCACTCACTCTACACAAGAGTCAACTCAAAATGGATCAAAGACGTAGGAATAAGTCCAGACACTGTGCAACTCCTAGAAGAAAACATGGAGTTCAATGCTTCAACATATAGGCACAGGGAATGACTTTCTCAATAGAAGTCCTAAAACCAAGAATTAATAAATGGGATGGCATTGAATTAAGAAGCTTCTGAACAGCAAAGGAAACAATTAAAAATGTGAAGAGGGCTGGGCTGTAGTTCAATGGCAGAGTGCTTGCCTAGCATGTGTGAGGCACTGGGTTTGATCCTTAGCACCACATAAAAAAATAAGTAAAATAAAGCATGCTGTCCATCTACAACTATATATAAAAAAAAAAAAAAAAAAAAAAAAAAAAAAAAAGAAGAATGTGGCCAGGCATGGTGGCACACACCTGTAATCCCAGCACTTGGGAGGCTGAGACAGAAGGATCACGAGTTCAAAGCCAGCCTCAGTAATGGCATGACACTTAGCAATTCAGTGAGACCCTGTCTCTAAATAAAATACAAAAAAGGGCTGGGGATATGGCCCAGTGGTCAAATGTCCCTGAGTTCAATCCCAGGTACTACCAAAAAAAAAAAAAAAAAAAAAAAAAAAAAAGTGAAGAAAAAAATCTACAGAGGGGCTAGGGTTGTGCCTCAGCAGTAGAATGCTCGTCTAGCACATGTGCGGCCCTGGGTTTGATCCTCAGCACCACGTAAAAATAAATAAGTAAAATAAAGGTATTGTGTCCAACTATAACTGAAAAATTTTTAAAAATTAAAAAGAAAGAATCTACAGAACGGGAGAATACCTCTGCTAGATAATCCTTCAGAGAGAGGATTAATATCCAGAATATATAAAGAATTCAAAAAACACCACCAAAAAAATCAAAACAAAATAAATAACCCAATTAATAAATTGGCAGGTGAACTTATGCACTTTTCAAAAGAAGAAATATAGATGGCCAAAAATACATGAGAAAATGTTCAACATCATTAGCAATTAGGGAAATGCAAATCAAAATTACACTGAGATTTCATCTCCAGTAAAAATGGCAGTCATCAAGAATATAAACAATAATAGCTGGGCGCGGTGGCGCACACCTTTAATCCCAGCACTTGGGAGGCTGAGGCAGGAGAATTGAGAGTTCAAAGCCAGCCTCAGCAATGGCAAGGCACTTAGCAACTCAGTGAGACCCTGTCTCTAATAAAATACAAAAAAGGGCCAGAGATGTGGCCCAGTGGTCGAGCGCCCCGAGTTCAATCCCCCGTACCAAAAAAAAAAAAAAAAAAAACACAAGCAATAATAAATGGAGAGGATGTAGAGAAAAAGGAACCCTTTTACACTGTTGATGGGACTGTACATTAGTACAACCACTATGGAAATCAGTATGGAGGCTCCTTAAAAGACTAGGCAAGGGGGGCTGGGGTTGTGGCTCAGTGGTAGAGTGCTCACCAAGCACATACGAGGCACTGGGTTCAAACCTCAGCCCACGTAAAAATGTAATAAAGATATTGTGTCCACCTACAACTATAAAATAAATATTAAAAAAAGTTAAAAAAAAAAAAAAAAAAGACTAGGCAAGGAACCACCATATGACCCAGCTATACCACTCCTCAGCATTTATCCTGAAGAATTTAAAGTCAACACACTATAGTGATATATGCATACCCATATTTATAGCAACATAATTCACAATAGCCAAACTATGGAACCAAGCTAGGTGTCCACCAATGGATGGATTGATAAAGAAAATGTGATATGTATATATGTGTACATATATACACATGTGTGGATATGCACATATGTACGTATATATATACACATACACAATGGAGGATTTTTTTTTTTTTTTTTTTTTTTTTTTTTTGGTATCAGGGATTGAACCCAGGGGCACTCGACCACTGGGCCACATCCCCAGCCCTTTTTTTGTATTTTATTAGAGACAGGGTCTCACTGAGTTGCTAAGTGCCACGCCACTGCTGAGGCTGGCTTTGAACTGGCGATCCTCCTGCCTCAGCCTCCCAAGTGCTGGGATTACAGGCGTGCACCACCGCACCTAGCCACAATGGAGTTTTATTCAGCTGTAAAGAAGAATGAAATTATGGTATTTGCAGAAAATGGATGTAACTTGAGAATATTATGTTAGAAAGTCAAGGGTTGTATGTTTCCTCTCATATGAGGAAGTTAGGAAAAAGGAAGCGAGGTATGTGTGGGGGTGTTTCTTGAAATCAAAGGGAGACTAGTACAGTAGATGAAAGGGGCCAGGGAGGGGAGGAGGGGAAAGGAAAAGGGAAATACAGGGGAATAATATTGGCCAAATTATATCACTATGTCATGTGCATGTATGGATATGTAACAATGAATCCTACCATTACATATAACTATTTTTTTAAAATATTTTTTTAGTTATACATGGACACAATATCTTTATTTTGTTTATTTTTTTGTGGTGCTGAGGACTGAACTGCCTCACAATGAGCATATGGTGCAGTCTGAGTTTACAAATTCCACTTACATGATTTCTATTACCAAATGTGCTTTTGTGAGAGAGTGAAAGTAGACAAAGAAGCAACAGATCTAAGTAAAGCAGCAAACCTGCCCATCATCTAAGAGGCCCTGCATAGGATAGTATCTGGCTTTGCTGGATGATTCTGCACACATGGCCTAAACATGAGCCCATCGCTTAATCTAAAGCAGTAGTCTATGTCAATGCAGGGGTAAATGCTGTTAGACTTACTGAAAGAAATAAAGTGTGCTGGTTTTCAAAGTGGTTCCCTCTTGGGGGTTGACACCTATCTTATTAATTCTAAGATGCACATATATTTTCTATTAATAAAAAATCAGTGTGAATCACAGAATTGATGATGTGTTCATCAGCTTCCTGTTAACTGTGACAAAATACCTGAGAATAACAACTTAAAGAAGGACAGGTTTATTTTGGCTCAGTTTTGGAGGTTTCTGTTCACAGTTGGCTGGCTCCATCACTTTTAGGCCTGTGGCAAGGCAGAAATATCATGGCCCAAGGGCATGGCAGAGGAAAGCTGCTCACCTCTGAGCAGCCAGGACACAGAGAGTGAGGAAGGGGCTAGGGACAACATACACCCTTCCAGGACATACCATCAGTGACCGACCTCCTCTGATTAGGCCCCACCTCCCCCAGTCTCCATTACCTCCCAATAGCCTGTTAATTACAAATCCACTGGTGAAACTAGCCTTCAAAATCTGATCATTCCCAAAAGCCCCACCTCTGAACATTGCAGTATTGGGGATCAAGCCTTCAACACATAAGCCTTTGGGGCATTCCAGATCTAAATTATAACATTGTGTCAGAGTTTAATAGGCAGCATTTTTAAATTTTTATTGATGCACTAAAAATGGTGCTTCTCACAAACAATGTCATCTTAGAATCAATGAAAGGTGGTAATTTTGATCACAGATAATGCTTGCTTAGCCAGCTACATTAGACCATAATGCCACCTATTATTTTTGTGATTGAATTCTGGGGTTTTTTTTTTGTTTTTTTTTTTTTGTACTGGGGATTGAACCCAGGAGTTGCTTTACCACTGAGCTACAACATCCCCAGCACTTCTTATTTTTTATTTTGAGACAGGGTCTCCCTAAGTTGCTTACAGCCTTGCTAAATTGCTAAGGCTAACATCAAACTTGCAATCCTCCTGCCTTAGCTCCACAGTTGGGATTACAGGCATATGCCCAGCCTGGTATGCTTTTTATAATGAAAAATAAAGCCATATCCACCCTACTGGAAAAACAAACCCAAAAAACCTAGACTATCTGTACCTGTGAAAGGCTCCAAGTTGGGCTGGAAGAAGGCATGAAGCCCTCTGTTGCCTTGTGGGACTCTTCCTGGGTGATCTGGGTAGGGCTGCCCTGCCTCACCTATACACACCTGGGCTCCTTCCGCAATCGCCTCTGCTGTCCATCCGTGGGCAGGCACAAACTCCAGGGCTGCGTTCAGGATGCGGTGCTGCAACTGCTCCTCACTCTCGTAGTCCTCCTCCTCCTCCCCGCTCTGTTCTGTGTACCTGAAATGTGGGAACAGAGCCCAGCACACTTTATCTCACTCTCTATTGCCTGGAGTGCAAAATGGGCCTGACCGGAAGCCACAGGCTCTGGGTCTCCTCTAAGCACATGCTGGGAAGGACATTTACTTCTGTCAGCATGGGTGTCGCACTGCCAGCGCAGTAAAAATCCCATCATCCTTCCCCTGCCACAAAGTCAAAGAAAAGGGATCAAGTGAGTTGGGGTCTCGTGACATGAAGGCAATGTTCCCACAGCACCCCGGGCTTCCCTGTTTACAGCCCTTAGCACACTGAGCTCAGAAATTTTTTTCTTTTTTCTTTTTTTTTTTAATAGTTGTCAATGTACCTTTATTTTATGTATACGTGGTGCTGAGAATCTAATCCAGTGCCTCACACATGCTAGGCAAGCCCTCTAACACTGAGCCATAACCTCAGCCCCTCAGAAAGTTTCTTTACCAGTTTTTGCAGCAGACTGTAACTCCATGCCCTCCATAAGACTAGGGATGATAGCTGTATCATTCACAGGGCTGACACATGGCAGATTCTCAGAAAATATTTGTTGAATTGAAATGAAAAAGATTTTCATTAGGAAACCAGAAAAAGATGAAGGACATTTTCACTTTACACTGAGGAACACTCGATTTCCAATGGAAGGATTAAGAAGCAAAATCAAATCTAGTGGAAAAGTAAATTATTATTATCTTTTTGGAAGGCAATTTGGCCCCACATATGTAAGAAAACTTTGAATGTGCATCTCTTTTGACTCAGTGCTCCCATCAGTAAGGAAAGATGACACAGTTTATTACATTATCTTTTACACCACTGAAGGAAATCTAAATATTCATCAATTTAGGACAGGTTAAATAAATTTTGGCCCATTCCTTCCTGGAATTATACAATCACTTAAATAAACCATGAGAGGATATTGAAAGTGTACTGTTGAGCTGGGCATCGTGGTGCACACCTGTAATCCCAGCAGCTTAGGAGGCTGAGGCAGGAAGATCGTTGAGTTCAAAGCCAGCCTCAGCAACTTAGTGAGGCCCTAAGCAACTCAGCAAGACCCTGTCTCTAAATAAAATAAAATATTTTTAAAAAGGGCTGGGGATGTGACTCCATGATTAAGCACCTCGGGGTTCAATCTGCAGTACCAAAAAAAAAAAAAAAAGTTACTATTGAGTGAAAAAACAGGTTCTGAACAGCATATAGAGTGTAATCAATCATTTATTATATGCACAGATTTATGAAACATGCTTAGAGAAACATCTGAAGGCAAAAATGTCAGCAGGGTTATCTCTGTGTGGGGTTTCAGGTAATTTTTGCAAACTTCTCTGTATTGTTCAGATGTTTTAGAATGCAGAGTCATCATCTTTATAAAAAACAATAGGTTCTTTTCAAAGACAGCTTAGAACTGACAGAGGTGAGGAGAAGGATGGACAGGAGCCTGAGTCAGTGAAGAGACAGACACTACCAAGCATGCAAAGTGGCCACAAACAGGTGGACTGTGTTCTGGTGCCTACCTGGGGGGTATTCGAGGAGACTCTACATCGGGTTTTTGTGCCCCTGGTGGCTCAGAATGCTGCTGAGAAAAAGATGGAGGAGGCTGCTGCTTCTGCTCCTCAGAAGACCTGAACCCCGAAGCTGAAGCATGGAAGGCACGTGGCACCAGGAGTGCTCGGCAGTGGGACACTGAAACAGAAACTGGGCTGTCAGGATCTTGCATCAGAGAAGACCCTTTGAAACCTAGAGGTGCTAAAAGAATGGGAGTGAGGAAATGTAGGGCAGAGACACCTCCATAATCATCCAACTATTGGATCCCACACAAAAATCTTGGGTAAAGTGGAATCTTGGGACATGATGTGTTGGCAAAAACAGTGAGCCAGGAAACAGAACCTACATGGCTTCTGGGTCTGTTTCTACGTTTGTCAGCTGTGTGGTAACAGCAAACCATTCACCTCACTGGGCAGATTCTGAAATTTTCCTTATGGCAAGTTACTATTGTTTAAAATCTGTCCCAACTCCTTTAATTAGTGTCTGGCCTTTTTTAAAAATAAATTTTTTTTGTAGTTGTAGATAGACAGAATGCCTTTATTTTATTTTTATGTGGTGCTGAGGATTGAACCCAGTGCCTCATGCATGCTAGACAAGCGCTCTACTGCTGAGCTAAGCCCCAGCCCCGTGTCTGGCTTTTTTATCTTTGACATATCTTTTGATTATTGTTGCCTAGTAGTAGTACATTAACAAACACTATCAAGCCACTGGTGCATGGCACATGTCCATAATTCTAGCCACTAAGGAGGCTGAGGCAGGAGGATTACCAGTTTGAGGCCAGCCTGGGCAATAGAGACCAAAAACAAACAAATAAAACCACTATTGTTTTGTTGATGGATACCTGGGATGATTCAAGCTTTGACTATTATGAATAAAGAGGTCATGAATATACTTGTACAAACCTTTTTGTATACACATGCTTTCAATTCTTTTGGATAAATATCTTACTAAACATATTACTAGAACTTTGTATAAAAATGACAAAAAGGCACTCATTAAAAAAATCTATAGAATTCAGGGAACAACGAATTCAAAAGAAACAGAATCAGTATATATATATACATACACACACACACATACTATATATAACCATTATCTTAGTGGATGTACAGAAATATCCACAAAACTTTGATGTTTTTTGTTTTTGTGGTGCTGAGGATTGAACCCAAGGCCTTGTGCATGGGAGGAAAGCACTCTACCCACTGAGCTATATCCCCAGCCCTCCATAAAACTTTGAAAAGGAAGGGGGGAATCCCAAAATATGTCTGGAATTACTGCAACTCATGAGAAAATTTTGGGTAAAATGCAAAAGAATATTTCATTAGGTATATATTTATGTTAATGGGTCAATGCATACTATATCAGTTTTCCATTTTGACAGTGATATAAAGTTTCCTTTTTAAGTAAATGTCTATTTTTAGGATACTCAGATGTAGAAATAAAATACTGTGCACATAACGGCAAAGGTGGTAAAGAGAATGTCACAGAATTAGTGAAGTGCTGGGGAAACGACTGACTTTTAGAAAACACCGGACTGGACGCTCTCGGTCCAACTGTCCTTTGAGTGATCCTGTCTCAGGGACCAAAGGCAATGGACTTGGGAATGGGTCCGCGGCTGACAGTTCTGCAACTGACGAGCGGCGCGACCTGGGCACACTCAACCCTCAGAGGCTCCGCGAACTCTATGAAATGGGAGTGACAGTCCCTGCCCCGCTGCTCGAGTCCCTAACAGCTGCAAACTGGAGAACAGCTGCAAACTGGAGACCGAAGCCGACCAAACGGACCGTTCAAGCTTGAAAAGCCGGCGACTCCGCGCCGATGCCCTTCACCTCACCTTGCTCGCAGGCCGCCACAACGGCCTCTTCCGTCCCCCACCCAGGCCAAGCCGGCCTCACTCCCCATCCCAGTTCTTCCCCACTCCCGTGCTCGGCCGCCCCCTCACCGGGCAGGCATCGCAGCTGTAGGAACCTCCAGCCTGCCTTGCCCAGAACACCCGAAGTTGCCGCCGCCGCCGCCGCCGCCATGTTGGAAGCGGGCACGCAAGCCGACGCCTTGACGCAACGGGCAGCGCCAGGTCGGCTGCGCAGCCGCTTCCGCCCTCTTTAACACCGTGGAGCCTCCCCCTCTCGCGAGAAGCACGAGACCGGGAGCTGGCGAGCGCAGAGACTCCTGGAGCCGGCCCCAGCTGTAGGTGAGCGCACTCCGAGTGACCTGAGCGCCCGACGTTCCCCAACGGCCCTCTCCCGGCGCCCCCATGACCTACGTCCTCTCATTTCTTATTTCCAGCCCCGTCCCTAGGTAGGAATGTAGCCGGGACGTTCCGTGGAGAACCCCGGTGGCGGCGGGCTTATGCCTCGGGAAGCGGGTGTGAGGGGCCGAGCCCGGCCCTGGACCTGCTTGCCTTGAGCTCCTGACGCTGTGGCTCCCTGTCCTTCCCGGGTTGTCTCATTTGTCGCTCGCCGCCCCCGGGCACTGAACGCTGAGGGGGAAAAGACCTGAGCTAGGGCCGGGAGACGGAGTCTGAGACCCGGTTCTACCTCGTAGCCAACTCTTGTGACCTTGGGTCCCAGTTCCTCCGAAGTTTGGGTCTCGCAGCAAAGCACGAAAGCTTGGGGCTTCATAAGCCAACAGATGGTAAATTTGAACCTGTGATTTGTCTGAACCTTCCATGATATTGAGTATTTCTCAAACTTGCCAGATAGGACGAATCTTCTAGGATGCTTGTTAATAAAACACCCGAGTCTTTCTGGAGAGTTGTTATGGTGTCAAGGCGGCAGTCTTGCTTTACCAAGCGGTTTGTAGGATCTGCAAGTTTTGGGAGAATCTGATTGTGTTGCTTCTGGCATTACTAAGTGGCCAGGCAACCAACCGCCTGATGGCTCGAGGAGGTCATAGTGTTGTCATTAAAAAATGTAAATGCAGAGCACCTCACTGGGGAATCATAAGGGTAGGCTAATAGGAAGAAGTAAATGATTTTGGGATTAGGGATAATTACGGGAGCATGTAACTTGTAAATTTTGTTTTTGCGGATTAGGCCTCATCTTTTTTTTTTTTTTTTTAATCTGAAAAAGTTGTGTTCTGTACTGGGCCAGTGGCTCAGGCCTGTAATCCCAGCGACTGGGGAGGTTGAGGCAGGAAATCTCAAATTCCAGGCCAGCCTCAGCAACTTAGCAAGGCCCTATATCAAAATAAAAATTAAAGGGCTTGGGGGTGTAGCTCAGTGGCAAAGTGCCTCTGGGTTCAATCCGCAGTACCCCCAAAATTTAAAAAGTTGTATGCACACCCCAGCAACTAGTTTTTTCAAAATATCTTGCTCTTCCCTGCATAGATGTTGGGGGGAGGGGATGAGACCCCTGAGCCAAAACTCTAATGTTAGATCTACATCTCTGAATTTAAGTAAAGGAATACTGATTTCTCTATGAAGCTTTGTTTCTTTTTGTTTATGTTTTGCCCTGCAGGTCCCACTATGTTGCCCAGGCTGGTCTAGAACTAGCAGACGCAAGTGATCCTGTTTGCCTCAGTCTCCAGTAGATGGGACTGTAGGCCTGTGCTCTGCTGGGCTTTGTTTTCTTTCTTTCTTTCCTTCCTTTTCTCTTTTATTTGTTTGTTTGTTTATGCTAGTGATTGAACCCAGGGGCATTTAACCATTGAGCCATGTCCCCAGCCCTTTTTTTATATTTTGAGACCAGGCCTTGCTAAGTTGCTTAGGGCCTCACCAAGTTGTTGAGTATGGCTTTGAACTTGAAATTTTCCTCCCTAGCCTCTGGGATTATAGGCATCTGCCACCATGCCCAGCTCTTGGCCACCTTCTTAAGAGGGTCCAAATGCCTCAATATTTGGTGCTTATTGGGTACTGTAAAAATAAGCAAGTACGAGTCCAGAAGTTATTCTCATACATCTGCTTTTATTGCCTGCTGTTTTAGAAAAGCCATGGGTATGTGTGTCAGCAGTCAGTATCTAAATAAGCAAGGTCAATGATATGAAAATGACTTTTACTCCGCTTCTTTAGTTATGAAATTGGGCCCTGAGTCACAGCTCCTAAGTATGTTGACTGAATTTTTTCCCCCTTATCTTTTTATATATATATATAAAGACAAAGTCACAACAATAACACAAAACTGATGATTTAAAAGTATCACACTTCTGGCTTTTAGATATATAAAAAAAAACACTGTCTCCTATTTTATGCAGAAAACAGCAACTGAAAGTAAGGTCTATGCCTGTATGGGGAAATTAATATTTATTAAGTATTTTATGCTCTTCCTTTTTGCTGTAAGATTGGTTTTTGGAGATATGGAAAGCAAGATTTTTTAAAAAAATTTATTTTTTAGTTATAGTTGGACACAATACCTTTATTTTTATTTATTTTTATGTGGTGCTGAGGATCAAACCCAGGGCCTTGCATGTGCTAGGCAAGTGCTCTACTGCTAAGCCACAACCCCAGGCCTGGAAAGCAAGATATTTTATTTACATTCTTCTAGCTTACTGACAATCCCACAAGGATACTAAGATGTCATAAAGTGTAACTCTTATACTAACCCTGAAAAATAAGCTTCACATAGTCCCCTGAGGAATCCTAGCAAGCATAGCCAAGGAGGAAGAAAAAGGTACTATCTAAAGCAAAGGCAAATGAACTAGCCACAGAAGTGGGGTCTAGAGTACTTAGAACTTTGTTTCATTATTTCCTAAAGCAGCCTTGCAAAGTAGAAGTTACTGTCCTTTATTGATGAGAAAATAAACTCAGAAAGGCTAGTAACTTACCCATAGTCATGTACCTAATAAGACCCAGTGTAGATAGAACCCCAGGTCCTTTATTTCTTATAACTAACTGCCCAGCAATTTGTATTCTTGTCTTCCCTGACTGGTTCTTTTTGTCTTGTTTTGGTTTTCATCAGTAATCAAAATCTGGACCTTGCACATGCTAGGCAAGTGCTGTTATTACTGAGCTTCAATCCCCAGCTGTCTCCCAAACACTCCTCCCTTGCTGGTTCTTTTTTTTTTTTTTTTTTTTTTTTTTCCTGAGAATTAAACCTAGGGCTACTTAACCACTGAGCCACATCCCCAGCCCTTGCCTCCCAAGTGGCTGGGATTACAGACGTGTGCCACCATGCCTGGCCCCTGGCTGGTTCTTAAATGTGAAATTGATCCCAAGTTACCATAAAGATTTTGCAAGAGCTCTTCTTCAACATCATGTGACGATTAAAAGCTTAAACATTTTAGTTCTCTATGGTATTCTCTTTAGGGATTTAAAACCTGAAATTAAATGACTAAGGAATCCTGCCTGTCTGATGACACCTGGCATCCTGTCACTGGAGTTTGTAGTCAGATCAGGATAACAAAGTGTTGGTGTTCACATGAAAACACCATAAAAGTCACAGTAGAGAGAAAATGCAAAGTTTTGGAATGGTAGAGCCAGATTACGAAGGGCCTGAATCCAACAGGCTAAGCAGTGTTGATTTTGCTCTAGAAATGAAAACCTTTAGTAATTCATTTCAACATAGAAGCTCTAGTATTTGGGGATGGTCTATGGTTGACAAACATAATTTGTAGACACTGTAGGGTTTTATTTATTTATTTATTTATTTTTGGTACTGGGGATTGAACCCAGGGGTGTTTTACTATCCCTACCTTTTTTATTTCTTATTTTAAGATGGAATCTCACTACATTGCCCAGGCTGACCTTGAATTTGTGTGATCCTTCTGCCTCAGGCTCCAGAGTTGCTGGGATTACAGGCATGTGCCGTCATGCTTGGCTGGGAGACTATCATTTGAAGTACACATTTTTTTAAAAAAAATTTATTTATTTACTTTAGTTGTACACAATGCAATGCATTTATGTTTACATGGTGCAGAGGATCAAACCCGGGCCGTGCACGTGTGAGGCGAGTGCTCTGCCGCTGAACCACAACCCCAGCCCCTGAAGTACACATTTTTAAAGAAGGAATAGTGTAGTGGACATGGCTTAAATTCAGCCCCAGAGTGTCTGTGATGACATAATTGTATCTGAGTCAACCACTTCTGCAGAAGCCAGGAGTGTTCCGCGTAAGATTAATCCATGCTTGACCTTCTGCTACCTCTTCTGTTTCATTTATTTGAGCTATTTTAAGTCAAATTTAGTGGCATTCATGTTTAAGTAAGGAGGAGCTGAGCAGAGCTCAGCCCTTGACCTAATTTCATTGTAAACACATTATGTACTTATCTGCATATCAAATGGAGAAGAAAGTTGACCCTTGAAGAGAAATTTCCATAGTTAAAGTATTGGAAATTCCAGCCCTTACTTTATCCACCTAATGCTTACTGGTTGTATGAATTGTCAGCTGCCTCAGTTCCCTCTCTAAAATGGTAGTAGTATTGTAACGGTAGTCCACATTATGCTTTGAATATAACCCTTGCTGCTTTGCCACTGCAACTTTTTTTTTTTTTTTTTTTTTTTGTGGTACCGGGGATTGAACTCAGGGGCACTCAACCACTGGGTAACATCCCCAGACCTGTTTTGTATTTTATTTAGAGACAGGGTCTCACTGAGTTGCTAAGTGCCTCGCCATTGCTGAGGCTGGCTTTGAACTCGCGATCCTCCTGCCTCAGCCTCCCAAAGTGCTGGGATTACAGGCGTGCGCCACCGCACCCGGCTGCAACTTATTTTTTTTAAAATGGACATGTTTTTTTCTCTTCCTCTGTCCCTGCTCCTCCCTAATCTCAGGAGAAATAGGATTACCTTTCTTCACCATCCTAGGCAGAATTATCTGTCCTTAAGCACACACCCACCATAGAAATGAAGTAATCCAGACTTTGGGGATGGCACCAGAAGATCTCAGAAATGATTAGCCTGTGCTGTGGTACACACCTGTAATCCCAGCACTTGGCTGAGGCAGGAGGATTCTGAGTTCAAAGCCAGCCATCAGCAACGGAGAGGCACTAAAATACAAAAAAAGGGCTGGGGATGTGACCCAGTGATCTAGTGCAGTTGAGTTCAATCCCCGGTTTAAAAAAAAAAAAAGACTGTCTCCCAAATTAACAAGTGAATGACAACTCCAGGCCCAGAACACTGTCATGTAGCCTTTGAGTCACCTCTTTAAAAGCCCTCTGTTCCTGCTGATGGGCAGAATCACAGCTTCTGGGACAGGAGTCCCTGTGTTTGTCCTTTGCTTGCAATGCAATAAACCTTCTTTCTCCTTTCAAAACCATGTCCTCGTTATTAAATTGACATCCATAACAGGGCTGAGCTTTCAACAACAGTATCAGTTTAAGGCTGTTCTGAGGGTCAGTTGGAATAATGTATATTTTGAATAATCTGGCAATATTAAATGTTAAAGACATAGTTGATACCATTGATTATTATGGATTTGAAGGAATCAAATTTTTATACTTTGAAAGGAAAACTATCAATAATTAATTTGTAAAATTTAAATGTGTTCTCTTTTTTAGAAATAGTAAGCTGTGGTTGAGTTATGTCTCAATTTATTTGCCTTCCTTGCTGAGTCACATTTCTGCCTAATTAATGCCCTGTGTGTTTTATAGTCTGTTCATGCTGAGTTATCTTAAAAAGGAAATAATCCTCCTGCTGCCAACTTCTTACTTGAATCTAATCCCCTTTTCTTGACTCTGCCACATTAGGGTTCCCACCTCCTGCTTTGTTGGGGAATATAAGGATTAGGAAGCTTTGAGGTGATGGGTTCATTTATTCAACTCCAGAGTCTACAATAAGCTTTCTGATGACATAGCATTCCCTGGTGGGAGGTTGGAAGTAGGTTGCCATTCTGATCACGTTTGATGATAGCCTATGGGTTAAATTGCACTGCTGTCTCTGCTCAGTCCTGATTCTCTCTTGGCCAGTAGCTTTTAGGTCTGTCAACACTGGAGGAATGGCCGATTTTGGGATCTCGGCAGGCCAGGCTGTGGCAGTGGTCTGGGATAAGTCATCCCCTGCGGAGGCTCTGAAAGATCTGGTGGATAAACTTAAAGTGTTAACTGGTGATGAAGGCCAAGTGTCGGTGGAAAACATGAGCCAGCTGTTGCAGTGTAAGTACATGGCCTGCTGTCTTCATGGGATTCCAGGAGTTTCCTTGCAAGTGCTATATATGTAGTTCTGTGACATCCGAGTTTTTTGTTTGGGGTAATACATGAAAGTAGTGGCCAGTCACCTTGTTGTTTTGCACTAGAGATATGTAGTAGACTTAGCTGTTCCACTTTTTTTTTTTTTTTTTTTTTTTTTTTAACGTTTTTACTTGGAGGAGAGCAGGCAGAGCCTTGGTGCCTGCTTTGCTAGTGATGGTGGTTTAATTGTGTTCATTAAACAGGTAGGGTTTCACTGGCAGGGGGCGTAGCTTCTGTGGGGGCTTGGGAGAGGTGGGGAGGCTGCTTCAGGGGCTCAGGTGATGGCTGACTAGTCTTCCTTCTTTTCAGCTGCCCACAAAGGAGTCCAGCTTTGACGTTATCTTGTCAGGTGTAGTCCCAGGAAGTGTGACTCTGCACAGTGCCGAGGTTCTGGCTGAGATGGCCCGGATCCTTCGGCCCGGGGGGTGTCTTTTCCTGAAAGAACCAGTAGAGACAGCCTTAGGTAAGGAAATCTTCACTTGAAAAGCTGGAGTGTGGCGGGTTGGTGGGCATGCTTGCTGCTTGCTGCGGCTCTCTGAACAGGAGATGCCATTTGAAGATCAGTATTCCTATCGCACAGCCTCTCCTCAGGGATAAATTATTGATAAAGTCTGAGAAAATAGATCAAAGAAATTCCAATCTTTGACCCAGTTGGTAATAAGGAAATTTCCATCTAAAAATGGATGGGTTATTTAGCAGGTGAAAGGTCAAACTTTGGTATGTCCGTAGCATGGAAAACAGCACTATAAATCTGTGTGTCAGCTTGTGTGGCTCAAGGGAAGTGTGCAGAGAGGAAAAGCCAGTTTTAAAAGGTTCCTTATCGTGTATTTCTATTAATATTTTTTTATTTTTGCTTTTTTAAAATTTATTTGTTTTTGTTGTACACAATGCCTTTATTTTTACATGGTGCTGAGTATCGAACCCGGGCTGCGCACATGCTAGGCAAGCGCTCTACCACTGAGCCGCAATCCCAGCCCCTCCACTATTATTCTTGAAATAGCAAAATTATAGCATAGAGAGCACATCTCAGTTTCTAGGGAGGGAGAAAATGCACGTGGTTTCCTGTTCTTCATATTGTGAGAAATGTTAGCCTGCGCGAGATGAGGTTAAGGGGTTCACAAACCTCCCCGAACATTTTTCCCCCTAGGAAAATTAGACCCAGGGCCTTGCACATGCTGGACTAGCATTCCACATCTGAGCCACATTCCCCAGCCTGAATTTATAGTTATTTCAAAATACCAAGTTTTAGGGCTGGGGTTGTGGCTCAGCGGTAGAGCGCTCACCTAGCACGTGCGTGGCCCAGGTTCGATCCTCAGCACCACATACAAATAAACACATTGTGTACAACTAAAAGCAAATAAATAAATATTTTTAAAAATACCAAGTTTTAGAATAACAACTGGAAGTCTGAGAGTGGTGAGATAGATATCGATTCATATGAAATTAATAAAAACCTCCTTCTTGCTTGGGGTGTAACTGTCACAGACATTTAATTATGGATCTGAATTTTTAGCATTTTCCATTGGTCTTTCAATCAAAATGTGAGGATTTATTTAATCAAATAAAAGTATCCATCACTTTTGTGGAGCAAGCAGACATTCTTTGCTGGAAATTTAAACCCTGGATGACTAAATATGGTGTTTCTGACAGAATTTTAAGAGATAATACTTCTATTTCTCTGCGCTTTGCAGATTGTAACATTCATTGTCCAACATCCCCTAAAGGGGGTTTCCAAGAAACAGGTAATATGAAACAATAAAAGCATAGGTAAGAGTACTTTGAACAACCACAGGAATTTTCAAATTAAAATGAGATCCCTACACTCTGTACACCTTGGACGCGGGGGCTGTGCCTGCTGACTTGCACAGGGAGAGCCTCTGGTATTTTTTCTGCTCTGACCTATTAACTGGGGATTTCCTCTTGGCAGGTAACGAAAGCAAAGTGAAGACAGCGTCTAAACTGTGTTCAGCTCTGACACTGTCTGGTCTTGTGGAAATAAAAGAGGTATGCGTGTGTATAGACAACCTTATTTGCTGTGAATTTAAACCTTGGGTGACCACATAGAGCCTGCTTGTTAGAATAATGGGAGGAAAGGAGGTGGTCAGTGTTGCATGGAACGAGGAAACGAGTTGAGCCTTGCCACGCATGGAGATACCTGCCGCCTAAAGGAGAAACTGCGGGGAACAGAGTTCTTTGAAGAAACTCCCAGGACCCATGGGGACCACTTGTTTTGGTCACCCAGGGACTATTTGGTGGTGATAGCAGTGTGGTGAGGAGAGCAGGTGCCCTGCTGCTCCTGACCCATCTCTCAGTGGACACAAATCCTAGGCCTGGGTAAAATGCTATCTTCTAGACCAGCCTGTCACCACTCTGTCCAGGCTGGTAAAAGTTGAGGGAATGTCGTGTTTGTGACCACTCAGGGGAGATGTTCCTGTGCAGCAGGGTGTTTACATTTCCATGCTCCTCTCTGATGCCAGCATTTTCTTGGGTGTAGGAGAGGTAAATGTTACCCTGTGCTAGCTTATGTCTAATCTTATGCCTATTTCTTATAGGCCTTAGATTCTCTGTGCCATCCTTGCTTATTTTTCCTTTTAAGATTGTCCGTGTTTGATTCTAAAATAATCATGTTTATGAGTGTTCATAAAGATTCAGTTTCTACTGAAGAATATAGAATATGAAAGTGACATGCCAGTCATTGCTCACACTCCCCTCCCTCCCCAGAGGAAGCATTTTGTGCATCCGTTCAGAATTTCTCTTTTGTATTTACCAGCGTATGTATGTATATACTTCTTTTTTATGTAAGTAATGTATGTCAATGTAGTTCAGTCACTATATTTTTCCCATCTTTAAATATCTTAGACACTTGTTCACCTTCGTATGTTTTCCCTTATTTTTGTTAATGATGTAACGGTATTCCATGCCACAGATGGACTGTGATTTAACCATTCAAAAATTATTGGACATAGAGCTGGCACCCTGCCCCCGCCCCTTTTTTCCCCTATCTTTACTATCTGCTACTACTTCTCAAGGATTATAGAAAGGATTCCTTTCCCCTTTCTCTTTTAGGATATAAATTTCTACTATCTTCACTGTGAACATGTTTCTCTACTATTCAACAGGACCGTGTCTGATTCATCTTTATAATCATGATCATTAAACACAAAGACTAGCATAATGCCTTATACCTATTATTTCATAAGTACTTTAAAACTTTCCAAAGGTAGGCTCTCAAAGCAAACATGCCAACAAAACTATAGTTTAGGGTTCTGATAAGTAAACCTGAATGTGTCATGGAAAGTGATGTTAGGCCAGGCGTGGTGGGGCATGCCTGTAATCCCCACCACTCAAGAGGCTGAGGCAGGAGGATCACAAGTTCTAGGCAAGCCTCATCAAGTCATTGAGGCCCTAAGCAACTTAGTGAGACCAAGTCTCAAAAAAATAAATAAAAAGGTCTGGGGATGTGGCTCAGTGGTTAAGAGCCCCTGGATTCAGTTCCCAGTACCAAAAAAAGAGATCCGTGTTACCTCTGCTATTACATACTTAATATGCAGGATGACCCTGTGTGAGTGAATGTAGAAAAACAATTGGTAGAAGGTGTGTGGACTAATCCCTTTGATATCTTCAATTCTAGCTGCAGCGGGAGTCCTTGAGCCCTGAGGAGAAGCAGTCTATCCAGGATCACCTGGGCTACAACAGTGAGAGCCTGCTGTCTGTTCAGATCACAGGCAAAAAGCCAAACTTTGAAGTGGGTTCTTCCAGTCAGCTTAAACTTTCCATCACCAAAAAGTCTCCTTTGGGTAAGTCTGGCCTGGGGAAATTCTTCTGTGTGACTGGGCCAGGGAAACATGTTAGAAATTGAGCGAACGATCTAAATATTTTTAGAGGATTATTCCTTTGATTTCTGTCGTTTCCAAAGTACAGAATGTTCTCTCTCTCTCTTTTTTTTTTTTTTTTTTTATACAGGGGATTGAACTCAGGGGCACTCGACCACTGGGCAACATCCCCAGCCCTTTTTTGTATTTTATAAAACACAGGGTCTCACTGAGTTGCTAAGTGCCTCACCATTGCTGAGTCTGGCTTTGAACTCAAAATCCTCCTGCCTCAGCCTCCCAAGTGCTGGGATTACAGGCTTGTGCCACAGTGCCCGGCTGATCAAATAGTTTTATCCTGGGAGTATTAGGATACAGACCTGACATAATACATAAAGATTGTCTAGCACAGCCCCTTCTGCACCAGAGGATGCTGAGCCTTCCTCATTCTGGAGGCTGGAGTCAGTGAAGTCTTTTTAGGCCTCAGAAATATGACATTTATCCTCACAGCAATGGCAATAGAGATATGGTACCTAGTTTCTGTTCCCACAGCTGTTTTTTCCTATGCCTATTAAGACAGCTTTTCTAACTTTAAGGGTCCTACAATACCTTTTTTTGATACTGGGGATTGAACCCAGGGGGCTTTATCACTGAGCTATGTCCTCAGCATTTTTTTTTGTATTTTGTCCTCAGCCCTTTTTTAAATTTTGAAACTGCCTCTAAGTTCCTGAGGGTTTTGCCAAATTGCTGAGGCTTGCCTTGAATTTGTGATCTTCTTGCCTCAGCTTCCCAAGTAGCTGGGATTATAGGCATTTGTCATCACACCAAGCCCTGTCACTATTTTTAATGTCTGATTTTTGTCCCAGCTATGAGAAATGCAAAATTTGATCAGTATGTACTGGCATACTCATATAGCATGCTTTTGACTGTCAATCTTAGGAAATCCTTTGGAATCTGAAGCTTGGTTTCATAATTCTAATGGGTGGGCACAATTAGACAAGTCATGGAAAGTCTGAGCACCTAGTTGTGACATCATTCCCTGTGGGGGTACACTTACCCTAAAAGCCTTTCTGAGATTTTCCCACATGCAGTCCCAGGCCTCAGCCCTTTCAGCCCTTCCTTACATTCTTCTGACCTAAGACAGAGAATCAGGAGGTATGAGGAGTGTCTGCCACTGTGATACCTTGCCACCAACAGTTCTAGGGCATATTTTCTTAAGTAACAGGTTTAGTGAGGTTAGGTTTTGCTATTCATGAAGTCTGACAAATTTCTTGTTTAATTCTCAAAATAGGTAGAGGGAACACTGTTTAGTCCCATGTTATAGGGGTGGGAACCAAGATAACAAGGAGAAAGAATGTAGAATAGAAGTTAAAAACATTAGACACACTTGTATTTGTGGCCTCATGTAGCAGGCCTTAGTATATAAATCTGTTTTCACAGGTATAAAATTAAAATGACAGAAACCTCATAAGGCTGCTAGCAAGATTGAGTTAGATGATGTATATAAAGTGTTGTTGTAGTGTCTGGTACAAAGGAAATGCTAAACAAATGACTTCTGTTGTATAATAACTTGGTTATCCCAAGGTCATGCCTCTTATATAAGTAGTCAGGCTAGTCCCAAACTCAACTCTTCTGACTCCCCGTCCATTAGTTCTCTACAGAGTCTTTATAGAAAGCATTTATGTGGCTGGCGCAGTGGTACACACCTGTAATCCCTGTGACTCAGGAGCCCAAGGCAGGTGGAGCACAAGTTCCAGGCCAGTCTCAGCAACTTAGCGAGACCCCCAGCAACTCAGTGAGACCTGTCTCTAAATAAAATACAAAAAAGGGCTGGGGATGTGGCTCATGGTCAAGTGTCCCTGAGTTCAATCCCTAGTACCCCCCAAAAAAGAAAAGTGCTTACATCTATGAGTAGTTTGTTACTGTTTATGGAGCTTTTTTTCTTTTATTGGTTGGATTCAGTGAAACCTGCTGTGGACCCTGCCACTGCCAAGCTCTGGACCCTCTCAGCCAATGACATGGAGGACGAGAGCATGGTGAGTTAGTGGCACTATGGTCACTTGGCCCCCTCCTTCTAGGCACCACTTTGGGTGTGAACAATTATAGTTTGGAGTGATCATTCTGAATGTATTTAAAGTCCAGTGTTGAGGTTGTGCCTGTCACTGGTGTCTTTGATTTCAAGGACACTCCATGTTGGTGGCATTTTAAATTTATTTTTTAGTATCTCTTTTCCCCACAGATTTTCTTTTCTTTTCTTTTCCGTTTTTTAATATTTATTTATTTGCTTTAGTTGTACACAAGGCAATGCATTTATGTTTATGTGGTGCTGAGGATCGAACCCAGGCCACACACGTGCAAGGCGAGCACTCTACCGCTGAGCCATAATCCCAGCCCCCACAGATTTTCTTATTCTCACTTCATGTGATATATACTTTTGTGAACATGTATAAACCAGAATAGAGTTTGTGAGCTAAAATATTTTTATTGGCCCTTTTGGACAAGTCACTATATGTCCACTGTCTTAAAAGCAGTACCTTAAAGCTGGGTTTGCTGCTGCATACCTGTAATCCCAGCTACTCAGGAGGCTGAGGCAGGAGGATTGCAAGTCCAAGACCAGCCTCAGTAACTTGAGACCCTATCTCAAAATAAAAAGGACAAAGGATGTAGCTCAATGGTAGAGCACCCCCCTGGGTTCAGTTCCCAGTACCCCAAAAAAAAAAAAAAAAAAAAAAAGTCCTTGCAATTATTGATCAGCTCTGTCTATAATAAAGGTCTTCATTTCTGTGCTTCCATGATTAAAGTTAGAGTAATTAATAGTATCAGTCCTGGTTCATGCCATCATAGAGCTTATAGACCAACTGTGCACTTATTTACAAAGAATTACACAAATATATGTGGATTTATGTGGAAAATATTTCATTCCCTTTTTCCCATGGCTCTTCCTACATTGGACTAAGTGTAACACTTCTTTCTCTGCTCTGCCTGCTTCCACCCTTCCCACAAATGCACATGTACATTCTCTACACATTGCTGGCCAGTCGTTCAGCAATTTCTCATGTAATTAGTTCGCAGTTCCCTTACATCCTAATGCACTTTTGAGGACAGTTGGCCTCTTGAGTGTGTGGTCTGGTTGAGCACGACGACCAGCCCGAGGAGGACAGAGTGGGTGCCCTCCTTAAACTGAACGGTGCACATTTGCTCTCACAGCCTGTGATCACTTTAGCTTTTTATTAAAGAAACCGTGTCTGTGTCACTTAATTGCTTTGAACATTCTAGGATCTCATTGACTCAGATGAGCTACTGGATCCAGAAGATTTGAAAAAACCAGATCCCGCTTCCCTCCGGGCTGCTTCTTGTGGGGAAAGGAAAAAGAGGAAGGCTTGTAAAAACTGGTAAGTGCTGGAGTAAGTTGTCACAGTGTCGTACTCTTTTTAAAACATGCTTATTGTGAAACGTGTATCATATACAGGCATGTATTAAATACATACATTTCAAAGGTAATGAATACCCATGTATTGATCACCCAGTTTAAGGAAGGGAAGTGTTTACTTGTTACCTCAGCTGCATCTTCTTTCCCCCTAAGAGGTTACTGTTCTCCTAAGTTTGTGTTAATCCTTTCTATTTTTTAATCAGTTGCATAATTAATTGTATAGAACAATGGGTTTCATTGTGGCATATTCATATGTGCATATAACACTTTGATCATATTTACCCCATCCTGGTTTGTTTGTTTGTTTTTTGTAGTTGTAGATGGACAGCATGCCTTTATTTGTTTCATTTTTATGTGGTGCTAAGGATCAAACCCAGTACCTCACACATGCTAGGCAAATGCTCTGCCACTGAGCTACAGCCCCAGCCCATATCTGGGGTTTTTGATAGTTGACCACCTATGTGTGAATCTCCAACATAATGTTGTAAAGAACTGAGTAGAAAGCCCACTCTGAGTGTAAAGGACAAGTCAATGTTGAGAATTACATGGAGGCCCCCTGGGGCAGGTCAGCTGAATAGGGTCGTGGCTTGTTTGGTGTTAGCCTCTTTGAGAATCTGGAAGAGCCCCTTGCAGGGAGGTGAGGAAGAGTCCTGAGGGAATTGAAGGGAACCAAGGCCACAGTGCAGTAGAGCATCGGGCAGGGTTTCAGGAGGTGCAGTTAATGATGGGGGTCGGGGAACTCTACTCTCAGGAGTGGGTAAGAGCTGAGGTGAGTGTCCTCAGTGGATCCAGGCCTCAAGTGTGTGGAGGGGAAAAGTTCAAAGCTACGAGCGCATGTTTGAAGTAAACCAGGGACAGAAACCCGGCTGGCTCGCCTGGCCCATCTGGCCTCAGGTTCACATAATGCTGTGGTGGTAGCAGGGAGCACGGGGATGGCAGCCTTCAGTGTGTCTGTCTTCCATGTGCCTGTGTCAGAGCTGACCTCCTGAGGAGTCCCTCCTGCTCTTGTCCTTCTTTCTTGTTGGTTTGGTTTGGTTTGGGTGTTTTTTGTTTGTTTGTTTTGTGTGTGTGTGTGTATCAGTGGAGTGGATTCTCCTGTAGTACTTTTTGAAATTCTACTTAGAAGGTAAGTTTTGTTTGTTAGTTTTTAAGACTTTTGTATGTGTGAAAATGCCTTTTTCCTACTCTTGGATGATTGGTAATTTGGGTGTAGAAATATGGGCTGAAAATTATTTTCTTATTTAGCTTTAGAGATAGTTTTATTGTTTTCTTTCTTCAGATGATTCTGATAAGATGCTTTTTCGTGGTTAATAAGAGTGGCAAGCCCAGGTGCAGTGGTGCAAGCCTGTAATCCCAGCACTTGGGAGGCTGAGGCAGGAGGATCGCACGTTCAAAGCCAGCCTCAGCAATGGCGAGGCACTTAGCAACTCAGTGAGACCCTGTCTCTAATAAAATACAAAAAAGGGCTGGGGATGTAGCTCAGTGGTCGAGTGCCCCTGAGTTTAATCCCTGGTACCAAAAAAAAAAAAAAAAAAGAGTTGCAGGCAAAAGCTAGTTGGCCGCTCTGAACCTGTAGGTGGATTTTCTGACTGCTTTGTTGAAGTGAAGTCAGGCAGGCCTTTGGGTCCAAACTCTTCTTTTTTGAGCCTTTCCCTTTAACCCTCTCAGGAGGATCTTCCTGGCACCACCTCTCAGGTCTGATGAACAGTGCTGATCTATCACGGCAGTCCCCCTCTTGCTCTCTGCTTTGGTTTCCAATACTGTATCACTGTTGTATCCTTTCCAGTTTTCTGTCATTATGGCTCTAGTTCTTTGCTGAAGTTTTTCCAGGGTTGGAAGGAACATGGAACTGGGGTGCCTGCAGTCCATCCTCTGAACCTGCAAGCCTTGGTGCTGGTGTTTTACATTTGTTTACTAGTGAATGGAACAGTGGTAAAACTCAGATTGTTGGCTGCATGCTTATTGAATTGTCAGCTTTACATGTGCAAGTTGCTGTCACTTAAGAGTAAAGTAGAACTCCAGAATTTTCCCCCTTTTTTTCTTGAATTTGAAAAGAGCAATAACCCTGGGTCTGCTTTGCACAGTGATGGGCGGGCTGAGTGGTGGCGCCCTCTGTAGCAGGGTGCTCCCCAGCAAAGCCCCACCCACCACCTGCTTCCCCACCACCATCTCTCCCAGCAGCCTCCTGCTGTGGCTTGTTGTCTGCCTGACCTTGCAGGCATTTGAATGGAAACCCTGGTAATGAGAAAAGTCTGAGCACATTTTGGTACTGTGGTGGATTTGAACTTCCTGGGTGGTGGCCTGTGTCATTCATTAGCAACTGTTTTCCCCTAGCACCTGTGGCCTTGCAGAAGAACTAGAAAAAGAGAAGTTACAGGAACAGAAGAACGCCCAGCCCAAGTCAGCCTGTGGAAACGTAAATATCTGGATCCTTACTCAGCATTTACAAAACCCCCAGTGGTATCGGGCATCACCCTAAACTAAGCACAGACTGGCTCCACCTCTAAGGGATCGACTGACTGTCAAGTGATCTAGTAATGGGCCAGCAGGGAAAGACATGTGTGTTAGGTGGTTGTGGGAAGAGGCTGTCTCCCTACCATGCTCACACCATGGGGAGGACTCTGGTCACTTCATACTTAGCATCCCTGGTCCTATTTATTTATTTATTTAAATTTGAGATAAGATCTTGCTAAGTTTCTGAGGCTGACCTCTAATTTTTGATCATCCTCCCTCAGCTTCCCAAGTCACTGGGATTATAGGTGTGCACCTCCAGGTCTGGCTTGCCTCCCCCCCCCTTTTTTTTTTTTTTTTAATATTTTTATTTATTTGCTTTTAGTTGTACACAATGCATTTTATTCAATGTGTTTTATTTGTACGTGGTGCTGAGGATCGAACCCGGGTCACCCACATGCTAGGCGAGCGCTCTACCGCTGAGCCACAATCCCAGCCCGGCCCCTTTCTTTCTACAAGTCCCCTCAGAGTGGGACTTGATGTTGTTCAGCCCTAGGGCTGAGCTTGGCTATGATTTGAACTGCTTAGAACATAGACATTTGGCTGGGCCTGGTGGTGCACGCCTGTAACCTTAATGACTCAGGAGGCCGAGGCCAAGGTAGGAGAATCAAATTCAGAGCCAGCCTCAGCAACTTAGAGAGGCCCTAAACAACTTAGTGAGACCCTCTCTCAAATTAAAAAAATAAAAAATGGCTGGGGATGTGGTTCAGTGGTTGAGCACCCATATGTTCAATCCTGGTACACACACACACACAAAAAGACCCTAGAGACATGACCTGTGAAGGTATATTTACTTAGCTATTATTTTTCATGCAACCAGAGATCTTAAAAACTCCTAGTATTTGGGTCCCAACTGAACCTGCAAATGCACCCAGTCCCTCCTCCTGGCCCCCATCTAGGGTGAGCTGGCTCTTGGGTTCCCCACGTGATGCCTGTTCTCTCCTGACAGTGCTACCTGGGCGATGCTTTCCGCTGCGCCAACTGCCCCTACCTTGGAATGCCAGCCTTCAAACCTGGGGAGAAGGTGCTGCTGAGCGATAGCAATCTTCACGATGCCTAGGAGAGACCCCATGGGACACATCTGCTCCTCCAAACAACTCCTGTCCCTCAGATCCCACCACTGTGGCTCCTCCCACCTCCTTGGAATCACTGGCTCTCCGTTGGAAATCCCTTTTCAGGGAGGGTGCTTGTAGACAGGGAAGCTGGCTGTGGGGGCAGTGGTGTATAGTGCTGCTATTTATCCAAAGACCAAGGCCTGGCTTCCTGCAGCAGGGGGCCTCTTTCCTCATCTAGTGTTAGGAGAAGGGAGCATGCCCAGAAGAGGCCCCTCTCCTGTTGTTACAGAAGCACTGACCAGACACTCTTGAGCCCAGACATCCTTGAGTGCCTGTGCTCTGGGACAAGCTCCAGGCCCTGCCCCTGTCCTAAGCTCAGTTATCCTGCCACCCACCTGTCTTCCCAAGTTGGTGGTTTACTTGATATGCAGTTCTTAGTGATGAGTCAACTGTCTCATGTCTTAACACCAAAGGAGTCACTCACAGGTTGCTGTGATCCCATCTCATGTCTCTCTACCCCCACCTACTTTAGTGTTGCATCTGTGTCCTGTGTCATTTCTGTTCCTGTAAGGTATTAAACTTGCATACTTCTGTGTATCCATTGTAAAGAGAGACTATGTACGATCTGTCAGTCATCCAGTCAGTAGGTACCATGAAACTGTCTTTCTGGAGGAATTTGGTGTCCTCCCACAAATAGGGCCAGTGCTATACTATGAAATATGTCCTCTCTACTATGGGTGAGTCTGGGTTGGTAAGAATTTACAGAGCAGTAGGACAGAACTCTAAACCAACTAAAGTCTCTGAGCAGGAGACCCTTTATTCTCCTCATGACCCACCCACACAGACCTGGAATCCATCTTGCCAAATATTTGGAGAGATTGTGTGGATTTAAGAGACCTGGATTTTTATATTTTGAAGTGTTGATTCTCTCAATTTGCTTTTGCTTACCCTGGTCCCCACTGCTGGAGTTATGGCTATGACTAAATTCTAGCTGGATTCCAAATCCTTTGTGGGAGGCAGAATTTGGAGATAGCCATTGACCCCTGCCTTTGTGTGACCTTGAGTTTGAACAAGACCCGTGAATGCAAAAGAATTTCTCTCCTGGGGTTAGGTGAGGTTCTATGGCCAAAGCAAAAGGATTTTGCAGAGATAATTAAAATCCTGATGGATTTAATGAAAAGGGAGATTATCCTGAATGAGCCTGCCCAGCAGTTGATCCTTTAAAAGAGCTAGAGGAGGAAGAGCTTTCCCTACTGGCCTTGAAGAAATCAGCGCCACAGTGTGAGAGGCCTGGCCTGCGGGCCAAGAAACTCCTAGTGCAGACAAGCCCCCAGCACACAGTCCTCATGGAAATGGGGACCTGGGTCCTAAAACTGCCACCACTGGCAGCGTGGAAGGAGACCTGGAGTTCCAGATGAGAGCTCAGCCTACGGTGCTCTGATGGCAGCCTTCTGTACCTGGACCTCAGGCACACAGACAGACTAGGGCTGGGGTGTAGCTTGGTGCAGAGCACCTGCCTGCAACGCACGAGGCCCTGGGTTCCATCCCCAGCACTGCAAAATAAAAAATGTGTTCATTTGATGCTGGAGAAGCTGAATGAGAAGAAGATAATAAACAGGTGTGTTGAGCAGCTACGAGGGGTGATTTATTTACACAACAGCAAGAAGCTGACATCAACAACGTGTTGATCAAGCTGCAAAGCTAACTTGAGTCTGCAGTTGCCATGACAACGGACAAACATCTCAACCTCCATGTTGAGGGCAAGAGATCTAAGCCAAAGAGCTTCCTAGGATGGGTTGAGCAAATGTCAAGAGCCCTTGCTGCCCTGATGCTCGTTAAGTCCCAACCACTGCTGCAGTAGGCAAGGCCAGTGGACCTCACTGGCCACCACTGCTGTGTCAGTCCACGGGGCCCAATGGGGAGCCAGCTCAGCCTGGACCAAGAACAGCAGGAGAGGCCTTGCCCAGGAACAGTGCACATCTGGGCCAGGAAGCCTGGCTGCAGCTCTGCCCTGTGAGGGGACAGAGAAGGAGACTCCTGACTTTGGAAGACCACAATTTTGAGGGCAGATCTTAACCTTTTTCAAGATCACAATATTAAAGCCAAAAAGCGATCTCAGATGATAACCAGATTAATCCATTTGCATTTGATGAAAGAAACCAAAAGGGTGGCCTGCTGCCACCAATCACCTGAGGACCCTTTAAAAGTACAGATGTCCCATGTCCTTGGACGCTCTTAATCAATAGGCCTGATGTGATGCTGGGGATCTTGTTTTCGTTTTCCTTTTTTTTTTTTTTTTTTTTTTTTTGTATGGGGGATTGAACCCAGGGGTGCTTAAGCACTGAGTTGCATCCCTGGCCCTTTTTGGTTTTCATTATGAGAGTCTCAAAGTTTCTGAGTCTGGGCTTTGAACTTGCAATCCTCCTGCTCCGCCTCCCAAATTGCTGGGATTACAGGTGTGCACCATACACAGGCTGTTTTCTGTTTTAACTTTTTAAGGTCTTTGGCTCAGAACCTGGTGGTGTACATTTAGGACTCTACCCATCCCCCTTCTGAAATATTCAAAAGCAGCAGGTGGAATGGGCAACGGGGCGAGCGAGCCTGACCTTCCTTAGGGTGAGGGGCAGCCAAGGGTTGGAAGGGCTTTGAAGTGGGAGGACGAAAGGGGAAAACAAGGCTGCAGATCTGCTCCAGTGAGGCGCCCTTGAGTCCCAGGGCCACCACCTGGTTGTAGGTGACCTCTAGGAGGACTGAGGGGAGAACCCCGCTGCTGGGAGCACCTTGGCTGTTGGGCTGGGGGAGAGGGGGACAGCCTCACAGCTGCCCACCTCTGCTGGGAATGGGAGGGAAAGGTGGTGGCCCGGTGGGAACATGCTTTTGATGGGATCACTTGGGCATTCGTGGCTGGCTGCATGTTAGAATCACCTGAACAGTTTTCAAAGCAACAACAAAGCCGCCTGTGCCTGGATTTCCCCTCCAAAGACCAGTTACATCAGATTCTGGGAGCGGCGCCTATAGGCAGCATTGTTTTTGCAAAGCCTTCCCAGGGGATTCTAAAGTGCACCCAGGGCTGAAAACCGCCACCCTAGAAAAATTGTCTCACACGTGCACCAGAAGATAAGCTAAAAATTATCCAAAGTATCAATATCTGTCAGAAGAACCGGGACAATCCAAGTGGATATTAACAAGAAAGTGGCTGAGTGAGGTTTGTGGCCACATGGAACACTAGCGGTGGTGGGCTCCAGCTGTGCACCCCTGTGCAGAAGCCCCAGAACATGGAGCAGCAAGAGCAGGGCACAGAAATGTGTGTGGACCACGTGATCATGTGTATGAAGTTCAGAAGTTCAAACATTCAAGGTGCGTCAGTAGGTCATTGAGGACACAGGCATACTCATAAGTCACACACGACACAGGCACAAGATGAAAGCCCAAGGAGACAGCAAACACAAGGTTCAGGATGACGGTTGGTTCTGGAGGGAGATGGGAGCTGGAGATGGGCCTTCAGAGCAGCAGGAAGGTCTTTGTTTTGTTTGGGGCTGGGGAGGGAACCCAGGGCCTCACACAGACTCAGCACTTGCTCTGCCTCTGAGCTGCACCCTAGCACGTGATGGTTCTGTTAAGCTGGTGGTAGACAGGTGTTTAATTGTTGGCTTGTATGTCTTACACATGGCTTATGGTTTTTGTTTGCTTATTTGTTTTTTGTGGTACTGGGGATTGAACCCAACAGTGCTCTACCACTGAGCTATATCCCTAGTCTTTTTAATTTTTATATTGAGACAGGGTCTCACTGAATCACTGAGGCTGACCTTGAACATGTGATCCTCCTGTCTAGTCCTCCCAAGTAGGTGGAATTGCAGGCATGTACCACTGTGCCCAGCCTTACACATACATTACGTACGTTATATTTATAGAAAACTTCATTTTTTAGGAAAACATAAAATTCAGTCTTAAATGTCTGTGAGCTTCCCCAACATGAACCTCCAGGGACTATTTGGTGCAGTTATAATCTCATTAAGTATTTAAAAAGTGGAGCCAGCACAGAATCCATATAAGATACCACATGATAATGGTAATAATGACAACAACAGTACTCAAGGGAGGGGCTGGGGTGTTACTCAGTGGTGGATGGTAGAGCACTTGCTGAGCTCGTAGCACGTGCCACCCGGGGTTCCATCCCCAGCACTGCCAAACCAAAATAAATAAAAGGAAAGCCAAGAGAGAAGAATGTCACCACAGCAAAGCAAATGAATACTATGACCAAAAAAACAAAACAAAACAAAACATTTTTTTTTGTACCAGGGATTGAACCCAGGGGTGCTTAACCACTGAGCAACATGCCCAGCCCTTTTTATATTTTATTTAGAGACATGATCTTGCTGAGTTGCTCAGGGCCTCCCTAAATTGCTGAGGCTGGCTTTGAACTCGAGATCCTCCTGCCTCAGCCTCCCGAGCATCTGGGATTACAGGCATGCGCCACTGCACCCAACAAGACCAAAATTTTTGCTAGAAATGACACAAATGTATACAACATAATGAAGAGATACAAGAGCTCAAGGAAATGGCAAGACATAGGAAGATGTGTGATGAAAATGAACTGGCAGATCTGAGTCAAGAAGTAAAAAAATATAAAAGTTCCAAATGCAAAGTCAATATTGGAAACATCCAAGGAAGAATGGGCAGTGCCAGAAACAGACATAGAAGACAGACTAAGAAAATCCACCTAAATTACATGTAGGAAAGCATCCCATGATACCCCATCAGCACACAAGATTTTTATGTGTTAATTAAAAAAAAAATATAAAAAAAGGATTTGGAAATCATGAAAAATAACAACTTTAGAAATAGACAATTAAAAAAGGAAAATTAGCCAAAATGAAATAAAGAGGAAAAAGGATCGGTTGAGAAAATGATTAGACACTGAAGACAGGGGGAAAAAAATAAGATATCAGAATAATTATTTAAAGACAATTTAAGAAAATTTTTCAGAAGTAAGAGTTGATGTGTGGCTTGCTGGAAAAAGTGGCACAGAGTGTTCCAAACTGAACAGAATAGTTTATTTCATGCCGTTCATAGTGGCTGAGAACCTGTGTGACCCAGGTCTGTGCGTATCCCAAGAGTCTTCGTTAAGTCTTGAACCCCCTTCTCACTCAGAGGGTGGGATACTATCAATAAATTTGAGTGGAACAAAAAATTTTTATGAGTCTAGAATTTTCTGGTTTGTACCTGTTGTCTTAGCCTCTTTGTCCCCAGAGTCTTTGTTTGCATCCTCGCCTGTTTGGTCACAGTGGCTGGCACGAGGAAGACGGGCTGAAGTGGGGTGGGGCACAGCTCTCCTGGAGCTCCTGCTTCACTCCAGGACAGTCAGTGACCTCAGGTCCTGCCCCGTGCTCACAGTGGTTAGCTTTGCAGTCTGACTGCCCAATGCCCATGGCCCACTCACCACTGGGCACCAGCTTTGACTTCTGCAGGACTGTGACAGTCTGAAACCTCACTGAGCTTCAGTGGGGCTCCAGAGACCCCAGAAGTCCCTCTTCTCTTCCTCCCTCTGCTCCTGCCTCCTTCCCTTCCTCTTTTCTTCCTCTAGGATTACTTAAACTTATTTTTTCTTTGAAATGATGAAAGATTTCAATGCCAAAGAAATGCAGATACAAATGACCACTGGATTTGCTGTTTTGACCCAGATCTCTCTCTAGACACAAGTATGTAGCTGGGGCTCCCCTATCCCCGGCCTTCCATTGCCTGCCCCACCCCCAGAAGAACTCTGAATGTGAAAGCCAATGTGTGTTAGGTCCAAGCCTCTTTTATACCGCCCCTTTGTTTGGCTGAGTATTCTATCCTGTACCCCTGCCTTGGCTTTGCAGGAGGGCCTGGGTGGGAGGGAACTGCAGGATTCCCAAGGCAGTGGGAACTCCCCCAAGCATAAGGCGACAGGCAAAAGAGCAGCTGACTGGGCACTGATTCCCTTTGATGGCACATCCTTAAACAGGCCAGGAAGGTTCAGGTTCATTGTCTTACAGAGAAACAGTCCCAAGCAGGGAGGCAAATGTGGGAAGCTGCCAGAGCCAGTCAGAGCAAGGTAGGGACTGGAAACAGGCCCTGACCTCTTGCGTTAAAATGAGTCTGTGAGACTTTATGGAGGGAATTGGGTGTCAATACAACAAGGCCAGTGACATGGAAAGAAGAATTTATTATGTACATTTTCCAAGAGAAGAGGGCATGTCTCAGAAGAGGGCTACAGGGGACACACTGGGACTAGTCAGGAGGCCCCAGGAGCCAGGGGAAGACCCATGTCGCTGCCTGAGTGGGGTTTCCTGGGCAAAGGCAAGGCAGGGCAGGAAGGAGCTTAGGACTGGGGCTGCGAATGGTTCCAGAGGGCCCTGGCAATAGGCTGTCCCTAGCCTGGTACCCAGCCCTGGGCAGTTAGAGATACGAAAATTTGATAAAGGAGATGTTGGGGGTCCAGAGTCAGGGTTGGTTGGAGGGTTTATGATTTTTTTTTTTTTTTTTTTTTTTTTTGAGGCATAACCTTGCTATGTTCCCAGGCTGGCCTTGAACCTCGGGGCTCTAGTGATCATCCTGCTTTGGCCCCTGCAGTAGCTGGTAATGTACCCAGCTACACCCATGAAAGCTGGCAGTATAAACAACCTTGGCCATTCATGTGACCTTGTGGTGAACTGATGCCAAATAGGCAAATAGATCCTGAGAAAACACCCCTGCCCAGGGCTCTAGGCTCTGCTCTAGGCTCTTCTGAAGTCAGTGGCCCAGTTAAGACCCAGAAACGTTATCTCCTTCCTCTCCATCAAGCTAACCCCAGGTGGTGCATTTGGTGGTTTCCTTTCTTCTGCTCCCTCAGGAGAAGTGCTGGCCAACTACTGACCCCTGGCACCCACGCCTTGTGCAGCTGCAATCAGAAGTCCCCCTGGGGATAACCCTGAGACGGGAGTCTGGACCTCACGCAGCAACCTCCCAACTTTATTGTGTGGCTGGAGCGCCCTCTGTGGGGAGACTAGGGAACAACCCATTTTAATTTCCACCGCTTACTGAGTGAGACCATTCAAACCAAGTAGTCGGGGCTCTGGGAGAAATTTCTCTTTCCCCACTAGTGCCCTCGTTGAATGAAAGTGTATAAATCAAATGCCCACTGTGCGCAGAGTACCCCTCCCACTTATAAACAAGTCACGTTCTGAACCAAATGCCTGCCGCCAATTCCCAAGCCACTGAGGTGATGGGCAGCAGGTGGCCAAGATCAGACAGATAAAAGAAGGGGGCTGGAAGAGTGGGAGGGGCAGAGGCAACTGAGGAGGCCAGGGCGGGCTTCCTGGAGAAGGCGGCATCTGCACTGAGCTCTGCCAGGCAGCTGGATTTTAGAAGGAGAGGGATGGATGGTGTCTTCAGGTGGAAGGAACAGTGTATCAGGGGGCCCCTCACTGTCCTTCAGTCCCTGCCTGTCCCTCCCTCCTACTCACCAATCATGGGAGTCACCAAGTCCCAGTTCCTCAAAATGCCTCAGGGAATAAGGTAGCATCTTACCCCACCCACCTTACACCCCAGATGCTGCTATTGAGCGTTTGGGGTCTGAACCCTGCATTTTGCTGCCTATCCTGGCCCCACCTCTTCCCTGCCCAGTGGCCTTGAAGCAAGGCTGGGCTGGCTCACTTTCAAGGGCCCTCCCCCTCCCCAGCCTCCAGCAGCACTCTGAGTTCACCTTGGGGGTCTGAGTAAGCTATCGCTGGAGGAGTGCTGGGGAATCTTGATTCTTTTGAGAAAAGTCTGCAATGCTGAGATCTTACTCAGAGCTCTGGCTTGCAGGGCGGGGGGTGGGGGTATCCAGGCCTCAGCCTTGCTCTCCTTGCTGACTTAGGGGATCCTCCTTGTTCCCCTCTTTTTTTAGATTATTCCCCCATTCTGTGGACCCAGAACACATTTTTCCACAAAGAACTCAGACAGGGCTGCCCCCCAATACTCTGAGTCTGAGGCAGTTGTTCAGGGCAAGACCAGAGCCCTTCTGTAGCAGAGGAGACCCGGGGGTCACAGAGAAGCCAGTCATCAGCGTGCTCACTGATGTTTTTGTTTTAGTCCCACGTCTCCTGTGGTGATGGCCTTGGGCTGTCATCTGCCCTGCGATGATATAATTGGCCACAAGGGGGCAGCAGGAAGCAAAAACCTTGCCTTAAAAACTCCTGATAGCAGCCGGGCCTAACAAGCCCATCCTAGGGAGAAGAATACTCAAAGCTTCTGTCCCTGCACGAGGTCCCAGACAGAGAAGATGGCTGGGTGAGTGGTAGAACTGGAGTGCAGAGCCCCTGGCTCTTTTTCCTCCTATCCACGGTGTCCCAGTCTTGAGCTGGGCCTGGGCAGAGGGGTCTGGGGATGGGGTGTCCAGAGGTTCCAGTGCCCATCTCATCCTTCAGAGCACATGTGGGTTCCCAGAGTGGCTCCTGCTCCTGCTTTACGGGAGGAGTTGAGACTGACAGGCACACAGGGGCATCACTGGAACAACCCTGCACCAGGGGCGACGCCACAGCAGCCCCTGGGAGCTGGAGAGGATCCCAGCAGGCAGGAGGTTGGGGCAGCCGCTCCGCTCAGGCTGGGCTGCGCTGAGTGGGTGGGATGTCTACTCCAGTCGGGAAGAACTGTGGGTCCCTGAGCCAGCCTGCCTGGGGACTGGAGAGGAGGGAGGCGAAGAGGAGCAGGAGGGGGCTGGGGCTGCAGTTCGAGCTGGGAGGGGGTGCCCGTGGAGATCTTCCAGGGCCAGCGGCTACAGTGAATACTGGGGGCTGAGAAGTGGGGGCGATGGGGCTAGAGTGGCGGAAACTGGCCTCCCCATCCGCCCCCCGCCAGGAGCTCCGGCCCTTGCAGAAGAATCCCTGAAACGTTTGTGAAATTGAATCTCGTGGAAGGGGAAGCCCGACCTCAGCGCCGCATCTGGCAAGAATCGCGGCAGGTTTGGGGAGCGACTGGGAGATTTGCGGGACACAGAAGATGGGAAAGAATCCACCGAGCCTGCCCAGGACCCCCACCTGCCAGCACATACAGCAGGCAAGAGGGGACCGCCTGGGGCGCGGGGCTGAGCCTCTCGGCACCCGCACCCTGCTCAGCTCACGCCTGCTGGCCCCGCCTCTCTCGCCGGGTCCTCCCTGGGCGTGGTCTGCAGCAGCCACGCCCCCTGTCGGCCTCGGTTTCCCTTTCTGACCTGGGCAGGGCAGGACCAAAGGTCCTCTGAGGACCCTTGCAGAGTGAGGGCAGGAGTGGACGTGTGCGCTGTGCTGTGGGGACAGAACACACTGACCCAGGCTGGGGAGGAGACTTTAATCAGGGCTTTCATGCTGTGGCTTCAGTCCAGCAAAGGGGCTAGGGTCCCCTCGCTCCTGCCCTTTGTCCTTGTGAGGCCTCCACGGGACCCCGGGCTCCGGGTTAGGGTGGTAACTCCGATGCTGAAAGTCTCAAAGGTCCAGAGGAAATCAGGGCGTCTCGGTGACCGGGCCAGGCGACTTCACAACTCTCTTCAAGTGTCTAATTGCCTTCTTCACGTGCCTGTCCTTAGGGTCCGAACAGATGGACTTGCCCTGGGTGGTCACAAGTCTGCAGGAGGGGGAGCCACGGGTGTGTCGGGGCAGGAAGGGTTGGCTGGAGAGCCCGGCCAGCCCTGCCCTGTGCCCAGAGAGGTGAGAATGTGTGTGGTGTCACACCGGCCCCACATCAGGCTGCGGGTGCAGTGTCTCCACACTCTCAGGACCCTCGGTCACAGCCCTCCCAGGGATCCAGGGCCACAGGACCTGGCGCCCACCCCTCAGACCACCTGCACCCAGACCACCTAGAGCCTGGGAGAGCTGTCCCCACAGCTCAGGCTCAGGACAGGGAAGGATGCAGGCCACTGCCCGGCCCCTCATGCAGGCTGTGCCGCTGCCCGCGGCCGGTGCTGGTCTGAGGGAGGAAGGGGCGCCCTCTCCTCCCCTCTCCCTGGCCATCCCGGGAGCTCCAGCAGCCACCTGCTCCCCGTGCACGGTCCCAGGAGTAGCGGTGGCAGAGGAGGACTTACACAATGGCGTCCCTGGGACACTCGGCTGAGGTTCTGTACCAGGCCACCAGCTTTCTGATGGGAATGGCCCCCTTGAAGAACTCCAGGCAGCACTCCCGGCCCACGTTGGTGGCTCGAGCTGCAGAGACAGCAGGAGCCAGGGTGTCCCCAGGGTCTGGCACGTGTCTGGGGGGGTGGCTGGGGGGTGTCCGCATGTGTGACTGCATACGTGTCCCCGTGCCTCCGTCTGGGTTGAGTCCATGTTCGTGCGTCCCGGGGCACCTTGTCACGTGTGAGTGTACCTGGGAGGCCTCCATGTGCCGTGGGGGGGCCTGGGATGTTTGTGTGTACCTGTGTGCACCTGTGTGTGTCTGTATCTAGCGACCTTATTTCAGCTTTCCCAACTAAATATTTTATAGTTTACAAAATATCATTATTATAAAAATATTTTATATTTTCTCATGTTCTTGGAACCCATTGTCCTGTCTATGCTGTTTCCCTCACTGTACATAAACCCGCTAATAAAGCAGATCCTGACAGGTGGCTTAGAGGAGGACCTCCCTCCACTGTGACCCACAGCTGGGGTCTTGGCCTCGTGGTCACTGCAGCTGAGAGCCGGCACGTGGCTCCCTACCACGCAGAGCCCCAGGGCAGGGGCAGCACCAGCATCATCGTCACCATCACCATCATCAGTTTCCTTTGGTTGCTTTCCTCAAAATGTCCTTGCTGCCAGCCCCCAGTCCCTTGTGGGCATCAGAGGAGTGTAAATGATACATGAATGTGTGCGTGTGTCCCTGCCTCCTGCCCCTTCCCAGGTCACCCGTGCCCTGCTCTCACCTGCACGGGTGCTCTGCAGAGAAGCCCCGAGGAGGAGGGCGGCCAGCAGCAGGGTCTTCAGGGACGACATGGTGCCAGGAGCCCAGGACAAGGTCTCTGCTTCTGGTGCCTGTCTCGGGGGAGATTGGGTGACAGCCAAGCATGGAGGTGACCTATTTAACCTTTTGGGGGGTCTTGCCCCGCCTCCTGTCGCCTGCCCCCACATCCTTCCTAGGCCAGGGTAATTCAAAGAATTTGAGATGATTCAGTAGAAGTCCAGTCTTGGAATGTTTGTGGCTTTCCAGAGAATGGACATTCAAATGGGGACAGAGGTGGGGTACATGTGTCCGGGGGCCACAGCAGTGACACACTTCTCCTTTCAGAAAGGACCTTTCTTGGTTCCTCTATCAGCAGAGCCAAGAGGCCTCTGTTCTCAGCTGGGCTTGCTCCTGCCCTGCCTGACACTCTTGTGTTGGTAGGGTTCTCTGCAGGAACAGCCAGCAGGGCACATAGAAGTGTAAATATACATGTGTGTACACGTGCACACACACACATGAGAGCATAAAAAAGGGCTGTATAATATTTGCTTACCCGGCCAGAAGCTGGAGAGTCCACGATGGCCGTCTGCAGAGCTAAGGGACCAGCAGCTGCTCAGTCCAAGGAGCTGGAGCCTCAGAACCAGGAGGACCAAGACTGCAGCCCAAGTCCCGGACCAGAGGCCTGGAAACTCCCCGGGTGAGTCGCTGGTCAGAGTTTGCTTTGGAAGAGTGAGAGAGCTGGAGACTGACGTCCTCAGGAGATCGCAGCCGCCATCAAGCACCTGCCCAGGAAGAATGGGTTCTTCCTGGTTCCTAACATTTTGTTCCATTCAAGGCCCCAACCTGTTGGATGGTACCGCTCACACTTAGGGAGGGGCTGTCCCTCAGTTTGCTGTCCCACATGCCAATCATTCCTAGAAACACACTCATCGACACATTCACAAGCCTCCTAATCTGAAGCATCTCCCTTTTTTTGGTACCAGGGATTGAACCCAGAGGCACTTAACCCTGAGCCACATTCCCAGCCCTTTTTTATATTTTATTTAGAGACAGGGTTTTGCTAGGTTGCTAAAGGCCTTTCTAAGTTGCTGAGGCTGACTTCAAACTCATGATTCTCCTGCCTCAACCTCCCAAACCACTGGGCTTAGGCATCTCTTAATCCAATCAAGTTGATAAAGATTAACCATCACAAATCTACCCCTTGTCAACTTGACACCCAAACATCTTTACATCACACCTAATCTCCAAATAAACACAATAGCAAGGCCATAATTCCACCCAACATGACATAACTGTTTTTCATACAACTGAAAATACATTAGTTCCTTTACCAGAACAGGAGGGGGAAAACTTTTTTTTGAGTGATGCATGCTCTTCTGACACCCCACAACTTAAATACTCTAATGTAGATGTAATATCATCTTAAGTACTGATGTTAGGTCAACCAGTATTACATGACACGATGAAGGAATGAAGGAATGAAAGACATGTCATTAATGCATGTGTGCACCTGCACAAACATTCTCAACAAAATAGAAAAGAAATACTCATGACGATTACAGCCCTTGCTTCTGTGACGGGTCATATGGTATTTATAACCACCCACTCTGCATTTCCTGCACCTTCAGCAAGCACCTCGGCAGGTCTGGGTTCTTTACCTGGAGGTGTGATCCATGCCTTCATTCCTGGAGGTTTCAGACATTTGTCATCGTACCTGGATGGGGTTGCTGTGGTGTCCCATTGACCTTAGTAAGGGGACATGGTAATAGCAAGAGGCTCCCTGGGGGTCTCCTGCACTCCGGGCACACTCTTCCTTGCCCCCACTGTGGTAATAGTCCAGTCTCCCCTTGGTAATCTGGACAGTCCCACCCCGGGCCAGCACCACAACTCCTTTCTCTTAGCCTGTTGACTCTGAGGGAGGAGGACCCCAAAGTGGCCAGGGGAAGTCTTGACTGTCATGCCTCCTTGGAGAAGCGTTCCTCCTTCTGGAACTAAGGCTTCTAGGCCAGCAGAGCGTACCATGGCAGGGATAGTAAGCAAAAACTCTGCTAGTGGGTCCCTAGGGGTGAAGGTGAGTGGTCCCATTCCCATCTCCATCCCTTGATTTTTGGAGCCGTGATCCTAGCGACAGGAGGGACAGTACCATGTAGTGGACGCCGATGTGGTGCACATACAGCCTTCTGGAGAACCTCGCCCCAGCCCTGCAAGGCATTGTCACCAAGCTGGCACTGTAACTTCATCTTCAAAAGGCCATTTCAAAGCTTTCAGTGGGCTTCTGGGAGACAAGGATGTCTAGGGTTAGTGATTTCTTTTTTTTTTTTTTTAATTTTTATTTATTTGCTTTAGTTGTACACAATGCATTTCATTCAATGTGTTTTATTTGTACGTGGTGCTGAGGATTGAACCCGGGTCGCCCATGTGCTAGGTGAGCGCTCTACCACTGAGCCACAATCCCAGCCCATAGGGCTAGTGATTTCTATCTGCGCTACTACATAGGACACAAGGGCAAGTTTGGGCACAAGTTTCTAGAGTTCGAGTTTCAGCTGGACTGAAAGCTTGAGTAGGCCAACAACAGCAATCACAAAAATGATGTCATGATCAGGAAAGAGGCTTTTGCACATAAGAGGTACTGGAAGAACTGAAGAGAATTATCAAGACAGTGAAATTACAAAAGAAGATGATGCCCTGCGGCTTCCTCCTGACAGGGCTGGGCGACAGGAGCTTGAAATTGTAATTGGAGATGAACACATTTCTTTTACCACACCAAAAATAGGTTCTCCGGCTGATGTAAATCAGTCACAGGATCCTGAAGGCCTTCAAGTATTTTACTATTTGGTACAGGACTTGAAATGTTTAGTTTTCACTCTCGTGGGTTACACTTCAATTTTAAACCAATTTAAATTGTGCTTTTGAAGCTGTTTGTATATTTAATTAAGGGATAAGTAAGGGAGAGTTTATTTGCCATTTCCAATATTGGGATTTTTATGAATGTGAAACAAAAATTTTTCTTTTTTCCTTTTCTTTTTGTACATAAACTGAATATGGAAAATAAATGAATAGGCTTAATGGTTTTTCTCACTTGGGACCAAGTGGATTAGACATCCCCACACACATTAAATTCTGTAAGTAAAAGCCACTTTTTGTTAAAATTTTGTTTTAATAAAATATCAAAGCCTCGGGGGGTGGGGGGAATAAAACCATTCCAGGAGGCTGGAGTTGTAGCTCAGTGGTAGAGCAATTGCTTAGCATGTGTGAGGCACTGGGTTCGATTCTCAGCACTGCCTACAAATAAATAAAAAAAAGGGTCATCAGCAACTAAAAAAAAAAAAAAAAAAAAAAATTAAAAAAAAAAGAAAAGCCATTGCACCATTCTATCCAACCAGCTGCTTCGGGATGGTGGGGACGCGGGAAGACCAGTGAGTCCCTGAGCGTGAGCCCATTCCTCACTTCTTTGGCTGTGGAGTGAGACCCTTGGTCAGGAGCAACTCCGGGTGGAATACCACCACAGTGGAGAGGCATCCTGGGAGTCCAGGGATGGTGGTTTTGGCGGAGCACTACGTGCAGGGAAGGCAAGTCCACACCCAGGATAAGCATCCATTCCAGTGAGGACAGGCCGCTGCCCCTCGTGGTGGAAGTGCTCCAGTGTGATCAACCTGCCACCAGGCTGCCGGCTGCCCTCCCCAGGGAATGCTGCCAGTCAGGAGCTGAGGGCGGTCTCTGCTGCTGGCACACTGGGCCCTCAGCAGGGCTGTAGCCTGTTGCCGCCCGAAGCGATGGCCGCTTGGAGCGACGAAGCCGCGGGAAGGAGTTCAGAGGCAAACTGGAGACAAACAGCTTTTTATTCTGATAACTTTTCTCTCTGGCTCTAACAACGACTAACACGCGCCACACACACCACCAAAATGGCGCTGACCCGATCAGCAATCTCGGCCAAGTCACTCGAGATCCCAGGCCAAGTCCCGCGAGATCCCAGGCCAAGTCCCGTGAGACTACGGAAGGCAGCAATGTCCAAATCTCCATGGCCCATAGTCAACCGCAATTTAAGCCATCTCCCCAAACAGGGCTCCTGCAGTAGCCAGGTCAGCCTTGTGCGTAGAAGCCCTTGCTGCTGAGCCCAGGCATAGCCACCATCCCTGCCACCTTGACCACTTTGTCCATGCCCCATTGGGCAATGCCAGGGGTGGCCGGGGAAGAGGTTGACTGCTATCTGCAGACCAGCCATCCTGACCACCTGATTTTTTAAAATATTTATTTATTTTAGTTGTACACAATGCCTTTATTTATACGTGGTGCTGAGGATCCAACCCCGGCCACGCTCATGCTAGGCGAGCGCTCTACCGCTGAGCCACAACCCCAGGCCTGGCCACTTGATTATTAAAGTCCTTCTCTGCTGAGGTCACCTTATGGTGAGCATTTAATGGGACACAAATATCTTCACATCCTTTGTCCATTCTTAAAAGTCTGAGCACATACCTTTTCCCCAAATGTCTTTGTCATCAATTTTCCAATCATGAGCTTTCCGGGTCCCCGACCAGCTAGCCAAGCCATTGGCTGCAGCCCATGAATCGGTGCACAGTTGACATCTGATCATTTTTCCTTCCAAGCAAAATGTACAACCAGGTTCACTGTCCAAAGCTGCCCATTGTGAAGATTTCTCTTCACTACAGTCCTTCAGGGTCATCCCAGAAAGGGACAGTAGTGTTGCTGCTGTCCCCTGCCAGGGGTGCCTGCATAGCAGGCAGAACTGTCTGTGAACCAGACCTAGTCTTCTCTTCCTTTGTCAACTGATCATAAGGGACACCCCATGAGGCCATAGGTGCATGCTGGGGGACAGAAGGCATTGCAGCAGGAGTGGGAGCCATGGACATTGGGCCACTTGGTGCAGCCTGTTCATGCCTTTGGGATCCACCTGGGTCTGGTCACGTATGCACCTGTTATGGTTTGGATGTAAGGTGTCGTCCAAAAGCTCTGTGTGAGACAGCGCGAGGACACTCAGAGGATGAAATGATTGGGTCTTGAGAGCCTTGGCCCGGTCAGCGAATCCGTCCCCTGATGGGATCCACTGAGTGGTAACTGAAGGCAGGTGGGGTGTGGCTGGAGGAGGCGGACATGGGGACGTGGCTTTGGGGCATGTACCTTGTATCTGGAGAGGGGAGTCTCTCTGCTCTCTGATCTTCATGTGAGCTGCTTCCCTCCGCCACACTCTCCAGCCATGGTGTCCTCTCTCACCTCAAGCCCCGGGAATGGAGCTGGCCGTCTATGGACTGAGACCTCTGAAACTGTGAGCCCCCAAATAAACGTTTCCTCCTCTAAAATTGTTCTTGTTCCGTCTTTTTGTCACAGCAGTGACAAAGCTGAGACTGTAGCCCTTCCACCGGATGACACAGTGCTGCCCAGCACGTCCAACTCTATGGCTTGGTGGGTCCCATAACACCTGGCTCATGATGGGCAGCTCAGGTCGCACGGTAACCTGGTGGCCCATGGTCAAGTGCTCAATCTCCACTGAGGCCCAGTAGCAGGCCAAGAGCTGTTTCTCAAAAGGGAGAAACAACTGCAGATTGTGGCAGGACCTTGCTCCCAAATCCCAATGGCCTCCTCTGTGACTCACCTGTGGGGGCTTGTCAAAGTCTCCAGACGGTGTCTCTATCCGCCACTGACACCTCAAGCACCACTGGGTCTGCGGGTTATATGGCCCAGGGGCGGAGCAGCCTGCACTGCAGCCTGGACCTGCTGCAGAACCTTCTCCTGTTCTGGGCCGCACTGGAAACAAGCAGGTTTTGGAATTGCTCAGTAGGTGGGCCAAAGTGACATGCCCAAGCGAGGCTCATGCTGCCTCCAAAGTCCAAGTAGGCCAGCCAGGGGTTGTGCTTCCTTCCTGTCTGTCGGAGGGGCCAGGTGCTACAACTTTACCTTAGGAGGGATGTCCCGCAGGCCCACACCACAGGCCTCCTAGAAATTTTACTGAGGTTGAAGACCCTCGAATTTTAGTGGGATTTATTTCCCATCCTCTGATACACAAATGCTTCACTAGCATGTCCAGAGTGGTGGACATATGGTGGACATATGTGGGTTGGACCTCTTACTAAGTAGGTCCAACCCACATATGTCATCCACATAATGGACCCACATGATACCTTGTGGAAGAGAATGGTGATCAAGATCTCTGCAAACCGCTGGGAGCGGTGGTGCACACCTGTAATCCCAGCAGCTCAGGAGGCTGAGGCAGGAGGATCGCGAATTCAAAGCCAGCCTCAGCAAAAGTGAGATACTAAGCAACTCAGTGAGATCCTGTCTCTAAATAAAATGCAAAATAGAGCTGGGGTGGTTCAGTGGTTGAGTGCCCCTGAGTTCAATCTCTGGTACTCAAAAAAAAAAAAAAAAAAAAAGAAAAAAAAATCTCTGCAAACTAAGCTGTGACACAGGGCTGGAGAGCCGACATACCCCCCAGGAAGGACTGTGAAGGTATATTTCTGGCCTTGCCAGCTGAGAGGAAATTGCTTCTGGGGTGGAGAAAATGCACAGGGGTGGAGAAAAAAGGCAATTGCCGTATCAATAGCTGCATGCCAGGTGCGAAGAGATGTATTAATCTGCTTAAGCAGAGAAACCACATCTTGTACAGCAGCTGAAATTGGGGATACATCATTCTCCAAGACCCAGCTGTCTTCTGCACAGGTCAAATAGGAGAGCTGAATGGGGGTGTGGCAGGAATCACCACCCCTGCATCCTTCAAGTCCTCAGTGGTGGCACTAATCTCTGCAATCCCTGCAGGGATACGGTATTGATTTGTGCTTTTGTTTCACTATTTTCCCAGATATAGGCAACTCCAGAGGCTTCCATTTGGTCTTTCCCACCATTATAGCCCTCACTCCACAGGTTAGGGAATCCAGGTGAGGGTTTTGCCAAGTGCTAAGTGTGTGTATCTATCCCGATTATACATTCTGGAACTGGGGAAGTAACCACAGGATGAATTTGGGGACCCACTGGTTCCACTGTAAGTCGCATCTTGGCCAAAACTCCATCAACCCCCCAAACCCCACGAGATGAGCCCCTAGTTTTCCTGGAGGGCCACGATGACGTTTTGGGTCTCCCAGAACCAACGTCCATTCAGAGCCTGAGTCTCATAGTCCCTGAAGGTCTGGTCATTCCTCTCCCCAGTGCACGGAAGCATTCCCGGAAATGCCCTCACTGTACCCAGAATCCAAGCAAGTGGACCACTCCTTCATGCCCAGTGGCCCATGAGGTGGACAACCAGGCAGAGGCCAAGTGGGCAGGAAGAGCTTCAGGGTGGAGGAGAGGTGCTCAGACGGCCGCCCAGGCCGGGGCCACTCTGAGAGAGGCCTAGACCCCAAGACCCGGAGCAGCTTTGCCCTTCCCCAGGCTGGCCCTGAGCACAGGAGGCCAGAGGCCAGCTGGGCTTTAGTCACCATTCAGGCCACACGTGTGCTTTGGGGACCGGGGACGCCCTCGGATGGCGTGGAGTGCCGGCGCCGAGACGTGGCTCGTCCAAAGCCGAGCTGAGCTGCCTCCCGGGTCTGTCCCGGACACCAGGTCAGGTCCAGCTGGCGCAGGCCCTGGCGTCTCCAGGAACCCCAGGCAGAGTTCAGGGCACAGCCCCGGCCACAGCCTCCCTGCATGCCAGTCGGTGCCCAGTCCACCAGGGTTTCCTGGGCCCAGAGCACGGCACCCCTTGGTGCATGGCACCTTGGCAGGGTGAGGCCTGGAGGAGCCTGGACTTTGTTCTGGCACACGGGATACAGGCCTGCTTTTCCTTGTCCCTGAGGGACCACCCCCTGCCCTCCACCAGTGGTGCACTTGACCCTCACAGTCCCTCTGTGCTCATGGAATCCATTAACAGCGACGGCGACAACAGCTGCTATTTGTTGAAACCCGATTCCCAGAGTGGAGCCTTATTGGTCCTCAGGCCAGACCTGTGGGGAGGCCTGGTAGAGGCAACGGAGGCCAGGCCTCCTCAGCACCCTGGAGGCTGGAGCTGGGGCAGTTCCTGGGCAGGGGGACTTTACTTGCCCACAGCAGAAACTCCTGGAGGCTGAGTCCCCTGTCATTGTTTCCTAGTGTGACCTAGGGCAGTTCACATGCCACCTTGGGTCTCAGTTTAATCACCCACAGGGGCAACTTGAGACAAGAGACCCAGAAAAGACAGGAACCCTCCTTGGCCAGCCTGACACCAGCATTCCTCTGCTTCCCTGGAGTCACATCAGCTGCTGGGGACCCTAACTCTGCCCCTCCCCAGGCCCCAGCCCTGGGGCATCCTTGCCTACAGCGAGTCTGGGCTGGGTCCTCCTTCCTGCGTTGGGCGGGGGCAGCAGCGAGGGGCTTCCATTTGCGCAGGAGCAGGGGAAGGGCAGGGAAGGGGCCTTCTTGGGGTGCACATCCCTGGTGCACTTCCCCGGAAGGGCAGGGGGACTTCCACGGTGTGGGAGGAGCTCCCAACTGTGTCCCCGTCCTGTGGAGTTGGGAGAGGCGGGGAGGCTGGGGAAGGAGTGGGGGCCGGGGGTCCCAACCTGAGACAGAGGCGGGCGGCCTGGGTCCCAGGGGGAGCAGGAGGAAGCTGTCCCCGGGGCTCCCGGCCCTCATTGCTCACATGCCCTCTGGCCAGTGACTTCTGTCCAGCCTCTGCCGCTTCCCCCCCCGCTGGCTGCAGAGGCCACCAAATGCTGTTCTATGCCAGCAAAGCAAGGGACCAGGGTGGCATGACTAGCAGCAGCGCAGTCCCAGGCCCACGGGGGAAACTCCCTGTCCCTCTGTCCTCCCGCACACTCAGGACTTCTCTGCAGAAGGACCCAAATTCCCCTGGCCTTCCAGGGAACAGTCATGGGGGCTGGAGCAGAAGGTTCTAGACCAGCTCTGGGCTGGTGCAGGCTGCCTGGCTTGGAGCAGGGCAGAGAAGCACACAGCCAGCCGCCCGGGGCACCTGGGGCTGCACCCGGAACAGAGGGGCAGCAGGACGAGGTGCAGCCTCCGCCCTTGGGGGGTTCACCCTGTTGGGGGGGCACAAAGTCTGGCCCTTCATGGGGAGATAAGGTGAGATAAGGGCCCCAGGGCACAGGGTGAGGAGAGGTTGCTTCTGGCCAGGAGACCTCGGAGGGCTGCCTGGAGGAGGCGGGTGGGCCAGCTGGTAGGTGGGATTCCTACCCAGAGAGGAGGGAGGGGCTCTTCACAGGAGGACCCCCCTTAGGCGAAGGAGGCGAGGAGGACAGAAGGTGCAGAGGACCGCAGGTAGGAGACTCGAGACTGCTGAGCAGGGCCTGCCGGCCTTATTTGGGACACAGCAAAGCCAGGGATACTCTTGAAGTGGTTTCCTTCCCAGGGATTGACCAGACGTGCTTCTCCTCCTTTTCCCCAGGCCTTGAAATGGACTCCAAGGGACCTTCCAGGGGGATGCCCTGGAGTCAGAGCTGGGAGCAGGGCCTCGGGGACTCTAGGATCTGGAGGTGCCGTGGGGCAATCGTGGGGGGCTGCTGAGAGGAGGCGGCAGCAGCGAGGCAGGGCTGTGAGGAAGGCAGCCTCGAGGGCTCTGGAGAGAGGGAGGCAGGGTGGAGGCAGGGCGCAGGTCTGTCAGGAGCAGGGTGGGAGAGCCGGACCTGGGAGGGAAGAGGGGGCCCTGGTGACTCAGGGCCCGACCCTCTGAGTAAAGCTGGCCAGGTCCCTGCCTGAGCACTGCCACTGCTGTCCCCGCCCCAGGGTTGCCGCCTGAGGGAGTCCCTGGAGGCAAAACAGCTGGAGGGATCACGTCCCCCAGATCAGGGCGGAAGGGCCACACCTGCAGGATCTGGTCCTTAGCCCCACAGGAGAGGCAGGAGGGTCCCTGCTCCCACACGGGCTCTCCCCAGGCTTGGGAGCAAGCCCCTGAGAGGTGGGCGGGGTCAGTGGTGCTGTCCGTCACAGGCGGGGGGGCCAGGGGGCTTCATCACCCTCACTGTGCTAGACAGTGGTGACAGGGGACAGGGTGGGCAGAGCGCTTTCCCAGGTCATGCCAGCATCCACTGAGGCTCCAGCAGGGGCAGGGGCTGCCCAGGCCCCCAGTGGCTCCCCACCTGCACCCGCGGCTCCACCCTCTGCCCTGCCCGGGGGTGGGGGTGGAAGGATGGTGAATGGGCTGAAGGCTGGTGGTGAGTGGAAGACGCATGCATAGATGTGTGGACAGGTGGATGGTCCCGCACAGCTTTCTTTCCTTCTTTCCTTCCTTCCTTCCTTCCTTCCTTTCTTTCTTTGATACTAAGAGGTTGATCACTGAGCCACATCCCAGCCCTTTTTATTTTTTATTTCTCACTAAGTTCCTCAGGGCCTCCCTAATTGCCGAGGCTGACTTTGAACTCACGATCCTCCTGCCTCAGCCTCCGGGGTCACTGGGATCACAGACGTGCTCCAGCCTTCAGCGGTGTCTGTGATCCCAGACCTCCCTCATCCCAGAAGGGCCTCAGCCACACCCCATCCTGGCTGTCTCCCACTCCAGGACCCCTCCCCGTCTGCGGACACCAGGGTCCTCCCTGTGCTCGTGGTGCAGACCTCTCCTTGACCCCACGCCCCCTCACGCGCCCTCTGCTTCTCGGCTGGCCTGCACTTCTCCCTACCATTTCCTCTCTGCCCACTTGTGAGTCCTTGGCTCAGGGGAGCCACTCTCTCAGTCCCCCGTGGCTACTCTCACGAAGGACCGTGTGGCACGGTGGTCACCAGCAGAGGCCCCGGGAGCCTCTGCAGCCCCAGGTCCTCCTCCCTCTTCCACCCGCTCCTGGTCGTGTGGCCGAGAAAGCTCTCCCGAGCCCCAATTCCTGTCTGTAACTGGACACTGTGATGGACGCCCCCTCGTGGTGTGGCAGGGAGAGTTCACTGAGGTGACCTCAGGAGAGTTCCTGGTCTCCTCGTCATCCCTGGGACCCCGTCCCTTGCTGACACTCCTCCTTGCTTGGAGTCAGCACCCGATTCTCCCCAGGACCCCAGGCTCTGCTTCTCAAGGTCATGCCTGAGCTGGCAGGGCTCTGGGCAGTGGCATTCTGGGCAGTGTCCTGTGACAGTCTCACAGACGAGAGGACACTGGTGACCAACCAGAATGTTCTAAAACCAGTCCCAGGGCCCAGCTAGTGAGTGGAGGTTCTGGCCTCGGCGACCCTCTCTCGGTCCCTGATGTCCTCCCCCCCCAGACCTCTGTCCTCTGGAGGGACACTTCCTCCATCTCTGTCCCCAGCTCTGGCCATTGGCCAACCAGACGCACCCTAGGACCCGCCGCTCGCTCTGCCCCCGCCCAGGTCCCAGCCCTGGGCCAGGCCTGTCCCCTCCTGGGAGCAAGTCCCCTCTAGACCAGCTTCCCTTCCTCCTGTAGAGTGACATCGTCCCCACCCTCGCAGTAGCGCCCCCAGTCTGAAATTCTGCCCTTGACTCATTCCCACCTCCAGCCCCACACGGCGTCAGAGACAGGCCTGCAGCGGCTCCGGCTCAGCTTCCTCATCCCTCTCCTCAGCAGCTCCGCCCTCCCCCTCCCACCCAGCCTCTGTAACCACGGGCCTCCTCCTCTCTGCTCTCTCCTCCACCCCGCAGGCTCAGACCTGATGGGATGCCCTCCTCAAGAACCATCCGTGGCTCCCTACTCTTTTTCCATCAAGCCGAACTCTTCAGGCCAGTAGTACACGGCGCCCTTGGTCTCCCCATCTTCCCCCTGCAGCCTCATCTCACTGCCCCCCCACTCAGCCTCTGTGAGCAGGAGTGGGTTCCCTTGGTGACTTAATCTGCCACTTCTAACACCCCATCCTCTTCTTTTCTGGATTGTCCCCCGCTCCTCGAGCCTAAGTCTCTCCGTCTCCCATCTGTGATACGTCATAGAAAGGAAAGCCAGGGCTGCCGGGCTCCGAGGGTTAGGAGCTGAGAGGCTGCCTGGTTTTGACCTTGGCTCTGTCATCAGCGGGTGGTGAGTCTTGGTTTCACGTCTGCAAACTTCTGATGTGGGGAGGCTCTGGTTCGCCCCCGGGCCTCTGAGCCTGTGTTCAGCTCGTGCGTGGTGCCGCGGCTGACTTTAAATATCGTCTCTGTGCCAGCGACTCCCCAGCTTCTCTCCAAGGCCCAGACTGGTGTCACCAGCTGCCCACTCGCAGTGCCAAGCGGGCCTCTCCAAGCCCGCGTCCATCAGCGAGACCCTGCCCCAGCGGCTCCACCCCAGCCAGCCTCTTCCTTCCGGTGGCTCCTGACACCTCCTCTCTCACCACCACTTCCCATCTGCTGGGGCGCTCGGGCAAGGCTCTCTAGACAGCTCCAGCAGCACCGCCGCTCCCTGGGTTCCCGCACCGCCACCCACAGCCTCCCTGTCTCCACGCTCGCCCTGTGGTCTGTCCTCAGCACAGCAGGCAGAGGGACTGTGTCCCTGAGCTCAGAGGGACCCTGTGGCCTTAAGTTCCCTCAGGGGACAGCCCCCCCTCCCCCCCCCCCCCCCGCTCTGCCCTGTCCCCTCCCTGGCTCCCAGCATCCCCCACTCTGCTGCCCACGCTGGCCCCCTCCCTGGCCTCGAAGGCTGGCACGCCCCTCCTTAGGGCGTGGCATGCACGGCCCTCTCAGTCTAGAACCTTCTCCCCCACACCTGTCGGCTCCCTCCTTGGCCCCATTCAGACTTTGTGGCAGTGTCACTTACTGCAAGGTGAATATCGCTGCCTGCCTCCCAGGCCTGTGGCCTGTCGCCCACCTGTACCCCCACCCTGCAGCCACAGGACATAGGTCCCCAGGCCCGTGGCGCCCTCAGCACTGCAAAGTGATCTGAATGAGTGCCAGCTGGCTGGCGCGGTTCCCCAGGCAGAGCACACAGCCCCCAGCCCGAGTCCCACTCACCTGGTGGACCTGTCCCCTTGTCCTCTGACGCCTGGGCCCCAGGGCTTCTGGGCCCCCTCGGCACCACAACCCATCCCTCTCTTCCCAAGGGCGCTTGCTCCTGTTCCCACGTTACTTCAGAGGCTGGCCTTTGGCTCCCGATGGCCCTGGGACAGCTCAGGGCTCACCCCTCCCCCTCCAGGTGCGATGGCAGAGGACTTTGAGAAGCTAGAGCCTGCTGTTCCTGGCCGGCCTCCGGGCCTCCTCTGTGCTCCCCAGAGACACCCTTTCAGCACCAGGGTCAGCGCCAGAAGCCCTCGGCCTGGGGAGGAGAACAGGGACCCCCAGGAGCCCAGTGGGGCTCGCTTCTGTAAGGCCTTGGTGGTCTCATCCTTGTCCAGCCCCAGCCACACCAAGAAGCCAGCAGGGAGAGGGGTCACCCCTCATCAGTGCCCAGAGACGGGACTCCCGGAGAGGTCCCCGCTGGGTCACGCTCAGCCAGGGGGCTGTGGCACTTCTGAGCGGGGCCCAGACCAGGAAGAAGAGCCCCCAGAGAGCCCTTTCTGGAGAGAAGCCGGTCCCAGAGCTGCTGGGCCCGGGTCAGAATGGGCCATGCCCTCCTTCCACACAGCCGGTCCCCACCCCAGCCGCCGCCTGTGGCCCTGCGGCCCCTCCTGGGCGCCAGCCTGCCCTCAGCCCTCGCGGCTGCTTCTGTCGTTACAGGAACCTAACACTCGGTCATCAGCGGCAGAAATGCTGTGGCGTTTCTATTGGAAACATGCTGAGTCCTCAGATTACTGAGGGAGGATGGCCCCCACCCCGGGACGCCCCTGCTCCTGGCGTCTTTCTCCGCCTCTGCCCTGGTCTCCTGCCACCTCCTCCCCGCCAGGCCCCTGCTCTGCAGCTGGCGCAGGGTGACTTTATCCTCTGGGTGGGGGTGGGCTCATTCAGGACGTGCTTCCAGCAGGGGGTGACGGTGAATGGGGAGGAGAAGGAGCAGGGGTCTCACCCCAGCAAAGGCTTGGGAGGGTCACTTCGGTGTGATAACTGGGAGGGGGGGTGTTCTCCGGAGGGAGTGAGTCAGAAGTCAAATTGACCACAGGGAGCAGGGTCTGGGTGAACCCCAGTGTCGAGAGCCACCCAAGGCCTCAGGGTACAGATGCCCTACCCACGTCCCCCCCCCCCCCGAGCCTCTCTAATCGCAGCCCTCCATGGCCCAGGAGGGGAAGGGGAGCCAGGATTCGGCGACCATCGGCCCCCACACTTCTGCATGTTTTACTAATTAATGTGCGTGTCCTTAAACACTGAGCATTTGTTTCTCGGTGTCTGCAGAGGACGGGTTACAGGAGCCCCTTGAACACCAAAGTCCACGGAAGCTCACGCCCCTTCTACAGAATGACGTGGGTGGGGTTTACATATGCTCTAAGCACATCCTCCTGATCATCTCCAGGTTACTGATAATACTAAACACACTGTGAACGCGGCCAATGGCTGTTAGACTTATTGTTTAGGGAATAATGACAAGAAAAATAAACCTCTGTTCAGCACAGAGGCACTTTTCTTCTGAATATCTTAATTCATAGTTGGTTGATTCTGTGGACACAAAACCCTCAGATGCAAAGGCCACCGTATGGTACGGCTTGTGCACATTTTAAGCTTTATATTAACACCATCATATTGTACCTGTACTTTGGAAACTTGCAGCATTGTACTTGAGTCATCTGTGTTGTAGGCACCAGTGTGTTTCCTTCTTTGCATCACTGTGTGGTAGTCCACATAATGACTAAACCACAAATAACTAAAAAATCACTGAGCCGGGCACGGTGGCGCACGCCTGTAATCCCGGCACTTGGGAAGCTGAGGCAGGAGGATCGCGAGTTCAAAGCCAGCCTCAGCCGTGGCGAGGCACTTAGCAACTCAGTGAGACCCTGCCTCTAATAAAATACAAAAAAGGGCTGGGGATGTGGCCCAGTGGTCGAGTGCCCCTGAGTTCAATCCCCGGTACCCCCCCCCACCCCCAAAAAAATCACTGAGATCTCTGGAATCAAAGCACCTGCTGCTTACACATTTACTAGCTGTGTGACTTTGGTTAAGTTCCTTAACCTTTCTGTTCCCTTGTACTCCCATCTGGCCAATGGAGCCCTTATGAATATGAGCTCCAATTAGAACTATGGCAGGAGTTATACGATAAAATTCACTCAAAGGCTCACAGCAGGGCTGAAGTGTAGCTTAGTGGTAGAGTGCTTGCTTAGCAAGTGCAAGGCCCTGGGTTCAATCCCCAGCACCACACACACACACACACACACACACACACAAAACCAGCTGGATATGGTGGCACACGTCTGTAATCACAGGGACTGGGGAGGCTGAAGCAGGAGGATAGCATTTGAGGCCAGCCTCAGCAATTTAGTGAAACCCAGTCTCAAAAACTTAGAAAAAGGGGCAGGGGCTGGGGGCGTGGCTCAGTGGTAAAGCACCCCTGGATAAAATCTGTGGTACCAAAAAAAGAAAGAGAGGGAGGGAGGAAGGAAGGAAGGGAGAGAGAAAGAAAAGAATAATAGTAACAGAAGCAAAGGCTCACAGTGATGTGATGGGGACAGTGACCCTCACCAGAAGGCCAAAGTCTTATTCTCATTGCCACCACACCCAGGAAAGAGGACCCTGGGCCATACGTCTGGCACCTCAAAGCCTTCCATCCGATGGTAGTCCTGACAGTGTGTAAGCACCTGGACACGGGTCCCGAGGTGCAGGTGCACACGGGGGGGGGGGGTGGGACCAGGACGACATCAGATGGGCAGGAGCCCCACCCCACCCCCCTTCCTGCGGCAGAGGCAGCGAGGCCAGCGCAGCGAGCCTCCTCACCTGCGCCCTCCTCTGGAGAGGTCGGGAACAGCAGGCCGTGTTCCCAGCGGCGGCATTCTGGCCCCGCCTGCCTGGACGGGGCCGTGATGGTGGCTGAAGTGTCAGAGGCGGCAGGAGGGCCTTGGACCCCTCTTCCCTGGAGACCACCTTCAGTCTGGCACCTCCCTTGGAGGCAGTCTGGCAAATCCCTGAGGGTTTTTTTTTGGGGGGGTACCAGGGATTGAACTCAGGGGCACTCGACCACTGGGCCACATCCCCAGCCCTTTTTTGTATTTTATTAGAGACAGGGTCTCACTGAGTTGCTAAGTTCCTCGCCATGGCTGAGGCTGGCTTTGAACTCACGATCCTCCTGCCTCAGCCTCCCAAGTGCTGGGATTACAGGCGTGCGCCACCACCCCTGGCCCCGAGGTATTTTCCACCCGCCTGCAGGGGACCTGCCTCCCCCGCCCCACAGACAGGAGCGCTGCAGGGCACAGGTGGCTCCGCCCCTCCCCCTCCCCTCCTCCTGGGACCTGTGGTGGCCGCTGGCACAGACAGAAACACAGGAGAAGCTGCCTGCCCCGCGGAGCCACCGGGCATGGCGGAGCCTGCGCCGTCGGTCTCAGCACAGGGCAGCGGGTCCCCGCAGCAGGGAACCCAAGAAGTCCGGGAAGGTGACATCCAAGCTGAGACCAGAGGATGGTTAGGAGGTGGCCAGGGGGACAGTGACCCGGGGGTGAATTATCCAGGCAGAGAGAAGATGGATTTAAGGATACAGCAGAATGTGTGGCCACAAGGTTGGGGGAAGGGAGGAGGATGGGGAGACAGAGGCCGGCAGGTGCTGGGGGCTCCACTGGCCATGCAAACCCTCCGGAGGCCCAGCCACAGAAGGCCCTTGGCAGTTCCCAGAACTGTGCCCCGTGGCCCAAAACCTGTGCCCACGGGCCCGCAGTGCTGTGGTTTGTCTTCTGGGCTCTGGGGACACTTGAAAGAATGGCTGACCAGGTCTCCTGGCAAAGAGGTGGTGCCCACGCAGCTAGTTTTAGTTTTCTTTCCCGTTTATTTATTTACTTATTGCAGTACCAGGGACTGAGCCCAGGGGCACTCTCTACCATTAAGCTACATCCCCAGGCCTTTTTATTTTATTTTGAGATCAGGCCTCACTAAATTGCTGAGGCTGGCCTCCAACTTGCAATCCTCCTGCCTCAGCTGGTATTACAGGTGTGCACCACCACGCCCGGCTCCCCGTTTATTTCTTCATCTCATGAAGCACACCCAGGCCATTGGAACCTTGAGCACCAATGTATTTCAGAGAAACCCAAAACCCTTCTTTCCAGTTGCCTTCCCTGACAGTTTCAGACAAACCCAGAGACAGCCAGTAGCCTAAGTTGACATCCACCCCAGGTGCAACGAGGGTGAAAGAAGGGGAGCAAGCTGAACGGGGGAGCAGGTATCCGCCTCAGTGAAGACGACGTCTCCACGCCTTTTAATAGCAGCATGAAGGTTACTGACAAGCGGAGCCAACTTGGTCGAAGAACATCGTACTTTTTCTTCCTGATAGTGGTGTCTGTCAGGGCAGGCTGGGCTCTGCTGCAGTAACAAGCAACCTCAAATACTCCCTGGCCTAAAACTACAAAAGCCTGTTTCTCCCTCACCCTACATGTCCATATAGATCAGCTCTTTGTGGCCAGAGCTCCAAGTCACTTCTAGCCTGGGACCCAGCCATTTTCTGGAGACCGGCCAGGGGCTGTGCCCAGCGGACTCTCATGAGTCCGCCCCCAGCAATTAGACACTTGAGTCTCCTAAGTCACACGGCTGCTTCCACTCCCAGTTTCCTGACCAGAACTGGTCACTTGGCCCCACCAACTTCAAGAGGGTCAGGAAGAGTGGCTGGGTCATTTGCCCAGGAGGCAGTGAACCAGAAATACACCAGAGACTGCCCATGTCAGCCTCCAAGGACTGGAAAACTTATTGACTTCCTTTTCTGTCCCAAGTCCTCTTGTTAGTCTGGTTTTAATTAACTGTGATTCATGAGTTTTGACCTTACCAAGTTCAAATGCAATCGAGAAGAGGAAAGTTGTATCAACTTGACCGGTAGGTATTAGCTCAGGGGGAGACCAGGCACATCACAAGTCATTCTTATCTGCTTAAGGATTTCATAACATTTCTTCATTGACTTTACTGAAAACCAGTAGGACTGCATTTCTTTCATTTCTTTACCGATATCCTGTAATTCTGCACTCTTGTTTGGGTACCCGGTAACAAACCCAGATAGAAATAAGATGTTTCAAGCCTGGTACGGTAGTGTCTGCTGGTAATCCTGGCCTCTCAGGAGGCTGAGGTAGGAGGATGGCCTAGGAGTTCAAGAATAGCCTGGGCAACATAGTGATACCCCATCTCAAAAAAAAAAAAAAAAAAAGGAAATAAGATGTCTCAAGTCCTTTGGAAACATCTATTGCATAATCATAGGTTCTATTTACTGAGAGCCCCACTGGGCACATTATTTTTCTAAGCATTTGACAATTATCTCATGATATCTTTTTTAAAAATATTTATTTATTTGTTTTAGTTGTACATAATGCCTTTTTTCTTACGTGGTGCTGAGGATTGAACCCGGGCCACGCATGTGCTAGGCGAGCGCTCTACCGCTGAGCCATGACCCCAGCTCCTCATGATATCTTTATACATGAAATATTATTTCCCTTTTACAAAGAAGAAAACCAAGGCCCAGAGAGGTTCAGTTAATTGCCCAAAGTCACACAGCCCAAGAGCCCCACATTATGTTCTGCTCCTATATTGTTAGAAAACAAGATGTTCACTGCAAATGATTCTACTGTGTCTTCTGAGGACGACGGGACCCCCTGAAGGGGAGAGAGAGCGTGTCTCTTCTAAAACATGTGCTGATCTGGAATTCTCCTGGGCCCAGAGGCAGTACCACCCCCAGTTTGGCAAGAATAAGGAGGAAGTTCTTGGGTTCCAGCCATTGAACTTTGCAGGAAATCCAGCCTGGCACTAGATCTTGTCTTAGATGTCTGCAGTTGAATCATGATTAATCAGGAAAGCACATGACTGAGCAGAAACCAGGGGGGCTCTGGGGGGCTCCAGAGCTCTGCCTCTCACGGGCAGGGGCAGTCGGGCATGTGAGCGCACGGGGGTGGGGGGGGGCTCCCCGCCCCCCCAGCCTGTTATTCCGCCTGAAGCTGGGAATTCCCGGCCATTCATTTCTCTGTTTTTCTGCCTGGCCTCACCCTTTTGGGGAATGTACAGAGGACAGAGAGAGAAAAAGGGACTCACAGAAAGGGCAGAAGGCCAAAGGCAGCTACCCTGGGGCCTGAGAGCCCAGGCTTGTGGGGGGTTCTGGGCAGAATGGCGGCTGCAGCTCCAGGGAACAGTTCCCAGCCACCCACCTCCTGCTCCTGAGCCTGAATTCCACAGGGCTCTACTTTTAAAAATCGGTGGGTGAAGCCGGGCGTGGTGGCGCACGCCTGTAATCCCAGCACTTGGGAGGCTGAGGCAGGAGGATCGTGAGTTCAAAGCCAGCCTCAGCCATGGCGAGGCACTTAGCAACTTAGTGAGACCCTATCTCTAATAAAATTCAAAAATGGGCTGGGGATGTGGCCCAGTGGTCGAGTGCCCCGGAGTTCAATCCCTGGTACCAAAAAAAAAAAAAAAAAACAAAAATAAAGAATTGGCGGGTGACGCTTTTAGAAACAGCACTTAAGAGTCAAATTTTGGAAAAAGACTTTGAGTCCTAGCCCAGCTCGGCTGCTGAAAAGCTGTGTGACCTTGAGGGGGTCCCATATCCTCACCTCACTGTGGGTGAGATGAGGACCGTCATACATAGACAATTTAGCACACTGCCTGGCACCTGGCCCAGGCAATCAACGACGGCCATTGTTATTGCATTTGACATTATATGACAACAGCCCCATCCCCACACTGCACCAGAGCTGGGGATGCTTCTTTGGCTCTGAAACTGAAACAGAAAAAAAAAAAAAAAAAAAAAAAAAGGCACAGCTATTGCCAGGTTCCTGGGGAACTACTCTGAGCCAAAATCCAGGTCTATCCCTCCCGACCACTTCCTGAGCCTGTTGGAGGGTCCCACGTCACCTAGAGGGGAGACGCCCAGCACTGAACTAGACCCCGCCACTGGCAGAGGGGCAGCAAACACAGATTCCTGCAGGAACTGCAAACCCAATCTTCTCAGGGCTTGGTGGGTAGTAAGATGCAGAAGTCAGAGGACGACAGGGTAAAGAAATTGTGTCCCCATCGTGGTCTGGCTGTCCTTGACCTACCTACTTTTTTGGGGGGAGGGGCACTAGGGATTGAACTCAGGGGCATTCGACCACTGGGCCACACCCCCAGCCCCGTATTTTATTTAGACAGGGTGTCACTGAGTTGCTTAGCGCCTCACTGTTGCTGAGGCTGGCTTTGATCTCATGATCCTCCTGCCTCAGCCTCCCCAGCCGCTGGGTTTACAGGCGTGAGCTACCGTACCCGGCTGACCTACCTACTTTTGATGGAGACTTGGGTTCAGAGAATACCAACTTATAAGAACAACAAGAGAAAAGAGACAGTAGATGGTAACTGATGGGGGACGGGAGCCTGAAGTACCCGAGGAGAGGGGGTGGTCTCACCCTGGCCCACCCCCACCTGTGGCCCCTGCCCACTGCCCCCCTGGGGGGGTGTGGGCCTGTGTGCATTTCCTGATTTTTAAATGTTGCCTCTAATTTTTAAAATACCGTGTAGGCATTGAATCGAAAATGTTATTAATGTTTTGATAGCTGACAGACTACTAAGAAAGAAAAAAAAAAAAACCTACTAACGAATGATAAGCCATTGATTGCAAAGCGGATTCCAATTCCCAACCTGTCACCATGGGAAAAAACATGCTTCTTAGAATCCAGGAAATGCTATCTGTCAACAGGCCGGACTTGACCTGGGGCAGCTGCGGGGCCACTAGGGGGCTCACACCTGGGTCACATCCATGGACTCCAGGTCCTTGGAGATGAACTAATCCCTCTTTAATCTTTAACTTAACCAGGCCGTGGAAGGAGAAAACGTGGCACAGTTTGCTCCATGAGTCACTGGGTAACTGACAGTGGTAACAGGGACCCTGAGGTGGTGCTCAGGGGGCCTGGGGTGGGGCTTCACAGGGGGATTCTGAGTCTTATTAGACAGAAGACATCTCACATTCACTTTTTTTTTTTTTTAATGTGGTGTTGGGGATTGAACCCGGTGCCTCAAGCATGCTAGGCAAGCGCTCTACCACTGAGCCACAACCCCAGCCCTCACATCCACTTTCATACAGGCCCAGAGAGGTGAAGATGCTAGCCCAGTATCACACAGCTGGGCAGAACAGACCAGGCCAGAGCCCAGCCCTCCTAAGCCACATCCCCAGAACCCCTTCTCCCTCCTGCTAATTGTAAAAGTTCTTGTCCCTGCTCCAGGCAGGCTGGAGACAGGGCTTCCCAGGGCCCACACAGGGCTAGGCCCCTCCCTGTTCCATCCCGCCCCCCACTTGCCCCAGAGAAATCACCCTTATTTGATTCACAAGACTTTTGAGTTTTATTAATAAAATACAAAATGGCACAACATTGGTAATGAGGGTTGAAAAGCAAAAGGATCAACCAACTCCTTCCAGTCCTTCCCAGACTGTCCCTGTGCACGTCCTGCTGAGAGGCCCTCGCCCAGCAGCCTTCTCACACCGGAGGGGTGTCCCAACCTCGAAGGCGAGGAGTCCTGGCTGTCCCCAAGACTGACCCTTGCCCGGCCCTGCCCTCAGAGTGCCCCAGAGTCCCCACCTGAGGGGCGAGGCCCCACTGGGCCAGGCGCCCGCCCCAGCCGGGTGAAGGGCAGGCCTGCAGCCTGCTGTGCGGACTTCCTCTGAGCAGCCGCCAGGTGCAGCCCAGCCCAGCAGAGGCTCCTCAGGTGGAGGGCAAGGGTCAGCCTTGGGGACAGCCAGAGGGAGAGGTGAGCTGCCACAGGGGCCCAGGAGGTCCAGGTCCACCCGGGACTTTGTGGTCACAGTCCCCCTCCCTCGCCCCTCCCCAGGGCAGCGTCCCTTCCAGCACTGAGCCCAGGACTCCTGTCACGGGAATCCCGGCCCTGCCTGCAGCGGAGCGAAGGTGAGGGAGGGAGGTCGCCCAGAGCCCAGGGAGTGCCAGTGTGGGCCACGGGGAGCCACCCTGCCACGCCTTCAGGTCACACCCAGGGAATGGACTTTTCCCTGGCTGCTTCCACCGAGCGCTCGGCCCTCCTCCCGCAGGGCAGAGCCTGGACAAGGAGGGCCTTCCTCTGCTCCGGCAGGTCCCCCAGCCCAGCCCCCACCTGGGGACCAGCAGCGCAGGACCTGAACCATCAAACTGCCCCAGGTGGCAGGAGTGGCAGAGACCATCTAAGTGCTCTGCAGAAGAGGCTCAGGCGGCATCGAGGGGCTGGGGAAAGGGTCTCGGGTGTCAGCAGTACAGCCGGGCCACGGATCCGCCATCCCGCTTCCCTTTTGCCAACGGGACATCTTGTTGGGTGGGGGGTGGGGGAGCTGGGGCCCGGACCCCAGCCGCCAGACTCAAAGTTCCTTCACTGCACAGAGGAGACCCAGGAGGAGAAACTCCAACGCCACTAAACAACCTCATCTCCCCTCCCCACGGTGCCAGGGGCTTCTCCCAGAGCAGGTCCAGGGACACCATGCAAGAAAGACAGCCCAGTTGGGGTGGGCTCTGTACAGGGGACAGGGAGAGATAGCACCGCAGCTGGCCGGGGTGACCGGAGAGTGCAGCAGGACGGAGAGACACAAGAGGTCTGGGGAGGGCACCGAGGGCCTGGCCGGCCACTCATCTTGAGACGGGCGAGTGCAGTCCTCACGGGGAGGGCCGGAGGGGGCTGGGCGGTCAATAAATAATCGTTGGCTGGGGCGGGGACCGTGTCAAAGGGAACCTCTGACCAGCCAGCGGCAGAGGAGGGTTCTCGGGTTTGGGTGCGCTGGGGGCCGCTCCTTCTGTCCCTCACAGGCTGCGAATGGTCCAGGGTGGCCTCCCAGGGCCACACCTGGGGGCTCCGGGCAGCGTGCGCCAGGAGATCCCGCCTCCGGCGCCACCATCCCGCTCAGGCCAGGGGGTGAGGGTGGGTGTGAGGATGGGGTCCCCAGGCCGCTGTCTGAATCAAACAACGGGACGCAGGCAGGTGGCCAGCTCACACGGGCACCAGGACGTAGGAGTTGCTGCCGCAGCTCCGGGGCACATAGCGAAGGCCTTCCACCACCTCTCCCGCCATCTTGCGGGGGCAGCCCTGGAGGCTTTGGTAGGCAAACATGGCCACCCCCAGGCAGAAGAGGAGGCCGAGGAAGGCCAGCAGCCCCACTGCCTGCCTTCGGGTGGCTGCCTGGGCATCAGGGACAGGAGTAATAAGGACACCCAGCCTCTGGGGATCCACGGTGGCATGGATGGGCTCCTTCGTTTTGGGGGCCCAGCTGCCTGAAGCCACTGGCTCCTGGCTGGGGGTCCCCTCGGAGGAGACGGGGACCACGGGAGCACGGGCCATCTTGCCAGGCCCCCAGTCCTGGAAAGTATTGGTGTGCGCTGGGACAGGACCGGCCTCCTCAGGCCCTGGAGAGGCCTCTGGACGAGGGCTCTGTCCCTGGGCCTGCGTGGGCTGGCCTTCAGACCCCGTTTTCTCCTCAGGGGCTGAGTATGAAGTGCTGGGGGTCTGAGTGGAGGGGGGCTCCGTGGAGAGGACCAGGGTGGAGGGGGCCTCCGGGGACTTCCCCTCGGCCCAGAGGTCAGGCCCAGGTTGGCTCTGCCAGGCGACAGTGGTGGAGGCCACAGCCACCTTGACCAGCTGGGTGCTCCCAGGGCCAGCGGGAGGCTCTTCCTCCTGAGGCTGTGAGGCCGGGGGTGACCTGGGCCCGGAGGAGCCAGTCATTCCTAGTGGCAGCTCTGGGGAAGTCCCCACGGGCCTCTGGGCCTCCTGGGAAGCAGCAGTCACCTCTAAACTACTGCCTCCCCCTGTGGCTTCGGGCTCAGAGAGTGCAGGATGGGACTGTCCCCCGGCGATGGCTGGGGTGGTCGCGGGCTTCACTGCGCCAATTTGCTTCTCAAAGGTGGCGCCATTCTGAGTGTGAGCAGCAGCCAGGCGGTTTAGATGCTCCACCGCTTCTTGGACCCATTTCTCCTTTGGGTCGGCACAGAAGAGTTTGTGCTTTCTGGTCTCCAAGCTGCAAGGGAGGAAGACAGGGACCCAGTGATGCCCAGAGGCCACGAGAGCCAGGCAGGCGGGAGTGGGCGCAGCCCAGGCCCAGCAGGCAGGAGGACCTCCATCCTGGCTCCCCAGCCAGGAGGCCTCGGGCTCCTGCTCCTGGCCCGCCCAACCTCCCTGGAGCCTGGGGATAGAAATGTCCAGCAGCAGGAGGGGGGCTGCCCCAGGCCCCAGAAAAATCCTGTTGGAGGACATTCTCAGAACAAAGGGCTTTCCTTTTCAAAACCAGGGAAGTCCTGGGCAGAAGGGAACAGGCTGGTCGGCCTACTTCTTATATCATTAAAAAAACAAAAACAAGTTAAGTCATATAAAAAGAGCCCCCGGAGTAGGAAGTCAGTAAAAGCTGAAAATAACACCAATGCTAATGACCCTGTGGTCCCCATGACGGCGGGGACTCTGGGTGGCGAGCCTCCTGACTGGGAGGGAATGTCACTGACATTTTCTGAAGTCAGGTGTGTGACAGGGAAGCTCCGCGGTGGGCCTCCTCACCCTGGAAAAGACCCCGTGCCACAAAGCCCTGTTGTTCCTCTCCCTCCACTCCATGGCCACCACGACCCTCCAGACCCCTGCCCACTCCCTGTGTGCTCAGGCTGAAGGCCTCCTGGGGACCCCATGGGGCCCTGAGGTCCCCCAGATCTCCAGCTTCCTCTGGAGCTGTGTGCAGCGGGACCACCCCTGAGGCTGACGCCCGGAGCACACTGGGGCCGCGCAGGTCACACCTGGCCTGCAACCCGGATGCCGTGATCCTCCCCATTTTCCAGATGAAGAAACTGAGGCTCAGATGAGCCTGGCCCTGGTATGCTGGGAAGCCAAAGAAGTCCAGGAAACCAGGGTGGTCCTCACCATGAGCCCCTCCCCCACTTCCCCTTTACCTAGAAAACACAAATAATTATTTGGGGGCATCTGGCAGCAGTGATCCTTGACAGAGAGGTCAGGCAGGAGCATGTGCCACACCTTGCGCCTTGCAGGAGCTTCACAGCAGAGGACAGGAAGCACTGGACTTCCTTTAGCAGAGCCTGGACTACAGAGGGCCACTGGCCATTTCCTGTCACTGGCCTGCGGTCTGGTTGAGGCTGCCTGAGGACCCAAAAGACAGCCCTGGGGAAGGGCCTCGGAGCTGAGCAGCTGGGCAGTGACCCACAGGGGCGCTGGGGGGAGTAAGTGACCGGGATGGCCAAGGAGAAACCGGCTCAGCTTGACCCCTCCCGAAGTCCCCCAGGCCCCGTTTCCTCATCTACCAAATGGAAACAAAGTTCCTGTGGCTTCCAGGCCTCCTGCCAAGCAAATCAATCACGCTGCCTCTTTCATCCTGTCTTCGTTTTACCCATGCTGGAGTCAAGTGTGGGGGTTCGGCAGTGTGACCGGGGCTACCCGGCCAGCTGCAGGTGAGGGCAGGATTTGCACCCAGTCCGTTGGGGTCCAGCGTGCACTGTAGGAATACCACGGGCTCCCTCCCTGAGATGCAGTTGAGGGCTGCGTCCTACACACGTCAGCCCAGGAGGACTGAGCCCTGGGTGGCTGCCGCAGGCCACAAGCCAAGGCCCTGCCCCTTGGCCACCCTGGGCCATTCAGGAAGCCATTCTCCACCTTTGTCGGGTGGCACAGATATTGGGGTCAGTGGTGGCCTGCAGCCCAGGAGCAAGGGGAGCATATTTGCTGAGGCCTTTGGTGGAGAGCCCAGGGTGAGGTGCGCAGATGCAGACGGAGACCGCCCGGGGAGGCCTGGGACTGACCGACCCCGGAGAGGCCGAGAGGGCGGTACCTACATGATCGCGCGCTTGCCGCAGGACTCCTGGTTCTGCTGATAGTGGATGAGTAAATTCACCGGGATCCTCGGGGTCATCTTGCTGCACGTGATATTGCATTTGGTCACACCGTGGTGCTGTCCTGTGTCAACAGAGGTCCCGGTCAGCAGGACTGTCCATGGCTCTGGCTTCCCATCCCCAGGCCAGCCGCCTCTGCGGCACCACCTAGGCCAGAACCCCCGCCCCAGCACTGGCTTCCGAGGCACTGGACTCAGCCCCCTCCTCCTGACGTCACTAGGCCTGAGTTTCCGGCCAAATAGGGACAACGGCAGCATCCACCTGCTAAGGCTGTGGTAAGGACTAGGGGAAGTGAATTCTGGTTTACAAAGCTCTTTTTATCTAACCACAAGCCGGGGCGCACGCCTATAATCCCAGTGGCTCAGGAGGCTGAGGCAGGAGGATCGCAAGTTCAAAGCCAGCCTCAGCAAAAGTGAGGTGCTAAGCAACTCAGTGAGACCCTGTCTCTAAATAAAATACAAAATAGGGCTGGGGATGTGGCTCTGTGGTTGAGTGCCCCCGAGTTCAATCCCCAGTACCAATAAATAAATAACTAAACACTTGCTATGTGCCAGATAAAAAGAACTTTGTAATTTTTGGGGGGTGGTTACCAGGGATTGAACTCAGGGGCACTCCACCACTGAGCCACATCCCCAGCCCTATTTTGTATTTTATTTAGAGACAGGGTCTTACTGGGTTGTTTAGTGCCTTGCCGTTGCTGAGGCTGGCTTTGAACTCATGATCCTCCTGCCTCAGCCTCCTGAGCTGCTGGGATCACAGGTGTGGGCCACCATGCCCAGCAGATAACACACTTTTAAAACATGCTGATAACAGTTTCCTTCTAAGAAGGTGGGGTGAGCTGTACAGATGCCCCTTTGTTTTGTAGAATGAGTTATAGAGAAGAGAAGAGGCTTCTGGAGTCCCTGGAGCAAGAGGAGGAAGGAGGAGGGAAAGATGGAAGGGCAGACACGACATGGGTGCAGACAGGGTGGTCAGGGATGCAGATGGCTGGGTGGCAAGTGGAACCAGAGCGGAACCCCAGGACAGGACGGGGTAACGACACCCAATTATTTGATAGAAACATTCGAAGTTGTCTGCACTCCATTCCGCCTTTCTCCTTCTTCTGAAATCTCCAGCAGAATTTTGTCTGTCTGGTAGAAGCTCAGGGAAAATGGGTGTTAAAACGAGGAACAGCTTGAGTTTCAGATCTGGGTCAAGGTTAAGTCCAGTAGCAGCAAATACCCCTGAGAGTTCTGCAAACACCTAGAAGCCAGAACTTCCCGGGCAGCAGAGTGCAGAGACGGAGCTGATCTGAGCTGGTTCTTCAGGCTGATCCCTGGTTCCACCACCAAACACACCCTGCTCACGCGCTTACACAGACGTGGACGTGTGAGTGCACATGCACACACACATGCACACACACATGCACACGCGCACACATGCATGCACACTCTTCCTAGAATCTGCTGCCTCCTCGCCCCATCACTCCCCTTGCCTTGGCCCAGGCCACCTGCGGGAGGGTAGGCAGAGCCCGCAGGTCTGGGCTGGGTCACCAAAGGGCAGCACTGGTAGTTCCTGGGACGGGCAGGGGCTGCATGTATCTGCAAGGAGCCAGGCTCTGACGTCACCGGGAGCACCTGCCACCCTCCTTTTCCCCAGTGGGACCCCACAGTGACTCAGCGGCGGCCTCCCGGGGTCTCCTGAGGCAGCAGGCAGCAGCCCCTGACTGGCCTGGCAGGTGTCTCGCTGGGGAAGCCCCAGAAAAACGGTGTCCCTGAGCGACAGGAGACAAGCAGTGCCGCAGGCGGGAGGGAAGCCCCCACACCCAGGACAGCCACCGAGGCCTCCGGCTGTGACGAGCCACACAGACACTCTGCCCAAAGCCCCCACCCTCGACCACGGGCCGCCACCAGGACGGCTGTGTCACCAACCTGGGGGAGGCCTTTCACTTTTGGGGGCTGAGGTTTCTATATAATGCCGCCAGCCAGCCAGCCACCTACTATCTGTCAGGACAGCAGGGACTTTGTCTGTCTTGGTGTCACAGTTTTTTCCCAGCATCAAGCACAAGGTGGGAACTCAATAAATATTCATAAAATGGACTAATGTCTCCATCTACTGACCCCTCCTTCATGTTCCCACCTGACTATCCATTCACCCCTCCACCCACCCGCCACCCACTCATCCCTCCCTCACCAACCCACCCATCTATCTTCCCCCTCCTGTCAATCTTCTGCTCAGCCCCACCCACCTATCTACCTGCCACTCATTCCCCATTCATCCATCTGCCCGCCCCCACTCACCCACCCACCGCCTGTCCATCTCAGCCTCCCTGCACTCACCCACCCACCTGCCCTCCGCTGTCCACCGCCCCTCCCCAGCCATTCAACCATCCCTCACCCACCCCTCCACCCCCACCCCCAGGCAGCCAGCATGTGCCCGATTACTGCTGAGGATCTACAAAGACTCGGGTCCTGCTCTCCTTAACCCTGGTGGCTCTTTCCCACAGGTGCCAGGACTGAGGACAGCATCTCAGTCCCACTGATTAGAACCACAGAGGCTGGTTCCTTCCCCTCCCCAGACCTGTGCTGGGTGCTAGGAGGCGTGGGAGGCAAACAGGCCTGTCTCTGCCCTCAGAAGGCTCCCAGCCTGAGGGCCAGGAACAACTGTTGTTGAGCACCTACTGTGCGTCAGACCCTGTGTTCAGCACATACACATTTGCTCTCGTTAGTTCCTAACATCACTGCAAAGGGATGCTGTCGTTCCCATTTTACAGGTGCAGAAGCCGAGAATCAGAGGTTAAGCCACTCGCCCAAGGCCACACAGCTGCTCAGTGACAGAGCTGGTTTTCCACCCAGCCCCTAGATGTCCCAGTTTTCTAGGTTGTCATGGACGCCTGGTAGAAAACCATGTTCCAGAACACGCCACAAACATACTGGGGTTGAAGTGAAGGAGAGACCATTTCCAACTGCAGGGGATCAGGGCGGCTCCTTGGAGGAAGTGTCCTTTAGGCTGGCCCTCCAGCCTGCAAAGAGGCAGCACGGTGGGGGTCCCTGGGCAAGGTGCTGACAAGAGGGCGTGAGCCTCGCTCAGCTGTGTGTCCTCGGTGGGTCTCTCAGAGCCTCAGTTTCCGTCCCCGTAAAATGGACGTGATAACGCCAGCTTCACAGGCGGGGTGTGTGAGCATGAACAATTGTTGTAAGGTCTGACGCATTCTGCCCTTAGAGCAGAGTCTCTCAACGGTGACCCTATGATGTCTGGGAGCAGAGGAGGAAACTACCCTGTGAGCTTAGGGTGTCAGCAGCACCCCTGGCCTCTGCCCACCAAACGTCAGCAGCACCCTGAACCACAAACACTGGGGTCTTTGGAACAACCAAAAGTGTCTCCAAATTGGGCACAACAGTGCACACCTGTGATCCCAGAGACTTAGGAGGCTGAGACAGGAGGATCACAAGTTTGAGGCCAGCCTCAGCAACTTAGTGAGGCCCTGTCTCAAAATAAAAAAATAAAAAGGCCTGGGGATGTGGCTCAGCAATAGAGCTCCCCTGGGTTCAATCTCCAGTACCAAAGAGGAAAAAAAAAAAAAAAAAAAAGGAAAAAGAAAAGTATCCAGAAATTGCCCAATGTCCCCCATCTCGGGTGCAAAACCACCCATGAAGGACCGCGTCCCTGGACCACTGCCCTTCTGGCTCACTCCCCCATCTTCCTGAAAACCGCAAATGCTGCTGCTCAGGGACACCTCCCTGTTAAGCGGGGTGACCCTATTTAACGTGTCAACACCTTCCTCTCCTCTGTTTTCTTTTTTTTTTTTTTTTTAATCACGGTGTTTTTAAAAATTTTTTGTTTTCACCTTTTATTTTGCATATTGTCTGTCTGTGCCAGTTAAATCCCAGCACACTGGGGCTGGGACCTCTGACCCTTTCATTCACTGATGTGGCCCCAGCATCTAGAATGTGCTTGTCACCTACCCCACGTCCAATCCACATTTGTCCAGTAAGTGGCAGAAATGCCGAAGGAGGCACTTCGTGGTATGTAAAAACCTAAACCAGCAGAGAACTAGAGACATTTTTATTTAAGTTTGACAGGGACCTGGATCTGACACTCTGAATTCATCCTCCCCTGCCCACCCCCTCCACCCCCACTGCTAAGCGGGGGGCAGGACTATAGCTGCTTAAAAACAGATTTTTTTCCCTCTTTCTTGTCGGGACTTGAGTGGGAGTGAATGCGTCAGCGCTTGGTGAGAAAAATTCTCTGCTCCGACTTGCATCTGCAGGTTTGTTACATAAAGCGCAGAAGCTCCCCCCCCCCCCCCCCCCAGCCCTGCAAACCCACATTTGGGAATTGACGCAGCTGCCCTGCGCCAGCCAGGCAGCGACCATGAATCCTCAAGTCCCCTGCTGGGGAGACCTCCAGGGTGGGCTGGGTTGAATGCCTGGTTTTATAGGAGAGAGAGGCTCAGAAAGGCTGAAAGGATGCCCAGCAATGGTGAGTGACCAAGATTAGGGCAGGAACCAGCTGGTCTTCAAGCCTCATTGAGCCCCTGGGGTTCTCTTTCTATCCTAGCATAGATTGGCCTACATCAGTTGAGTAAAAGTAATCCTCCTCCCTCTCCAAAATACCCTCATAAATACTGCAGCCTCCTTACCAGGGAGGCAATAGCTATTTTTAAAGGTGCAGTGGATGAGACCAGAGAAGACAAGACCTTACCCAGGGACACACAGCAAAGTGATAGCAAAGGAATGTCTTCCTGACTCCTCATCTTATAGTGCTCAATGTCCCCAAATACCTCAGGCTTCCAAGCCCAGCTCAGATAGCAGGAAGCTAGCAGCAATAGGCTGCCACCACCCCCACCTATCCGCCCACGCGCCCTCCTGTCCCCTGTCCCACTGTGGGGTTTGCTCCATGGAGATATCCTGGACCCTGGCCACTGGGTCTCATCCCCCCCCTTCTCTCTCATTCTTCCTGAGGCAGAGTCTCGCCTTCCCTGCGCGCTCACCTGCCAGAGGCTGGGGGCCTGCCTGAGGACAGGGGAGGGGGCCAGGGGCCCACAGAGGTGGTGAGCGGTGGCTCCTGCCTCGAGTCCACGGGCCTTCCCTCTCTGGCCCCGCTTGCTGCATCCTCAGGCCAGTTTTCAGACCTCTTTGGGCCTCTGTCTCACCCACGTCAGGTGGCAGGGCTACAGTGTGTCCTACCAGGTCCTGGGCTCCAGAAAGCAAGGGACTGGAGGTGACAGCACAATTCAAGGAAGCAGACAGCTGGACGGGGGGACCCAGGCAGGCAGAAGGACTGGGCTGCTACAGACCACTAGAGCAACAAGCCCATCCACAGCTGCAGTGACCTTGACCTTCACTGGCCCTGGTTCCTCACTCCTGGGGGCCTCGACATCGGGGCAGGAGAGAGCCCTGACTGTACCTGGCCCGGGGCCAGGGCTGCAGGTTACACTTTAAACCCCAGTGGGAAAACCCAGTCCGCGGGCAGCCAGGGCCTGCCACCCCGCACCACAGGGGCCCCTCAGGCTTCTCCCAGCCCCGCCCTCCTGGCATACCCACACCTGGAACCTTTGTGCCACCGCCACTCCCGTGAGCAGCCACCGTGTGCTCACAGGGCCAGCAGGGACAGCGGCTGGAGGGTGGACTCTCCCCCAGGAGGGGCAGCCCCGCATCCCGGGCCAGGAAGGCGCCCAGCCCCTCCCGCGCATCCTGGGCCTCCCAGGCAGGGGTCGGGGTCCTGGGGTCAAGCCCTGGCGCCAAAGAGGGGCTGGCCCCCTCCTGCTCGCGAGGCCAGGCCGCACTCACCGGCCACGAGGACGGTCAGCTGGCAGAGGGTGGCCCAGCGCAGCAGCCGGGCGAGGGGCGTCGGAGCCATGGCGCAGGCTGGCGAGGATCTGGGCCGGCCGGGCAGGCGGCTGCGTCCACGCGTCGGAGCTCGGTGCGGTCCCTCTGTCCCTCGCTGCTGGAGCTCCGTCGCCTTTTATAGCGGGGCCGCCTCCGCCTCCAGCCCCCGCGCGGAGGTGGGAGGGAGAGGAAGGCGCGGCGCTGGAGCCCGCGGGCGGTTGCCAGGGAACGGGCAGCCGCGGGGGGCGGCCGGGGGGGCGGCGGCTCGCGTCCCGGCCACCCCGAGACTGCACCAGGCCCGCGGGTTCAGAGGGCGCGTCTTCCCCTGCGCACAGGCCACCTCCCTGGATGTGGCACGGGCCGCGCCTCCTCCCTCACTGGACAGTCAGTAAAAGGCTGCAGGGCGCGAACAGAGGGTGGCGGGTGGCGCCGCCCCTCTGGGCCTCACGTGCTCCCTCTTGGTCGGGGGAGGGGGGCATCTCTCTCCACGGGGATGGGCCCCCAACCTCAAGATCCCAAGCCCCAGGCTGTGAGTTCTGGAACCTTGCTCATCAGTCCATCTCCTGAGCCCAGCACAGAGACGGGCCAACAGTAGGCGCTCCACGCAGTGTTTGCTGAAATGACCCGGTCCCACTTCAAATGGACAGATGAGGAGACCGAGGTCCAGAGAAGCGGCAGAAACATCCCGGTCATACAGAACATCACGGGGAGTACCCACTCCCTGCTGCCAGGGAGAAGATGGGGCTAGTAGGTGCAGGGGCAGCCTGGGCCATAGAAGAGAGCCCTGGCCTTCCTGCCTCCTGCTCCTCAGCCTCCTTTCTTGCTTTGCATACACGCCCATCTCCTGCTCTGGGCCCTGCCAGTCCCTGGGAATGCCTTGCCAACCCAGCCGGGTCACTCTATGGCTCCTCCTTAGCTCTGAAGCACAGCCCTGGAGAAGTCCTGCCTCCTTTGGCCTTCTATTCTTGGTCCTACAAGAAGGAAGTCTGGTTGGTTCACCAGGGGCTGGACTCCTGGCTCTGGTCTTCCAGGTGTCCTCTCCATGAAACTGGCAGGGCCAGCAGGCAGGTGATGGAGGCCTACCACAGTGCAGCCTTCCTGGGAGGCAGGGGCGACAGCCCCTGGACATCAGAAACCCTTCAGTAGGAGCCTGGCCCAGCCTCAGGCCTGCGGCGGGCAGTGCTGAGCTAGTTCTCTCTGGGCTAACAGCCAGAGGGAAAACCAGTTTGTCTAGGAGCCAGTGTCCCAGGCCGTGAAGGCAGCTGGCACGGCTGGGCTGAGCAGAGTGACCACAACTCCATGGCCAGGGAGACTCCCTCTGTCTTCAGTCACCCCACCCAGGCACAGATGGACTGCCTGGGGTGTGGGGCCGAGAGGCCGGACACTCCTCAATTGGGGGAGCTCCCCTGGTAGAGGTCAATGTCCACTGACACCCAGAGAGCCTGCCCCAGCCTTGCAGATAAGAACTTCACATTTGCATGTCAACACCTCATTTTATAGCTGGAGAAACTGGACCCAGAGAGGGTGGAGATCCCAGCTAGGCGCGGTGGAGCACGCCTGCAATCCCAGCACTAGGGAGGCTGAGGCAGGAGGATCGTGAGTTCAAAGCCAGCCTCAGCAATGGCGAGGCACTCAGCAACTCAGTGAGACCCTGTCTCTAATAAAATACAAGAAAGGGCTGGGGATGTGGCCCAGTGGTTGAGTGCCCCTGAGTTCAATCCCCGGTACCAATAAAACAAAAACAAAAAACAACAACAACAACGGAGATTCCCTCGAGACTCCTGTGCTCTGCTTCTTGAGAGCAGGAGAGGACGAGGAGGGGGAAAAAATAGAGGGAACAGGGAAACGGAGGAGAAAGCAGAAGGAAGTGAGGGAGGAAAGGGAAGGGGGAGGCATCCTGGGAAGCCCCCACCTCATAAAGAACCAGGATTTGGGAATAGAGGCCCTTGTTCCTCTGGGGCCAGAGTAGCCTCCAGGGAAGTATTTGGAGCAAGCTGGGGGTGTAGCCCAGTGATACAGCGCTTGCAAGCAGGCACGAGACCCCTCAGGGCCCCTGGTTTGACCCCAGCACTGGGGAGACAGGGGTGTTTAGAGAGTGAGGGCTTTGGGAGTAGCGGCTGGGGCCCTGCAGCTATTCCTTTCTTTCTTTTTCTTTTTCTTTCTTTCTTTTTTTTTTTTTTTGGTGGAGGGTACTGGGGATTGAACTCAGGGGCACTCGACCACTGGGGCACATCCCCAGCCCTTTTTTGTATTTTATTAGAGACAGGGTCTCACTGAGTTGCTGAGTACCTCGCCATTGCTGAGGCTGGCTTTGAACTCACGATCCTCCTGCCTCAGCCTCCCTAGTGCTGGGATTACAGGCGTGCGCCACTGCGCCCCACTCTGGAGCTATTTCTGTGTGATGTCTGGCAGCACCCCTGCCTCACTCAGATAATTCCTCTTCCATAAAATGGACGTGGCAACACAAACTCACACGTACTCTAGGCCAGGTGCTATTTTTTTGGTGCTGGAGATTGAACTCAGGGGCACTCGACCACTGAGCCACATCCCCAGCCCTATTTTTTTGTACTTTTTTATTTAGAGACAGGGTCTCACTGAGTTTGCTGAGGCTGGCTTTGAACTTGCGATCCTCCCGTCTCAGCCTCCCGAGTGGCTGGGATTACAGGCCTGCGCCACTGCGCCCAGCTGCCAGGCACTGTTGTTAAGAGCTTTCCCTGGGGCTGGGGTGTAGCTCAGAGGTAGAGCTCTTGCCTCACATGCATGAGGCTCTAAGTTTGAGGCCCAGCACCAGAATAACTGTTTTTATGTGATCATCCCAACAAACCCAAAGTAAAAGCACAGACATCTTCTCAGAGTCCATTTTGTGGAAGGGGAAACTGAGGCATGTGCTGAAGGTAAGGAACTTCCCAAAGACCATCAGCTAGGAAGTGGAGGAGTCTGGGTTTGCCCCAGTTGGCAAAGGAGGGAGAAAGAGAGGGGATGCTTCAATCCAAAGCTGGGCAGAGGTTCAGTTTTATTCCACCAACATTCTGGTTTGGAAAATTTCAAACAACACACAGGAAGGAATGGCTCAAAGGACTTTTGCGTTTCGACCACTAAGATTCATTCAATGATAAGGTTCTTCCATATCTGCTTCATCTTTTTTTTTTTTTTTTTTAATTATTGCAAAGTGAATCATGACTGCTCCACACTGTGCCCCTAAATACATCAGCACACCTCTCCTAGAACAAAAAACTACATGATACTCGTATGCCACCTCACATTAACAATAACTCCTGTAGGTCATCTTACACCCGGCTCAAATTCCAGTTTCTCCAATTATCCCTATAGTGGTTTTAGAAATTTTTTCTTTTTGTTTTGTTTTCTTTCTTGCCTTTTTTTTTTTCTTTTCTTTTCTTTATTGGTGATTGAATCCAAGGGTGCTTTACCACTGAGCTACATTCCCAGTTTTACTTATTTATTTATTTTTAAATTTTGAGACAAGGTCTTGCTAAGTTGCTAAGGCTGGCCTTGATTTTTTTTTATATTTATGTATTTACTTTAGTTGTACACAGTGCAATGCATTTATGTTTACATGGTGCTGAGGATCAAACCCGGGCCGCGCACATGCGAGGCGAGTGCTCTGCCGCTGAGCCACAACCCCAGCCAGGGCCTTGATTTTTTTAAAAAGTATTTATTTATTCGCTTTTAGTTGTACACAATACATTTATTTTTATATGGTGCTGAGGATCGAACCTGGGCCTCACAGGTGCTAGGCAAGTGCTCTACCACTGAGCCACAACCCCAGCCCCCACTGGCCTCGAATTTGCAATCCTCCGGCCCCAGCCTCCCAAGTCACTGGGATTACAGGCATGTGCCTCCATGATGGTCCCCAAGATGTATTTTATACCTTCTCCTCCCTTTTCCTTTTCCTTTCCTCCCTTCAGTCCTTCCCTTCTCTCTTTTACTTTTTGAATGAGGATCCAGTTGAAGTTCACATGTTACATATGATTATTTCTTTTTAGATCACCTGCACATTTTTGGATAACATTGATCTTTTTGTAGTTGTTATTGTTGTTCTTTTGGTACTGGGGATTGAACCCAGGGGCGCTTAACCACTGAGCCACATCCCCAGCCCTTTTTATATTTTGAGACAGGGTCTCACTAAATTGCTTAGGGCCTCCCTAAGTGGCTGAGGCTGACTTTGATCCTCCTGCCTCAGACTCCAGAGCCACTGGGATTACAGGCATTGACCTTTTGAAGAGTCAATACCATTTTAAAAAATAATGTTCTCATTCTTAATTTATAGTTATTTCCTGTGAGTCATCTAATCTGTTATTTTATCCTAGGTATTTCCCGTAAACTAGAAGTTAGACCTATGGGCTTGATGAGGCCCAGGTGTTGGTCTTGACAACCATCTACAGGAGTAATTCTGTGCACTCCACATTGTGCCAACAGGGGACGCCTGCGAGCAGGTTGCTCTGCTATTCTTTGGCTCAGTGAGGTTGATGGATGATGGGGGCCTGGTGGGTTTCTTCACGGGAGGAGGATGACTTCCCTTGCCAGTTGCAAGCAAGCTGGGCCCTGGGGTGCGATGCCCACAGAGGCAGGATCTTGACAGACCGTTTCTGACGGAGGGAAAAAACTAACCAAGGTGGACCCACCTCCTGCCAGACGGGGTGCCCCAGAGAGCTGGTGCTGTGACTGTGACACAGGAGGGGGTCCCCTGCCCCCAAGCAGACTGTGGAGAGGAGGGTGGGGAGCCAGGGTGGTCCTGCAGGGCCCAGGGAGAAAGAAGGGTAGGGAAGAGTGCATCCAAACCATCCCAACCATTTTAAGTGTGCCGTTTGGTGGCAGCCAGTGCCTTCACACTGTTGCACTACTACCTCCACGTGCCGCTCCAGACGTGCTTCACCTTTACAAACTGAAACTCTAACACATTAAACAACTCTCCCCATCCTCACCTCCCCCCATTCACCAATGTCACAGGTTGCCCCCGTTCTGCCTCCTGCCTCTGAGATCTTGACTACTCTAAGAACCCCTTTCGAGAAGAAGCGACGCATGTCACTCTGTGACTGGCTTATTCCACTTAACATAATGTCCTCCAGGTTCATCCAGGCGTCACATGTATCAGCTTTCCTTCCTTTTCGGGGTTGAGTAGTATTCCATTGCATGGATACATCCCTTGTTTATCAGCTCATGCGTTGATGGACACTTGGCTATTCACACTTTGGGGCTATCACAAAGGATGCTGCAAATGAACGTGGATGTTCACATATCTCTTCGACACTCTGCTTTCAATTTTTTTTTTTTTTTTTTTGTAGACCTACCCAGAAATGCAATTGCTGGATCATATAATTCTAATTAGTTTTTTCAAAGAACTGCAGCTGCAACATTTTCTATTTTCCAACACCAGCATACAGGAGTGCCAATTTCTCAACATCTCCCCCAGCACTTGTTCCTGTCTGGTTCTTTCATTTGTTTCTGCAGTGCTGGGGTTTGCCTAGGACCTCAGGCATGCCAGGCAAGTCCTTGACCACTGAGCTATGTCCCCAGCTCTTTGTGATTTTGATAGGCTGGTCTCAAACTTGGAACCCTCCCGCCTCAGCCTCCATAATAGCTTTTTTGCTGGTTGGTTTGATAGTAGCCATCCTGATGGCTATGGCACGTCATTGTGGTTTTGATTTGCATTTCCCCAGTGACCAGTGGCATTGAGTATCTTTCACATGTTTGTTTGTTTGTTTTTGTACCGGGGACTGAACTCTGGGGCACCCAACCACACAGCCACATCCCCAGCCCTATTTTGTATTTTTTTTTATTTAGAGACAGGATCTCACCGAGTTGCTTAAGCACCTTGCTTTTGCTGAAGCTGGCTTTGAATTCATGATCCTCCTGCCTCAGCCTCCAGACCCTCTGGCATGCGCCACTGCACCCAGCTTTTTGTTGTTGTTGTTTGTTTTTGGTACTAAAGATTGAACCCAGGGGTGCTTAACCAATGAGCCACATACCCAGCCTTTTTTTATATTTTATATATTTTATTTAGAGATAGTGCCTCACTAAGCTGCTGAGGCTGGCTTTGAACTTGCGATCCTCCTGCCTCAGCCTCCTGAGCCACTGGGATTACAGGCGTGCACTCAGCTCACGTGCTTTTAGGCCCTTGAGTTATCTTCTTTGGAGAAAGGTCCATTCAAGTCCTCCCCCCACTCTGCTCCTGGGCGCTCTCTGCCTTCCTAGCTCACTGGATTCTGACAGTCCCACGAACTGACATAGACTTTTCTGTCCCTTGTTCACAGAGAGAGACTGAGGCTCAGCGGGCACAGCACCTTGCTCCAGTGCCCAGCCAGGAAGAGCTCCTGCCTCTGCCAGAGTCCACAGCACGTGCCCTTCCAGATGCTCCTTCCTGGCAAGTGCTCTGGGTGTCTGGAGCTGCTGCCCTGGACATCGCAGAGCGAGAGGCAGAAGGCGGGACAAAGGGCACTTGTGACAAGACATCCACAGAACGTTGCTGATGCTAAGGAGATAATGAAGGCCTCCAAGGGCAGAAGGCCTTCTTTGTCATCTCAGCAGAATGAACGAGCTGTGTCCAGAACTCCAGGGAGGGGCCGGGTCCAGGAGAGCCGAGGACCCCGAGGAGTCCAGCACCGGTCAGCCCTGGACCGTCCTCCTCCTCCTCCTCCTGGACACACAGCTGGCCGTTTCCCAGCATCCCTTGCAGTCAGGACAGCTAAGGCTGGGAGGTTGAATGACTGTGCTGCTTCAAGCTCTTGACTGGGGACTGAATAAGTGGCCTCTTCAAATCCTCCTAGCAGCGGGTCCCAGTGTGCACTGGGCCTGGGGGGTGGGGCTCTGGGGAAATGTCTGGGCTTCCTTGTTGGTCCCTGAGTGGCCACTGCCCAGCCCTGTTCCCCTCTCTGGGGACCTTGGGCAAGTCCTCTCATATATCAGTGTCAAGGCTTCCCCAGTGGAAGAGAGGGGACACGGTGCCCCTTCTTGCAGGAATAGCAAACACCAAGGAGCCAAAGCAAACACTGTTTAAGAGGATTTATTTTCCAGAAGGTCTGGGCAGCAAGGGCAGGACAGCAAGGAGGGGGACCTCAGGGCAGGTGGGGCTCTGTGCACTGGCCGCAGGCAGGTGACCCGGGGCTCCTGGAGGGACAGAGGCCCTGAGAGACGCAGCAGGCAGCTGGCCAAGTGCTCAGCCCTCACAGTCCCCTGAGGGGTGAGGCTTAGAGAGGGGCACTGCCTCCTTGGGGGTCACACAGCTCCAAACACCCACTGAGTCCCTCAGGAAGGACTCCCACCACCTGGGACACTGCTGTCCCCAGGGAGGGACAGGCAAGTCCCAAATCCCAGTTCTTAGCCTGGCCCCAACCACCTGCAAAGGACTCTTCACTTCACTGTGCCCCACCCCCACCCAGCAGCCCCCCAGGCCAGCGCTGGCAGGCCAGGACAGTTCCACCTTGTCCCCTCCCACACAATTCCTAAAATTCCCCCATTCTTTCATTTTATTTCATTTCCTCTTAAGTAGTTACATTCTTTTCATATATAAATATAACTGGAGCTTATTAATACCAAGTTGGCAGTCACCACCACCAGAGCCTGAATTTGGTTATCAACTATTTAGGGAAGGAGGCGGGGAGGGCGTGGGCTGGACCCTGAGGAGGTCAGGCCTGGGTGCAGGAGGTCAGAGGACCACAGAAAGTCCAGGGGAAGAAACACAGCAAGAAGCCGGGGCGAGCTGGGCGCAGCTCAGCGGCAGAGCGCTTGCCTAATTCAATCCCCAGAGCCCTGCAAAAATTTAAAAATAAGAATTTTTTAAAAAGACCCAGTATAGGCCAGGCCCGGCGGCGCATGCCTGTAATCCCAGCACTTGGGAGGCTGAGGCAGGAGGATCGCGAGTTCAAAGCCGGCCTCAGCAATGGCGAGGCACTTAGCAACACAGTGAGACCCTGTCTCTAATAAAATACAAAAAAGGGCTGGGGATGTGGCCCAGTGGTCCAGTGCCCCTGAGTTCAATCCCTGGTACCAAAAAAAAAAAAAAAAAGACCCAGTATAGGCCAGGCCCGGTGGCGCATGCCTGTAATCCCAGCACTTGGGAGGCTGAGGCAGGAGGATCGTACGTTCAAAGCAGGCCTCAGCAATGATGAGGCACTTAGCAACTCAGTGAGACCCTGTCTCTACTAAAACACAAAAAAGGGCTGGGGATGTGGCCCATGGTCGAGTGCTCCTGTGTTCAATCCCCGGTACCAAAAAAAAAAAAAAAAAAGACCCAGTACATAGTTAAAAATGGGGGGGGGGGGGGTGAATCTGGGGCAAATTTGGGAATTCACAATTGACACAGCTGTCCCCTTTCTAGTGACCTGAGTCTGTGTTGAAGGGTTACATCCCTTTTGGGGGGGTGAAGGACGGGGGGAATTATTTTTATGGGTTCAGCCTGTGACCCCTTGCTACTCTTGGATTCAGGCCCAGGGCCTAGAGGCCGGGAGACAAGAATAACGCAGTGGGGACCTTGCTCGACAGCAGGGCCAGACGGCAAGCAGCCCCAGGTCCCAAGAATTCTGAGCAGACGGAGGTTGAGTCTGTTGAGGACTTTGAGGAAAGTCACAAAATGAAACTCAATCACTGCCTACCAGTCAAGCAAGGCCTTGCTGGAGCCACCCGACACGCCCAGGGCTGGACATGAGGGGCTGGGATGGGGGACGGGAGACTGCAGCTCAGTGTGCAGGGAGGGAGGGGATGAGGCTGGAGACAGGGCAGCAGACCTGGAGGCTGGCAGCAGGCCCAGGAGCTCGGAAGCCGTGAGGAGCCAGGGCAGACACTGCCACAGGGGAGGGGAAGTGACAGGGAGGCCTGGCTGAGGGGACAGCTGCCGGGACGGAGCTCAGGGAATGCGGAGTCGCTGGCACAGGCTTCTGTTTGGCAGCTGCTGAGCCTTCCTGGAAAGCCACGGCCATGGTCGTCTGGGGACCTTCTCACGCTTCTATCTTCTGGATAATCCTCATCACCCAGGGCAGCTTGGGGTTGGCGCAGATCTCCCGGTTTCTGATGGTCTGCAAGCTGGAGGGAGGAGATGCCAGGGAGACGGGTGGCAGCATTAGCATCCAGCACACCCCCCAGGGACCTTAGCACTTATGACCCACCTACTGTATGCAAACCACATTTATCAAGCGGAAGAAGAGGAGGTGAGCAGCAAGGACTTTCGGGATCCTCATGTTCTCAGTCCCAGCCTTGAGTGCGAGGTCAGGCCATGCTCCAGAGTCCCCCAGAGTCCCAGAACACCACTGTCTATGAGTATTGGGTAGTGGACTTCGGAGCCAGCCTCTCCAAATTGAGTTCTAGCCTGGCCACTGGTTAGCAAGACACCTAACTTTTCTGAGCCTCAGTTTTCACATGTGTAAATGGGAATAAAAATCATAGTGTAAACTTGATGAAGATTTGATGAGTTAATGCAAACTGAGGTATCCAAAAAAGTATATACTAAAGTGCTACAGCACATAGTAGGTGCTGTATAGTTATGCTAGGAGCTGGCCTGAATTTTTTACACCAATTTTTTTTGGGGTGGGGGTGGGGGGGTGGGGAGGCTACTAGGGATTGAACTCAGGGGTACTCAACCACTGAGTCACATCCCCAGCCCTATTTTGTATTTTATTTAGAGACAGGTTGCTTAGCGCCTTGCTATTGGTTGGCTTTGAACTCACAATCCTCCTGTCTTAGCCTCCTGAGCTGCTGGGATTACAGACATGCACCACTGCACCTGGCTACACTGATTTTCTTAATTCTTACAATAACCCATTGAGGCCCTATTATTCAACCCATTTTACAGGTAAAGAAACTGAGGCACAGTAGCACATGCCTATAATTCTAGAGGCTTGGGAGGCTGAGGGAGGAGGATCACACCTTTGAGGCCAGCCTCAGCTCCTTAGCAAGGCCCTAAGTAACTTAGTGAGCTCCTGCCTCAAAATAAAAAATTTAAAAAAGGCTGGGGATGTGGCTCAGTAGCTAAGCACCCCTGGGTTCAATCCTCTGTACCATAAAAAAAAAGAAAAAAGAAAAAGACGGGGCTGGAGTTGTAGCTCAGCGGTACAGCACTTGCCTAGCATGTGTGAGAACTGGGTTTGATTTTCAGCACCACATATAAATAAGTAAATGAAATAAAGGTCTATCAACAACTAAAAAAACATTAAAAAGAAAAAGAAACTGAGGTCTACAGAGGTAAAACAACTGACTGCACCACGAACGTGAAGCTAGGAACCCAGCCTCTCGGTGTCTTTGGAGACCATCACCTCCTGGCCCTCTGAGAGGTCTGAGGCACAGGCAGGAGAGGTAGGCTCAGGCCCAGGATCACACAGTCAGCTGCGGCTGCGGCTCCTGGCCTCCCACTGCTGCAAACACCCAGGCCCTGGCCCTGAGCGGGTATTGGCAGGAGTGGGCTCAGGGCTGGCTGGTGGTGGGAGCCATGCCCCTACCCCAGGATTCCCTTCCTGCCTCTCAAGACCGGGGCCCAGGAGCTCCTGGTTCCCCTAACCTCTGGCCTCTCCCACTACACAGACAACCAGCACAGAGAAAGAATAAAGAAGGCAGCCATGCCGGCCCTAACCCCTGGGCAGCCTGCCCAGCCACTGTGGTCCCTGAGCAAGACCCAGCCCCTCCCTGGGCCTCCATCTCCCCCTTTGTCAAGCCACATTCTCTCTAGAGCCCCTTCTGGCTCAGGATCCAAGGAGCACATGTGTGCCATCTTTTGCTGAGCACCTACTGTATGCCAGGTAATGAGCTTTACACCTCCCACATGCTGTCACTGTGCCCTGCGATGCCCAAGAGGCCACTCAGCTCCTGGGCACACTTGAGCTGGGCCTTCCCTTTGCTGAGCCTGCCTCTCCATCCGGAAAATGGGGATGATGGAAGCTTCTGGAATGAACCCTGTGAGGACCGAGGGAGTTGACACAAGCCATGCCTAGGCAAGGCCGGGAGCTCTTAGCAAGTGCTATCTCTTAATGTCGTTCTTCTGATCACAATGGGCGTCCTCCAGTAGCTCCCAGGGACCTGGGGAGGACCGGGATGCTTCTGCTGGGAGCGGCTCCGGGCCTGCCGCCCTGCCCGCGCCGCTCCCTAGAGCCAACAGCCTGCAGCGACCTGCGGCCCGCGCTGCCGAGCCCTGCCCTGCGCCTCCTCAGAGCCTGGCATGCATAGCGTGACGTCCAGCAATATTCGTTGGGTGCTCACATGACGTGCGTTCTGGGGACTCGCCAGCCCGCCGGGAGCCAGCTCTTCCAGCAGGTGGCCGCGCGGCGCTCCTGCAGCCCCCGTGGCCCCACCCACCCACATCCGGGGCCCGGCTGGCGCCCCACGCCCTGCGCCCGCTGCCTACTCACACGACCCCGGGCCTGCGGCAGGAGGTCGAGGTCCAGTAGAAGCCCTTCACCAGGCGCTGGGGCAGCGGGAGGCGGACGTAGTCCCGGCAGCAGATGCTGTCCTCCACGTTGGCGCCGTAGGGACCTGGGGAGGGGGATGCCCGCGGGCTGAGCAGGCCGGAGCGGAGAGGTCGCCTCGGCCCCAGCCCGGACCCAAGGCCCCTCCAGGGAAGAGGTTCTGCTCTCATGGGGAAGGGTGGTGCCCGGAAGATTCTGGGCCTTCAGAAGCCCCAGCCCCTGAGAAGCCACGAGGACCCCGTACCCACACTCTGGAGGGCGAGGCTCAGAGCAGCTGAGCAGACACAAGCCTCAGCCTCCGGGGGGGTCTCAGGGACTCTGAGCCAGAGGAACCCGGTGCTTGCTGCTCGGCGAGGCCAGCAGCCTCGGCTCCCCTGGAGCTCCGCCCGGTGTCAGCCGCCCAGACCAGCCGAACCCCGCGTGTGTGCAGCCTGGCATTTGCGCAGTCCCTCCCGCCTCTTGTGTGCCAGCCCCCGCACCGCGCGCTGGCTGGGCCAGGGTCCAGAGAGCGAGACTCCTTGTCCAAGGTCACTCATGAGACTGTGGCAGAGTGAAGGGCAAGGCCTAACTCAGCCCTGGTTTGAGTCCCACTCTGCCCTGAGTTGCTAGGCCCCCCTAGGCCACGCATTAAACATCTCTGAGGAGCCGGGCGTGGTGGCCTGTAATCCCAGCACTTTGGGAGGCTGAGGCAGGAGGATCGCGAGTTCAAAGCCAACCTCAGCAATGGCGAGGCACTTAGCAACTCAGTGAGACCCTGTCTCTAATAAAATACAAAAAAGGGCTGGGGATGTGGCCCAGTGGTCTAGTGCCACTGAGGTCAATCCCCGGTACCCAAAAAAAAAAAAAAAAAAAACATCTCTGAGGCTCAAGTCCCTTCTCTGACCAAGGGAGTGGTGACGGCCCACTTCATGGGCCTTCTGTGCTGGGGAAGCTCTGAGGACTCTGGACACCTGTGAGCAGTGACAGTGGTGGCTCTCTCACTCCCGCTCCAGTGCCCCTTCCTTCCTCTACCAGACCCAGAGCAGGGCGTCCACGGTGTGGTGAAGGAGCCTGGACCCCGTGTTAAGGACCGGTGCCAGAGAACCTGGGGTGGTGGGAACAGGACCAGCTTTCCAGGCTGCCCCAGCTCTGCCTTTTCCCACTCAGGTCTTGCCCTTGGGGCTCTGCATCCACACCCCAAGAGCCCTGTGTTCAAGGGATGGGGGATCCCTAGGTCTTGTCTACCCAACCCCCAACCTAGCTGAGACAGATCTAGACTCCGAGCCTTCAAGACGACCCATTTAACAGCTGTGTAAACTGAGGCCTCAGGAAACTCTGCGACCAACCCAAAGCCAGAAGAACCAACAGCAGGCTGGGATCTGCTGCCTTCAGTCCAGTGCTCTCTCCAGGAGCGGGTCTGGTGCTGGCCGCTGTGGGGAGCCCTCTGCTCCCCAGTCTCACCTGCGTTGGTTGCCTGAAGCGCCACAGAAAGGATGAGGGCCACCAGGAGCGGTGCCTGCAGGCTGGCCATGCTCGGAGCTGTGTGTGCCGGCTCAGGTGTCTGCAGTCGCCAGGGGACAGGAAGACCTGGTATTTAAGCCGTCCCTCCACCCACCAGGCTCAGACATCTCTTAGTCACCCGTGAGCCCAGAGCCTCTGACATTCAGATCTTGAAAGGAGAAGTCCCCACTTCCTCCAAAAGGAGATTCTGTGGCGGGGAACCACTCAGAGGGGACCCCCACCCTGCTCCAACACTGGGTCTCAAGAGACTTGCAAAATCCCCCTTGAGCCGGGCCTCCTGGCGCCTCCTGCCCCCGGGTCTGCTTGCCTGGGGTCTAGTCCCTGGAGGTCTCCAGGGCTGGTCTCCCAGGTGGGAATAGGGAGGCAGTTCCACGGACCTGGGTGCCTCAACGGGTGTTTGTGAATCGAATGCGATGTGACAAGCCTTCTCCTGCAGCTGAGGCCGTCTTGGACTTGACCCACATCACCCACTTCTTCTTTCTTTCTTTCTTTCTTTTTTTTTTTTTTTTGGTACCTGGGATTGAACTCAGGGGCACTTGACCACTGGGCCACATCCCCATCCGTTTTTTGTGTGTTTTATTAGAGAAAGGGTCTCACTGAGTTGCTGAGTGCCTCGCCATTGCTGAGGCTGGCTTTGAACTTGCGATCCTCCTGCCTCAGCCTCCCAAGTGCTGGGATTATGGGCATGCACCACCACACCCAGCTACCCACTTCTCTTTGAAGGGAGTGGCCCGTGAACCCATGGGGTTGGTCTCTCTGCCCCTTCATCAGCCTTCTGTGGCTTCTCACTAAGTCCCCACCTGGGCCACTTAGAGTTTGTGGGCCACTCGTGAGTCTGTGAGGAATTTCCACACACACCCCCATCTTGCTGGTTCTCCTTCTTCACCCGCCTCCTTCTCGTCGGGGACCGTGACCACTGATTCTACTTCCTCAACCTCCCCTGATCCGGTCCCCGCTGCCCCTGCCCCACTGAGGTCACCTCCACCTCAGTCTTGGACACCACCCCCCCCCACCCCTTCCCCACACGGCAGCAGCCAGAGCACGGGGCCCAGGCGCAGCGCGGACACCTCTCTCTCCTGCTCAGACCCCTGCTGTGCTCCCTGTGGACTTGAGCAGAGCCTAGGCCCCCGGCCATGGCTGCCCAGGTCCCCGGCTGTGGCCACTCAGGGCTCCTTTCCAGACATGCCCCCGTGCCCGTGGCCTCCCGCCCTGCGGGTCACACCACGCCGCTCACAGTTCCTCAAAGAGGTCTGCGGCCCGCCCCGGCCGTGGATTCTACTTTCCACTCCGCCACCGCATCAACTCCAAGTCGTGCGTCAGGAACTGATGAAAATGTCACCTCTTTGATGAGTCCACCCCCTCAGGGCATCCCGCTGTCCCAGTGACCTGGGCACGCTGTGTCAGGTTCTCCAGAAGCCAAGCCCAAGTGCCCCGAGGGTTGGTGTCTCCTTTCTTGCCATTCCCAGTGCCCTCCAAGGCCCAGGCCCAGGTGGGAGCTCAGAAACTGAGACTTGGAGCAAGAGAGGACTTGTTCAAAGTGACAGGGCCACACAGAGCCCGAGCCAGGCCTGAACCTCAAGACTCAAGGTCCGTTCATTCATTCATTTCACAAATGGTCATTGAACCCTGGGTAGAATAATGGCCCCCTAAAAATAGCCTCATCATAGACCCTAAATCTGTGAGTGTGTCACCTTACATGCTTAAAAGGACTTTGCAGGTATGGTTAAGTTGAAGATCTTAAAAAAGGGAGATGTCCTGGGTCAGTCAAGTGATCCAGGGTGATCCCAGGGTCATTACAAGAGAAGGCAGTGGTCAGAGTCAGAAAAGGACACAGGATGACAGGGCAGGGACCGAACCGTGCAGGACTATGGACCCAGACAAGCAGGGGCCTGAGGAGCTGGAGAAGGAACGGAACTGAGCCCACCCCAGAGCTGCCCTGGCCGCGTCTTGATGTGTCCAGTGACAGGATTAAGACGTCAGCTTCCTGAACCGTGCCATCATATGCCGTGTGGTTTTGTGGTGATTTGTTAAAGCAGCTGGAGGGAACTAATACAAGCACCTACTATGTGCCTGGAGTGACTTCTACTTTCCACTTTCCCAGAGCTGGGGCACAGAGGAGAGAGCAGAGCTCCCTGCGTATGTGGCATTTGCCTTGAGACAGACAACAGGCACATAATACCAGACGAGGGCATGTCCCTGTGATGAATGCCACAAAGACGACAGGAAAGGGAGGAACAGGCAGCCAGGGCTAGCAGCCGCGGGCACATGGACAGAGGAGGCCTCAGGAGGGAGAGATGCTCCAGCCGAGATCCAGAAAACAGGGTGGGGCCTTCCAGGGAGAAAATGCAAGTGCAAAGGCCCTGTGGTGTGTGTGGGGGGGGGGGTGAGAGCTGAGGCAGAGCGCTGGCCCAGCAGGGTGGCCAGAGGGAGGCTGACAGGCCCATCAGGCAGATGGCCCATGAGCCTCCTGAAAGAACTCAACGGGAGAGGCCCAGAACTGCCTGGGAGGACTCTTGTCCAAGGGCACCTCAGCAGCCTAGTCATAAAAGGACAACGTCTGGTTCCATGATGTCAAGTCCCTAGAGTAGTCACACCATAAATCCAGAAGGTGGGATGGGGGTTGCCAGGGGCTGTGGCGGGAACGGGGAGGGGGGTTGTGTGGGGCTAGTGTCTAATGGGCTGGAGTCTCAGTTTTGCAAGATCCAAAGTTCTGGAGACAAATTATGGTGATGGGTGACAACCGGGGGAGCGTATTTCACGTCACTGCATTGGACAGTTTCAATAGTAAATGTATGTTATGTGGTTTTTTTTACAAATCAAGTGTCCCTCCAAATCAAAACAAGCCACTGGGACTAATGTTCAGTTTAAAAAAAAATATGCTGTTAGTACTAACTTCCAGTTAAAAAAAAAATACAGGAACTAGAAGCAGATAAGTGACCCAATGAGGAAACAATCAGATGACCCAGACAGAGGGACCTTCAGACCTCTGCAAGGCAACTTCCCAGGGTCAGCAAAAGTTAATGCCATTGGGGCTGGGGTTGTGGCTCAGAGGTAGAGTGCTCGCCTAGCACATATGAGGCACTGGGTTCTAGCCTCAGCACCACGTAAAAAATAAAATAAAGAAAACCGGGTGCAGTGGCGCACACCTGTAATCCCAGCACTTGGGAGGCTGGAGCAGGAGGATCTCGAGTTCAAAGCCAGCCTCAGCAATGGTGAGGCACTTAGCAACTCAGTGAGACCCTGTCTCTAATAAAATAAAAAATAATAATTAAAAAAAAGGGGGCTGGGGATGTGGCCCAGTGGTCAAGTGCCCTTGAGTTCAATCCCCAGTACCAAAGAAACAAATAAATAAATAAAATAAAGATATTGTGTCCACCTATAACTAAAAAATAAATATTAAAAAAAGTTAATGCCATTAAAAAAAGCATTAAGTGGCTAGAACATTGAGTGTCAGTCTCTAGAGACGTAAGAGACATAGCAGCCAATGCAGTATGTGAACCTGGGTTGAATCCTGGATTTTTGTTTTTTTCTTTCTTTCTTTTTTCTCTTTTTTTTTTTTTTTTTTTTTTTTTTTTTTTTTTTTTTTTTGGTGCCAGGGATTGAAACCAGGGGCAATTAACCACTGAGCCACATCCCCAGCCTTTTTTTTTTTTTTAAATATTTTTATTTATTTGCTTTTAGTTGTACACAATGCATTTTATTCAATGCGTTTTATTTTGTACGTGGTGCTGAGGACTGAACCCCGGGTCGCCCACGTGCTAGGTGAGCGCTCTACCGCTGAGCCACAATCCCAGCCCCCCCAGCCTTTTTTTTTATATTTTATTTAGAGGCAGGATCTCGCTGAGTTGTGAGGTCCTCCTTGCTAAGTTGCTGCGGCTGGCTTTGAACTTGAGATCCTCCTGCCTCAGCCTCCCAAACCACTGGGATTAGAGGTGTGTACCACCACGCCCAGTGGGAATGCCAGTTTTGAAAAACAGCTATAAAAGACCTTTAGAGAACATCCAGGGAAACCTGAATATAGACTGGACGTTGGGTGATGTTGGGGTTTTGTTGTTGACTTCCCTGGGTGCATTAAGATTTCATGGGTTGCAGGAGAAAGGTCCCATTCTTAGGAGATATGCACTGAAGTATCTAGAGATGAAGGTCGTGATGTCCTTAATTTCAGAGTTCAGGGGAAAATGGCGTGTATGCGGTGGGTGTGTTTGCAGATGTGGGTGTAGGGGCATACAAATATGCACAGGTGTATATTTGACTATTTTGTCAAACGCACACACACACAGATACATTGATATCTATGTAGCATGTGTGTGTGTGTGCATGTAGAGGTGTGTGTGTGTGCGCGCGCATGCGCAGACACCTGTCTGTGTGTATAAGTGTGTTTCCCAGGGAGACAAAGGGGAGACAAAGCAAAAATGCCAAAATGGACCATGGTGACAATGGTGCAGCTCAGTGGCAAATGTCCTAGGGATCGTTGAGCTACTCTTATGGTTCTTCCTGGACATTGCAAATGTCATGAAAAAACCTGGGTTTAAAAAAAATTTTTTAAAAAAAAGGGCTGGGCTCTCGCTCAGTTGGTACAGTGCCTGCCTTGCATGCACAATGCCCAGCACCACCAAAAAAAAATTTTTTTCTTTTTTTTTTTGTTTATTTAATTATTTATTTACTTATTCATAATGCACAAGTATAGCATCTTTTTTTTTTTTTTTTCTTCTTTTTTTTGAGACCATCTTGCTATGCTGCCCAGGCTGGTGTCAAACTCCTGAGCTCAAGTGATCCTCCCGCTTCAGCAAAGAAACATTTGTTTAAAGTGGACGCCATCCTGTGAGCAAGGAGCTGTCACTGGAGGATGGAGGGACAGAATTGGTGCTGGTTTTTCCTCCGAAGTTGGGGTTTTCTTACGGGGGCCCTGCCAGGATGAGGCCCCTGCAGGGGTGGGCTGAGGGACCCTCCTGGAGAGCACCTGGGTCCCCAGGGACTTGGCAGGCCCCAGGCCCCTCCTGGCTCTGCAGCAACACCCCTCCCCCCCTTCCCTGTGAGCCTCACCTGTGAGCCTGTGGCCTCTGCTCCCAGCGCCCTTGGGCTCCCTATAGCTGAAGGAGGGGTGGGCATGGTGTTCAAGCAGCCCTGGGCGCCCAGACGGGCACAGAGACCGCCATCAAAAAAACAAGGGGAGTTCCTCTTGGGACTACAGGCGGGAAGCCACGGGGGGGCGGGGGAGTGGCTGGTGACTGGTGTTTTCTCCCCTCCTAGGCACTGCTGCGGGGGGGCGGGGGGGAGTGGCTGGTGACTGGTGTTTTCTCCCCTCCTAGGCACTGCTGCGGTTTATGCAGATCTCCCAGACCAAATCCTCTGTCCCCAGCCTTCCCTTCTCCTCTTGTTTCAACTAATTTTCATTTATTAAAAAAAAAAAAAAAAAAAAAAACACAGGGGCTGGGGTTGTGGCTCAGTGGTAGAGCACCTGCCTGGCATGCGTGAGGTAGTGGGTTCGACCCCCGGCACCACATAAAAACAAATAAAATAAAGGTATTTTGTCCACCTACAACTAAAAACATATATGTTTTTTTAAAAAATGCAAAGCCAGGTCTCTATACAGTGGCACCTGCTGTGGTCCCAGCTACTCAGGAGGCTGAGGCAGGAGGATGGCTTGAGCCCAGGAGCTTGAGGCCATCTGGGCAGCACAGGGAGACTCCGTCTCATAAACAAGCAAACAATAAAATACACATACACAGAGGAAGAAACACTCCAAATGTCCATGGGCCAATGAACAGATGAAGGAAAGGCAGAACGTGCACGTGATGGGTGTTATTCGGTCTTTAAAGGGAGGGAAAGTCTGATACTTGGAGGAACCTTGAGGACACTGCTGAGCAAAGTCACTCCAAGACTAGAGGACAAACGTAGTGGGACTGCGCTTACAGGAGGGACCTGGAGGAGTCAAACTCATGGAGACAGAAAGCAGAACGGAGACTGCCAGCAACGGGGTTGGGGGAGCCGTGAGTTAGTGTTCCGTGGGGACCAAGCTTCAGTTCAGGGACGATGAAGAACTTCTACAGGCGGAGCGTGGGGACGGCTCACCGCGTGGCTGGAGCTGGGGCTGCTCCACCCCACACTCAAAAATGCTTAAAACAGGCACTGGGGTGGCAAGTCGGTGGTAGACCCAGACTTAGCATGTGAGGCCCTGAGTTCGATCCCCAGCAATGCAAAAAAAAAAAAAAATTTAAAAGTTAAAATGGTTGCCGGGCTCGGTGGCGCACGCCTGTAATCCCAGCACTTGGGAGGCTGAGGCAGGAGGATCAGGAGTTCAAAGCCAGCCTCAGCAATGACAAGGCACTTAGCAACTCAGTGAGACCCTGTCTCTAATAAAATACAAAAAAGGGCTGGGGATGTGGCCCAGTGGTCGAGTGCCCCTGAGTTCAATCCCTGGTACCAAAAAAAAAAAAAAAAAAAGAAAGAAAGAAATCCTTGAGCCTGGTGCTTCTGAGGGATGCCCGTAGTTCTCAGAAGAGAATTACTTTTCAGTCCACATGGTGGACTTAGAATGGCATCTTTTTGCACAGCCCATTCATGCACGTGGAAAAGAGAAAATTCAGATCACACAAAAGGGCGTTTAGTGGAAAGTCATTCTCCCACTCCTCTGAGCATCTGCCCTGCCGCTGCCAAGTTCCCGTCTTCAGAGGCAACTAATGCTGTCAAATCGCTTACGTATCTTTCCAGAAATGAACAATGCCTTCATGGAAATGCACGTTGTTGTGCATTTTTATTGTAGTAAAATGTGCATAACATAAAATTTACTATTTTAACTTTTTTTTTTTTTTTTTTTTTTGTACTTGGGATTGAACTCAGGGGCACTCGACCACTGGGCCACATCCCCAGCCCTTTTTTGTATTTTGTTAGAGACAGGGTCTCACTGAGTTATTAAGTGCCTCGCCATTGCTGAGGCTGGCTTTGAACTCGCAATCCTCCTGCCTCAGCCTCCCAAGTGCTGGGATTATAGGCGTGCACCACCGCGCCCAGCTTCAAGGATTTTTTATTTGTCCTTCAGAGATGGTCTATACCAGCTGGGCATGGGGGTGCAAGGCTGTAATCCCAGCAGCTCTGGAGGCTGAGGTGGGAGGATCACAAGTTCAAGGCCAGCCTCAGCAACTTGGTGAGGCCCTAAGCAACTTAGCGAGACCCTGTCTCTAAATAAAATATACAAAGGGCTGGGGGGGGGCTGGGGATATAGCTCAGTTGGCAGAGTGATTGCCTTGCATGCACAAGGCCCTGGGTTCAAACCCCAGCACCACACACACACACACACAAAAGTGGGGGGATGATGGGGAGTGGCTCAGTGGTTAAGTGCCCCTGGGTTCAATCCCTAGTGCCAAAAAAAAACGGTCTACACCCATGGAAGCACATAGATAAAAGCACCCATTGAAAGAAATGAGAGGGGAGAAAGGAAGGAAGGGAGGAAGAAGAAGGAAAGATAGCAGGCAGGAAGGAAGGAAGACAAGAGGGCTGCGAGCGGGAGGGGGAGGGGAGGGGAGGGAGGGGGGGGAGGGGAGGGGGGGAGGGGAAGGGGAGAGGGGAGGGGAGAGGGGGGGAGGGGCAGGGCAGGGCAAGGGCCTCAGGCAGTGGACACAAAGCTCGGGCATCTGGCTCCTTCCACCTCAAGTGTGTGTGGGGTGCGGTTCCCTGCTCCTCCGATTGGATGGGCCCTTTCTTTCCAGAGGCTGAGGGGTTCCCCACTCCACGGAGGCACCCTAATGCTATGGCCAGTGCCCTCTGGGCCGACAGTTAGGGTTTCCCCAGTCTTTGTCATTTACATAAAAATGTCTAAATAACATTCCTTGAGTGAACTCACAGGGCAAAGCTCTTACTGTGGATGAATTCCTAGAAGTACGGTGGCTGGGTTTTTGCTTCCACTGAGACACAGAAAAAAAGTCCCTGCCTTAAATAGCGGCCCCCAGCTTCCTCTTTCAGCAGAGCAGGGGGCGCCCCAGGAGAGGGCTCCCCGCGGGGCTGTGAGGACCATGGTAGGCCCTTGGTCTTGAGCCACTCTGAGCCCTGAAGCCTCCTCTGCGGGCTGGGTGGAGATCGCACCCCAGCTTGTCCAGGAGTGGGGGGTGGGGGGGGGGGGACGGTGCCCAGGGCGTGGGGGGCAGTGGGCAGGCAGGTCCAGGGCCCTGTGAGCAAAGAGAGTTGAGCAAGGTCCCCGGCAGGAGGCCAGGGCTTTGAGGCTGAGGCCATGGGGACCACAGGGAGACTGCCAAGCAGGGACAACGCTAGGGAGGAGGGGATGACTGGGGAGAAGGAAGGAGAAGCCTCTGGGGGTAATTGGTCCCAGTGACAACCACCACTGCGGTCACAGTACTGATGATGACGGCGACGATGACGATGACGCCACTGCGGACCTAGAATTCCCTGCCTATATTCACGTGTGAAATGCTTGGTTCGCAGCCTGTGGTGTATTGGCAGGTGACCGAACATTTAAAAGTTGGGACCTAACAGGAGGCTGAGGTTTTAGGGTTATTAGGGGTGTGTACTCAAAGGGACATTGGGCTCTTCTGTTTCATGCCCTGGCCATGAGGTGAACAGGTTGCTCCACCACTCAGTCCCACCACGATGTGCTGCTTCTCCACTAGCCCAAAGCAAGGGGCCAGTGACCATGGACTGAAACTGTTAGCGGAATTTGCAGGAAGGGACCGAGGCTCGAACTGTCGTATAGGAAAAGGAAAGGGGTTTATTGAATTACCAAAGAAACACGTGGAGGGGGGACAAACCGCGGGGAACGGACGGGAGCTGGAACACGCGGGAACGGAGAGCAGGAGCAGAGAGCGGCAGGAACAGGGAGAGAGCAGGAACAAAAAGGGCAGATTTCAGTCCGGGGCTGGCTTAAATAGAGTAGGGGTCATAAAACCCCCTTGGAGTGAGTCCTTGTCCTATAGGCCAGCAGAGGTCATGGGGGGGAGGTAGTGGTAGTGGACAAGGGACTTGCTGGTCAGGTTTTTTGGTCACGCTGAGGATCCCGGGAGCTGTAGTTTTTCACAAGGCACCTGGGGAGGTGTGGCCTTCCGCCTGGGAGGCGCGGCCTTCTGCCTAGAACCAACAGAAACCTCTAAAACTGTGAGTCAAAATAAGCCATTTTTCTTCATAAATTGATTGCCTCAGGCACTTTGTGGTAGTCATGGAAAGCTGACTAACTAGTACCTACAGAGAGCTAGACTTACTGCATCCTGTATTTCACATTCACTATCTCATTGTCTCCCTGGAGAAACATTTTGAAGAGGCTACCATTGTTATGCCCATTTCTCAGATGAAGAAACACAATGAGAGAGCCCCCAGCCAGGGAGTTTGTGCTCAGGCCTGTCTGACACCACAGACCAGCTGCGCCCTAACTGCACGCAGCCTGCAGCGTGGTCCCATCCTGGTAAAAGTGGCAGTGATAGCAAGAAGTCACCTATGGAATCCAGCTCAGCCAGTGCAACCTGAGCCATCCTTCCTCCAATTAGGGACCTAGGCTCAGGGAACAGAAACCAAGGCCACACTATGGAGCCTGGATTTTACTTCGGTTCTTTAGGTTCTGTTTTTTTTGTTTGTTTGTTTGTTTGTTTGTTTGTACCAGGGATTGAACTCAGGGGCACTAACTTAACCACTGAGCCACATCCCCAGCTTTATTTTGTATTTCATTTAGAGACGGGGTTGCTGAGTGCCTCACTTTTGCTAAGGCTGGCTTTGAACTCGCGATCCTCCTGCCTCAGCTTCCCAAACCACTTGGATCAGAGGCATGTCCATTTGCCTGCGCCGGGCTTCTGTTTCTTAATTGAGATGTAACTTACATACTATCCAGCTCGCCCTTTTAAAGTGTAAGATTTGGTGGTTCTTAACATATTTGCAAGGTTTGTAACCTTCTCCACTATCTAATTCCAAGATATTTTCATCACAAGACAAAACCCTGCGCCACCAGCATCAATCTCTATTTTTCAGCTATTCCAAACCCTCGCACTTGTGAATGTGTCTCCTACCTCTTTGGGTTTTCCTTTCATGGGCATTTCATATAAAAGGGATCATGTGATACATGAGGTTCATGTCTGACTCCTGCCACTTAGCACAACACATCCAGAGTCCCCTGGGTCAGAGCACGAGTTGACTTTTTGTTCATTTCTGTTGATGATTGATATTCCATGAGAGAGACATACTGCATTTTATCTATTCATCAGCTGATGGACATTGGGGTTGTTTCAAGTTGGGGGCCATTGGATACAAGCTTTTATGTGAACATGTTTTCTTTTCTTTTCCTTTTCCTTTTTTTTTTTTTTTTTTTTTTTTTGTACTAGGAATTGAACCCAGGTGCTTTACCACCAAGGTGCATTCCCAGCCCTTTTTATTTTGATTTTGAGACAGGATCTCACTACGTTGCTGAGGCTAGCCTCCAACTTGCAGTCCTCCTGCCTCAGCCCACCTTGTTGCTGGGATTATGGGCATTGCCACAGTGCCTGGCTTGGGAACATGTTTCCAATTCTCTCTCTCTCTCTCTCTCTCTCTCTCTCTCCTCTCCCTCTTTTCTTTTTGTAGTGGGGATTGAACCCAGGAATGTTTTACCACTGAGCTACATACCCAGTCCATTTTATTTTTTATTTTGAGACAGAGCCACAGCAAATTGCTGACAGTCTCACTAAATTGCTGAGGCTGGCTTTAAACTTGCAATCCTCCTGCCTCAGCCTCCTGAGTCACTGGGATTACAGGCATGAGCCACTGCATCCAGTTGCGTGTTTTTAATTCTTCGGGGATACATGTGTAGGATGGAATTGCTAGGTTATATGGAAACTATGTTTAGCTTTTTGAAGACCTGCCAGGCCGTTTCCAAGGAGGTTGTACCATTTTACATTCCTTCCAGCTGTGTCTGACGGCTGTGATTCCTCTGTTTCCTCACCAACACCTGTTATAACAATCCCAACCATCCTAGTGGGTGTGAGGTGGTACCTTGTGGTTTTGATTAGCACTTCCCTACTGACTAATGATATTTAGCCTCTTATGTGCATATTAGCCATTTGGATATGCTCTTTGGGAAAATATCTGTTCAAACCCTTTTCCCATCTTTTAAAATCAGGTTGTTGGTCTTTGTGTGGGTAAACTGCAACAGGTATTTTCCTTGGGTGTGGGGTGGGTACCAGGGCTTGAGCCCAGAGGTGCTTAACCACTGAGCCACATCCCCAGCTCTTCTTATTTTTTTAATTTTAAGACAGGGTCTCCCTAAATTGCTGAGGCTGGCCTTGAACTTGAGATCCTCCTGCTTCAGCCTCCAGAGCAGCTGGGATTACAGGCGTGTGCCACTGCACCTGGCCTGATCATTGCACTTTCTAGCAATTCCCTCTCCCCAGGCTTTTTTATCCTTTAAATTTCTAAATGAAATCTTTCAAATTACAAATAAATAAATAAATAAATAAGACAAATCCTAGGACCTGCGCAGCCCAGATCAAACAGCAGTTGACATTTCTCTCTGTTTTGGTTTGCATTCTTCACTCTTTTTTTTATTTTTCATTAAGAGGTAAAATATTTTAGATACAACAGAAGCTCCCCTACTGCACCCATCTTCCCTCCCTCTCTTTCCACGGACAACCCCAGAGCACCACTGTGAAGCTGCTGGGGAACCTCCCCAAGATGTCATCGTACTATGGTGGCCCTATAAATAAAATACTCGGCACTGCTTTGTGGATCTTAACATTTTATACCAGCGGTACCATGCCACATGTCACCTTCGACAAGTTGCTTCACTGCAGTATGGAAGCTTTCCTTCCTCGCTGACGGCTGGAGCACTTTCTGTTGTGAGCAGCTAATCCTGTTTTTTAAAATGGCTTTGCTTGTTTGTTTTTGCTGTGCTGAGGATGGAACCCCGCCTCATGCATGCTAGGCAAGCACCCCACCAATGAGCTACACCCCCAGCCTCAAACCCTGTGTTGGAACCACCCATTGTTCCTGCGGTGAACGTTTAGGTTGTTTCTGGATTTTCACTATTACACTTCTCTAACGAGCGGACATCCCCGCGTGTGCCTCCCCGTTCCCTTCATCTTTTCACTCATCTTTTGCTCTAAACTTGGTTCTCCCCTGATGTCCCTGCTTCCCCTTCAGCCTTCTAAAGGGTGGCTGTTCACCCCACCATGGCATCGCACAGGGGCTGAGGTGGGAGAGGATCCTCCTTGCTCCTTGAGGCTGCTTCCAAACCGTCCATTTCCTCTCTCTCCTCTTTTCTTGGAAATGCTGTCAGCAGACTGTACCAGCCCTCTCCTCACGGACAATGACAGCTTCCAGCCCTCATCAGTCTCTCCAACACAATTCCGTCACTATATGGTGACTTGGGTACCAGCCTCTGTTCTACAACCTCCTCTCTGCCAGTGAACTTGGGCCTCACCTCTCTCCACCCCCTCACTCCCAAGTCATTACCAGCAACTGCTCTGGAATAATCTCAGCTTCAAACGCGCCCTGTCCAAGCACCATCAAGGAACAGTGCAGTCACAGCCTGGAGCATCCAACACCGGTCACCCTTGACCCCCAGACTGACGCCACCCGGTCCCCGTAGCTTGCTCCGCCTCACATCCTTATTTCTTTCCATTTTCCTGGTCTGTCACTCCAGGATTGGTTCACCCAGCCCCCTCTGGTCACCAGTTCTGCACCTACACCGCACAGCTGGGCGTGGCAGAGAGAACGCCCGGCCGTGCCAACCGTCCGCTCAAGATCACCAACCTCTGGAGACCGTGTGTGCCGCGGGCATCCTGACTCAGCCCCACCGCTCCTGGGCCGCGTGCTTCCTCCCACCGCTCCTGCCTGCAGACCCCTCCTCCAGGGCCTCGCAGGCCACCCGCGACCCTGGATCCTACTTCCCAGAGAAGAGAGAAGTCGCCAGGAGACCACACCCACCCACAGCCAGCGACTGTGTCTTCCACAGACTTGGGTCTTCCTTGCTCCTGACAAAGCCACTCTCCTCCTCAAGGACATCACCCCGGGCTCCCCGTTGCTTTCCTGCGCCCCTCTGCTGCGTCTCATCTGCGTGCGACAAACTGCTGCTTATTGCTCCCCTCTTCGTGCCTGGATCCGCCTCCCCTTCCAGAAACAGGACCTTTACAGGAAAGCTCACAGGAGTGGGATGCTGTCCCCAACCCTCCTCCTAGTCTCTCCACTCTAATTCCCATTCCAAAGATCCCTTGGGAGCTCCCTGTGAGGGCGGATCCATGAGAGTCACTCCTGGGGGCCTGAGGGACCAACCCCTGGAGCACATCCTGTTTCTGGGGTTTTGACGGAGAGTTAAGAAAACATTTCAGCCGGGCGTGGTGGCGCACGCCTGTAATCCCAGCACTTTGGGAGGCTGAGGCAGGAGGATCGCAAGTTCAAAGCCAGCCTCAGCAATGGCGAGGCACTTAGCAACTCAGTGAGAGCCTGTCTCTAAATAAAATACAAAAAAGGGCTGGGGATGTGACCCAGTGGTCGAGTGCCCCTGAGTTCAATCCCCAGTACCACAAAAAAAAAAAAAAAAAAAAAAAAAGAAAAACATTTCTGTTGGTTCTGGAGGCTGAGGCAGGAGGATCTTAAGTTCAAAGCCAGCATCAGCAATTTAGCAAGGTGCTGAGCAACCTAATGAGACCCTGTCTTTATATATATATATGGGCTGAGGAAGTGGCTCAGTGGTTAAACGCCCCTGGTTTCAATCTCCCGTGCCAAAAAACAAAACAAAAATCTTTTTGGCTTATGTGGGATGTGAATTGGATATAAGTTTTATATATATATATATATATATATATATATATTTCATATATATATATTTTATATATATATTATATATATATATTTATATATATATATATTATATATATATATATATATATTTATATATATATATATATATTTTTTTTTTTTTAGAAAAGAAAGCATAAAATTGGGTTAGCCAGCATGTATTAGATAATGTAACATCAAATATTGTAATAGCCAGGCATGGTGTTGCACACCTGTAATCCCAGCAGCTCCAGAGGCTGAGGCAGGAGGATCACAATTTAGAGACCAGCCTCAGCAACTGAGTGAAACCCTACATAACTTAGCGAGACCCTGTCTCAAAATAAAATAAATAAATAAATAAAATGAGCTGGGGATATAGCTCAGTGGTTAAGTGCCCCTGGGTTTAATCCCTGGTTTAAAAAAAAAAAAAAAATGTAACTAACAGATAAACCCAAGTCATGCAATGACTCAGACACATGAAGTTTATTTCTCATTACAGAAAGTCCAAAGAGGGGGGCTGGGGTTGTGGCTCAGCGGCAGAGCGCTCACCTCGCACGTGCGCGGCCCGGGTTCGATCCTCAGCACCACGTAAACATAAATGCACTGCATTGTGTACAACTAAAGTAAATAAATAAATATTAAAAAAAAAAAAAAAGAAAGTCCAAAGAGGCTATTCCTGATTCACGGCAGCTCTTCTCCCAGCGGTGACCCGGGCACTGAGGTCCTCCCACCTGCGGCTCTGTGGTACCTGGGGCTGCTCGTCAGCATCAGTCACGGAAGAGAAAGCAGAGAAGAGCCCAGGGCATGGGAGGCTCTGTGGGTCAGGCCTACAAGGTGTGTCCAGTGGGCTGATGGCCATCCGCTGGCCGGAATCCCAACAGTGGCCTCAACTACCTGCAAGGAAGGACGGCAGCCGAGCATCTGAGGGCCCGGGAGGAGGAGGAGCCCTGTTCCGGGACGAGCCAGCCGTTCTCTGCGTCTGTTGAGCTGCTGGGTGTCATCTAAGGGACAACGACTGGGCCAGGAGAAGCTGGTTCGGCCTCCAGGACCTCGTCCTGAGGGGCGTGTGCTCTGGCTGGGCTCCCCAGAGCATGTCCCATCCTAAAATGAGGGTAGCATTAAAATGGCAGGTACTGGGGCTGGGGTTGTGGCTCAGCGGTAGAGCGCTCACCTAGCACGTGCGCGGCCCGGGTTCGATCCTCAGCACCACGTAAAAAATGCATTGTGTACAACTAAAAGCAAATAAATAAATATTTTTAAAAATCTTAAAAAAAAAATGGCAGGTGCCTTGGAGCCTGTAGGTCAGGACCACTGGGATGGAGCCGCGACTTGTAGAGAGCCAGGCTGCGTCACAGCTCTGTCACCCTCTGGCTGCGGGAGTGGGACAGCCGGGAGGGACTCAGGCTCCGACTCACCTGTTGTTTGAGGGTCTAGGACTTGCGTGCCGTGCTCCAGATGATCCCCACATCAGCCCTTTGTGTTGGGAGCACGTGGGTGGCCGTCACTCACACCACCCCGGGGAAGGCGCAAGGCCCAAGTCCAAGGAGCAACGCGCTTGGCCCAGGGAAGCCCCAGTTCATGGTCCCCAAACAAGGTGCTGGCTGAAACTCTGAGGAGAGGAGGTGACATCCTACAGGGAGAGAAGCAGAAAAGGGAAGCAGGAGAGGGCAGACCAGGGCATGAGGGGAGAGAGAGGAAGAAACCCCCGCACCCTGGGTTCTTTCCATAGAATGTTCTAACCTCATTGTCCTGTTGTTGATTTGCCCGGATGCCTGGTGATCTAGGCACAGAGGGAGGACGATGGAGGAATCCGGGGGAGCCCAGAGCATCTAGATCCCCAGGAGACTACAGGCATGAGGAGGGCACAGCCTACGGGGAGAACGGGTCCCCCAGGACCAACCATGAAGGAGAAGGTGCTCCCCTTGCATCATCTCGTGCTGTGCCCCAGAGAGTCGCTGCGGCAGGGGGGCTGTGCCCCCTGCCTGAGCCTGCAGTCCCTGTCTGGACAGAGAAAATGATTTTTTTTTTTCAAGTGACCAAATGTCAATAATTGGTGAATCTCAAGGTAATAGGAACACAGGATTTCTTCATTCTATTTTTTGCAAATTTTCTCTTAAGTTTGGAATGGTTTCAAAATAAAAGTAAAAAAAAAAAAAATCAGAACATATCAGCACCCAGAACCCCCTTATGACTTCTAATGGTAGCCCCCGCCCCCAAGGGAAGGCACCACTCTGATTCCCCGTACCTGGACTAGGTGTTTCTACTTGAATCATATAAAAAGCATTCTTTTATGGTTGGCTTCTTTCAGTCAAAGTTATGCTTATGAAAACTCGGCTGTGTCATTGCTTGTACTTTTAGTGGGGTCATTTTTATGACTATATCATTTTGTACCATTAAGAATGTGTCATATAGAGGTGAGGAACTAAAACTCTTCTCCCACAGAACAATGACGAACAGTACAAAATGGTCAAAAATAACCACGAGAACTGGAAGCTTATCAAAAGTGGGTGGGCTGGGTGTGGTGGCACATGCCTATAACCCCAGCCGCCTGGGAGGCCGAAGCAGGAGGATTACAAGTGTGAGGTCAGCCTCAGCAATTTAAGTGTGAGGTCAGCCTCAGCAATTTAGCAAGACCCTGTCTCAAAATTAGAAAAAGGGCTGTGGATGTAGTTCAGTGGTAAAGCAGCCCTGGGTTCAATCTCTAGCACACACCTCCTCCCCCTAAAAAGTGTCTGTGGGAGGTATGACTATGTCAGGTTACATGGCAAGGGGAACTGAAAGTTGACCTTAAAGAAATTATTCTGAGCTGGGCGCGGTGGTGCACGCCTGTAATCCCAGCACTTGGGAAGCTGAGGCAGGAGGATCGCCAGTTCAAAGCCACCCTCAGCAATGGCGAGGCATTTAGCAACTCAGTGAGACCCTGTCTCTAATAAAATACAAAAAAAAAGCTTGGGGATGTGGCTCAGTGGTCCAGTGCCCCTGAGTTCAATCCCTGGTACCAAAAAAAAAAAAAAAAAAAAAAAAAAAACAAATTATTCTGGATTATCTAGTGAGCTGACTTTAAAGAAATTATTCTGGATAATCTAGTGAGCTGACTTTAAAGAAATTATTTGGATTATCTAGTGAACCCACTGTAATCACAGGACTTTCTTAAATGTGGACGAGGGAGAGATTTGGCTGCCCATCATTAGCTCTGAACATGGAAGTGAGCCTCCAGTTATGGAATGCATATAGCCTCCAGACACTGGAAATGGAAAGGAAATGGATTTCCCCCTAGAGTCTCCAACTGACACCTTGATTTTTAGCCCAGTGAGACCAGATTTCCAACCTATAAAACTGTAAGATAATAAATTTGTGTTATTTTTAAGTCAGTAAGTTTTATTATAGCAACAACAACAAAACTAATACAGCATGTAAGAAATTGAAAAGCATTTCTTTTTTTTAATAAGGAATTTTTTTAGTATTTATTTATTTGTTTGTTTTAGTTGTACACAATGCCCTTACTTTTACATGGTGCTGAGGCTCAAACCCAGGGCCGTGCATGTGCTAGGCGAGCACTCTACTGCTAAGCCACAACCCCAGCCTGAAAAGCATTTCCTTAAGAAAATCATTGTAGGGGCTGGGGTTGTGGCTCAGTGGTAGAGCGCTTGCCTAGCATGTTTGAGGCCCTGGATTCAATTCTCAGCACTGCATATAAATAAATTAAAAAAAAAAAAAAGTCCATTACAACTAAAAAAAGTATTCAAAAAAAGAAGAAGAAAAAGAAGAAAATCATTGCACTCACATTTCTCTTCCCCTTAACTTCATGGAGTAGAAGTTTGTTGCCGCCTGAAGCGCTCGGAGCACCGGAGCCGCGGGAAGAACTTCAGAAGCAAACTGGAGACAAACAGCTTTTTATTCTGATAACTTTTCTCTCTGGTTCTAACAACTAACTCACGCCAAACACACCACTAAAATGGCGCTGACCCGATCAGCAATTTCGGCCAAGTCACTCCAGATCCCGCAACAAAATCCCGTGAGACTACGGGTGGCGACAATGGCCAAATCTCCCCGGCTCATAGTCAACTTCAATTCAAGCCAATCCCCAAACAGGGCTCCTGCATTTCCCCCTTTTTGTTTTAAAAGAGGTAATGCTCTAGGACGTCTATGTGCAACCAACATTCTTACCCGTCATCGGATAATCAAGGCTGTGCCCTTGACTCCTGTCTTAGGTTGATATGTCGGCCACATGAGACTGTCCCGTGCGACTGTGCCTGTCTTAGGTTGTCCCCCTCTGGGGATCTTACCCGTCATTGGCTAACCAGCCATCCAATGGAGCCCTTTAGGATCGACTATATATGATGACTAACAGCCGTCCAATTGTGAGGAGATGTTGCGGCTTTAAGGCTACAAGCCTTTTGGTGATGAGCCAAATTGCATAGCATATCAAATTGTTTAAACAAATCAGCTGCCCTAAGTTCCAACAAGTAACACACTGAATTCTCTAGACAAATACCCGCAAGGCATTGTCCCGTAAAGTCCCAAACAATGAAAGATCAAAATGTCCATTTGTTGTAACATGGATGTAGGAGGCCCCATGCATGTTGAGCAGAGGCCACACTGTTGGTGAGGTTGTTTGATGTTTGAGCAGCAGGGAGGCGGCGGCCGATCCCTGCAGCTGTAGCAGTAGACGTCTTTTTTATGTTTAGACAATGCCACCGGCAAATCTTCAGGGCCCGCTACCTAGAAACTCAAGCATCAATTATTAAAGGAAAGGCAGTGCTATTGCAGCACTGAGTCAAGAGGCGGAGTTGTCAAACTACAAAATAGAATAATTAGATTAGAAAATTAAAGTTGATTTTTGTTCACACACATCGCTGGTTGAGCTTCTACAAACATAAGTTGGAAAAATATCATATTTAGAACAAAACAAAGAAAGACTGAGGGTAATTACTGCATTAAAGATAGATTAAAGAAAAGGTAAAGGCACTTTAGAGAAATAATTTGTTAGCTGGAACCCTTGAGTCTCTGTATACAGAGCAATCTTTTACCTGTTGAGATAATTGAAATTAATGAGCTATTAAACAAATGAAGTTAATAACAAATAAACAATCTTAAGTCAAAACACCAAAATATCAGGTTATATAGCACTAGTCATATTGTTTGCTAAAGAGAAGTCCCAGGGACACCTATAAATCAAAATTGAAAGTACCTTCATTTATAAAATTATTTACCTAAATTGAATACTCTAAACCTAAAATGAATTAAAGTTATTTGGATCCATATATATATATATTTTCTTTTTCATAAGCGCTTTGATCTATGTGACGTCACACTGGACAAAACAAACATACAAACATATATTTGTGACGTCACATTAACATGAAATATAGACAAATGTACAGACATAAAGACATGTATAAAAAGAAGAAATATAAAAAAAAGAAAAAAAAATACAATTGTGTGCACACTAAAGAGAGATCTCCTCGTCCCGGCCGGGAGAAATGACACTTAAGTTGTGAAATATTTTGAAGGACTCTTTTGAGGGAATCATTCTATACCTTCATCTTGGTCCTCTTGATTTTGTACTTTTTTTTATTAATCTTGATTCTTCAATAACTTCATCTTGATCATTTTGATGTGGTACCTGTTTTATTAATCTAGATGGTATCCATATTGGAGAGGATTCGTCTTTTGGAAAAAACACAAACAGATCCTCTTCCCCAAATTAATACTGGATCTGGACCCTTCCATGTACCTGAAAGAACATCCTTCCAGTAAACCAAAGGTTTTATGTTGTTGGTGTGGATTCCAATGTCTGTCTCCAGCAGAATAACCATTAGAGTCTAAAGTTAAAAAATTTAAGGTAAACAGGGCAACTGCCAATCTGTCCTTAGGACTTTTCCAATTTCCTTCTTTTTGTTTTAATAACATAATTTTCAGTGTTCGGTTTGCTCTTTCAATAATGCCCTGACCCTGAGGATTGTATGGGATGCCTGTTTCATGGGATATATTGAATTTTGCGCAAAACTCTTTGAAAGATGAGGACGTATATGCGGGGCCATTATCTGTTTTAAGCATTTTAGGGATGCCCAATGCAGCAAAAGCTTGCAAGCAATGAGATGTAACATCTTTAACTTTTTCTCCAGAATGTAAGGAAGCAAAAATCATGCCTGAACATGTATCTATGGTCACATGAATAAATCGCAATTTTCCAAAACTTGGCTCATGAGTAACATCCATCTGCCACAAATGATTGGGCATCAATCCTCTAGGGTTAACGCCGAAATGAGGATTGGGCAAATGTGTCATACAAGATTTACAATCTTTTACAATTGTTCTGGCTTGCTCCTTTGTGATTTTAAAAACTACGTTGCAAGGTGGTGCTGTTGACATGAAACTGGGAGTGAAATAAAGTAGCTTGTTGTAGCGCTGAAAGTATAAAATACTGTTTTTGTAAGTTCATCAGCCTTTTGATTACCTTCATGGAGGGGACCAGGCAAATTAGTATGTGCTCTAATATGGCCTACGAATAGAGGTTCTTTTCTTGCCCACAAAAGTTTTTGTATTTGATAAAACAATTTAAAGGCTGGGAGTATGAGGTGCTATTGGTCCTGCTAACTCTAATTTTGGGACGGCTTGTACAATATAGTGGCTATCTGAAAAAATGTTTACGGGCTGGTCCCTAAAATTTTCCAGAGCTCTTACCACAGCTTCCAATTCCACTAGTTGAGCTGATTTGTGTGCAGTTATGTAAGTCATATTTTCTTTTTTTAGTGACTACTGTAGCAGTACCATTTGAGGACCCATCTGTAAATACATTAAATGCCTTAGGAATAGGTTGATTTTTTATTACCTGTGGAAATATAATAGGATGATTAATACAAAAAGATAATATAGGGGACTTAGGAAGATGATTATCAAAATTTGCAGAAGTAGAGCATTTAGCTATAGCCCAATCATTATCATTGAAGCATAAGTATTCAATCTGTGATGATGAATAGGGAGTAATAAATTAGCAGGGTGAATGCCAAATATTTTAGTAGAAGTCTTAAGTCCTTGAAGAATAAGTTTAGCCACCATGGAGGTATAAGATTCAATTATACTTTTAGGAGAGACGGGCAAATGTATCCATAATAAAGGCCCTTGTTGCCAAAAATTACTCCTGTGGGTGTATATTGTGAAGAAATAATAATCAACATCAGCGGTTGAGTTTAATCAAATCTATCACAATGAGCTCCTTCGATGGCTTTTTCTACTAACTTTAAAGCTTTCCTAGCATCAGGAGTCAATGTTCGTGGTGAAGATGGATCAGGATCTCCACGAAGGATGTCAAATAAAGGTTTTAGTTGGCCAGTAGTGAGATTTAGTGTAGGGCGAAGCCAATTAATGTCTCCCAGTAGTTTTTGGAAATCATTGAGGGTGGTCAAATGTTCTTTATTTATTAAAATTTTTTTGGGGTCTAACAAAAGTATCCATGATTTTAAATCCTAAATATAATATGGGAGATCTGGTTTGAACTTTTTCTTCTGCTATATTATAATCCATATTTTTTTAAATTTTCTAACCACATCACTGAATATATTAAATAAGATTTTTTGATTAGGGTGGGCCAATAAAATATCATCCATGTAATGTAGACACATGAGGTTTGGATATTTATTTTTAATGGGTTGGATAGCCTTGTCCACATATATTTGGCATATGGTGGGGCTATTAGCCATTCCTGTGGTAAAACCTTCCATTGATATCTCTGATCAGGGCCATTATTGTTCATAGAAGGAACGGAAAAAGCAAAACCTGGGGGCATCCAGAGGATGTAGGGGAATAGAAAAGAAGCAATCCTTTATATCAAGAGTAATAAGATGGAAATTTTTTGGAATAGCTACGGGACTAGGAAGTCCAGGTTGAGTAGGCCCCATAACTTGCATGGTTTTATTGATTTGTCTAAGATCATGTAACAATCGCCATTTTCCTGACTTTTTCTTGATCACAAATATGGGGGAATTCCAGGGAGAGGTGGAAGGTTCTATATGACCTGCTTCTAATTGTTCCTGAACTAATTGGTGGGCCGCTTGTAATTTCTCTTTAGATTTTGCAGCAGATTGAGGCAGAAAATTACAATGTTACAGTCCTACAGGTATTGAAGCCAGAATTAGACAGCCAGTCAGTACAGACAGATAAATTGAGTCAGGTCAGATCAGGGAAGCCAATTGGGTCTGGGAAGTTGGAGAGGTATTGAAATACTAATGCCTTCAGAGCCCTTCCTCCACCCTTATCAAGATAACCTGCCCCAGCTCCAGCCTGTTGCTAAGGTAACCTGTCCCCTGTCCGCTCCGAGGGATTGGCCCTCCCCACAGGGAGTTGTTAATTTGGCCCCCAGATTCCTGCCCAGATCACTCTACCTTGGCCCCTCCAGCCCATCTGCTTCTCACCTTTGGACCATCTCACTGAGCATCTCCTGGGCCTCGACAAGTAAGTGTGCAGGGAGGAGAGAGATAAGGGGAAGAGAACCAGAGAACAGAGGAAGCCTAGCACACATAAAAAGGTTGTGGCTCAGTGGTAGAGCGCTCGCCTAGCATGTGTGAGGCCCTGGGTTCGATTCTCAGCACCACATAAAAAGAACCCAGGGTCGAGTGCCCCGTGAGACTACGGAAGGCGACAATGCCCAAATCTCCACGGCTCATATTCAACCGCAATTCAAGCCATCTCCCCAAACAGGGCTCCTGCATTTCCCCCCTTTTGTTTTAAAAGAGGGGATGCTCTAGGACGTCTATGTGCAACCAACATTCTTACCCGTCATCGGATAATCAAGGCTGTGCCCTTGACTCCTGTCTTAGGTTGATATGTCGGCCACATGAGACCGTCCTGTGCGACTGTGCCTGTCTTAGGTTGTCCCCCTCTGGGGATCTTACCCGTCATTGGCAAACCAGCCATCCAATGGAGCCCTTTAGGATCGACTGTGTATGATGACTAACAGCTGTCCAATTGTGAGGAGATGTTGCGGCTTTAAGGCGACAAGCCTTTTGGTGATGAGCCAAATTGCATAGCATATCAAATTGTTTAAACAAATCAGCTGCCCTAAGTTCCATCAAGTAACACACTGAATTCTCTAGACAAATACCCGCAAGGCATTGTCCCGTAAAGTCCCAAACAATGAAAGATCAAAATGTCCATTTGTTATAACACGTTGATGTAGGAGGCCCCATGCATGTAGAGCAGAGGCCACACTGTTGGTGAGGTTGTTTGATGCTTGAGCAGCAGGGATGCTTGCGGCGGCCGCGATCCCTGCAGCTGTAGCAGCAGACGTCTTTTTTATGTTTAGACAATGCCACCGGCAAATCTTCAGGGCCCGCTACCTAGAAACTCAAGCATCAATTATTAAAGGAAAGGCAGTGCTATTGCAGCACTGAGTCAAGAGGCGAGTTGTCAAACTACAAAATAGAATAATTAGATTAGAAAATTAGAGTTGATTTTTGTTCACACACATCGCTGGTTGAGCTTCTACAAACATAAGTTGGAAAAATATCATATTTAGAACAAAACAAAGAAAGACTGAGGGTAATTACTGCATTAAAGATAGATTAAAGAAAAGGTAAAGGCACTTTGGAGAAATAATTTGTTAGCTGGAACCCTTGAGTCTCTGTATACAGAGCAATCTTTTGCCTGTTTAGATAATTGAAATTAATGAGCTATTAAACAAATGAAGTTAATAACAAATAAACAATCTTATGTCAAAACACCAAAATATCAGGTTATATAGCACTAGTCATATTGTTTGCTAAAGAGAAGTCCCAGGGACACCTATAAATCAAAATTGAAAATACCTTCATTTATAAAATTATTTACTCTTAATTGAATACTCTTAACCTAAAATGAATTAAAGTTATTTGGATCCATATATATATATTTTTTTTTTCATAAGCGCTTGTTATTTGTGACATCACACTGGACAGATGCACAAACATACAAACATATATTTGTGACGTCACATTAACATGAAATGTAGACAAATGTACAGACATAAAGACATGTATAAAAAGAAAAAAAAATACAATTGTGTGCACACTAAAGAGAGATCTCCTCGTCCCGGCCGGGAGGAATGACACTTAAGTTGTGAAATATTTTGAAGGACTCTTTTGAGGGAATCATTCTATACCTTCATCTTGGTCCTCTTGATTTTGTACCTTTTTTATTAATCTTGATTCTTCAATAACTTTATCTTGATCATTTTGATGTGGTACCTGTTTTATTAATCTAGATGGTATCCATATTGGAGAGGATTCGTGTTTTGGAAAAACACAAACAGATCCTCTTCCCCAAATTAATACTGGATCTGGACCCTTCCATGTACCTGAAAGAACATCCTTCCAGTAAACCAAAGGTTTATGTTGTTGGTGTGGATTCCAATGTCTGTCTCCAGCAGAATAACCATTAGAGTCTAAAGTTAAAAAATTTAAGGTAAACAGGGCAACTGCCAATCTGTCCTTAGGACTTTTCCAATTTCCTTCTTTTTGTTTTAATAACATAATTTTCAGTGTTCGGTTTGCTCTTTCAATAATGCCCTGACCCTGAGGATTGTATGGGATGCCTGTTTTATGGGATATATTGAATTTTGCGCAAAACTGTTTGAAAGATAAGGACGTATATGCGGGGCCATTATCTGTTTTAAGCATTTTGGGGATGCCCAATGCAGCAAAAGCTTGCAAACAATGAGATGTAACATCTTTAACTTTTTCTCCAGAATGTAAGGAAGCAAAAATCATGCCTGAGCATGTATCTATGGTAACATGAATAAATTGCAATTTTCCAAAACTTGGCTCATGGGTAACATCCATCTGCCACAAATGATTGGGCATTAACTCTCTAGGGTTAACGCCGAAATGAGGATTGGGCAAATGTGTCATACAAGATTTACAATCTTTTACAATTGTTCTGGCTTGCTCCTTTGTGATTTTAAACCTATGTTGCAAGGTGGTGCTGTTTACATGAAACTGGGAATGAAATAAAGTAGCTTGTTGTAGCGCTGAAAGTATAAATATTGTTTTTGTAAGTTCATCAGCCTTTTGATTCCCTTCATGGAGGGGACCAGGCAAATTAGTATGTGCTCTAATATGGCCTACGAATAGAGGTTCTTTTCTTGCCCACAAAAGTTTTTGTATTTGATAAAACAATTTAAAGGCTGGAGTATGAGGTGCTATTGGTCCTGCTAACTCTAATTTTGGGACGGCTTGTACAATGTAGTGGCTATCTGAAAAAATGTTTACGGGCTGGTCCCTAAAGTTTTCCAGAACTCTTACCACAGCTTCCAATTCCACTAGTTGAGCTGATTTGTGTGCAGTTATGTAAGTCATATTTTCTTTTTTTTAGTGACTACTGTAGCAGTACCATTTGAGGACCCATCTGTAAATACATTAAATGCCTTAGGAATAGGTTGATTTTTTATTACCTGTGGAAATATAATAGGATGATTAATACAAAAAGATAATATAGGGGACTTAGGAAGATGATTATCAAAATTTGCAGAAGTAGAGCATTTAGCTATAGCCCAATCATTATCATTGAAGCATAAATATTCAATCTGTGATGATGAATAGGGAGTAATAATAGTAGCAGGGTGAATGCCAAATATTTTAGTAGAAGTCTTAAGTCCTTGAAGAATAAGTTTAGCCACCATGGAGGTATAAGATTCAATTATACTTTTAGGAGAGACGGGCAAATGTATCCATAATAAAGGCCCTTGTTGCCAAAATACTCCTGTGGGTGTATATTGTGAAGAAATAATAATCAACATCAGCGGTTGAGTTTAATCAAATCTATCACAATGAGCTCCTTCGATGGCTTTTTCTACTAACTTTAAAGCTTTGCTAGCATCAGGAGTCAATGTTCGCGGTGAAGATGGATCAGGGTCTCCGCGAAGGATGTCAAATAAAGGTTTTAGTTGGCCAGTAGTGAGATTTAGTGTAGGGCAAAGCCAATTAATGTCTCCCAGTAGTTTTTGGAAATCATTGAGGGTGGTCAAATGTTCTTTATTTATTAGAATTTTTTGGGGTCTAACAAAAGTATTCATGATTTTAAATCCTAAATATAATATGGGAGATCTGGTTTGAACTTTTTCTTCTGCTATATATAATCCATATTTTTTAAAATTTTCTACCACGTCACTGAATATATTAAATAAGATTTTTTGATTAGTGTGGGCCAATAAAATATCATCCATGTAATGTAGACACATGAGGTTTGGATATTTATTTTTAATGGGTTGGATAGCCTTGTCCACATATATTTGGCATATGGTGGGGCTATTAGCCATTCCCTGTGGTAAAACCTTCCATTGATATCTCTGATCAGGGCCATTATTGTTCATAGAAGGAACTGAAAAAGCAAACCTGGGGGCATCCAGAGGATGTAGGGGAATAGAAAAGAAGCAATCCTTTATATCAAGAGTAATAAGATGAAAATTTTTTGGAATAGCTACGGGACTAGGAAGTCCAGGTTGAGTAGGGCCCATAACTTGCATGGTTTTATTAATTTGTCTAAGATCATGTAACAATCGCCATTTTCCTGACTTTTTCTTGATCACAAATATGGGGGAATTCCAGGGAGAGGTGGAAGGTTCTATATGACCTGCTTCTAATTGTTCCTGAACTAGTAGGTGGGCCGCTTGTAATTTCTCTTTAGATAGGGGCCACTGAGGGACCCACACTGGCTTATCAGAAAGCCATGGTATTTTCAAAATTATTTTCTCAGTGGCCCCGAAAAAAAAATATCTTTTTCCTTTATGATAATGATTACTTTTAGGGTTAAGATTACTCTGTACTGAGCCGGGCGCGGTGGCGCACGCCTGTAATCCCAGCACTTTGGGAGGCTGAGGCAGGAGGATCGCGAGTTCAAAGCCAGCCTCAGCAATGGCGAGGCACTTAGTAACTCAGTGAGACCCTGTCTCTAATAAAAATACAAAAAAGGGCTGGGGATGTGGCCCAGTGGTCGAGTGCCCCTGAGTTCAATCCCCGGAACCAAAAAAAAAAAAAAAAAAGATTACTCTGTACTTTTTGATAATGATTTCTTTTAGGGTTAAGATTAACCTGTAGGTTTTCACATTTAACACCTGCAGGCTTGGTTGCAAGGTGTACTCCCATTTGTTGCAAAATATCTCTTCCCCATAAAGTAACCGGTAGATTAGGTAAAACATAAGGCTGAAATGTTCCTTTATGGCCTTCATCATCCTCCCATTTTAAAATTACCGCACTTTTATCTGGGAGGTTATTATATCCCAAGCCTCTTAAACTGGTTGAAGCTTTTTGCAGAGGCCAGTGCTTGGGCCATTGGCGTAAATTAATAATGGAAGAGTCAGCTCCAGTATCTATTAATCCCTCCATTTCTATTCCTTGGATTTTTATTTTACACATAGGCCTCCTTGAACAGTCTCGAACCCAGCAAGCCATGGGTCTTGAGTCAGTGGAACAAAATCCTCTATTGTTCCCTTCTTGAGGCATACCCATTTTAAATGAATTATGTAAATTGGGAAGGAGAAGCAACTGAGCAATTCTATCTCCTTGATTAACAGAACTTATAATTTGGGGTGAGCTAAGCATTATTTTTATTTCCCCTTTGTAGTCTGAGTTTATTACACCTGGGGTCACTTGCAAACCTAATAAGCTTTTAGGACTACGCCTGATAATAAGTCCTACAGTCCCTGAGGGAAGAGGTCCCCTGACTCCTGTGGGAATCAGTTGAACCCCCATTTCAGGTGTTAACACTATTCGGGCGGTGGAACAGAGGTCTAATCCTGCATTTCCTCTTGTTCCTCTGGCGAGGGAGTGGATGGGTAGTAGGGATTGTGTCGGGGAAACATCTGAGTGGATGCTTGAGGATACTCCTCCTGCAATGCCCCGTACATTTGTGGGCCCTGGGGTATTGGGCCCCGTGCCCCGTTTTTTGAATTCCTGAACAAAGGATTTCCATGGATGTCAAATTTTGAATGGCATTTATTGGTCCAATGATTTCCCTTTTTACACCTGGGGCAGCGGCCTGGGGCACGGTATGAGCTTGGTCTTATTTCTCTTTTGGGATTTTGCCTAGAATAGCCTGATTGATTATGATAATTTTGCCTGGAATATCCTGATTGATTATAATGTCTACGTTTAGCCTTTGTGAAATTTCGAGGGGAAGCACCTCTCATTGAGGCTGCAATCACATTTCCTGTGACAAAGGCGTCATTTATATCTTTACATAGTTGTATATATACAGAAAGATCCTTTTTAGTTCTCCATGGCCTGATGGCTGCTTGGCACCATTTATTAGCATTTTCATAAGCTAATTGAACAACTAATGGCATAGCTTGGTCAACATCTGCAAACACACTACCTGCAGTTCTCAAAAGTCGATCAGCAAAATCAGCATACGGCTCATTAGGTCCTTGAATCACTTTTGACAAGCTACCTTGTAGATCCCCAGGTCCTTGTACAGTTTTCCATGCCTCTAAGGCAGCTGCATTTATCTGAGCATATACATCTGGGTCATAATCTGTTTGAGCCTGTAAGTCTGCGAATTGCCCTTCTCCTGTGAGCATGTCTATATTATAGTTTTCAAACCCTGCAGCCGCGTTTCTTTTAGCCGTTTCTATACAAAGTTCTTGAAATTGCGATCGCCAAACCAAGAATTGCCCCCCGCTTAATGTTGCTTTACATAGACTTTTCCAGTCTGAGGGGGTTAAGCTAAAGGTGTTAAGGGACTCCAGCATACTCAATGTGAAAGGAGCTTGGGGCCCATAAGTCATTACTGCCTCTTTGAGATTTTTTATTGTTTTGAAATCTACTGACTGATGGACACTCTGTCCATTTTTTCTTTTCAAATGCTGGCGGTTCCCAATGTATCTGTGAGTTGTCCTCGAGAGCGCATAAGCGATCAGAAAGACTTTTTATTTCTGTTTCTAGGGTATGCAAATGCCTAGTAATACCCTTCATATTTTCTGTAATAGATTCCACCCATGGGAGAGTAGAGGACACAAGTGGTTCCTCTACCTGACGGTCCTTTTTCTCGGTCTTTTTTAGTTTCTTTTTCCTCATTTTCTCAGGATCACTTTTACTAGATTCCTCACCACTGCTAATTTCACTGACAGCAATATCCTGAGGCCCAGGTTCCATTAAGAGCAAGTATCCTTCAGCTATCACCAATAACTCCCGTATAGCTTTAATAGCTTGGATTTTTGTCATTTTTGGGACTCTTCTAATACTCTCTTTACTGGTCTTAGTTGGCCCAGTGGAAGCTACGCTTTTCTGATCACTTTCACTTTTTTCTATATCCTCCTCACTGAGAACAGAGTCAGGTATATCAAGGAGTCTTTGCATAGCCTCTATCACTTGGGATTCAGTTATATTCAAACCCATCTTTAGAGACCTTTCAGTTCTTACCTGTCCGCTCCGAAGTCCCCGAACGGGCCGCCACTGTCTCTGGAGCTGTTGGCTGGGGCAGCTCCCGTCGGGCTGGAGACAGTGGGTCTGGAGCTGTTGCAGCGGCTGCTTCCTCTCAGCATGGACAGGCCGTTGTTTCTAAGCTCCAGGCACTCAGGAGATTTAAGTAGGGATTTCTGGTGGGGGGTGTACCTGAGTGACCTTTAACGCTATTGGCTCTTTTCCTGGGGAATAGGGTGACCTTTAAACTGATTGGCTCCTGCCTGGGGAACAGAGTGACCTTTAAGCCGATTGGCTCCTGCCTGGGGAACATAGCGAACTTTAAGCTGATTGGCTCCTGCTTAAGGAAAATGAAACCAGGTTGCTCTTCATGGAAATTTCCATGGGGGAGGTGGCCCTTCAGCCCAAGCCTATCTATCAGAAAGAAAGAAGTAAAATCATCCCTGTTGACAGATGACATGATCTTACACAGAAAAAAACCCTACAGAGAACACACCAAAAAGCTTGTTGGGACTAATTTTAAAATTAGCAAATTCAAAGGATATAAAATCAACAAACAAAAACTAGTTGTTTTTGTATACAATAACAATGAACAATTTGGAAAGCAAATTATGGAAACAATTCCATTTACAATAACATCAAAAAGAATGAAATACTTAGGAATAAATAAACTTAACCAAGAAGGTGAAAAACTTACACACACTGAAAACTAAAAAATGTTGCAGAAAGAAATTAAGAACAATTATACATCAAGAGAAAGACATCACCTGTTCATGAATCAGAAGACATCTCCTGTTCATGAAATTGTTTGATTCTTTTGATTGTAAGAATTGTAAGAATTTCCTGGCTATGATACCAAAAAAAAAAAAAAAAAAAAAAATAGGCAACTCATAAATAAGTGGGTTTACATCAAAATTAAAAACTTCCAGCCAGGGGGTGGTGGCGCATGCCTATAATCCCAGCACTTGGAAGGCTGAAGCAGGAGGATCATGAGTTCAAAGCCAGCCTCAGTAATGGCGAGGCACTTAGCAACTCAGTGAGACCCTGTCTCTAATTTAAAAAAGGGGGGGAGGATGGGGATGTGGCCCAGTGGTTGATTGCCCCTGAGTTCAATCCCTGGTACCAAAACAAAAAAACAAAAAAAAACTCTTCCATGCATCAAAGGTCACAATAGAGTGCATAAGCAACCTACAGGATGGGAGAAAAGATTTGTAAGTGATACACCTGATAAAGCGTTAATATTCAGAGTGTGTAAGGAACCTACAACTCAGCAATGAAAAAACAAATAATCCAATTTTAAAGTACACAAAGATCTTGAATGGACAATAAAAATTTCTGAAGAGAAAATGCATAATTGTCAATAAATGTGTGAAATGATGCTTACATCACTAATTGTTAGAGTTTGGATGTGAGTGTCCCCCCAAAAGCTCCTGGGTGCATGCAGGAATATTCAGAGGTGAAATGATTAGGTTATGAGAGCTGTGACCTAATCAGTCCATCCTGGTTGGGATGGACTAGTGGGTGGTAACTAAAGGCAGGTGGGGTGTGGCTGGAGGAGGTGGGTCACCAGGGGCGTGTCTGGAAGGGTGCACCTTCCCTGCAGCCCCCTCCCCTTCCCTTTCGGCTTCCCAGCTGCCACCGGTGAGCAGCTTCCCTCTACCATGCCCTTCCGCCATGATGTTCTACCTCACCTTAGGCCCAGAGCAATGGATTTCCCCACCATGGACTAAACCTCTGAAACCATGAGCCAAAATAAACTTTTCTTCCTCGAAGTTGATCTCATTGGGTATTTTGGTCAAAGTTGATCTCATTGGGTATTTTGGTCACACTGACATAAAGCTAGCTGACATACAAATCATTGGGAAAATGCAAATCAAACCCATAATGAGCTGGGCTAGTGGCGCATGACTGTAATCCTAGCAACTCAGGAGGCAGAGGCAGGAGGATCATGAGTTCAAGGCCAGCCTCAGCAACTTAGAGAAACCCTGTCTCAAAACAAAAACTAAAAGAGCCAGAGGTGTAGCCCAGTGGTAAAGTGCCCCGGCTTCACTCCCCAGTGCTACAAACACTAACACACACAAAAGGAGATATCACCTCACACCCATTACGAGGACTACCCTGAGAAAAACAACAACGAAGAAAGGAAAATAACAAGTGTTTACAAGGATGTGGAGAAATTGGAATCCTTGTGTACAGGTGGCAAGGAGACAAAATTTGTTTAACTATATGGGAAATAAAATGGTGGAGAAAAATGAGTTGGATTGTTCTCTGGGCTATCAATTCCACTTCTGGGTATACATCCAAAATAACTGAAGGCCTGCACATTCATGCTTACTGCCGAATTTTTCACAGTAGCCAAGAGATGGAGGCAATGGATGAATGGATAAACCAAGTGTGGTTAGTACATGCAATGGCATACTATTCAGCCCTAAAAAGGAAGAAAATTCTGACACGTGTTATCACATGTATGAACATTGTGTGACTGGCTTATGCTAAATGAAATAAACCAGACAAGAAGGATAAATACTGTATGATTCCATGATAGAAGCCACCTACAATAGTCAAATTCCTAGAAAGTGGAATGGTGATTTCCAGGAGCTGGGGGAAAAGGAATAGTGTAGGGCTATTGTTTAATGGGGACACAGTTTCAGTCTTGCAAGATGAAAAAGTTCTGGAGATGGGGCACACAATACTGGTAAGAACACTAATCCCATCAGATCAGGTCCCATCCTTATGATTTATTTAATCTATTTTTGTTTGTTGTTTGTTTGGTACCAGAGATTGAACCACTGAGCTACATCACCAGAACTTTTTATTTTTTATTTTGAGACAGGGTCTTGTTAAATTGTTCAGGCCTCACTAAATTGCTGAGGCTGGCTTTGAACTCATGATCCTCCTGCCTCAGTCTCAGACTCGCTGGGATTACAGGCATGCACCACCGTGCCCAGCCGACCTATTTAATCTTAATTTCCTTAGAGGTCCTGTCTCTAAATACCATCACACTGGAGCCTGGGGGCTCAACATATGGAGGGAGTGGGGAAATACAAACCTTCTGTCCATAAGGAGTAACCAGAAGAAATCCTGGGAAGGGAGGAATCTTATTTGCAAAGTTTCCATGTTCTACGGTTTAAAGTTCAGTTTTTATCAAAGAATTCATGTAATATGCAAGCCACGCACACCTGTAATCCCAGCTACTTGGGAGGCTGAAGCAAGAGGCTCACAAACTTAAGGCCAACCTGGACAATTTAGCGATACCCTCTCTCACAATGAAATTTTCAAAAAAGGCCCAGGCACATAGCTGAGGCCTGCAGCACCTGCCCAGCACGCACGAGTCCCCCAGCGGCAAATAGGAAAGAAAAGAAAGTGGAAGCACATGCAAAGGAACGGGAAAGTATGGCCCATACACAGGGATGGAAAATAACCAGCCGGGCGCGGTGGCGCACGCCTGTAATCCCAGCAATTGGGAGGCTGAGGCAGGATGGATCAGGAGTTCAAAGCCAGCCTCAGCAATGGCGAGGCACTTAGCAACTCCGTGAGACCCTGTCTCTAATAAAATACAAAAAAGGGCTGGGGATGTGGCCCAGTGGTCCAGTGCCCTGAGGTACAAAAAAGAAAGAAAGAAAGAAAGAAAATAACCAATAGGAAGCTTAAACATTTGAACCGTGAGAAAAAGATTTTAGATAAACTACTGTAAATATGTTCAAAAAACTAAAGCGACTGCATCTAAAGAAAAAAAAAAGACTTGTGGGGAAAATGTCTCCCCAACAGAGAATACCAATAAAGAGGTAGACATTGTGAAATAAGAGCCAAAATGAAATTCTGGAGGTGAAAAATACAATAATTGAAATAAAAAATTAGCTGGAAGAACTCAAAATCAATTTCAAACTGGCAGAAAAAAGAACCTGTGGCCGGGCGCGGTGGCGCACGCCTGTAATCCCAACACTTTGGGAGGCTGAGGCAGGAGGATCAGGAGTTCAAAGCCAGCCTCAGCAATGGTGAGGCACTTAGCAACTCAGTGAGACCCTGTCTCTAATAAAATACAAAAGAGGGCTGGGGATGTGGCCCAGTGGTCCAGTGCCCCTGAGTTCAATCCCCAGTACCAAAAAAAAAAAAAAAAAAAAAAAAAAAGAACCTGTGAACTTGAGGGTAGATCAGTTAAGAGTGTACAGTCTGAGAAACAGGAAGAAGTGAGAGAAGGAGGAAGGAGAGAAGGAGGAAGAGGAGGGGTGGGGAGGGAAGGGGGGAAGGAAGGGGGAGGAGAAGGGAGAGGGCCAGGAGGGGGAGAGGGTATAGAAAGAGAGGGGGGGAGCCTGGGAGATCTGTGCGACACTCTCAAGTACACCAACATATGTGCAGTGGGAGTTCCAGGAGAGGAAGGAAAAGCAGCAGAAAAAAATATTTGAAGGGGAAAAAGACAGAAAACTTCCCACATTTGATAAGCAATATTAACTGCACATTCAATTAACTCCAAGAGGGATAAACTCAAAAAGATCCTCACCTATACACATCAAAATGTATAAACTGTAGAAAGACAAAGAAAGAATCCTAATAGCAGTAAGACAGAAACAAATTTGCCACATAAAAAGGGATCCCCACTAACACTAAGAGCTGCCTTCCTGCCAGAAACCACAGATGCCACAAGGCGGTGAAATTATGTATTCAAAATGCTGAAAGAAAGACTCAACCAAGAATTCCATACATAGGAAAGCTATCCTTCCAAAGAAAATTTGAAATAAAGTTATCATTATATAAACAGCAAAAATAAATAAATTAAAATTTCCTTTTGTGGTTCTGGGGATTGAACCCAGGGCCTTGTGCAAGCACTGTACCAACTGAGCTGTATCCCCAGCCCAAACAGCAAATTTTTCATTAGCAAACTTACCTACAAGATATACTATATCCGGGCGCGGTGGCGCACGCCTGTAATCCCAGCACTTTGGGAGGCTGAGGCAGGAGGATCGTGAGTTCAAAGCCAGCCTCAGTAATGGCGAGGCACTTAGCAACTCAGTGAGACCCTGTCTCTAAATAAAATACAAAAAAGGGCTGGGGATGTGGCCCAGTGGACGAGTGCCCCTGAGTTCAATCCCCGGTACCACACACACACAAAAAAAGATATACTATAGAGAGTGCCAGGCACAGTGGCACACGCCTGTAATCCTGGCTCTCAGGAGGCTGAGGCAGGAGGATTACAATTTCAAGGCCAGCCTCAGCAACTTAGCAAGCTTCTGTCTCAAAATAAAATTTTAAAAGGACTGGGCATGTAGCTCAATGGTAAAGTGCCCCTGGGTTCAATCCCTAGTATTAAAAAAAAAAAAAAAAAAAGGAATAAAGTTGGTCTCTTACATTGCACCAGACACAAACTTTAACTGACAATGGACCAGAGACCTAAATATAAAATTAAAACTATAAAAAGTCTAGGAAAAAAAAATCGTTGTGACCTTAGGTTAGGCAAAGATTTCTTAGACATGACAGCAAAAGCACAACCAATAAGTTTTTTTTTTTTTTTTAATATTTATTTATTTGCTTTAGTTGTACACAATGCAATGCATTTATGTTTACGTGGTGCTGAGGATCGAACCCAGGCCACGCACGTGCGAGGCGAGCACTCTGCCGCTGAGCCACAACCCCAGCCCCCGCCAATAAGGTTTTTTAAATTAATGGTTTGAATTTCATCAACATTAGTGACTTAACAAGACAACCATTAAGAAGAATGAAACACTGGAAGGAAATATCTGCTAATTATATATCTGCTTTCAGGCTTGTATCCAAAATTTGTGGGTGACTTTGTAGAACACTCACAACTCAGTTACAAGAAGTCAAATAATCCAACTTTAAAATGGGCAAAATAGGGATGAGAACGTAGCTATGTGGTGCAGCCCTTGTCTAGACTACACGAGGTCTGGGGGTTAATTCCCAACACCACAAAAATAAAGTACACTAGGCAAAATAACTGAACAGGTATTTCACTAAAGAAGATGAAGGCCAATAAGAATGTAAGATGTTCAACATCTTTAGTCCTCAAGGAAATGCAAACCACAAAGAGATACCTTTTTATACCACAAGAATGACTACAATCAGCCAGGAGAGGTGGCGCACGCCTGTAATCCCAGTGGCTTGGGAGGCTGAGGCAGGAGGATCATGAGTTCAAAGCCAACATCAGCAAGAGCAAGGTGCTAAGCAACTCAGTGAGACCCTGTCTCTAAAGAAAATACAAAATAGGCTGGGGATGTGGCTCAGTGGTTGAGTGCCCTGGAGTTCAATCCCTGGTAACCCCCCCCCCCAAAAAAAAAGAATGGCTACAATCAAAAAATAACAAGCCTGTTATGGTGCACACACCTGTATTCCCAGTGACTCAGGAGGCTGAGACAGGAGGACCTCAAATTCAAGGCCAGCCTCAGCAACTAAGCAAGGCCCTAGGCAACTTAGCAAGACCCTGTCTCAAAATAAAAAATAAAAAGGGCTGGGGATGTGATTAAACATCCCTGGGTTCAATCCCTAGTACCAAGAAAGAAAAAAAGTCATAATATTAAGGATATGAAGAAACTAAAAGCCTCTTAAATGGAAGGTGGAAATATAAAATGACACATCCAGTTGGAAAAATTGGGCAGTTGTGCAAAATGTTAAAAATAAATTTGGGGGCTGGGATTGTGGCTCAGCGGTAGAGCGCTTGCCTAGCACGTGCGCAGCCCGGGTTCGATCCTCAGCACCACATAAAGAATAAATACATTGTGTACAACTAAAACAAATAAATAAATATTAAAATAAATAAAATAAATAAATAAATAAATTTGCCATCTCACCCATCAATTACAGAAAATGTTCCTGCAACCCCATGAACATTTACTCAAGAAAAATGAAAACATGTCCACACAAAGACACATATATAAATATTGATAGCAGCATTATTCATAGTAGTCAAAAACTGAAAACAACCCAAATGTCTATCAGCCGATCAGCATATAAACAGTGTGGTATGCCCATGCAATGGAATACTAGTCAGCCATAAAAAAGAGTACAGCACTGACACATGCAACACCTTACTAAGTGGAGGTGGTGAGACATACAAGGCCACATTATCCCATAAATCCATGCATATACCATGTCCAGAAGAGACTAATCCATAGAGGTGGTCGTTAGACTAATAGTTGACTAGAGAAGGGGATTGACTGCAAATGGGCATGAGGTCTCTTTCAGGGATCAGGGAATGTTCTAAAATTGAATTGTAATGATTGGTGTACAACTTCAATATGCTGAAAGTCATTGGATTTATTTTATTTAAAAACAAAATAAAAAGACTTAGTTAAAAACAAAATGAACCCAGGCTCAGGGTGCAGGCCTGTAATCCCAGCAACTCGGGAGACCAAGGCAGGAAGATTCCAAGTTCAAAGCCAGCCTCAGCAATTTAAAGAGGTTCCAAGCAATTCAGTGAGACTCTGTCTCAAAACAAAAATTTAAAAAAGGGCTGGGGATGTGGCTCAGTGGTGAAGCATCTCTGGGTTCAATCCCCAGGACCAAAATAGAAAAATACACACACACACACACACACACACACACACACACGTGTTTATCCATTCTGCACTTGATAAACATTTGAATAATTTCCAGTTGGAAGCTATTGTAGATATTGTTACTGTGGGTATTCCTGTGTGTCACTTGGTGAACATATGTACACATTTCTGCTGGGTGAATACCTAGGAGCACACTCTCTGGCTCACAGGTATGCAGATATTCTGCTTTAGCAGATACTACCAAAGAACTTTTCCAGGCTCTCTACTGTAGGAGCCCTGTTTGGGGAGATGGCTTAAATTGCGGTTGACTATGGGCCATGGAGTTTTGGGTATTGCTGCCTTCCGTAGTCTCACGGGACTTGGCCTGGGATCTCGCAGGACTTGGCCGAGATTGCTGATCGGGTCAGCGCCATTTTGGTGGTGTGTGTGGCGCGTGTTAGTCATTGTTAGAGCCAGAGAGAAAAGTTATCAGAATAAAAAGCTGTTTGTTTCCAGTTTGCCTCTGAACTTCTTCCCGCGGCTTCGTTGCTCCAAGCGGCCATCGCTTCAGGCGGCAACACTCTACCAATTTTGATCACTGTCAGTAGTGTAGGAAATTTCTAGTTGCTCTACTTCCTTGCTGACACTTGGTGTTGTCTGCCATTTTCTTTTAGCCATTCCGATGGGCATGTGGTGGTATTTCATGATGGTTTTGGAATTGAACACTATTTCAAGTTCGTTTTGTTTTGGTTTTGGCCATTTGGAAATCCTCTTTGTGAAATTCTGATTCAAGGATGTTTGTCCTTTTTTTCCCCTTAAGTAATCTGTCCTCCTTCTCCTTCTCTTGCTCCTTTATTTTTGGCTATGCTGGGGAATCAAACCCAGGACCTCATCCACCAGAGGTACAGCTCTTATAGTGTCTCTTGATTAACACAAATTTTAGTTATAAAAGAGTCTAGTTAGTAGCCGGGCGCGGTGGCGCACGCCTGTAATCCCAGCACTTGGGAGGCTGAGGCAGGAGGATCGCGAGTTCAAAACCAGCCTCAGCCATGGCGAGGCACTTAGCAACTCAGTGAGACCCTGTCTCTAATAAAATACAAAAAAGGGCTGGGGATGTGGCCCAGTGGTCGAGTGCCCCTGAGTTCAATCCCCGGTACCAAAAAAAAAAAAAAAAAAAAAAAAAAGTCTAGTTGGTGCATTTTTCTTCTGTACTGTTAATTTGTTTGGCGGTGTTGAGGATTGAATCCACCAGTGCTCTACCAGTAAGCTATATTCTCAGTCCCCTTTTTATTTTTTATTTATTTTTTTTAAAACAATATTTATTTATTTGCTTTAGTTGTACTCAATGCGTTTATTTGTACATGGTGCTGAGGATCGAACCTGGGCCGCGCACGTGCTGGACGAGCGCTCTACCGCTGAGCCACAACCCCAGCCCCCCCCTTTTATTTTATTTATTTTTTTGAGAGAGGGTCTCTCTAGGTCACCAAGGCTGACCTCCAAATTGCAATCCCTCTGCCTCAGTCTACCCAGCTTCAGTTAGTGTTTTTTGAGGTTCCATTTAGAAAATCATTACCTACTTGAAATCGTGAAGATATTTTCCTCTTCTAAAATATTTTCCCTTTCACACTTAAAATCAACTATCTGAAATGGATTGTATGTACAGTGTGAAGTAAGGGGTCAATATTCATATTTTTCCATTTGGATAACCAACTGATAAAACGCCATTTTTCTTTTTAAAACTGTGGCTGTGTAGTAAGACTTGAATGTCATGAAGAAAATCATCCGACTTTGTTGTTCTGTTTTTAGGAGTGCTTTAGCCGTTTTGGGTCCTCTGTTTCTTCATATAAATTTTAGAATCTGCTTATAATAAAAATTAGTCTAGGACTTTTTTTTTTTTTTTTTTTTTGTGGTACCAGGGATTGAACTCAGGGGCACTTGACCACTGGGCCACATCCCCAGCCCTTTTTTGTGTTTTTATTAGAGACAGGGTCTCACTGAGTTGCTAAGTGCCTCGCCATTGCTGAGGCTGGCTTTGAACTCGCGATCCTCCTGCCTCAGCCTCCCAAAGTGCTGGGATTACAGGCGTGCGCCACCGCGCCCGGCTTAGTCTAGGACTTTTAAAAATATTTATTTATTTGCTTTTAGTTGTACACAATGCATTTATGTTTACGTGGTGCTGAGGATCAAACCCGGGCTGTGCACGTGCTAGGTGAGCGCTCTACCGCTGAGCCCCAACCCCAGCCCTAGTCTAGGATTTTGACTAGAATTGCATTAAATCTGTAGATCAACTTGATGAAATCAGAAGACTTCATTATAATATTGAGTCTTCCAACCCAGGGTCATGGTCTATCCTTGCATTTATTTAAGTACTCTCTTCTTTTTCTTCATGTGGAGGATCAAAACCAGAGCCTCCGTGAACTAGGGCAAGCACTCTACCACTAAGCTTCATCTCCACCCCTTACCTATTCTTTAATTATTTTGGGGGTGGGTGGGTACCAGGGATTGAACTCAGGGGCACTCGACCACTGAGCCACATCTTTTGGGGGTGGGTGGGTACCAGGGATTGAACTCAGGGGCACTCGACCACTGAGCCACATCCCCAGCCCTATTTTGAACTTTATTTAGAGACAGGGTCTCACTGAGTTGCTTAGCGTCTTGCTTTTTGCTGAGGCTGGCTTTGAACTCGCGATCCTCCTGTCTCAGCCTCCTGAGCCTCTGGGATTACAGGCATGGGCCACCACACCCAGCTCCTTTAATTTTTTTGAAAATAATTTTGTAGTTTTCCATGACGAGATCTTATATATCTTTTATTTGATTTATTTTAGGTTTTTATTGGTTTGTGTTATTGAGACTCAGAAAATAATACCGAAAGCGTGCCACACTAGCATACTTTGAACTGGAGGAGTTTGGAAGCTGGATGTCCAGTGGCGCGCACCTATCACCCCAGCGACTCAGGTGGCAGAGGCAGGAGGATGGCAAGTTCAAGGCCAGCCTCAGCAATTTAGGAAGACCCTGTTTCAAATTTGAAAATAAAAAGGACTGAGGATGTAGCTCAGTGGTAAAGCTCCCCTGGGATCAGTCCAGTACTAAAAAAATTAATTAAAATTAAAAAGTAAAGAAGATGGAAAGGCCCAGAAGCAAGGTCTCTCTCCTGCCCTCCATCTCCTGTTTCCCCCACGTGAGTCACAGAAACTGGAATTCCTTTTCCCCAAGGTGAGTCATAGAAGCTACAGCTCTCCCCAAAAGCAAACCACAAAACCTAGAAAGACCACTTTCTCCCTTCTCCCTGGGAGCCCTAAATTGCAGAGACATCCTGCCCCATGCCTGGGCAGAAGGAATGAGCACAGAGAGGCCAAGAAGAATCTGAACAGACCAGCCTCAGTCTATTCCCATTAGATCATATACTCCTGTCCATCCATTCTTCATCAAACCTTAGTGTAAAAATAGCCAGGTTTTTTTGTTTTGTTTTGTTTTGTTTTTTTGTTGTTTGTTTGTTTTGTTTTTTCTGGGTCTTGATTTCTAGAAGCTCCCCTGTCACACAAGACTTTTTTCTTTTTTGGTTGTGGGGATTGAACCCAGGGGTGCTCTACCACTAAGCTGCATCCCCAATCCCATTTTTTATTTTATTTTGAGACATGGTCTCACCAAGTTGCTGAGGCTGACCTTGAACTTGGGATCCTTCTACCTCAGCCTCCCCCAAGTGACTGGGATTACAGGTGAGTGCCACCATATCAGGTTCATACGAAACTTTCTCTCTCTGTGTGTGTGTGTGTGTGTGTGGTGATTTGGGGGATCAAACCCAGGCAAGTGCTTTATCACTAAGCCATATACCTAGCCCCTCACACAAAACTTTGATTAAATAAATTTGTTATTCTATTCTCTTATTAAACTGTCTTTTGCTTAGTAGTGCTGGCTGTGATGCTTATGATAAAAGGTAAGGAAAGGTGTCACAGCTTTCTACTCTTACAGTGATATTGTATAGCATTTTAAAATTTTAGCTAAAATTTTAACTGTTTCATTTTTAAATGTAAAAGTCTATTTGTATGTTGCAGGGTTATAGACATATAATTGACTTTCTAATATTGACCTTGGATACAGCAACCAAGCCAAATCCAATTACTGATTCCAATAGTTCATCTGTAGATTCTTCCAGAAAGTTCTCTGTACTCAGATTATATCCTATGAATCATGACAGTTTCACCTTTTTCCTTTCTTTATGCCTCTTTTTTTTTTTTTTCTTGTTTTATTGCATTGGCTTCTACCTCTAGTACTAGGTTAAAGAGAGGTGGTGGGATTGATCTAAATCACTATCAGGTGTGAGGAAGAACTTGACACAGGCAACATATTTTGAAACATATCCTCCATCTTGGAACAAAAGTCACCTCAGGTAAACCCCAGACAATTCCCCACCATCATACAAAGAAACCTCAAACAATACTCCATCATCATACAAGGAAAAGAAATTGTTATCTGGGACTGGAATCCTGAAAAGTCCCTGGTTAGACATTAGGATAGTGAGTGCCTCAAAGAATGGAGGAGAGGAACACAAAGATTTTTCCCTGACCACTCGCTAGCAATGGCCAAATTCCCCTATTCCCTCACTCCCCTATGATTTCACCAGGCTCTAAAGGGAAGACAGTCTCCACTGAGCCCTCCTCTGCAGGTTTATCCTGAATAAACCTGTTCTACCTGAAGCTGTAGCTACTATTCTTCTTTTGTCCTCCTCTTCCTCCTCCTCTCCTCCTCCTCCTCTTTCTTCTTCAGCCTCCTCCTCCTCTTCTTCTCCTTCCTCTCTTCCTCCTCCTCCTTCTTATTCCTCTTCTTCCTCCTCTGTCTCTTCCTCTTCCTCCTCTTCTCCCTCTTCTTCCTCTTCCTCCTCCTCTCCTCCCTCTCCTTCCTCTCTTCCTCCTCCTCCTTCTCCTTCTCCTCCTCCTTTTTTTCCTTCTTCTTATCCTCCTCTTCCTCCCCCTCTTTTTCCTCATCTTCTCCTCTTCCTCGTCCTCTTTCTCCTTCTTCCTCTCCTCCTTGTCTGCCTCCTCCTTCCTCTTCTCCTTCCTCTCCTTCTTCCTCTTCTCTTCCTTCTTCTCTCCTTCATTCAGCTCTTTCCTTACAACGGGAAGCGTCAGGAACATCGTGTGCAGGATACCACTGTGGATGGAGGGAGAGAGGGACGGAGGCTGCATGCATATATTTGCTTTGAATCTTTCTGGAAGGTAGACCAGGAACTGATAATCCATCACCAAGGCCACAAGTAGTTGGATGGGGGTTTGATGCAGAACCCAGAGTGAAAACAAAAATAACCAAAACAGGGACAGACCTGGATGGGCCTGCGATGCCTTTTATGAAGCACCAGAGGGACACGTTTCCAGGAGAGAAAATGACAACTGGTCACTAGAGGGGTCTGATTTCTGTAGGGTTTAAGTGAGACTTGAACCATAGCAGGATGCCTCGGCTGGGCAGTCAGGAGGCAGGTGTTAAAGTTCAGAGCCCGCGGTTGCTGGGAAGTGGTGAAAGGCCAGAGGCCTGTTCTCCTCTCTCCAGGGACCCATGGTCCTCCTTCCTGGCCAGTGAGGGGGTGAGGGGGTGCTGGCTTGAGAACTCATCTGGCAGGAATGCGCAGGAATGGAGGGGTGATCTGTCTCCTCACACTTTGAGACCCGCAGAGAGTCACGAACAGTTTCTTGGCAGCACCAGGCGACCCTCTGGATGCAGGGGACGGGGTGCACTGTTTGAGAAGGAAGGAGGCCCAGAGAAGAGGCCCGCTCTGGCTGTCTCCTGGGAGTTTCCTGGTCTCTGTTTTCCTACTGCTTCCTCTAGGGGGTCTCACCAGCATCTTCAAAGTCTCTAACCCATAAATCACCATAAAAATTACCTTTGAAGAAACTGGCAGGAGTCATTACCTCCAGGTGACTGGAGGGTTGGAAGGAGCCTTATTTTCGCCGTTAGAGCATGCAGTGTAAGACTGATTCAAAAATAAACTTAGTGTTTATTTTATCATAAATACACGAGATTAAATCACTACTGGGTTGAGAGGATCACTCTCGGGAAGACGCCTCTCTGGGAGAAGGTGTTGGGGTGCCAGCCACTCATCCCCACCGTCACTGTGCTTCTGATGTGGAGAAAAGAATGGGACGGAAGCCAGGGGCCCCTGAGGGAACACAGTAAGGAGCCTTGCACAGAGAAGGGTATGAGAAGGTGGGAGCCATGGCTGACCCAGGGAGAGGGCAGGGCAGCTCCTGCAGAAAAAGATGCTGAGTCACGAGATGACACAGCACCGGAGCAGGAAGCAGAGGCCCTGCTCCTGAGGGACCCTCAAACCAGAGGAGAGGTTGCTGCTCCCAGGGGCCCAATGTCTCTTTGATCCCCCATCTGTTCCCCACCCCCACAGTTTCTGAGAATTCCATGTCCCTGAAGCTCAGGCAAATTCTTTGTGGGTCATAGATGGCCATAAATCTGTGACCTCCTTCCCCAGCTGCTGGTCCTTCCGGAGCCCTCAGGCTGGAAGTCCTCATCAGGGCTGCGGTGTCTCTGATCCATCTGGGGCAGTCCTCCTTCGTATCCTTCCCCTCTTTGTCTTGTGCCCAGCTTCAGGTTGGATGCCCGTCCTGTAGCTGGGGATATTCCAAAACCCTCACTATCCCTTTTCCCAGAATCTCCCCTTTTCCTCCCTAACTCTGTGAGGCTAGGGAGAAGGCTTCCTGGGGCCCCAGTAACAAGATGGAGCCAATCACAGAGACCAGAAGATCCAGTTCTGGGCCACAGCGAGGCCCCCTCCCAGGCCAGTTACAAAAATATCCTATTAGAAAAAACAACAATTCAAAAGAGAGCGGGCGACCTCCCGCAGAGCGGCCAGTCTCGGCCTGGTCAGGTCTTACCACCACCAAGCACTCCAGGCTGGCCCTGGGCCTCATCCACCACCTCAGCCTCCTGCTGTGTCCCTGTCCCACACAGGGCTCGCCCAGCCTCTGACTTCCTGCGGGACTTTGGGTAAATCGCCCCTCCTTAACCTCGGCTTCCCACCTCTGGGCTTCCCAGGAGTGAGACTTCCCAGCTTGGCCTCAGTGGCCGAAAGCCCCATCTTGCCCTGCTGGGGAAATCACCTGGGGATGGCTCTGTGGGGACAGAGCTGGGGATCTGGTGTTGGGCCAGTGGGACTTTCTGGGAGCCCAGGCTGGATTTGGACTGTCCTAATGGAGCGTCTGAGTCACCATCCTGTCTTGAGTAATAAAGGCTAGAAAAAGACTTGAGCCTGTTTCCAAATCTTGTTTTCCCTGACCAGGCCTGAGGAGAACCGTCCAGCAACAACATCCTACTGATAATAATAATGTCATCCTTCTCCCCCCAGATTCATTCCCAGTGCTGCACCTGTCCCAAGCCAGGGGACAGGAGCAGCGGGGTAGCTGGGATGACAGTCTGGGGTCAGGTCACAGCTGTCACTACTTTACCTCTCCCAGCCTCAGTCTCCTCATCTGTAAAATGGAACAGGTGCCTTTCCCCCTAGGTTGCTCTAAAGGACATGCATGCCAGCCACGCAGTGTCTAACAGGCCAACACCTGGGAGGGACCGGGGTCTGGGCCCAGGCTCCGTCAACACCTGCCTCTCTGCCTTCTCCGGAACCAGGCCCATTTCACTCTCCCCACAGTGTGCCAATCACCGGCACCAAGAGTTTTGCAAATGAGAAAGTTTATTCACCAGGCGGCCATGCACGGACACCAAAGAGCAAGTCTCAAATCCGCCTCCCGGAGGGCGACTGGAGGTTGGGAGGCACTGGGTGGTCTGTGCAAGCTGCATCTGCGGTTACCATGGAGACCCGAGCGGCACAGGTATTATCTGTGCCTCCTCGGAGATGGGTGACTAGAAGTCAACTAAAAGCAAGTAACTAGGAGCAGGTGGAGCGGTCAGGACTGACAGGTTGTTGAGGTTTCCTCTCTGTTTCAAGACAAGAACATCCCCCAATTTAGGGGGCACTTCGGTTGTCCCGCTCTCTGTGGTGACCCCAACACCCAGCACATGACAGATAACCCGAAAGCCTACTTTGCACTCGGACCCAGTGGCTGTGTCTTTGTCAGTCTGCTTTCCTTCTCTGGGCCGAGCCTTCGTCTGGGATGGACATGGGTTTGTCTGAGCTCACACTTTAACATCAAGGCACAGGGGAGCACTGGGTCACCACAGGGTCTGTGGCAGGCAGAACGGGCCTGGTGTTATTGCTGCTCCACACTAGCTGTGTGACCTAAGAGAACGTTTGTTTTGAGCCTGAGGCTCAGTTTCCTTATCTGTAAAATGGGTCCAGATTCTCCCTACTTCTCAATCTCATTTTGAGCCATCAATGCAGAAGGCTTAAACAAGGCTTAAACGTGTGCCACCACGCCCGGCGAGATTTTTTTTTTTTTTTTTAATTATAAAACATCGGGGGCAGTTTGGGTATACTTTTAATAAACTGGGTTCAAAGAAGACCTCCCAGCCGGGCGCGGTGGTGCACGCCTGTAATCCCAGCACTTGGGAAGCTGAGGCAGGAGGATGGCGAGTTCAAAGCCAGCCTCAGCAATGGCAAGGCACTTAGCAACTCAGTGAGACCCTGTCTCTAATAAAATACAAAAAAGGGCTGGGGAATGTGGCCCAGTGGTCGAGTGCCCCTGAGTTCAATCCCTGGTACCAAAAAAAAAAAAAAAAAAAAGAAGACCTCCCACTCTGACCCCCAGGTCGGGATCTCTGGGGGGACAATGCCAGGAGGAGGGCGTGGCAGAAAAAGACATGGAAGTTAGTCACAGGCACACCTTATTGTGAAAGGTACAAAAGGAAAGTGAAAGCTGTCCCCCCCCCCCCCCCCCGCCCCCCAGGGAATCAAAGACAAGAGCCTTTGGTGATTCACCGGATGGGGAGGCAGGAGAACCACGAAAACAGAGAAGGAAAACAGGCCTGTGGAAAACAGTTCCAGTCTGCGTAGCCCTCCCGTCTGGTGGGGCTGTTGCTGCGACATGGTGTCCTGCTGGCACTGACTGGGCTCCTTGCCAGCATGCGGCCATGGCCCGGGGCGGACACGGGGTGGGGCGCTCCCCAAAGCAGCACCCCTGTCTTCTCCAGGTTAGGCAGGGATGTCCAGAGCTGGTTCCTGCTAAGGAGGAGGCCACCAAGAGCCAGCTCTGCCTAAAGTCCTGTCCCCTCATGCTCTGGCTGTGGTCACCTGGGTCCTCCGTCCCCAGAACCACAAGCATTTCCCCAGCCAGGCTGAGACAGAAGGGGAAGGTCTCCAGAACTCAAATGCCGTTTTCTGACTTCCTTATGATAAAAGTGGTCCAAGCTGCAGTGGCTCTCGCCTGTAATCCAAGTGGCTCAGGAGGCTGAGGCAGGAGGATGGCAAGTTCAAGGCCAGTCTCAGCAACTTAGCGAAACCCTTCCACGAAATAAAAATCAAAAAGGCTGGGGATGTAGCTCAGTGGTAAAGTTCCCCTGAGTTCAATATCCAGCACCCCCCCCCAAAAAAAAGGAGTCCACGTTCAAGAGTCCATGAAAGAGGTTCCAAGAGCGCCAAGCGTGGAGCGTCCTCTAATTCCCTTTCCTAGAGCACACTGAGTCACAAGGTCGCTCGGCTGGTCTCAGGGTTGTCCTTAGCCCTGGGACGTGGCAGGGGTAATGATGCTCTTTTTTTTTTTTTTTTTTTTTTTTTTTTTTTTGGTACCAGGGATTGAACTCAGGGGCACTTGACCACTGAGCCACACCCCCAGCCCTTTTTTGTATTTTATTAGAGACAGGGTCTCACTGAGTTGCTAAGCGCCTTGCCATTGCTGAGGCTGGCTTTGAACTAGAAAACCTCCTGCCTCAGCCTCCCAAGTGCTGGGATCACAGGCGTGCAACACCATGCCTGGCACGATGCTCATTTTATAGATGAGAAAACTAATTATGAAGGAAAAGAGAGTGACGGAGGTCACCAACTGAACAGTGGCAAAGTTGAGATTTGAACGTGGCTCTCCTGCCCCACAGTCTGGAACTTTCCAAGAGTCTATTCCACAAGGCTGCCAGGGGTTCAGGCTCTGAATGACTCCACCCTGGGTTCACAGCCCCCTTCACCCACCCACCACCCGGCCCTGCCCAGCCACGCAGAGTGGCCAACCCGGCTGCGCCCGCACACACCCCAACAGGGCGGCTCCCCCATCCCCAGGCCAACACACACCCACCCTGTTCACTCACATGTGGGCAGTGGTCGTGAGCACCCCCTCGCTCGCGGGTCCTCACTGGTAGAGACACGCTCACACGCAGCCCATCCATGCGGGACACACGCTCCGTCCCCCCAGCCTCCCCTCCTGCCCTCTGTCACAGTCCACCCCTCAGAGAGGACACATTCCCTCATGGCCAAGCTGTCACCACAGAAGTTCACCCACTGCCACCTGAAGGAACTCGGGGTGCCGACTTCTAAGTGAGCGACTGTGCCCGGATGCCACCTTGCCCCACCACGCCACCCTCCTCTCTGCCCTTGCCCTCTCCCAGAGCCTCAGACTCCTGCCCTCCTCCCCTACCATGGCCCTAGAACCTCGCAGAGTTTGGTGAGGAACTGGGCAGTCCCAATTGTCACCCGGGGTTGGTGTGCACAGACATCTCAGAGGGGCCCCTGAGGTGGGAGCCTGCCCCAGGCCTGGCCACCTGTGGGTTCTCCAGTTGCCCATCACCAACTGCTCAGGTCCCTTGCCTTGGTGTCCCCCCAACAGTCCTGCACACTGGCTCTGACCCCACTTGGCTCCCTGGCACACCCAAGGCATAGGGGACTTCATGAAAATGCACCCTGCCCCCAATCTACCTGCAGTCCCCAGGGCGGGGGCAGAGTGGGTGCTTTTCACAGTCCCTAACTAGGTGAGGAGCTGCACCCCAGGAAGCCGTCTGGGGGACTCAGTCCGCAGTGGTGACCTGCCGGAACACTGCCCTCGGCTCCCGGCATTCATCTGCTCAATTAACACAGACTGAGATCACCTGCGGCTCCGGGGTCAGTGGGGAGCAAAGAGGCCAGGCAGGCCCCGCTGCACGGAGTAGGGGCCGTGGTGGGGCCCCTGGGACCTGAGGATCACACGTGCACACACACGGCACACTTGCTTGCTGCCACACACGGTGCTGAGGGTTCTGGCTGAGCCAGGCTCGGGGTCAGGGGAGGGCAGGGGCGCCCGCGGGCAGCTGAGGGCCAAGTGCAGGCGCCCAGCTCCCGCAGCCACCCTGAACTTCTTCCAGGTTGCCTGACCTAGAAAAATACTGCGTCAGACACTCCTGTCTTTACGTCTGAAGGAGAGCGTGATAAACCAAGGCACTTCCTCTACATCTCTGCAGCCACCTTTGGAGAACAAAGAGGGGGTCAGTAATGTTCTTTTTTTAGAATAAAAAGTGATGTTCGTGGCTTTTTTTTTTTTTCTTTTCCTTTTGCAAAAACAGGACATTTTGAGGGAGGTGGCCCCCTGGGGCGTCTCTGGTGGGGTCAGGACACCTGACCTTTACTGCCCTGCGATGGCCGGCTGCCTCAGTGAGTCTGCCTGTCGCCATCCAGCACCTTGCTGGGCAGACCCCACCCATGCCCACCTGACACCCTCTCCCAAGGTCCCCAGGACCACGGACCTAGGCAGGTTTTCTAGAACCTGGATCCCAGCAGCCACGGAAAGGCTGCAGGAAGCAGCAGAGAAGGCAGAAAGCTGTAGGCAGACCAAAAGTCCAGAGGGAAGCTGGGAGTTATTTGAAGATGAGAGAATTTCCGGAGGAAGTGTTGAAACTCCAGTGGCTCCGCGCCTGTGGGAAAGCGCCGCGGCTTCTGGTTCCTGCCCCTCCCAGAGTCGCAGCCCCTTTCTCCCTCCTTGGAAGCCCTGAGCTTGGGGACTTCATGAAGCATATGAAGATGTGTGTTGATAAAGGGAAAATGAAATATTTGTCCCTTTGTATTTTCCCAGGATCCTCAGCTTTCCTGGAGAAGCCGATGTCTCAACTTTTTTTTTATTTTTTTAATTTCCTTTTCAGTACCATGGATTGAACCCAGGGGTACTCTACCCTTGAACTAAATCCCCAGCCCTTTTAATTTATTTATTTATTTTAATTTGAGACAAGGTCTTGCTAAATTGTGCAGGTTGGCCTCAAACCTTTGACCCTCCTGCCTCAGCCTCCCAGGAAGCCGGGATTACAGGCGTGCCACACCACACCCTCCCTCCATCGGAACCCTCAAGCCTCCTGGTTATGGTTTAGATATGAGGTGTCCTCCAAAAGCTCATGTGTGAGAGACATGCAAGAGAGTTTAGAGGTGAAACGACTGGGTTATGAGAGGTGTAACTGGTGCTTTAGTCCACTTGAATGGGTTAACTGGGAGGGCGCTGCAGACAGGTAGGATGGGGCTGGAGGAGGCGGGTCACTAGGGGTGTGCCTATGAGCTTTGTATTTGTACCTGGTGAGTGGAGCTCTCTTGGTCACCTGTTGCCATATCGTGAGCTGCTTTCCTCTGCCATACCTTTTGGCCTTGGTGTTCTGCCTCACCTTGGACCCAGAGCAATGGAGTCAGCTGTCTGTGGACTGAGACCTCTGAAATTGTGAGTGCCCAATAAACTTTTCTCTTCTAAAATTGTTCTTCTCAGGTCTTTCAGTCACAGTGGCACTAAACAAAAAAAAAACAAAACAAAAAAAAAAAAAAAAAAAAAACCTGACCAACACACTCCTCTATAGCACTCTGGGCTCTCCTCAGACCCTTCTCCTCTCAGCCCCACCCCAGGGCCTTTGCTCATGCTGGGCTCCCACACGGAATGCCTTCCCCTTCCTCTCAACCCATGTGGGTTAGCCCTGTCTTTCTTTGTCCACATTTTCCTGCATGTTTCTCTTCTTTGGTGGCCTTGGAGTTCTTTTCTGCTAGGCAGTATTTGATCTCTTGTGTCCTAATGTTCTGTAGGCAAGCCATGCAGGCCAGCACTAACCAATAGAAGTACAACAAAAGCCACAAGCATAATTAAAAATTTCTATCAGCGACATTGAAAAAGTAAATAGAAATGGATGAAATTAACTTTAACAATATATGTATTTCACCCAACACAACCAAAGTGTTATCATATCAACATGTAATCAATAGCAAAAATCAATAATAAAAGTCTGGGACTATAGCCAAGTGGTAAGGCTCTTGCTTGCTTAGTATGCATGAGGCCCTAGGTTTGATTCCCAGCACCACAGAAACAAAAATTAACAGAAAAATAGTTTACATTTTTGTCTTGAACTGCCTTTGAAATCCAGTTTGCATTTCACACTTAGGATCCATCTCAGTTCACAAGAGACGCATTTCATATGTTCGGAAGCCACTGGCTAGTGGTGGGAGACGAGCACATGCAAAGGCCCTGAGGAGGGAACAGACTTTGTGCATTGGTAGATTAGAAAGATGGAGTAGGAGTTGGAGGTGGGAGATGAGGTTGGACTTGTGATCCGGGCAGGCTCGGGTGAGGCAGGCAGGATGTCTTGGGGGTCTTGGGGATAGTAGCTAGTAGTAGCTACTAATTTGGACAGTGCAGGCCCGGGCTGTATTTACATTCGGGTTACATGTGACAGAAGTTCACATCAGGGCCGGGGTGTAGCTCAGAGGTAGGGTGTCTGCCTAGTGTGCTCCGGGCTTTGGATTGGATTCCCAGCACTGAAAAGACCAAGCAGAGATGGTTTCAGACCCAAAGGTTTCCAGGCGTTCGGGTAAGGCACCAGAGGCCTGGCTGCGTGTGCTTCCCGCTTCTCTTCAGGCAGGTCTGGGTAGCGTGGCCTGGCAGCCACCTGTGCTCAGCCCCCTGACCCCGCACCCGGCCTCTCCCCCCCAGACTCCAATTGGACCAAGTGAATCTTGCGCTCATTTCTGAACCAATCAGCGTGTGCCTAGGCAAGCGGACTGGGCTGATTGGCCAGACCCACCTCACGTGCCCACTTCCTGTCTGGAAGAAATGTCGAGCTCCCCTGACCTGCTCGGGCTGAGTGGGCAGGCGTGGGCAGCCACTGTATGGGAGGTGCGGCTGGGGGCTCATCCAATCCGAGGCCCACTGAAGGGTCTTGGGATGTCAGGTTGAACCTGTGGGCACTGCTTCGGCCTAGGGAAAATAGCGGGGGATGATCGGGGCCCCAGGGCCCCCGAGCTGCAGCCCTGACACCCCACATTGAGGACCAGGCCACCCCGAGCGAAAGCTCTGCCCTTGCGCAGCCACAGCCGTACCACAACCTCCTGGCCCAGAGCGCAGGGCAGAAGGGCCTTCCTGGTCTGGAGGCCCGCAGTCCAGATGGGCCAAAGGGGCAGAGTCGACGCGGAAGACTGCAGGGGAAGGAGAGAGCAACCATGTCCTCACCAGAGGGCCCCCAGACTTCCTGGGCTCCATCAGAGGGGGACAGAGCACTGGCTTCAAGAGTGCAGGCGGTCTACTTGTCCATCTATCCACCCATCCCATCTGTCTGTCCGAGCATGCAGTACCTGCTCACCAAGCCCTGGGACAGACACTGCACTACCCACCAGATGGCCAAGGTCCCTGCCTCCCCAGATCAGAGCCCGGTGGACAGGAACATGGTCAGTAAGTAAGCTAGCAAATGAGGGCAGCAAATTAGATCTGACACAGGTAGGGCAGGTAGCAAGTGAGAGGTGTGGGGGACCTGCTACCAGTCCTGCACAATCTGAAGGAAGATGTCTCCAGACAGAGGAAACATCACTTGCAAAGGCCCTGAGGCAGGAACAGGCTTTGTGTATTGGTAGATTAGAAAGAGGGAGGAGGAGATGGAGGTGGGTGATGAGGTTGGACACGTGGACCAGGCTGACTTGAGTGAGGCAGGCAGGATATCTTGGGGGTCATGAGGATGGCACTATAGAGATTCTCTCTGCAAAGGGAGGTTGCCAGGTAAGAACTTGCCCCACATACTCACCAGGTGTGAGAAAGGTCACACTGCTCTATTTGCTGGGCTCACAGTTACATCCACCACTGACTCAGTTCTGGGCCCTCACGTGCTCAGCATGCATTAACCCATTCGACTTCTTCAACAATCCTGGGAAACCCATTTCACAAATGGGAAAACTGAGGAATGGGGCTGGGGTTGTGGCTCAGCGGTAGAGCGCTCGCCTAGCACGTGCGCGGCCCGGGTTCGATCCTCAGCACCACGTACAAATAAATGCGTTGTGTACAACTAAAGCAAATAAATAAATATTAAAAAAAAAAAAAAACAAAAACCTGAGGAATGAAGAAGCTAAGTTACCTCCCTAAGGCCACAGAGCTAGCTATTGGCAGGAGCAGGATTTGAACTCAGCTGGTTCCAGAGCCACATCAGCCCTGCTGCCCCAGGTTAAAACTGGCCCTGCGTCCCCTGCATATCAGGGTACTAAGTGGCAGAGTCAGGGCCATTCCCGGGGTGACCCTGTGGTTTGGGGCACAGCAAGCAGTCCCGAGGACTTAGAAGTGAGCTTCTGGCCTCTGATCCGTTCTGGTCACACTGAGGTGCTCACGGTCCATGTGATCCCAACCTGAGAAACTGGGCCACAGCTTTCTCCACGCCAAGGGTGAACCTGGGGGTCTTTGGCTTCAGCTCCAGAGGGACCGAGCATGCCCACGCCATCCCGTGGGGGAGCCACAGCTGCCTCCTCCACCTTGCCCCGGCCTCCCAGCCCCTGGAGCCGGCCTGGCTTCGCCTTGCAGGACGGAGCGGCACAGCCCAGGGCTTTGGCAGGGCGGCTCCTGCTGCCCACCCCCAGCCAAGGGAAACAGTGCCTGAGGCCCAGGAGCCTGGCCAGACTGTCCCCTCTGCAGTGCTGGGAAAAGTCTCCTCTTTCTTTTAAGTCTCCTCCAATAATGAGAGCAGGACTAAATATAGCACCTCCAAGTCCAGCCTGCCACCTGAATTGGCAAAGCCCTCATGTCTTTTTTTTTTTTTTTTTTTAAAGAAACAATATAAAGAAAATCACCCAGCACAGTGCTAGTCACATATTCGTTCTCAAGTAGGGGTGTTGAGCCAGACACATTAGCTTTATTGGCTGTGTGACTCTAGGTAAGTTTCTTGGTCTCTCTGAGCCTCGTCTTCCTCATCTGTAAAGTGGGCGTAATGCGTATCACTGTGGTGCCGTTATGAACGTGAGGTAAATAATGGAGATAAAGGAAGCACCTGGTAAAACTCAGCTTTCTGCCACCCTTTTCCTAGGCAGGTGGGTGAGGTGTCCTCAAGTCCCAGGAATGCCAGGATTCCCCCTTTCAGGTCCCTTGACAGATGACCACTAGGTCTCCACTTGGTTCACTGACTTCACAGTCCTGAGGAAGCCTGGGGCAGGAAGAGCCAGCTTAGGGACTTCCCCGGCCGCTGGTGGGCTTTCCAAACCAAGTCAGGGACTTTTCTCTCCCCAGCAGGACAGATGCCCAGAGCCAGGAATGGGTGAGGCCTGTCCCTTGTGGGTCCATTGTTAGTGTCCAGGCTGCTGATAAGGAGAAAGGACACAAACAGGAGGAGCAGCATTTCTGGTCTTGGGGCCTTGGGGCTAGAATGAGGTCCTGCGAGCCTTCCTCTAGACCAGGGTGAAAACAAGACCCCAGACAGCACCTCCAAGTGCACCCTGCCACCTTCTCTTGTCTCTCTCCTTTTAACTCAGTGAGAGCTCATCAAGGAGGCCCTCTCAAACCCACTGCTATGACTGCCCCTTGTCACCCTGATCACTGTTAAAGCATCATTGCGGGGGGGGGGGGGGGGAGGTGGTACTGGGGATTGAACTCAGGGGCACTTGGCCACTGTGCCACATCCCCAGCCCTATTTTGTATTTTATTTATTGACAGGATCTCACTGACTTGCTTAGTGCCTCACTTTTGCTGAGGCTGGCTTTGAACTTGTGATCCTCCTGCCTCAGCCTCCCAAATTGCTGGGATTACAGGTGTGTGTCACCACACCGAGCTAAAGCATCATTTTAAAGATAATTTAAAAATGACTCTCAGCTGAGGGTGTGGCTCAATGGTGGAGATATTGTGGAGCATACACAAAACCCTAGGTTCAAACCCCAGCATCAAAAAAGAAAAAGAAAAAAGAAAAATGACTCTAATATAAATATAAATGAAGATGTACAAGTTCTTTTTTTTTTTTTTTTTTTTTTTTTCCCTGTGTTGTTGATTGAACTCAGGGCCTGTCATATGCCTGGGAACTGCTGTACCACTGAGCTACATCCCCATACCAAATATTTTATTTAAGTCATAATTAATGGGGTAATTGGTGTGCTCTTACAATCTGTCCAAGAGAACTGAGGGCTACTGATGTATCGGCAATTGAGAATGCTAACGTGAATTCATGAATGGGTGGAAAATTGGTCAATATCCATAGGACGGTAATCGATTGCATTCCCCTCGCACAAAATTCACTTCCATGACCATGGACAACAATCATTTGTGGGCTGAGGTTGTGGCTCAGAGGTAGAGCACTCACCTAGCATGTGTGAGACCCTGGGTTCAATCCTCAGCACCACGTAAACATAAAATAAGGGTTTTGTGTCCACCTACAACTAAAAAATAAATATTGGAAAAAAAAAAAAAGAATCATTTGCTCATGAAAGTAATGCAAGCGGCAAGGCCCTAGAGAAGCAGATGGGTGCGTTATCTCTGCTCATTTTGTCTGTTCATTGGATGGGGTTAACTCTGCTCATTTTGTCTGTTCATTGGATGGGGTTAACCCTGAGAGGCTAGGATTGCAGGTGTGGGCTGCCACTACACCAGGCCCATTCCAAAGTCTCTCAGAAGCTTCTTCCAATATTGATCAGCCCCTGAACTTAGTGTTCACCTGCTTCTTATCTTTCCGGGTGGCTCTATGTTTGAATGTACCTTGAGGGGGGACATTGTTTTGTTACACCTGGCACATAGCAAGTGCTCAATAAATATTGGCTCCCTTTCTGGTGTCCGGAGCAATTTGTATTTAGAGAAGGACAAAGCTAAATCTTAAGGAATCAATTCAACCAGGAGGGGGGATTTGGGACAGGGAGAAGAGAGGGTTTCATCATCCATCAAATAACCAGGACCGGGGCTGGGACTGTGGCTCAGTGGCAGAGCGCTCACCTCGCACGTGCGCGGCCCGGGTTCGATCCTCAGCACCACGTAAACATAAATGCATTGCATTGTGTACAACTAAAGTAAATAAATAAATATTAAAAAAATAATAATAATAACCAGGACCTCTGCTCAGCCCCAGGAGGCTGCAAGCCAAGTCCTGATGGTTCAAAGGGGACCTGATTCAGGAGTGGTTGAGAATATCCTCTGGGGAGGCTGCTCTGTGATACCATCTCAGGCAAGTGCGAGGGAACTGAGGGGTTAATGTGTCCCCAGTGATTACATCGTCTGGGCCTGACCCCTGGAGACTCCAGGGTGACTCACAGAAGTCCCCTCAGGCCCTCAGCACAGAGAGGGACAGCACCTGCCATTGCCACACAGCGAATCAGTGGCTCCTCCTGACTGCCGGCTTGTGCGCCTTTCTTGAGGGTTTGCATCCCGAGGTCCTCGGGAGAGCCTGGGGACGGGGCTTCTGAGACCCCAGGAGGGGGAGGGTGATGCCTCTTGGAAATTCCGTGGGGAAGGGCGCGCTGCGGCCCTGAGGTTTCCTGGTCCCTGGACACAGGCGTGCGTGGGCAAGTCTGGGGTAAGAGAAGAAGCGTATGGAAAGAAAAGGAGGAAGGTGCTGCGGAGGCCGGGAGAGGAGGCTGAGTCACGAAGTGACGGAATGCAAGACCGAGGGAGGATTCACGCACGGATCTTCCTTACGCACCCATTGCGTGCCAGGCACGGGGAGGGCAGTGGGGACACGGGTAGAAATAGGGGGACTCGGCTGTGCCGCTGCAGAGCCCAGGATAACAGGGAGAAGGTGAGCTAATCGCTGCAGACGCAGCTTCCACGAATGCTGGGAAGGAGCGCCGGGGCGGCCAGAGACCGGGCGTACCCGGCGTCGCCTGGTCGGGCTCCAGCCCGCCACGCGCCACCAGCCAGCGCAGGTGCACGGACCCGCGGATCTAGGGGGCGGTGCTGGGGACTGAACCCGGGGGGCGCCCGACCCCTGGGCTTTTTGATTTTGAGACAGACTCGCTGAAATGCCGAGGCTGGCCTCGAACTTGCGATCCTCCTGCGCCAGCCTCAAGGGTCGCTGGGATTACAGGTGTGAGCCACCGCGGCCGGCTGGGGCAGGTATACGGGCTTGACCGCAACGCGCAGAACCGCACAGGGGTCTGAGTGTGGCAGTGCAGGCTGCCAGCAGATGTGCCGGGATCAGAGCTGAGGCAAACAGTGAATTTACACACGTGAAAGTGACAGTCCTTAGTCTCCCGGCCTTTCGGATTCTGCAGCATGCGGCGAGCGCCCTCTGTCGGCGAGGCGCCGCGCCTGGTGCCTCTGGTCCCGCCCCTTTGAGAGAGGCTTGTGGTCTAGCCCCGCCCGAGGCCACGCAGAGAACCGGCCTGCCCACCCACCCCACCCACCCGCTATCGCCACGCATGCGCACACATGAAGTTTCTGAAGAGGTTTGCCCAAGCTTGGCTCCCGAACAGTCAGGATGGCCGAGCGGTCTAAGGCGCTGCGTTCAGGTCGCAGTCTCCCCTGGAGGCGTGGGTTCGAATCCCACTTCTGACAAAGTTCCATTTTTCCAACAGCAACGCACAGACTGTTATAATCTGATTCATTCTGTCTCACGCCTTCTTTTATCTTTCAATCCTTTTTACTATCTAGCTATTCATAACATTTTTTTTTCTAACGCACATCTGCGGAGTGTAAAAATGAAATCACACTTTTACCCAGAACCTTGGTTCGTAGAATCGAACTTACTCTTTTTCCTCATTGGTGGGAGAGAAAAACAAGCAAAAACTGCAGCTTGTCAGAAGTGGGATTCGAACCCACGCCTCCAGGGGAGACTGCGACCTGAACGCAGCGCCTTAGACCGCTCGGCCATCCTGACTTCCTGGAAAGGAGCTTGTGGGGTCCACTTTAGTTCCTGTCCCTCGAAGACGAGACTTGCCTGGGCCTTGGGCGGAGCGGCAGGACGGTGTGTGCAGTGGCTCCCGCAGTTGGGGTCAGGCGCCGTGGAAAAGCCCCGGGGCTGCAGAGACCTACCGCTGTGCTCAAACCGGCTGCCTTCCAGCTGGATGCCTGGACACTTTAAATGGGAACCTGGTGGCCTGAGCAAAACGGAAAGTCAGTTTCCCTTGCCATCAATTACGTTGGCAAATCCCAGCCACCTGCCAGGCTCTGCGCCTGACGGGCGTGGTTGGGTGCACTGCTGCCCCTCTCTGAGCGGAAGGGGAAGGAATCTGAAGCCGTCCACCAGGTTGCTGTGGGTGCAGGAGACAGAAGCCCCGCTTGCCCTGGTTTGGCCCCAGTGCCGGGCTTGCTGGCTCACAGGACGGAGGTAGGGGTGGGTGGGTGGGCAGGCTGCTAGGTCTCAGGGACTCCAAGAAGGAGGGGCGGGACCCTCTCCACCCTTGCCCTTCTCTGGTTCTCTGGAGGTAGCTCTGGTCAGGGCCTTGCTTCTCTCTGATGGACATTAAGAAGACCAAGCTCATATTCCAGATCTCTCCACCACCGAGAGGCCTTCCGGCCGTGCCTACAAGTCACCGGCTGCAGTCTCCCAGCTCCCATGCTTTCCCTCCAAGCCCACCTGTCCTGGTCAGATTACTGGGGCAATAATCCTTTGTTCAACGGCTGCCACCACCACCAGCCTGCGGCGGCTGGGGTTGGCTGAAGGCCTGGGGTTGGCTGAAGGCCTGGGCCTGAAGCCCCGCAGTAATAGAGCTTGGTCCCTGTCTGCTGGGCATGAAAGAAGGAAATGACACAGTCCCAACTGACCTAAAAGGGAAAACGTCTCATGTGGAGAAAACTCAAGAGCCCCATTTACACATTAAACACATTCACATACACACACGCACAGATCCCACGTCCACGTGTGCTTCTGTGCACAGGAACACTCGAAAGAAAACCCAGGTCACTGCCCAGTGAATAGCTCCTTGGATGATGCAAGCTGTAGGAGGGAGAGAAGGGAGGCTTTATTTCGTACATTTAAATTTTTGAATCATGTGCATATTTTATCTAATCAAAAATAAACATACGGAGCCAGGTACTGAGGGCACACCCTGGTAACCCCCGCGATTTGTGAAGCTAAGGCAGGATGGCACGTTCCAGGCAGGTCTGGTCAATTTAGCAAAAGACAGGGTCTCAAAAAAATGAAAATGGGGCTGGGGTTGTGGCTCAGTGGTAGACCATTTGCCTAGCATGTGTGAGGCACTGGGTTAGATTCTCAGCACCACATACAAATAAATAAAATAAAGGTCCATTGACAACTAAAAAAAAAAAAAAAATTTTTTTTTTTAAATGAAAATGGCTGGGGTTGTAGCTCAATGGTAGAGCACTTGCCTAGCATGTGTGAGGCCCTGGGTTCCATCTACAACACCAGAAAAAAAAAAATGTTTTTTAAGTAAACATAATTTCACCAGGTGAATCAAGGTCAATATCAATAAGTGGTAAATCCATTTGATAGTAGCTATTCTTGACATGATGTGCCCTGAACAGCACTTTACTCTGTGGTCTTCTTCCCGAAACCACATTACTCCAAGTCTAAGAATAACATCAGAAAAAAAGGTGGTTGAATGAGACGGATATCATTTTCCTTAATGCATGATTGAAGACCTGAATTGTATGAATATACTTTGTATACAAACAGTTGTATGTAAAAAGATACTAAATATATGCACTATGAGTTGTACATATTAAAAATTATAAAAATAAAATTAAAAAAAAAAAAAAGAATAACATCAGAACATCAGGTGAAGTCGGCAGGGTGGCACAGGCCTGTAATCCCAGCGGCTGGGGAGACTGAGGCAAGAGGATCGGGAGTTCAAAGCCAGCCTCAGCAAAGAGGAGGCACTGAGGCCCTAAGCAACTCAGTGAGACCCTGACCCTGTCTCTAAATAAAATACTTAAAAATAGGGCTGGGGATGTGGCCCAGTGGTTGAGTGCCCCTGAGTTCAATCCCTGGTACACTCCCCCCTCACCCCCGCCCAAAAAAAATTAGGTGAATCCATAGGAATATTCTACAAAATACCTGACCAGTACTCCTCAAAACTATCAATGTCATCAAAAACAAGATGTCTAAGAAAGAGTCACAGCCAAGAGGAGCCTAAAGACACCTGATGATGTGATTACTTGTGACACATATCATAATTAATGTAAAATGTTAAGAATAGTGGAGCTGGGCGTGTGGCGCACGCCTGTAATCCCAGCACTTTGGGAGGCTGAGGCGGGAGGATCGTGAGTTCATAAGCCAGCCTCAGCAATGGTGAGGTACTAAGCAACTCAGTGAGACCCTGTCCCTAATAAAATACAAAAAGGGCTGGGGATGTGACGCAGAGTGCCCTTGAGTTCAATCCCCGGTACCACAAAAAAGAAAAGAAAAAAAAAAAAAAAAAAAGGTGGAAACTGGGTATATGGTGTAAGTGACCTCTCTGAATTATTTTTGCAATAATTACATCTAAAATTATTCTAAAACTTTAAAAATTAAAAATATGATTCCATTGAAAGGAAATCAGTAGGACAGAGGAAAGAGACCAGGGGAGAGAGAAAGAAAGGGAAAGGGGAAATACTGGGAAATTATATTGGCCAAATTATATTGTTATATCGTGTGCATGTACAAATAAGTAACAACAAATACTACCACTTTGCACAACCAAATGCACCAAAAAAAATAAAAACAACTGGAAAAATATGATTTCATAGTTTACATATTAACAAGATATGCAAATATTAAAATCTATAGCTGTTTTTTAACATATCTATATTTCACATAAATAAAATTATTTATTTAAAGTATTCATAACTAAATGCATGTATTAAAGTCTCAGGGGCTATGAAAATAGCAGTTGTGATTATCTCTGGGTGGTAGCATTGATTTTAATTTTTTTTTTCTCTCTTGGTTACCTGCATTTGATATCTACATCAAGAACGTGGGTTACTTAAGTAGTTCATTTTTAGTTAAAAATAAAACTGTCAGAAAAAAATAAGGAAAGACTTTGAAAAGGACAAAAAGTTTCCTAGATATTTTTCTGGGGAATTTTGGATATTGTCTCCAGTTGTGCTGATGCAGTAGCCTAGAACCATATGTAGCTACTGAGCACTTGAAGGAGGTGGGTCAGACTGTACTGTGCTGTAGCTGTAGACTCCTTCAAGAAAAAAATCTTGATAATTTCTATGTTGATTGCATGTTTAAATGAAAATGTTGAATAAATTGGGTTAAATCAAACATATTGTATTTTAACATATACATACACAGAGTCTAACTTATTCTAATAAATATAACTTATTCTAAAAAATCAAACATATTATTTAAAAGTAAACAATATTATTTCACATTAGTAAAAGTACAGTTTATAAGAATGCAAATACATGCTGAGTGCTGGGGCTCATACCTGTCATCCCAGCAGCCCTGGAGGCTGAGGCAGGAGGATCTCAGCAATGCAGTGAGGCCCTAAGTAACTCGGTGAAACCCCATCTCTAAAAAAATGTAAAGAAGGGCTGGCAGTGTAGTTCAGTGGTCAGCACCCGTGGGTTCAATCTCCAATACAAAAAAAACGTGTGGGGGAGATTAACAAGAGATTAAGGAATCAGACGTTAAAGACCTATTAGCACCAAACTGAGGCTCTCTCCTTGGCATGATCAGATTAAAGGCCAAGTTAAGAACCGAGTGTTTCCTAACACCTGTTATTTGATGACGGTCTCTGGATCATCAAAAACTCACCTCACAAGGTCTTTTCTGGTGGGGATGATGTGTCCCTGGTGGAGACAGGATTTCACTAAGTTGCCTAGGGCCTCTCTCTAACTGGCTGAAGCTGGCCTCGACCTTGAGTTCCTCCAGTCTCAGCCTAGGGAGTTGCTGAGATTGTAGGCATGCACCACCTCCCCCAGCTTTGTCCCCAGGTTTTTGAAGGGCATTCTTGTCACCTATCCCCATTCCCCAAGCTTCTTCCACACACCAAACAGTCCTGACACTGCTGGTCAGTGCATCTGGGATGAGGTGGACACCGCAGTGAACTGGAAGCTCCTCAGGCCTCCACCTCCTGAGGGGGATCAAAATGTTTGGGTGAGGTTACAGAGTCTCACACACGTGCCAGAATGCCACAAACTGGGAGTGACAGAACAGGAGACAACAGTAACACATGGAGTGACAAAGAGCTAGATACAAACGGGGCGCGGTGGCGCACGCCTGTAATCCCAGCACTTGGGAGGCTGAGGCAGGAGGATCGCGAGTTCAAAGCCAACCTTAGCCATGGCGAGGCACTTAGCAACTCAGTGAGACCCTGTCTCTAATAAAATACAAAAAAAAAAAAAGGGCTGGGGATGTGGCCCAGTGGTCGAGTGCCCCTGAGTTCAATCCCCGGTACCAAAAAACAAAAACAAAAAAATCAGTCAAGGAGGCCGGGGTGTCGGGGTATGGAGCCTGCGGAAGCTCCAGCCTGGAACTTCCCGTGTCCTCTGTCACGTTGCTTCCCCAGAGCTGAGGTGTCTCAGTGCATGGGGGTGGGGTGTGGGGGACAGTGACGTCACTATCTCAGTGTCCACACTTGTTACTGGAGCTCCAGCAACAGGCCGCAGTAGCACGGAGCTGACCTCGGTCGCCAGCTCCCCAGAGGTCCAGCTGCCTGATCTGATGTCCAGTGTCCCAAAGCCTCACCCCAAACCACCTTGACAGCCCATTGGCCAGACCATCTGGTGTGGCCATCCCCGCCCTAATCAAAGTCATTTCTTTCTTTCTTTTTTAATTTATTTATTTGCTTTAGTTGTGCACAATGCGTTTACTTGTACGTGGTGCTGAGGATCGAACCCGGGCCGCACACGTGCTAGGCGAGCACTCTACCGCTGAGCCACAACCCCAGCCCATCAAAGACATTTCTATTAGTTATGACATCCCACAGGTTTAGAGATGGAAGGTAAAGTCTAGATCTCTCTTTAGGTAAATTTAAAATTTTTGGAAGCCAGGCGTGGTGGCGCACGCCTGTAATCCCAGTACTTGGGAGGCTGAGTCAGGAGGATACCAAAAAAAAAAAAAAAAAAAAAAAAAAAAAAAAAATCCCAGTACCAAAAAAAAAAAAAAAAAAAAAAATTTTTTTTTGGGGGGGTGGGCTAGAGGGTGGCACCCAGGATTGAACTCAGGGGCGCTTGACCACTGGGCCACATCCCCAGCCCTATTTTGTATTTTATTTAGAGACTGGGTCTCACTGAGTTGCTTAGGGCCTCGCCATTGCTGAGGCTGGCTTTGAACTTTTGATCCTCCTACCTTAGCCTCCCAAGCCACTGGGATTATAGGTGTGTGTAACAGCACTTGGCTTTGAACTTAGGGGAGCTTTGCCACTGAGCTATGTCCCCAGCCCCTTTTTCTTTTTTCTTTTTTTTTTTTTTTTTTTTTTTTTTTTTTGTGGTACCGGGGATTGAACTCAGGGGCACTCGACCACTGGGTCACATCCCCAGCCCTTTTTTTGTATTTTATTTAGAGACAGGGTCTCACTGAGTTGCTAAGTGCCTCACCATGGCTGAGGCTGGCTTTGAACTCGCGATCCTCCTGCCTCAGCCTCCCAAAGTGCTGGGATTACAGGCGTGCACCACCGCGCCCGGCTTCCAGCCCCTTTTTATATTTTATTGTGAGACAGGGTCTCACTAAGTTGCTGAGAGTCTTGCTAAGTTGCTAAGGCTGACCTCAAACTTTGATCCTCCGGCTTTAACCTCCTGAGTTGCCAGAATTACAGGCATGTGCCACCAGACTGGGTTAAATTTAAGTTCTTTATTAAATAATTTAAACGATAAATTCATAGAAACAGAAATGTGCCAGTAAGCTTAAGAAGAGCCTGCTCCACTGGCTAAGTATCAAAAGATGCAATTACAAAGTTTTTAAAAATTTATTATTATTTTTTCATGCTCATCAGACATTACTAGGGGGTAGCAAATAGTTAAGCCTAGAGGGGGTGTCAGCTACTATGGGCTTTTGGAACAATTTGGCAGTATCTAGAAAATGGTAAAAATTCAAATACCTTTCAATTCAGTGGTTCTGTTTCAAAGATTGTATCCAATAGAAAGTTTCACGCATGTGCAAAGATGTGTAAATAAGAATGTTTACAGAACCATGAGTGACACCTTGCATTTGATCCTTAGCAACACACACACACACACACACACACACACCCTTACACATTACTTATAATGAGGAATTATTGGAAGCCATTTAAATGCCTCCCTGTGGAATCTTATGAGCTATTACACAGCATGTAAAAAAGAATGAGGTTAGTCTCCATGCAGATATTTCTCTGTCCTGGAGATATTTCTAGACGTGGTAAGTAAAAGGGTCAAGTTTCAACAGGTACAGTAGAATCTCATTTTTTGGTAAAAATGAATTTTAAACAATTTAAATAATACAGAAAGCAGTCTTATATTTCTACATATATTTCTATGTATGTCAGTAAAAAGAAAAAAGAGAGAAAAGATCTGGTAGGATATGTCAACTCTTAGCCATGATTCCCTAGAGGGCAAGATGTGGATAGGAACACGTGTGTGTGTGTGTGTGTGTGTGTGTGTGTGTGTGTGTGAGATAGGCAATGAAATAAATTAATGAGTCAATTGTGTAACTAAAAATAAGAGAATAAAAGCATCACAACTATGCCATCAGTGCAGGGCAAGCTGGAAAGCCTCATTCGTCCTTTGCTGATTGTAATTGGCATCTTCCCAAAGCTGGCTTCTGGCAGCTGTTAGATGAAGCCCCTAGGGACCTTTCTGTGGACTTCTTAATGTTATATATCAAATAGTTAGCTATCTTTCAATAGCCGTGTGTGTGTGTGTGTGTGTGTGTGTGTGTGTGTGTGTGTGTGTGTTAGTTACTGGGGAGTGGACCCAGGTACTCTCTACCACTGAGCTGCACCCCCAGCCCTTTTTATTTTTTATTTTGAGACAGAGTCTGGCTAAGTTACTGAGGCTGGCCTTGAACTTGCAATCCTCCTGCCTCAGCCTCCCAGGCTGCTAGGATTACAGATGTGCACTACCATTGCAGTGCCCAGCTCACTGGCCTGTTCTTTATATTTCTTGTCTTTTTTCTCATCACCTCTCAATACTATTAATGTGGTTTTCATTTTTAATAAAAGCCACTTCATTGCCAAGGGTTTAAGACCCATGTGATCTGGCCCCTGTTTGCCTCTTCTATCTCATCGCTCCCTCATGCCCCTAGTTCATAGCCTTCCATCTTTCCTGAAAAACCCCCAAATATTTCCTGCCTCAGGACCTTTGCACATATGGCAAGTTTCTCTGCTTGGAATGTTCTTCTGTCTGATTTTTACTCATCTTTCGGGTCTCTGCTTAAATGATCAGACCTTGGGGCTGGGTTAGAGCTCAGTGGCAGAGCACTTGCCTAACATGTGTGAGGCACTAGGTTTGATTCTCAGCACCAAATATAAATAAATAAAATAAAGGTCCATTGACAACTAGAAAAAATTTTTAAAAAAATGGTCAGGGCTGGGGTTGTGGCTCAGCGGTAGAGCGCTTGCCTAGCATGTGCGCAGCCCAGGTTCAATCCTCAGCACCACGTACAAACGCATTATGTACAACTAAAGCAAATAAATAAATATTTTTTAAAAAATGATCAGACCTTCTTGGATTTAGCTTTCTCAGTGGTACCCCAATCTTCAGAATTGCTCTCTCCCATGGCATCCAGCTCTTTGGAGTAACAGGATCATTTTCAGTGATCATCTATTTGTCTGTCTCTTGCTCAGACTCCCTGAGAGTGGACCTTTCGCCACAGCTCACAGATGTCCCCAGGACCTGACGCACCCAAGGCACCCACTAAACGTCTTCTCAGGGCCCGGACTCCCAGGGCCTCTCCAGCGCACCCCGCCCAGCACACAGTAGGGGTGTGGCCAGGATGGGCTCCTCTGTGCTGCAGGTGCTCCAGGTGGCGATGGCCTGCTCAGACCCCAGGAGGAGAGCAGGCCAGGGACTCCTCGTCCCCAGCTTGGTCCTCTGTCCCTCACACCCAACCCCATCCCAAGAATCCAAGGCTCCCATGGCGCCAGTGGACATCTGGGTGGGCAGCGGGTTCCAGCCTGGGGCAGGTCCCTCGCCACTTTTTCTGACGGGGGCGAGGGAAGTCGGTTTGGAAGAAAATGTCGTGGCTGAGGAACAGGGCGGCATTCAGCCTGCCGCTGCCATTTGAAAGGAATGAAAGTGGGATCGACCAAAAAAACAAAATCCAAACCAAAAGCAAAACAAAAACACCCTACTGTTTTAGAATCTGCCCCAGAAACAATCACTTTCTTGTTTTCTGTGTCATGACAAAATTATACGTCCTCGCCCGACCTTTGTTCTGCACTGGGACTGGTCTAAAGGGGCTGGTCTCCGGGTCACACTTTTTGCAGTTACTAAAAAGTCCTTCTTGTTTCCTGAGTACCTGCCGCACGTGGGGTGGGGAAGGAAGGGAAGGGTCTGAGCAACCACTCGAGTCTTGCTTTCTCTCTCTCTTTTCTCTCTTTTTTTCCTCCCCCCTCCTTTTTATATTTTTGTACTGGGGACTGAACCCAAGGGATCTTTACCATTACTCCATCCCTGGGCCTTTTTTCAGTTTTTATTTATTTATTAATTTGTGTGTGTGTGGTGCTGGGATTGAACCCAGGGCCTTGTGCATGTGAGGCAAGCTCATTTTTTATTTTTGATTCAGAGAATTACTAAGTTGCCGAGGCTGGCCTCGAACCTGCAATCTTCCTGTCTTAGTCTCTGGAGCAGGTGGGATCACAGGCATGTGCCCCTGCATCTGGCTAACCAGGGATCCTTTCAAAGTCCCCAGATCTTGTCACTGACCTGCTTAAAACTTTCTAGGCTTTAAAATAAAAGTTAACCCCTTTCCATCATTGTGGTAAGCTGAATAATAGCCACCCAAAGATATTCCATATCCTCATCCTTGGAATCTGTAAATTTTGCCTTGTAAAGTAAAAGAGGGCCGGGGGTGCTGGTGCACACCTGTAATCCCAGCAGCTCAGGAGGCTGAGGCAGGAGGATAGCAAATTCAAGGCCAGCCTCAACAATTTAGTGAGGCCCTAAGCAACTTAGTGAGAGGTCTCTAAATAAACAATGAAAAGGGCTGGGCATGTGGCTCAGTGGTTAAGAGGTTCAAACCCTGGTGTCAAAAAAAAGAAAAGAAAGACAGAAAAGAAAAAGAAAAAAGTTCCAGGTAGAGGGGACTGAGGTGGGAGGACAGGCAGGTGGAAAAGAAAAGAAAGGAAAGAAATGGAGTCCACTGACAGGCACCTGTAATCTCAGCAACTCAAGTAGAGGCAGAGGCAGGAGGATAACAAATTTGAGGCTAGTCTGAGCAATTTAGTGAGACCTTTTCTCAAAATAAAAAGTAAAAAGAGCTAGGGATATAGCTCCCTGGTTAAGTGCCCCTGGTTTCGATCTCCATCAGCCCCTGCCCCCCAAAAGAGTAGGGGGAGGATGAGGATATAGCCAAAGGGCACACCGCTTGCCTAACATATGTGAGGCCCTGGGTTCAATCCCCAGAAGTGCAAGATCATTCTGGATTCTTTGAGTTGACCCTAATCCAACCACAAGTGTCCATGTAAGAGACTGAAGAGCCAGGTGTAACATTATCTTGGAGGAAGAGACTGGTGAAGGAAGCATGGCCAGAGGACACCGCGATTTGATTTTGGCTCCATGAAACTGATTTCAAGTAGTTGGCCTCCTAGCACACGCCTGTAATCTCAGCACTTGGGAGGCTGAGGCAGGAGGATCGTGAGTTCAAAGCCAGCCTCAGCAATGGCGAGGCACTTAGCAACTCAGTGAGACCCTGTCTCTAATAAAATACAAAAAAAAAAAAAAAAAAAAAGGCTGGGGAATGTGGCCCAGTGCCCCGGAGTTCAATCCCTGGTACCAAAAAAAACAAAAAACAAAAAAAAAAAAAAAAAAACAAACAAACAAAAAAAAAAACCACTTCAAGTAGTTGGCTTCCAGAAGTATGAGAGAACAAATTTCTACTGGGTTTTGTTGGTTTGTTTTGCAATACTGGGGACTGACCCCAGAGCCTCACAACTTCTGGTCAAGAACTCTATCAATGAGCTGCTTCCCAGCCCTTTCAATTTTACGTTGAAACTGTGTCTCGATAAATCGCCCAGGCTGGCCTTGAACTTGGAATTCTCTTGCCTCAGCCTCCCCAGTAGCTGGATTACAGGTGAGTACCACCACATCCAGTTTAAATTTTTTGTTTGTTTGCTTTTGTTTTTGGTATCAGGTATTGAACTCAGGGACACTTAACCACTGAGCCACATCCCCAGTCCTTTTTTGTATTTTATTTAGAGCCACAGTCTTTCTGAGTTGCTTTGGGCCTTCCTAAATTGCTGAGGCTGGCTTTGAACTTGTGATCCTCCTGCCTCATCCTCCTGAGCCTCTGGGATTATATGTGTGTGCCACTACCATGCCAGGTTTAAACTTGTTCTAAACCACTTAGTTTGTGGTAACTTGTCATAGCAGCCAGAGGTCATTAGCATAATTATCTAGATGGCCCTGTGTGATCTGGCTTCTGCCTGCAGTGGCCAGTGTCAACCTTGTACACTGGGCCCGCCCAGCCCCTACCTGAGGCTGCAGGCTTCTTCCAGTTCTCCAGGCTAACCTGGTGCAGCCTGGGGGCCCTAGCACAAGCTCCTCCCTCAGCGCTTCCAAGGGAACCACCACTCCTGGCTCAAGTCTTTGCACAAATGTCACCTCCTTGGACAGGTCTTCCTGGACCACCCATCTAAAAATCTCTTCCGGGTCCCTGTCTGTCATATCCCTCTGCTTAAGCCACAGCATTTTTCACTATCTGAAATAAGTTTTCTTGTCACTCTTACTAGAAAGTGGGCCCCATGAGACCTTGTCTGGCTTGTTCCCTGTTGTGTCCCCAGGGCCTGGGATAGGGCCTGACACAGAGTAGCTGCTAGGTGCCAGGCAAACATGGATCGATGAATAAACGCGAAGTATCAGTGCAAACACCTGTGACCTGAGGCGTGTGAGAACTTGGGGTGCACAGGGAGCAATGAATCAGAAACCCCAACATCACCTCCCATCTTCCAAGTGATTCCTCCAGCCCCAGCTCACCCCCGCAGCCTGCAAGGGGTTTCTATGCAATGTTTCTTTTCTTCCCCAGGACTGCCCTGTGAGACGCAGGCCCTGCCCACCTCTGTTTGACAGACCAGGAAATTGAAACTCGGCCATCTCCGGAGTTACCTAGTAGCGTTGGAAGTGGACACTGCACCAACAGACCTAAAAGCAACACCCGCTTCTCCTGCACACCCAGAGCCCAGACACCGCCCCAGCACTCCCCGTCGCGCAAGAGACCGCTCGGTGTCCAGAGAGACGCGGGGATTCTCCGGAGGACACACAGCGCCCAAGAAGCAGCGGGGAGAGTGGTCCACGCGGAGAGCTGCGTCGCCCCGGCCACTGGCGAGCAAAGCCGGTGGCGAACGCGGGACAAATGCGCAGCTGTCCATGCTGGCTCCGGAGGCGCCATCTCACGGACCCCGACCTCAGTTTCTCAGTCGGTGAAGCTACGAAGGCCGCAAAGAAACTGGGGTGCGGCGCGGCCTGCGGCGAGCTGAGGGTTAAGGGGGCGGGTCCGGCGGCGGGGGCGGGTCCCGGGCGGCCGCACACCTGGCGGCTCCCGCTCCCGCCCGACGCCTAGCGCAGCGCCGGCAGCCGCAGGGGAGCCGAGCCCCGGAGCAGCGGGACCCACTGCGGGAGGGCGGCGACCGCGGCCGGGGCCACCTCGGGAGGCGACATGGCCGAGTTCCCGTCGAAAGTGAGCACGCGGACCAGCAGCCCCGCGCAGGGCGCCGGCGCCTCCGTCTCGGCGCTGCGCCCGGACCTAGGCTTCGCGCGCTCCATCCTCGGGGTGCTCATGCTGCTGCAGCTGGTGAGCGCGCGGGCCCGCGGGCAGGGGGGACCCGTCCCGGCCGCCCGGACTCGCGAGCGGCGCCACCTCCGCGCTCCGGGCGCGCCCCCAGCCAGGCTCCCGCGCACCGACGCGCAGTGCCTACCCCCGGGAGGCTCCAGGACGGACCCCCGATGTCGCCCTGGCACCTTCTCGCCTCCGGACGCCTCCGAGGCCATCCCTGCCAGCACGTGCACGGTGCGCCCCAGTTCAGGGTGCTCCCGCCTCAGCGCCCTTAGCGCCGCCCCAGGTGGTCCCCAGGGCCACACCCAAGCGCCCACCTGGGCTGCTGCGCCGCGCGCCACCGTCTCCTCTGTAGTCCGCTCTCTCCTTCCCTGCCCCCTCTGTCAGGACTATGCCCCAGTCCTCCAGGGGACCCAGGTTGAGTGGGCAAAGTCCACTCTCGGCCCCCTTCAGCCCCGCTTGCGGCGCTCCGCGTGGCTGCACTCGAGCTCCGGGTCCAGGCGAGAGAGGGAGGACAGCCGTGCCCCGACCGCACGCGCGGAGCCAGGCCCTCTGGCTTCCTCGGGGTGACCTGCCGAGTTCCAGCCGGTTTGGCCGGCCTCACAGGGCCGAGATTGCGCTCGGAGCTGGGGACAGAAATCTGCGGGAAGCCAGAGGCCAGGCTCCAGCCGCTCCCAGATCTCGGCGCAGATCCCGGAGGCCGAGGGGAACGCCACGACCCGGCCGTCCAGTTCCAGGCCTGGGGTGTTCGCCTTCTCCATTAGCACCCTCCTGGGGGGGGGGGGTCTGGAGACCCACCGGTGGCTGCCCCTGTGAGAGGGATCCCCACCTGCTGAGGGTCCCTAGTCAGCAGACGACCATGGACTTAGAGGGGGCTCCGATCACTTTTCCTTTACCATCCAGCGCGTGGGTACATCCCGCCGCCCCCCTCGCTGCCCGGTGCCCGTCCCCCTCGCTGCCCTGCACAGGCTGGAGATGCCTTGTCACTCTGGTGATCCCAGCCCTCGCCGGAGACCAGGTCTCCTCCCACCCGCTGGGGGAGCACCCACCTCCACCGGGTCCTTGCTCCTCCAGGGCAGGCTCCCTCGCCTCGCCCTTGTGGGCCACCTCCCCCACCCCAGCCTTCAGTCCCCTGCGGGGGTTTGTTTAAAACGCAGATCCTCGGACCCCACCCCGGAAAAAAAATGTGGGATTGTTATTTGAATCGCAGGAAGTGCAGCCTGAAATGGACACGGTTAACCCTTCTCCCAGGGCTTTGGGGGTTTTTGTTTCTTTTGTTTTGTTGATTTTTGGTGAGATTATCTGTCCTGGGGGTAACCCTCTTCCGGAGCTGACTTAAATCCCCTGGCGGGACAGCCATTGACCCGCTGGGGCTGGAGCGCTGAGCCCTGGGCTGTTGGGGAAGCCTGGTGGGCCTCCGAGGTGCCGGGAGGAGGGGAGGGCTTCCTGCAGAAGGTGGCTTCTGAGCTGGGGCTCCAGAGGTGTCCGAGGCAGAGGTAGAGAAGGGGTGAGCCAGGGGCAGGGCACTGTGTGACTTAGGCTTGGGGACGCGAGGGCGGAGGGGAAGTCCGGGAGTAGCCAGCAGGTTGGGGGGGCTGGAGCTGAAGCCTCTCCCTGGTGTGGGCCCTAGGTGGTCACCAAGAGTCACATGCCTCTGCCAGAACTTGGGACTTGGTTTTGGTGGCAGCCTTAGGGGCTTTTGGAGCAAGTTGGACAGATGATAGGGTGGCTTGGTGCATCCCCAGGGTTAACCAAGGGTTTCAGGGGACAGGAGCATTTTGCATTTGAACAATGAGAATTGCAATAAGGGGGGGTAAAAAGAACTGGTGTGGGGGCCTGTTGTGGTTTGAAGGGACCCTGGTGGCTTGATGATTCGGGGGTCCTCTGCAGTCTCAGCAGCCCAGCCCTGAGGACCCACGACCCCTCACAAGCTGTAGACATTGAGGTCTAGGTAGGACCTGCGCAAGTCCTGTGGTGGCATTTGCTGGGTGACCTGCTCTCAGGGACTACATGTGAGGGCCCTGGGCTTCCGTTGCCCCCAGCCCCAGTGCTTTGGTCCCCATCAGAGTTCTGAAGACCTGCACCTTTTAGAGCCAGTCTTCTAAAGAAGCTGCTTCCTGAACAGTTTCCGTGGCAACGGATAATTCCACTGGGCCTGAGACAGGGGTTCACCCAAAAGGCACCGCCCTCTGCTGGGAAGGTGGACCCCTCCCACCAGTGAGGTGCACACGGGGCTCCGGGGCCTCTGTAGCCTCTGATTCTCCCCCACTTCACAGGCAAGCAACTGAGCCTGGAGGAGGTTCTAGGACTCACTGCCCTCTCTTGGTCATCACGCTCAGCTGTGCTCCCAGGAGGCTTGGGGGGCTGGAGCTTTGGAGGGAGCGCGCATCAGAGGCCCTGGGCCCAGTGCCTGCCCCGGGGATCAGAGGAGGCTGCATGGGGAAGCAGCAAGTGAGGAGACGGAAGTGCCTTCCCCACCAGACCCTCTGTTCTCCCAGGCTGTGGTGGTGGTAGTCGCTGCTCTATCACCCCCACTCTCCCCATCAGTCTAGTCCCAGAAAGAACATTAGATCTTAAGCTGTGTAAGACAGAAGAGTTGGGCTGGGGTTGTGGCTCAGTGGTACAGTGCTTGCCTAGTGTGTTTGAGGCACTGCGTTCAATTTTCAGCACTGCGTATAAATAAATAAATGTCCACTGACAACAAAAAATATTTAAAAAAAAAAAGAGTTAACATATTTCTAAAAGGTAGCCGGGCGCAGTGGCGCGCGCCTGTAATCCCAGCACTTTGGGAGGCTGAGGCAGTAGGATCACGAGTTCAAAGCCAGCCTCAGCAATGGTGAGGCACTTAGCAACTCAGTAAGACCCTGTCTCTAAATAAAAATACAAAAAAAAAGGGCTGGGGATGTGACCCAGTGGTCAAGTGCCCCTGAGTTCAATCCCCGGTACCACAAAAAACAAAACAAAACAAAACAAAACATATTTCTAAAAGGTGATTGTTTGGAGGGACGGATTGACTTTAAAGATAGATTATTTAAAAAAAAAACATTTATTTATTTGCTTTAGTTGTACACAATGCGTTTATTTTTACGTGGATGCTGAGGATCGAACCCGGGCCACGCACATGCTAGGCGAGTGCTCTACCGCTGAGCCACAATCCCAGCCCCTAAAGATAGATTTTTTAAAAAAGAAATTACTGTATCAGAAATCTATAGTACATTTAAGGGTATTGGTTTATTGTTGAGCTTCCTAGTAGTCTAAGCAAAAAGGGAAACATGAATTTATGGAAATAGTCTCTGAAAAAGGAGTCAGACAAAATCTAGAGACAACTCTTCTGGCCATGAAAACCTAGAGTCCTTAATGCTATAATTCTTTGCATGGTAGGAAGGAGAAGAATGTCGTGGAAGGTGTAGTTCACTGGTGCTTATGGAAGCTCCTGAAGTCTTTTTAGAACAAGTATAAAGTAAATTCCAGTGAAGTGCCCATCTCTTTCTTCTCTTTTAAGTCCTCCCAAAGCTCTGGAGAGGAAGAAGATCTTACCTCCTGGAAAAACAGGCTCAGAGAGGGTGAGGGACTTGTCCAAGGTCACACAGGAGAGAGTAGCAAATCTACCGTGGAGGCTTTGGGACGCCTAAGCCTGTAGCTGTGCTTCCTGTTTTGTTTGGGTGATTGGGGTTCTTAGGGTTCTTTGGAGGAGGAGCAGGACTTCAGGAAAGGAGACTAATTTGGGATCTTTAGGGAGGGTTTCCTGGCAGAGCGGAGCTCTCAAGGGTCTAGGTGTGTGGAGGAGGGTAGTGAGGCCCTGGCTGTGCGGAGCCCTGGCTTCCCACCCTGTCCCCGTGGCAGGAGGGCCATTTGCCTTTGGCTCTGGTGACCCTTCTCTTGCTCTACCTCCTGGTCAGAGATGGCACACAGTTCCCACTTTGCAGGTGAATAAACAGATTGGCAGCCTTGCACTGGCCTGGTGGGAGGTGCGTGGAGGGGGCGAGTGCACCTGCGGGCGGCGGGGCTGGAGCCTCCACACGGGGCTCTGCTCCCTCCCGGCCTGTGCTGGGGGTGGGCGCGCCCGCCCTGCCCTGAGCCTCGGTTTCCCTGCTTCCAGCATGGCCGCGGTGGGCTGTGGAGGAGCAGGTCATGCCTCCCAGGGCTTACCCTGGTGCGGTGAAAGGCAGGACTTCCAGGGACATGCGACGTCCAAGGGACCATCATGCCCATGAACTTGAGAGCCCTGGGCCAGAGCCCACCCCTCCAGGCTGCCCATGTCACCCTTTTTTTTTTTTTTTTTTTGGTACGGGGATTGACCTCGGGGCACACACACTGGGCCACACCCCCAGCCCTTTTTTGTATTTTATTAGAGACAGGGTCTCACTGAGTTGCTAAGTGCCTCCCCATTGCTGAGGCTGGCTTTGAACTTGCGATCCTCCTGCCTCAGCCTCCTGAGAAGTGTGCGCCACCACGCCCGGCTTACCCACATCATCCCTTGGTGTTAGAAAGCATCTCCTTTTGGTGACCCTGGCTCTGTCTGCAGCACCAGCAGGCCTGCCAGCTCGTCTCCAAGAAGGGGACAGGGGACGTCCTGAGAGTCCACTCTGATCTCCAGGAAGGGGCGGCTGAGGTTGTTGGGGCCCAGAGGGTGAGAACAGGGGTTGGTGGCCTGGGTTTGCAGTGCTGGGGACTCCAGGACCTTCCTTGGCACCCGTGGTGGTGCAATGTCCTCAGTGTGGCCTTCCAGTAGCCGCCCACTGACCCGTTTCCTCCAACCCAGCCCAGGTACCGCTACCCCGAGCTCCTGCCTCCTGTGAGCATATGGATATGTCGCCCTTAAAAAATAAAAGCCTGAGCCGGGCGCGGTGGCGCACGCCTGTAATCCCAGCACTTTGGGAGGCTGAGGCAGGAGGATCGCGAGTTCAAAGCCAGCCTCAGCAATGGCGAGGCACTTAGCAACTCAGTGAGACCCTGTCTCTAACAAAATACAAAAAAAAAAAAGGTCTGGGGATGTGGCCCAGTGATCGAGTGCCCCTGAGTTCAATCCCCGGTACCACAAAAAAAAAAAAAAAAAAAAAAAAGCCTGGACAGATAAGGCTATAAAGTTGTCCTTGGATCGCCCACCCCTCTCCCTGTGGGGACAACTATTTTGGAGTTTTTTTTTTTTTTTTTTTCCTATGCATTTTTAAAAGCAGTGATGGTTTTGTTCTGTGTCCCTTGTTTACTCTGCTCACTGCATTTGAGGTCTCCGTGACAGCACATCCCTGTCGCCCTCCTCCTAACCTTGCAGGGCATCCACATCAGCACCGAAGCTCCAGCTCCATTAGCTGGTTCCTCAGATGGACCCATAGTGGGTGTTTGTGTTTGTGTGTGTGTGTGTGTTTTGTGGTGCTGGGGGTTGAACTGAGGTCCTCATGCATGCCAGAAAACTGCTCTATGGCTGAGTCACATCCCTAGCCTTATTTTATTTATTTTGAGATAGGGTCTCACCAGGTTGCTGAGGCTAGCCTCAAATTTGTGATCCTCCTGCCTCAGCCTCCCAAGAAACTGGGCTTACAGGTGCCTGAACCCATCCATTATGTGTGTATGCTTTTTTGGTACTGGGGATTGAACCCACAGGGGCTTTACCACTGAACCATGTCCCCAGCTCCCCTTTTTTTAATATATTTTTTTTTTTTTTTTTAGTTGTAGGTGGACACAATACCTTTATTTTATTTTTATATGGTGCTGAGGATCGAACCCAGTGCCTCATGCATGCTAGGTGAGTGCTCTACCACTGAGCCGCAACCCCAGCCCCGCAGCCCTTTTTATTGTTTGAGGCAGGGTCTTGCCAGGTTGCTGAGGGTGCCTCAAATTTGAGATCCTGCTGCCTCATCCTCCCAAGTTACTGGGATTGTAGGTGTGCACCACTGCACCTGGCTTTCTTATTTTTTTGGTGGGGGGGGATTGGGGATTAAACTCGGGGGCACTCGACCACTGAGCCACATCCCCAGCCTTTTTTTGTATTTTATTTAGAGACAGGGTCTCACTGAGTTGCTTAGGGCTTTGCTATTTGCTGAAGCTGGCTTAGAACTCTCGGTCCTCCTGCCTCAGCCTCCCGAGTTGCTGGGATTACAGGCGTGTACCAGCGCGTCCAGCCTGGCGTCTTTAGTTTTTAACTTTTAAAATTTATGTTGTGGTGCTGGGGATCAAACCCAGGGCCTCAGAGGTACTGAGCAAGTGCCCACTACTGAGCTCCAGCTCCAGCCTCTCTTTAATTCCCCCCTCTCCCTAAGTATGTGATATATTTACAAAGCTCAAGCATAAAATAGAGTGGAAAATGGTACCGGGAGAACTTCCTGTCCCTGGGGCTAAAGCTGACTCCTTCCCACCTACTCAGTTTCCCATGTTCCATTTTACCACCTTATGGTTTATGCAGTCGGGTGGTAGCACAAGGCAGTAATCCTAGCAGCTCTGGAGGCCAGGGCATGATGATCACAAGTTCAAGGCCAGCCTCAGCAACTTAGCAAGACCCTGCTTCAAAATAAAAAATAAGGGGCTGGGATTGTGGCTCAGCGGTAGAGCGCTCGCCTAGCACGTGGGCGACCCGGGTTCTATTCTCAGCACCACCTACAAATAAAATGCATTGAATAAAACGCATTGTGTACAACTAAAAGCAAATAAATAAAAATATTTTTAAAAAATAAAAAAGGGCTGGGGATGTGGCTCAGTGGTTAAGTACCCCTGGGTTCAATCCCTGGTACCAAGAGGAAAAAAAAAAGATGGCGTATGCAAATAAGGTAGACCCTCCTGCTCCTCCCTGTGTACCCAAGACTTGGGCTGTGCTCGGGCCTCTGCTTGTGCCCCGGAGGCTTTTTATCTTAGTGCAGGGAGCGCCTTTGTGCTATGCCCTTGCACAGCCCTAGAGTGACTGGTGTGGCCAGCCCCCTTGGTGACAGGCACCTGGGTGTTCCCTTCTTTGGCTCTTTCACATCTCGGGTGCAGGGCATGGCCTCACACCTCCACCAGGGTCTGTGTCTCCTGTGGGGTCAGAGGGTGTGTGTGCTCCTGATAGGACGAGATTGCCAACCCGCCTCCTTAGAGGCCACGCCCATCCTCCTGGAGGTGCCCCTTCCCCCAGCTGCCTTGCATGATGATTTGACACACTTCTGGGTGTCCCCCAAGCTGAGAGGCCACAATGGCAGGTCAGTGCTGTGTTTTGGTCTTCTCAGGAGTGAGGTTTCTTCCCCCCCCCCAAACCGAAGTGCAGGGGTTTGCACCCTGTCTTTATGCACATTGGGTGAGAGCCCTACCCCTGAGCTGCACCCCCAGCCCTTGCTATTTTATCTTGAGACATGGTCTCACTAAGATGCCCAGGCTGGCCTTGCATTTGCAACCCCCTGCCTCAGCCTCCTGAGTAGCTGGGATTCTAGTTGGGCACAATCCTGCCTGGCTACCTTTAAAAATTATTTTGGAGCCGGGCACGCCTGTAATCCCAGCACCTGGGAGGCTGAGGCAGGAGGATCGCAAGTTTAAAGCCAGCCTCAGCAATGGCGAGGCACTTAGCAACTCAGTGAGACCCTGTCTCTAATAAAATACAAAAAAGGGCTGGGGGTGTGGCCCAGTGGTCGAGTGCCCCTGAGTTCAATCCCTTGTACCAAAAAAAAAAAAAAAAAAAAAAAGATTTTTTTTGGAGCCATTTGTCTTTCCTTGTCTGTTTGTGTTCTACCAAGTTCTCAGTCTGTGTCCTGTCAAGTGCCAGGAGTTCTAGAAGATTTGCAGATAGACTTTTTCCCTCTAGACCACCCCCCCATCTGATCCTAAGTACTTTTTGCCTCATAAACTTTATGTTTTGTTTCGTGCTGAGGGTTTCTCTCTGGCTTCTGGAAATCAAGATACAGTTAGGCCTTTCCCAAACCAAGTAATAAAGAAGTTCTACGTAGAACTTGGCAGGTCTCATCTCCTCTCTGTTCATCCCATCCTGAAGGATCCCGTGGAGCAGATGGCCTCTGTGGGGGCTAGCGTGTCTCTAGCACCTGCACAACACTTTCAAATACTGTGGTCCCATTGGGTGTGGTGGCACACACCTGTAATCCCAGAGACTCAGGAGGCTGAGACAGGAGGATTGCAAGTTCAAGGCCAGCCTCAGCAGCTTAGGGAGACCCTGTCTCAAGACATAAATAAATAAATAAATAAATAAATAAATAGGGCTGGGGATGTGGCTCAGTGATAGAGCACCTCTGGGTTTAGTCCCCAGTACCCCCCCACACACAGTCCCCCCTTAATACACAGGAATACACCCTGAAGACTTTTGACTACAGATGAACACTAGAGATACTGTTTTCTCTATGCATAAATAGCAGTGCTAAAGTTTACTTTATAAATAGGGCACAACAAAGATTAACAATAACCGATAATAAGATAGAACAATGATAGCGATATACTTTAATAAAAGTTATTTAGAAGTTATGAATTATTTATTTCTGGAATTTTCCATGTCACTTTTGACTACAGCTAACTGAAAAAACAGAAAGCCAACCCATAGATAAGGTGGGGATGGCTCCAAAGGAGAGCTTCACACCCCGGAGACCAGCCTGTCTGCCCAGAGTCTGTTAACCTTGTTACGTATTTGTTGCATTTAGTTTTATAGTTAGTTGCCATTGCCTTGGATAATCCAGGTTTCCCAATTATTAGTGATTTAAAAGTTTCCTTTTAAAATTAGCTTCTTTGTCTGGGGTTGGTGGTGCACCCCTGTAATTCCAGTGGCTCAGGAGGCTGAGGCAGGAGGATCACAAGTTCGAGGACAGCCTCAGCAACTTAGCAGGACCCTGTCTCAAAATAAAATATAAAAAGGGCTAGGGGTCAGTGGTCAAATCCCCCTGGGTTCAATCCCTCCCAAATTAGCTTATTTGTGTGACATATACAAGTCCTTAAATAATCAAGATACATCTGTGAAGTGGCATATGTTGCAGTAATTAAACAGACACTTTCCTACCCTCAAAGAAATCAAGAAAGCGGCTCTACAGGTAACGATGGACAATCTTTAGGCGGCATCGTTAAGTGAAAAAAGCAAGGTGCAGAAAAGTGTGTATAGAATGTGACCATTTGTGTGGAAGAAATACATATATATAGGGCATACTTTTCTGAAAGTGCACACGTGTGTGTGTGTGTGTGTGTGTGTGTAGTCCAGATAGTTGGTGGATATGGTAAAAGCTATGAGGCTAGTTTGAACTCCTCCCAGGCCCAGAGAGGGAAAGACACTTTTCCCGATGTCACACAGCAACAAGCAATATCCTGAGCTCAGTGTTACTGGCTGGGCGTCTTGGGTGATCTTCTCATCATCTGTAAGAGGAAAGAGGACATCCGCCTTGGGAAGGGCCAGGGTCAAGTCTGAAGCTGTCCACATGTGGTTCTCTCCAGGTGTGAGGGCTGTGGCCACTCCCCAGTGGATGGCTTGGTTGTGGTGGAATTCACTGCAGTCCAGGGTCCCACCTTCCCACCCCTAGCAGGTCTGGGGGAGCTGCACCCTGGTGGCTTTGGGGAACGTAGGGGGTGGGGTGCTGGGGGGGAGGGAGCTGTGTCCTTGGCAGCCCCGAGGCCCAGCCCTGATACTCACGGAACCGGGGTTGGCCCTCTGCCTCTGGGCTGGGTCGGTGCCTCCTGTTTACCCAGGGAGGAACGGCCAGGGTGGCATTCCAGGGCCCCCAAAGGTGGTGAGGGAAGGCGGCAGGGGCCGAGGGCTGGGCAGCCTCAGCCTGTGAGCTGCTGTGGCGTGGAGCTGGCCTGCCCTGGGACAGCCCTGCGCTGATCTGGAGGGAGGGCTGGCGGCGGGCGCCACGTGAGGGTGGGGCAGGGGCCGCCCTCCTCGAAGTGAGGCAGGCCAGGCGTGCTCAGGGTCACCCAGAACTCAGTGCCAACGTCTCTGGACGTCTGGGGAACAGTGAAGACCCCCGTTTCCCTGCCACAGCCCCCAGCCCCAGCTGGTCTCCTGGGCTAATGACATCACGTGCTTCACGGCTGGCTTTCCTCTGGAGGGCTGGTGGGAGACGGCCCCTGGGAATGCTGAGAACGCAAGACCCCCCGACCACCCCCCACCCCTGCCACCCCAGGACTGGGCTCTGTCCCTGTCCCGGTCTGCTCTGGCCTCTGGGGCAATGATGCTTCTCATCTCCAGGGGACTGTCCCTCATCTGGACAGCAGAGCTGTCCACGCTCTGCCCCTCACTGTGCGCCAGGGCCGGGACTTCTGAAGTGCCCGGTTTTCCTCCTGTGAGAGGGGCCCGAGGGAGGGAGGCCGGCTGGAGCCTGTGGGGCCTGGCAGGCTGAGGGCTGGGCTGGGGTGCGTGCCCGGAGCTCCCTGGGCCTTTGCAGGAGCAGGGCAGGAGGCCTTCCTGGGGACGCTGCTCCTGCCTGGACAGCTCTTGGCGCTCGATGCTCAAGTGGGCCCTGAGGAGGGGCCGGGGGTCCCTGCGGGAGGGTGGCAGGGAGGAACGGGCAGACGGTGCTTGGTCCTGCCGGGGGCTCCTTGGGGGTGTGACTCGCAGAGCCCCCGCCTACCTTCACATCTTGGGCCGCTTGGTCTGGCCCAGAGACCAGTGTGGGAGCCTGGGGGTGGGGGAGGTGGAGGCCGTTGGCACTTAACCCTGGGAGCCTCCGGCCCGGCCTCGGCTCTGCTGCGCTGTGTGCGTGGAGAGGTGCGGGGACAACTCAGCTCCAGGATTTCACAGCTGCGTCCTGAGACTCAGGGGAGCCTCTGGAGGGACACCCACCATGCTGCTGCTGCTCATGGGCAGCCTTGGGCTGGACCAGTCCCAGCCACGGCCTCCATCCTCCTCCTCCTGCCACAGCGCTGAGATGCAGTGTCCAGGTGGGGCTCACTGCAGGTGGGACCCTGGCCACCGTCCCTGCGGCCTTCCCTGGACCCAGAACGCACCTGGTGCAAGCCCATTTTTGAGATGGTGAGCGGAAGGTGCAGTGGTGGGCCCTGCCTTATCAGGTGCTGGCCGGCTTGGCTCTTGGCTCCCTGAGAGGGTTCTCGAAGTCTCCGCGTCCAGTGTCCAGCGCGGGAATTCCAAGGTGCCTCCCCCCACCCACCCTTCCCTGGCCCAGGAGGGGGTGGTGTGTGGTGGTGTTGTGGCCGGTCCAGGCGCCTGGAGCCTCTGTCCCCTGCCCCTTTGTCTCGTGTGACACAATGGGTGGCTTTTTTGTTTCCATAAAGTCCCTTTCAGTGTAGGGAGAAGGGCCAGGGCGGGGGCGGAGGCTAGGCCTGACCAGGCCAAGTTCTGAGTGTCCTCAGGCTGCCCAGATGTGTCCCGGGAGAGGGGGAACCCCAGGAAGGGTCACTGGTCGCCCTGGCCATGGTTTCCTGGATAGTGCGGCTGGGAGAGGGCCCCTGGGGGATGTGGAAGGAACTGCCACTGTCCCCTGCTTTCCCCCGCCAGCAGTCAGTGGCCCTTGCCCTCACACTCTTTCTAAAACATTTTGGTTTAGTTGCCAACATTTAAAAATGGTAGCCAGGCACGGTGGTGCACACACCTGTAATCCCAGCAGCTCGGAAGGCTAAGGCAGGAGGATTGAAAGTTTGAGGCCAGCCTCAGCAACTTAGCAAGGCCCTAAGCAACGTAGTGAGAATCTGTCTCAAAATAAAACACGAAGGGACTGGGGATGTGGCTCAGTGGCAAGTGCTTCTGAGTTCAATCCTAGTACCACTGCCACCCCCGTTTTTTTTTTTTTTGTTTTTTTTTTCTAATGGTAGATTCCACATCCACATCCAGGTTTCTAATGTGCCTTGAAGAATCAGCCCTGGCTACCCCAGGCCAGACGCCCCTCTCCTGCTCCGGAGACCTCGCCCTCCACGTGCTGCCATTTCTGCGGTCCTGGCGAGTGGCAGTCCCTTCCGCAGGCCCCAGTTGCCCCTGGACCCTCAGGGCTCGCCCTCCTTGCAGTTCCGGGGAGCGAGGCTCTGTGCTTTGCGATCTCCTCCCACCAAGCCCCGGACGGTCTGCCAGCCCTCCTTCCACTCACAGTGTGCCCTGGCTTTTCACTTTTTCTCTTACCTTTTACCTGCGCCACACCTGTGCAGTGACCAGGATAGGTAAAACCCGCTGTGTTGTCAGATGAGGAAACAGACCAGAAAGGTTAGGTAACTCTCCCAAGGCCACACAGCAAGTCTATATAAGAGCCGGACCCTGGCGTGGAAGTGGGGACGATGGAAGGAGAGTTGGAATGAAGCCTGTGGGCAAGAGAGCACATGGCCTGGCGCCTGGGAGTCGGAGGAACCCCTCCTGGACAGGAGTGGGCTTTGGGCCCTGGAGGAGGCCTGCCTGGGAGAGGCTTGCACCTTAGGGGGAACTTGGAGGGCCTGGGGGAAGGGGAGACAAGTCTGGAGGGCGAAGGGTCTGGAGGGTGAAGGGTCTGCGGGTTCATATTCATTTACATCTCAAAGACACCCTCTGAAGTAGCACCTTTTGAAGATATGAAGCACAGAGAAGTCAAGTAACTTGCCTGATGTCACACAGCTAGTGAGTTGGCAGGGTCCGAGCATGAACCCTAGGGGCCGACAGGCCAGCCTTCTATCATAGCTGGTGGAAGGCAGATCCTGGCCCCCAGCCACAGGCTCATGATGCTCTGAGAAAGGCCTTAGCCTCCAAGGGCTGCCATAATAAAGTTCCGCAGATTGGGATTAAACAGTCGCAATGTGTCCTTTCACAGACCTGGAGGGGAGGTCTGAAATCTGGGTGGTGGCAGGGCGGCTCCCCAGGAGGTGCTGTGCAGGGTCTCTTCTCCCTCCTCACTGCTGGTGGTGGCCAGCAGTCCTTGGCCTCCTCTTTGGGTGGGTCTTTGTGTGCAGAATTCCCTGTTCTCTGTGTGTGTGTGTGTGTGTGTGTGTGTGCGCGTGTGTGCACACACATGCATGTGTGTGGTACTGGGGATTGAACCCGGGTGCTCTACCACTGAGCTATATCCGCAGCCATTTTTTTTTTTTTTTTTTTTTAATTTTGAGGCAGGGTCTTGCTAGGTTGCCCAGGCTGGCCTCAAACTTGTCATCCTCCTGCCACAGCCTCCTGAGTCACTGGGATTACAGGATACACCACCAACCTGGCCCCAGTTTCCTGGTTCTTATAAGAACATAGTCGTTGGATTAGAGCTCATCCAGGTTCCGCGGGACCTCACAGGAGGTTGGTGACAGCTGCATTCTCCAGCTCTGCGTTGGGCCAAGGTCAGGACTCCAGCATGCCTCTGGGACGCCAGTCCACACGCAACACAGGGTGGCTGGGAAAACCTCCCCCAGAGTCACGGAAGGGCACCTGCACTGCATGGAGAGGCCTGTCCCCGCGTCACCAGGGCAGTTTCTGAGGACAGCGGCTGGAGGGAGGAATGCCTCTCGGTGGGGCGGGGTGGTTGTAGCCATGCGCTTCTCTGGCCATGTCGGTGGTTCTAACAGAAACGATCTGCGTTGCCCTGCTGGGTAGGAGCTCTCGGGCTGTGGGGTGTCTGTGCACGTGTCCCTTTTGACATTGTAGTTCTCGTCTGAAGAAAAGTTTCTGAATCCAAACTCTTCAGATTTTCAGGGGGGAAAAAAAAAGGCCCCCCTCCCCCGAGTTCTGGAGGGTTCTCTGTTTACCTGCAGAGCCCCTCCCGGGGGGCATCGCGGGGCCTCCGGGGGATTTGGAAGGGGTTTGTGTGTGTGTGTGTGTGAGAGAGAGAGAGAGAGAGAGACAGACAGACAGGCTGGTGTACCTACAGAGAAACTCGGGGACGACGGACACAGTGACCGTCACCCACACAGGGCACAGTCCTGTTCTTCCCAGGGACTCACACGGTCCCTCAGTCTACCTTCCTCGCCTCCTTGGTCTTTGCCCACATGTCACCTTGCCAGTGAGACCTTTCTTGACCCTTTATCTGAAATGACACCAGTGGCCCCACTGCCCCTCCCACGCTGTCCCCCCTTCATTTATTTATTTAAATATTTATTTATTTGCTTTAGTTGTACACAATGCTTGTACTAATTTTATGTGGTGCTGAGGATCGAGCCCGGATCGCGCACGTGCTAGGCGAGCGCCCAACCGCTAAGCCACATCCCAGCACCCCCCCTTTATTTATTTTATTTTATTTTATTTTTTGGGTTATTGATAGACCTTTATTTCATTTATGTATATGTGGTGCTGAGAATCGAACCCGGGGTCTCACTCATGCCAGGCAAGTGCGCTACTGCCCAGCCCCAGCCCCCCAGCCCCACGTCCCCTTTTTTTGGTACCAGGAGTTGGACCCAGGAATGCTTAACCACTGAGCCCTTTTAATTTCTTTTTTATTTTGAGACAGGGTCTCACTAAGTTGCTCAGGGCCTCTCTAAATTGCTGAGGCTAGCCTTGAATTTGCGATCCTCCTGCCTCAGCCTCCCCGGTGGCTGGGATTGCAGTTGCGTGCCACCAAGCCCAGCTCTCAGCTGGACTTTTGCCCACAGTACTTACATGTGCCCACTTGCATTCACTAGTTTGGGGTGTGTGTGGCTGTGCCAGCTCCGGGAGGGCAGGGCAGCCCACTGTGCCACGGGGTCCCAACAGATGCGTGCTGTGAGGATAGAACCCAAGAAAGTGCACACCAAGAGGCCTGGGGGGTGCTGGGAGGGCAGCGCTCTGGGTGGAGGGGCCCGGGCGAGGCCCTGGGGCAGGTGGCAGAGTCAGGGTCTTCTGCCTCCCCTTGCCTCAAGCCACCTACTGCCGCCATCTTCCTCTTTGTGGGGTGAATCCCACCATAAGACAGTGGGTCCTTGCCCCGCAGGAGGGGTTCTGTGGTTCCACCTGGGGCTCCGGGGAGGCCCGAAGCTTCTGGAATTGTGGCCTGGGGCTCAGCTGCCCTACAGGACCACCTGGCCAGCGAAGTGGTCAGCAGCTGTGAGCGTGCCCTGTGTCCTCCTGTGTCCTGAGCAGGGTCTCCCTGGGTCCTCTGCTAGGGACTCAGGGACCAGGAGAGACCAGTCTGTCAGGTTCAAATGCAGGCGTGGCCCTTCCTTGTTCTAGGACATTCCGAGGTGGCTCACTGGGCCGGGAGCCAGCGGCAGGGCGGGAGGGACACCAGACATTCCGGCAGCTTATCCACGGCCTCATCTCGCGGCCCCACTTGCTGGTTGGGAAAACAGGGGTGGGGAGGCCCGCCCTTGAGCGGGCTGCGATGCCCCCGGTTCTCACACGGTATCACAGGGTCCAGGGAAGGACGGGCCTGGGTGCCAGCCCGCCCTGTCTTTACCCCACGGTGACCACAGTCACCACCTGTCCTTCTGAGCGTCTGTTTGGAAAATGGGGACAACAGAAGGTTCAGGCTTAGGTTAATGGTGAGAATCTGTGTAGCGGAATGCGCCACCTCCCCAGCTGGCACAGCAGGAGGGCGCTGAGGGGTCCCGTGAGGAGGCCGATCTGGCAAGACGGAGCTGGGGGTGTAGACGGGTGGAAAAACGAATCGGGCTTTTCTGGGCTTCCGGTTCACTGCACTGTCTGACTTCCTTTCAGACAGCTGGAGTGTGGCCACCCAGTGGCCCTCGGGGCCTGCAGGAACTTGCTTTAAATAAAAGCTGGTTGTCCTTGGTGTGCCCGGTTCCCCGGGGAGAAGGGGCCGCCCCTGCCTCCCCTCGTCTGTTTCAGGCAGCGTGACCTAAAGGCGGAGGTTGCGGAGCCTGCCCTTGGCCTCCCTGAGGAGGGCTCTGTCCCCAATGTGGCTACTGTGAAGTGGCCCTGCGGCCACCCCCGCTGCTCGGGGCGGCCGAGGCTGACAGGACCCCGCGGCTCCCCCAGCACCGAGAGAGGGGTGCAGAGCACCAAGGGCGGGACCCCCTGGGCCTGCCTTGGACGTGGGGCAAGGGCGGAGCAGCTCGCAGGTGGCCTCTGGTCACCCAGGCAGGGTCCGCGCAGGGACAATCTCTGACCCTTCCGTGGACGACCTTGGGGGCCGCTCCTCCGAGCCGTGTCTGCTGAGCATGCGCGGGGGCGCGGGGCAGTGGGGGCTGCAGGGCGCGGGCGCAGTCCTCCGCGGGAGTTCTGGAATGTTCCGGGCGCAGGTGCGCCAGGAGGAGGTGCCGCCTGTCACGCAGCACCGCAGGGGCCTGACGCTCCAGGCCTAGGGCTCCGGCCACCTCTCCTGGAGGCCCCGCTGCCCCGGAGAGCGGAAGGTGTCCCCGGCGCTGGTCTCAGGGCCAGTGCGTCTTGACCTCCATGCGCAGGGTCCATGCAGAAACCTCCCTCTGGCCTTGGGGTGGCTCGCGGTGGGGTCCCTGCAGGCGCCCAGTTCTGGCTGCGCTCTGGGTCCTGAGCTCGAGGTGAGCGTCCTAGTCCTGCAGGTGGGTGGCCCTGGAGGTCGCAGCCGCCCCTCGGGCAGTGTGGGCAGCCAGCGAGACGTCTCCAAAGCCCAGTGGCCGGACATGTGATCCTGCTGACGGTTGGCTGGTGCCGTGCCTGCCCACTGCCCAGGGGAGAAGAGGCCGGCACAGGAGCCTTCCCCAGAGCCCCACGGCAGACCCTCCTGCCCCTTGGTGGCCGGGGGTTCCAGGGACTGTCCTCTTGGAGAAGGGAGGGTGCGCCCACCCACACATTCTCAGCCAGCCTAGAAGGGTGGGAAGGGCAGGGAGGCCTGGCCTGGCCACATGGGAGGCCCTGCATGAGTCCCTGCGTGTGGACCTCCTGGGCCCTGCCTCAGAACAGGCCCTCTGCTGGGCCCCACTGGCCGAGCTGGCACACCTGGCCAGGTGGAACTCCCCGTGCCCAGAGGGCTGGGCTGTGTGGTCAGCGGGCCTTGGCTGCCTTTGCTCCCATTTACATGTGTGGACTCATGTGTAAAAGTGAGCTGATCAAAGCACAGAGAGGTTACCAGCCTGCCCAAGGTCACACAGTGGTCAGGGGAGCGGGGTTTAAGCCAGGTAGTTGACTCAGAGCCCACAGGGCTGGCATAGCTGGCACCGTCCTGCTATGCTCAGGCCCATCTGACGCAGGGGAACAGGAGGATGGAGGGAGGGTCCTTTGGCTTCTCTGAGGCCTAGTCTCCTTTGTTAGACAGGGATGGTGCCACCTGTAGGGAGGGGCAGTTGGGAGAGTCGGGGAGGGGGGCAGGGGAGGAGTGGGGGGGCGTCACGGGAGGCCACCCAGAAGCCCTGGTGGTGTTTGTGCTGGGACCAGCCAGGAGGGGCGTGCACAGATGTTCTTTTCCTGGCTTGGGGACTGTGTGGCTGGCCACCTCTCAGAGCTGCTGACCTGATGTTCCTCTCAGCAGTTTTGACGGAGCCCCTCGCAGGCCCAGGTCCTCTGCTGGGTGTTGTGACCCAGCCACGACACAGCCCTTGTCCTGCCCCAGGAGCCAAGTCTGGAGAAAGAGAGGTCACCGTGGGCTTGGGTGGTGGGGGTCCAGGTTGGGGGCGGGAGAGCAAGGAAGAGGTTCTGGAACCCAGGCTGCTGTAGGAGAGGTGTCTTGGAGCACTCCCGTCTCTGCTAAGAGGTGCAGTGCCACTCGCTGCAGAGTGGGGACTGAGAAGAAGGAAGAGTGACAGGGCACAGGGGACTGCAGGAGCCAAATCAGTATCTCCTGACTACAGGAGAGATAAGGCCACGGCCTGGGGACCTGGTCTGTGGCCTCCAGCTGGAGTTGCAGTGGCCCTCTCTTGCCCACAGGTGCTGGGGCTGCTGGTGTGGGCCCTGATTGCTGACACCCCCTACCACCTGTACCCGGCCTACGGCTGGGTGATGTTCGTCGCTGTCTTCCTCTGGCTGGTGACAATCGTCTTCTTCATCCTCTACCTGTTTCAGCTGCACCTGAAGTTGTACATGGTGCCCTGGCCACTGGTGGTAAGTCTGGGTGGAGGCCCCGAGGGTGGCTCTAGCTCCCACCTCTGCCCTGTGAGCAGCTGTGACAGGACGGACCACTGTGGCCTTCTCTAAATGAGCAGCAGCGGGTCGCCATCCTCACCCACCCGCAGCTGGCCTGCGGGGCGGGTCAGGAGGGAGGCGGGCAGCTCAGGTGTCCAGTTTTCTGAAAGCCATCTTGACCTGGTCCCGAGAGGGGGGTAAAGAGAGTGTCTTATGGAATCACAAGAGGCCATTTGGAATCTCAAAAATATTTCTCCTTTTTGAGGATGGTCAGAATTTCGGGCTGGGCCCCGCAGTCAGGGATTGGGCAGGCTGGCGCGTGGAGGGTGTGGGACAGCCAGACACCTGCCGCTGCCCGCAGACAGGCTCGGCCACCCGGAGGAGACCAGGCGGGTGTCCCAGGTGTGCCCAGGTCAGTCTCAGCATAGCCCCCCTCCCCCGAGAGCAGCCGTAGGAAGCGCCCTGGCCGGGCACAGAGCAAGCTGCCGGGTTGTCTTCTCTGACCCAGAAAACCCCTGCAGCTGGGGTCCCAGGCTGTCAGTGAGCAGAGGCACGTGGGGGTGGGACGGGCAGCTGGGACTGGGCAGCATTGTTTGCGATTCAGTGACTTCTCAACCGAGGAAACGTGAGTCGTGCTAGGGACAGAATGGGCTTGTCAGCTCCTGACACCACAGGCAGGAGCCAGGCAGGGTTTGCCATGGTCGCTGGGCTTTCAGGGACCATTTCCCAGCCTCCTGCCCCGTGCCCTGGGAGCCTCTAAGGCAGGCACTATTTCTGTGCTCTTGGACCTTTCACAGGGTGGGAGGCCTCCCTCGGGATTCCCTGGGGTGGGGCTACATGGCCAAGCAAGATAGGTGGGTGAGCTGGGCGCAGTGGCGCACGTCTGTAATCCCAGCAGCTCTGGAGGCTGAGACAGGAGGATCTGGAGTTCATAGCCAGCCTCAGCAATTTAGCGAGGCCCTCAACAACTCAGTGAGCCCCGGTCTCTAAATAAAATACAAAAAGGGCTGGGGATGTGGCTTAGGAGGTTCTGGGACTCCACATGCACATCTGTCCACACAGAGCCACCGTTACTCAGCTGGACCCCGATATTTGGAGATCTTTTTTGGTTTCTGGCAGTGCTGGAGATGGAACCCAATCCTTGCCCGGCTAAGCAAGTGCTCTACCACTGAGCTGTCTTCAGCCCTGAGAATCCTATTAAAGTTTTATATGAAATTTAAGTTTTCAAATGAAATCTAATTTTAAAATGTGGACAAATATTAAAAAATAATAAATAGGACAAACCTAATGTTTGAAGGCTTAACTGGTTCTAGGGGCCGAGCATTTGGGATGTGGGACTAGGGCCCGGCTGCAATCAGCCCAGGGCCCTTCCTGCCAGTCCGGCTGAATATTCTACCAGCAGCATCTGGGTCCTCTGAGGGCCTGACCCTGCATTTATTCTGGGGCCTTCACCCTAGCATGTGGCCAAGAGAGAGCCACAGACGCCCCATCCGTGGACTCGGGATGTAGCTCAGTTTGTAGCGTGCTTTCCTGGCATGCGCAGTAAGGACCTCGGTTCAATCCCCAGCACTGCCAAACAAAGAAAAAGAAATAAATTCCTCCCACTGGTAGGACTGACCAGCCGCAGGGCTAAGCCCTGAAGTGGCACCAGGGAGGGCCTGGGCTTGGCCCTGAGCCCACGGGGAGTGGTCCTCCACGGGTGTCTCGAGCTTGGGTCATGGTTGGGCCATGTTGCTTGGGGAAGGGTTTTGCCTTGTGGCTTTGTGGCTTTGGTCGCCCTGGCCTGATCACGGGCCTCCTGCCACCCCCACCTCAGCCTCAGGCTGTTTTATGCTGCTTGCTTAGATGGCCTCCTGGTTGACCCCATGGGACTGGGGCCTCTTGAGGCCCTTTTCATAGCACAGGCCCATACGTTTCCACCCCACCCCGTGGGAACCAGGAGGGTCCAGTTCCGACCCTGTTGGTCTCCTGCGTCTTAAGCCTTCCCCCCCCTCCCCCCCCCAGTTAATGATCTTTAATGTGACGGCCTTGGTTCTCTACGTCACCGCCTTCATCACCTGCTCTGCGGCAGTTGACCAGACCTCCTTGAAGGGCTCCCGGCCCTACAACCAGCGTGCAGCTGCCTCTGTGAGTATGTCCCTTAGCGTCCCCCGAGCAGTCTACAGCCAAGGTCCCTTCTCCATAGAGCTCCCTGGGTCTGGGCCAGCATCTGCCACCACCTGAGTACCTACCACCTAAGTCTCAGAGGGTCCCACGAGGAGCCAGGTTGCTTTCAGGCTTCCTTAGTGACCTCTAAAACCTTGAGGAAGAGGGGTCAGCGGAGTTCGGTTCAAGGCCCTGGGCTCAATCCCCAGCACCGCGGCAGGCGGGGAACCACAGGGAAGCAGAATGCCCGGGAATGGTTTGTGGTGGCCATGGCAGCTCTGGTTCACTGCAGAACTCTGCTGGAAGTCAGTCATGCCACCCTGACTTATGGCCACAGGCTCCCTTGGAGAATGGGCTGAGAACTAGAGACCCTCTGCCACGGACAGGGGCACGATGCAGGAACCCTTGGGTTTCACCCGTATCTGGGGATACGTTACAGGTCCTCCCATGGAGGCCAAACTCACGCCCCTCGTCCAGCGGCTGGTGGAGTAGACCCAGGCCCCTCCACACCCATCATGCTGCACTCTGCCAGCCCTGCACACCCTTTCCTTCTGAGGAAGAGGAAGGAAACCAGTCTCTTTTCACAGACAAGGACACGTTGGCTCTGGAAGGTTAAGGGACCTGCCCAGGGTCACGGTCATGTCCAATGTAGTAGGGCAGCCCTTGGGTGTCCTCACTCTTCCTGGTGAGGGTGGTTTTGCAATCAGTGAACTTGGCCACTAATGTGGAGCTTCTGAATGCAGATACAGGTGCAAACACAGAGGTATGAATTGGATCCAGAAAATCCCCACGGGGCTTTTTGTTTTTGTTTTTTTTTTTTTTTTGCTGTGCATGAGTTGAACCCTCTAGAGGTGCTTAACCACTGAGCCACATCCCCCAGGGGTGGCTTTGAACTGTACTTTTTTTTTTTTTTTGCGGTGCTGGGTGTCAGACCCAGGGCCTCATGCGTGCTGGGCAAGCACTCTCCCACCGAGCTCCACCCCCCAGCCTGAATGTTACCTTGTTAAAACACCCTGCTAGGTGTCTAGTGGCCCTCCCTCATGGTCACTCCTGGCACACTGTGCAGCTTGATGCTCGTGGTGGTCCCAGCACCGTCTGATATGGCCTTTTCCTATGCTTGGAGTGCCGCGTTGGCCTCCTCAGAACCCAGCTCGTCAGCCCCCGCCATGGCTCAGATGGGCCTCAGTACAAGGGGGCAGGGCTGCCAGACTTGTCTGGTTAGCTGAGGGAGCACCTGCGGAGACCCCTGTGCTGGTGTCAGGGTCACCCTCCTGCTCCCAGTGCTGTGCTGACCGCCTACCACCTCTCTCTCTCTCCAGTTCTTTGCCAGTCTGGTGATGGTCGCCTATGGAGCAAGTGCCTTCTTCAGCTTCCAGGCCTGGCGAGGGGTGGGCAGCAACGCAGCTACCAGTCAGGTGGCTGGTGGCTACGCCTAAGCCCCTGTGCCTCGGTCTGCCCTGGCCACCAGAGCTGCCACTGGTCGCAGTGCAGGGCCATCAGCAAACCTGAGCCTGGAGCCCTGCGTGGAGTCAGCCGGGTGGGCTGTGCTCGGGTGGGCTGTGCTCGTGCTGCTCTCCCCCGCCCAGCGGACCCGCGCTCCCCGCACTCCCAGGGGAACAGGCCCTTGATGACATGCATGTGGCTGGCAAGAGCCCACGGCTGAGGCCCTCCCCATCCCCCTTATTCAGCAGAAGGTGACGGGAGATGAGGGGCTCTCAGTCTCTGCCTTGTCTTCCGAGAACTTCAGCACGCGAGGCTGGGGCCCGCCCTGCACACCAGCACTAACTGCACTAACAGACGCCAGCCCTGCGGCCCGGCCCGGGCGCCACAGCAGTAAGCTAACAAGGCACACCTGTGTACCCTGGTTCTGGGAGCGCTGAGCAAGCCCACAATGCATCCTGATTCCTTAAAACACAATTCTGATCCCCTTCCTCAAGCCAACCTGTCACCTGTTGGGAGACACAGGAGGAGCTGAGATTTCAGACATCCTGGTTATTTAACGCAAATAGGTTCCATGTGATTTCTCTATGAGGAACCTCTCCAGCATCCTCCTTGGCCCAAGCCCTCATTTGTAATTCTCCCTTTGGGAAAAGCTGACACCATGTGACCACTTGCCCCAGCTGCTGATTAGGCACAGGGGACATGGCAGAGGGAGGGAAGCAGGACCTCGCCTGGTGAGTTGTCATGTGGTTGGTGGAGACTTTGTTTTTTTACAAAAATAAAGACAGGACTTATTTGGAAACAATGGAGCATCGTGGTTGTCAATGTAAAGTCCAGGAAGCTGCAGGTTCAGAGTGAGCCAAGGTTTCAGAATGAGCCTATCGCAGGGCAGCTCCAGCTGAGGAGTCACAGTACTGCCAGCCAGTGTCCCAAGGGACCCTGCCCATGCTTCCTGCTTTGCTGGAGCAGTCCTGGGTTGTGCTCTTGGTCTGGGCACAGGTTTAGCAGCACTCCCTTTTATTCTTGAAAGTGCCCCAGAGGCTGGAGGTGTGGGGCTCAGTGGTAGAGCGTGTGCTTAGCCCATGTGAGGCCTGGGTTTGATCCCTAGTACCATACTGCGAAAGACAAAAAAAAAGATGTGCCAGTGTACCAAATTAGTCTCCTTTGCTTTATTAGGCAAGTTCAGTGAATTTCGATGTCACCTACTTAAAGTCTAGGAAGCCCAGAGAGGAAGTCACGGTGGCTGGCCGTGCTGGAGACTCAGAGCTGGTAGGGAGCAGAAAGGATGGCAGCCGTCCTTCTGAGCTTGTTTTCCTAACACTTTAGGGAACATCCTCTGGGTGATAAGCCACAGGCTTTTTCTAAGTGCCCTTTGGTCCTTTTTAAAGAAATTGGTAACAATTAAAAGGTGGCTAGTCCAAGCAGCTGTGGAAGAGCCATCCTGGCTGAGGGATGAGGGCCAGGCTTGCTGACCGGGAATAAGTGCTACTCTCAAGTTGTTGGAGTTTGAATAGTAAATTATACTCATGCCAGGATCAAGCTGTATGATGAGTTTGGTTTTAAGGAAGAGCAAGCCATTTTGAAGCTTAAGAGAAAATGAAATGCTACACGGCTAGAGTCCACCCTCCTGGTGGGTTTGATACCCTAAAACACAGCCTGATTCAGGGGGAACATTACAAACTGCAGTTTGGCCACTGTTGCTTCCTAGGAGTGAGGAGTCCTAAGGGAGAGGGTGTGTATCCTTCTTCCAGGGCTGGGCCAGAATGTCAGTCTTCTCACTCCAGCCCCATCAGAGGAGGCTCATGACATCACAGAAGTTTCTGTGTGGACCGATTTCTAGTTTATTTTTATTTTTTTTCTAGTTTATTTAAAAAGAAATCAGCAAGCTGACTTAAGCTACAAAAGGCTTGCTTTTTTTCTGAGTAGAAAGACCGAAAAGAACAGTTTGCTTTTCTTCTCATTTCTTCTTGCATTTTCTTCTAGGCTAGGACCACCAGATCCTACCAAGGGTTTCCGACATGCCTGGCCCATGAGAGGTGGTCCTACTTACAAAAGGAGAGGAAGGAAAAGCAGGCCCAGGAGAGGTGGTATTTAAAATAAATGGAGGACACAACTCATTTTGAATGATAGTTCTTGCAAAACACCTCAAATTTTACTCATGGTACAAAAAGTAATAAATGACACATTAGTACAGAAAAACAACAGCTTATAGCTCATCCTTTAAAACCAGAACAGACAAGTGAAAAGTCAGCACAGATTCTTAGTTTTGCTATAAAAAGTAAAATTTAAAAAGTACACATTGGGAATTGAACTGTTTTTTCTTCTTTCCAGGGATGTGACATACATAAGTTTTCTGGTCAGTACTAAACCAAACATTGTAGTAAACCAAAGCTGACAGATGACCAGTAAAGCTGTCCACTGCCTCCTACTCATGCTGAGCTAGACCAGTGAACACCATCTTGGCAGGAGAGAAGATGATAGAAGAAATCAACAGAGTCTTTACCTGCCCCAATAAAAAACCCAAACAACTGGTTTACACAGAAAGGGTTTTAAGCAAACATGCAAACACACCTGACATGCTATGACAGCGGGTACCTTTGCCTATTCCAGCACACAGCAGACATACGTTGGTGCTGGTAAAACAGGTGCACCAACGTGGAAAGCGTTTTTACCTTTACAGCACTAAGGACTAAAAAGCACATAGCATATAATACTTTGATCTTTAGGTGGATAATCATGGAAGTTCCAAGATCATATCCACTGTTTGCCTGAGTGTTCATCTATAAAAATATTTTTTCAAAAATAATGCTTGAAAGAGACTTCTAGAAACAGTGGGACTACATCAGGACCAACAGAAGACAGTGTTATAAGGACTGCGTACGTTAAGACTGGGAGTTGATTTTCAGATGTAGCTTTTAGGTAAAGGACATCTCTCTTGGTTGATCCCCACAGCCCGCACAAGCTGTGATCAGAGGAGATACAGAAATCTTAGGACAGGCAGCTGGCTCCAGTAGCTCCCTAGATAAATACTCCCCAAACAAAAACCCCATTGAAGGCGAAGGACTGAAACTGACCCATGTAAAAAAGAGTGGTGAGTGCACAAAGGACTCATGCAAAGCCTGCTGGGAAGAGGAAGGTTCGTGGTTGTGGTTATGCACACCAACATGTACTGGGGAAGGGACCCCAGGTGGAATGGCTGACCTGGGCTTGATCAGAGGGGCCTGACTCAGCACCTGAGAGGTGACGAGGTGGGGAGGGAAAGAACATTAATACAAGATGGCGTGTCAGGAGAAATGGGTCCAAAGGTCAGGTCATGTTGTTCCTGACCTGTCAATACTTAACACAAATCAAGGGCTGCAGAACAGAGTCTTTCTGAGATGGACTCTTCTGTCGTCATTAGCTGAAGTCTCTCTATCAGACTAGTGACATCCAGAATGAACACTGTTCAGTGCCTGGAAGTGGGACCTAGTGCCGCAGATTGTTCTGGGAAGCTGACATAGAAGATGATTTGCACAATGAAGTCACCACTAAGCCACTGCTTAAGTCCAGTCCCCGGCCTTCCTTTTCCTATATGAGAAAAGAAACAGTTTCAAGGAGCAAGCAACAGAAAGCAGCTTTTCTGGCTCAGGACTCTGCCTGTGGTGGCGGGAGGGGGAGCTCAGTGTGGGGATGGGGAGCACACAGGGATGGGAGGCAGATTATTCTGTATTTCTGCTCAATGATAGCCTGGGAACTCTTTAAAAATGCTCCCCTCTTCACTGGAAAATATTTTTCTTATAAAGAGCCCACATTATAAGAAAGACAAGACAGAATTAGACCAGTGCTTTGGTTTTTGTCCTGCTTACTTAGGGACTCTAAGGTGGTATCTGGTTCTGTTTCAGTCAAACATGAAAAGGTTCTGGCCAGGTGGTACAGGCCTGTAATCCCAGCAGCTCAGGAGGCTGAAGTGGAAGAATTGTGAGTTCAAAGCCAGCATCGCAACTTGATGAGGCCCTGAGCAACTTAAGGAGCCCATGTTCCTAAACAAAATACAAAAAAGGGCTGGTGATGTGGCTCAGTGGTCAAGTACCCCTGGGTTCATTCACCAGTACCAAAACAAACAAACAAACAAAACACAGTTCTGGCCAGTGGTTATCTGGTCCCTCCACTGACACACCTTGTGAGCTGCTCTACAGATACTGGCCAGTTTTAAGGGGCAATGATCAGGGAAACATGGGAGATGGCTCTATTCAAATAGTTCTAGTTGGAACTTCCTAAATGGTTCAGGGTGGCTAGATAAACAAGCAGTCATAACTTACTGCTCTGTAGTCCAGAAACATTTCTTTAAAAGCCAGAAAATCCGTAAATGTGAGTAGCATGTCAAATATGTCACCAGCCACTTCATCTTTATGGTGCCTGTAAAAGCAAAAGGTGTGGCTGGGGTTGTGGCTCAGCGGTAGTGCTTGCCTAGCACGTTCACGGCCCGGGTTCGATCCTCAGCACCACATAAAAACAAAGGCATTGTGTACAACTAAACAAATAAATAAATACTTAAAAAAAATAGATACACCGTCTCTTCAAGAGTTTATGAAGTGGGGTCGACTTCATTTCCAGAGCCCACTGAAGGCTTTCTCTTGGATAAAAAAAGGAAGGCTTTCCACCTTGCCCCCAGTCTAGGGAAGGAGGAAGGAGAGAAACATAAAAACGTAGTCACACTCAACTCACTGTAATGTAGTTGTGAAAGCCGCCATGTTAAATCCAGGAATCCGCTCCAGCAGCTGTTCTTCAATATATTTTTCCACCAGAGAAATCTGTAACATTGGAAAGGATCTTGGTTAGACCACACTTTAGAGAAGCAGGACTTTTTTTCGGACACTGCCCTTGACAGTGTCTCCTGAGATCCTATTGTATGTGTAGGCTCTATGCTGAGTGCCAGGGATACCATAGGAGACCAGGACCTGTCCTGGCTAAGTCGTGGCTCCTGGTGCAGAGGAGCATTTGCAGGTAGTTATGCTGTAACAGGAGGCTGCTCTAACCCTGGTGGAGCTGGGCAGAGAAGTGATCCCACTCCCTAGTGCAGGAGGGAAGGAAGTTAATAGGGGCTTTTCTTCCTGTGTAGACGGAATCTGTGCAGATAGAACACACAAGAAGTGCTCCTAGAGGAGTCCTGGCTCCTGCTGAGCCAGTTTCCTCAATTATGCCATGATTCTGTGTGTTTAGAAAATAAAGTCCTCAAGGTTCAAAACTATTCTTACATGAGATAATCACCAGAGGCTGTGAGAAGCCTCAGGGTAGAGTATAAAGAGCCAAGGACAAAGAGCTAAGGTCTGCAGGTTCTGGTCTTGGTGTTCCTATCACCTTGTCAGAGATCTTGGCCTCTTTTCACCTTTTTTTTTTTTTCCCCCCTGGCAGTGCTGGGGATTGAACCCAGAGCACTGGGCATGCTAGATAAGCACCCTACCACTGAGCCACACCCTAGCTCTTGTTCTCACTTTTACTTAATAGTCATGTACACAGGACTGGAAAATGTAGAACCAGCATCAAGGTATGGTGAACTCATATATTGCAATGGAAAGAAGGATTATGGTAAAGCCCAACTTCTTTTAAGTAACAAGTTGCAAGTTCATCAAATACCACCTGAAAGCCTTTTGGAAAATAGCCCTAAGAGCTGGGTGGAGGAAAGTGAACTAAACCAGATTCTAATCAGAATTCCTGGCAGTGTCCTTTAAAAGCAAATTTCAATGTCTTTTGATTGTAAATGTGAGGTTTAAAAAAACCCTAATCTCCTGGTAGGAGAAACAGGAATTCACTTACATATTCATTAAAAATGGGCGTGTAGATGAGTTTATTCTCTTCTGTATCTTCAAACTCCTGGTAGTACTTGTCCATGAAATTTCTCTGTAATAACTGGAACTCGTCATCTGAACCATAGAGGGAAAATTTATTATTTTTAATGGAGACTACCAGCCATTCTGATTTATGAGACAGCAACAGCACTGCTTTCTCAACAGCTGATGTTTTAAGAGGGGTTAAATGGGACATTGACTTGAAAAAAGACCAATAGGTCTTATTTTATTTTGTGGTACTTGGGGTTGAACCTCAGTCCTTTTTATTTTTAGACAGATTTTGCTAACTTGCCTAGGCTGGCTTTTAACTTGCCATCCTCTTGCCTCAGCTTCCCAAGAAGCTGAGATTACAGGTGTGATCCACAGGGCCTGGCTTTTTAAAAAACTGTGGTAAGATACACATAAAATTTACTGTTTTAACTTTTTTTTGGTGGGGAGTACTGGGGATTGAACTCAGGGTCACTCGACAACTGAGCCACATCCCCAGCCCTATTTTGTATTTTACTTAGAGACAGGGTCTCACTGAGTTGCTCAATGCCTTGCCATTGCTGAGGCTGGCTTTCAACTCACGATCCTGTCTCAGCCTCCCAAGCAACTGGGTTACAGGCGTGCGCCACAGTGCCTGGCTGTTTCTTTTTCTTTTTTTTAAAAAAATATTTTATTTGTTTTAGTTGTACACAATGCCTTTTTTTTTTTTTTTTTTGGTACTGGGGGGATTGAACTCAGGGGCACTGGACCACATCCCCAGCCCTTTTTTGTATTTTATTAGAGACAGGGTCTCACTGAGTTGCTAAGTGCCTCGCCATTGCTGAGGCTGCCTTTGAACTCACAATCCTCCTGTCTCAGCCTCCCAAGTGCTGGGATTACAGGCATGCGCCACTGTGCCCAGCTCAATGCCTTTATTTTTACGTGCCTGGCTGTTTTAACCATTTTTAAGTGTTCAGTTTGATGACTTTGGTAAGTATAGCCACACTTCTGTACAAATGTCACCACCTTCTGCCAGTTTGTTTTAAACACCCACCTGGGATGGCTTAGGAACTCCCTCATACTCCTTGTCTGTAAAGGAACAAATTGTCTCTTTCTATAAGAAATTATAGGGGCTGGGGTTGTGGCTCAGTGGTAGAGTGCTGGCTAGCACGTGCGCGGCCCAGGTTCGATCCTCAGCACCACGTACAAATAAACGCATTGTGCACAACTAAAGCAAATAAATCAATATTAAAAAAAAAAAAAAAAAGAAACTATAAAAGCTTATTGGGCACACAGAAGGTCCATTCTCAAACTGCAGGACTTCAAACCTAATGGAAACAAGCCTCTCTCTTACTTTATATAATTTTAGCAGCAGTGTTGAAAATTGGAGTAGTTAAAAGTGTGGGAACTAGCCGGGCGCGGTGGCGCACGCCTGTAATCCCAGCACTTGGGAGGCTGAGGCAGGAGGATCACGAGTTCAAAGCTAGCCTCAGCAATGGTGAGGCACTTAGCAACTCAGTGAGACCCTGTCTCCAATAAAATACAAAAAAGGGCTGGGGTTGTGGCCCAGTGGTCGAGTACCCCTGAGTTCAATCCCCAGTGCCAAAAAAAAAAAGTATGGGAACTGGCAGAGGCCAGACTGCCTGAGTTCAAATCCTACTGCCACCACTTGCTGCCTGTGACCTTGGACAAGTTACTTAATTTCTCTAAATCCCAATTTCTTCATCTGGAAAAGTGAGAATGAGTATACTATCTGTCTTGTGGGGTGGCTAGGTGGAATTTGAATAAGAGTTCATGCATGTAAAGAGATTAGTTCACAGCAAATACTTCCTGTTAAGGAACAGGGAATTTTAGCAAATAAAGAGAATATTATTTTTAAAAATAAAAGGAAAGCTTCAAGAAAGGACCCAGACTTGGGTATTTGTATACCCTGTACCTGCAGAAGGCTTTTTTTTTTTTTTTTTTTTGGTACTGGGGATTGAACTCAGAGGCACTCGACCACTGGGCCACATCCCCAGCCCTTTTTCTTGTATTTTATTAGAGACAGGGTCTCACTGAGTTGCTAAGTGCCTCGCCATTGCTGAGGCTGGCTTTGAACTCATGATCCTCCTGCCTCAGCCTCCCAAGTGCTGGGATTACAGGCGTGCGCCACCGCGCCCGGCAAGAAGGCTTGTTTTCTCACAGCAAACAGTGCCCATAATAGGCAAAAGAACTGAACAGATTTTGATCTTCCCCAGAAATCCTCAAGTCCTCATGAAAGTGCTTAATGGTGAAATGTCTACATTTAGGAATTAAAGGCACAAACCTTTATAGGAACCGAAAGTTCAAAAAATTGGTCAGTGGGCTGGGGATAGAGCTCAGTTGGTACAGTGCTTGCCTCGCATGCACAAAGCCCTGGGTTCAACCCCCAACACACAGACACACACACAGACACACACATACAAAAAGGTCAGTGATTTTCAGACTAAATTAAGATTAACTAGATTAACTAGATTAAGCTACATGGCCAATAATACCAATTAACTGTCTTTTCCTACTTCTAAAAAAACTCAAGTCTGAAGCCTATTACTATTCGTGTTACTTAGCAAAATAATGGATGCCAAATGAATCCACATATATGAACACAAAATTCAGGAAACTAAAAATCCAGCTGTAGTTTGACACATTATTTTCTTCATGAACATTTGTGTGTATGGTTATGGTTTTATGTTTTGTTTTATAGCATAAAAACTAAAAACTATCTAAAAAAACAAAATTACTTACTTCTATATGTGAAATAAAGTAGACCAGTATTTCCTGAAGCTTTGCCAAGAGCTCCTTCTTAGGTGCCCCATTACCTGACTATATCTCTCTAGGTCCCCAAATCTATGGTAATTAGTATCACTGGACAGGGGTTGAGGAAGAAGTCCCTGTAAGGAGGCAATGGGACTTCAACTTGGCACAGGCAGGTTCTTTTTATTTTTGTACTGGGGATTGAACCCAGAGGTACACTACCACTGAGCTACATCCCCAGCCCTTTTTAGTTTTTATTTGGAGACAGGGTCTCACTAAGTTACTATGGCTGGCCTCAACTTATGATCCTCCTGCCTCTTTGCTGGAATTACAGGTGTATGCCACTGTGCCTGGCTATGCAGGTTAGACAAACAGCACTGAAAAGAATTTCTGAACATGTCTAAAGGAAGGCACACACAAAGATTTAATGAAGGATAGCAAAGGTATACATACCTCAAAGGCAGGATGCAGATGCCCCTCACCTCTCAGAAGACAAGAGAATACCCAGGGTTGAACTCTCTGACTATATATATGATTTTACTGGGAAGAAATGTGCAGGTTCCCAGCCAACTTTTTTTTTTTTAATATTTATTTATTTGCTTCAGTTGTACACAATGCATGTATTTTTACGTGGTGCTGAGAATTGAACCCAGGTCACGCACGTGCTAGGTGAGCGCCCTACCGCTGAGCCACATCCCAGCCCCCCCAAGCCAACTTTTGTGAAAATCAAATCCCATGTCCATCACTTGATACTTGGGGTTCAGAATGTTACTTCTTGCCGGGCGCGGTGGTGCGCGCCTGTAATCCCAGCAGATGGGAGGCTGAGGCAGGAGGACCTCAAAGCCAACCTCAGCAAAGGCGAGGCGCTTAGCAACTTAGCAATTCAGTGAGACCCTGTCTCTAATAAAATATCAAAAAGGGCTGGGGATGTGGCCCAGTGGTCAAGTGCCCCTGAGTTCAATCCCCGGTACCAAAAAAAAAAAAAGAATGTTTCTTCTTGTTTAAGCAGCCTTGCCATTAATCAGGTGTGCGCATATTGTATAGGTCTTTGAATCTGGTGACATTTAAATTGATTATGTTTTCGTTCTAGTAGATCTGGTACAAACACGTGCTGAAGGTATTGTTCATCTAACTAAAAAGATAAGCATGGCTGGTCATGCTCATAGATTCAGGTCTCCAAATATTGAGGGTCTCTTTTTTTCTCTCCCAAGAGTCCACCTATTTTTTTTTTTTTTTTTGGTACCAGGGAATGAACCCAGGGGCACTTAACCACTGAGCCACATCTCCAGTCCATTTTATTTTTTGAGACAGGGCCTTGATAAGTTGCTAAGGCTGGCTTTGAACTTGTCATCTTCCTGCCTCAGACTCCCAAGCTGCTGGGATTACAAGTGGGTGCCACTGTGCCCTGTGAACCCACCTACACTAATTAGTTGTTTTAAGGAGTGCTAGGTTTGTTTCTAAGACAAATCTCAGTAAGACTCACTTAATATTGCATTGAGATACACTGGAATTTATATGCAACTTGATGTTTTCTCTTTTTAAACAATTAACTCTTTGAGCTGGGGTTGTGGATCAGTGGTGGAGTGCTTGCCTAGCATGTGTGAGGCACTGGGTTCAATTCCCTGCACCACATATAAATAAATATAATGAAGACCCATTGACAACTAAAAAATACTAAAAAAAAAAATTAACTTTCTTTTTTGGTACCAGGGATTGAACACAGGGGCACTCGACCACTGGGCCACATTCCCAGCCCTTTTTTGTATTTTATTAGAGACAGGGTCTCACTGAGTTGCTGAGTGCCTCGCCATTGCTGAGGCTGGCTTTGAACTCTCCATCCTTCTGCCTCAGCTTCCCAAAAGCTGGGATTACAGGCGTGCGCCACCGCGCCCGGCTCACTCTTCAAATTCATGTCAATGCCCTTTTAAAAGCAAGGGTCTGAGAACTGAAGAGCACAGGTCAGGTTGTGGCATGGAAACTTACCCATGATAATGTCCTCTAAATATCCAACCACAGCATCAAATTCTGCATCGGATGCAGAGGAGCTGAAAAATATGCCAGAATTAGGTGTTGGTTCAATTCATTATTTTTTAAAAATGTTTTTACAGACATTTCCCAACATGCACAAGAGGAAAAAAAGAATAGTAAAACAAAGTTTCCATCACTCAGCTTCAGCAATTACAGATTAACTGATAACTGTCTATCAATCCAAAACAGAAGAAAAAACACTAGTTGAATGTAACTGCTCCACTTTCAAAAAACTGAATATGACAATGAATTATAAAAGGGACAAATAAGGTGAACCTCGGCTGCCAAGGGATATCTCCAGGCGCCTCCATTTATTTCCTGCGGGATCTACTCACCGCATCTTGGCTATCAGGCTGCACCTATCTGCTTGCCAGCGTGAACCAGGCGCCAGCGAAATCGTGGTCCACGGGGTAATTAGACCCGGAGTCGCCGGGGGTAGGGGTGGTGGCGGTGGAGGGTCCTCTGACCCACGGCCAGGCCTCGGCAGCTAAGTCCGCCGCCAGGTTTTGCTGACGCCTAGGGTTCAGGCGGGGGATTGTGATGGAGACGCTGTTAAACGGTGACCCCGCCCCCGCACGCCCGTCTCCCGGGACCTAAACCTGCTGGCCCAGAGGCCGTGGAAGCCGCAGAAAGGAGACCGGTTACTGGAGCGGAGCCTCGGCTGTCCCCCTCCGCGACACCGACCCCCAGAGGTCACCCGCTTCACAGAGCCGAGGCCTCCCGCCGCCCGGGCGCTGGCGGCGTCACTCACAAGGACAGCGCGAAGCTCTCTTCCTCTAGGGCGTCCATCGCCCCGGCGCCGCATCCACCTGCGCGGGCGAGCGGGCCTACCGGCCTCCTATCCGGCCCGCGGCCCGGGCCCAGTCTCCGTCCTGCTCCGCGAAGCCCACACCCTCATCAAGGGCACGGCGGCCCGCCAGCCAGGAGGAGGCCTCGTCGCCCAGGCCGCAGGCAGCCCACGGCCCAGCCGGCTCAGCGCCTCTGCGCGAGGCCCGGCCTCAGGCTCCCGGCTGAGGCCCCGCGCCAGCCGGGCCTCCTCGCCCAGCGAGGCCGCTCCGCGCGCGCCGCAGCCACCGCCACCTGGGCTCAAGACCTCGGTTACCGACCTGCGCGCCGCGCCCCGCCTCCCGTCACCATGGTCACCGCAACCCTTCCCCGCCCCGCGGGCTCTGACAGCCAATCACAGGCGCGCGTTCCCAACGCCAGGGGTGGAGCAAAAGAGGGAGAAGCAGTCTGGGAGAGGGAAAGTCGGAGGGCTGCTGGGCCTGCGTAAAGCTGCGGTAGATTAGCCGCGTTCGTCACGCGCTCTGTGGAGACACATTTCGCCTGGTTCATATTTTACAACGAAGGACTCGAAGCTAAGAACCTCAGTTTCCTCACTTGCAATTTGGGGATAAATTGAGCCTGGCAGGGTGTTTATGAAGATTAAGTAGCTGAAAGTATGTTTGTTTTGTCTTTTTTTTTTTTTTAAATATTTATTTATTGGTTTTAGTTGTACACACTGCCTTTATTTTTACGTGGTGCTGAGGATCGAACCCGGGTCGCGCACGTGCTGGACGAGCGCTAAACCGCTGAGCCACATCCCCAGCCCCTTGTCTTGCTTTTAAACGTCACAGGGGATTTAACCCAGGGGTGCTCTACCACCGTGCTATACATCGCCAGCCTTTATTAGATTTTGTTTTTAGTTTTGAGATAGGGTCTCGCTGAGTTGCAGAGGGTGGCCTCAAACTTGTCATCCTTCTGCCTCCTCCTCCTGAGTAGCTAACAGGCATGTGCCACCATGCCCAGTTTGAAAGCATGCTCTTAAACCGCCAGATCACCTGAGTGCCAATCTTGAACCAGATAATGCAGAAGTCATATTTGTAAGAAAGTTGTCCGCCATTTCCCATGGAAACAGACCCCAGTGCAGGAAGTGAATGTCAAAATTTACACCATAATCTTCACATTATAAAGATTATTCAATAGTAAATAGCTCCCTGGCTAATATTGCAAAGCAAAAGTTGACAGAACCACTTTGAACAACACAATCAGAAAGAAGAGAACTTTGCTCCATAACAGCAAAACTTTGAGAAAAGATTTCCTGGAGCTGATTTCTCCTGATTGGACCATTCAGCATTATGTTTCTTTGATTGCAGGATAGTTTTTGGCCAAATGTGTGGTATGGAACTAGAGGGATTATGGTGTGAATTGAGGGTCAGAGATCATCCTGAATGAATTAGCAGACATTTTTGAATGGACATAGATACCTGTAAGATCTGGAACTAAATTTAGTCACGAAGACACAGTTGTCTTGGGTGAGATCTGTCTCAGAATACTTACTTTAGCACCAAGTTCTAACTTTTTTGGATAGGCATCCAAAAACATTTGCTGAGCTCCGTTGGCTGGGTAGCCTAGGAGGATGAGGTTGGAGAATGGCAAGTTCGAGCCAGCCGGGTAACTAATTGAGATCCTATTTCAAAATAAAATTTTAAAAGGGCTGGGGAATGTAGCTTAGGAACAGAGACTTCCCTATTTTGCACGAAACCAGAGTCCAATCCCCAGTGCTGGGGGTGGGGGGATTTTTTTTTCCTGAAGTACTGAGATTTGTTTCATAAAGCATGTGGTTAGACAGCTCACAGCAGACTCCTCAAAGGTCCCCACTTTCTCTACATACCACACTTATGTCTGGACCAAATGAACTTGCCCACCCTTCCTAAATCATGGGGTCAGGAAGGAGGAATGAAACTTGATTTTATCTGTTCTGGGTACCTGTTCATGTCCTCTGTTCATGTTGGTGTCAGCTGGGGCAGCTGCAGTGGAGCTAGAGAAGCTTCTTCCAAGGAACTTGCTCAAGTGGCTGCGATTATTGATGGCTTTTATCCAGGAGCTCAGATGTGGATGCTGGTCAGGGACTAGAAGGTCTCAGGTCCTCTTCCTGTAGATCTAATTGGGGATGCTTGGTTTTTCTCACACTGTGGTGGCTGGTTCTAAAGGCAAGTATTTCAAGAGACAGGAGGTGGAAGCCGCTAGTCACTTAAAAGAACTGGTACCAGAGAATGGCACAGTATTATTCCCACTGGTCAAGCATATGCTGAGCCCATCCTGATTTAGGGGAAATGGACATAAACCTCATTTCTTTTTCTGGTGCTGGGGATTGAACCTAGAGACTTGCACATGCTAGGTAGGTGCTCTACCACTGAGCCATATCCCCACCCTATAAACTTCATTTTTTTTTAAGTTTCTTTAAGTTGGACACAATACCTTTATTTTTACGTGGTGCTGAGGATCAAACCCAGGGCAGCACATGTGCTAAGGGAGCGCTCTATTGCTGAGCCACAACCCCAGTCCCTCACTTTTTTTTTTTGAGATAGGGTCTTGTTATTTTGCCCAGGCTGTTCTCGACTTAGTCTCACGTGATCCTTCCCTGTTCCATGCCTGCCTCCTGAGTAGCGGGGACAATAGGCATACACCACTACACCTGGCTCCAAACCTCATTTATCTATTTATTTATTTTTGGGGACCAGGGATTGAACCCAGCAGTGCTTAGCCACTGAGCCACATCTCCAGCCTATTTTATTTTTTGAGACAGGGTCTCGCCAAGTTGTTCAGGGTCTTGCTAAGTTGCTGAGGCTGGCTTTGAACTTCCAATTCTCCGGCCTGAGCCTCCTGAGCCACTGGGATTACAGGCATAAAAACCTCATTTCTTGATATGAGAAGAATGCCAAAGAATTGGTAGCCATCTTTCAATTCATTCCACCATCTCTGACTCTAGGAATAGAGGGGGATAAAGGCAATAGCCACCCACTTGCTCAAGCATGTGCCAGATACTGTATTAAACATTTATAAATACATGTTTCCTTTTGAAATATTTGAAACCCTATGGGGGGGGTAACCCTATGAGGCATTATCTCCATTTCACAGACTGGTAAATGAGGGCTTAGCAGGACATGGGTCCAGTCTCACTTCAAAGGACCTGTATTGCCAGGCGCGGTGGTGCAGGCCTGTAATCCCAGCACTTGGGAGGCTGAGGCAGGAGGATCAAAGCCAGCCTCAGCAATGGCGAGGCACTTAGCAGCAACACTGTCTCTAAATAAAATACAAAAAAAGGGCTGGGGATGTGGCCCAGTGGTCGAGTGCCCCTGAGTTCAATCCTCGGTACCAAAAGAAAAAAAAAAAAAAGACCTGTATCAATCATCATGCCATATAGTCTTTAATCTTCGAGTATTAAACATACCCTTGGAAATCAGAACAATTTTTTTTTTCCTGCTGAAAACAGTATGGTGGCCTATTTCCCACTTGAAGAAAAAATTATGAATTGAGGGCTGGGGTTGTGGCTCAGCAGCAGAGCGCTCGCCTTGCACGTGTGCGGCCCAGGTTCGATCCTCAGCACCATGTAAACATAAATGCATTACATTGTGTACAACTAAAGTAAATAAATAAATATTTTTTAAAAATTATGAATTGACTTGAAAATATTAAGTGGTGTTTTCCACAAATTATCATTTCTTAAATCCTTCGTGGGATAGAATTTAGAATGTTTCTAAGTGAATACACAGTGAAAGAAGAAAAGTGGACAATCTTGGAAAAAGCTGATCATGGTTGGGCAGTTTGTTTTCACAGATACCTTGAAGAAGTTTGAAATTTATGCAAAAAGTCATTTTCTACTAGTAAAATTTTCTGTGATTGAATCATTGTTTCCTGGCACTCTGCAACTGGCACCACAATTTTCTCCTGCTTTCCATCATTCAAAAAAGGTGGCAGTTCACTAAAATTTCTCTTAACGGGAACCCTGGATTTCTCCAATGAATCACTAGAGAAATGCTGTAACTATTTTTTTTTTTTTTTAATCCTTGGTAACAATATATCAGCAGTAAAAATCTAGCCTTTAATTTCTCTTTAAGTGCTTACTCTCAGTACAGAATATGGACCTACTATTTACTCTGTTCCACACAGCTTGCCAATTCCAAGTATTTTCTCTGTGTGGAACATATTGTCTTTCCTTTTGATGTAGCTTTAGGGTTACAACTTTGTTTCATCATGGATGGTTTAATCAACTTAAAGTCCTTTTATTTTATTTATGGTGCCTTGCCATTGCTGAGGCTGGCTTTGAACCTGCGATTCTCCTGCCTCAGCCTCCCAAGTGCTGGGATTACAGGCGTGCACCACTGTGCCCAGCCCTCTTAATTCTTATACTTGATTCTTACCCTGAAAAATAGCCCTTAAAATCTGTGAGTATAAAGTCTTGGAACTTTACCAGTTAGCACCAATGAAAGTTGTGAAATCTTAGTCAAAAAAGGCAGATGTTTTATTCTTCAATGCAAATTACTGTATTCACCACAAGCTAAAGAAGAGAACATATATCTATATATATTTATATATATATGCACATTTATATATATATATATATATATATATATATATATATATATATATATATATATATATATAAATTTGGATTCATGGAAGAATAAAGACATGGAAAAAATCCAGCACCCCAACAAGTACAGCCAGGAAGGAAATCAGCTCTGTAATAGAACAGGTTTAATGAACTACAAACAAGAAAGTGTGGGAAAGAAAGAAAAAATGTGCATTGAGTTTAAGACACTATAAAACTCAGAAGACATATTTACTGTTCAAGTATAAACTCAGTAAGGACTTGGCATAAATTGAAAGGCAGCTGCTGAGGTTCACCATTATAAAATAAGTTCTATGAATTTACAATTCTACCTTCCAATTTTCTGGGAGAAAAAACTGAACTCTTGAAGGTCTTCACCAGAGACCCTGAGAGGGATAAACACTTTTGATGAAGACATAGTCAACAATCCATGATTGAATTTACTATTCAAAAACATGTATTTATTTAAAACAATAGGAATATGTGTTCTCAGACTGTCCACTAGGAGTTTTTGAGACTATTGGTTCAAGAGTTTCAAAGTATATTACTTCCCAAAACAATACTGATTAAAAAAATCTTTTAAACAAAAAACAAAAAACTTGATTTGATGGTACTTTAAAAATACCCTAAGTACCAAATATTTTTCCAGTCTAACTTTCAATTTAAGAATTCCTCCTGCATTGGTAAAACATTTTTCCTCACAAAATGTGGGTAGTGAAACTGGATAGAAACACCATGAATGTGAAAATACCACCAATTTTCTGCAGTTAAAAAAAACTAGAATGTTCTTTGGAATCACTGAAATATAAAAAAATTCAGGTTTTTTTCTACAGTCTGTGCACCTTCTTTCGGATTCGTCATGTTGCTTGTAGTAATGACCTGTGTGATTCTAATTTACAGATTCAAGTCTTGCAGTGCAATATCCATGCTTAATACACCGGTGACTCTCTGATCATAAGAAGTTATGCTTAACCCAGAAAGGCTGTCATTTAGTTCTCCATAACGACTTCTCCCCAAAATAAAACTTTTGACTATGACACAAAACATCCTGTGTTGAACAATCACATGAACCCAACATGGAGATTTCCGGTGTGGCTTCAGCACTTAGGAGAGCGTTGTCTCCTGTTGTTTTTCATGGAAGTACCGCAGGCCTGGCTACTAGCATTCAGCTTTCCTTGGCCTTAAAAGGAATTTCTTAGGGCTGGCAAGTTGGATTAGATTCTAAGAGAATTTTGTCTTTGACAAACTACCATTTTAGCATAAAATCTGGGCATGGCTATAAGTTTCAATGTGCGTACAACTGATTAGAGATGTTTTTTTTCTTTTGTTTTTCTTTTCAACATTGGCTGGAATTGAGTAGAAATAAGTCCGTGACATCTCTTCACATATGTCATGAAATATGCGAAATCTGTCTGACTCTAGACACTATTTCTTTACGACACAATGGGCAGGTCTCCAGTTGCAAGGCACAATCCATGCACAGGTCGCTGAGGAGAAAGATAAAATGCCAGTCAATTTAATGCTTCAAATGGTCAAACTCTTAACTGCATGCCGACCAAATCTAATGTTAACAAGTTTGTTGGTTGAGAGGGAAATAACTGCACATGGTTTTAAAAATAAAATTAAGTATATAAATAAATAAAATCTTTCTCCCACTTTTGAACCTCAGTCTAGCTCCTCAGAGGAACAAGTTGAAAGTTCAAGTGCATTCTGTATGTGTATAGTATATACACAGTATATATACATCTATATATTTGCAGGCATACATACATACAATGATATTTTTCCTGACAGCTAGTTATTCATTCCATTGATATAATTTACTAAATAGTTTATCCTTTACCACAAGGTTCATGAATGTCTTTATCATGTTAAATTTTCATTTTTAGCTAGCTCTATTTCTGGGCTTCTATTCTATTCCATTGTTCTGTCATTCTTGTCATATATTAGAACCAAACTATTAACACTTATATTAAATAATATATAAAATAATATTTAAGATGTGATAGCATTGTCCTCTCCATAATTATTCTTCCAGATTTTTTTGCTTTAAACTTTATATATGTATATGGAATGAGGGATTGAACCCAGGGATGCTCTACCACTGAGCCACAACCCCAGCCCTGTTTGTTTTTTATTTTGAGACAAGGTCTCACTAAACTGCCAGATTGGCCTCAAACTTACAATCCTCCTATCTCAACCTCTCCAGTTGCTGGGATTACAGGTGTGGGCCACTACACCCAACCTGACTGTTGCTTTAAACTTTAAATTAGCTTGTCTAGTTCCAGGAAAAAAAAAAAAATCATGCTGCCCTTTAACTCTGGGCCAAATTAAACTTAAGAGTTTAGGGAAACAATTGTTATTAGAATACTGAGAGGTTTTTCTGTCCAAAAACAGAATAATTTATCCAAGTCTGATTTATATTCCTTGTCAGTTTGAAAGTTTTCTCTTCCTTCTTTTTTTGGAGATAGCAAGTCACTATGCTGTCCAGACTGGTGTCAAATTTCTGGGCTCAAGTGATTCCTCCTCCTCAGTTTCCCAAGTAACTAGGATTGCACCAGGCTTTTTTTTTTTTTTTTTTTTTTTTTTTTTTTTTGTGGTACCGGGGATTGAACTCAGGGGCACTCGACCACTGGGCCACATCCCCAGCCCTTTTTTGTAATTTTATTTAGAGACAGGGTCTCACTGAGTTGCTAAGTGCCTCGCCATTGCTGAGGCTGGCTTTGAACTCGCGATCCTCCTGCCTCAGCCTCCCAAAGTGCTAGGATTACAGGCGTGCGCCACCGCGCCCGGCTCCACCAGGCTTTTTTCTAAAAGTTTTCTGTATAGAAGTACCACGTATTTCTTGGTATATATTCTTAGGTTTTTTTTTTTTTCCCCCTTAACTATTGTAAAAGGGATCTTCCATTACATGTCCTAATTGGTTGCTACTTGGTACTGGTTTTTATTTTGTAAGTCACAGTGGTGACAACCTCATCCTATCCCCAGCATCTCTTGGAATATTTTCAGAATGTTACCATTAAAGATGCGAGTGGGCTGGGGATATAGCTCAGTTGTACAGTCAGTAGTACAGTGCTTGCCTAGCATGCGCAAGGCTCTGGCTTTTATCTTAGCACTGAAAAAAAGATGTATTTGGTGTTGTATACATACATATACACATAACCAAGAATATGTGCACATACCTTATTTTGGTAGTACTGGGGATTGAACCCAGGAGGACAAGTACTCTACCGCTGAGCTACATCCTTATACTCTGTTTTTTATATTAAGGAAGTATTCATCCATTCCTATTTTCCTTCCATTCATTTGAAATAAATATTTAAAAAAAAAAAATTTTTTTTTGGTTCCAGGGATTGAATCCAGGGGTGCTTAACCACAAAGTCCTTTAAAATTTTTTTTATTTTGAGATAGGATCTCACTAAATTGCTTAGGCCCTTGCTAAATTGCTGAAGCTGGCTTTGAATTTGGGATCTTGCTGCCTCAGCTTCCTGAGCTGCTCCTGAGCTGCTGGTGTTATAGGCATGCACCACTGCACCCAGCTGGATGTTGAATTTTAACAAATTCATTCTCAGCATTCTTGGAGAAAGTAATAATCTACCTTTGCCCCAGCCTATTTGAGTAGATTTCCTCCTATTTTGTGCCATCCTTGAATCCCTAAGTCCCCTTGGTTGTGTTGCTGTATCCTATTTGCTAATATTTTATTTAGATTTTTAGATTTAAATTCACAAGTAAAAAACTAGTGTATCCCCACTCACCCACCCCCTTTCTTTTGTCCTTTTCCCTTTTGGCTTTTGGTGTGATTATCATGCAAGCTTTGTGAAAACATTGTAGATTTCTTATTTTCTCTGTGGCCTGAAAAAGATTTAATGGATTGGACTATCTATTCCCTGAAAATTGTAAAGAATTCCCCTGTGAAACCATCTGGGCTTAAACTGGGTGCAGTCTGTAATCCCAGTGACTTGGAGGCTGAGGCAGGAGGATCATGAGTTCAAGGATAGCCTGGGCAACTTAGTGAGACCCTGTCTCAATAAATAAATAAATAGGGTTGAGAATGTAGCTCAGTGGTAATTAGTATTACAAAAGGAAAAACCAGAACTAAACAAAATGAAACAAAACATCTGGGCTTAGTGCTTCTGGGAGGTAGCTAATCTTCTACGGTAAAAGGATTGCTTAGATTTTCAATCTCTTCTAGGAGTCAGTTTTTTGTCATTTATTTTATCCAAATTTCCTTTCTTTAGTAAGCCATCCTTTTAAAATTGTGGTTGTTGCTGAGTTGGCTTAATATTCCTTATAATTCTTTTAGTTTCCTTTCTAATCCTGTTTTGGATACATCTAGTATAGACACTGATCATACTTAAGGTACCTAGTTTTAAGTTTTTACAGGTCAGTCCTCATTAGTCATCCTTTATTGTGTATAAGCCACAGGGAATAAAACCAGGGGCTGGGGTTGTAGCTCAGTGGCAGAGCAGTTGCCTAGCACGTGTGAGGCACTGGGTTCAATCCTCAGCACCACATATAAATAAATTAAAAATAAAGGTACATCAACAACAACAACAACAAAAAATTTAAAAAAGAAAGAAAAAAAAAAAAAGGGCATCAAGAGCTGGGCAGAGTGGCACACGCCTGTAATCCCAGCACTTGGGAGGCTGAGGCAGGAGGATCGTGGGTTCAAAGCCAGCCTCAGCAATGGCGAGGCACTTAGCAACTCAATACAAAAAAGGGCTGGGGATGTGGCCCAGTGTTTGAGTGTCCCTGAGTTCAATCCCCACTCCCCCAAACCCAGCCAAAAACAAAGAAGGCCTTCAAATATCCAACACTAGCCGGGCGTTGGTGGCGCACACCTGTAATCCCAGCACTTTGGGAGGCTGAGGCAGGAGGATCACGAGTTCAAAGCCAGCCTCAGCAATGGCGAGGCACTTAGCAACTCAGTGAGACCCTGTCTCTAAATAAAATACAAAAAAGGGCTGGGGAGGGGCTGGGATTGTGGCTCAGCGGTAGAGCGCTCGCCTAGGGGTGGGCGACCCGGGTTCGATCCTCAGCACCACGTACAAATAAAACGCATTGTGTACAACTAAAAGCAAATAAATAAAAATATTAAAAAAAAAAAAAAAAAAAAAAAAAAAAAAAAGGGCTGGGGATGTGATCGAGTGGTCGAGTGCTCCTGAGTCCAATCCCCAGTAACCACATACACACACAAAAAAGATATCCAACCTTTAAATAGCATCTGCCTATAAGGTCCTGATCACTAAAACTTGCAATGTGCTCAATCTGAGAAATTCTGGGCAGCAGAAAAGAAACTGGCATAACTAAAGGTGAAATGAAATAAACTGCCCTTCACTTCCCTTAATAAACAAAGAGACAACAACCCGTTCCAAGACAGTAAAGATACAGAGGCAGAGTCAGCGGTCCAGGCTGAGTCATTCCTGGAAATGAAAAACAGGGGTCCAACACTGCAGGCTCTGGACCCCTGGGGAATCAGGTGGCCAAAACTTTGTCAAATATAAAAAAAAGGCAGGGGTGGTATGTGATGAATTGCAAGTGGCTGGACTGTAACATCAACATGAATGTTGCTCCCATACAATCAGCCCAAGTGGACAGGTCAGTGCCACTACACTGCTTTTATCCTCCCCTTTCTAACCTTGGGATGGCCTTCTTGGGAACCTGCTTTCTTGCTGCTTTTGCCGATGCTTTGACATTCTGTTTTATAAGATCCAGACTGCCCTCTAAATTCATCTCTTACAGGTAAAATTTAGTTAGCTGGCATGGAGGATGCTGCCTTCTCAATAATTAAGAGTGTAAAGAAGTTAATGAGGAAGCTCTAAAACTAAGAAAGACTTGCCAAGAAGATTGTAAATAGCATTAAACATTTTACATTTTGCAAAATCAAAATTATATCAAAAATATCCTACTGAATCAACAAAACAAAACAAAAAACATAGGCCTTCTATGCCAGGCAGCTTGTTCTATTGCAGATACTTTCTGGAAAACGGCCAGGTACTACTTGGCAAACTCTAATTCCTCATTCAGCCCACTTTAGATGTAATAAACCTTGACGAAGAGCTATGGAACCAGGAAGGTTTTAAAAGCAATTCAAGACAGGATGAAATGAAGCCTAGTGTAATATGTAGAGATAACAAATCCTCTTACCTGTGTCCACATGGCTTCAGTTGTGTATCTGCTACCTCATCGCAGCAAAGGGAGCAGCAGTTTTCTCGGATACTGACTTGCTTCAACAGAGCAAGACGCCTGTGCCTGAGAAGACAGAGCAGTTTGAAACTCATTTTGTCAATAAGTAAACAGGTCCTGTTGGCAGTGACACATTCAAAATGCTCTGAAAATGCTCTATACATGTGAGATACCATGTACTCCTTAAGCTTTGTTCAGTAAAGTTTTCATACATGATAACTCATTTCAATCTTAATAGGGAATGAAAGAAGCATGGTCATTCCCACTTTGCAGATAAAGAAATTAAACTTCAGTGAGATGTTTTACACAAGGTCATACATGAAAAACAGAAGTCCAGTGCTTTTTTTTTTTTTTTTTTTTGGTACCAAGAATCAAACTCATGGGCATCCCCAGCCCTTTTTTGTATTTTATTAGAGACAGGGTCTCACTGAGTTGCTAAAGTGCCTCCTGCCTCAGCCTCCCAAGTGCTGAGATTACAGGCATGTACCACCTCGCCCGGCTCCAGTGCTTTTTTTTAACTAGCAAATTTTAACCTTTTAAGTTGTACATCTGAGTTCAATGAAAGGCAAATTCTTGACTTTCCCAAGAAAAACACACATTTTAATAAATTTTCAAAGGGTTTATGACAGACCTTTATAGAGTTCCTGCAAGTCCAGATACCTTAAGTCCACACCCTTCCATTACACCTTCACTCATCATGCAATGGAAAACCGAGCAGAACTGCTCTGCTGAAGGCACAGCGTTGGTGGGTGGCAAGAGAAATATGGAATTTTCATTCAATCCACTTGTGGGCCAGGCACTGTCTCAAGCCCTGGCAACTCAGCAATGAACAAAAGACTAAAATAGTACCCCTGCCTTCAGAGGGTTACACTGCAGTGCCCATGAGGGGTTGAGCGGGGAGAAGACAGAAATAGATGAATGTTAAATGCTGATGAACACTATGAAGAAAAATAAAATGGAAAGACATGAGGAATGTATGTGAGAGGCGGGGAGTAATCATTTTAAATATGGCAGTCAAGGACGTTCTGGCTAAGGTAATACTTAAGTAAAGACATGAAGGGTGTGGGGGAATGAGCCCGGTAGATGCTTAAAAAGACTATTCTAGGTAGCAGCCACAGGGAAAATGGAATAATAATGGGATGTCACAGAGATGAGGAAAGACTAGGAGAAGCAGACGGCCATGAGAGGATGACTGTTGCCGCTGAGGGATGAGCACGTGGTACCTCACTGTACTATCCTTTTTACCTTCTTTATGTATTTGAAGTTTTCCATAATAAAGTTAAGAAAAAATAGCTAATGGAAGAAGAATTAGAGACACAGAGTATATGTAATATAGAACAATTTGTAAAATCCTTGGCAGCATTAACAGGGCCATTATCTTCTACCCTGAAGCCAAAAAAGGGTACTATTCCAATGAGTAAACTATCAGTAAAAAGGTATCAGTGAATATAGGTCTTTGGAACACAGGCTAAAAGTATAGAAAATGTTCTTAGGCACGTTTATACTTGATGTCACCATTTGTAAATAAGTTCAACTTGAATGTTAAGAGGAGTAAGGTACCAGCAGTTGGCTTTAAGAAGGCCACTCAATTAGGTTCCTGACAACATCTTTCTTGGTGTTATTGTCAGAGACAATAAAGGCTAGATACAGCACAGGACTGATCTCATTTGTAATTCTGTAATTCAAGACAAGACAAATTCTGGGTGCCGAATGTGTATGCATAGTCACCAAGATAGTTATGTATAAGTTGACCATAAAAGGAGACTTTCCAACAAGTGATACTCATTGCCATCTTAGTTTTGGAAGGTTTGAATTCTGGAGGAGCAGTTAACTAAAGGCTGAAGCAGTTTTGACTAAGGCTACCCAGGGGAACATGGATCAATTGTGTCGTCTTCTTCTTTTTTTTTGACTATGGGGGATTGAACTCAGGGGCACTCGATTACTGAGCAACATCTCCAGCCCTTTTTTTGTATTTTATTTAGAGACAGAGTTTCACTGAGTTGCTTAGCACCTCACTGTTGCTGAGGCTGGCTTTGAACTCAAGATTCTCCTATCTCATAATATCTCAGCCTCCTGAGCCACTGGGATTACAGGTGTGTGCCACCATGCCAGGCTCATTATGTCTTTCAGGTGATTTGTGGGTTCATCCAAGGAAAAGTTACGCTAGATGAAAAAAGGAACAGAAGATGACAGATGAGAGAAGTGTCACTTCAGACTTTCACAAAAGAGGAACTGAAAGTTCAGAATCTCTGTCAGATACCAAGACAAGCTGAATAGAAATTCTAGGAATGGACCTCAGATCCTTGAGCTGGGATAAAAGTGGCCCTAATGTTCTTGAGAATGTTATCAAGGCTCTGATGTTATAGACAAGGCATGATGCACAAAGCTCTGATAGCACTGTGAGGTGTTCTAGTTCACCTGGAAAACTGTTGAGCTACTAAAATACAGTCTGATGTGAAACATAGCCCAGAGAGCTGCTTACAGACCTGTGTTTTGAGCCAAAATGAGCCAGGAATCCATTATGTTAGAGATACCTTCAGGGGTATTACAGTTCAGCATTGGCTATGTCCTGCTCAGGATGGTTTCCTTGACTGCTGAGGGATTCTCTAACTGATATAACACATGGGCATTAATAAAAGGAATACAGACCCCACACAGACCCAGGCAGCTGCTCTGTTAAAACATGACAAACTTTGGCTCACATTGTATAACAAGCTTCAACTTGTAATTGCCAGGAAGCAGCTGGAGTCTTTTCCTAGCCGACGGAAAAGACTACATTCATCTTGCAAGGAAGAGAAGCAGGCATTCATGAGAAAATTAATGCCAATCAGTTTTTGTCAAATTACGGGGAGTGGGCTGGGGTTGTGGCTCAGTGGTAGAGTGCTCACCTAGCATGTGAGCGGCCTGGGTTCGATCCTCAGCACCACGTAAAAATAAATACATTGTGTACAACTAAAGCAAATAAATAAATATTAAAAAAAAAAAAAACTACGGGGAGTGAAATTTCATACAAGATGGCATTCACTGTCCTAATGGTTGTGGAAAAGTGTTGGTATCTTTGCCATGTAGTTAAAATCCAAAAGAAAGCCAGGCGCGGTGGCGCACGCCTGTAATCCCAGCACTTTGGGAGGCTGAGGCAGGAGGATCGAGAGTTCAAAGCCAGCCTCAGCAATGGCGAGGCACTTCGCAACTCAGTGAGACTCTGTCTCTAAATAAAATACAAAAAAGGTCTGGGGATGTGACCCAGTGGTCAAGTGCCCCTGAGATCAATCCCCGGTAACACACACACACACACACACACACACACACACACACACACACAAAAAAAAAAAAAAAAAACCCAAAAGAAGTTGGTTTCATTGAACACAGGTCTGTTAACAGATACACGTGACTTCCTAATATTTAGGATTTTAACACTAACATTCAAGTAAAGTTAGTTAGTCTGTAGGATTTTCTTTGTGTATGTGAGAGCATGCATGCGGTGTTGTTTTTTTTTTCTTTTCACTTTGGTACTGGGGATTGAATCAGTGATGCTTAACCACTGAGTCACATCCCTAGCCCTTTTTATCTTTCTGGGATCTGTTATAGTAATTTATATTTCCCAGAAAGTCAGCCTTTTCAGGGAGATTTTTCAAAATTACTTACTTAAAAAGTTGAAAGAAAAGTCTCCCACAAATTGTTTCAGTTTCTCATGAAATACACAGTTTGCAGACAGCCTAGGCAGATTCCTTACCTTGCAAAATGATTTTTTCTTCAGCTGTTAGGAAGGCGTAGTCATTAAAAGTGCTAAATTTTATAGATGGTGGGTATTTGAAAGGTTTTGCTCCAAAAATTGAACTCACATTGCTGATATGACATGAAACTAGCTGCAGCAAAAAATCCAGATCTACAAATAAAAATGAATACAAAGGTCAACAGAATTAATACAAATGAAGTAAATTTCATACACATAGTGGTTTTCAGAAAGTTGAGATGAGCCAGTTGTAGCCAGTTGTACCCTAACAGAAAAGAAGGGGGACAAATTCTTTTTTTACTAACCCTCACAGGTCCATGAACCAGAGAATGTTCTTCTTTTATCTTTCTATGTCAAACTCTGGGACAGTTTTACTTCTGATCAAATGGGTTTTCAATTATTTGAAATAAATAAATTTCCCATTATAACTGCTTAGATAAATAGACAAAGATCTTTTTTCCTGGCACAAAGTGCATTCCATGCATCTACTCAAATTTTGGAATGAGAAGAGCTACTTACACAGTAGATGAAAAGACTTGCTTCTCAGGAGGCAGCTGGTTGCCATTTAAAAAGAAGATCATTTGCTTTTCATTCAAGTCTAACAGAAATCCTACTGTGTCTCCTAGAAAACAAAGTGAAACACTGTTAGAATAATGCCATGTACTACCAGGATTCCTTAAGGGCCTCAGTGACACTGTATTAAGTCTACATCCTTAGCCAGGTATTCAACATGTTCATTTTTGTTTCTTGAAATTATTAGATTCCTATATACTAATATATTCATATATCATTAAGAAAAGAATGCTGCCAATTAAACTATGACAAGATATTAATTGTAAGATGCATTCTGATTTTAAAAATGTTAAAATGTGAGCCGGGCGCAATGGTGCACGCCTAGAATCCCAGCACTTTGGGAGGCTGAGGCAGGAGGATCGCGAGTTCAAAGCCAGCCTCAGCAATGGTGAGGCACTTAGCAACTCAGTGAGACCCTGTCTCTAATAAAAAAACACAAAAAAGGGCTGGGGATGTGGCCCAGTGATTGAGTGCCCCTGAGTTCAATCCCCAGTACCACACACACACACACACACACACAAAATGTGGAAAAATGTGCATGTTTGGATCAATGGTAAATATAAGATAAAATCATACGCATATTTGCCTCTCTGGTGAAATTTTAAGACTCCCTAGCTCACAACTACCTGAAAAAAATGTTTTAAAAAATGTGTGTACCCTCATTTATCAAATAGAACAAGTGAGATTTCTTTTTTCTTTTTTTTAACTGCTAAAGGAAAACATGAAATTACAGCGATAACAAGAAAAATGGACATTCAATGGAGGAAATCTGGCAATATATAATAGTAATAGCTTTGAAACCAGGGATGCCATGCCAAGGAAGTTTCACTTATAAGAACTTACCTTGAGGAAATCCAGAATAGTTTACAATAATTTTTAAAGGCAAAAATGTCAGCATAAGCCGGGCGCGGTGGCGCACGCCTGTAATACCAGCACTTTGGGAGGCTGAGGCAGGAGGATCGCGAGTTCAAAGCCAGCCTCAGCAATGGCGAGGCACTTAGCAACTCAGTGAGACCCTGTCTCCAAATAAAATACAAAAAAGGGCTGGGGATATGGCCCAGTGGTCAAGTGCCCCTGAGTTCAATCCCCGGTACCACACACACACCAAAAAAAAAAAAAAAAAAAAAAAAAAAAAAAAAAAAAAAGTCAGCATAAAAAGATTAGGTATTAGTTAATATATAATACAACTACAGTTGGGCACAGTGGCACATCCCTCTAATCTCAGCCACTTGGGTGGCTAAAGCAGGGAGATGGCAAGTTTGAGGCCAGCCTCAGCAATTTAGGAAGGACTTAAGCAACTTACCAAGACCGATGCTCAAATAAAAAATTAAAAAGGGCTAGGGATATAGCTCAGTGAGAGAGCACCCCCTAGACACAACCCCCAGTACTGGAAAAAAAAATTTAACTATATAATGGAATATTGAGAAGACATCAAAAGTAGTATTTTTCGATAAACTAGAAAGCTGTTCAAGGTACTAAGTATAACAACAAACATTTACATACATAAAAGTGTCTTTCAAATCTGTGGATGAAAAATTGTAAGGAATTTTTAAAGTTTGTCTTGATTTTTTTCTATTTTCCTTTTTAATTTTTGGTATGAAGGTTGAAACCAGGGATGTTCCACCACTGAGCTACATCCCCAGCCCCTTTCTATTTTTTCTTTTCAGACAGGGTCTTGTTAAGTTGCCGAGTCTGGCCTAAAACTTGTAATCCTCCTGCCTCACTCAGCCTCCTCAGCCACTGGGATTGCAGGTGTGCACCACCATGCCCAGCTAGAACAGTGCCTTTATCTTATGTTCTGGGAAATGTGTACGTTTTATGTTCCTTCAAGAACCTGCAAGGATTCCTGTTGGCTTTTCATTTTTTTTCCCTTTTCTCACACTATCAATTTAGTCAAGTGGAGTTATCTCCTGGGAGTGGTCAAATTCCTGCTCTTTTAACATGCTTGAAATTTCATTTTACATCCATAATATTGGTTAGGGTAGGAAAATGAGAGAGGGGTGCATGGAGCTATAGCCCCTATATAGCTCCAATGCTTAAGAATAAAAACCCTGGGCTGGGGTTGTGGCTCAGCGGTAGAGCGCTCGCCTAGCACGTGCACGGCCCGGGTTCGATCCTCAGCACCACGTAAAACAAATGCATTACATTGTGTAAAACTAAAGCAAATAAATAAATATTAAAAAAAAATAATAAAATCCTTCCAGCGGTTCCAACCTCTACCATATGACATTGCTTCATCAGAGCATGGCCACTGACTAGTACCTATTTCACGGCCATTTTTTCTCTGAAAATACCCTAATTCTAATGGCATTACAATTCCTTTGTCCTTGCTATTTCCATGAAAGTTTGATTCAAAATATACCCAAAGAGGAAACTAGAATTCACATTACTCCTAAGAGTACCATTTTCTCATTAATTTAAGAATTTTATATTCTGAAATGTTTTTGCTACAGAAAGGGCTCCACCCAAGGTGAATTTACCAGAAAATACAATTAACATCCATGGCAGTGAAAAGAAAGGCTAAGATCTCTTTTATCATTTAGTCTTTTCCAATTAAGACATTTTAAGGACTATCACAGTAAATGCCTCATAATAAGCAGATATCTTAACCCAGGTGATAAATTTATGATGGAGAAGAATGAATACCTTCTTTCCAGCATGGGTGGACATGCGGCTTACTTCTGGCATTGTACCAAATCAGCTGCCTGCAGCCATCGTATGCACAGGAGTATTCATCGTCCCCGATGCCATAGCCTTCCTGGAGAGAGAGAGAGAGGCCCAGATGATTGGCAAGGCTATGCCTGCTCTGTCTTGGGAGAAGAGGGTGTGTCCTTTAGAGCCATTAACCTAGTGGCTGGAATTCTAAGCTTTCTGCTTCTTGGAAGATACTAAAATTATGATCTGGAGGTCTGGTTCCAAGTAAATAATGACTTCACCAACAAATACTTCAAGTGCCTCCTTTGTTCTAAGCACTTTCACATTTGTTAATTCATTTAGTTCTAGTTAACTACCATGAGGCTGGTAATATTATATTTTAAGAGGAAACAAAGGTTCAGAGAGGTCAACCCACTTGTCTAAAGACATGTAACAGAGCCAGGTTTGGACCTAAATTCTTCCAATTCCAAGATCACTCTACTTTCCACTTCACTATGGTCAGGCAAACACCCTTCCTGAATGGAGTAACTTCAAAACACCCAAATGCTAAGAAATTTCATGAGAAAGGTTACAGTGGACAAGTAGCTAAAAACTATTCTGAGATCAGCTTAATTTGAACATCATATGGATCCCTAACAATTCCTTCCCTCCCTACTTCCTTCCTTTTTTTCCTCTTTCCTTCCTTCCCTCCCTCTTTCCTTCTTTGTGGCACTGGGGGTTGAACCCCCAGGGGCTCACATATACTATTGTAAGCACTTTACCCCAGAGCTACATCCTGGACACTTTCCTATACATTTTATTTTGAGACAGGGTCTTGACTAGGCTGACCTCAAACTTGTGATCCTCCTGCCTCAGCCTCCCAAGTTGCTGGAATTATAAGCAAGTGCCACCATGTCTGGCTGATAATGTCTTTTATTATTTACTGTCTTTCAATTCTTTCTTAGAATTACAAACATAAAAAGGTGGATGGGATCTTAAGAAATTATTTTCAGTGCTTGACCAAAAGAGAGAGAGAAAGAGAGAGAGAGAGAGAGAGATAAAAAAAAGAAACAAACAGAAGCAGCACACAAATCAAACAACCACTATCTTTTAAGGATCAATGGTGAAAAGCTTTAAGGAGAAAGGAATTGAAAATGTGGGCTAAATCCAAAAAAGATCTCAGGTTCAATGATGGCTTGCTTGTTCTATGGGATAAACAATGTGGTGAGAATAAAAGAAGTTTTGATGAACTCCTCAACTACGATATAAGAACCACTGGTGGCACCGCTCGGCAGTAGGGTGCATGCTCAGTTTGCACAAGGCCTGGGTTCAATCTCCAGCATCAAAAAACAAACCAAGCAAACTTCAAAACCATTAAACTTTAGGTGCTGGGGAAGAGGCAAAACAATTATTTTCTATCATCATTTCTAATGTCCTAGAGGAAGTCCTTGACAGAACACTTGAAAGAAATTCCTAGAAGATTCCTAGTCATCAAGGTGGCCTAGATATAACCTTGCAGAGTCCTCTGTGCTTGGGTGAATTCCATAACAACGTAGCACTATGGGTTAAAGGTGGAACTCTGATAAAATCTTAGCTACAGATCATTTCTATAGAGGTAAGAATAAATGCCTATGCCTAGCAGAAATGCACCTTAAAAATCCCTTTGAGCTTACATCTCAGAGAGCAAGCTAGATATATTATATCGTCTTTCAGCTAAAAAATATTCCCAGTAGGAATAACCCCGATTTCCATCCGCAAGGATGGATGAACAGTTGGTATTCAGGGTATTAATTTTAAAAAACAAAGAGTTTATCTATAGCTTGTCATGCATGGAATATTTTGAATCCTTTCCTCATACGGGAACACTGTCCTTTATTCTGTTGTCTGACGTCCCAACACTTTCCTGTTATGGGGCATGTTATGTAAGATAAGAATCCTGCTCCCTGCTCTGTAAGTGGAGTTAAGACCTTCCCATCAGACCCTCACTGTGTGAATGACCCTACAGAGGAGCATGGTTAGGACTGATTTGTGGCAGCAATACTGGCTGCATCCTGGCTAGCCAGTCCTCCTTCTCTTGGCCCTTACATTGCCTTGGAGTTTATTTCTCAAACCCTTCATCAGTTTAGGAGTTCTCAACAGCCATTCCTTTTCTGTTTGAGACGGTGAGAGTCATTTTCTCCAAGTAGGATGCCTCTGCATAGGAAGGAGCATGGGCTGTCCTGACTTGAGTTTGGAATCTTCTATTTGAAGATCAGGTGGATTTGGGCAAGTTTCTTAATTTCTCTGAATCTCAGTTTCCTCATCTTTCTCATATTTACTTTTTATTTTAACTGATATATAAAAAACATAAAAATTATACAGATTAATGGAGTACCCTGTAATGTTTTAACATATTGTGTAATGTTTCAATCAGGTTGAACTATCTATTTCCTCAGTTATCATTTATTTATGGTGAAAACTTAAAATTCTTTCTTCTAGTTTTGTGAAATGTATAGTACATTATTGTTATATCCTCATCTTTCAATTTGAGAACAATATTCTCCAGAATTCTTAAAAAGACTGGACATGAGGGGCTGGGATTGTGGCTCAGCAGTAGAGCGCTTGCCTAGCATGTGTGCGGCCCAGGTTCAATCCTCAGCACCATGTAAAAATAAACACATTGTGTACAACTAAAGCAAATAAATAAATATTAAAAAAAAAAAAAAAGATCTGTCACATGTGAAAGATCTGTCACATGATGGATGCTTGTGAAAAGGCAGAAAATATTTTAGATAAGTTGAAGTACACCCCTTGGATACTTACTTCTCCCAACCTTTCATAAAAATATACAACACAAGACAATTCTGTAAGAGCATAAGGACTATTCTTTTTTTTTTTTTTTTTTTTGGTACTGGGGATTGAACTCATGGGCACTTGACCACTGGGCCACATCCCCAGCCCTTTTTTGTATTTTATTAGAAGCAGGGTCTCACTGAGTTACTAAGTGCCTGGCCATTGCTGAGGCTGGCTTTGAACTCGCGATCCTCCTGCCTCAGCCTCCCAAAGTGCTGGGATTACAGGCGTGCGCCACCGCGCCCGGCGCATAAGGACTATTCTTAAGCTTTTCTTTCTCTCTCTTGTTTTGCTACTGGGGATTGAACCCAGGGGTGCTTTACCACCCCTTTACCAGTCTTTTTTTTATTATTTTTTAATTTTGAGACAGGGTCTTGCTAAGTTTCTGAGGGTCTGGCTAAGTTGCTAAGGCTGACCTCAAACTTGCGATCCTTGTGTCTCAGCCTCCCAAGTGGCTGGTTACAGGTATGTACCACCATGCTCTGTCTTAAGCTTCTTATTTTAATATTTATCTCGAAGTCCAATGCTTTGATCATCCTTTCAAAACGTAAAACCAAGAAATAAGAGGTTTCATGGAGAGACTTCAAGTCTTTTGAAACTGGGTGTATTCTAAGAAACATCCTATCTATCCACACAAAAAGATTCTAAATCATCAGAACAATGACCATTTGAAATTAATTTGTTAAGTACAGCAACATCATTAAAATTCTACATTTAGGAAAATATATCAGTATTTGTTGTCAGAATTTAACAAGGAATCAACTAGTGCTAGGATCAAGGAAGGAGAACTTTTGTGTGTGTGTGTGTGTGTGTGTGTGTGTGTGTGCACGCTGGGGTTTGAACCCATGGCCTTGTGCATGCAAAGTGAGCACTCTAGCAACTGAGCTATATCCACAGCCCAATACTTATTGTTTGTTTGGTGTACTAGGAATTGAACCCAGAGCCTCATAATGCATGCTACGCAAGTGCTCTACCACTGAACTACCTCTCCAGTCCTTTGTAAATTTTATTTTGAGGCAGGGCCTCATGAAATTGCCCAGACCAGCCTTGAACTTGGATCCTCCTGCTTTAGCCTCCTGAGTAACTGAGATTATAGCATGTGCTATTGCACCTAGCACTTATTTGATTTTGGTACTGGGGAACTGAACTCAGGGGTGCTTGTCACTGCCTGAAGCGATGGCCGCTTGGAGCAACGAAGCCGCAGGAAGAAGTTCAGAGGCGAACTGGAAACAAACAGGCTTTTTATTCTGATAACTTCTCTCTCTGGCTCTAACAATGACTTTAACATGTACCACACACCACCAAAAACCCACACACCAAATGGCACCCACCTGATCAGCAATCTCGGCCCAAGTCTCTCCAGATCCCGGGCCAAGTCTGGTAAGACTACGGAAGGCGGCAATGCCCAAACATCTCTATGGCCCGTAGTCAACTGCAATCTTAGCCATCTCCCCAAACAGGGCTCCTGCAGGTGCTTTACCACTGAGCTATATCCCTAGTCCTTTTTTATTTTGAGACAGGTCTCACTAAATTGCTTAGAGCTCCACTAAATTGCTGAGCCTGACCTTGAACTTGCAATCTCCCTGCCCCAGCCTCCCGAGTTGCTGGGATTACAAGCATGTGCTATCAGCCACTTGTTTGTTTTTAAATAAAGAAGTCAGTAGTCTATTAAGCAATGTGGAGTATAAGAAAGAAAAAATATTTTAAGCCTTTTAACATGAAGGGTCAAACATCTGTGACTAGCGTTTGTGGCTCAGCGATGGAGCTCTTGCCTAGTATGTGTGAGGCACTGGTTTTGATCCTCAGCACCACATAAAAATAAATAAATAAAATAAAGGTAGTGTGTCCATCTACAACTAAAAATATTTTAAAAAATTATCTGTGACTACATGGAAGAAATCAGTTTCATCCATCAGAAGAAATGAAAATGATTTGTATGCTGCTTCTATTTCTTTTCTCTCTCCATCTCTCTTTTTATTTTTATTTTTTTGTCAAGCTCTGAAAACGTCTTAAGATCCCATCCACCTTTATATGTTAATAATTCTGAGAAAGAATTGAAATGCAGTAAGTAATAAAAGATATTATCAGCCGGACATGGTAGTGCATGTTTATAATCCCAGCAACTTGGGAAGCTGGGGCAGGAGGATCACAAGTTTGAGGCCAGCCTGGGTTCAGTGGTAGAGGGCCCCTGGGTTCAATCCCCATTACAATGTTAAAACAAAAACAAAGCACAAAAAACCCAAGCTAAAGATGCGGCTGGGGCCAGAGTATAGCCTACAAAGACAAAGGACACACCCAACCTCTAGGTGGAAAATTAGGGTACCTTCCACCCACCCACCCATCCACCAGAAAAAGAGAAGCAAATGGCTACTGCTCCAATTTGCACAGTTCTCCAGGGTACTCACATGATTGAGAAATTTGCTATCTCGAGTGGCCCAGCCAATCTGCATGACACCAGAAGTGACCACTGTTACTTCATAGTACCACACCCCGGCATCCACACAAAAGGTGCAGCGTACACTTTCAAAAGAGGAGGCATCACAGCGAGCCTGGCAAAACCAAAGAGCATGACAATCCCCCATCAGTGCCTGAAGACCACCAAAGTAGCTGATACTAGGAAGGCTCAATGCAGTTTTTCTTATTCAAGTGCCTGGTGGACTGCTGTCCTCTCCTCTGTCCATCCTCAGTGATAAAAAGCCTAATATTGAAAGAAGTACATTCTACAGCTAGTTTATTGTTTTATTTCCTGGGAGTTCTAACAGGATTGATGTCAAACTAGGAGGACTGCAAAGATGGCTACAGTAAGAAGTAGTAAAGGCCGCTGGCTTTCTCAGTTCGTGTGCAGCTTTGCTTTCCGATAAGACCTTTCAGACTACAAGCTCTTACCAATTCATAAACATTGCCTTCATCTCAGGGAGAAAAGGGGATAAGATAGGGTACCTAAATATAATCTAAAGCAGGAAACTACACAGTGGATTTGGTGATACACAGGATCAAACAACTGCAGCTATGCTTCCAACGGTTCTTTAATCCTCACCCATCTAGTCTCTTTCCTGTACTCTTTGATATAAGTGGCTTTTACATCAACTTTCACCTCAAAATCAGCAACATGTAACATACATACATGGAGAAAGGGAACCAGACCTAATATGATTGACTACATGGGGATTTTAAAAAAGGAGGTGCCACCTCAAAATCAGCAACATGTAACATACATACATGGAGAAAGGGAACCAGACCTAATATGATTGACTACATGGGGATTTTAAAAAAGGAGGTGCCCCATTTTGAAACACTAGTCTTTGTACCCTTAGCTGAATAAAACGGCAAAGATTAAAAACATATTTAAACCAGTCAGCATTACAGTGCTTGTAATAGGTGCAGTACCACATGAGATAACAGAGTAGATAACATCTCAAACATTCTATCCCATCACTTCTACCTCTTATCACTCTTCAAGTAGGAAATAAATTTCCCGGTGGAAAGACACTGCTTTTGTTCAAAAGTAGACATGAAAATGAGAGCAAAATGATCCCCCCACCCAAAAGGTCCATTTGTGGAAATTTTACCTCCAAGCCATGAGGTGAGATCTTCAGGTACTCGCTGACATCATTGCTATTCAGCATGGCCCTAATGCTACTCAAGTCCACTTTCTCATAGGTCAACTGTCTACCTTCTTTTAAAACTGCAAAAGAAAAAGTGGTCATGTCTCTATGGCAGGCTGCTGGGGAGGTTGGGGGCGGCGGGGAAACTACTACCCTCTCTAGCTGTCATCCCTGTTAAGGAATGAACCGGCAAGGAGGCTCAGCACTGTAGCTTTGCTGCTCCTCCACCATACAAAGGCTGACTAAGCAAATGCCAGAGGGGCAGCACTACGAGGTAGTTGTTTCTATTCCCTGAATCTATTATTTTTCATGAGACAAAATTTGAATTGCACTTTTTCAGAATCATTCTTTTTTTTTTTTTTTTTTTTTGTGGTACTGGGGATTGAACTCAGGGGCACTCGACCACTGGGTCACATCCCCAGACCTTTTTTGTATTTTATTAGAGACAGGGTCTCACTGAGTTGCTAAGTGCCTTGCCATTGCTGATGGCTGGCTTTGAACTCGCGATCCTCCTGCCTCAGCCTCCCAAAGTGCTGGGATTACAGGCGTGCGCCACCGCGCCCAGCTCAGAATCATTCTTTAATTGGTCTCTACAGAGGCTGCACCCATAACACTGGAGTAGGAGTGGGGAGTTACATGCCTAATGTGCTTTAGCACAGTGCTAACAATGGAGTGGGAAGTGAGGATATAGCATTAGTTCAGTTTTTGTTCTATCAGTCCTTGGAGAAAGAAAAGAAAAAGCCAGGAACAACCCTCATGGTGCAGGTAGGACATGACTTGGGTTTGAGGAGCAAAGGAAAGATAGGTAGAAGAGTAAAAAGAGGGAATTCCAAGTTGAGGGAATAGGCCCAGAGGTAGGAAGTCAGGACTTGTCTGCATTACAGTGAAGAGACAGTTTGGAAAGAGTTGGTTAGACAGTACCATATGATTAAGGTCCTTAATGCATCAGGAAATAGGGTGCCAAGAGAGGTTTTTGAATAGGAGAATGCTAGAATTAGAAACATTTCATATAATTCTTTTCAAAGGGTTTTTAGGATACCTTTCTGCTAGATTATATCTAACCAAATAGTAGAGGACCTTATAAAAAAGGACTTACTCTCATTCTTTTTTTTGGTACAAGAGATTGAACCCCGGGGGCACTTGACCACTAAGCCACATCCCAGCCCTTTCAATTTTATTTTTTTTGAGACAGGGTCTTACTAAGTTGTGGAGGGCCTTGCTAAGTTGCTGAGATTGGCTTTGAACTTGCGATCCTCCTGCTTCAGCCTCCCGAGTTGCTGGAATTACTGGTGTACACCATCACACCCAGCTTCACACTCATTCTTACAAAAGGAAGGCCAGTGAGACTATCAGAGAAATGAGTTTGGAAATGGAAACAGACATTTTAAAACAAACAGCTCCAACTTACAGAGATTGTCTAAGCTCCACTGGGCACAGAAACCAACTTGTCGTTTCAGATAATCAGAATCATCAGCCCAGGACTCCAATGTGATAAGCCGGTCACTAATACTGGATTCAGATATAGTCAATTTATTTTCACCTGTTTAGAAAGATGAAATCCTTGAATTAATAATGAAAGAGTAGGAGGATTTGCTGTGCAAATTAGTGATAGTAATGAGTGTAGAGAGGTAATTAGAGAACTTGGAGACTAGAACAGACTTCTATTAAAGTTTCTAGGGATGACAAAGCCAAAGGGCTTTAATAATTTTCTAGCGATATCACCAAATTTTTAACTATAAAAAGTGAGTAAGAAGACAGGCATGGTGGCACACACCTGTTATCACAGCTACTTGGGAGGCTGAGCCAGGAGAATTGCAAGATGAAGGCCACCAACTTGAAATAATATAAAAGGGCTAGGGATGTAGTTCAGTGGTGGAGTACTCCTGGGTTTAATACCCAGCACCACACAAATAAAGTGAGTAATAATGATCACCAGTTCAGATTCTTGGGCAAGAAAATCTTTGCCTTTGTCCCTGTTACACTTCGCTGGCCTTGAAGTGTCTACCCAGGGAAAAACAGAATATGTGCAAGATTGGGGGAGGGGGGTCTTTCAAAGTGTTGGTTATCCAGTAACTAAGAAAACTTAAGAGTTTTAACAAGTGAATACAGAAGATCATTAGTGCAAGAGGTCACTATACCTACTTGTCTGTGCAAACTTTTCCAGTGCGATGAGTGCAAATAGCATGACTGTAGGGTGGGACTGCAGCTTCTGAAAGATAATTAATTATTTTTAAAAAATCACCCCCTGCAGAGGCAACAAGCTACCAATTTCATCTTCTTGGTTTTTGAGTAGTTAGAAAAGTCTTTCTCATTCAAGTCCTCAATTATTCATTTGGCAAATATTGTTAGCAAGGAAGAAACAAGAGAGAATCTCTTAATCTTATATTTCTTTTTCTGGAAGTCACTGGGTTAATTTACAGATACAGAAATTTCAACAGTATCTTGTTAAATACATTATGTCAATTTTACTTAGTAACATTTATATGAAGGCTCTATTACACAAAATGTTAATATTTACGTTCATTTAAACAAGCTAAAAACTTAGAATTGGAGCTAAAAATAACCTTCTATTCAGAATCCAGTAGAGAAAGACTCATCACTACCAACTTTCAGAACTATAAATAATGAAATTAACAACTAATGGCTTGTTTTTAATCTGGACCCCAAAAGGAATTCTACAAATGGTGATAGTAGGAGAGATAGCAACAAGCGGGCTCTTTGAGTAGTTGAGTTCACGTAGCTGTAGAACACTAGAGGCATGTACTTCCCTGGAGTAGCTAGCTTATCACAGCTTGTCTTCTAACCAACACCCTACCCAACTGTGAAGCATCCTCAGCATCCTGTTTTTTGCCATATTCATTGTCAATCCCTCTGCCTGGCTTTTTCAGTCCTGTACCCTCTTCTGCTGTCTACTGGGTCCATATCATCCTACCTCTAAACACTATTTTCTCTGATCAAACAGTTTGGTCTCTGGATTTCTACCTGTAGCAGTGCCTTGGCCACAAAACCTATTTTTCCCTCCTCTGGGCATAGCTGAATCCTAACCTTATAGTCTGACCCAGTTGAGGTCTCACCATCAGGAAGTCTGTCTCATGACTATACCAGCCACGCCAGCCACGCCACCCCCTCCTTCATTCCTCTCAACTCGTAAGGCACTTAGACTAGAGGAAGTAATTTTGCCTTTGATCACATCCTGCCTTAAAATTGAGGCTAACTGTCATGTCTTAGTACTTCTGTTTCAACTAACCAGTAAACTTCCTAAAGGAAAAGGGCTGTTCTGTAACTTCTGTACCCCCATTGTGATCACTTAGAGCAGCTTTAAGTCTAACTTTAAGCACATATTGAGTAGGTATGGACATATAAAGACTTTCATATTAAAATTCTGGAAAAGACTAATGCTCACTAGTCCTGCAAAAATAACTGTTAAAAATACAGGCTGGCCAAGACTGTAGTCCAGTGCTGGGAGAGATCTGAAGGCACAGCCTCAACAAACCACAAGCTTCACAGATGTATATCAACTACTCCAAAGATGACAGTTTTAAGAGCAGTAGTAGTAGGAGGGCAGGGGTAGAGACTCACATCCACTGGGAACCTGAGCTGATGCTGGAATGCCGTGTGGTTTTGTTTCCACTTTGGAGGTCCCTATTGCCATCTGGTAGGCTCCAAGGACACACAGAGAAGTCTAGCAGCTATCTTATGATGAAATTTAAAAACAGACTAACTCAGCTGTTTTTGCTTTTGCATATAAAAAATTCCTTTTCTTTTTTTTAACATAGGAGGTAATAAGTAACACTCAGGAAACACCTGCAAATAAAATTTACAACAAATTCCATTCTCTGTGCCAGAGGCTATGTTGGCCACTTGAGAAAAATGTACAATTCTAGATGACTACGAATAACTAGCTTTGATGTCTCACTTACCAGACACTGAAGCAAATATTCCAGTATTCCTGGGCTAAGTAAACCAATGCTTGCAGGACCTAGACAAATACAAATACAACAAACACTGGCTATAATTAAAAGTACCATATTATTAAACAGTAACTAATGACAATCAAATTGTTTTGGTAGAAATCCATACCTTTTACAAAATAGTCTCATGAACTTATCTTATTCAAGACCCCTGCTCTGAGGTTGGTTATAATACCATTACTATTTCAGAGTTGAACAACTGAACCCACTGAGTAAAGTGACTCTCCCCTACTTTTTTTTTTTTTTTTTTTTTGGTACTGGATACAGGGGTGCTTTGCCACCGAGCTATATCTCCAGTCCTTTTTTCAATTTTTATTTTGAGACAGGGTCTTTCTAAATTGTCAAGGCTGGCCTCATACTTGCAGTCTTCCTGCCAGCTTCCCAAGTCACTGGGGTCACAAGCATACACCACTGTGCCCAGCTCACAGGTTCTGATTTCTTTTTTTTTTTTTGGTACCGGGAATTGAACTCGGGCACTTGACCACTGGGCCACATTCCCAGCTCTTTTTTGTATATATATATTTTTTATCCTAAGCAATAAACAAATTACACTTTATTGCGCAGTATGAGAAACTAATAACTGAAGAGGTGCAACATATCCTTTGATGGCAGATATGATAATTAAAATATTAATTGCTCCCAAAATAACGCATACATTTATTGTGGTTTCAATAACATCCCAACAGTCTTTTAAAAAGTGTTAAAGGATTTTTTTTTTTCAAGTACTAATGCTTTAAAACAGGTATAACAGCTAAGTACATTTTTTAAAATTTTTTTTTGCAGTTTCTAAAATATATTTGTATAAAGTTTATCAAGGATTCTTATAAATTTTTTTTCCTTATATAAATTTTTTTAAATAATTCTTAATGTGTACAACTCACATACAACTGTTTGTATACAAAGTATATTCGTACAATTCAGGTCTTCAATCATTCATTTAGGAAAATGATATCCGTCTCATTCAACCACCTTTTCTTTTTTTTTTTTTTCCTTTTCTCCTCCTCCCTCCCCCCTTTGCCCTCCCTTCCCTTTGACCATTCTAGTGTTCCTCTAGTCCTCCTATGTACCCCCCCATCCAACAATACTATGAACTAGCCTCCTTATATCAGAGAAAACATTTGGTACTTGGATTTTTGAGACTGACTAACTTCACTTAGCATTATGTCTTCCAACTTCATCCATTTACCTGCAAATGCCATTAATTTATATTCTTTTATTGCTGAGTAAAATTCCATTGTGCATATATACCACATTTTCTTAATCCACTCATTTTTTTTTTTTTTTTTTTTTTTTGTGGTACTGGGGATTGAACTCAGGGGCACTCGACCACTGGGTCATATCCCCAGACCTTTTTTGTATTTTATTTAGAGACAGGGGTCTCACTGAGTTGCTAAGTGCCTCGCCATTGCTGAGGCTGGCTTTGAACTCGCGATCCTCCTGCCTCAGCCTCCCAAAGTGCTGGGATTACAGGCGTGCGCCACCGCGCCCGGCTTAATCCACTCATTTACTGAGGGACATCTAGGTTGGTTCCACAACCTAGCTATTGTGAATTGCGCAGCTACAAACATTGAGATAGCTGTGTCACTGTAATATTCTGTTTTTAAGTCCTTTGGGAATAGACCCAGGAGTGGGATGGCTGGGTCATAGGGTGGTTCCATTCCCAGTTTTCCAAGAAATCTCCATACTGCTTTCCATAACGGTTGCACCATTTTGCAGTCCCACCAGTAATGTATGAGCATGCCTTTTTCCCCACATCCTCTCCAACATTTATTGTTGCTTGTGTTCTTGATAGCTGCCATTCTGACTGGAGTGAAGTGAATTGTATTTTTTTTTTTTTATTAGAGACAGGTCTCACTGAGTTGTTAAGTGCCTCACCATTGCTGAGGCTGGCTTTGAACTCTCAATCCTCCTGCCTCAGCCTCCCAAGTGCTGGGATTACAGGTGTGCACCACCGCGCCTGGCTCACAGGTTCTGATTTCTAATCCACATTTCTTCCACTATATGTGAAATAAGTAGCTGAGCTAGTCACATGTACTTTACTGTTAACTTTCCTAAAATGGATAATATTCATAAAAAAGTCGAATATCTGTGTTTCAGGAACTACTGCAATCTAAATTCCTTTTCCTGATCCCCTCTCTGTTTGTCTTCATTATCTAGCTAGATTTTTTTACATATATGTAATCATACTAAATTTAGCTTTTGCCCTTAATTTTAAATCACATAAACACAACTTTTTTTTTCTTTTAAATTTCTCTGATAATCTGCAAAGCTAAGTGAGATTATGCTGAGAGTCTCTGTATCCTTTGTAATGTTTCTTATTGCTAGTCCCATCCCTCCTTTCTGCTACTGCAAGTGATCAAGACCTGCAGTACAAAGTCCCCTTGAAGTCAAACAACTTAGATTTCCCTCTGTGGGTGTTTCCCAGAGTTACCTGCTAGCTTCTCTGCCAAGCAACCTAGGACTGCAGATGTATTCCTGTGTTTGGCAGGATGGCCTGAGTCCTGGCAAGCTACTTCTCCATTTAAATTGAGAATTTCAGTCAATTTCTGGAGTGCATCCTAAAAACAAAAATGTACAAGCAGATTTGATATATATACTTCTCAGGTCATTTTCCCAAGAGAATTATTTGAGACAAAGCTATAACCAGGTGTTAAACTCAGAATAATCATATAAAATTATACAATGTACCCCAATGATATCATTATTGCTGGGAAATATTGTTTGCTCAATCTGAATGGAATGGATTTTCTAGATTCCATTTCATTCAAAATATACTTTGCTATGCATTTGGTATCTATATCTATATATCTCTCTATATCTCTCCCCTCTACATACATACACCACTCTTGAATCATTAAATAGACTAAAGCTACTCAAATAACATTAATTATAATATTAATATTGATTATAATATTAATAACATGAGGGCCTAGTGAGGTTGAAGTAAAAAGTTACTTAAATAAAAAAAAGTTTCACCACTGCCGGACATGGTGGCATGTACCTGTAATCCCAGCAATTTGGTAGACTGAGGCAGAAGGATTTCAAGTTCAAGGCTAGCCTCAGCAACTTAGTAAGACCCTGTCTCAACAAATAAGAAGGCTGAGGATGAAGCTCAGTGGTAAAGTAACCCTGGGTTCAATCCCCAGTACAAAAAAAAAAAAAAAAAACAAAAAACAAAAAAACAATAAAACAAAATTTTGCCAAGCAAGAACAAATCCTACCAGTTTTTGAAACAAATGAAAATGGAAACCATTTATAAGCCTAAGGGAAAAAATCAATCAATCAATCAAAAGTTTTCCCCGTCTATCATGGCATGGTTTTTTTTTTTTTTTTTTTTTTTTTTTGAGGCTTAAACAAATAAAAATGCCAGAATCCAAATTAAAAAAAAAAAAAAGGAAGGAAGAAAGAATCTGTAGACTATACAGACCAAGACAATGAAAGTTTGATATTTTTGTTCTATATAAGGTATACTCAAAGTTACACTAATGCCTAATATGTTTGAACAAGACTCAAAAGTATTCTTAGTACCATGCTCTTTTTCTCTTAATTGAAAACTTATATTAAGAGGAAGTTGCTCAGAGAAAGATAGGAAAATCAAAACTCAGCATCTGAACATTTTCTTCTGGTTTCCAAACAAAGACTGTCATGATAGATATAAATGCTACAATCTTTAACATTTACAAAATTTAAAAAAAAAATATTTATTTATTTGCTTTAGTTGTACACAATGGGTTTATTTGTACGTGGTGCTGAGGATCGAACCCGGGCCGCGCATGTGCTAGGCGAGCGCTCTACCGCTGAGCCACAATCCCAGCCCACATTTACAAAATTTTAAACTAAAACCTTATAGTATGCTATCGATAGAGAAAGCAGCACTTCATTAGTAATAAAAACATTTTACATAATGAGATTAATACTGAATAAAACAGATCTCAAATGTCTAAAGAGGAAAATACATACATCAAATGTTCTTTGTGGTTACTAAACCTGTGCTTAAGCACAGATGACAGTTTTATAAAATATTAGTATTCACTTACTTTAGTGGGTAATGGACATTCATCTAGTAACAATGTTATAACAGCTGGTCCCAATGGGTCTTCCAATGGAATAACTCTAATTAAAGACTGGACAACGTCCAACCATCCTTCATCTAAGAATAATCAAGAAAATTACATAATGGCATCACTTTTTTGAAAATGTGAAAATATGTAACTTATAGAGTCATACAAGAGGACTTCACATTAACACAGAAATACTTTTGGCTTTCGTCCTGCAGCTTTGATTTTATTTGTAGTACTGGGGATTGAACCCAGGGCCTCTCACATGATAGGCAAGTGTTCTATCACTGAGCTACTCCCCAAGCTCTCATCTTGTAGCTTTTGAGCAGCTACTTGGCATGAACATAATTATCAATTGCTAGTCATCATGGTGGAGTCCAAAATCTCATTATAGCATATAGAGGTCTGGGGCATCTTTATTTGGATAAAATCTAAACTATGATCATCAAACTATGGTCATTCATAAACTATGGTCATCAAATTATGATTAAAACAGCTTTAGACAACTTATTAACTACACAGGAATTAACTGAGAACATACTCTGTGTTGGGTTATTTTTAGAATGATATTTAGGAAATTGAGGGCCCAATTCTACAACAGCTATGGTCAAAATCTGTCAATGCCAAAAAACAGGGTTTTTTTTTTTTTTTTTTTTTCTTCATCATTTTCAAGAGAGAAAAAAACCATCACCAAAACATGCAGCTAAATGTTCAGGAAACAATAAACAGTGCCAATTACACATTTACAGGGAAATTTCCATACACTAAGGGCTTTTTTTCTGGTTATACATGGATATTTTTGGAATCTTGTCTTAAAAAACAAAGTGGCATTTCTTCATCATTGTTAATGCATTAGAAAGTATTTTAAAGAATACCTGTTTCTGCCATTTCATGTAATGTAATCATTGAATAAGGAGGTTCCTGATCACTGAAAAACAAACATTTTAAGACATTAAACTTCAGGAAATAATAAATGACAATTTCAAAGAAAAAATCAAACTGGAAGTATGAGGATAGAAAGAGAAAGAGAAAGAGATGAATATGAATGAATGTAGGAAAAAGATGGAAGAGACAACCAGAGCTACAAACTCTAATGACAAGTGTATACCATATGTACTCATTTCCACAGTCACTGCCTGTGAGGGCCCACAAACAAAATGGGCTGATGGGCACATGTAAGGGTTGCTATGTGGCCTGCAGTAAAAGCACAGGACTAAAACTGGAGACCAGCATTTACTCTTACCTTTATCTCTAGAGGCCCAATGCCAACTGAGACAAGCCAGGAAAGTCAACATCATCTTCCTAATACTTACCTCAAAAAAATGCCAGGATGGAAGATGGCAATCCCAACTGAACTTAGGAAATCAAGGACCTACATAAACATCTTCATTTGAAAATTTCCTTCTTCTGGAAATATCACTGCATGCTTAAACTTCATAAAATGATATTAGAATAAAAAGAAACCAACTATTTGATATTCTAGACACTAGTCTAAAATGGCATCTTATATCTTATATCCTTGCATTTTCAAACTGGGATCCCAGAAATCCTACACAGATGTTTCAGGGGAACTTTAATACTGAAATACTTTCCATCAAACATTGATAACTCTAATTGTTTAAGGACACACTGTTTATTTAAGTAAATAACACTTAATTTGTATCTGTTTTCTGTCATGAAAAAAAATTAATGTATACAAGAATAACCTTGTAGCTGGGTGCAGTGGTGCACACCTATAATCCCAGCAGCTTGGGAGGCTGATAGGAGGATTGCGGGATCACAAGTTCAAAGCCAGCCTCAGCAATGGCAAGGTGCTTAGCAACTCAGTGAGACCCTGTCTCTAAATAAAATACAAAATAGGGCTGGGGTGTGGCTCAGTGGTTGAGTGCCCCTAGTTCAATCCCTAGTACCATTAAAAAAAAAAAAAAAAAAAAAAAAAAAGAATAACCTTGTTACATAGGAATTTCTGTGTTCATTTCAGGTACTCATTAGGTGCTGGGTGCTTGATATATTATATGTTCTTTCATAATAAGGGGAAATCATCTTAAAATATTTCTTTTTTTTTTTTTTAAACAGAAGTGAACTCTTTTTTTTTTTTTTTAAATATTTATTTATTTTTGCTTTAGTTGTACACAATGCGTTTATTTGTACGTGGTGCTGAGGATTGAACCCGGGCCGCGCACGTGCTAGGCGAGCGCTCTACCGCTGAGCCACAACCCCAGCCCTTAAAATATTTCTTTAAAAGATTTTTTTGTTTTAGTTGTAGATGGACACAATATATTTATCTTATTTATTTATTATTATATGGTGATAAGGATTGAACCCAGTGCCTCATATGTGCTAGGCAAGTTCTCTACCACTGAGCTATAACCCCAGCCCCTTAAAAATTTTTTTAAAACAATTTAACTGACTGATGCAAACTCTGATAATGATGAGATTAAGTATGCATACACTAAACAATTCCACAGAAGCATTTACACAGGTCTACAGATTGATGCATATTTGTACTATTTAACACAGGATTATTTGTAGGAACAAAAATGTGGCAGTAACTTAAGTGACCATCACCAGATAGATGAAAAGGTAACAAAATATGGTACTTTCAAGCATACAAAGGAATTCTGTGTGTGGCAGCCAGAATCAGTTGCAGATTTACATACACAACATAGGTCTTAAGTGATGTTAAAAACAAAGAGGTTTATAACCAAATCAGTTAATGTAAATTGAAAAAAAAAATCATATACAAAACTCTCTATATATTCTTCCTAACAGACATAAACAAACATATGGTAGGAGAATTCGAAGAATATATCTTTTTTTTTTTTCTTTTTGAGATGGATCTTGCTAGTTTCATCTGGAACTCAAATGCTCCCATCTCCGCCTCCAGAGTAGCTGGAACTACAGAGAAGAACCCACCTTAAGTTCACTAGAATGGCTACCTACTGATATTTGGAGGTGGGTGGAGAGAAGAATGAGATGAGGGAAGAAGCGAATAGTAATAAAACAATATAGAGCCAAGAACTAACAAGGAATAGGAGTACTTCAGTTCTGTACAGAGGTATTTAACGGATGCACACATATCCCTACACTCAAAGAACAAGATGAATTCCTTTATGGAGCAGAAATGTGGCAGAAATTTATAGAGGGAAGCAGAAACTAAGCCAGAGGACTACTGGGCTGTAGATCAGGAATTGAACAAAGGTAACTAGGAGTTCTAAGCTTGCAAGGGTAGTGGAACCCAAACCACACCTATGGATGGGCAGTGAAAGCGATGAAAAAGTTATTAATGATAAACTGAGCTAAAACTGGTATAAGTGCAAGTTTCTGGTGATTGAAAAAGGCAAAGAAAGATAAACAACAGGACTTGAGCTTCTTATAGTGGATCAGGAATGCAGAACTACCACCAATTTCAATTTTAGGTTCAAAGAAAGAACATACATGAGCAAGGTAAGCCCCGCAAGGGTACAAAATCATGTGAGCACACGTACAAGTAAGAAAAGAACTTCCACCAAGAGTCTGTAGAGGCGCACACCTGTAATCCCAGCAGCTTGGGAGGCTGAGACAGGAGGATTGCAGGTTCAAAGCCAGCCTCAACAATTTAGCAAGGCCCTAAGCAACTCAGTGAGACCTTGTCACTAAATAAAATACAAAACAGGGCTGGGGATGTGGCTCAGTGGTCAAGTGCCCCTGAGTTCAATCCCCAGTACCTCCCCCACCAAAAAAAAGTCTTTAGTGGTGCACACCTATAATCCCAACAGCTTGGGAGGCAGCAGGATACTGAGTTCAAAGACAGCTGCAGCAAATCAGCAAAGCCTTGAGCAACTCAACGAGACCCTGTCTCTAAATGAAATACAAAAAAAAGGGCTGGCCATGTGGTTCAGTGGTTAAGTACCCCTAGGTTCAATTCCCAGTACAGAGAGAGAGAGGGGGAGGGAGGGAGAGAGAGACTGACTGTAGGGCTAAGGATCTAGCTTAGCTGTGGAGCACTAGCCTAGCGTGTGTAAGGCCCTGGGTTAGATCCCCAGCACCAGCACCAAAAAACAAAAAAAACAAAATTAAAGAAACTAAGCTGAGCACAGTGGTGCATGTCTGTAATCCCAGAGACTTGGGAGGCTAAGGCAGGAGGATTCAAAGTTTGAAGTCAGCCATAAATAAATAACACATACATACATACAGATATTGCAATTACAGAACCATCTGTATTTATTTTCCTCTTTTCTCTATTTTTTTTTTTTTTTTTTTTTTTTTGGGTACTGGGGATTGAACTCAGGGGCACTTGACCACTGGGCCACATCCACACGCCTTTTTTGTATTTTTATTAGAGACAGGGTCTCACTGAGTTGCTAAGTGCCTCGCCATTGCTGAGGCTGGCTTTGAACTCGCGATCCTCCTGCCTCAGCCTCCCAAGTGCTGGGATTACAGGCGTGCGCCACCATGCCCGGCTTCTTTTCTCTATTTTTTTACTTAAGAAAGGGTGACACTGACATGAGAGGAGAGCACTGGTCCTAATGCCATCAAGAGAAAGTTGCTATAGAAAAGAGTAGCATGGGGGTGTTGTCTTGTTTTCCACAATTTTGTTTTGAAATAAATTACCTATTCACAGCATGGCATAATACCCAGTTTTATTTTTCCCTTATCTAAACAAAGTTTTAAGGCTTCATGTTTTGTTGTTGCTATGGTTGTCTAATTTTAATGCTATATATTTTCAATCTTAATTAATTTTCTTCAGTTCTAGAAATTTCTCAGCCATTATTTCTTTGAATGTTGTTTCTGATGTTCTGATTGAATCCCTCAACACTTAATTTTCTCTTTATGGCATATTTGGAGTTATACGATCTATTGGGATTTTTATTTCAGCAAATATGTTTCATTTCTAAGATTTCTATATGTTTCTTTCCCTTTTAATTCATATCTGGTTTTCTTTTCTTTTTTGGTTTCTGTCTTCACTTGATATACTTTTCTTTTTTTTTTTTTAATATTTATTTATTTGTTTTAGTTGTGTACAATGCCTTTGTTTTTACGTGGTGCTGAGGATCGAACCCGGGCCGCACACATGCTAGGCGAGTGCTCTACCGCTGAGCCACAATCCCAGCCCTGATATACTTTTCTTAACTGCTATTTGTTTGCTTGTTTGTTTTCATTTTTTGGTACTGGGAATTGAACCCAGGAGTGCTTTATCACTGAGCTACATCCCCAGTCCTTTGTATTATTTTGAGATAGGCTCTCACTAAATTGCTGGGGCTGGCCCTGAACTTGTGATCCTCCTGCTTCCTCAGCCACTGAGATTACAGGTTTGTGCCACCATGCCTGGCTTGCATATACCTGTTTAGATACATTCTTTTTTTTTTTTTTTTTATTTATTTATTTGCCTTGGTTGTACACAATGCGTTTATTTTTACCTGGTGCTGAGGATCAAACCCAGGCCGTGCATATGCTAGGCAAGCGCTCTACCTCTGAGCCACAACCCCAGCCCCTAAACATATTCTTTACCATACTTACATCATGTTTCATTTTAACAGCCCTATAAGCTTTATAGGTTATAAAATTCTTCAATAATGTCTAAAAAATAAGCTATATGTCTATGTGCATAAACTGAATTCTGTTTTGTCATTAACTTATCCAACATGTCCCTTTCTAATTTGTTCAATATCTGCCTTATTTTCTCATTCTCAAAGAATTACATCTATCATTTAGGAAAAACAGGTTTAGGTGAAAGTTTACCCTGTTACTCAAATGTACACTTGCCTCACATAAGTGAATTATATGCTTTTTATCCACAAGGTCATTTATAATTTGAAATATTTTCCTGGAACTTGGAAGAAAGGCTCCTATCTTACTCTCATAATCCCTTAATTACTCTCTTAAAATATGGCTAAGTCTATTCTGCACCTGTTTTTCTAATGGGCTTAAGTTAACATTGCTGTGGTCTACTTCCTCATTTGGGAAGGATAACTTTTCATTACAATCTTACAGTAAAAGGGATAATTTTTAAAAATATGTACATGAGCTGGGCGTGGTGGCACACGCCTGTAATCCCAGCACTTTGGGAGGCTGAGACAGGAGGATCGTGAGTTCAAAGCCAGCCTCAGCAATGGCGAGGCACTTAGCAACTCAGTGAGACCCTGTCTCTAAATAAAATACAAAAAAGGGCTGGGATGTGGCCCAGTGGTCGAGTGCCCCTGAGTTCAATCCCTGGTACCACAAAAAAATGTGTGTGTGTGTGTGTGTGTGTGTGTGTGTACATGTATAGCTGGGCATGATGGTGCATGCCTGTAATCCCAGCATCTCAAGAGGCTAAGGCAGGAGGATTGCAAGTTTGAGACCATCATCAGCAACTTAGTGAGGCCCTAAGGAATTAGCAAGACCCTGACTCAAAATGAAACATAAAAAAGGGCTGGGGATGGGGCTCAGTGGCTAAGTGACTCTGGATTCAAACCCAATTTAAAAAAAGAAAAAAATATATGCATTGATATGTGTGTGTATATGCTCATATATATATGAAATATACATATATATATTTAGGTTCTGCTAGTAAAATTACATATATAAATATTTGATAATCACATTAATGAAAAACAAGTTTTGTTGAGTTCCTCAAAAAATTATAGCATATGCCGGGTGCAGAGGTGCACACCTGTAATCTCAGCAACTTGGGAGGCTGAGGCAAAAGGATCACACGTTCCTTTTGCAGAGGGATTCACATATCTCTCTATAGGTATGTATTATTCTGAAGACCAAGAAATACTCTAGTATTTTGCCAGGCGCGGTGGCGCACGCCTGTAATCCCAGCACTTTGGGAGGCTGAGGCAGAAGGATCGCGAGTTCAAAGCCAGCCTCAGCAATGGCGAGGCACTTAGCAACTCAGTGAGACCCTGTCTCTAATAAAAAACACACAAAAAAAGGGCTGGGGATGTGGCCCAGTGGTTGAGTGCCCCTGAGTTCAATCCCCGGTACCACAAAAAAAAAAAGAAAAAAAGAAATACTCTAGTATTTTGAGGAAGAGTCTAAAATAGCTCAGGTACACACTGTTTTATGATAATTTTTATTTTTGGTACTAGGGATTGAGCCTTAGGGGTGTTTTACCATGGAGCTACATCCCCACATCCATAGCCCTTTTTCTTTTCTCTCTCTCTCTTTTTTTGGTGGTAGTGGGGATTGAACCCAGGCCTTGTGCATGTGAGGCAAGCACTCTACCAATTGAGCTATATTCCCAGCCCTTATTTTTTAGTTTTGAAAAAAGGTCTAAGTTGCTAAGGGCCTTGCTAAGTTGGTGAGGCTGGCCTCGAACTTGTGATCCTTTTGCCTCAGCCTCCTGAGTTGTTGGGATGACAGTTGTGCACCACCGCACCTGGCATATGCTATAATTTTTGAGAAACTAAACAAAACTTGTTTTTTATTAATGTGATTATCAAATATTTATAGATGTAATTTTACTAACAGAACCTAAAGCAAAGAAATTCCCCAGAAATAACTTTAAAAAATCACTAACATCTATTAAGCAACTGTTTGTACAAAGCTCTAGATATTTTATATATGTTATCTCATGATAATTCTGTAAGAAATATATTCCCTTTTATGGATGAGGATCCTGAGTCTTAGAGAAGTAACTTCCCCAATGTCATGCAACTAGTAAGTGGCTGAATCAGAATCTGAACTTGAGTCCATCATGGTTCTAAAATCTGGGCTCTTAACTACTAAATTATACAACCTTAAATTAATTTGTTTTTCCAACTTGAACAATGCCCTTTAATTTCACTGTTATTCAATCTTGGATTTTGTACTCTTGAGTTAGAAAAAGTAGGGGAAAAGACAAAACAAGTACAGGTGTGTCCTGCAGGTTCGACTTACTAGGCCTCCCAACTGGATCTAAGAGAACCAAACAAGAAATACAAAGAAAGGAGAAGGAAAACTCTCCTTGACCTTGTCCTTAAGTTGCCAACAGTTGTTGCATACGGTCACACTCTTTGTGAAACATCTCATCTTTTCAATCTCTGGTCAGTGGCATTGACCAGGCAAGCACAGTAACAGTGAGTCTTCATGAAACCATTTCCTAGCTAGCAACACAAACTCACTCCATATTTACTATATACTCTAATAAAAATCATAGCTTCAAGCCGGGCGCGGTGGCGCACGCCTGTAATCCCAGCACTTTGGGAGGCTGAGGCAGGAGGATCGCGAGTTCAAAGCCAGCCTCAGCAATGGCGAGGCACTTAGCAACTCAGTGAGACCCTGTCTCTAAAAAAAAAAATACAAAAAAAGGGCTGGGGATGTGGCCCAGAGGTCAAGTGCCCCTGAGTTCAATCTCCGGTACCACACACACAAAAAAAAATCATAGCTTCAATTAGTGTTTTCTGCTACAGAAATGTTTAGACATTTCTGATATTTTAGGACATTTCTGTCATTTTAGGATGACAGCAAGTAAAAATATCAAACCTTACAATTTACTCTGCCATGAGAGGAAAAATAAAATATTCTCCCCTCCCCTTTAAGCACAAGTCTTGACGAATACGTTCTAGATGAACTGGAGGAGTCCAAAAATTGGAGTTCCAGAACACTGTGCACTGCACTGGAGGTGCCAGTGAGTTAGATACTTACTTATCTACAAGGGTCCTTATTACTGCTAGTGTGTCCAGCACTAGCCCATCTACATTTTGTTTTTTTCTCCTTGGCTCATGTGGTCCTCGGCCCCTCCTTGGAGGCCGAACAGGGTCCCGGGTTTGGCTCCTTGTGTCAGCAGTGGGGACTGCACTGTTCTCGGCTTGTTGCTGGTGGGTGTCAACACTGTCTTCTCCTCCACTGTCATCTCGGCAGATACAGGAATTACCCATGGTAATAGTGGCACTTCTAGTCCACAGCAGGTGGGCTATGTGCTCCTCGAGAGTCAACAGCAGACCCTGGCCAAGGCTTCTGCTCACTAAGAACACGGCCCAACCAAAGACAATCATTTAGGTAGTTTTCAGTTTTCCAAGTACTGTTTTCATAATCTGGGATTGAAGACCTTGCATCCTATTTGTTTTTAACAAGTGAATGCCAAAGCACGGTGCAGAGATGATTTCCAACATTATCAGTTACAGGGAATCTTGGTCATCTGCTGGCAGTTCTAAAAGAAAGGAAATGAAAAGGAAGATGAATAGAAGACTCTTGGAAACTCGATTATTCCAACTTTCCTAGTTTGGTTTTATAGACATTTAAATTGTAATGAAGAATCATCTTTGTTGATTTTTATAAGTTTCCAATACAAAGAAATATATCATTGGATAGCAGAATTGACAAACGATAATTCTTTTTCATCATTACATTATAAAGTTGATTGCTAAATCATATCCTTGTAAACCACAGGAGTGACAAGTGATATTTAAAAACCACATGTGTAGTTTTTCCTATGTATACAGAAATAGATTAGAAGAATGTGTCCGATTTTTTCAAGGACTCCTTTTGTGATATAAAAATGAATCATCTCCTTTCTTCATGTAAACATAAGGGACAATTCAATGTTTCAAATAAAATGTCTAATTACACATGTCTCTTGTTGAGAAAGTTATGATACAAATGTGATAGCACTCATTTGATAACAAGAAAAATAAAAGCATAGAATGTTCCTCTTAAATCACTAGAGCTTCACTGATTTCCCAAATGGAGTTTAGTTAAGAATTTATAGAAGTCACATAAGTATTTACAAAGTTTTTCTGTTAGGTAAACAAGACTCTAGGGAAATATGAATTTATATCACAAAGTTATAGTCTCACAATGATCAGCCTGTTACACATGTCTGCTACAAAGAGTAAGACACACCAACTATCTTTGAAAATACTAAGCACCTTGTGCCAGGCACTATGCTGGGACAAGGAGAACAACGACCAGGGTACAATTCCCTCCAGGAGGAGATAACTAAGAGATTACAATGCTTAAAAGGACAGAGGAGACAGAAATCAGAAATAACTCTTTTAAAAGAGAAGGAAGGTACAGTCTCTGCCCTCCAGTAATTTATGGATGGTCATTCTCATCCCACACAGTGCTTATTATCAAAAAACAAATGATAGAAGTATCTATTCACTGAGCTGAGAACCTCTGTTTAGGTTCTGGAAAGATTTGGAATTAGAAGACTAACATGGAATAGGCAGCAAAAAGTAAAAACTCAGGCTATCATTTGGAGACTAGGACACACAAGGATTAGATAATGCTAATGCATAGTCCCTAACCAATATTTGGTTATGTATGCTTAATTCCTCATATCCTGAGCACTAGTTTATGATTAGATATAAATAAAACTTGAAATTCAGTGGGATTAGAAGAGAAAAATTACTTCTATTATTCTGGAAAGATTGATAGCAAATTCTTTTCAATATTTCCCCGGTTTACTGCCCATAGGGAGAAATAAGGGGAAAAAAAATGGAGATGGAAGAGAGGAGGGAGGAAAGGAATGGCAAAGGGTAGGACTAGAGAGGAGAAAGAAGAGGGAACAGACACACATTATCTGCTTCCAGACAACTAAGACAGCAATGGCTGAGCCAAGTAATACCACAGATGCTCTTGGTTCCTCAAAAACAGACTGGCTGTCTTCAAAATTTGGAGGCTGTACTTAAAAGAACATGACTGAAATATACAGGTAAAAGCAGAATGCAAGGTCTCAGTTGGAAATAGTCTTTCAACAGAGAACACATTTAAAACCAGGAAAGAGTCAAAGTAAATGACATTCCCATTACTGCAGGGACAAGGGTACAATTCCCTCCAGAGAGGAGAAAACTAAGAAATTTCAATGCTTAAAAGTACAGAGGAGAGAAACCAGAAATAACTCTTTTAAAGGGTCCCTGGTATAAATTTCTATTGATCTTATAAATTATGCTGGTGTCTGAAAAAGACCAAAAGCAACATTAAGAAGCCATGCTTTGGCACTTCTTCTTTTTTTTTTTTTTTTTTGTACCGGAGATTGAACTCAGGGGCCCTTGACCACTGGGCTATGTCCCCAGACCTTTTTTTTTTGTATTTTATTAGAGACAGGGTCTCACTGAGTTGCTAAGTGCCTCGCCATTGCTGAGGCTGGCTTTGAACTCAGGATCCTCCTGTCTCAGCCTCCCAAAGTGCTGGGATTACAGGCGTGCGCCACCGCGCCCGGCTCGATTTGGCACTTCTCAGATATTGCACTGTTGGAATGATTCAGATGAGAGGAAGTTTTCTGATAGGTCTGCCACACTGGGCAGGAGCCCAGCTGATTATGTCACCAGATCACTTTCTTGACATTCTAAAGTATTACATTAAAAAAAAAAAAATCTGCTAACTTTATTTTAAAAAACTAATTTAGGTCGGGTATGGTGGCACACACTGATAATCCCAGCAACTGAGGCGGCTAAGGCAAGAGGATCACAGGTTTGATGCCAACCTCAGCAACTTAGAAAGACTCTCAGCAACTTAGCAAGACCCTGTCTCAAATGAGAAAATACAAAAAGACTGGGATGTAGCTCAGTGGTAAAGTGCTGTCAGGTTTAATCCCCAGTACCAAAAAACAAACAAAAACCCGAATTCAGTTCAATTTTAAAACCTAAATGCTGCACAAGTCTGGAGAAAGTGAAAGCCCCTCTTCTGCTCTGTCTAAGCCCATTCCTTTCCCAGACTTATCCCTTGTTAAGATCTTTATTCCTTTGCTTCCATGCCTATTATTATGCATTGACAAATTAGTTTTTTCCTTAAGTCTAACCAGGATGAAGTCATAAATACTGTCCTGTGATTTGCTTTTTTTTGTTTCTTTGTTTAAACGTAATACCACAACTTTCTAGACCAGTATATATAGAACTACCTCACTGGTTTAAAGGTGGTATAGAAATCCATACTCTGGTTTATCATTGTTCCTTACCCATCATGTAATGAAAGTCTGGCTAAACCAACTGATACTGTGGGGCTGATGGAAGGGAATGGGCCAAGGTCTGATAAAGAGAAACTCCTGGGGAATGCTTCATCACCTGGGAAAGTGTTCTTTAAACTCCAAACTGCTGGGCTGGGGTTGTAGCTCAGTTGGTAGAGCATTTGCTATGTGAGGCACTGGGTTCAATGCTCACCACTACATAAAAATAAATAAAGTTAAAAAGAAATAAAAAACTTGAAACTGTTTCCCCACAGTGAGGGCCCACAACTATTCTCAATTTTGCCAGAATAGAAGGGATACCACTGGCTTTTCTTTTTTTTTTTGGTACCGGAGATTGAACTCAGGGGCACTCAACCACTGGGCCACATCCCCAGCTCTTTTTTGTATTTTATTAGAGACAGGGTCTCACTGAGTTGCTAAGTGCTTTGCCATTGCTGAGGCTGGCTTTGAACTCGCGATCCTCCTGCCTCAGCCTCCCAAGTGCTGGGATTTCAGGCATGCGCCACCGCGCCCCGGCTACCACTGGCTTTTCTAATGCTCTACAGCCTTTCCACACTATCAGTATGGAAGGTCTTATGGGACACTAGATGAAAAAAACAGATCCAATCTAACTAGACACATTAAATCAGAGAAGGCACACCTGAAAAAGGGAGACAAATCAGGTACTAAAAATAACTGATAATAGTGAGACTATTGAGGTGAGCTCAAGTTCCAGAAAACAAAGGCTTGAAGGACAGATACAGTGCATCCTATAAAGTTTGTGTCTAATTAACAACAAAAACAAAAACAAAAAAAACAATGTTGAGAGTGCCCTTGAAGATGCAGCTTGTTGAAATACAGTTTTTTGGTGGGGTGAGAAGGGTACCAGGGATTAAACCCAGGGGTGCTTAACCACTGAGCCATATCCCCAGCCCTTTTAATGTTTTATTTTGAGAGCATGGTCTTGTTAAGTTGTTTAGGAACTCGCTAAGTTGCTGAGGCTGGCTTTGAACTTGGGATCCTCCTGCCTCAGCCTCCCAAGTGCTGGGATTCAGGCGTGCACCATCTTACAGGGCAAAATGCAATTTTTTTCTGTGTTGGGAACTGAATCCAGGGCCTTGTGCCTGGCTAGCAAGTGCTTCACCACTGAGCATATTCCCAGCCCCTGATTACAAATCCTAAACTTTATTCTACCCAAGAAAACTTTTCCTAAGGCTTATGTAAACTGCATATAGAATAATGTATGTAGATTCTCATTTAGTATAATTTCATGGTGATTGTAAGATACCCAATATATGAGCTGAGGTTGTGGCTCAGCAGTAAAGCGCTCACCTAGCACGTGTGCGGCCCGGGTTCGATCCTCAGCACCACGTACAAATAAACGCATCATGTACAACTAAAGCAAATAAATAAATATTTTTAAAAAAGATACCCAATATGTCTTTTTTTTTTTTTTTTTAAATATCTGGCTAAATTTGGAAGTAAGACAAAAATTAAAAGTTTTTTTTTTTTTTTTTTTTCCATTTCCAAACTGAGTTCAAGAATATTTTGGGTCAATTTCTTCCAAAAGAGTAATTTTCCTTAAATGACCCAGAAAATGATGTCAATTATAAATCTGTCAGAGAAGAAAATGGAGCTTTTTTTTTTTTTTTTTTTGCTTTTGAGATGGGTTTTTCACTATGTTGCTCAGGCAGGCCTGGAAGTCCTGGGCTCAAGTGAGCCCCCTTTAGCCTCTCAAGTAGATGGGACTAGAGACATACAAAGTGTCTGGCAAAATGCAGTTTAAAAAAAAAAATTTTTTTTTAAAATCCTTTAAAACTTTAAAAAGTAGCCAGGCGCAGTGGCGCATGCCTATAATCCCAGCACTTGGGAGGCTGAGGCAGGAGGATCACGAGTTCAAAGCTGGCCTCAGCAATGGTGAAGCACTTAGCAACTCAGTGAGACCCTGTCTCTAATAAAATATAAAAAAGGGCTGGGAATGTGGCCCAGTGGTGGAGTGCCCCTGAGTTCAATCCCTGGTATCAGAAAAAAGAAAAAGACTTTAAAAAGAAGAGGTTAATTACATGGAAGAAGCCATGAGGTATCTCACAGAGGAAAGCCTATGAAACACAAGAAGAAAACAAATCCTTCAAAAAATTTCTGAAAGGAGTATACTGAGACTCTTAAGGATTATAGCCATAGGCAGGGGATGTAAACAAAGTATATGATCTTTCAGACTTATTCAGCACTTAAAATGTATAGCTTGTTATTTGGAAATGTTAGTTATTCATGATACTTTTCACAGGGAAAAAAGTTGTGACTACTGATTGGGTGATAAAGCTAAACAATAATACTTTATACAATTTTTAAGATTTTACGTCACTAAAAAAAAAAAAAAAAAAAAAAAAAGAGCCATTATGTGTCATAGTTTACAAGGACCATTGTCTTAAGACAGTAACACTCAACTTATAACTTTTGGGCAGGATGCCAGAGGCCACCTATAACATAGTACATGGACTTTGCTGTTAGAAAGACCTAGGCACTAGTACTGGCCCTATGATAGCTATTGCTATGCATCCTAATTAACCTGTTAAGGCACTTTACAAAACAGAGAAAGTAATAGTCTTACCTCACAATACAACTCCAAATAGCCGAATCCAAATTTCTAGGATGTGGCCCAAACCTGTGTCTTTTAAAAAGCTCCCCAGGTGATTCTGTTGGCAGCCAGGTCTGGAAATTACTGTTTTAGTATTTACAATAGCACCTGGCACAGCAAGTAGGACCTACTGACTGAATAAAGGAAAAAAACCTGAAGTATTAAAGGTGATTCTTATGGGATCAAAAATGTTGACATCCCTTTCCAGAAAAATGAATTAAGACTATCTTAGAATGTAGTCCCTTGGAGGTTATCAGTCAAAATAACAGTTAGAATAGTTATATCTAGCTGGATGCAGTGGCCCATGCCTGTAATTTCAGAGGTTTGGGAGGCTGAGGCAGGAGAATTGCAAGTTCAAAGCTAGCCTCAGCAACTTAATGAGACCCTGTCTCAAAATTTAAAAAACTAAAAAAAAAAAAAAAAAAAAAAAAAAAAACGGGGGGTGGGCAGGGGGCTAGGGATGTGGCTAAGTGCCCCTGAGTTCAATCCCTGGTACAACAACGACAACAAAAGTTCTATCTATTAGTGAGATGTACAATTCATATCAACAAAATGAAAAAAAATAGCCACCCTATGAAGCAACCCAATAACATACATAGTATCCTATCCAAGGTTGATAGACTGAATGAAAATGAGTAAGACTAGAGATTATGTAAAAGCAACATATGTGTAATACCTAAACATTTTACTTTAACTTTGAAGACTACTCAGCATTAGCTCATAAAGTTGATTTTGAGAAAGAAAAAAAATTGGTCACATAATTTAAATACATGAAATTATCACATCTGTTGCTAGGAAAATCATCAGCTGATTTAGTGATAATATTTATCACTGGATATTATTGCTTAGAAGAAACTCATCATGTAAATGGTAACACTTTCAAAATCAGCAGACTCTTGATAACAATTTCCCTGCAAAAGCATAATTATAGTCAAAGATTTCCTGTGCAAGTATGTTTCTCTGAATTGTGGCATTATTAATTCTGATAACCCAACCCTCCTTTTTTTTTTTTTTTTTTTTTTTGGTAGTGCTGGGGCTTCATGGCCTCAAGTGTGCTAGGGCAAGTGTTCCACCAAGCTATACACCAAGCTCCTTCCTTTCTGGGGGGAAAAAATAAAGACTATTCTTTCCATTTCTCTTTTATGATTTATTAGATTTTTTATATGTATGTATGTGCATATTTATTTTTGTGGTGCTAGGGACTGAACCTAGGGGTGTTCTACCACTGAGCTATATGCCCAGTCCTTTTTATTTTGAGACAGGGTCTGAGTTGCTGATCTTGAGCTTGGGATTCTCCTGCCTCAGCCTCCTGAGTTGCTGGGAGGATTATAGACATGCACCACCATGTCCAGTATATTCTTCTAATATTCTATATTTTTTAAAGTGCCTCTGATAGAAGAAAAAATACTTGGGAGTGTCAGTAAATTCAGTATTAAAGCAGTAAGGTTCTGGTACTCACTGTCAATACAAAACACAGACCTCTACCATCACAGCCAACTCACCAAGGAGGCATCTGACCAACTGGTCTAACCCTCTCTAACAAATGATCCAGGAATCAGTGATTCATCTCTTCAAATATTTGCTTATATTCAGTTGTTAAGCAGAACAGCGACAGAAAGAACTTTCTTTTTCCTGAAAATAAGACTTCAGGATTATGCTGCCAAGAAGGGAGAAGCTGGTTAAATGAATGATCATAAGGAAGAAAAAAAGCAGACAGTGGGCATGAAATTACTATTATAATTTTTATCTCATTTCAAAATAGTGTTATGAGATGCAGTGTTTTTTCTAATTCCTTCTACCCACCGAAGCTAAGTCAAATAGCATCATGAATGGCAACAATATATTATACGCTGGAAATTTTAATGATTTTTTTCCCTCTCATTAGAAAATATTTTCAGGCTTTTCAGATAGTGAGTATGTTAAAGTAATAGCTTCTAGTGTCACATTTACTGTCCCCCTCGAAATTTAATTATGAAAATACTTAAAACATGCAGGAAAGTCAAATAAAATTCACTGTCCTAGCCAGAAGTAGTGGCCCAAACATCTATAATCCCAGCTACTTCGGAGGCTAAGGCAGGAGGACTGCAAGTTTGAGGTCAGCCTTGGCAACTAAAGCAAGAACCTGTCTCAAAAACAAAAACAAATAGGGGGAAGGAGATGTAACTCAGTGGAAAAGCACCGCTGGGTTCAATCCCTAGTATTGCAAAAAAATAATTAATTAATTAATTAACTATGAACAGTGAACATCTATATTCCTACCACCTAGATTCTAATCATTAAAATGTTGTTATACTTGCTTTATCACATATCTGTCCTTCTCTACATCCACCATCAGTCCATCTAAATTTTTTTATGTATTTCAAAGTAAACTGAAGGCTTCCATATCCTTCCTCCTAAATGATTCAGCATGTATATTCATAGCTGGACTTCAATGTTTTTATGAGTTAAATTTACATTTGTACAAATTTTAAACATATATGCTGAATTTTGTCAAATGCATACATCTGTGTCTTCAAACTCTATCAAGATAGAGAATATATTTGCTTTTATAATATCTTGTGGGATAGCTCAAAGACCATAATTTTCTTACTGAAGATTTAGTTTAAATGGAGGAAAACACAGAAGTTAACAAAACAGATTATTTGCTACTGAAATATATAGATAAGTAGACATATTTCAATAGTACACTTGCCAGTGGAAACAGACTATCTAAAGAGGTTTTAAATAGAGTGTTTCTGTCTCTAGACTCTAAAGCATCTGGTCTTTTGTTGAGGGAGGAGAGAAGGCAAGACTATGAAATACAGTCAGCCCTTCATGTCCATGGTTTCACTAACTGCAGATTGAAACTATTTGAAAAAGAAAAAACTATTCATGCACTCTTCATTATTCTGTAAACAATACAGTATAAAAAACTATTGGCATAACACATTTTTGTTAGGTATTATAAGTAATTTAGAGATGATTTAAAGCATAGGGAATGATGTAGGTAGGTTCTATGCAAATATTATACTATTTTACAGAAGGAACTTAAGCATCCATGGATTTTGGTATTTGCAGGAGTCCTAGAACCAATCACTCCTTGATTACTGTGGGACAGTTGTATTTGGTTGGAATCCCCCCCTACCCTCCGGCAAAAGGAAAGACTGCCTTTCTAAGGTGTTTTCATTTGTCATGCAGGTACACAAAAACTATCTATCTGCAGTGGCACTGAGCACTTGAGGCTTCAGTTACACGGGGCACTATCATCTCCTGGATTGTAACTTTCAAGTAGTCTGGGAGAAGCACAGGATGATTCTGATATTACTCTTAAGCCCTGAGGTTGGTTTAAAAAAGTATACCTTTGAGAAGAAACCAGATCATTTTCTTGGTTGAATGGTTAGGGAAAGACTATACGGAAAAAACTTCACCTAGTGCACACCTGTAATCCCAGCTACTTGGGAGGTAGAGGCAGGAGGATCAGAAGTTTGAAGTCAGCCTGGGCAACTTAGCGAGACCCAGTCTCAAAATGAAATAAAAAAAGGTCGGGAACATAGCTCAAATAGTCGAGTGGCTAACATGCGCAAGAACTCTGGATTCCATCTCCAGTACTACAAAACACAAAAACAAAAACTTCCCCTAAAATGTCGACAGCTTTTTAACCCAGTAGTAGTGGAATTTAAGATCAGGTGAGACTTATGGCAGAAAGATTACAGAATACAGCCCTGATCTGAAACAGTATAAAGCAGAAAAGACAAATCATTTCAGCATTCAAAACATGTTATCAAAAAATAAAATTCAGACCTAGGATAAAGAATTTCTAGAAGCAAATACCAGTTAAAAAAAAAAAAAAAAAAAAAAAAAAAGCAGTAAATAATCCCCCCCGCTGAAGTCTGAAGGACTGAAAAATCTGCCGTGGATCCAAAAAGGAAATACGACACAAGAACTGAAGTAAGTGCTAATGATGGCTGCAGGACAGAGGAGAAAAACAAATGTAATATTCCATACTCTTTGAGATTCTACCCTACAAGGAGACCAAATAACAGGAAACTATAAAGCCATGTTATTTAAATACATACAAATTGAAGGAAAAGGATTTTTCGGTTGAAGAAAACTCTATGCTATTAAGAAAAGCAAACAAAATATGTAGCATGAATGAGAGTACTTTCATTAATAATACCTACTTAAAATGGTGTCTAAAAACACTCAGCTGCATACTCAATTGGATTCCTATTAGAACCTAACAGGTAGTCAATACATATTTTTAAGTGAATCTCTCCTAAAATCTATAAAAATAGAAAGTGTTTACAAAATATCTACCACTTAAAAAATGGGCACATCAATGTGTATTTAATGTGTACATACCAGACACCAAACAAAGATGAAAAGAGGTATCTCAAGCTCTTGGCAAAGGGAGCTGGGGTTAGGGACAAAGGATATAGCTCCCTACCTAAAAACATTGGGTCCACTAGAAAGAGGCCTCTGGACCCACACATTTTCCAGTAAAAGAACTTGATCATATTGAAACATCCCTGGGGCTGGGGTTGTGGCTCAACGGCAGAGTGCTCGCCTAGCACATGCATGGCCCGGGTTCAACCCTCAGCACCACTTAAGAATAAATGCATTGTGTACAACTAAAGCAAATAAATAAATATTAAAAAAAAAAAGAAACATCTCTGTAGAAGCAAGTTTTTAAATGACTATATAAATTAGCATTAGCAAGGGGAATAGAGGACTTACATTTGCATCACAACACTCATTTCTTAAATTATATGCCAAAATACTATTGTACAAATATCTTCTCTCACATAGTAAAAGGTAAACTCAAGGGGCTGGGATTGTGGCTCAGTGGTAGAGCGCTCGCCTGGCACATGCGTGGCCCGGGTTCAATCCTCAGCACCACATAAAAATAAACACATTGTATACAACTAAAGCAAATAAATAAATATTAAAAAAAAGGTAAACTCAAGTCCATAAATTAACTTGATAAACTAAAGCTAAATAGTAATTCTAATGAAAAACAAAACAAGACTCACAATGTAAGGAATCACTGTGGAAAACCAAAATCATTTTGAGACAATACAGATGATGTATCCCAAACTAAGCACCCTTCCTGAATATTGCAGAAATCCCCATACCACCTATGACATGTGAGAAGCTCTGTATCAGTGCCAAGTTTCCCAGGGCAGACTACCTGGGATAAGAAGGTATTAATAACCACAGTAAATTCTAATCATTTTAGTTTTGGGTTATCAATACTATGTTTTAGTAATCCTTAGTAATTCACTTGGTGTGTTATTAATAAGTAGCTCTCAGACACAGGCAAGGGTGATCAATAATGAATAAGAACAGAAAAAAAGGAGCTGTAGCCAGGTGTGGTGATACACACCTGTAATTCTAACTTCTTGAGAAGATGAGGCAAGAGGACTGCAAATTAGAGGCCAGCCTGGGCAATTTAGTAAGACCCTGTGTCAAAATAAAACAAGGCAGGGGATGTAGCAAAGTGGTACAGTAGCAGTTGCTAGCATGCGCAAGGCCAAGTTCAATTTCCAGCACTGCTGAAAGAAAATTGGGGTTAAAAAAAAAAAAAAAAAAAAAAAAAAAAGGAGCTGCATTTCCCATGAGAAGGGGTGGGATAGGAGTCATGTTTTGAGAATCACTGCATTAAGTGAACAAAGAAAAGGAAATTTAGAGAGGTAAGAAAAAACTAACACTGAAACATTAAACTATGAGGTAACGCTATACTTGCTGAGTAAGGTATTTCAAACCTCCTATTTGAGGTGTATAGGATCCATGAAATTATGCCGGAAACTGTAACTTTAAGCAATAGGAAAGCGACATGTAGAGTTCATTCTTTAACAAAGTTGAGTGCATCTCAATTCCTTGTTATTTTAAATATATTCTTAATTCTCAAAAGCTCAGGAAACAGAGAAAGGGGAATACTTTTTAAGAACTCACCACTATTAAAGGTAACTTTATCTAATTTAACCTTGGATATACCACATTTTTATCTATAGTTACTGTTTTACATATTTAACCAACGAACCACTCCCTTTGGGGATGGATACTGAGAACAAAATATGATAAATCTGTACTTTTTCTAGTCATAAAGGTCAGCAAGAAAACTACTTCAAAACTGACTTATTGAATCAATAATAGGAAAAAATATTCATTCTTTTGTACTCCTAGGAGTTGTAATAAAAGTTTCCTCTTAAAAGCTGTGACTTATTTTTGGTATTTACTACTTCTTGACTATTTTGTTTTCCAAATTTCTAATTTGAATACCAGAAAAAAAATTACCCAAATTCAATAGTAAATGGTAAATGTCTTGAAAGTGCCAAAAGCACCAGGCTCGTCCATACGGGCCTGTAATCCCAGCAACTAGAGGGACTAAGGCAGGAGAATCACAAGTTTGAGGTCAGCCTAAGAAATTCAAAGAGACCCTGTTTCAAAATTTAAAAAGATAAAAAGAGCTGGGGATGTAGTACCCTGGGCTTAATCCCCAGGACTGGGGAGGAGGAGGAAAAAAAAAAAAAGCAAAAGCTTGAAGAGACACTAAAGACATAGTTTACTATCCCCAAATAGCTCTTCTGAAATAGATCACTGGTTTTACTATGCTTCTCATATGTGATGCCCATTGACTTTCCATTTACTTCTCTAGCCCTGAAACTATCACATTTTTCTTCATAAGGATCCCACCACAAAATACAGAAAATTTGCCAGATGCGGTGGTTCACACCTGTAATCCCAGCAACTAGGGAGATTGAGGCAGGAGGATTACAAGTTTTGATTACAAGTTACAAGGATTACAAGTTGCCAGCCTCAGCAACTCAACATCCCAAAATTAAAAAAAAAAAAAAAAAAAAAAGAAAGATGGGGAGGGGGTGCTGGAGATGCAGGTCAGTGGTAGAGTGACCGTAGGTTTAATCCCCAGTACTGCAAAACGAAACCAAAAAAACAAAAACTGAAAATTTCCAATTTAAAATTGTATAATAGTCATTATTTATCTTCAAAAATTCCTAATAATTTCTCTAAACTACACAGATCTTATAGTATCAAAGAAAGTTGTTGTAAATGATGTAGTGTGACTTCCTATCTCATTGTAACAAATGACTTCATTATTAGGGAAAATATATACAATTCTTGATAGAATGGACTGACCTCATGAGTTGAAACATTGCAGTAAATGCACTTCAAGAACACACAACAATTGGCGCACGCCTGTAATCCAGCACTTTGGGAGTTAGGAGGACTCGAGTTCAAAGCCAAAATGCGAGGCACTTAGCAACTCAGTGAGACCCTGTCTCTAATAAAATACAAAAAAAGGGCTGGGGATGTGGCCCAGTGGTCGAGGTTGAGTTCAATCCCCGGTACCAACACAACAATTCCATTGTTAAACTCTTGCCAAAGCATAGGTTAGAGCTGTTAGGTTTTTTCCAACTATCATTACAGAATAACACTATTACACAGTATGCTAAGTTTTAATTCCCCTTGACACTTGCTAAATAATTATTTTCCTGACAAAGCAGAAAAAGTCCAGCTAGGATAAGCTATAATACTTCCTATAATCAATAACTTAAAAATATCCTTGAGTACAGAAAAAAAAATGGAAGGGGTTGTGAAAAAGCAAAATAGCCAGACATAGAAACATTGAACAGTAGGTCAGGACACCAAATATCCTAGAGAAAACTAAAAAGTGTACAAAGTCATGATAATGAGTTAAAACAACAACAACGACCCATGTAATATAAGAAAAGAAGGAAATCCAGATCAGTTTAAAAACAAAAACAAAAATCACAAATAAATTACCTGATATTTGGAAAATCAGCTCTAACAAATGCTAACAAATGCCACTAAGTAAACATTCATGAAGTGTCACACATGGACAGAAGTATCTTTTAAAAAAATTTTTTTTAGTTGTAGATGGACACAATATCTTTTTTTTTTTTTTTTTTTTTTTTTTTTGTTACTGGGGTTTGAACTCAGAGGCACTCGACCACTGGGCCACATCCACAGCCCTTTTTTTTGTATTTTATTAGAGACAGGGTCTCACTAAGTTGCTAAGTGCCTCGCCATTGGTAGGCTGGCTTTGAACTCGCAGTCCTCCTGCCTCAGCCTCCCAAGTGCTGGGATTACAGGCGTGCACCACCAAGCACGCCTCAAGCTGCCGGCTCAATATCTCTATTTTTATTTATTTATTTTTATACGGTGCTGAGGATTGAACCCAGGGCGTCATGCATATAGATACGTAAGTGCTCTACCACTGAGCTACAACCCCAGCCCCTGGACACAAGTATCTTATAGCCTCTTAGAAAGATCTAAAGATATCATCCCAGGAATGCAAACTTTATATAAAGTAAAAACTTAAGAGAACCTTTATAAAAGAGAAATTTAAAAAGTGGTTTCATATATAAATCTCATCTAAATCACATCTGAGAGAGGAAGCATGGTATTCAATAATTCTAGACATCCTAAGCCTGTAAATATATACATATATATATATATATGAAAAATGGGGAGATCTACAATACTGAGACCAAATTACTTGGCGGAAAATTTCAGCTGTCAGGGAAAAATTTCCTGTAGGAAAAGATTATACTATAGTACTAACTCCTGCCAGCATCATCATAAGTTCAAAGTAAATTAAAACTCGGAGATCAAAAACTGGAAATCCTTCCACCCCCATGGTTGCAAAGTTTGAAACCAAAGGTCTAGATTATAATGTGACCTAAGAAGGTGGGAACCTTGGAGTTTTCAGTGCAATAGGGCTCCCAGCACTCTATAGGAGATGGACCTCTGTATTAATGCTAATCTCTGACATCTACATACTGCTCTACAGTTTAGAAAGGGCCTTCACTTTTATTCCTCAAGAACAACCTGTTTGGTGGTAGGATTACAGTACCTTACTTTCACACACAGCCTGTAGCTTGTAAAATACTTTCAACACACCGCGTTGGTTGTTTTACATTAGAAACTCAAGGAGATTCAGTCACTCCACTAAGGAAGGACAAGCAGATGGTAGATGAGGGGCCTGGAAACTGTGGGACTACTCAGTCAATAATAGACACTTCCAACCCTTGAAAGTACAAAGTACAACACTCCAGGGGGAGCAACCTCACTCAACTCTACTAGATAGAAGCTCAGAGTCTCAGTTAAACATCTCTGCCTCTGTCTTGGTCTCCCTCCGCCAAAACAGGGAAAGTGAGGCAACAGGCAGGGGCAAATGCCTAATCTGGGGCCGTGCAGGAGATGTTGCTGGGATGGACTGTCCCCACCCCATCCTGGCACTAAGCCCAGAAGCAGCTGAATCCTGTGTCTGGGACACCTGGTCGGCCTCCAGAGAGGGCAGACCTCCGGCCATTCCCATTTCCTCTCGCTATTCCCCACTCGGGCTTTCCTATGAGTGGGGGTGTCTCCTTCCCAGAACCTCCCACAAATCCCCTCTCCCCAAGGTCCTTACCCAATTTTTAGCCCGGGCCTCCGGAGCAGGAGAATCCGCTAAGTCTGGCTCCCACCTACTAGCCTCTCTCAGTGGGGTCTCTCGACCCCAAGACGTTTCTAAATGTCCAGGGGTGGGGGAGAGCTCTGCCTCCCACCGGAACCGCAAACTCCACAAAGGGAAATCCTCCCCAAACGTCCTCCCCTCTACCCCTCTGCCCCAGGCACCGCTGAGGAGCACTACTCAATACCGGGAGCCTCCCCGGGGGATACCTGCCTCTCACCTGGGCCTGGTTAGCCGCAGCGTCCTCCGAAAGGTGATCCCCCCAAAACCTCCTCCAGACAAGACCCCCGCAACACCCAAGGGGGAACACCCTCCTCCAGGAACCTCTTCAGGCGCCTTCAACGGCAGGCCTTGGTGGAGAACCTCCCAGCTGCTTCCCGGGCTCTGTCCAACACCACCCCCTTACCAGGCCCCTTTCAGGAACCTGCCGGAGCCCCAGTCCTGTCTCTCCGCCCCAGGCTCTAGCCGCTGTTCCCCTCCCTCACAGACGTGCCCAGCCCTCGGACTCCCTACCCCTCCGTATCCCCGTCCCCAGGGCGTTCCCAGAGCAGCGCGGCCCGGCTGCAGCACTGACTTTCTCTAGCTCCTGGGGCCACAGGAGGAATGGGACAGCGGTAGCGGCACGACTCCTTTGTGACAGGTCCAAGAGAGCGGTAAAGATGGACGCGAGGCCACGGCGCTGCCATTACGCGCAGGGCCCACCCCCGCTTCGTACCGCCCTGACCTGACCCTCCCTCAATCCCCTAGGAAACGCCCCTTCCTCGGTGGCAATCCCTCTCCCTAACAGCCAATTATCTTTCAAGGATGGTATCACGTGAGATCTCTGCCAGGCCCGCCTCTCAGGCGTAAACTGGCCAATCCTCTTGCTGAGGAGTGATTGGCCCAATCAAGTCTCTCCGGCTCGTTTTGGGGGCACCGGATTTCCACCGTGCTCCTAGGGAGGAAGAGAGGTGTTGATTGGGTTACACTGCCGGAAGTGGGGCGGAGCTTTGTTGTGGCGGTGAGGAACAGGAAGCCCTGAAGGGTCAAAAGGAATACAAAAGCAAAGGCTATTTTCTTTCTTTCTTCTTTCTGTTTCTTTCTTCTTCTTCTTCTTTTTTTTTTTTTAAGAGCGAGCGACCTTTGAAGTGGCGATTTGGGGTGGGCGCCACCGAGGGGAGGGAGTCTCGCCTCCCGCGCGCTGGTAGGTGAGTGCGGCCTGGGTCCCGGCCAGGCGGCGAAACCTGGACTTATTCGCCGAGGAGATGGTGAGCTGCGGCCGGTGTTAGGGTTAGTGCCAGGCCTGTTCTCGGTCCGCGTACTCGCATGGTGTCCTGAGTCGCCGCGGCTTCGAGCTCGCGGGTCGCAGCCTGCCACGGAGCAGAGAGAGCCTGTGGGAAGGCAGCTGGGCGGGCGGGGGAAGTTCCCCGAGCGTTTCTGGCGGGCCCAGCGCTCCGGGCCTCTGGTTGGCTTTCTCCGCTTCTCTACTAGCAGGGGCCGGCCGTGTTCCAGCGGTCTTGAAACAGCCCCAGGCTTCTCCGGAGATAGGGAACTCCTGCTCGGAAATGGGATCAGTGCAGGGCGGGAGACACATTTATTACGTGCCGTTTGCTGTGCCAAGTGCACTTTCTGGTAACCGAAAACAAGCCAAGCCAAGCGTGCCCGTTTAGTAGACCGCTGAGAACTAAGATCGAGAGTTGGGACTTCGTGGTTGAGAGTTGTTGACCCTTGGGAATTCCGTCCACACCGGAGAAGGGGGTTACCTAGTCATTCATAGCCGCGGGGAAAACAAGACCTGTGACCCTTAATTTAAAAATGCATATTCTCAGACCCTTACCCGCAAGTAGTCCGGCTGACAAGGTCTTAAATGGGACCTAGGAAGCCACATTCAGCCTGGTGGTCAGAATTCTTAACGACCTCTTGTGCATCAGCTATGAGATAGGATTTGTCTATTCTTAAGTTATTTGGCTGATATTGATATATCCGCAGGGACACCGTAAAGTGGTTTGGAGAGCACTGCTGCTGAAACGTTGGAAAGAAATCCGTGTGTAGACTCCTTTTTGATAACAAGGAATTGTGCTGAGATAAAGGCTGCTTTTATATATTTCAAATAGAGCCCAAGATGGATGAGCTGTGAACAGTTTGTGAATGTCTGAAAGTAGAGGCTGCCCAATTATCTTTCTTTACTGAAGTCTTAAACCGTATGGGGAAATTCTTAATGTTTTTAAGAAAGAAAGAATTGTCAAGACCATGTACCTGGTTGTCAGTTTTCACTTTTACCTTCCAAGAACGTTTTGGGGCGGGATTACTGGGGATTGGATACAAGGGCACTTTAACACTATGCCACATCCCATCCCTAGCCCTTTTTATTTTTATTTTGAGACAGGGTCTCACTAAGTTGCTTAGCGCAACACTAAGTTGCTGAGGCTACCCTCAAACTTGGATCCTCCTATCTCAGCCTCCTGAATAGCTGGGATTACAGATGTGCACCACTGGCCAGGCTTACCTTCTACAATCTTGATGTTTGTTTAGGGTCAAGCTGCTGCTGCTTAAATTGAAAACCACATATCTGGTAAATGAAGTAATTTAAGTGTGTTTTGGCCTTAGGCTCGATCATGGTGTCATATGCCTTTGTGGAAGCTAAATTAAACTTTTTCAATATGTTTACTCTCAACAGTTCTCTCTCTTTGCCTGGCACACCCTTTCAACATACTTATCTTCTTTCTTTTTTTGGTACCGGGGATTGAACTCAGGGGCACTCGACCACTGGGCCACATTCCCAGCCCTTTTTTTTTTTTTGTATTTTATTAGAGACAGGATCTCACTGAGTTGCTAAGTGCCTCACTATGGCTAAGGCTGGCTTTGAACTCGCGATCCTCCTGCCTCAGCTTCCCAAGTGCTGGGATTACAGGCGTGCGCCACCACGCCCAGCTTTTTCTTAAATATGATTCGTTTCACTGGTCACTGTGGAATGTTTTTAAGATTGTTTTATTTTTGTCATTTTTTTTGTATTTTCACTGATGTGTCTATGGTTTGTTTTTGTTCATTTTGTCTAGTATTTATTAGACTTTTTGACTCTGTGGATTAGTGTCTTTCATTAGTTCTGTAAAATCCTCATCCATTTTATATTCACAAATTGCTTCTGTCCCATTGTTTCTTCTTTACTGTAACATAGACTTTACTATTTTCTATGCCTCTTTCTGTTTTTCCACTACATTTTGGATAATCTCTTCATTAATTCTCTTATTTCCAGCTTGTTATGAAACTCATCCACTGAAATGTTAAATTCAGTTATTGCTTTTTGTTGTTGTTGTTACTGGGAATTGAACCCAGGGGCACTCGGCCACTGAGCCACATCCCCAGCTTTTTTTTTATTTTATTAGAGACAGGGTCTCACTGAGTTGCTAAGTGTCTCACCATTGCTGAGGCTGGCTTTGAACTCACGATCCTCCTGCCTCAGCCTCCCAAGTTCTGGGATTACAGGTGTGCCACAGTGCCTGGCTCTAGTTATTGCATTTTTAATATTTGTTTACTTATTTATTTATTAGCAGTGCTGGGGATCAAATCTGGGCCTTGCTCATGCTAGACATGTGCCTTACCACTGAGCCACACTCGCAGCCTATTCTTGAATTTTTTAGTTCCTAAACTTAAAAATTTGGGTTTGCCATTGTTTTACTTTTTCTTATTCCCTACTACTGATTTTGAGGTTTGATTTTTATTTCTTTAAAGATAGCAAGCATAGTGTTTTATAATCAATGTTTAATTCCATAGTCTGAATTCCCTTTGGGTCTATTTGTGCTGTCCATTCTTGCTGTTTTACTTCTCACTTCACCTTTATCTTGAGGGTATAGTTCTTTGGGGTGCCAGATTAAGATGGAGAGAGAGGTGGTTGTCAGGTTCCACATTCTGGATCTATGTTGCCACATGCTGGCATTGAAACTAGCTTTCAGGTCAGATAAATCATCAGAATGAAATCCACTATGAATATTTGACTTAATTTCTGATTTTTTTTTTTTTTTTTTTTTTTTTTTTTTGGTACCGGGGATTGGACTCAGGGGCACTCGACCACTGGGCCACATCCCCAGCCCTTTTTTTTTTTTTTTTTTGTATTTTATTTAGAGACAGGGTCTCACTGAGTTGCTAAGTGCCTCGCCATTGCTGAGGCTGGCTTTGAACTCGTGATCCTCCTGCCTCAGCCTCCCAAAGTGCTGGGATTACAGGCGTGCACCACTGCGCCCGGCTTAATTTCTGATTTTTAACATCCTCCTAGATTTTGTCCAGATTATTATCTTGTTAGCTTTTCTATTTCAGAATTATTTTTTAAGAACTTTTCAACTTGGGCTGGGGTTGTGGCTCAGTGGTAGAGTGCTAACCTAGCATGTGCAAGGCCCTGGGTTGGATCTGCAGCACCACATAAAAATAAATAAAGGTATTGTGTCTATCTACAACTAAAAAATAAAGATATTTTTAAAAATTGTAAAAAAAAAAAAAAAAACTTTTCAACTTTAGGGTTGGGGATGTAACTCAGTGGTGCAGCACTTGCCTAGCATTCAAACAAAAGAGTGAAACAGACAAAGAAAAGAAAAAAATATATAGATCTTTTTTAACACAGTAGTGGAGGGTTGGTCTTAATTACCTAGCCCACTTTTTCTAGAAATCAGGATCTCTTTCATTGTGATTTTGGATTGTATAATTTGTGATTCCTAGCAATCTTAAGTTAAAGATGACTTTTCTTTATTAAACTTCCACTACTTTACTGCCACAGATGTTAAGCTTCCCTGTGGGGCATGGTGGTGCATGCCTGTAATCCCAGATACTTTGGAGGCTGAGGCAGGATCGCAAGTTCAAGGCCAGCCTGGGCAACTTAGATGCTGTCTCAAAATAAAAATGAAGTCTGAGGGTGTAAAATGATAAAGTACCTGCCCCTAGGTTTAATTCTTCCATACTACCAAAACAAACACAATGTAGTAAGCTTCCTTGATGCCTTATTCTGTTCCTTTTGTGAATTCTTCAGTGCTTGGCTTCTGTTCTTAGCATTTAACTGTGTTCTGCTTTTCTTTAAATTACTCATATGCCAACCTTATCTCTTACTGAATGCAAGTTCTATCACTTAAAAGCAAAGTGTCTGTTTAGTACCTAGCACTGTGCCTTGCACACAAAATGTCCTTGAAAATCTCAGGGAGGCATCATATGGATGTAGCAATATCAGTGCTGAAAAGTTTTGACGTGGCCAGATTTCCCTCCAGTTTAGGAAAAAAACTGCTGTTTTACCCTCTGTGAGCTCCAGATGAAGTAGTTGGGTTTACAAATTACAATGTGTAAAAACTACAAGTCACATAAGAAACATGCATAGGGAGGGTAGTGTTTATATTCTGAGAGGTACATGTACATTGGAAAACCAAGGAGCAGCTAAGGGAACCAGTATTTAAATTAATGCTACTTCCTTTATTGTGTATAGATGAGTTCAAAGTAAGTGCATATGAAATTCTTGTGCTATGGAAAGCTAAATAAACATAATTTTAGCTAATTGAACATGTTTTTAGATGCCTAGAAGGTGGCTACAAACTGCTCTTCATAATAAATATTTAAAACATGGATTAAAGCTGGGCTTGGTGGTACATACCTATAACTGATCCTGGGGGTTGAGGCAGTAGGATCTCAAGTTTGAGGCCCTCAGTAGCTTAGGGAGGCCCTAAGCAACTTAGCAAGAACTTGTCTAAAATTAAGAAAAGGGGGTGGGGGGGCAGCGGGGAGGACTGGGAATGCATTTCAGTGGTAAAGCATCCCTGGTTTTAATCCCTAGTATCCAAAAACATACAGACATGATTAAATTGCTTATGCTATAGTTTCATTTTAAATCTCATTTATACTGGAGTATATTAAATAAATTCAGTGTTAGAAGACTGACTTTGTCTAGTAATTATTTTGTCTAACAGTAGTAACAGTGTTTTCTGTTATTAGTTGTTTTTCTCTGAAGTTTTTTTTTAACAAACTCTTGACTATTTTTTAATAATTAGTTTTTTAAAATATTTTTAGTCGTAAATGGACACAATACCCTTATTTTTGCTTATTTAGCTTTTTTATGTGGTGCTGGGGAATGAACCCAGTGCCTTGTGCATGCAGGGCAAAAGCTCTACCACTGAGGCACATCCCCAGCCCCTCTGAAGAAGTTTTATAAGAATTGGCTTGATCAAAATTAGTTTCTTGCCGGGTACGGTGGTGCACGCCTATAATCCCAGCACTTAGGAGAATGAGGCAGGAGGATCATGAGTTCAAAGCCAGCCTCAGCAATGGCGAGGCACTTAGCAATTCAGTGAGACCCTGTCTCTAATAAAATACAAAAAAGGGCTGGGGATGTGGCCCAGTAGTCAAGTGCCCCTGAGTTCAATCCCCAGTACCCCCCCCCCCCAAAAAATTAGTTTCTTAGTGAAGTGCCTTTTGGTCAGAAAATAGTCTTTTTTTAATTTGGAATATAGTAATAGTTAAGTTAGTTAGATGATGAATTCCTCTTAGTTGACGTCCTGCATTTTGGAAGTACAGTGTGACTTAACATCAGGGTAAAAACATTGGAAAGCAGTAAACGATATATGTATTGACAAGGGAATGAGGGAATGTATTGAATTATTGTTTTTGCTACCCTATGTGAAGCCTTAGAACACCATAATACCGAAATCTGATTCCCTCTGGTGTATTTTTACGTGTATTAATCTATCTAATTTTAGAGTTAAAAGGTTATGGTGGCCAGTGATGTAAACAATGAAGTAGTCTGCCATCACAAAATTCAATTCCCTAGGAAATCAGATCTCATTAACTTGTATCATGGCACTAGATAAGTGGAATGATTTTCAATTCAGGGATAGCAATTATTTGGGGGACAGTAATGTAAGCTTTGTATTTTAAAACTTGCAGAGTGTGCCATGTAAGACACTGAGCCCATTTTACCTCACCAATTTGGAAATTAAATACCACAGTCTCCAGCATAAATACAGTAGTGTATTCAACAGTTATTTTGGCCTGAAATACAAGAACTTTGTTTTCTTGACTGTCAAGAAAATTGGAAAACCATGTTCTTTATTTGTGCCAGTTTGAAACTTTTAAATTTGGACAAAATGATTTTGGTATGGTTTTGGTTTTCCATGAATCCCCTATTTGAAGAGCTTAAATAATCCTTTTAAAAATAATATTAGGCTGGGGGTATAGTTCAGTGGTAGAGTGCTTGCCTAGCATGCGTGAGTCCCTGATTTCTCTCCTCAATACCATAAAAATAAAACAAAGTTATGTTTAATTTGATAATTAAAAATGCTACCTGAGTAAAGGAAAGTCGACCAAATTTACTCTAAAATTTTACACAGTAAAGGCAAAATGAGCATTCCAGTGTAAATCCTCTGCATTCCCACATTGATTCCCGCCCCCCACCATTGACCCAGGCCTTCGCATACGATAGGCTAGTGCTTTACACTAAGCTACATCCCCCAGCCCTTTTTTAGTTTATATTTTAGACAGGGTCTTGCTCAATTACTCAGGTTGGCCTTGAACTTGATCTTCCTTCTGAGTAGCAGGGATTGCGTCTTGGCACTGCATTGATCTTGATAGATCCCCATAATCCTGGGATATTTGTCTGTTTTGATCTTTTAAATTATTCTAGCAAACTAAAGGGAAAAAGAAGAGACTTGTGAAAATTTTAGGTAAGCAGTAGGAGTACGTCAAGGCAAGCCAATTTCCTAGCTTTTCTGTTTACTTCCAGGAGATCAATGCGTTGGAGGTTATTTATCACTTCACTATTGCAGAATACACAGCCAGTGAATCTTGAACCCTTTAAAGAAAAATACACTGTGCAGCAATACTTCTCAATATAAGTATGTTTAATCAGTTGGAATTATTTTATTTTTGAGGGGGGTATTGAACCCAGAGGTGCTTTACCACTGAGCTATATCCCCAGACCTTTTTTTTTTTTTAAGGACAGGGTTTCACTAAGTTGCTCAGGGCCTTGCTGAGTTGCTGAGGCTAGCTTTGAAATTGCAATTCCCCTGCCTCAGCCTCCTGAGTTGGCTGGGATTATAGGCATGCACCACAGTGCCTGGCCTAATTTCCGTTTTATGCAGTCCCTTCCCCATTTAAAAGTATAATGTTTGTTTATGTCACTGATTTATTTCTCCCCTACTGCAGACAGTGCAGATGGTATTTCTCTTGTTCCTGTGCTTGAAATTAAGAGACTTGTGTTCAAAATCTGTAGTAATGGGAACCGTTTCAAAGCTTTTATATACTGTGCTAAGTGCTTTACATGAATTATGTTGTTTATCCAGACAAAAGGTATATGTTATGTAGTGCTGTTTTTTTTTTTTTTTTTTTTTTTTTTTTCTTGGGTACTGGGGATTGAACTCAGGGGCCCTCGACCACTGAGCCACATCCCCAGCCCTTTTTTTGTATTTTATTTAGAGACAGGGTCTCACTGAGTTGCTAAGGGCCTCACCATTGCTGAGGCTGGCTTTGAACTCACGATCCTCCTGCCTCAGCCTCCCAAGTGCTGGGATTACAGGCCTGCGCCACCGTGCCTGGCTGTAGTGCTGTTTTGATCCTTGCTGTTAAAGTATAATCTGTGGATGTAGACACCAGGGCTCAGAGGAGTTAAGTGACTTGCCCACCATCATACTGATAAGGGACAGAACCAGATTTTGAACACAAGTCTCTTATTTTCAAGCAGAGGACAGTCTTTATCATTACCTGTAACTTCTCTTGATAAGGATACTACAGATTAGTTGAACTCAAGCAGGTTGTACTGAAAGGGGTCTAAAATTAAGCTTACTCTTTGGCAGTATTGACAATGAAGATTTGAATCCTGAAAAGACCTGCATATTTCTTCTTTTTTGGTACCCAGGGATGTTTAACCATGGAGCCACATCCTCAGTCCTTTTTATGTGGTGGTGAGAATCAAACCCAGTGCCTCACACGTGCTGGGCAAGTGCTCTACCACTGAGCTACAACCTTAGCCCTTAATTTTCTTTACTTTGTAAGGTTAAAGCAACTAGGGATGTTTTGCTCAGAAAAGTAACAAGTTAGGAGGAACACGGGAGCTGGCGTTAAACAACTGTCCTATTGTCATCTTGGAAAAGATTTGGCTCCTTTTTGTCTAGCCCCAGTGGGTTGAGCCTATGCTTGGAGTTCATAGGGAGACAGATTTCAGTTACTTTAAGGAGGAAGGTCAAGTCTGCTCAGAGAAGGGCTTGGCTGCCTGGGAAGGGAGTGCAGTAGTCCATCTTGAGGTTTTGAAACATGAGTTAGGTGCCCATCTTCTAGGTGAGTCTACTGGACTCATATGCCTGGTAGAGTTATAAGAACCTGTCTCCTCTGAATTATTTGTCAGGAAATAGGGGTGAGGGGAAAAAAAACCAGAGAGCTAATACAGGGTGAGGAAGGAGAACTATAGCAAACAGCTGTAACAGGGTAAGAAAGGAGGAAATGAGGGTCCAGTATGTCTCTCCCATCCATTAGAGCCCGACATAGTCTGCATTTCCTCTGCCAGGAATATTTAATAAATTGTTGGCTTGTTTCAGAAGAGGTGGTTCTGCAGAACTTGAGGAATTTGGGGTGTGGGCAAAGAGACTGAACAGTTCTGCTTTTGTAATAAGCCTCTGGGTTAAAATGCGATGACGAGTGGTGGTGACGGGAGGTGTCCAGGTTGTGGCGCTCATGTGGGAACAACAGCTTCTGTCAGTTGGTTTAGGTTTTTTGTAGTAATTTCCACAATTCTCTCTTTGTTATGTTGTACTAAACCTCAAATAGTAGCTTTTAGGCTGAGACGATTACTATTTCTCTTGTTCTGAATGTTAGAGTGTGTTTTCTCTGCTTTCATTTCTAGCTTTATTAAATAAGAATGTTGCATGAATATTCTCAGCACTGGAATTTGATGTAGAAAAAAAGTTGAAATTGATATGTCCTTGTTTTCAACCAAACTTGGTGGTTTTGGGGGAGAAATATGGTAAAAGTGAGTAAGACTGTGATTTTTTTCTTTTTCTTTTTTTTTGGCACCAGGGATTGAACCCGGGGTGTTTAATCACTGAGTCACATCCCCATCTCTTTAAAAAAAAATTTTTTTTTTTTTAAATTTTGAGACAGGGTTAAAAAAAAATGCTGAGGCTGAATTTATAGTCTCCTCAGCCTCTTGATCTACTGGGATTACTGATGTGTGTCACCATGCCCATCTAAGAATAGGAATTTTTGATGTCAGGCCTGGATTTGATTTTTGTCTCCACCATTTACCATCTGTATTTCCTTAGACAAGTGATAGAACTTCTCTAACTTTTTTCCCATTTGTTAAGAGGTAATATTTCTTATAGGGTCAATGTGTATGTAAATATAATACACAAAGTATGTAGTATGTGGTATGAGCTTAGTAAATACTATTACTTTATTTCATTAAATTTTTTGGTACTAAAAAGACCCAGGAACTTTTTACCACTGAGCTACATTCCCAGCTCCCACCCCCACCCCCTTTTTTGTTTTATTTTGAGACAGGGTCTTGCTAAGTTGCTGAGGTTGGCCTTGAACTTATGTCTTCCTGCCTCAGCCTCCTGAGTAGGTGCGGTTACAGCAATGCCTGTCACACTCAGTTATCTGCTTTATTTTTGTGGTAGCAGACTTACTTTATCACTTTTAGTAAACTTTATTGTTTTTCTAATTAGCAGTCATCTTTAAGTGGACATTGGGTTGAATATGTGCCTCTTTGTTACAGAATAATGTGAATAATATATAACACGTCAGAGTTAATTTCACAGTTGTTTGAAAGGAAAGAAACCAGCGAGGACAAGCAGAAAGTTTAGTTTAAAAGGAATAATAAACACTATTTTTATTTTATTTTATTTTATTTTTTTTTTTGGTACCGGGGATTGAACTCAGGGGCACTCGACCACTGGGCCACATCCCCAGCCCTTTTTTGTATTTTATTAGAGACAGGGTCTCACTGAGTTGCTAAGTGCCTCGCCATTGCTGAGGCTGGCTTTGAACTCGCGATCCTCCTGCCTCAGCCTCCCAAGTGCTGGGATTACAGGCGTGCACCACCGCGCCCGGCTTCTATTTTTAATTTTAATATACACTATTTTTATTTTCTTCTCCCCTCTTCTCTAAAGAAAGGTCCAAGTAGAAGAAGTAGATAGGAGATTGGGAAAATCTCTGCATCGAGACCTGCATAAGATGGTCAAGATTGTTGTGTGAGAGAGAAAAGAAAAGGATTGAAGATAGGGTCCTAAGTAGTGCAGACAGCATGTGTAGAGGGAGGATGGTTAAGAGGATTTGGCTTGATATATTGGAAAGTGTATTAACTTGGAAGTTGGGAGACCTGGGTTCTTCGAGTCTCGCTCTCCATTCCTGGTTTGTGTGTCTCTAGGCCTATCGCTCCCCTGCTGTACAGACTGGATTCCATCACTAAAACTCTTTGGGTACCTGAGATTCTCCATCTGAATTTCTTGGAAGCAAGAGCAGGTGAATTAAGATAGGGACCTGTCCCTGAAACAGGGATTTCAAGAAGGAATAATGTCAAATGTTATGGAAATGGGAATTGGGGAGGGAGGAGAGAAGGGAAGGCAAGGGCAAAATACTGGGGACTAAATGGAGCAAATTATTTTATATGCATTTATGAATATGTCAAATTAACCCCACTGTTATATATAATTCATTAATTAAAACAAATTTTAAATGTTATAGAAATAAAGGCGGATGAGAGCTAGGGAAAGGGTGGAGTGCCCAGGAGGCCAATTTGTCTAAAACAGAGGGACAGCAATATCACAGTTGAGATTTACTGTGAAACACCAGGTAATGAGAATTATTCCATGTTCTCACACTGACTCTGTAGGTAATCTGATAAATTAGGGAAAATGCGATTGTGTGCTTTCATCAATGACCTATAAATTAAACCATTTGAGGAAGAAAAAATTTTAATCTATTCCTAGATGAAACAGAGCTAAGTTATTTCTCTTTAAAATTTTAATTGCAGTTCTCTCTCTCTCTCTCTCTCTCCCCCCCCCCCCCGCCATCCCCCTCTTTTTGGGTAGACTGATTGTTCCATTATGGATGGAGGGGATGATGGTAACCTTGTCATCAAAAAGAGGTTTGTGTCCGAGGCAGAACTAGATGAACGGCGTAAAAGGAGACAAGAAGAATGGGAGAAAGTTCGAAAACCTGAAGATCCAGAAGGTACCTAGGCCTGTAGTAGACATTTAACATAGTGGTCTTTAATCCTTACAACACCTGCCAAATAGGCATTAACTGTCCTTGCTTTAGAGTCGAAGAACCAGGCCCAGTTCTTCTGCTAGTCTGTTCCATCTATATAGGTGGACCCACAGTCTGAGCAGCTGAGAATGTCGCTGCTGTGGAGGATGTGGGCTGCCCCCTCAGCCACTTAACTGTCCCATGGACAGTTAACATGTTAACATGGCCCTATTGACACTGGTAGTTGGCCTTTGAGAACCTTTGGCCCCTCTTTGAAATCCAAAGGGAAGCAGTGGACTTCATGCTGTTTTTGTGTTATCCTCACCTTCAGGTCATGCAGGACTTGGCTTTATAGTAAAAATTCTTTGTGATTCCAAAATAGTATGAAAAAATTCTAAAGTATGTATCTCCCCCTCCCCAACTCTCTCTACTTGTCTTTCTTTCAGAGTGTCCAGAGGAGGTTTATGACCCTCGGTCTCTCTATGAAAGGCTACAGGAGCAGAAGGACAGGAAACAGCAGGAGTACGAGGAGCAGTTCAAATTTAGTAAGGTTCAGAAAATACAGAGTCCAGGGGGATCTACAGGGTCTTTTTTGATGCACTTTTTCCTCATGTAACATTCTTTCTAACTAGCAGTGGAATTGTCTTGATTATCTCATCTCCAGATGCTCATTTGGTAGAAAAGAGACAGCCTTCTGCCTTCTAGACCACATTGAACATTTTTGTTTAAAGCTCAAGATACCCATTTTAATTCTATGCTAATATCTAGTAATGGGAGAAATGCCTTGATTTTATGCATATCATCTATCTAAAAGCCATGGTGTTTAACAGTTCTTTCTCCTAATCCCCTGAAGAATCTGCTGTTTATTAAAAAAAAGGAAAAGGAAAAATTTAATTTGTCTATATTTTCCCTTTAGCTTACTTAGTGTTCCTTTTTAATTATTTCCTCAGAAAACATGGTAAGAGGCTTAGATGAAGATGAGACCAACTTCCTTGATGAGGTTTCTCGGCAGCAGGAACTAATAGAAAAGCAACGAAGAGAAGAAGAACTGAAAGAACTGAAGGAATACAGAATATCCTTTGTACTTGGAGAGAAATCTGTATAGTGTCAGTATTCTCATAAATAGTCTTCTACTACCTGGTGATCTTCAGAGTCTCTTTCAACTCTACGCCCCTTTCAGTTCTTTGAACTCCTGGGCCCTGAATGACTGGCAGTGATCTGCAGAGTTTGTGTGCATGCAAGAGTCTATTGTAACCATAAGTCCACATTCTTTAGTATCGAGTACAGGCATATATCCAGTAGGTAGCTGGGTATTCCTGCCTTGTGGAATTAGACTCTAGAGACAGATGGGCAACACAGTCAACCTCATTCAGGGGGAAAATTGGCTTCTGAGTTAAAAAAAAAAAATTTTTTTTGCCGTGGTGGGAATTGAACCCAGAGCCTCATGCATACTAAGTATATGCTTGCCCTCTGAGATACACTCCAGGCTCTGTGGTACCTTTTTTTATAGCACTTGTCACTATCTGAAAATTGTCATTTGTTCTTACTGCTGAAATGCAAAGTAAGCTCCATAATCAGCAGAACTTTAGCTGGGTGCTAGTGACACCTGTAATCCTAGTTACTTGGGAGGCTGAGGCAGGAGAATTGCAAATTAGAGGCCACGCTTGGCAACTTAGTGAGATCCTTTCTCAATAAAACATAAAAAGAGGCCCCGAATGTAGCTCAGCAGTAAAGCCCTCCTAGGTCAATCCCCAGTACCACAAAGCCACTACTGCTATCAGCAGCAATAACAGAAAGACTTGACCACTACTTTTCCCAGTGCCTGACATGTAGTAGATTCTTAGTAAATATGTAAATAAATTAATGAGTGACTTGTAGGTCTTAATGTGGCCACCCTAACCTTTTTTCCTCTTGTGAGGAAGAGTATATTTGAATATTTCAAGCTAATGTGTTGGAATAACCTCACTACTGTGTTTTAACAGGCTTCACCTCTAAGAACAATGATGTGCTAGTTGGTCTTTTCTTGCAGGAAATGTGCAGTTGGTTCCATTTCGAGTTATGTGGGAGAAAATGTGCAGATTCCCTGGGATTGTGTTTGGATATAAACTGGTAGCATCTCATTCTCAGTCTATTAGTAACCTTCAGGTGCAATTTGAGGATGGGAGTTGATGGAAAGCTACTCTTCAGTTTCAACTGTAGGATTGAGACTGATTCTTATGAACTCCCCTACCCTGACCCTGTGTGTGTTGATATTTGTAGCAATGGGCAGAAATATGTAGTACATTGGTTCAGACACCAAGCTTTTTCCTCCAAGGAAATACAGTAGTTAATACTTCTCATTTGAATTACATCTTGTTTTAGGTTGGCAGCAAGTGTCTTCCAAGGGAGTGTTCTGGAGAGTAGGGCTGTGTAAGATGCCCTTTGGCCAGGCACGGTGGCGCCTGCCAGTAATCCCAGCACTTGGGAGGCTGAGGCAGGAGGATCGCGAGTTCAAAGCCAGCCTCAGCAATGGGGAGGCACTTAAAGCAACTCAGTGAGACCCTGTCTCAAATGAAATACAAAAAAGGGCTGGGGATGTGGCCCAGTGGTCGAGTGACCCTGAGTTCAATCCCTGGTACCCCCCCCCCCCAAAAAAAAAATTGCCCTTTAGTTTTCAAGTAAAAGTAAAGAAAGAACAGAAACTTTTCTGTCCTGGTAATATCGCATTACAACACTGAAGAGTCTCTGAGGAGTGTTCAATCCCCGGTACCAAAAAAAAAAAAAAAAAAAAAAAAAAGAACAAAGGTAAATGTTCTTTGGGTCCTGGTAATATAAATAAATATATGATTTTGTTGTATAATTTTTCCTTTCTTTCTTTTTTTCTTTTTTTTTTTTTTTTTTGTTTTGTACCAGGGATTGAATTTTGGGGCACTTGACCACTGGGCCACATCCCCAGCCCTTTTTTGAATTTTATTTAGAGGCAGGGTCTCACTGAGTTGCCAAGTGCCTCACCATTGCTGAGGCTGGCTTTGAACTCACGATCCTCCTGCCTCAGCCTCCCAAGTGCTGGGATTACAGGTGTGCACTACTGTGCCTGGCTTAATTTTTCCTTTTTTTTTTTTTTTTTTTTTTTTTTGGTGGTACCGGGGATTGAACTCAGGGGCACTCGACCACTGGGTCACATCCCCAGCCCTTTTTTGTATTTTATTAGAGACAGGGTCTCACTGAGTTGCTAAGTGCCTCGCCATTGCTGAGGCCGGCTTTGAACTCACGATCCTCCTGCCTCAGCCTCCCAAAGTGCTGGGATTACAGGCATGCACCACTGCGCCCGGCTTTGCTTTATTTTATCAATATTTAATATTGAGAGTTTTCTTTGAGAGGTTTTGTCCCTTATTGATGAAGTTGCAGGTAAATGTATCAGGTGGGCCAGGCACAGTGGTGCACGCCTGTAATCCCAGTGGCTTGGAGGCTGAGGCAGGAGGATTGTGAGTTGAAAGCCAGCCTCAGCAAAAGTGAGGTGCTAAACAACTCAGTGAGACCCTGTCTCTAAATAAAATACAAAATAGGGCTGGGGATGTGGCTCAGTGGTAGAGTGCCTCTGAATTCAATCCCTGGTACCCTCCTCCCCCCAAAAAAAAGCATCAGGCTAGTGTTTTTTGAAATCTCCATTTCTTTTGATTTTTTTCTATAATATTAATATTCAGCATTAGCATATTATGTTTTTTGTTTTTTGGTGCTGGGGGTCGAACCCAGGGCCTTGTGCATGTGAGGCAAGCACTCTACCAACTGAGCTACATCCCCATCCCTATGTTTTTATTATGACCTTAAAAACATTAAATTGATGAAACTGAGAATAGTACTGAGCATTTTACACAATCCACTTCTAATACTACAAATATTTAAGCTGATTAATGCTGTAGGAACAGAGTTAGTACCTGAAGAATGATAAGAGTGAGCATTTCCTCGTTTCTGGTACCCAGTTTTCTCTATAGTTCAAAGACACAGAGATAGATAACTAGATTATGTATCCCCTACCTCTTTGGGCTGCTGCTTAGATTCTTGAGCACTAGATGTCACTATTGTTCCAGTAAGTCACTACCACATCTTAAGAACATGTACCATGGCAGAATATTTCTCTGTTGTCTAATATGTTGTGAGAAAACATAAAATAAAAGGGAGGGAGCCAAGGGGCTGGCAGAACAAGCCAAAGTGACCTTGAGAGTGAGAGATTGACGTTGGGCATGAAACAGTGGTGTGACAAGCACTCTGCTTATGCTTTTACAAACAGCGTTTTGCTTCTTATGTTTGCACAGGGTTTCTTATTAAAATCACCTTTAAAAATAGACTCTTGGGCCTCTGAGAACCTTACTCAGTAGACGCGGACAGGAGACAGAGGGAGGGACTCTTCATCTTTAGTGAGCCTTGAGAGAATTCTGATGTTGCATGGCACCAGCAGAGTGGGAGTTAGTCTTCATGATCCAAGCTTGAGTGCCACTGATAGTCGTGAAGACATCTGCAAAATCCAGTTTACCCTTGGTAGGGAGAAGCATGTCTTTTCAGGGGAAACACATTTTCCCCCTGTTTCCTTCATATTCCTTAAGATCTTTGTTTTCTCCTCAAGCATGTCTTGGTAATACTGGGTTTTCTGGATATGCTTAGATTTTTGTTGAGAATCAGAGGGAAAAGTTGCTTGCCTGTATTATTTTGGACTTGATATACTGTCTTCCTTTGAGGCAACCTTTGTTTCTGTTTAAATCAACTGGCAGAATAAAGAGGTCAGGGGCTTTTTTTTTTTTTTTTTTTTTTTTTTTTAAATATAAGTATGATACAGCCAAAGGGCCAGTGGATTATGTTTGATTTACCATAGTCCTGTGGCTTTTGTTTAGTTTGACCCTTAACCTGTAACTCACAGTAATCTCAACAAGGTTGGAATTTCTGCAGAAAACAAGAAGGACGTGGAGAAGAAAAATGACTGTGAAACCCATAGAAACCAAGAACAAGTTCTCCCAGGCAAAACTGTTGGCAGGAGCTGTGAAGCATAAGAGGTCAGCCAGCGCTCACACAGTGTAGATCTTCCTCTGGCCATGTCATTTGAAATGTCACTTGTACGGGATCAGAGCAAAAGATTACCTAACACAGGTCATTGTGAAGTTCCTTTGGGGAGCTCACCTCTCTCTCCCCTTCCAGATTTGGTGTCTTCTGTAGCCTCTGACCCTTGTATCTCTTATCATTTGTTCAACTAACAGATAGTAGCTGCCATGTGTCAGGCATTGTGTTAAGTGCTTCCTGTGTATGATCTCATTTATTCCTCTCACATTTTCTGTGAAGTACAGATTATTATAATCCCTGATTACAATGAGAAGATGGAGAATTTGGGAGGTTAGAGAACTTTTGCCCAAGGTCACACAGTAATAGAGCGGTTCAGTATTTGAGCTGTCGTGTTTCTAGGCAAGTGAAGTAGTAAGCCCTGTGAAAAAACTGTGTACAGGGTCACTAGAACAAAGGAGGAAGAACACAGCACTGCCTGGCAGTGCACAGTCTCGCAGGCTCGTGCAGGAAGTTAAGGAAGGCATGAGAAAGATGCTGATGGGGTAGGACACTAGGGCTTCGATAGGCAGATAAGGGAGAGAACATTCAGGCAGAGAGAACAGCTGCTGCAAAGACAGTGAAAGAACAGAGCAGCTGTGACAGGGTTATGGAATTGGTTTTGGCTTGGTTTGATTGATACGGCAGTGATAGCACTATCTAGAGATTCTGATGGTTCTTCATCAGGTTTGCTCTTGCCTTTCCAAATCCCAAAATGGCGCCATAGTGATTGGATCGGGTTGTAGCAGTTGACCAACCAGACCATGGGCAGAATGACGTTTAGTTTAAATGCAGTCTATTAGGAAAATCAATGTGGTATATTGGCAACCAGCCACATGTTTTGAAGGGAGTGTATTGATGCATTCTTGTGGTTTGGCACATCATCCATCTGCTGCAGATGTTCCTAGGAGCATTGCCTACATGTAAAATGTCATCAGCTGAGGAGAGGGGACATCAGTAGCCAGGAAAGGGCTAACAAGTCACGGATTATTCCTTGCACAAGCTTCTACACAACGTCCAGTGTCTCTCAGGATTTGTACCTGGGTCATTCTTCCTGGACTGTGCCAAGGAAGGACTCTCCAGGTGGGCAGTTAGTTACCTCTTGGCCAGTGCTTTTGCTGGTGCAGAGTGGCTGTTGTAACTATCTCCCTTACTTAGCCTTTAGATCTCCTTTAGAAAGGGCTCTATTAGCTTATTTAGTGAATAAGCTAACTGTATAAAACCCCTCTTAGGTTTTGAAAATACATTATTTAATGTTGCTTTGCAGAGCCAAGGTGATGAATTATCCTGTTGGGGCAGGAGTTCCTAATCTTCCCTGCCCTGGGTTATTAGAGTGACCTAAGAGTCTGATAATAATGTGTATTCCCAGGCCTCGTGAATTCCAGTTCAGTAAGTTCAGTAGTCTTTGTATAAAAGCATAAAAACAAAATAAGCACCCATTTCATACCTTCTCCAAGTCTTTTCAAGTTTATTTATATTGGTATGAATAGCTGTCAGATAACTAATGCATTCATGTTGAGACTTTCTTCTCAGAGGCTTCCAAAGTTATTAATTTTCCTCAGCTTTCATCAAACACAAGTTTTATATTTTCTTCTAAGTATTTTAAACTCTGACTTAGGAATAATTTAGAAATATTTTTAAATTTCCATAGTGAGCTAATTGTGTGTGTGTGCACGCGCACGTGTGTGTTTTGCAAGGTTGGGGATCAAGCCCAGGGACCCCTGCGTGCTAGGCAAGCCCTCTGTCACTGAGCTATATGCTTAGCCTGCTTTAATAATAATTTCTTGAGTTCCTTCATAGTTCTGTTGAATACATATTTTAAAACTCCTTAGAGTAGTTGCATTCATGCTCAAAATTGTTATTTCTTCATAGTGAATCAAACCTTATTTCATTACAAAGTAACTTGTCAGTGCTTTTGGGTAAGTCTGTTTTCCTAATATTAATATTTACCTTCGGACCTATTTTTTGTTCTTTTACTTTTTTTGAGATACTGGGGATTGAGCCCAAGGTTGCTCTACCTCTGAGCTGTATCCTCAGTTTTTTTTTTGTGTGTGTGTGTGTGTGTGTGTGTGTGTGTGTGTGTGGTACCGGGGATTGAACTCGGGGGCACTCGACCACTGGGTCACATCCCCAGCCATTTTATGTATTTTATTAGAGACAGGGTCTCACTGAGTTGCTAAGTGCCTCGCCATTGCTAAGGCTGGCTTTGAACTCGCAATCCTCCTGCCTCAGTCTCCCAAAGTGCTGGGATTACAGGCGTGCGCCACTGCGCCCGGCTCGTTTTGTTTTTATTTTGAGACAGGGTCTTGCTAAGTTGCTGAGCCTGGTCTCAAACTTATGATCTTCTTGCTTCAGCCTCCCCAAGTAGCTGGGATTGCAGGCATGCACCACCACATCTGGCTCCATTCTTTTACTTTTAATTCTTCTGGGTATTGTTTGATTTTCTTTTTCTTTTGTTAAGTTTCTAGTTGTGTCTCTGCTTTTATTTTAGTGTTATTATTTTTTTAATTTTTGAGGTGCTGGGGATTTAACCCAGTGGCAGTGGTACCCTGTCTACCACTGAGCTACATCTTCATCCTTTTTCATTTTTTTAAAAGTTTGAGATAAGTTCTTGCTAAATTGCTAAGCCTGGCCTTGAACTTGCCATACTTCTGCCAAAGCCTCTGAAGTTTCTAAAACTGCTGGCCACCACACCCAAGATCTGCTTTTAAATTATACTTTTAATATCTTGTTACTAGAAGATTTGGTTTATTTATTTTAATCAATATTTTTTATATTATTTCTACCGTCTTAACATTGTCTTTTTATTTATAATATTTTCCCTTATATTCTTGTTCTGGAAAAACATGACTGAGAAATCTTAAAATTGCAAATCATTATTTTTCTTTGTACTAGTTTGGATTTATATACTCTAATAGAAATAAATTTGAAATTTATCAGGCATACTTAGCAAAACCTAAAGTAAATAGCTATCTCACTTCCCTGCAAAAATATGTGGACCTTAGACCCTGTAGTTACAGTCCCCCTCTTCCTACTTTATGTGCTACTCTTGTCTGAGTCTTCAGTATGGTTGTGTTTAATGCCACAAATTATATGTCTTTTTTTTTTTTTAACTAACACTTGCTTAGGCTTATATTTGTATTTACCATCTTCTTGTTCACCATCCCTTCCTTCTGAGATTAAGGCCTTCCGTTTGGGATAATTTTTTTCTTTGTTAAGAAGTACACTCTAGACATTCTTTTAGCGACAGACTTTTGGGTGACTCTCAGAATCTCTAGCATGTTATTGAAGATATTTTCTTTAATCTTTACTAACTTAAGTAAATTTTTGTCATTTGTGAATCTGTCCAAATTTTCTTGAATTCTATCTGTGGTTCTAATTAAGCTGAATGATAAAGATAACAAAAAATCAGAAATTTATATACTTCACCTCTTGGATTTATCAGGAGTTTAAGTTGTCTTTTATAACGAGTTTTATAATTGGAAGGAGATTAAGAACCTGAAATGAAGGCTTTTCATTTCAGATCATCCCAGCTCCTTGAGGCTGCGTAAGATTCATATAAATGATTTCTAGAGCTGCTGATTTCCTAAGCTTTTATCCCCAAGATTGGACATCGCTCAAGTCACCATGTTTTTTGTTACAGCTCAGAGAGTGGCAACAGTGTGAAAAGACTGAAACCAGACCCTGACCCAGATGACAAGAATCAAGGTGGGTGGCAGCCTTCATTTCTTTCTTTTACTCATAATACACATGAAGCTTAGTGAAGGGCTGGAATGTGCTGCATTCCAGTGTACGTGAATACAGTTTAAATGTAAATTAATATATTTTACTCTCTTCAAATAAACCTATCTAGATTTAATTTGCCAACTGTTTTATACTAGACAGGATTTATACCCAAGAGTATGTTAGCTGCCCTGCAGAATTAATATGTTAGAAACCCATAGAATTGATCAGTGACAGTTGTGCTCTCTAAGGAGTGCTTACAAAGCCCTGGTCAGATGACCTCTGCTAACAAAAGGTTTTTCTCTGTCTCCCTCAAATGTCAAGTTTCTTGATTTCACCTGGCTTGCTACCAGTGTGAGGTAGAATGCCTGGCTCCCGCTGATTGTTAGATTGAATTGAACCTGTACGCTTTATACAGTCTCCAGAAGTACACTTTCTTTGGGTGGTTTTATGTGATGAAACCTGCCTCTGTATTAAGTGGCACAAAGTTGTAGGTGAAGGGAAATGTTTCTGGGGCTGAATTTGGGATGAGAAAGTCAAGAGTCTGTTTTTAGTTTCACCTGCCTCCACATGGGATTGAGATTCTGAACATCTATCTATAAAATGGGGCTTACATTTATTTCTTTCTCAGAAAAATAATGAATGCTTTTAAAAATGTTTCTGCAGAGTACAAGTGATAGTGGGTTGTTGCTGTTATTACTCTTTTGCTCTAGAACCTACTTTTAAAAAGACCTTTAATGGCTGGGCATGGTGGTATATACCTGTAATCCTAGTGGTTTTGGAGGCTGGGTCACAAGTTCAAAGCCAGTCTCAGCAACTTGATGAAGCCCTAAGTAACTTAGTGAGACCCTGTCTCAAAATTTAAGAAGGTGGTGGGGCGTGCTGAGGATTTAGTTCAATGATTGAGTGCCCTTAGGTTCAATCCCTGGTATCCCACCCCCCAAAAAAAGCCCTTTAATGTAGAGGTTCCTTTCTATCCATATTCCCTTCAGTTCAGCTCTCCTTTCCACAGGGAAACAAGTGTTATATATTTTTTATAAATCTGTCCCAAAACTATTCGATTTATATACAAGCAATTATAAATATATATTTTTAAAAATATTGTATTGTGGATGATTTGAAACAGTAGTATATTGACCCCTATCACTAGTTTCAACAGTATTTTTAAAAACTTATTTTTGCAGTGTGGGGATGAAATCCCAGGTCTTGCACGTGCTAGGGAACTGCTCTACCACTGAGCTTCTCCTCCATCTTCTAACAAGTTTTAACATGTATTCAGTCTTCATTTATACCTCCCAACTGTAATATTTTGTGATAAGTTCTAGACATCATATCATTTCATTTATAATTCTTTATATTCTTTGATATTTATTTCTGAAAAATAATTCAATATTCAAAATGAATGTATTCTTCAATATGTATTTCTGAAAAGTTCTTTGTTTCATTTTAATAAATTATAATACTATGAATATATCACAATAATTGCTGTATGTCAAATATCCTTACTATTCATTTTCCTCAATTACCTACATTTTTTGGCAGTTATTTTTTTAAAAAATCAGTATGCAAACAAGGACCAAATATCATAAACCTTTAAAAGATATTGCAATATAATTCACATATCATAAAATTCACCCTTTCAAAGAGTGCAATTCAGTGGTTTTTAGTGTGTTCACAAGGCTGTACAGCCATCACCTCTATCTAATTTCAAAACATTTTCAACACCCAAGAAACCCTATACCATTAGCGGTTACTCCCTGTTCCCTCTTCCTCTTAGTCACTAGCAGCCACTGGTCTACTTTTCATCTCTGTGGATTTGAGACCATTTCATATAAATGGAATCACGCAACATGTGGCCTTTTATGTCTGGCTTCTTTTTAGTTAATATGATGTTTTTGAAGTTCGTCCGTGTTGTAGCATGAATGAGTACTTTTTGCTAATGGCTGATAATATCCATTGCATAATACAGCATATTTTGTCCACTCATTAGTTGATTAGCATTTGGGTTGTTTTCCACTTTTTGGCTAATTTGAATCATGCTGCTGTGAATATTCATGTACAACTTTTTGTGTAAAACGGCTTTTCAATCTCTTGGGTATACACCTACAAGTAGAATTGCTGGGTCATTTGGTAAGTCTGTGTTTAACTTTTTCAGGAGCTGCTAAGTTTACTTCTAAATTTAAAAAGTTACTTTTAAATTTGAAGTTACTTTTCCAGAGTTACTTTTTATTTTTAGACAGGGTCTTACTAAGCTGCTGAGGCTGGCCTCAAACTTTCAAACCCTCCTGCCTCAGCCTCCTGAGACATTGAGATCACAGGTGTGTACCCTTGTGCCTGGCTAGTCTTTGATACCTTTTGAGTTAATTTTTGTACATGGCATGAAATAGAGAGCCACTTTCATTCTCTGGCGATATCCATTTGTCCCAGTACCACTTGTTGAAAAGATTCTTCTTTCCTCCAGTGCATTGTCAAGGCATCCTTGTTGAAAACCAATTGAACATATATGTACGGGTTTATTACTATGTTCTATTTTGTTTTCTGTTAATCTTTATGGCTATCCTTATGCCATTGCCACACAGTTTTGGTCACTCTAGCTTTGTAGTAAGTTTTGAAATTGGGAAGTGTCAAGATTGTTTTGGCTTTTCAGGGTCTCTTCCATTTCCATCTGAATTTGGAATCACCTTGTCAGTGTCCAGGGAGGGAAAAAAAAAGGAGCTGAAATTTTGATAGATAGAAATTGGAATCTGTAGAATAATTTGGAAATATTGTATTTTATTTTATTATGCCTTAACTAATATGTCCTTTAATTCAAATTTAATTGGTTGGTCCTTTCTTCTTTAAAAATATTTTTGTTTGTTTTTGTGAAGAAACTGGGTTTGTCCTATGGGCTTTCCCATACTCTAGATTTTGCTAATTGTATCCCTGTGATGTCTTTTATTCTGTGTTTCCTGTAAGATGGTAATTAGACCTAGAAGTTCAATAAATTTACATTGATTCTTTAGCAAGAATATATCAAACATTGTTTTCATGCTTATTATCATTATAAGTTTTATTTTACTTTAACTTATTCTTGTGTTTATTGCTTAATTCACTGGTTTACCTTGGGAATCATTGCATATCTGCATATAAAGAGCTTCTTCATTACTTTTTAGTATTCCATTTACTCTTATACCATGGAATATTTATCTTATATACTCTTATACCATGGAATATTTATCTTTTTTATTGATAAATATTGTTTCCATTCTCCCTATTCTGGTGTTTTAATAATAACCCTGTCGTGCAATGATTTTTTTACATATGTGAATGTTATCAGATTAAATACTTTAAACTAATTGTTGGGTCAGAGAGACTATATACATTTGGATATAGAGAAATAGTGTCAAATTGTCACTCAGAATACTTATCCCAATTGGGCGGTGGCACATGCCTGTAATCTCAGCAGCTCGGGAGGCTGAGGCAGGAGAATCATGAGTTCAAAGCCAGCCTCAGCAACAGTGAGGCACTAAGCAACTCATTGAGACCCTGTCTCTAAATAAAATACAAAATAGGGCTAGGGATGTGGCTCTGTGGTAGAGTGCCCAGTACCAAAAAAAGAATAGTTATTCCAGTTTATACTTTCATCTGCAACATAGGAATTCCTGTTCACTGACATCTTTTTAATACATAGAAACTTACATGCCTGCTTTGCTAGGATAAATGTATATATATAGTCGGTCCTTGTATCTACAGGTTCCACGTCTGTAGATTTAATCAATCATGGATTGAAAACAGTTGAAGGAAAAAATTAAATCTGTACTGAAGCTGTACAGATTTTTTTTTTTTTTTTTTTTGCTTATTATTCCCTAAACAATACAGTATAACAACTATGTATGTAGCATTTACTTTGTACTAGATGTTATGAGTAATGGAGAGATGATTAAGGTATATGGAAGTATGTACATAGGTTGTATGCAAATACCATGCCATTTTTTATCAGGGCAGGGGGACCTGAAGCCAATCCGAAGAATACCAAGAATACAAATGTACTTGATTGTTTTTTATACACACACACACTGGGAACCTTAAAAACATTTCAGCTAGTAAACCAGTTTCCCGTCTTTGGTTACCTCCCTGTTTGGATGAGTCAATGGAAGGGAAAACTGTGGCTTCTTTGAACTCTCAGGTACTTTTTTCAGAGCCATTGTTTTTTATCTTTCTAAATATAGTCTTTCAACCCCTACATCCTTGCAGCAGAAGTTAGGTAAGAAGTATCCTCCTTTGCCTAGGAGTTAAGGCTCCATGAGAAAAATGCCCCCTAAAACTTGCTTCAGAGTCTTGTCCTCAACAGGAGAGAAGGATTTGCTCCTTTGTCCCTCAAAAGATAACTGGGACCTGGAGAGAGATTCAGTTTCCCCACTGAAGACTCTGGACTTAGCCTGAGCAGAGCCAGTGAATGCACAAGTTGGCTCCATCTACTCCCAAGTCACGCATCTGCCCGAATCCCAAGAACATTCTCTGTTAGTAATTTTCTGTGTTAATTTGGTATGACAATGTGGTCCAGCAAATACAGAAGTTGGCAGGAAACTTCACCAAATGGGTGAGATCAAAGGGCACCATTTTGTTCTCTTTGGACAGTTAGCTGCTTTTGGAATGAAATTTGTCAGAGTTGCATTGCAGTCTTTTTTCTTCCTTGAAACCTCCTAGATAATTGACGGTTTGGGTCTTTTTCATGTAAACTCTTCTGATTCCCTCAGTGGTCCAGATTCCTTGGTCGTATTTCTACAGCTGGCTTCCATTATTCCTTAGACCAGCTCTTGTCTTCTCTAGTTATTCTGAACTTGAGCCTTCTTTCTCAGCCCCTTAAATTAAGTTCACACTTGATAAAACAAAATACTTCACTGAATAGCATTCTCATAAATAAGTTTCCTAAGTAATTGATTCACATACCCTAATAAGGTATATATATATATATTTTTTTTCAAATATTTATTTACTTTAGTTGTACACAATGCGATGCATTTATGTTTATGTGGTGCTGAGGATCGAACCCGGGCCGCGCACGTGCGAGGCCAGCGCTCTGCTGCTGAGCCACAACCCCAGCCCCAAGGTATATATTTTTTAAACAACCAAATATTTCTGCCAGAATACTGAAAGTGTCTATTCTGTAAGTGATGTATGATAATAGTAATGAACGTTCAAGTAATGAGAATGATATAGCTTGATGTCATGTCCCAGATTTTTACAAGAACATCCAATTTTTACTATTCCTACCCTAACCCGCCCCCAGATTCACCACTTGCAGTGGAACTCTCCATTCCTTTTTTTTCATGTTTTCTTGCATTCTCGCACAGTAGATGTTGTGGTCTATTCTATGCCAAACCTATGCTATCTGTCCTGGGGAAGGAATAGTGAAGAGCGAGCCCTTCCCTTCCAGGGGTTACAGCATGTGAGAGTTCAGACAAACAGCCCATCTTGTCATTTGCACTGTTATTCTTCTGCAGCTTTCTTATCTTTAATATAAATGACCTTGAGGTTACAGTAATGAGTGGAACTTTATCTCCCTGGTTTAAGTGGCCCAGGATACCCTTTGAATTTTTGCACTTGCCTTTTTAAAAAATTATTTGAATCAGTAATTTATGTACATAAGAAAAAGCTCAAAGGGATAAGAGTGTGAAGTGAAATGTAAGTCTTCCCTCTTCCCCCAGCCATTGGTTTCTTTTCCCAGAGCACCACAGCTACCATTTTTTAAATGTATTTTTTCAGATACTATCATACATTTGCATGGGCATCTCTGTCCCCCATCCCCCAAATTATAACTTTTACACACTGTTCTTCCTGTTGGCCCTTTTTATTTTGCACAGTATCTTGAAGATCATTCAATTCTGGTACAGAGATGGTTTATTCTTGTTACTGTGGTTGTCTTTGCAGTGCTGGAGATGAATCCATGTCCTCACTCTTCTACTAAGCTACACCCCAGCCCGACATGCTTTATTCTTAGCTGCTGAATAGAAGTCCATTACTTAGCCAATTCGCCTGTCTCCAGCCTTTTGCTACTGTGAACAGTGCTGCAGTGAGTGTTCTCTTATGAACATCATTTGAATTTGAAGGCCATTGCCAAATTCCCTACATTCCCTCAGCAACATTGAAGTTAGCTCTTCCTCGCACATTTCTGCCTAATATATTGTTTATCTTCCTATGTTTAAAATTCATCTGTTTCCTTTTCTGTGAACTGTTCATGTCTTCAGTCTGCTTTTCTATTCAGTTGTTGATTATTTTTCTAACAGATCAGAAGAACTCCTTATACCTTGAAGACACTAGCTTTTGTGATTTGTTGCACACATCTGCTGCTGCCTGCTGGTAGCCTTGCAGTTGCTGTCTCTGCGATCATTGTCAGCTCTCATTTCACTGACATCTCCGTGCTTTCACATTGCATAACTTCAGCACCTTTTTTCTCCCTTATTGGAGCATCCTATAAAAATGAGCAGATGCACTGAGCTCCTGGATTCTGTGCACTGGCTGTTTGACAGCTCTTTTGACTTCTCGGGTATTTTTCAGTGACCCCTGGTTTCATATCCTTGGAACCATGTATCCTTTTTGATTCTGCTTGAGGTGTCTATGTAATTGGGGTGTGAATGTAAGATCTAAGGCAAAATCCAGAATGTGTTGTGTTTGTCAGCACAGGGCAGTGACAAATGAACTTAGCTCTTACTCTCCAGTAAGCTCTGGTATCGTTTTAGGATAGTATCTTTTGATTCAGACTTAGTTTAATGTTTTCTACTCTAAGTAGTCTATAAGTTTGCCAAATCAATTTGACTTCCTCAAATCAACAGGGCTGATCCCTACAGAGCAGGTTGGTAGAGTGATAAAGCAAGGCTGGAAGCATCCAGAGGGAAGAAGGGATGGAGAAGAGTTCTTAGCTCTTCCTTCATCCATCAAGTCCTGCATTTCCTAGATTGAGGCATGCTGTCATTGAAGTGGCAAAGTAGCTGTGGGCTTCCTGGGAAGAAAAGAACTCCAGACCCTTGGTGAGAGTGTGTGTGGTCTTAACCTCTTACCTGATTGGCTCCAGTTTTCTCTTTTTGTAAAAGAGAAATGTGACAGCAAGGCAAAGTAAATCCATTTCTAGATTGCTCATCACAAAAAAAGTGGCTTTTCTTAATAAAGAACACTATTCTGCAGCTGATGTGTGGCCTTCAACATGTGTCCATGCTAGCGAGCAGACTGCTCGTCTGCTAATCTACCTTCATCCCTACTGTTGAGAGCACGTGAAGCCCTTTATCTCCCCATGTCTGTTTTCTGCCCTAAGAGTGATTAAGGAATGAAATTAGACACGAGTCCCACTTGCTGCGAAGACAGGGAATCAAGCCACAACAGACAACACTGTAGGGGTCTGTTCTGTCTCAGAGCTGGTGGGGAACGGGACAGTGTAGTCAGGCCCTGGGGTTGGAAAGGCCTTGGCTCAAGGTCCAGCTTTGCTTCTCTACCTGGAGAAGTCACTTCGCCTTTTGGAGCTTCACTTCCCCCAATGGCTTCCCCATCTGTAGGACAGGAGGACGAGTAGAGCCTGCACAGGGTTGTTGGATCTCTGTGGCTTCTGGGGCGAGGCTCTGGCACAGTGGCTGGCATATGGTAAGGACCTCTCTACTTTGGAAAAGAGTGATGAGTAACGTGTTGTCCGTCGTCTTTGTTTGCAGAGGCCCCGTCCTGCGTGTCTCTGGGAAGCTCCTCCCTGAGCGGCCCCTCCATCCACTGCCCTTCCGCTGCCGTCTGCATCGGCATCCTCCCGGGCTTGGGCGCCTACTCTGGGAGCAGCGACTCCGAGTCCAGCTCAGACAGCGAGGGCACAATCAACGCTACTGGGAAGATTGTCTCCTCTATCTTCCGAACCAACACCTTCCTCGAGGCGCCCTAGCTCCTGCCCCTCTCCACAGGGAGCTCCTCCCCAGAGTGGTCAGTCCGTCCGTTCTGCCTGCAGGCATTACCTCCCTCAAAAAACTCCTTTGTCTGTTTCCTGTGCACACCGTGACATTTTTAACCTAATCAAAAATGTGCCAGAATCCACTTTGTGAACCTCACTGTTTGGTTTCTCCTTCTACTCCAGGGCAGGTGACCCACCTGTCGCGCTGACTCTTTCTTCTGATGTAGTGGGGCAGGGCCAGTCCCAGCAGAGGTCCCGTCCCAGCAGAGGTCCCACTGACAGTGTCCTGGAGGATAGGCACCAGCTGGCTTGCGGAGGGTTTTGCTGCTTTCCCAGTTTTTCTTTTTCCTTTCCCAGTAGCACAAGGAAGCAAGGGCAGTTATCGGACAGATGTCATTTAAAACTTAGCGTAGACGAGTGTGTTGTGTGGTTCTGCTGCATGGTGGAGCTTGTAGGGGAAGAGAGCTGGCCGGGAGGAAGCGGAGCACTTCCCTGGAACTGACCCATCCTTGATGTTGTGTGACTAGAAGTGAGTGATCTGCAGGGGTTACCACTTCACACCTGGCCCTCACCGTGAAGCACTTCCTTACTCGTGGCCATTCCTCTCTGCTCCATCCAACCTGAGTCATGTAGGAAGGGACTGGTGATAAGAAAGCTTCCATCTTCTACTCAGACCTTATCTCTGCCTGGCAAAGTATTTTGTTTTTGTTTTGAAATAAAGGATTTAGTTTAATATTCTAAACCTTAGAGAACATGTATAGGCCTTATTTAATCATGGCCAGAAACCAGACTGCTCATAGGTTATGATGAGATGACTTATCTCTAGCAGCTTCTGGGGTCTTAACATTGCCAAGCATCGGGACACGCCTGTGTAATGTGACTGTGCTCTGCGGAGGCCCTTCTCTGTTCGATGCATTTATTATAGTTGTGGCTTTTAACTGTTGAAGCTATTTCTAGCCTAAAGGTGCTGCTCTAGTACTTTACTCTTTGCCCAGCTGCTCTTTTCTTTTCCAAACGGAGCAGCTCTGAGACCACAAGCAGCCAAGAACCAGAGGGACTGTGCCCGTCTTTATCTCATGGTGGGAGAGGGGCTCAGCTGAGGGAGGGAGGGGTGGAGGAGGAGGGAAGCCTGCGGGGCGGAAGGGGGCTCTTCCTCCCCTTGGGCTCCTACCTTAGTTGTTTCTGCTTCCCTGGGTGTGAGACGGTGAGACAGGGAGCGCGTGGCGCAGGGCGCCAGCAGGCAGAGGAGCTACTCCGTTTCAACGTGGGCAGGAGGCCCCTGGATCTCATCCAGCCCACTCTTCCCCTTCCAGTGCAGCAGCGCTCTGGCACCCGTCAGCAGATGGCGGCTTCCCTCCGCCCATAACTGTCGCCTTATGGATTCTGCCTCCTTTTCAGGACCTCTCGGTGCTAATTGTTCCTGACTATGAGAACGGGCACGTCAGCTCCATCCTAACAAACAAGACACTTAGGTAAAACTGTGTAGGCACCTTCTGCCTCTGCCTCATTGTTCCTGTGATTGTGCTGCTGTTATTACAGCGCGTACCTGATGCGCCCTCCCGTCATTGCGGGAGGCAGGCAAGGCACCACAGGTACTGTCTTTGTGTGGTTTGACTTCAGAGGCCATTACTATACCTCATGGCCTCTGTTGATGTTGGAAGAAGTCAACAAAGGGTTGCGGGGATTGAAACTGTACTTCAAAGCCAGTAAACCTGTCAGAGAACACACTCTGCCGTCTGCATCTTGTGCTTCCAGCCCCCATCTGTTGCATCTGAATTGTGCCGAGCAGTTGAGTCTTCAGGCTGAGATTTCTGCTTTTGGTGTCGGGAGAACTGGAGGGACACCGCTGGGCATTTCCTCCTAGTCCATTATGCCTATCGGTGTAGCACCCCAAAACTGACCCTTAGCTTCTATAGAAACTGTCAATAGCAAAGCAGGATCTAGGCTGACCCACAGGGGAAGCGGCCCTGAGAAGCATAAGGGTAAGACCTTGAGGCTCCACCCAAAGAACAACAGAATGAACAGCACGGAAGGAAGCGCCGCTTCAAACCTTGAATATCGTACTGTCATCCCTGGGTATTGGTGGGTTCTGCCTCTGAATTCAACCAACCACCACTCAAAAATAATTCAGAAAAAGAATTGTGTCTGTACTAAACACGTACAGACTTATTATTCCCTGAAGAGTAGAGAATGACTTTAATATGAGCACTTACATTGCATTAGGTACCATGAGTCACGTGGGGGTGGTTTAGAGCGTGCAGGAGGCTGTGCATGGGGTGTGTGCAGGTACTGTGCCATTTAGGAGGGGCTGGAGCTATCTAGGTTTTGCTATCTGAGAGGGAATCCTGAAATCCCACCAGCTGTACTCCTGCCTTGATAATTAGGACAAATAAGGACAAAGCTCAGGGTGGGTTTCTTTGTGTGTGTGTGTGTGTGGTGCTGGGATTGAACCCAGAGCCTTGCAAATACTAGGCAAGTACTCTACCAGCTGCACTACACCCCGCCCAGGCCTGGTCTCCTTAACCCTGCTCGGTGTCCTGAGTGGCCTGTTCTTAGAACTCTGGAACCACACAGGGAGAAGGCTAGCAGCAGGGTGTTGTGGGCTGCATCTGGGGAGGATTATCCGGTGTGTCACCCATGCGCTTCCAGTCGCTTCCTGCCAACCTTGGGCCCCATTACCCACCCTGAGAGGGGAGAAAAGGAGCATGAAATTAAAAGCACCCAATTTTGGGCTCCAGGATCCAGCAGAGAGAAAACTGGCTGCCCAAATCCAGAGTAGGGCAGGGCTTCAGTTTTTTTATGTAGCATTTGAGGCTGGGCACCAGGTGCTGCTAACCGGGGGTGACTCAGGCTAGTTCCATCCACTGTGTTTCTTTCACTCCCCAATCTTCTGAGTTCTTCCCCCCAGGAGACTTGAGATCAGGTGCTTGGTGTGGCATATGGCTCACAGCACTCAGTAAAAGGTGGGTATCCTCATTAGTGCTGTTACCATGTTACCATGGGCCTCCCTACCTCTGGGTGGGGCGCTCCGAGTGCAACGAGTGACATGCGCAGGAGCAGGTTTATCCGCTGTGCTGGGGTTTCATTCCTCACTTGCAGCTAGAACAGTGACATGATGAAGGGTCAGGTTTGGTTGTCAGAGCTGCACCACCAGCTTCTGCTGTGCATTTACCTCTTGGCTAAATGTTAATTGCTCAGGCACACCCGGTTCCTTGGCTCAAGCATCCTAGCCGTGGGCATGTGGCTCAGCTGTCATCTCAGGCCCCTCCAGAAAAACAAGGAGAGCTCAGTGGCAGTGCACAGCCACTTGGACTTGGGTGTTTTCTTGATTCCCTGGCTTGCCCAGCCCTGTTATGCATGCCAGGGTGGAATGCAAGTTCCGCTCGATGGGAGGCTGGCATCTTGGCAACACTTTTGTAGTCACAGGTTGAACACAGAAGCAGTCTCACATTCATGCCTTAATGACACTGGCAAGGGCTGGCATCTTGCTCCCTAACCTGCCAAGGCAATAATTCGAGGGGACAGGGAATCTCACAGCGATAACTGGCAGCAACTGGTCCCAGCATCAGATGGAAAAGTCCAGAGAGCACGGCCCTTCACCTGGGCTTCATGCAGGCTGGTCCCTGTGTGTGAGGACTAGTCCAGTCCATCATTAACCTCTGCAGGTTCCTCTTGCTCCATGCATACTGGGGCCTCCTATGTATGTGCCAGGCATTTTGAGGCATTTACACATTATTTTAGTGTACGTTAGTGTGTTTCATCCTGAAAAATGTCTTGTGAAGCAGCCCTCTACATTTTTAGAGGAACCTAAAATTCCTCGTTGGCTCTATGACTTGCTGACTAGCACAGCTCAGTGACAGAGCCAGAATGTTCATTTAGCCTGTAAGTCCGGCTTTCTGTGGTTTCAGTGGAGGAGTTTCAAGGCTTGAGTCTTTCAGGTTAGGTTTCCATGTTCACCTGGAACAGCCTGTCATCTGTGTGGAAGAGTAAGCAGTAGCATCAAGGGTTTTGTTTTTTTGTTTGTTTGTTTGTTTTCACACTGGGGATTGAACCAGGGGCACTTTACTGTTGAGCTACATCCCCAGTTCTTTCTGTTTTACTTTTTTTTTTTTTTTTTTTTTTGGTACTGGGGATTGAACTCAGCGGCACTAGACCACTGGGCCACATCCCCAGCCCTATTTTGTATTTTATTAGAGACAGGGTCTCACTGAGTTGCTAAGTGCCTCGCCATTGCTGAGGCTGGCTTTGAACTCGTGATCCTCCTGACTCAGCCTCCCAAAGTGCTGGGATTACAGGCGTGCGCCACCGCGCCCGGCTTCTGTTTTACTTTGAGACAGGGTCTTGCTGAGTTGCTGAGGCTGGCCTCAAACTTGTGATCCTCCTGCCTCAGCCTCCCAAATTGATGGGATTTATAGGTATGTGATTTTTTACAAAAAATTCCCCGTTGTCTAGGGTTTAGGCATACCTTTCCCTCTCTGAACTGAAGCCAACAGGAATATAGAGCTGCTTGACCTACCAGTGCAGTCCCGGGCAAAGAAGGGGGCAGACAGCGGGGAGGGCTGAGTCTGCCCCCACATAAGGCCTGGAAGCAGACACCATGCCACGCGTCTGTAACAGCATGAGCACTGGGGGTGCACTGATGCAACGTGGGGCCTCTGCCTCACCATAGCCCAGGAGACACAGTCTCCCCAGTTTTGTCAGCCTGGGGAGTGCAGGGAGGAGTGCAGAGGTCCCTGTGACAAGTGGCCACCCTGGCACACCATCCCTGGAGGGCTAAGCAGGGAATGTGGGCCTAGGATCAGGTCACTCTCCTAGAGAGGCCTCTGGTCATGGGACTCCGATTTTCAGGCTAGGGCAGTACAGACCTCCTGGGGTGTGATGTCCTCTAGCCTCACTGCTGCCAAGCCAGAGTGCAAGGGGCTCAGTTAACACCCTGTCCTGCAGCTGCCACTCAGATGAACTACAGTGAGCCGGATGTGCTGGTCCTGGGATTCCACCCACACTGCTGGCCTGGGAACCAACGCGCTGGGCCTTCCTGAAGCACTGTCCTCAAATCAGGCCTCCAGGTGTGCCTGCAGTCATCTCGAGAAGCAAAGGTGTCCCTAAAGGGTACTTAAGCAAATTCCTGGTGGCTACAGAATCACAGGACCATTGGAAGCTTGGGGTGAAGGTGTCCCACAATCAGCCCCCACCAGATAAACTGGCTCTTAAACTTGCGGGGCATCTGCATTTTGAGGCATTTACACATTATTAGTAATGTGCAGGTGGGATTCTGCCTGGCACTGCCCAGTTCTGGGAGAACAGGTGAGGATAGCGGATGTCCCTGTTTCAGAGGAGCACAGTGACAAGTTCATTAGCAGCTTGGGCACAACTGGCAGAGCCAGGGGCAGCACTGGGTGCAGGGGAACAGCCTAGGCAGAGTCAGCCAGACTGGGACGTGCTGTTTGGCTCTGTCCGATGTGCTCCCCTGCGGGCCTCTGCCTCGCGGAATGGTCATAGGGCTGTTGGAAGCATTCCGACAGCCAGGCAAGGTGGCGCATATCTAATTCCAGTGACTTTGGAGGCTGAGGCAGGAGGATTCATAGTTCAAGGCCAGCCTCTGGAACTTACACCCCATCTCAAAATAGAATGAACTGGGGCTGTAGCTCAGTGGGAAAGTGCCCCTGAGTTCAGTCCCCAGTACCAAAAGAAAAAGCCCCAGAACAGCCGTTTACAGGGAGCTTAAGAGAAATGTGAGCCTGTGTCAAAGGGGCTGCCAGGAGCTCTAGGGGAGGCGGGAGGGAGGAGGGCTGGGTTCAGGGCTGGGCCTGCTCCCAGAAAGACGGATGCAGTAAAGACAGCAGGAACAGCTCTGCTGGGGCAGGGGTGGTGGTAGGAACAAAGAGGCTCTGGCACTGCAGACCACCATGCCTGGGAAACTCGGCAGGAGCACAGGACAGAATGTGGGCCACAAGGAAGAGGTGGGGAGGGGTGGCGAGGTGCTGGCTGGCCTCAAGCACGGTCTCCCAGCGATGCCGCGCCACCCTGTGCCTGTTCCATGGGAGCTACCGCTGTTGATGGGGCGCAGGTCCCCCCGGAGGCCACCACGTTTCATTTTCCAGTTGAGGGAGCCCCGTTGGGTCTTCGCAGAGGAAGGAGCTGACACAGGGACATCTAAAACTCCTTTATTACCCTGAGTGTAACAAACACCACAGTCACAGTGTGAAAACAGAGCAGGCCACGACACAAAGTGTGCACCAGGGACACGTGCCTTTCTGCAGCTAGTTACTTGGAAAAAGCCAGTTATGATTGTAAAAATTTTATTCTCTTTAATAACAATAATAATTCCACTAAAATTATACAAAGTACATTCAATACTTAAGAGTGGTGGGGGGCGGGGAGAGGAAGCCGGCTTGGCCTGGAAGCATCATCTGTCGACTCCCACGAGGAAGCCCAGCTGGGCCCGGGAAGCTGGGGGCGGAGGTCCGGTTGTAAAAAATAAAAATGTGGATCCATAAAAAAAGACCACCCACAAGGAAGCAGGGTGAGCGTGCACGTTCCTGGGGGAGAGGGCTCTGGGGCTCGGGGGGCATGCTGCTGCTGGGTGCGGGGCTCAGGCGGGCTCCGAGTTGGTGGGGGGTAGGTTTTTATGCTTGAAATACTGCACAACTTGCTGGGGCAGCTCTGCCAGCACAGCTTTGGCCAAAGTCTCTTTTGCTGCCTGCAGGGTGGAGGGAGGGGTAGGGAGGAGAGAAAATAGGGATTAATAAGCAATTCTGAAGGGGCGCCATGCCCAGGGAGCTGTGATGTTCATGGAAGGCTGACTAGGGCTGAGGGCCAGGGTGGTCTGAGGCTGGTGTCCCTTGTCCCAGCCCACCTGGTCTCACCATTAGCCATGCCTGCCTTGATGTCAAGTGTAACACTTTTTTTTTTGGTACTGGGATTGAACTCAGGGGTACTTGACCACTGAGCCTCACTGTTGCTGAGGCTGGCTTTGAAACCGCGATGCTCCCGTCTCAAGTCTCCGGAGACACTGGGATTACAGGCATAAGGCTTGGGAAGCTGAGACAGGAGGATCGTGAATTCAAAGCCAGCCTCAGCAATGGCAAGTCACTAAGCAACTCAGACCCTGACTCTAAAATACAAAATAGGGCTGGGATGTCGCTCAGTGGCCAAGTACCCCTGAGTTCAATTTCTGGTACCAAAAAAATTTTTTAAAAATGTATAACTCTTGCCGGGCACAGTGGCGCATGCCTGTAATCCCAGCACTTGGGAGGCTGAGGCAGGAGGATCGCAAATTCAAAGCCAGCCTCAGCAATGGTGAGGCACTTAGCAACTCAGTGAGACCCTGTCTCTAATAAAATACAAAAAAGGGCTGGGGATGCAGCCCAATGGTCAGGTGCCCGAGTTCAATCCCTGGTACCAAAAAAAAAAAAAAAAAAAAAAAAAAAAGGTGTAACTCTCCCTGTGAGCACCGGAGCCTGGAGTAACATTTTGAGGACAGCCATGCCGGTGGATGCTCGTAGGGGCAGAGCAGGGCCGTGCAGCCTCCTTATCTGGCCAGCTCATCCTGAGCACCTCCCTGGCTGGTTCACTGCTGAAGGGCCAGCCACAGGCCAGGCATAGGAGGGTGCTCAGGCACTGTCCCGCACATGAGAGGGTGACAGATGTCCAGCATTCGTCCTCAGGAGACTAATGCCCCAGAGGAAGGAACACCATCCCAGGCAAGCCCAGAGGACACAGGACCAAGAAGTGAGGACCATGGGTCAGTTCATGCTGAGGCTGGCTGCCAGGATCTGAGCCACAGCACCCCAGAGATGCCTCTCAGTGGAGGGCACTGAGGCTCAACGAGGTGAGGGCTTGCCCAGGACCACACAGCAACCTCTGGTCAAGTGAGGGCTGGGCCCAGGCTGGCCATGCAAGGTGGCTTCTGAGAGACTGCTTCCTCTGGGGCTCCCCAGGGCCCTGCTACTGACCCTGGCCCCCTTGTGGGCTGACCTGGATTCACTCACTGCAGATAAGGCCAGTCCCCCTGCAGAGACTTTGAGGGAAAAAAGGCCACCTTAGGATAAGAAGGGCCCTCTTCCATGAGGGGTTGGTGGACGTCGGGTTAGCAGGAAGCCCTCATCCTCTGGGCCTTTGACTCACGAGAATAACTCCTGGCCATTCAGGAAACCCTGCCGGAGCCCCAGTCTGGATCAGGTATCACTCCCTGTTCTACCAACTGGTGGAGACACGCTGCCACGGTCACGGCCTTGTCTGTATGGCACGGCCTGGGGTGAGGCTGGCAGAATGGCCCTGAGGAAGTCTAGGGAGCTGAGTGGGGCAGCGTCTAGAGTTGGGCACCCTTGACTGTGCAGTGGTCACCGGGACCTTGGGGCCTCCCCTCCAACTCTGGGCCCCCACTCACATGGCGGAACTCCCGAAAGGGCACAAATTGCACAATGTCCCTGGCTGCCTCCTCGCCCGTGTGGGAGCGCAGCCTGCGGCTGTCCCCATCCAGGAACTCCATGGCGGCGAAGTCAGCATTGCCCACACCCACGATGATGATGGACATGGGCAGCTTGGAAGCCTGCACCACTGCGTGCCGGGTCTCCTCCATGTCGCTGATGACACCGTCCGTGATGATGAGGAGGATGAAGTACTGCTGCAGGGAGGGCCGCGGGCTCTCAGCAAGCCCCAAGCCCTGCCCGCCTTCGCCCGCAGCCCCTTCCCACCCCCCCAACCTTCCTGCTCCTGGGCCTCCTGCAGAGGGGAGCCAAATCCCAGCACCTCCTGCCTCCAGGGCCTGAGGCAGCTCCTCTGTGGCAGCTAACTCCCAGGCTACCTCAGACTCTGGCATCTGGGAGCCCGGGGTCAAGGCCAGCTCTGCCATTCCCTAAATGGTGGACTGAGGGCAACCAACTGAAACTGCTGTGCTCCAGTTTCCTCATCTGAAGGTAGGAGTCGCTCTCCAAGAAAGATCATGCCTGGCAGGTGGCGGAGGCTCCCTCAGGGTCTTTCCTGCCAGCACAGTTGGCGCAGGGAGATTTATTTTGACTGGGGGACCTCCCCTCCTCTGCTCCTCTGGGCAGCAGGACCTGCACCCGCTTTGTTCCCTGCTCAGCAAGGTCCCAGACGCTCTGCAGGGCTCGGCACAGGCATCCGGGCCAGCACTTTGCGAGTGTGGGATTCTGCCGTTAAACAAGTGGCTTTGGGCCACGTCCCAAATCAGAACAGACAGTGGTCTCTCCGTGCTGTGAACTGTGCCCAGGAGGCGCCCCATGCGGTGCTGGCGTCTTTAACACCCTCTAACAGTTCAACAGAGAGGGCAGTGTCTCCAGCCCCACCCCCATTCCACGGTACAATCTGCTTTATTTTTACTGTTCTCCTCTATTTATGGCCAATGATGCTGATCTTTCACATACAGTGAGATATAGTGTTTCTTTACAATTTATCTCAGTTAAAAAAAAAACTGAATAATTAGTGTGGGTGATTCAAGGCAGAAGCACTGGCTGGACGGTGGGAAAGGTGAAGTTCAGGAAGGCTCACGGGATGACCCCACAGGTGGGTCCCAGATTCCATGCCAGCCAGCACCCCCTATTCAACCCTGCTGTGGCCATGGCACCCTCTGCCCTTTTCAAGGGAACTGTTTTCCCTATCCATAAATCAAGCAGGTAAGCTCTTACAGTCCTAATATTCTTTGTTGGGGGCTCCACCTTCTAGGCTGACTCTTTTAATTGCCATAGAAATATGAGGCCCATACTAGTCAAGGTCATGGAGCTAAGGAGGGCAGAAGTGACCCCAGGTCAGCACTGGGCCACCTTCTCATCCAGCAGAGCTGCCTGTTCTCTGGGGAACTTAAGCTCCGCCCCCAGGGTGCTTGGTCACCAAGTACAAACTGCGGAGGGAAGGAGCGGGGTGAGTGATGGAGACATGGGGCTGCTATTTTCACCCCCCACTCCAGGCAGCTGTAGGCCAGCTCCAGCGCTGTGCCTTTAAGAGAACAATCCCTTGGCTGGGGATACTTGTTGCCATGGAGATGGCAGCCTGAATCCCGCAGTGGAGGGCTGCTGCCGCCAGCCCCTCATCCCTGGCTTTAGGGGTGGGATGTAAACCCACCTAGACCCCCATCTCCCCAGGCTCACCATCGTTCCAGAGTCCCTTCCTTTAGGTGACCCTTAAGCCCACTTTAATCCCACAAGAAATAACTCAGGGCAATATTCCTGGGGCACCTAGGTTGGCAGGAGGGAGGGCACCAAGAGGCTTGGCAAAGAGGAAAGGAAAGAATGCTGCCCTTGGCCTCCTGGGCTGGTCAGAGGGTGGGACCCGCCTCCAAGCTGCTTCCAGCGCAGACACCTGCCCACCCAGGTGGCCCCTCCGGCCCGTTTCAGTAAGGACTGTCCGAGGGAGGCCTCAGCTCCCTGCGCCCTGCAGCCTTCCTGCAGGGAGGTGAGACTGCACGGGGCCTGGGGGCCTGCAGGGCCAGGGGGACCAAGGGACGGGTGGGGAGCCCCTGCACACAGTGACAGCATGGCAGGTCCTCCCTGTGGTCCTCACACTGTGAGTCCTGATTCAGAGACGAGAGTCCCGCTCAGGGGACTAAGTGACTTAGTGTCAAGGCTCATAACTAGGAACTGGCACTGTCCAGGTTCAGGTCCAGAGCTGGCTGAGTCCAGCTCTGGCGCTTTCTCCACGCTGTCCTCACTGGCCTGAGTGGCCTGTCACTGTCGGGCTGGCAGCTGCAACTCTCTCCTCACACAGCATCCTGGGGTTGAGGGACCTGAATGGCCAGAGCAGCAGGGAGCAGGGCCAGAGCCCCGGTCCTGCGTGTGACCTTCACTCCTGCATGCCAACCCCTGCAGCGTGTGTCTCGGCCTGGGGCTGGCAGCCTGCGCTGGCTTTGGTGGTGACGTGCAGCCGACAGGCCCTGGATTTCTCACCCCGTCTAGCCAGGGCCAGGGCCAGGCAGTCCTGGAGCCTCAGAGACCATTACAACCCCAGGAGCTCACAGCCCACCCCAAGACAGGTCAAAGGGCAGGTGGGAGGTGGCTGTCGATGGGCTCCAGCAGGAGCGTGGGAAGGGGCTCTGCTGTTCCCCCGGGGCCACCCTGCTACCTCAGGGTCTATCACCTCCACACCTGCCTAGGTTGATTCCCTCTGCCTGGCACGGTCCTGACACAGTTTCAAGACCCACCTGCATGTCAACCGCTCCGTCCCAGGCACACGTGAACCCTGCTTCCACAGCCAGTGGTGAGCCCCGGGTAGGTGGGGGCCACTGCACACTCATCCCTCCCTGCACCCCAGGCGCGGCTCTGGGAGCCCTGCATCTCTCGGGCCTGGCGCCGTGTCTGGGTCTCAGAGACAGCCAGTCAGCACCAGGCCAAATCTCCAAACCCAAACTCCTGGCACATCTCAAAGATGGAGTATCCCTTGCTTTCTCCTGGGGCACCTCCAGGGTTCTAGGGCTCTAAGTAGCTGTTTCCCCTAATGCAGTTAACGTGTGATCTGATTTATACAAAATCAAATCTCGACCAGGGCAGTTCCAGGCAGGGTCTGGAGAGACCTGCTCTCCCTCTAGCTTACTTCTGAGAAGCCACAGCCCAGGGCCCTGGGAGGGGAGTGCGGGGAATTCCCAGTGTGCCGACTCTTCTCAGCCCCTCCTCCACTGGGACACTAGATGCCCAGGCCACCAACCAGGAATGGGCCATGAACAACAAGGCCCAGGTCTTAGGAGCCAAAGCAGAGGGAAGGATACAGAGTTGTGCTAGGAGTCCCCGTGCCCCTTCCCCAGCCCACCCAAACTTGTTTAAAAAACCCTCTGGAGGCCAGGAGCGGTGGCGCACACCTGTAATCCCAGCACTTGGGAGGCTGGGGCAGGAGGATCACGAGTTCAAAGCCAGCCTCAGCAATGGCAAGGCACTTGGCAACTCAGTGAGACCCTGTCTCTAATAAAATACAAAAAAGGGCTGGGGATGTGGCCCAGTAGTCGAGTGCCCCGAGTTCAATCCCCAGTACCAAAACAAACAAACAAACAAACAAACAAACAAACAAACAAAAGCCCTCTAGTGGCTCCCCCAGGCCCTGGGACAGCTGGCCTTCCTTTACAACCTCCCCCACCCTCACACAGTCCTCTTGCCCCACACGCCTTCTGCCACTTACACCCACACACCAAGCCTGGGCCTCTGCAGCTGCTGCTCCCTCTGCCTGGGACACATGTCCTCTAGGAGGCTGACTCTCCAGCACTCCCAGGTCTCAGCTTGGAAGACACTGTGCCAGGAAGGCCTCCCCGCGCCCTCTGGGTCAGGTGCCACCTTCCTGGTCCCACACTTGCATCAGCACAGGTGAGGTGGGACCATGTCTCCGCTGCTCCCCGCAGCCCGGGCCCTCACTCGCCGGCAGACCTGGCTCACCGTGGCCTCCCGGTGCTGCACAGACACACTCGGTAGAGCAGGGGAGTGAATGGGTGCCAGGCCTGCCGGAGACGCCGCCCCCCCTCCTGCTCCGTTTCCTCTGCGTGGGTGCGCACACGTGCGCCTATGTCTAGGGACAGGGAGGGCGAAGCCGCACCCGTGATTCCTCCAAACCGAAAAGTGGCTGAACAAAAGCACCAGACAGCCCCCAAATTACTTCCTGTAGCTGTGGGCTCAACTGCGTGTGGCATCGCTGAAAGCTAGCCTGAGAGGTGTCCTCAGAAGATTTGGCCACCAGGCAAGCTCTGGGCCCAATAACTGACACCCATCTGGCCAAATCCTCAGGAGGCCTCCAGAGGGCAGGGCCCAAGGTACAGGAAGGAACACTCAAGTTCACAGAGCTTAAGCTGCCACCCTGGTCACACAGCCAGGTGGTGGGAGACGGCATCTGAGCCAGGTCCGCGGGCCTGCACGCCTGAGGCTGAGCTCTCCTTTGGTGCACCCTGTGAGCAGAGATAACCTAAGGCGGGGGGGCGGGGGTGGCTGTGTCCACTTCTGGGCCTGAGTGGGAGGGGCAGGAGAGCCCTGGCCCCACTCTTATAGCCCAGATAGGCTTAGAGATCATCTGAGGTCACAGCGACGGAGGGTGGCCGAGTTTGCCAAGGGGAAGGAAGTCAGGAGGAGGCCAGGAACACCAAACAGGACTGTCCTGCCCAGGGGGTCAGGACCAAGCACTTGGACCTCAAGGCCTTTGGTCAGAGGAAAGGCCCAACGCTTCTCCCTGGGGGGCCCTCAGCAGTTGTTTCTGGCCCTCCCTGGGGCCCCGGTTTCCCTCCAAACCTGGGTCCATCCATGCCAGCATGATGTGAACCTGCCACATGCCAGCCACGGGGCCGGCACAGTGACCCTGGGTGACCCCAGCACTGGCATCAGGCCCTGCCAGAATGGCCTCTTGGAGTCTCCAGGCTTGGGCCTCAGCCTGCAGCCAGAGCCTGGAGGGTGGGGGAGGGGCCAGGAAGGGGTCCAGGTCCGCAGACGCCCAGGATGGCCTTCGCCATATGTTCCAAATGCCACACGGCAGCCTTGGCAGCCCCCGGCCAGGCCACCAGGCTCTGCCTTGTCACTGTCAGGAAGGGCCATGTGGTTCTGTAGCCCTCAGAGAAAAGTAGGGGCAGCTCTGCTTGGACCTAGGTGGTCACAAGGGTCAGCTTCAGGACCTTCGGGACTACTGTCTCCTAGTTACCGTCTGTCCGGGGAGTGGCAAGCCCCCTCCAATGGGGAGGCATCGCCCCTTGATCACAGCCCAGCTTCCTGCTCAGCACCAATCAAACTGCCCTCCGAGCGTGGGCTGCAGAAGGCCAGGACACAGCCCACCTGGCTCACCCCTGGCCAGGCAGGTGCAGCCCGAGAGAGGCAGCGCTCACCTTGGACTCAGAACCAAGGGAGATGGAACCAGTCCCAAGGGGCTGGGAAAGGTAAAAAGCGCCAACCCCAGCCTGGTCTGCCCAGGGTCAGGCGGGCACCTGGCCGCCACCGGCCCCAGCCTGCATGCACGTGCGTGCCGGGGGCTGCCTACTTACCGTGGCCGTCTGCTGCTGCGTGGCCTGGGCTGCAAACCTGGCCACGTGGTTGACGATGGGGGAGAAATTGGTGGGACCATAGAAGCGGATGTGGGGCAGGCAGGCCGAGTACGCCTGTGCGATGCCGTCCACGCCTGCTTCAGAAAGGAGCTGGTCAGCCGCCGCCCGCCTGCAGCCGCTGCTCCCGGAGCCCATTCTGCCTCTCACCTAAATGTCCCTGTGCGGCCAGTGTGGGCCCCGAGAAGCCCCTGAGGTCAGGGCCAGGGGTACAGAGCAGGAGGGATATGAAGGGGTGGAGTCAGGCCCTGTCTGAACCCTGCTGTGGGGCCTGGGCAGTTGTCCACTCTGCCCGAGCCTGTCGCCTGGACTATCAACGGGACAGATAATCTACGCTCTCCCAGAGAAGCTAAAGCCACCTGCAGGCCCATTCTGGACACGGTTCAGCCGCTGCCCAAGGGAGGGGACAGAGCAGCCTGCAGAGCCCCGCACACAGCAGGTGCGCCGGGTATAGCTGCTGTCAGGAGCCGTGGTTGTCCCACACCTGCTCCTGCCCAGAGGCCTCTGGCCAGGGTTGCAGCGGGCCCACGTGAATCTGCACAGGACGCCTCTGGAGACCCAGCCCCAGCCAGATGGCCCCAGCAGGAGCACAGGGCCACACTCCTGGCTGGCACATGCCCCTGGTTTCTGAGACAGAATCGGTGACTAGATGGGTTGCCCTTCTGGGTACAAAGCTGGCCTGGCCTCGGGGACACCCAGAGAGGGTAGATGCTCTGCCCAAACGGAATGCTAGGCAGATCTCATGATGGCAAGGGCCACCCCCGTCCCTCCAGGGGCCCTCTCTTCCTCTCATGGAGTCTAGAACTGTCCCTGGGAGGCTCAGAACTCCTCGCAGGCCTCGGGTGGGGGAGCGTAGATACTGCCCACCCTGACCAGCCCCTGCCGGCCCAACCCTGCCAGGCATCCTCAGCCCTGGGCTCCCCTTAGCCCTGGAGGCCTGAGGGCAGGCCCGGCCCTCCCACCAGCGCAGGAGGGAGGGGGAGGGGGAGCAGAGGCCAGCGCAGCCCTCACCTCCTCCTGCTGCCCACAGCTCCCTGCCCACTGCTTAACGTACTGTCTCACCTGACCACCAGGGAAGCGAACTAAGCAGGGTAAGGGGGCAAAAGCCCAGAGAGGTGCAGTGACCTCCTCAGGACCCCCCAGCAGGAAAGGGCAGCAGCTGGCCTTGAACCCGTGACTACCTGGCTCCAAACCAGTTCTTCCCGACCCGTCATCCCGAGCAAACGTGAGGGGGAAGGGATAGAAGAAAGGGACGGAAACCTGCTCCCTGCTGCCTCCCTCTGCCCAGGGGACAGCCAGCCTGGCGATGGCTGTGGCAGAGCAGGTGGGGTTCACACTCACCTGAGCAGAAGGGGTTGGTGGGGTTGAAGTTGATGGCGAACTCGTGGGAGACCTGCAAGGCAGAGCAGCTGAGCAGGCCCCGCCCGCCCCCCAGGCCCCAGGCCAGGCTACTGACCCTGCCCCCCTTCAGCCCCCACCCCCACAGCAGGGCCCGCCCACACAGGCCCAAGCCCCTCACTCCACAGGGACAGCTGAGACCTTCCATGTGACCCCAGCCTCTTCTGTGGCCAGGCTGCCTGTGCACCCACACTGCCGAGACGCACCCGGAGCCGGACAGAGGCGCCCGAGGGCAGCGGGGCGGAGGTGCGCTGGAATGCCCCTTCGTTACCGCTGCCGCGGTGAGTGACAGGATTAGAGTGCCACTTGAAGGTTCCTCTGGATGCCAGCAGTAAGCCAAGCACTTGGGCTCCTGCCAGTGAGCCACCTGGGACTGGCCAAGAGTGCGCAGAGCTCACTGGGGATCAGGCAGCGTGAGGGGCTGGAGGAGGGTGGGACACCCAACTGGTGGTTCGCCCAGGGACTGGTCTAGTGTCTCTGCCACCAGCCCCAGTATCCCCAGCCTAGGTGGACCATCAAAAGCTGACCTCGCACACTCCAGAACCAACCCCTGTGTTTGCTTAGACCACTGAGTCAGGTCCCAGATCCACTCTGTGCAAATATTGCACACCTGCTGTATGCCAGGGCTGGGGCACAGTGGAAGGAAACCAAGTGCCTCCCTGCCCCCCCTCGCCCCCGGACATCACAGGTAGACTACTGGGTGCTGAGAGTACAGCCGCCAGGCAAGGGCTCCCAGGAAGCAGGAGCTCCAAGCTGAGAAGCAGCAGGGGAAATCTGGATAGGCTAAGACATGTGCAAAGGCCCTGGGGTAGGAAGGAAAGTTCATGTGGCCCAAGCAAGGTGAGTTGGGAAAGAGTGAGGGGCCAAGGCAACCAGGCCTGGCAGCCAAGAGGGAGCTGGATATGCCCTTTCCTAGCCCCGTTCCAGTGTCTCTCTTGCCACGGCACAACACTTGGCCTGGCTAAGCCCCAGCCTCCCTAGAGTCACCCCGTGACATTTCCAAGAAGGCTTTTGCTCAAGAAAACATCTCATTCAGCCGAGTTCTCTGAAAGCTGGCTGTTGTCCTGGCAACAGGCTCGTGCTGGGCCTGGCTGTACAGCCTGCCCCGCTGCCCACCCCCCGCAGCATCCTGTGGGTCCCACAGGGTCCCACCTCACACAGGGCAGGGCCAGGACAGCCACCTCTCCTGCTCTGGCCGCCAGCCACTTCCTGAGGGTCTGGGTGAAAATCGTCCTCGGGGACCACAGAGGACAGGGAACAAAAGCTCACTCTGGAAACAGGCTGAGGCCCCAGGGCACACCAGAGGGGCGCCTGCGGACAGACGCGTGGACAGACACGTGGACGCAGGAGCCCTCTGCGCCCACCCCCCACAGGCTGCTCTCCTGGGAGACAGAGGTTCCGGGAATGATCCGGAAGTTCCATCTGCCCCCTGGGAACCCAGGCCCATGGGGTGAAGGTGACCGGGGCGAAGTCACGTTAAGGCTCTGAGCCTTGGTGTCCCCTGTAAAAAGGGACGCTGTCTCACTGGAGAGCCCTCCCCATTGGCTCACTGGCTGTGCACTCTGGGCCACCAAACACCTGTCCTGAGTCCTGTGCGGCCCTCACCTGCCCCTGCCATGCCCAGGGACCCCCTGTTCACCTGCACCTCGCTCCTGGCTCCTTCCCAGCTCCCGGGCCTGTGGCTCTGCAGGAGGAGGAGTCCTCCCTCAGCCAGTGGCCTTGGTGCCCCTCCCTGCCAGGTGTCCCCACCAGGATGGCGCTCACTGTGGTCAGGGAAGCGGCCGTGCTTCCTCCAGCCTCCCCTCACCCAGCCTGCAGGCAGCCTCAGAATCGCTGGCCACCGCCCGCTCCGTGATCAGGTGGGGAGTGACAGCTGGCCTACCCCACCTCGGCTTTCGGTGAGAATTAAATGAAGCTGACAAGGCAGCTGGGGCTGTGTCCAGACCACTCTAAGGCCCTTTTTCTTCCAGTACCAGGATGAATACAGAGGCGCTCTCCCGGGAAGCTGGCCCTCTTTGTTTTATAGTGAGGCAGGGTCCCACTGCGTTGCTGGCCTTGAACCCGTGACCCTCCCGCCTCAGCCTCCCAGTAGCTGGGCTGCACTGTGCTGACAACGCCTCCTCTTCTCCTGGCTCTCCGCGGCTTCCTGCTGCCTCTCCTCCATTCCTCCGCCCTGGCCTCTCCCGCCTGCTGCGGCTTCTCATTCAGACCCACGGGGCTGGGGGCCTGTGTCCTGGCGGCTGGGCCTCTGCCCGCTCACTGAGCTCCCTCCAGTCTCCCGCCCTTGCCCGGGGTCTGCGCCTCACCACCGCCCGGCACCGCCTCCGTGGGCATCACCGGCTCACCCAGTGCCCAGCTGGCAACCTGGCAGCTTCCTTGGCCTGCAGACCCTTGGTCACCCAGCAGCCTGGAGAACGCGTCTCCCTGCCACGGCCCTTCCTCCACCCCACCGTCCAGCCAGGCCCCGCTGCAGACAACCTGCCGATGCCCCTGCAGGGCCCGCTCAGCCCCTCTGCACCCAGGGCGCTCCCAGGGCAGCTCCGGCACCGCCTCCTGTCCTCTCCGCCTCTGCCCCCAAGCCCGGCCTTCTGCGCCCTACGTGTGCCCCCTGCCAGCACCCCCAGTCCCTCTGCCACTCCTGCTTCCTCTTGGCTTGGACTTGCCTCCTCCTTCCCCATGCCCCCGGCTGGCCTCGGGCCCTCCTCTGGGCACCCCCAGCTCGTGCTGCCCCCATCTCAGCACCCGTGACGCTGCCTGTCATTAGGGTTCCCAGGTGGAACTCAGGAGCCTGGGGACATTGAATTTCAGATGGGTGGGCAATGTTTTGGTACAAGCATGTCCCTGCAATGTTCGGTTCATACTTTACACTTAGAAAAAACTGTCATTTATACAAATCTCCCATGTAACTGGGGGGCCGTGTTTTATCTGTTGAATCTGGCCACCCCATTTCCCTACCGGACGTGGGCTTCAGGAAGCAGAGGCCACACGCGCTGGCCTGTCAGAGCCTCTGTCAGCACGAGGGTCAGGCCTGAGAAAGGGGCGTGGCCTCGTGGCCTGGGGAAATGTTCCCAAGGCAGGGCCACTGGTCCCTGCCCAGGGCGTCCCAAGCAGACCCCAGAGAGGCCCACAGCCCACCTCAGCCGAGGGACTCGATGCCGGCTTCACTCACCTTCCAGTCTGGGGGCAGCTGGGCTCCAAATCCCAGAGCCGGGAACATCTTGTCACTAATCAGAGAGAGGGGAGGATGGCACTGAGGACACCGGAGAGGACAGCAGCTCCGCCCACCCACCCCTGACCCAGGATGCCACTCTGCCCTCACCTCTCCAGGGTGCGGAGCAGCTGGCCACCATCAGGAGCGCTCTCGGAGCGGCCTGCACCCAGCCCCACCACCCCAGCCCCCGCCTTGAGCACGCGGCTTCGCGCGGCTTCCGCGGCTTCCGCGGCTTCGGCTTCCCCGGCTGCGCCTGTGGCCGACGCGGCTATCAACAGCACGTCCGAGCCAGGAGCCCAGGTGCAGCTTCTAGGTCCTCAGACCAAGGCCCTCAGCCAGGCCGGAATCTGCCGGCCCCAGCCTCGGCCTGCTCATGGCGGGGGAAGTCGCTCCCCAAACCAGAACCCGATCTGCCACTCCAGGCCTTTTGTCACCTACCCATCCCCTCTCCCCAGCCCTGGCCACTGGTTCCTCGACACAGAGTGCCTTCTCCTGCCAGTGTCAGTGTGCTGTGTCCCAGACTGAAACACCTTCCCCGTCTGTTTCCCCAGCAAACTCCTACTTGTCTTTAAGGGCGATTAAGATGGTCCCCTCTCTCTGTGGGCTTCCCCGACCCCCCACAATGCCACTCTCTTGTGCCCCCAGAGCCCCTGCCCCGCATGGTGAACTAGACTCTCAGAATCCAGGGACCTCTCTCCTCTCTCTGAACTCCCCGAGGGCCGGGCGTGTCTCATTGGTCCGTTCATCTGACATATTAGGGTCCTCCAGTTGCCTTGTGGAGCCAGGGGCTGGGACAGAAGCAGGGGCAGAGGGGACCACTGAAACAAGCCGGGCAGGAGGCAAAGGGCTCCAGCTCCATGTCCAGAGCTCGCGCGGCCTTGCTAAGTCTGGACGCCCAGAAGGCAGCTCAGGAAAGGGGTGAGTGGCCGGTGAACGCCGGGTGCCCACAGGACCGTGCGGACAGGGACTTCCGCCTCCCTCGCTCTGCAGGCCGCGCCTCTCTTCATGTGGCCTGGAATCCAGCCACCCCTCGGGCCCTGAACCCCCTGGTCTCGGGCAGGGTGCTCTCTCTCTAGGGCCGGGCCCCGCAGGAGTCCCGAGCCTGTGACCCCTGCTCCTTCCTCCGCGGCTGCCAGGGAGCCAGCCTCCTGGCCATTCCACTCTGACCTGGAGCTCCCAGTCAGTACCATCGGTGACAATGATGCCACCTCCTGTTGGTGGCCTCATCTGCCAAACCCTCCACACGGCTTTCCTCTGCTAACGTTCCACTGGGGACCCGAAGGTCCCCACAAGCATGACGGTGGGAAGAGGCCCACGCGGGCCAGCTGCTCCGTGAAGTTCCCAGCAGGAAGGAGCCCGCGAGGCCAGCAGGTGTTGGTCCAGGAACGGGAACGACGGGGTCCCATCACCCCGAGAGTGTGCAGTTGGACAGATCCTCAGCTGCCCCCCAGGCCGCTATTTCCCCAGCCCTGGCGGGAGAGGCAGCAGCAGTGGGAAACAAGTTCATGGTCCATTCCAGCTCGGTTCCCGACCAGCTGCGTGCGTGCTGGGTGCAGGAAGATCCCAGTTTGGCAGATAAGAGTACGCAATCGGTAATCGGTTAGCAATGTCTGCCACAGGTAAAGGAAGGAAGTAACCATGGGTGTGCCGTGCACTGCACATTCCTGGCTCTGCCAATCTCTGGGTCCCTTCCAGCTTTGGCAAGTGGAGCTGCCCAGGTTGGCTGGAAGCCCAGCTGGCCTTCAGCGGCCCTCTCCATGCTCACCTGTCGTAGTCCTGAATGATCTGCCCCACCGCCCAGATGGCCGACAGGTACTCGTTGGTGCCCATAGGGTTGATATAGTGCAAAGAAGAAGGGTCCAGGGGATTCCCGTTGGAGGCTGTGAAGTCTATCCCAACCTGCAGAGTTAGAAAAAAGGCTACCCAGTGTGACCACTGACCCCAGCTCCCTTTCCCACCCCCAGGGAGTAGGAGAGGCTGATGCGACATGGACAGTCACTCATTTCCCAGCCCTCCTCCCCTGTAAAATGGTCTGAAACCTAGAAACTGGGTGACTGTATCACTCCTCTGCTCTAATGCCATCCATGGCTCCCTATTGCCCAAGCATACAGCCCACTGCCCAGATCTGAAGTAGTCTAACTTACCGCCCCAGAATTTCTTTCCTCCTCACTGTCCCTTCCTGCACAGTCATCTAGTCCCACGTCCAGCCCTTCATTCATGGGAAGCCCTCCTCCTGAAGAGCCCGGCCATCTTTCCTCCCTGTCCAGTCCCTGCCAGGCCCCACTAAGATGCCTCTGCCCACCTCACTCCCAATCCAGGCCACTCTGCCTTGCCTCCAGATTACCAAGGGGCCTGGGGCTGGGTGTTCCTGGCCGTGCAGTAGCCGTCTCCACGGTCAGCTGGGTGCACGGCTGTGCCCTCGAGGACCCTGGTCCAGGGCCGGGCGCACACAGGGCAGGTGCTCAACAGGAACTTGGGGCGGAGGGGTAGACAGGCCCTGGGGCTCTTGCTGCTCTCTCAGCCTTAGGGGATCCCAGCCCAGCCCCTGGAGGGGCAGTGGAGGGTAGTCAAGGATGGCCCCTGCCCAGCCAGGAAGGAAGGAGAGCAGGCAGCGGGGGGAGAGGGCCTCTGGGAACTCAGCCACTGTGTGGCGAGAAGGGCAGTGACCACAGGCACCCCCGCCCTGTGAGGCTCAGTCAGAGGCCAGGGTGGCTGTCTCAGTCCTCGAGGGACCCCTGCAGTGGCACAGCCAAGAGCCTGGCACAGAGGAGGCGCTCAGTGGACATTCGCCAAGGGAACCCACCCATCCAGGACAGGGAGGAGGCCCGGACTCTCTGCAGAGGACAGGCAGAGGAGGCTGGTGGGGTCAGGGGTCACAAGGTCAGCTGCCCGACTCCAAGCAGTCCTGTGATGCCCTCCAGCCGCAGGACCTAGAGTGGTGAGGGACAGCGGGGGGCAGCGGGGAGGTGGACAGAGCCTGGTGCCCAGCAGGCCCCCGCTCTGGGCCTCAGCTATGGAGCACAAGCCAAGACGCCCGGCCCAGAGCCCACGGGGCGTGACCCAGGCCGGCAGAGTGGCACTGCACTGTGCAGACAAACAGCCACTGAACGGCTACTTGGCACCAGGCCCTGGGTGACATGCCGAGGCTGGAGGGACACATGGCCCGCGTGCCCACGATGGCAGGCGGCACAGACAGGGACGAGGGAAAGCACCCAAGATGACTTCAGGGAGGCAAGTGTCCTGCAGATAGCCAGGGGCGTGGCAGAGGCAGAGGGCGTGTGGCAGGTTCCCAGGAGGGTGGCCGAGGGGACAGCCGTGCAGAGCCCTGGAAGGGCAGAGCTGGGCACACCGGGAGGACAGATGGGAGGAGGGGCAGGAGGGGCAGCAGGTGAGGCCGTGGGCCAGGGAGGGGAGGCCCGTGGCCGACGGGGAGGGCTGGCTTCTCTTCTCTCAGCTGTGCCCAGACCTGAGCTAAGCCCCAACTCAGCCCCTCCACCAGGTCAAACCACCTGCGCCCTCCCTACTGGGGCCAGTCCCACCTCTTGCCCCAGGGAAGTCCTTCCTGAAGTTTATCCCAAGTCCCTCATGTTGCAGTAAACCCTCAGGGAAGACCATCGCTGGGGTGGGGGTGAAGGGGGAGTCGGGGAGCCTTACGGTGAACATGAGCTGGCAGCCTCCCAGGATGTAGTCCAGGAAGGAATAGTCTCGGTGTATCTGGAAGAATCAGGAGGGTCAGCGAGTCCCCTGGATTTGGGCCTGCATGCCTCGGGGGAGTTGTGGCTCCATGTCCGGAAGCTTTGTTTGTTTATTTATTTATTTATTCATTCATTTTTTTGGTACGAGGGATTGAACTCAGGGGCACTTGACCACTGGGCCACATCCCCAGCCCTTTTTTTTTGTATTTTATTAGAGACAGGGTCTCACTGAGTTGCTAAGTGCCTCGCCATTGCTGAGGCTGGCTTTGAACTCGCGATCCTCCTGCCTCAGCCTCCCAAAGTGCTGGGATTAGAGGCGTGCGCCACCACGCCCAGCTTATTTTAGTGAATTTTGAAAGTAGGGGAGAGGGTTAAAGGCTGATGGGAAGACAGGAATAAGTCAGGCACCAAAGGAGGATGTGGCTGATGGAGTGTCAGGGACGAGGGCCTGCACTGTGCTTGACCGTTTACAAGGCACTTTTCCGCTGCAGTGTCACAGAGGGTCACGTGACCCCAGCCTCAGAGCTGGGCTCCCGATGAGGAAACCGAGGCCGAGGGCCTGGGACCCACGCTGACAGAGAGCAGCCGGACTCGCCTCCAACCTCAGGCCCCGCGTCCAGGCTCTCCCTGGGCCCCAGGCTGCCCTCCCAATGTCCTGTCCTGTGGCCACCAGATGTCCAGACCACTGCTGCTGTGATTGTCACTGCCCTCTGGCCTCGGTGGCCCGGGTGCCAGAGGACAGCATGCCTTGCCAATGTGCACCAAGTGAGTCTCCAGCCGGGGCCGTGGGGGCTCCCTATGCCCCCAGCTAGGAGCAGCCCAGGAGGCCACCTCAGGCCCGCCTCGGCCTCCACACAGGAAGGTGATATGGGACGAATCCCCTCCTTGCTCCATCTCGTTGACACGCCCATGCTACAGATGAGGAGACCGGGCTACGGTTTAGGCCACAGAGCCGGGATGTGACCCCGAGCCGGACGCCCCGCTGGGGCCCTCCATGCCGCCCCGGCTGGCTCCCCGCGGCCCCGCCCACGGCTCACCTTGCAGGAGCGCAGGATGATGACGCCCGAGTTCTTGTAGCCCTTCTTCTTCCTCTGCTTCTTGGGGTTGATGCACTCCAGCTCCAGCTGCGCCAGGGCAGGAGAGGTCAGCGGGGCCACTGGGGGACGGTCCTCCCCGGAGCCCCCTGCAGTCTGCTGCCTCCTCTGGGGAGCTGCCCGGTGGCTGCACCAGAGGTGGCCAGAGGGTCGAGAGGACCCGTCCCTCTCATGCCTCGTGCTCGCTGGGGCCACCCCCACCCCAATCCTCCATCCCACAGGTGGACAGAGAGCGGGGCTCAGGAAGACTGAAGGTCTTGCTCAAGGTCACGCCGCTGGAAAAGGTGCGGACTGTGAGCCCCGGGATGCCTGATCCCAAACTCCAAGCCCCTCCCCTGGCCCGCTGTCTGGGGGGGTCCTGGCACATGCACCCCTCTCACCGGGACGCCGTCGCGAGCCACGCACATCTGTGACACCGACGTCTGGAACTCGCCAATGAAGTCGTGTCCCCCGTCATTGTCGTAGTCGTAGCACATGACCTGGGTGGGTCCACACAGTCACCCTAGAGCTGTCCCCAAGGTGCCCTCCAGCCCCTTTCAGCTCCTAAGCAAAACCCAGGTCTTCTGTGGTCTCTGCCCGGCTGGCTGAGGGAATCCCTGGACCGCCTCCTACAGGAAGGCCACTGTGACTGTCGGGCGAAGGAGAAAGTGTGTCCACCCAGGAATGGAGGCCGTGGCCTGGGATGAGCACAGAGACCTCCACTTTAAGCAGCACACTAACTCGGCTTCGTGACACCGGAGGAGGAAGCAGGAGTGAGCGTGACCCTCTGCTGCAGGGTCAGGAGAGGCCCTGAGAGGAAAGCACGTGGCCACGTCTCACCACAGCAGCGGCAGCCGCAGGACCAGAACCCGCGACTCCTGGAAGCCCATCTAGGGGTCCCTGCCTGGCCCAGCTGTCACTCGTCCCTCCTGCTCACACCCCTGCCCCTGAGGACGGAGGACTTTTAGAGTGACTGGTGACCACCGTCCTCCCAGGTGACCATTGTTGCTACAGTTCCGGTTCCCAAGGTGTTTCCACGCCTGTGGTCCCAGCTAGAAGCTCCGCAGCCCCCTGGAGGGCTGGGGCAGTCTTAGAGCAGGGGCTCATGCAGGGGGGATCCTGCACAGGGCCCCAGGAGGCCAGGCAGACCAGGGACAAGGACTCGGGGCTCCAGGCTCTGTCCTCCCTCCCCCAGGTTGGGGTTCTTTCCTTCTTAGGAAGAAGGCTCCTGGGATCCCTGGGTAGGCCAGGAGGCCCAAGCTGGCAGGGTGGGGAGCAGGGCCCCCGAGGCCCCCTCACCTGGATGGGCTTCTCCATGTCCCCATCACACAGGGACACCAGTGGCACGGTGAATGGCTTCCACACGGGGTCCAGTGTGTACTTGATCACCTGTGGGAGGGAACGGCTCTGGGGTCAGGCTGGCCAGTGAGGACGGCAGGGCAGATGGGGACACCCACAGGCACACTGCTGGGGAAGGAGGTGACACCCGGGGGGTCTCCCAGGTGCCACCGTCATGCTGAGATGGCTCGGCCCCACCCTGAGTGGTTGGAGGTGGCTGATGGCAGAGCCAGTGTGGTCCCCCCCCCCCCCGTCCCCCCCCCGTCCCCATGCTCCCACCTCAGTCCTGTGCACCAGCATCCACTTGCCGTCGTCCCCCGGCTTGTAGAACTCCAGGAAGGGGTCCGACTTCCCGAAGAGGTCCTGGGAGAGGGGCGTGTGGTGAGGGGCACGGCCCTCCCAGGCTCAAGGGGGCCTGGGGACACAGCCCACCTGTCCCCTCCCCCCTCAGCCTCGGCAAGGTTCAGCTGGAGGCCCGCCCAGCAGAGACATGCCATTGCAGGGTCGTCAGAGCTGCGCCCGCTCGAGACCCCGAGACCCGGAGCCGGAGCCTGCGGGGCTGCAGGAGGGCGCCGCTCCAGCGCAGGCCAGGCACCCGCACGTGTGGCATTTCTTTTAGTGACCATCTGAAAACCCAGAACTGTCCTGCCTGTGGCACTGGAGGGATGTGATGGCCTTTAAAAATTAATGTTGTTGTTATTTGGTACCGGGGATTGAACTCAGGGGCACTCGACCACTGGGCCACATCCCCAGCCCTTTTTTGTATTTAATATTATTAGAGACAGGGTCTCACTGAGTTGCTAAGTGCCTCGCCATTGCTGAGGCTGGCTTTGAACTCGCGATCCTCCTGCCTCAGCCTCCCAAGTGCTGGGATTAGAGGTGTGTGCCACCGAGGAATTCTTAATTCGGAGTGGCCAGTGGGGGCCTATGCAAGGCCTGTCCCCAGAGGACAATGAAGGTGATGGCCAGAGAGGGCTAGGCCACAGGGCGGGGACCCTGCTCCTGGTGGAAATCTTTCTGCTGCCTCACCTTCTTGTCCAGCTTCCTGCCCGCCAGGCTCAGCGTGATGACACGGTTGTCTGACAACTCCTGGGCAGCGATCTGCAAGGTCAGGGGGCCAGGGGGCCGTGAGGGAAGGGTCTGCTCCTTCCACTCCCCCACCCGCCAGGCACAGTGGACACAGGGGGAAGGAAAGGGAGGGGTGGGGCCAGGTGACCTTGGACAAGTTTCTTGTCTTCCCCAAACCAGTTTCTGTCATCTGGAATGAGGAATCAGAAAGTGACGTCATGTGACTCAGGAGAGGGGACATGGGGTGTGGGGGACGAGGAAGCAGAGACTAGACCTGAGCTGAGGGAGAGGTTCTGGGCCAGGGAGCAGCATGACAGGCCTCTGCCGAAGGAACACTAAGGGTCAGCAACTACAGCAACCTCACTGTGCCACCAGGGAAACTGAGGTCGGGAGGGAGGGGAACCACCAGAGTTCCCTCTGCACTCCCCTCAGTTCCAGTGGTCATCCACCCTCCCCGCCTTCCCCAACGATCCGCCATGGTTCTTGGACTCCAGCCAGGCAGGGCTGGACCAGCTGGGGACAGGAAGCTGGTTCTGGAAGCCCTGAGATGAGCGATGGTGACCACAGAGATCTGGGGGCAGGGCGGGGCACTCCAGGTGGCAGGAAGAGCAGGGTGTGGTCTGAGCAGCACCCAGGGTGTGCTGTCAATTCAGCTTGCCTTGCACCCAGGCATTCGCGTGAAGGGGCAAAGAGTCACCGGGGTGGGGCTGCAAGGCTGGGCGAGGGTCCCTCAGCTTTGAACGCAGGAGCCACAGGTGGTGGGCACCGGGGCCTCCCTCCTGCGCCACAGAACACAGGGCCCATCTGGCTACTTGGGCTGCGCCGGGGAACTTCCTCTTTGGGTCTCTTTCCCCTCCTCTGTTAACGGGGCTGCCCTGCCTCGGGAGGGGCTGCGCGCGGGCATCCCTGTGCTGCTGCGCATTGCCGAGAACTGCGCCCTGGAGAGCCCGGCCCTGTGCGGCTTCCCAGAGCCCCGGGGAGGGCGGGTGGGCAGGGCCAGTGGGGTGGGTGCTGGGAGGGAGCTGGGGGCCTCCGGGGAGGAGTAGGAGGCCCCGCCCGGGAGCCGCCTTTGGGGCCTTCCGCGTGGCCCCCAGCGCATCATTTGTGGCAGCCTGGAGCCCGTTGCTAAGAAACCTGTTGCTAAGTTGTAAGTTGGGCCTTTTTACTCCAAACAAAGCTGGTGATTATCTGCCAGAGAAGCGGCCCATTGATGGGGGAGGGCAGCAGCGGGGGCGGGGAGCGGAGGGGGCTGGTACCGTGATGAGGCCCTTCCCCGCGGGCTTGTCATTCATGAGCAGCAGAGGCCGCGTGACCTTCTTGCTGGAGACGATCTGGAGCGGGAGGCAGAGAGAGGCGTTCAGGGAGGTGGGCCGGGAAGAGCCCTCCTCCCCAGGCGCCATTCGGCTGGCCGCCTCCTGCCCGGCTGCCAAACCTTCACCTGCAGAGTCTGACCACGGGAGGCTGCCGGCCACCACTGCCAGCCAATCAGGACAACTAGGTCAGGAGGCACTGGCCAGAGGCCCCTGGCTGGGGAGTGGCATCCCTGCAGTCTGGCTCCACTCCCCTGGCCCGCCCAGGGGAAGGTTCCCAGGCTCCTGCTCTAGAGACCACTGCGGGAGCCCCTCCTCACAAGCCCGGGAGACCCTCCTCTCTGTAAGGGGAGGTGGCCTCCCATTCTTTGTGTGTATTTTCATGGCTTCAGTAGCTAACAACAGGCGCAGGGCTCAATAATCTAGAAAGGTGAAGTGAAGCACACAGGAAAGTTCCCTCCCGGTCCCCACCTGTCCCTGTCCCCTGTGCCCCACCTGCTTCCGGGGGCCTCTACCCTGGCTTCTTGGGTAAAGGCTGTCTTCATGGAGGTCTGAGGACAAACCAGTAGTGGCTGCTCCTGTCCCCTCCCAGGTCTACTCCTGTCCGGGCCCCGTGGACTGTGTCACCTGGCTCCACTGTCCTTTAGCTTTTGGGGGTTCAGCCAGTGGGGCCACCAGCAGGAGAGGAGGAGGACAGCAGGAGGACTGAGGCCTGGAGGAGCCTCGTCACTGCCCTGTCCTGAGGTTCCTCCCCTGGCCACAGCTCTCTCCCAGCACTGGCAGTGCCTGGCGCTGCCTCCCCTCAGGGCCAAGTCCTGGGCGGCTCTGCTGGCCCCACCGGTCCCCTGCCCCTGTCCTTAAGCTGGCTCCTGAGTGTGAACACCCAGCCGGACCCTGGCCGCACCGTGCTTCTTACACAAGAAAGGACACCACGCCCCGTCCAGCCCTTGCTGTTTTAGTGAACACCAGCCCCCGGAAGGCCGGGCCATCTTGCTCTCCACCGGGGCCGCTTCTCACCAAGCCACGGTCCTGCGGCCCAGCCGCCCAGCCTTGAGTGAGACGTGTGGGCGCTGGAGTCCAGGAGCGGAGGAGCCGCTGGGGACACGCCCCCCAGCCTCCAGCAGCTGACCAGGCCTGAGGCCACAGAGTCAGCCAACACAGGACTGCTCTCAGGGGGCCCTGGCTGTCACCCAGATGCTCCAGATGAGGCAGTCAAGGCCACACCTGACCACCTCTAGCCCTGGATGCTGTGGCCACAGGGGACCACTGCGTGGCAGCAATTGGTGGCATTGCATCTGGCTGTCCCTTCAGATGGGCGCTGTCCTGCCCAGCACCACGCCCGCACGCTGTGTCCCCGCCCTGGCACCTGCTGGCTCCCCAGATGGTCTGCACTTGCCCTTGGGGAGGCAGCCAGGAAACAGGGCCAGGGAGAGCAGGTGCCGGGAGAGACCGCCCAGGGCCACTCCAGGGAAGCTGGTGGCACCTCGGGGCTGCCCAGCTCACCGTGCCCAGGCTGCAGGAGAACTGGCCCAGGAAGTCGTGCTCCTCGAGCTGCGTGCTGGACCTGTCCTGGTCAAACAGGGCGAACTTGAGCTTCTGCACCTCCTCAAAGTGGTAGTCGAGGACAAACTTCTTGGAGAACGCAGGGTTGAGGTTGTTGACCGCCGTCTCCGTCCTGTCATACTGGCAGAGGGGCAAGGTGGTGGGAACCAGAGTCAGGGCGGCTGGCTCGCCCCTCTCAGGGTGCCAGAAAGCATTCTGCCAACTCACCAAGCACCGACTCAGTGCCAGGCTGAAGCAGTCACTACCACAGCTCATAGATGAGAACACAGGAGCACAGAGAGGTGAAGTGACTTACCCAAGGTTGAACAGCCAGCAAGACAGGGCCAAGATTCAAAACCTAGATCTGACTCTACTACCCATACTCTTAACCCTTCAGCCCTGGCTCCACTCCCAGGCACCAGGGTGAGAGCTCGGGCCCCGGCCCTGCCTGAATAGGAGACAGAGGGCAAGTTCCCCTCCACATCGGGCCTGCTTCCACTTGTGTAAAATAAAGGAACCTGACTCTCTGTAGTTTTTAAACTTTTTACCTTGGAAGGGACCTAAAAACCACATTTTATGTGGCAGTGGAGAGGAAACAGAAAGAAGGAAGCGGGGGGAACCTGGGGAGCGGTGGGTCACAGATGTCCGCGTCTCCTGCCCCCACTCGGAGACTGAATCCAGGGCCGCTCCCTTTATTTTATTTTGAGACGGTGTCTCGCCCGTGGCCTGGCTGGCCTCACACTTAGGACTCTCTTCCTCAGTCTCTCAAGTCCCTGGGACACAGGTGGGTGCCACCAGGCCAGGCTCAGAGGCGCGTTCCTGGTGCAGAGTCCTGCAATCCTGCAGCTGGGGGCCCTGCTGGACATGGAGGCCGGTGAGGCACGTGCGCCTCACTGTGGGCAGCGGTGCCCCTGGAACAGGAACCCGCCTCCTGGCCTCCAAACACGGATGCCCCAAACCACGGAGTCTGGGTGATGTCTATTTTGGGGCCCGGCTATGTTGATCTTCCTCCCACCCAGTCTGTTTCTAAGGCCTGGGCAGCAGCCACACAAGAGGTCTCGGCCTTGGGCTATTTTTAGCCAGGGTGGCCGGGCTGGGTGGGAATGGAGGTCACTGGGGATGCCGTGAGGGGGGGGCTCCACTCCCTGAGGGGCACGTGGGGCTCCAGGGGTGTGGCACTGGGGACTGCAGCTCCACACATACCTGCCACATGCCTGGGCCACCCCTGGAGATCTGAGACGATCCCACGTCTCATTTACCACTTCCTGCTGCACCACCAACAGACTGGGTGACACAGAAACATCCCTACCCTCCAGGTCCTGTTTCTCTGCAAACAACAGAGGGCGACAACCCAAGCACCTTTTTTTTTTTTTTTTTTTTCAAATCACAAGAAGCAGCCAACATCTACGGGAGGCCTTTGGAAACCATAGATGTTCCTTTAGTGGCCCACCATGGCCCAGTAAAATATTTACTTTAAAAGGAGGCTGAGGGCTGGGGTTGTGGCTCAGCAGCAGAGCACTCGCCTTGCACGTGTGCAGCCCGGGTTCGATCCTCAGCACCACGTAAACATAAATGCATTGCATTGTGTACAAATAAAGTAAATAAAGGCTGAGGCAGGAGGATTGCAAGTTCGAGGCCAGCCTTTGCAACTTAAGGAGACCTTAAGCAACTTAGTGAGACTCTGTCTCAAAATGAGAAATAAAATAGAAATGTAGCTCAGTGGTAAAATGCCCCTGGGTTCAATCCCAGGTACCAAAAAACAAAAAAGATACATTTGAAAAATAAACATACATATAAAACTATGTAGAAGTTCTTCTGATTGTCTTTAGGTTTCAATTAGTGTTCTAAATTGGCTACAGTGAATATAGTTCCCTTTAGGAAGAGGAAACAAAGCAAGTTTCAACACCTGAAAGTGAAGGCTGAGGACTCTCCACAGCCTTCCTAGGGCTCCTGCTCTCCCCAGGCCTCAGGCCCCAGGCTTTCAGCCAGCAGTCCCTGCCCAGGACACCAGCAGGTTCCCAGCTTCCCTCCCCCCCAGCAGGCAGCAGAAAACAAAATCCCCATCCCACAGAGGAGGAGACAGGCTCAGAAAGGGAAAGGCCCTTGTCTGAGGCCACACAGCAGGGAACAGCATTACTGAGGCTGGAACAGACTCTAGGGTCCAAAGCCTGAGCGCTTCATTTCTCAGCTTCTCGCTGACTGTGTGATCATTTAGAGACAAGGGGACAGTTACTTAAAAGCAGAAGGGAGGGGCTGGGGTTTTGGCTCAGCGGTAGAGCGTTCGCCTAGCACGTGCGCGGCCCGGGTTCAATCTAAAGGAAATAAATAAATATTTTTTTAAAAAAAAGCAGAAGGGAGCACTTTATAAAACTGCAAAAGTTCTAACTGTAAGTTACAATCATTTAAAGTATTACAATATAAAATAATAATGGATTATAATAATTTAGGCAATATAATTATCTCAGTATTTTAAATATTCTTAAAGGAAAACAGTTTGAAGAGGAGCAGTTTTCCATGTCACCCCCCCTTGCCGCCCACATGTCCCCGCCTCCAGGCCTGACCCCCTCCTCCCCCCAGGCCGGGCCCAGAACCCGGCCCCACCCCGCCCACCGCCAACACGCGCGTGCAGGGACCTCACCTCCGTCCACCTGCCGTTGTTCTCTGTAAAGAGGACACAGAAGGGGTCGGACTTGGAGGTGACGTCCCGGTCCAGCAGGTTCTGGCCGCTGACGGACAGCTCCACCCTGCACACGCAGTGCTGGGAGCCCAGGGGGGCGGCCCCAGCCCCTGGGGCTCCACCGCCCGGGATGTAGGCCATGGGGGTTGGCGGCGGCAGCAGCAGCTCCTGGCAGTCTAGGGGAAGAGGCTGAGGGTCAGGAGGCCGCCCCTGCAGAGGTCACCGTGGCCTGGCCTGCAGGGGCTGGGGAGAGATGGGGCGCGGTGCCGGGGAGACCAGGCCAGGGAAATGCACCGCAGAGGAGCCTCCGGGAGGCGGGTCGCGTTTGTCTCTGAAGTTTTTGTTTTGGCCAGTCTACCCGTGAGGGGCCGCAGGCCCCCATGTGTTGCTCACATCAGATCAGCAACGAGCCACGGGGGACGCGGGCAGCCCGCCATTCACTGTTCCAGGGACTCCTGGGCTTCTCCTGAGCAATGACCATGCCCACATCTCGCAGCTGCAGGGCCACGTATGACTGCTCAGGTTTCCCTCATTGCTTTGGCCACTAGGAAGCCCACTTCCAGTAGCTTATGCAAAAGGTGACCTTGTTCGTTGTCTCTCATGCTCATCCTGCGTCTCTAGCCCAAGCACCGTGGCTGGGGTCCGGGAAGCACCCAGAGCGCGTCTGTTGACCGAGAGCAGGATGAGTACGTGAGTGAGTGACCGACCAGGCTCCACATTCCTCAGCTCCTGCCCAAGCGGGCCTTGATGGCTAGCAAAGAACCACCTTCCCTCATTCCTGGCTTCCCCAAGTCCTGTGCAGGGCCCACGCGCCTTCTCCTGCTGAGCCTGCAGTCCTGTTTCCCAGAGGACAAGCTGTCCGCTTGGAGCAGGAGTGGAGGAACCAGTGGAGGCGAACTCTGTGTCCCCCATCGCAGCCCTGTACAAAGCCCCTGGCTCCTGGTGCCTCAGTTTCCTATCTGCCCATGTGACACGACGGCACATCCCTTGAGACTCCTGTGGTCAGATTTCACTCTCACTGGCAGATGCCTGCTTAACACAGGCCCACCGTCCAGGTGGACAAGTCCAGTCCTCAGACACTCACCCCGCAAGGGCCAGCTGCCAACGCCTCGCCTCCCCTCATGGTTGAGTGGGTAAATGACCCTGCACTTCCCCAGAGGAGGGAGCACAGATAACATGTCACTTTCACAGTCTCCCGTCCTCATTCAGTCTCGTGGGGCAAGTGGTAACATTGCCCCGTTTTCCAGAGGAGGAAACTGAAGCTCATTCGTCTCCTCCAGAGGGTTTACTGAGCAACTACTAGGTCCCAAGAACTGTACCAGAGCTGAAGATCCTGCAGGAAGAAGACTGTCCTGTGAGAGCCCTGATCCAGCCTGGCGGGACACTGCGAGGATCCAGGACAGCAGCCAGGTCCTCTGGGGAGCTGGGTTTCAGTCCGAGAGTGACGGGATCTGATTGGCCTATTTGAAAGCCTACTCCAGCCTGTGGGGCAAGCCGCTGTCAAGCTAAGGAGCAGCGGCTGCTGTCATCCCTGCAGGAAGGACCATGTCACTGAGCTGGATGCGCCCTCCCCTCTACCCTCGCTGCAGCTGCAGGCCCTGGTCTGCAGGAGGCCAGGCCCCCTCTTCCCTCCAGAGACGTGCCCCCCAGGGCTTGCCCGGCGGGGAGGGGATCTGGACGGTCAGAAGCCAGTCCTCAGCGCCCCCTCCCCACCGTCTGTCCCCAGACCTCGATACAATCGCATGAGCCCAGAGCCTAAGCATGCACTGCAATCTGCCTGCAGGACTTGTTCCTGTCTGTAGAGATCAGTTTCCACCGGAGGACGCGCGGCTCACTCCGCCCTGTGCAGCTGGGGCCAGGGGAGCGGGCGGACAGGGATGTCCAAACTGGACACCTGGCTGTGTGGCTGAAGGCACATGTTTCTGCTCAGACCTGCCCTGGGGGTGGGGTGGGGCAGGATGACCACCATGTTACTGAGGCCCAGAGAGAGGACGAAGCTGCCAAGGTCCTGTGGCCAGCAACGGCAGAGGCAGAGGGCGAGCCAGGTCTCCGGACTGCAGGGCTAACGCTCAGTCTCCCCACCAGGGCGGGGGATGGCTGGGCATCAGGGGGACATTCAGGGAGTCATCCAGGCCACTGGAGTCTGAAGCAAAGGGGGCAGCATGGTGACCAGGACAGCGGTGCTGGGGAAGCCAAGGACGCCCCCCCACAACCTGAACAAGTGCCCAGGTCCCCGAGTGCCAGCCACCAGCTGCTCCAGGCGCACGTGGTCCACACCCCTGCTCACCAGTGCGTGGCTCCGGCTCACCCACCTCCTCTCCACTCCAGGGCCCTTCTGTGCCAACCTGCTGCCGGGGCGGGGGGTCAGGCGCTCACCCAGCCCCCCACACTTCCTGATCCAGACAGACGTGCGTCTGGTCACACAGACACACAAGCCCCAGCTGAAAAATGCAGAGCTCGTGCGAACTCCCTGGGGCCACTCCTTCCATCCCCAGTGGGGGCCACCTCCTGTCCACACCCCTCATCTTGCCTTGGTCACTACGCTGGACCCCAGCCCAGCTCCGGCCTCGTCAGGAGGGCCAGGTCCTGGGGGGTCCCAGCCCACTGACTCCGCCAGGATCAGCTCACGGCCAGCTGGAGAGAGCTGAGGGTGACCGTGGGTGGGGAGGGGCCTCCTCCCCCCCAGGGCGGGTCCCTTATCTGTAACTCACCCTCTGGGAGGAAGCTTCTGGAACCCCGGAATGGGGAGCACATGATGGCCGAGGCTGGGGCAGCCAGGGGTCAGAGTGGCCCTCTGTGCCAGCCCGGCAGCAGGCAGGCCACCGGACCCTGAGGCCTGACGCAACGGAAAAAGAAACCACAGCCTAGGCCGGGCTGCCCCCTCCCCTCCTACCCCAGCAGGAGGCGGGCAAGGTGTCATTAGGGAGGGCTGGGTCTGCCATGCGCATCTGGGCCGGATGGAGGCCTCCCAGGGCAGCACCGCCCCACAGGTAATTTGAGGTTTTCAGGCAGGAGAAGGGGGCACGGGAGCCAGGGCCTGCTAGAGGAGGGTCCTGACTCCTGGCACAGATGGGCAAGGCCTTCCGTGTGACCAGACCCCTGGGAAGCAGCCCGGAGGGCAGGGATACGAGCCAGGGGTCCTTGTTAGAGATGGGTTCGCTGAGGCAAGGCCACGCAGGGCCTGTCATCCCAGGCATGGGCTGCCTCGTTCACCCAGAGGGCATCCCCAGAGCACCCGGGACTACAGCAACGAATAGGCCCTGGGAGTTCAGCCCCCTGAGACCACTGTCCCAGCAACCTGGCTTCCCGTCCTGGGGCAGAAGGGCAGGATCTGGCGCCTCCGGTGCTGAGCCCAGGTCTAGAACATCATGTCTTAGCAGAAACCTAGTGACTCCCTTCCTTGGCTCTTTGGCTTCACTCCCCATCTCACCAGAGCAGCTGAGGTCACCTCCACACAGCCTCCAGCCTCCGCCCTCATCTCCACTACCCCTGCCTCCGCTGGCTGGGCCCCATCAACTCGTGCCAGGCCATGCCCCTTCCCTGGCTCCCCGTCCTCCTCTCGACTCCAATGTGCCCACCTCTCCCTGCCTCAGGGCCACTTGCTGTTCCCAGTGCCAGTGATGAAGGGCCACAGAGGTCAGCTTAAGACCTCGCTAAATTGCTGAGACTGATTTTGAACTCATGATCCTCTGCCTCAGCCTCCTGAGCTGCTGGGATTACTGGCATGTGCCACCCAGTACCGAAAGAAAAAGAAAGAAAGAAAGAAAAAAGTAAAAAAAAAAAAAAAAAAAAGCCACTTAATGTCACACCTCCGAGGCCTTGCCTGATCACTCAGCTCACGTGGTCCTCAGCTACGTGCTGTCCCCTTTACTGACACGGCACTGTAGGAGCACTCTGCATGTTGTCCACAGGCCTGGCTTTGTTATCTGGTCCCCTAGAGCACAAGTCCCCAGGGGAGACCCCAGCAGGAGCAGCTCCTGCAAGCGGGGGGTGCTCCATCCACCGGCGGAGGCAGGAGGGGGCTGGGAGTCTGGGGCAGTCCCCCGCACCTGCAGTCGCCTCCCCTGCACACCTGAGACCACGGAGCTGCTGCCCAGACCCTGGACCCTCATAGCCGCTCCGAGAGGTCTGCCAGGGAGGGGCTCAGGTCCTCTATCACGGCGGGACACGGAGGCCCAAGGGAAGGAGGGCACCTGGGCCCAAAGCCAAGGCTGCCCCACTGACTGGGGACCCAGGAGCAGGCTGCCGTCCAAAGCGGAGGAGCAGCTGAGCTGGCTGGGAGACCCGACTTAGAGGTGGGCAGTGATGGGCAGACAGCTGAGTGGCAGGCACGGGGGGGGGGGTGTGGGCAGACGGCTGAGGGGGAGACCTGGAGGCTCAAGTGGGGAGGAGAGCAGCTGGAAGGTGAGGCAGAGGTCAAGGTGGCCAGGGAGCAGCGGCCCCACTCCTGAGTCTCGGCCAGTGGGCACTGGGGCTGGGTGACTGTGGGCACGCCCCCGGAACTCCCAGTGAGAGGCATCAGGCGCCACCGGAAAAAGCACGTTCAGCTTAGTATTTGTAAAGTGAAAAAGATTCCGCCTCCTGTCAACTGTGGGAAGCAAGGCTTTACAAAGTCTTGCTGGTGGCAGTCCCAAAGACAGGATTTGGTCCTTGGGTCAGTACCACGCAGCAGTTAAGAGCAGACTCCGGACTCAGACGCTGGGGTTTGAATCCCTGGCTCTGCCATTACCTGATGTGTGATCTCAGGCAAGTTACTTGGCCTCTCTGTTTCACCCTCTGCAAAACAGGGGACAATAAACTTGCTTCCTAGGGCGTCGTGAGGATGAAGTGAGACAAGCACTGGGAACACACTTGGGATGATTCTCGCGAGAGGAGGGCCCAGACCCAAACCTCCAGGGACGAGGGGTTCTCTGGAAGCCGGCAAGGGGCTGAAGCTGGTTGAGAAGCTCCAGGCTCCCCTTCTCCACTGGTGGACAGGAGCCGGGTGGCTGCGCTGGTGGCTGGGGCCAAGGAGTGAACAACAGACCCAGAACAGGAACCTACAGGCCTTCCAGGGTGGCCGCCTGCCCTTGGTGCCGCAGCTGCTGGGACTCTCAGGGCCTCCAGAAGACCCTGCTGGGAAGGGGGTGCTCATCTCTAACAGCAGAGCTGCCCCAGTGGCTCCGGCGTGGTCCCCACACAGGGGGCCGTGGTGTCTTCCGGGACCCGGTCAGGAGCGGGCATCCCGGGCACTGCCGAGACCCGCCCCATCACAAGCTCTGGAGGCAGCCTCGTGTGTGTCGGGACAAACCCTCCAGGTGACCCTGATGTGGGCTAAGCATGCACAAATCGCGGGTTGCCGGGCAGCTGGGGGTTCCGAAAAGCTCTGGTGAGCTGAGCCTGCCACCTGGGAGCAGGAAGGCCCGGGACCTGGGCCTGCGGTGTGGCGGCTGCCGGCTGACCCACCCCCGGCGGCTCTCCTTGGCCTAATTAAGCAGATGCTACTCTTGGCCCCTAGACAAGCCCTGCCCACCCAGGGCTAGCTGGTGACACTCTGCTAACCAGAACCCTCGACTAACCAGATAACCAGTCCTCACCAGTCCCCGTGGCTGCTGGGTCCACAGAGCTTGCAGGGGTCTGGGAAGGGTCCTGAGTGCATAGGGGTCTAAACTGCCCCCACCCCATTTCCCAGATGAGGAGACTCAGGAAGCCAAATGGCAACTGATCAGTCAGGGTCCTCCAGAGAAGCAGACCGAGCCGTGTATCAGTGTGCGCAGAGAGAGGCGTACGTTAAGGCATTGGCTCATGTGATGGTGGGCCAGGAAGTCAGGAATCTGCAGGGCAGGGCAGGGCAGGGCAGGGCAGGGCCAAGGCTAGGGAGGCGGGCAGGGCTTCAGTGCCGCAGACTCCAGGGCCCGTGCCTGCTTGGAGAAATCTCCGTCTCTGTGCTGAAGGCCTTCAGTTGGTTGGATGAGGCCCACACATTATGGAGGATAATCCGCTTTACTCAAGTCTTCTGATTTAAATGTTAATCGCATCTTAAAAATACCTTCACAGCGACATTTAGACTGGTATTCAACCAAACAATTGGTCACTGTAGCCCAGCTAAGTCCAACGCGCAAACTCGGCCATCATAGCAACCTTTAGCTCCAGAGGGCACAACAGTAAGGCACTGGGTGAGGTTCTGGGTGAGCCCTTCCTGCGTGTGGGAGCTAGAGAGGCTGGAAGAGGGGGAGGTGGGCGTGGCCACGCTATGGAGAAACAACCATAATAAAAGAGTCATAATAAGGCCAGGCCACTTCCCTACCTTCCCGGCACCCCCAAGCCAGGCACTGCCTCCACCCCCAGTCTCCCAGGCCAATCCCATCCCGACCACAGGAAGGATCCCCATTGGGACTGCCGGGGCTCTGGACACGTTATTTGGTCTCTCTTGTCCATGCAGGGGCAGTCACGGAATGCTAACCACACGGCAGCACGGTCCATCTGCCGAGGCCCTTCCTCTTTCTCCGCTCCCTCCATTTACTCCCCACACTCAGTACAGCCAGATGCGAAAGCTGACAGCAGGGACTTTGGCAAGGACGAGCCACCGGAGCTCTCGGCTTGCCGGAGGGAGTGGAAATCCGTGCCATCACTTAGCAGGGCTGCTCGGCGGAGCCTTCAACAGCTCAGAAACTGCATCCCCAGGATGACCAGCGAGGCCCGAGGGAAACGGTCACAGATGGCCACCAAAAGGTGTGCACCAGAATATCCCCGGCGGTGGCATGTTCCTAATGGCGCCGCCCGGAGCCCCCGCCCATCCCCACCATCAGAAGGGAGGAGAAATAACCGGTGCTTCACTGAGTGGCACACCCTGGATGAGGAATGAGCTGACAGTGGCGGTGGCCTCCACCGTGTTGAGCGAGGCGGACAGGACGGGAGGGGGACAGGCTACTGACAGTCAGGACCCCAGGAGGCCAGGCGAGGCATGACTGACGGAGGCCCGGGTGCTGGTAGCCCAGATGTGCTGGCCAGGGGCTGCCGTCCAGCTGTGCAGGCAGGCGGGCTGCCCCGCTTTCTGTCATTCAGAAATACAAGCCGGGCGCGGTGGCGCACGCCTGTAATCCCAGCACTTTGGGAGGCTGAGGCAGGAGGATCGCGAGTTCAAAGCCAGCCTCAGCAATGGCGAGGCACTTAGCAACTCAGTGAGACCCTGTCTCTAATAAAATACAATAAAAGGTCTGGGGATGTGACCCAGTGGTCGAGTGCCCCTGAGTTCAATCCCTGGTACCAAAAAAAAAAAAAAAAAAAAAAAAAAAAAGAAATACAACGTTTAGGGACGAAAACCAACAACTCAGGGGCCCCTCTGCAGAGCCCTCTGCTTCCCAGGCCTCTGAGGGACAGCCACCTCGCCGCTGCCATATGGTGACCACCAGCTTAGGAAATGCCACCGTCACCAGAGCCCGAAGAGGGGACCACATCTTATTTTCATCTCTGTTGTTCCCAACACCAAGAGGCAGAGACTGGGAGCTAGACAAATGCTGCTGGCCATGGGGAAGAGTGAAAGGTCAAAGGACAAGGACCTGCGGCATCTTGGAAGCCCCCGGAATTACAACGGATTCACCAAATTCCTGGACTTGGGAATTCTGGGACTTGGGAGCTGGGGCTGATGGGAGCCATGGTGAACCTGCCCCCATCCGCCAGCCCCACAAGAACCCTGGCCACGGCCCCACCACCCAACATCCTGGGGGTGGGGGTGGCCCACCCCAAGTTGCCCCTGCTCCCTGGGCCCCTCCCTGCATGCCCGCGGCTCCCCGCTCCCCCGCCAGGTGGCGTGCAGCCCTGGGGCCAGCCTTGGCCCTCTGGACGAGCCGAGGGGCGGCACCCCCCACAAGTCACTTTCCACCTTGGCCAGGCACCGCTGCTGTGCTCTGAAGACACCGCACTCTGCCAGGCAGCCAGGCCATTATGGGGATAAATATAGACGCAGACAGCAAGGCGAGGAGAGAGCAGCAGGGGTCGGACCTGACGTCCCCCAGGGCCCCTGGCTCCTGCCAGACCACATGCCATCCCCGCCTGATCACTGAGCTCCGGCCTGTGGGGAGGGGACCTCCTCTGGAACCCCAGGCCCCACGTTCAGCTCAGTCTTGTGCTTGGCCTGGGGTCTCCCAGGCTGTCACTACAGGGTGACAGGCAGCCTCCCCTGGCCCAGGGAGACCACAGGTAGGGTCAGTCCAGCTCCCGCCACCACTCCCTTCACGGCCTTGACTCATCTGCCAAAAGGGCTGGTGGGACCCTGCCTCCTGCCTCTGCTCCCAGGAAGCCCTGATGGGCACGGAGGTTCTCCAGGCTGCACTGAGTGCTTTGGGGACTTTGGGAGTAGGTCTGGCCAGGCTTAGATGGAAGGCCAGGCTAGTGGAGGCGTGGTGACCACATGGCCCAAGTTATGCAAATGTGGCTTCACTCAAAGGGGGCTCTGGGGAGTCTCAGACATCGGGACACAGCCCGAGTCCTCCCTGTGGTGCCCACCCCCACCAGGGGAGTGCCGCGGGGCAGCAGGTGCCAGCAGGCTCCTAATCCTCTGGGTGAACCCAGGGAGGCTCCTTCCCCTCCGGGGTCTCCATTTCCCTGCTCATTCTAGCCTTGCGGCTGGGGCTACAGACGCCCCTGGTCCCTTGTGGGATGCGCTGGGCTAGTCCCAAGTCCTACCCAGACTCTCTGAGCTCATGCGCCTGGAAAGTCATCAGGACTTGCTCAGTCCCAGAATTCCTCTGCAGACCCCGCTGGTGGCTGTGCCCTGGGTACATCCCTCAGGAGAGGAGGCCCCTGCCACCTTTTCAATGGCTCCTTGTATTCAGTGCCCTCGGGCTGCCCACCCCACACCCTGCCATGCCGAGGAGCCCACCTTCCCAGCCAGCCAGTGGTGGGTCTCTGAGCCCCGGCACCCAGGCAAGAGGCCACCACCCAGGGAAGCAGGCCAACTTCAGGCCCAGGCCCTCCTCGGGCAGTCCTTGTGGACGAGTGCACGGCCAGCTTCTTCCACTCCTGGAGACGGGACTCAGTGCTGACCGGATGTTTCTGCTGCGCGCCAGGTCCTGTTCCAAGGGCTTAGGGCTCCCGGTTACCTCAGGAGATGGGCCCTGCCATTATCACCAGTTTATAATTCAGAGAACTAAGGCAGAGAAGTTTCATAACCCACCTATCATAGGTTGAACTGTTCCCCCATAGATGCCCCCGAACCTAGAACATGAACTTGGTGGGGGATATGGTAGTCTTGGGTGTAATTAGGGAAGATGAGGTCATTCTGCAGTGGGGTGACCCTTAATCCCATGTGACTGATGACCTCAGAAGAGGACAGTGTGAAGATGCAAGGGAAGATGGCCATGTGACGCAGGAGGCAGAGGCTGGAGCCATGATGCTACGTGCCAAGGGATGCCCAAGCCTACCAGGGCCTGCGGTGCGTGGGCAAGGTCCTCTGGAGCCTGGCTCCTTGTCCTGCTTGCAGCCTCCAGCCCCAGAGAGAGGGGATTTCTGTTGGTCCAAGCCCTGCATCCCTGCCCACGGGAGTTGGAACCAGGCCGCCGGCCGGCACCCTGAGTTCTGCTCGCTGCACCCTCTCTGGCTGGTACCCCGGCATGGCCTGAAAGACTGTCGGGCGCAGCCAGAGGGGGCACGGAGGAGTCATCTGCAGGGAGCCGAGTGCACTCTCCCCCGTGTCTTGGAGAGATGACAGCCAGGACACATTGGGCAGGCCAGATGTCCCTAGCTCCTGGTAAGCCACAAAAGCCATCAAGGGAGACAGCAGAGTTGTGGGGGGAACGGAACACTCTATGTCCCCACCCAGGCCTCTGCCTAGGCTGTCCCCTCTGTCCTGGGCACTCGTTCCTTGTTCATTCATCCAAAGACCTCCACTGAGCACCTGCGCGCCCCAGGTACAGCTGGGACGCAGCCATGACAGAGACCAACGCCCTGCTCCTGTGGGTTCCAGCCCATTAACATCTCAGCTCAAAGGTCACTGCCTCCCTGCCAGGCCTTCCTCACTGCCACTGCACGGCCTAGTTGCAGTCCCTGTCTTCACGACTCTCCACTCACCCCGGTCTTCCTGTCTCTTGGTCATCTGCTCATCTTGGTCCCCCACCCCCAACTCCAAGCTCCCGAGCTCAGGGGCCGAGTCTGCCTTGACCATGATTGTCCCCCAGCGTACACAGCACAGTCTTGACCCAGCTCTGCCGCACAGGAAATGGGTGACTGCAGGCAGGAAGGAGATTTCCTGTTCTTAGGTTGCCCATTTCCTATATGCAAAACTGAGGTCAGAGAGGTTAACCGAGAAACAGTCCAGGTCACACAGGGAATGGGTGACTCTCCCCAGTGCACCTCGGACCCCGAGGAGAGGGGCAGGCAATGGCAGCAGGTGATACCCACTCAAGGGGGACATCATCTCCTCCAGCCCCCATTCTTTCAGGCAGGCTGAATCCCACCTTCTCTCAGACACACACCTGTCCCTGCCCCTGCCATGGGCGACTCGGCTGCTCTTGGCTGCCCCCACTCACCCCCCACCCCCGTGCCCCTACCCCCACCCCCCCCGCCCTCAGCATGGCGAGACTGGGATCCCTCCAGGGACTTGAGGGCAAGCTCATAATTCTTCCAGGCTCCCTTCACCCACCGTCACAGACTTCACTTGGCAGAGGCTACAACACAACAATGTTTATTGAGCAGCTACTGTATGCCAGGCTCTGTTCTAAGTGCAGGGACATGGCCCTGTTCTTGTTCTTTTATGGACCTGACACCCTATGGTGAAGGGGGCGGATAATAAACTGAGGTGCAAATAAACAAGTAAGGTGATCTTAGAGAGTGGCAAATGCCTCAAGATAAAGAAAGCGAGGTGATGTCACAGTAGGACAGTGGTGCCATCCTAATTAGTCTCAGCTCAGACCCCAGAGGAGGAAGGTACGGACAGGCAAGTGGAGACACACTTTAAGACACAAAACAGCAATCTCCTCGCTGTCTGGATTGCAAGGCTCCCCTCTCCAGGGAGGGCTGGGGAGGGGCAGGCTGGCCTGGGAGAATCCCAGGAGGGCTCCTGCATGCAGTCACCCACACCCGGCTCGCTGATATTCCTGTGAACAAGGATCGCGACAGCTAATGATCCTTAATGGTTACCAAGTGCTTGCCACGTACCAGTCACGGTGCTGGCACACAGGCCCTTCACCACCCAACTCCAGCCCACCACTACCCTTAAAGAAACACACCATCATTCTGAAAGAAGATAAAGGTATCCAGCATCCAGTCCTTGCTGATTGACAGAGAAACTGAGGCTTCATCCCGACCTCTTCTTAACTTCTGCACCTCAATTTTAAGTCTCCAGGCATTCCAGGTTGGGGAGCCCTTGAAACACCACCTGAGACACCATACTTGCTGCTCACGAAGTGCCCCCCATTCCCTGGCCCCAGTGTCCCGGGAGCCCTGTGAATTCCATCATGTCATAGTTTGCTTCATTTTGCAGATGGAAAAACCCCAGAGCCCCAGGAGGGGGGAATAGCAGGAAGACAGGAAGTCACAGAGGCAAGGAGAACCCAAGCCTCCTCATTCTTTGCACCCCAACCTTCTCTCCTTGGAGAAATCTGTCTGGGTGACCCCTCCCACTCCAGCAGGCTGTGTCACCTGCCTGGGGACAATCCCAGAGCTCACTGGGCCCCCTGCCAGATGGATTACAAAACAACCACTCCTTTATGCTACTGCCCAGGTTCTGGGTGATGAGCCCATTTTACAGATGATGACACAGGGGCTCGGAGGATTGGGGCCATGGTCCTGCTGCTGGTCAGAAGGCAGTGTTCGGAGCCAGGTTTCCTGTGGCCCCCACTGGGGCTGTCCACAGGCAGTCTCCAGCTGCCGAAGGGCATAACCCTGGCCAAATGCCTGTTTTCCCCTGGGCAAAGGGCTCCCCGCCACTTACCAGTACCAACAATCTCCTAGACCCCACCTCCGGAAGCCAGGAGGCCCTGTGAGGGCAGAGGACCCTGGGCTGGGATCCAGGCGGTACCTCTGACCTCAGCTCAGTCCTCAGGCTGGGGGACACCACAACATCCCACCTGGACAGTGAGGTGTGAGGCGTGATCAGATGGTCGCCCCCTCCATCTGCTGCCTGCCTGCCAAGATCAGGGTGACCCAGTCTCCAGGTGGCTCCTGGGGAGCCCACACTGTGTCCTCTCTGAGGCCATATTCTCCAAGGGGGAGGGGCTGGATTCTTGACTCAGCAGCCCCAGTGCCTTCCCTAGGAGGAAGGAAGAGAGGGCAGTCCTCCCTCAGGCAGGTGGGACCCTGAGTCTGGGCTGGGGACTTTTTCCAATAATGCCACCACCACAGAAGCTGTGGATGCCCCAAGAGGCAGAAGGTCTCCACCCCTAGGTGACAGTCCACACTCCTACCTGATCAAAACCTGAGGGCAGATAAAACAAAGAGCAGCTGGGGTAATTTCCCAAGACCCCCCCCCCTCCGCGCTTGTCCCTTCCCCCAGATACCTACAGGTGAGGGAAGAGGGAAGTCAGACAGCAAGAGGAACCCTCACGAGCCACCGCAGCCTGGGTTCCTGTTGCACCTGTGGCCTTGGGCAGATCGCCGCCTCCTTGTGCTGGAGCCCCCCACCCAAGGAAGAGCTTCCAAACCGGAAGGGGCGACGCTGGAGAAGGGGATGGGAAGCGAGAGGAAGAAGGGAGTAAGACCCCTCTAAATTCCGAGAAGCATCAATGCAGAGACGGGGAGGAAGAAAGGGCCTCTTTCTTTCCCTCCCCCACCCCTTTAAACACATAGGTGCCAGACAGCTTTTGCGCAAAAACTAGTTTGCAAACACTCCGACTTCTGGGTAGCTGCCCGCTCCACTCCCCCTCTTCGCTCGCCTTCCGGGGCTGGGGACTGGCCCTGGGGCAGTTCCCGGGGCAGGGTGGGGTGGGGCTGGGAGTAGGGTAGAGGGGCGCGCCCGCAGGGAGCCTGCCCGACCTCACGCCTGCGGCAGCTGCGATGGTGGCTGGTGGGGGGCATCCCACCTTCTGGATGCCACCCAGGCTCCCCGGGGGGTAGGTAGGAGAGTCCGAAACAGCTGGTCCTCCGGGACGCCACGGTCCTCCGCACCCGGCCGCGCTTCCTTCCCCGCAGTGGGGGCGAAGGCGGAGCGCCCCCGCGTGGCCGGGTCGGAGTCCGGGCGCGCGCGGGTGGCCGGGGCTCCCGGCGCCGCAGCCCCCGAGGGGAGGCGGCTCCCTTCGGGCGGGCCGAGGGCGCCCGAGCCGAGTCCCAAGGCCGAACTTGAGCGCTCGCGCCTCGCCGTCCCGCCCGCCCTCGCCCTCCGGGCCCCACTCACCGCGCGTCCCGCGGGCGCCGCCGCCTCAGCACGCGGCGGCCACTGCCCGCGCCCCGGGCCGCCGGGGCATCCCCCGGCGCTGCGCTGCTCGCCGGGCCCGCGCGCGCCGGACGGCTCAGGGCGCTGCCCGCGCGGCCGTGGCCCGCTCGCGTACGCTCCCGGCCGCTGGGGTCCGGTCCTCCTCCCGGGCCGGGCGGCGGCGGCGGCGGCGGCTCGGGCTCCTCCCTCCGGCCGAGGGCGGGTGCGGGGAGGGAAGCGCGAGGCGAGGCGGGCGCTTCCTGGAGGGGCGAGCGCTCCCCCCGGGCGCAGCGGGGGCGCGGTCCCGCTCGGAGCCCGCGGCCCGCGAGCGCTGGCAGTCGCGGGGCGCGAACGCTCGAGGCCCGAACCCGAGGTCCGAACGCCTCCGGCGGGAGCCCGGCCGATCGCGGCGCCGCGAGTTCGCGCCCTCCCGGGGCCTGCTTCGCCTCCGCGGCAGGCACCCCCGAGCTCTGCGCGCTCCGCGCTCGGGGTTCCGACGCGGGCATCGAGGGGTGGGATCCCCGCGCCTGCGGGGCTCCAGGGCGCCGCCCGCGGCCTCGACCCCAGGAGCTGAGCGGCGCGGCGCAGCACCCTCGGGGAGACGGCCCGGGCTCGGTTCTGGAATGTTGGAGCAGCACTAGGACCGCAGTGTTTTCTTCCATTTTAATTTTTTTCTCTTTCAATAGCATTTTCTTGCCTCTAGAGACTGGGAAGATGACATATGTCTGACACAAACGATAAGATAAAGACGATAGGAATGGAGCTTGGGGCTGGTCAGCTGAGAGCAGCTTGGCGTCTTTAAGGCCCTGGAACAGAGGCCTCCCCTTCTGTGAAGGCTGTCTTCTAGAAAAGCCACCGGTTCTTAAGAAATGAGTCTGTTGCTGGGCACTTAAGCTGCTAATAATCACTCGGTGGCATTTATGGGCCCTTTGGGCAAGTTTACCACCAGGGAGCAAGTGCAGCGGAGCCTCTATTAATCAGATTGGGGGAGCAGGACTGTTCCAGGCCACGCACAATGCCCTTGCCCTGGGGCGCAAGGACTGGGCGGCAGGGTTAGACCTGGGCTTGGGTTGTGGGTTTCCATTCCCGGCTGGTGAGGGTTAATGGCAGAGCCTCACGCTGGAGCCTGTGAACCTCCCTCCGTGTCTGAGTCACTGGCACTTAGCAGCCTTACAGGGGCAGCCACCAAACCACCCCAGGCTCTGAGCTTTGTTCTCTGCCTGCCTGGCCTCTGGCACCCTCCCTCTCTCCAAGCTCTCTTTACCTTTCTTGCTCATGAAGTTGTCAACGCCTTTGCCCAGATCTGGGGTTGACCATCCGGTGGGACTTCTTAGAGCCAGCTCTAGCCCAGCCTCCTCTAGGAAGGCTCTCCTGGTTGCCCCGGCCCCCAGCATCCCTTGCTTCTTGGAGCTGGAGAGCGCAGGGATGGGGTGTGCAGTGGTGAACCAGATGGTCCCTCCCAGTTGCTCACCTCCCGGGGGCAAGTCCAGGGCCTAGGCCGTCGTATTACTAATTGAAGAGTGCAAAGATGGAGGCAGGGCGGCCTAGAACACAGCCCGGCCGTGGAGTTGGCAAAGGCCAGGGCACGCGGCAGTTCTCAAGAGAAAGGAAGACATCTCCGTGCACAAGCTCGTGCATGGACGTTCACAGCAGCATGATTCACAGAAGCCCAGAAGTGGAAACACCCCGATGGGCAAGAGTGATGAATGGAAAAGGAAATGCGGCACGTATAGCCAGACAGTGGCATAGTATTCAACCATGGCAAGGGACGGACTACTGCCACATGCTGCAATAGGGACGGGCTTCGAAAACGCCAAGTGAAAGGAACCAGCGACAGCAGACCACACGTTCCATGATTTTATTTAGATGAAATGTCCAGAATAAACAAATCCGTAGAGACAGAAAGCAGAATCATAGTTGTTTGGATCTGGGAGGAGTGGGGTAGTGCTTGCTATTGATACAGGCTTTCTTTGGGGGTTGATAAAAAGATTCCAAAATGAGCGGGGCATGGTGGCACATGCCTGTAATCCCAGCACTTGGGAGGCTGAGGCAGGAGGCTCGTGAGTTCAAAGCCAGCCTCAGCAATGGCGAGGCACTCAGCAACTCAGTGAGACCCTGTCTCTAATAAAATACAAAAAAGGGCTGGGGATGTGGCCCAGTGGTCGCGTGCCCCTGAGTTCAATCCCCAGTACCACAAAAAAAAAAAGATTCCAAAATTAGATTACCGTGATGTCTGCATAACTGTAGATACCTGCTACTGACTTATACACTTTAAAAAATATATATTTTAAATATTTTTAGTTGCAATTGGGCACAATACCTTTATTTTATTTATTTATTTTTACATGGTGCTGAGGATCAAACCCAGGGCCACGCACATGCGAGGCAAGCGCTCTACCACTGAGCCACAACCCCAGCCCGACTTACACACTTCAAAGGGCGAATGTCTTGGTATGTGAATTGTCTCCATAGACGGTCTTTAGAAAAAATAAAACAGGGATCAGTGAAGGAGCCCTAATTAGGAAGGGCTGTTGTAGCTAGCTGGAAGCCATAAGTTCCACCTGATATGTATGTGACGCACCTGTAGGCACCCGCAAACCTGAAGGTATATAACCAGGTGAAAGCGGTCCGAGTTAGGAGAACGGAGAATTCAGTCAGCCGGGCAGTCACTCGGTCGGTCAGAAGAATCAGAGCGGCCAGAACGTAGGCAGAGCGGTTACAGAAGAGAAACCAGATAGAAGACAGAAGAGAAACCAGATAGAAGAAGTAATGACTGGTCAGAGTTAGGCCGAGACTCCTGAGGAAGACAGAAGACAGAAGAAAGAAGAAGGAAGAAAGAAGAGAGAAGAAAGAAGCTCTAATCTCTCTCTAAGCTAAGCTCTAAGACAAGAAGAAAAGCTCGCTCTAAGCTAAGCTCTATCTTTCTTTCTCTCTAAGACTCTAAGCTAAGAAGACAAGAAGAAAAGCTCGCTCTAATCTTTCTCTCTAAAAATCTTTCTTTCCCTCTCTAAGCTCTAAGAAAGTAGAAGTAAAAGCTCGCTCTAATCTTTCTCTCTAAAAATCTTTCTTTCCCTCTCTAAGCTCTAAGAAAGTAGAAGTAAAAGTAGTAAAAGCTTCACTCTGCCTCCGAGAGTTTTTCCTCCCGGTTTTCGGTACCAGGCAGCTTACAGATCAGGAGAGCCCAGAGGTCAGTAGGTGAAGGCCAAGCGTCCCTGGTGGCTTGATATCACACACTGTCCTTCGCCGTGCACAGCACAAGCCTGCAAAATGTGGAATGAGACCTTCCCTTGCCCTGGCTGGGAGCTCTCTCTGCCTTCCCCTAAATGAGCCCCTGTCCTCTTAGGGCGTGTGGGTGTGTCAAGGCCTGCCATCTGGGTGTTTGTTTTCATTGTCCATGCTGTTTGGACAAACAGAATTGGCAGGGTGGCCTTGGGTGTGATTGTGAATGAAAGACACCTTGGAGAAGTGCAGTGACTCAGACCTGTTCGTCAGGACCTGGCTGAGCCCGGGGAGGGTGGGTGTTGAGGTCACCCGAGCTGTGTCCCCAATCACCCCAAACCCTGTCTCATAGGAGTCAGACGGGCTCAGCTAGCTGCAGTTCACCCACAGGTTTCTCCAACGGCACGTGTGGCCACTGCTACTTCCTTGTAGCCCAGCGCTGGGCTCTAAGAGTGAGCAAGCCAAGAGAACAGGGTCAACACTTCATCCTCTTCCATGGGCCCTCTCCTGGGATTTCACACATTGTCACAGAGGAGTGTCACTGTCCCATAGTAGGAAAAGCATATGGGACGGGAGATGCTGTGATGGTAGCGGTTAGAAAATACCCCCTGCCCCAGGAAACTGATGTAGGAACAAATCTGTGACGCGGTCCTGCCCCCAGGGCTCTCCGTAGAGGCAGGTGCGACTGATTCTGGCCACATCCCCGGGGGGCGCCCCGTCCTGGGGGGAGGCCACTCAGCGCTCTGGGTGTGCTGCCCTGTGTGTGAGCGGGCAGGGACTCCGTGTTTGCTTTGTGGGATGGCCGGGAGAATCCAGCGAGAAGGAACCAGGCATGGGCAGACGCTGGGGCTGGTGCGTTATTGCTATTTATGATGCCAGGGTCGTGCCCACTCCGATCAATGCAGGGAGGGCACCCTTGTAGGATTGGGACAGCAGGCCTCGCCGGCCCCTCCAGCCATCCCAAGACCTCCGTCAGTCAGTCCTAGGCCCACACGGGGGTATAGGCAGTAGTGGGCTGGGTGCTGCTGCCCCCCGCCCCCCCCCCCGCTCTAACCCAGGGGACCCAGGTTCTCTGGGACGGCCGGCACCCCTTCTTCTCCCTCCTCCCCAAGTCAAAGGTCCCTTTGGGCAGCCAGGGTGGAGTCGGGGTGTGGGGGGCATAAGTTCACCAAATGTGGTTTCCAAGAGCCGGGGAGGAGGGTGCTGGTGGCCTGGACACACACCAGGTAGGGTGGGGTCTTCGCAGGTGCAGCTGGCCGGCAGAAGGAGCGCCAGCTGTCAGGGCTGCCTGGGCCCCACCTGGGAGGACCTTCACCAAGCCAACCACCGAACGGTCTTTGCAGTGAGCTCCAGATGTGTCCAAAGGGCATGCCGGGCTGGAGCCACCATTCCTCAGGCCCGGCAGAAGCAGGGCCCAGGCAGGGTGCACAGCCCCTGCATCTTCCTGGAGTCCCTCTCCCTCAGGGGCACACAGACCTGCAGGCCAGTTGGATCCCCAATAGTCCAGGACCACCCGAGGTCCTCTTCACCTTTTGGATCCAGGGTTGGAATCTGAGCCCCACTAAAAACTCCCTGTGTGACCTTGGGCAAGTCATGCACCCTCCCTGGCCCCCAGTTTTCTCATCTGTAAAATGGGGAGACTGTTGCTACGGTTGTGATGGGTCTAGAGGTCAGAGATGGTGATTCTCTGTAGAAATAACCAAGGAATCCAGAACTCTCCCCAGGAGCATCAAGAAATTAGCCATAAGGTCATCATTGCAGCTGAAGGAAATAGGCCCTGTGCCTTGTCTCATTTGGCTCACGATACAGATGAGGAAGCTGAGGCAGCACCAAGGGTGTCACAGAGTCACAAAGGCCTGATTCAATGCAGGTGCCGCCAGTCACTGATCCTGTGCCTTCAGGAATGTTAGAAAAAGCCTGTAGTTCTTGGTGTCCTCCCTCATCTGGGGAGGGAGGGTCACTAGAACACTCAAGACAAAATAAGAGGCCTAGGTGTAAAGGCGTGTCCAACCCCTCCACGGGACAGCCTACTCTGGGGTAGTGGCTCTCCCATGGCTGCAAATCAGAAGCACTCAGGGACTTTTCTAAATGCTGTTTTAGTCTTTTGCCTGGTGCTGGGACGGAGCCCAGGGCCTCACACTCTAGCACTGAGCTACACCCCCAGCCCAATGCACTTATAAAAAGCTCCCCAGGTGACTCTGCTGCATAGCTGGGGTTGCCGTCCCCTCCCATCCCTTGGGGGAGATTAAGAATCCTAGGCCCTGCCCCTGGGCGCTGGACCAGAATCTACCTGTCAGAGCCACTCAGTGCACATTATAATTTCTGTCACTGCAACTTCCTAGCTTGGGAAGCACTGGCCTGGACAATGGATCTCAGACAACTGGGGGAGGATTAGGGCGGAGAAGCCAATTGAGAGGCGGCCTCGAGGCCCTGGAGGATGGGAAGGGAGACACTGTGACTCCCCTCAGAAAGATGGAGTAGACCTGGGTGCCACGGGCCCCATCACTTCCTCGGCTTACCCACAGACTGGCCACACTGTTTTGATGGACATGCTGACTGGCTCACAGCCCTATTGTCCTTTGAATTTTATTTCATGTATGTATTTAAACGGAACCTACTTCGGGCAGGGAGACTGGACCCCATTAATGTCAGACAGAAAATCAGTCAAGGCCTCCAAGGAGGTAGGGGGCAGGAGAGGCTGTGTCTTAACACAATCATCCACGAGATTCCGCACCAACGTGACGTGGGCCTCCAACTTGGCATCAGGTCCCAGGAAGGGGAGAGGGAATTTGGGGCCTGGGGTTTTCAGGTACACTTCTTGGATCTTGCGCCTGCTGACTGCCTCCCCCATGACTAGTCTGGTGGATGGGGCCACTTGGTGCCAGTTGTGCCCTGACCTGGCCTGATAAGGATGTCCCTGTGCGACATGTGGGCGCTTGGCACTCGGCCGGAGGACTTTCTCCTCCTTGGCAGGAGGCCGGGGACAATGTGGAGGGCGGCAAAGGTCAGGACCAAGCTATCTGGTGAGCCACAAGCAGGCTGGGACACCCCAAGCTCCTGGCCAGGTGGGAACAGCCACCACATCCGTCACCTTCGGGATCCGGATGAAGAGATCTCAGGGGTTGCCAGTGGGCTCTCCTGCCCTCCTGTGGCGCTCAGCTGTAACTGCACCCTCCCAGCCTGGCTTTTCTTTTCTTTTCTTTTCTTTGTTTTTTTTTTTGGTACCAGGGATTGAACTCAGGGGCACTCGACCACTGGGCCACATCCCCAGCCCTCTTTTGTATTTTATTAGAGTCAGGGTCTCACTGAGTTGCTAAGTGCCTCGCCATTGCTGAGGCTGGCTTTGAACTCGCCATCCTCCTGCCTCAGCCTCCAAAGTGCAGGGATTACAGGCATGTGCCACGGCGCCCGGCTGCAGCCTGGCTTTTCACTTTACCAAGCTCCCCTTGCTCCAAGTCAGAGATGGGGTGCTGTTATTCTGTCATTTGGGGCATTTTTCCACCCCATATGCTATTCAGCCCTAAAAGGGGAATGGAACTGGCATGTAACCAGTGCTTCTTTCTTTTTTTAAAAAAATATTTATTTATTTACTTTAGTTGTACACAATGCAATGCATTTATGTTTACGTGGTGCTGAGGATCGAACCCAGGCCGCGCACGTGCGAGGCGAGCGCTCTGCCTCTGAGCCACAATCCCAGCCCCCAGTGCTTATTTCTTGTACCAGGGATTTTGCACACCTGGTTCCCTGACCTCATCAATGGTCCTGTGTGTGTGTGTCTCTGTGTGTGTGTGCGAATGTGCATGTGTGCACACCCAGAACCAGGCGAGCTGTGAAAAGCAGGGGCAGGGCGACGGGGCGTTGATAGAATCGGGAGTGGTGGGGACTGCGGCAGCCTGAGGGCTGTGGGTCCCTCCAGAGGGCACAGCCACGTGGCCCCAGCAGATCACCCTCGAGTGGGAGGGCTAGAGCAGCACTGGGTCTGTATGTCACAGTGACAAATTTCAGATACAATTAATTTATAAAAGGGTTTAATATGATGCAAGTCAGACAAAAACTGTTAGGTATCTTTACCATTGCGCACCTCTGGGGCACCCCCCTGTCGCAGGTGAGGTCTGGAGAGAGGAGGTGCCTTGCCTTCCGTGGCGTGGCCATCCAGGGACAGAGTCTGAACTTGAACCCCTGTCTCCCGACTCCTGAGCCAGCACCCTGCCCCCACCCCTGTCACCTGCTGTGTTCTCCAGTCCCTGGGGCGGGGGCGAACCACTTCTCACCTCTGTGGGGTAGCAGGGAATGTCAGACTCAAGCTAGAGGCTGCAAGACCATCCACGTATGGTATCCATCAAACCTGACCACCCCTGGGCCTGCTTGAAGTCACAAGAATACTGTGGAGCCCCAGAGACTCACCTGGACCCTGAGGTAGTGATGAAGGCAGCAGCCTTGCCTAGTACCCTTGGACCTGGCCTTTCCCCTTAAATAGGGCAGAATGGGCCTGCTCTCTCCCAAGGTCAGGCTGGCTCTACCTGGACCTGGGTCCAGAGTCCCCGGAAACCCAGCACTGAAGCGGGCAGGTCACCTAGTTTACAGATGGGAGCATGAGGTTGGAGGCGGGAGGGGATGTCCTGGCCAAGTCCCTAGCTTGGCCCACAGCCCTGCCCTTGGGCCACAGGGCCAGACCGTACTTAGATATTAGATATTCTCTCCCCAGCTCCGGTGGGGGTCTCTTACTGGAGCAGCTGCTCTGGAAATGCAATCTATAAATAGATATTTGCTTTAAAAAAGTAATAAATTGGATCTTGAGCTGGCCTGAGGCTATCTGGCGGCCATGCATCCCGGGATGTGAGCACTTCTCCTGTGCCATCTGTCTGTCTCCCCAATCATGTGTCCTGACACTTGTAGGGCTAGGACCCATGCCATTGCCACGTGACACATGACAAGTTCCGGGTAGTGCCACATGCCAAGAAGTCACGCATGGTCTGTTGTGTGTGGCCGTCCATGTCACAGATACATCATGACACCCTCGCTATGCCACATGGCCCCACTGGTCACACAGCATCCTCCTTTGGCCATAGCAAGTTCCCAGTCCCCAAACATGTCCTCCCTGAGGACATGCAGGACAGACGTGCCCCCTCCTCTGGTCCAGGACGCAGGGCGGCCCGCTGAGGCTTGTTTGCTGAGCTCTCTCTCCTGGAGGCGGAAGTTGGCGTTGTTGGCATCGCTTGCCGGGTCTTCAGAGGGCCATCAAGTCCCCCGAGGGGCCTGGGGCCGCTTGTCAAAGAAGGCGAAGTCCAGCCTGGGTTCCTGGCTCTGCAGGCGCTGGGCCACGCCTGCGGGGACCGGGTTGTTCCAGAGGCTGCGGGACAGAGGCGGGCATCAGCACCCAGAGCTGCCCCTCGTCCTCCTGCCTCCGCTCTGTCCTGCCTGCAGGTCGGGGAATCAAGGACCCAGAGCAGAAGAGCCGTGCCCAGTCGCCCAGCAGAGGCAGTCCAGACCGGCATGGCTGCCTTAGGGAGACGGTGTCCCCACACCCACGTCTGACTTCTCCCGTCTTCTTCCCTGGGGGGCTGTGGTCCCAGCCAAGGGCACGCTCATATGACACATTTGTGCAAATAAGGAAAATGCTCCCCTTCTTCAAGATACTTCATGCCATTTTCTGAACTTGTCCTAATAGATGGATGTTGGTTGAACATGACACTTGACCCCATCTACTGCAAATCTAATATGTCTGCGACGTAAATGAAGTCCTTATGTGCAGTGCCCTTGCTCAGTGAGTAACCTACTCAACTGTAGGTGGCGGTCATGACAGCAACCACCTAAGTGCTTCCTGTGGGGCAGGCTCAGTGCTTCACAGGCTCACTTAGTCCTCATGACTACTCTCTGCGGTAGGTACCGCCATTATCCCCATTTTATAGATGAGGACGTTGAGGTTCAGAGAAGTTGAGTTACTGGTGCAGAGTTAACACAACTGGCAAACAGCGGAGCTGGGATTGGATCCAGGAGCTGACTGCCAGGGTCTTGGTGACTGGTCTAAAGCTCCTTCCACAATCCTCGACCCACGCCCTGCCTCTTCCTACAGGGAGTCCCCTTAGATTGTGGGGGTTGATGTGACCTCCCACCCACACCCTGCCCTCCAGGCCTCTGTTACCGGATGACTTGGATGCCAGACCCCTGGGCCAGGCCTTCCGCCAGGAGCCAGGCTCCACAGGCTGTGATCCGGTTCTTCTCCAGGCTTGCCAGGGGACAGCAGAAGAAGAGGGGAGAGAGAGAGAGAGAGAGAGAGAGAGAGAGAGAGAGAGAGAGAGAGAAAACACACGGGCTGAGCCTGGGGGAGGGGCTTCCCTATATCTCAGGCCAATAGGGACACGCCCACCCCACACGACCAAGTACCACAGTGGCTGGTGCAGCAGGGCGGCTGCAGGCTAGATCCCAGGGAGAACTGAGCTTGGCAGGGAGTGGACCAGAGTGCAACTCAAGGGGGCTTCCTGGGAAGCAAGGGACTGACCCAGTGGCCTCTGGGCTTTCCCGGGACGCACTTTCCCCCCTCCCCCCGCCCCTGCAGCCCTCCCCCCCAGAATGCGCTCCTCTCATACTCTACTCTCTTCAGCCGGCCCATCCGGGGCAGAACCTGGGCCAGCTCAGCGGCTGCCTCATCCCCGAGAAGGTTCCAGGACAGCCTGCAAGGTAGGAGCGGGGAGGAATCAGCAGGGGGGGGCGCAGACAGTGGTGGGAGGGCAGATGCAGGTGAGGCCACCTTCCCGTGGGGACGCCTCTGGGCACGGGTGGCTCCTTCCTCTCGACCCATCCCCTATTCGCCAGCTGGTCTGCCCACAAGAACCCAGGCATCTTAAGACCGGCTGCCCTGGGATCGCAGGGTGGTCAGGAGCTCAGCCACGATGCCCGATGCCGGCTCCCACCACGCCCGCGCCTCCTGGCCATTCTGCCACCCACCCACCCCCCCAACCCCGTGCACCTCCTGTATCATTACGTACGTTATTGTCATGTTTTTCTTCAAGTCTTTTTTTATACTTAAATTTATCTTTTTTTTTTTTTTTTTTGGTACCAGGGATTGAACCCAGGGGCGCTTAACCACTGAGCCACACACAACCCCCCTCCCCCCCCACCATTTTGTATTTTATTTAGAAACAGGGTCTCACTGAGCTGCTTAAGGCCTTGCTAAATTGCTAAGCCTGGCTTTGAACTCGCAATCCTCCTGCCTCAGCCTCCCAAACCACTGGGATTACAGGCATGCCCCACCATACCTAGCTAAGAAATTAATCTTTTTTTTTTTTTGGTACCGGGGGTTGAGCTCGGGGGCACTTGACCACTGGGCCACATCCCCACCCCTTTTTTGTATTTTATTTAAGAGACAGGGTCTCACTGAGTTGCTAAGTGCCTTGCCATTGCTGAGGCTGACTTTGAACTCGCGATCTTCCTGCCTCAGCCTCCCAGTGCTGGGATTACAGGCGTGCGCCACCGAACTCAGCTTATAAGAAATCAATTTTAACAGGAAATGTCACTGCTGCCATTGGGAACCCCGTGTGAAGGACCCTACGTAGAAGGCTACCTACATGGGTAAGTACAGTACAAACAGTGGTGTCAATTTCTAGCTGGGACCTTTGTCCTTCCTGAGGTGCTGGGTCTGTGCCCTGCTCCTCTTGGTTCAAAGGGAGCCTCAGGGGCGTGAGCTAGCCCTGCCTGAGACAGCCTCTCTGGTGTAATGAACAGGGTCAAGACCTTTAAGATGCAAACCAGCATCCTCTTGTGATCACTTGTGGCCTCTGTTTTTGGAGGTGGCATTTCCTTCCACACTGTGGAAGGGTCCCAGGCTAGTCCTGGCAGTGTGATTGACAAGGGGGAGCTGGGTCCAGCGGGCACCGCAGGTGAGGGGTCAGGGTGTCCATTGGCTCAGGCTCTCTGCACTGCCAGTGCTGGGAGAGGCGGCTCCCGAAGGGAAGCTCAGAGGTAGAGACCCTTCAGAGATAGCTGCTGCCCCCCCCCCCCCCCCCCCCCCCCCCCCCCCCCCAGACAGGAGGAGCCAACGGCTGTGCCCAGCACCACGAGGCTCACCACATGGTGGAGCTCCTACAAGGAGAGTTTAAACAAGAAGGATCTTCCCCAGCCAGAGAGGAGAGACGGGCCCTGGGTCACACAGCGCCCACCCAGACCCCGGGTCCCCGCTCAGGGCTCCTCCCAGCACTCACAGGATTTCTTCAAGGGCTGGACACAGTGTGAAGCTGGCGGCGAGGCCCTTGGCGGCCTGGTTGTCGATGTCACAGGAAACCAGGCTGGAGGGAGGAGGGGCGGGAGGAGGGGCGTCTGGGTGGGGGGCAGCTCTAGCAGGACCCCTTGTCGGGCAGTGGGAGCTGGAGGGAGCCTCCTGCCCAGGCCCAGGGCTGGTTGGGAGTCCTAGGAACGTGCCCCTCTCTTGTCCCTCCCACGCCCATGCCAGAGGTCTCTGTCACGTCCAAGGCCCTCCTGGTACCAGGCTGCGGCAGAGCAGGCCCCCCGCGCAGGCCCGGCGGTCAGCGAGGGCTACTCACTCTATCCTCTGCAGCTGCGGGAGCCCCTTGTGGAAGTGTGGGAGCCCTCTAGCCAGGCTGTTCTCTGCCAAGCTGGGGAGCAGGGGAGACCCTGTGAGATGAGCCCCCTACCCTTGCTGCCCCCGCCCCAGCTTGGGCGGCACCCCCTCACCTGATCTCTTTCACGTGCGGGCATCCGTCCAGGGCCTGGCCTAGGCTCAGCGCCCCGTCTGGACCCAGATGACTGGAGGGCAGGCTGGGGGAAGGGGGGAGCGACCGGAGCCTGGGGACCAGCTGTGTGGACGGGGGCCTTGCCAGAGCCCCCTCCCCTCGGCTCCCTCTCGGCCTGCAGCACCCGACCTCTGGCTTTGGTTAACCACAGCCCCAGCCCCTCTCCACCTGCACCTTGTGGGCAGGTGTCAAACGCCCTGGTGTTGGGGTCTGAGAGCCCAAGTTCAAGGCCAGCTCCCCCCACTTCTCCAGACCTTAGCTCCCTTCCTGAGATGGAGCACGTGGCCATTCCAGCCCCACAGGGCTGCAGGCCATGCTGGGGCACCCCTCCCACACAGCACTTGGCTGACACCCTTGTCCCCCCTCAGAGATTGGCTCACAGGGCAGGCTGAGCTGGGGACATTGTATTGTACTCTTTTTTTTTTTTTTTTGGGTACCGGGGATTGAACTCAGGGGCACTCGACCCCTGGGCCACATCCCCAGCCCTTTTTTGTATTTTATTAGAGACAGGGTCTCACTGAGTTGCTAAGTGCCTCGCCATTCTGAGGCTGGCTTTGAACTCACGATCCTCCTGCCTCAGCCTCCCAAGTGCTGGGATGACAGGCGTGCGCCACCGCGCCCAGCTCTATTGTACTCTTGTTGAAGATGAGGAAACTGAGGCTCAGAAGGGGCTGGGGCTCACAGGGACCGGGCAGGCGGCAGGACCCAGACTAGGCTGGGTCTCCCGACTTCCCTGCTGGACACCAAAGGCCGGGGAGCAGCAGGCAGCCCCGAACGTGCTGTGGTCTGGTCTCAGCAGGGACCCCCGTTGCTCCCAGGGTCCCCTCCCTGCTGTCCCTACATGCACTGGTGGGGAGCACTTACTGCAGGACCCTCAGGTGTGGGGGCAGTCCCTGAGCCAGCTCCAGGGCAGTGGGGTCCCCCAGCGCATTGCAGCCAAGCCTGAAAGAAGAGAGAGGGCATGCTGAGCCTGGCTGGCCCGTCAGGACCCCTGTGGGCCCCTCCGGGGACAGGTGGGCCTGGGGGACAGCCACCAGGGCAGACTCACCCCAGCTCCTCCAGCTTCCTGCACAGAGCGAGGGACTTGGCCAGCTGCACTCCCCCAGCCAGGCCAATGCCATTCGCCGAGAGGCTGCGGGTGGGGACAGCCATCAGATCCTGACTCCTGTCCCACATCCCACCCATCTGCAGGGGCCAGGAGACACCCTAACCCCCGCCACACACCTTCCCTGCTTTGCCAGGTGGGGGCTCCAGGTGGGCCTGGCTGAACGCCAATTTCATGTGGGCTCTACAGTCCAGAAGGACCCAGCGAGGGGGGTAGGGTGGGCTAAGGTCCCCCAGTCAGAGGCAGGAGGTCCCCTGTCCCACTGCCCAGACACTGAGGTGGGTGGAGGGGAGATTTTCCAGTGCTGGCTGAAACCAGGGGCTGGTGTCTCCTGGGAGCAGGGGTGACCACCATGGGCCCCTCCTCCCAGCAGGGCTGGCCACTCACTCTATCTTCCTGAGCTCAGGCAACTCAGGGAGGATGGCGGCTAGGTGCTGGGCACCGGCATCTCCAATCGCATTGTGGCTCAAGCTTGGGGAGCAAATGACATGTCAATCAAAACCGTCGCCTTCCACGCCCTCATCTTGTCCATACCCACTCCAGAACAGGAGCAGAGGGAGCCCTGTCTCCCCGTGTTGGGTGAGGGCTCTCAACTTTAGGCTTCTGTTTGGGATGTTCTTCTCCCTGTTGTCTGACCTACATCCCTCTTGCTGCAATCGACTCTCTTACATCCTATCCTTGGGTCTCAAAAGTTCTTGTCCGGGTGCTGGCGAGGCCGTGTGGAGGTGCCAGAAGGGGATATGACTAAGGAGCAGAGAACTTACTGGAGCAGCCCCTTGTGTCGTCCTCCCTGCCAGTGTCGTCAGGGTCTGGGGAAAGGACAGGCAACTCACCCCAGCTCCTCCAAGCTCACAGCAGCTCTGAGCGCTTCAGAAAGGTGGCAGCAGCCCACGTCACCAATGCTGTTCCCGCTCAGTCTGGAGGAGCAGGGGACAGGCCAAGAGACCTTAGAAAAGAGCCTAAAGACCATTGTAGGTGCTGCGCTCAGGACTCTACAGTTTGCAAAGCCAGGGGCTCGTGGACCACTCAACAAAACTTCTGGGGAGGGTGGCGACTGGGATGGGCATGAATGTCCCCAACATCCAGTGAGAAGCGAGGCCTAGGGGTGAGCCACGACTGGCCAGACTCACAGTGACTAGCAGGCAGGGTAGTCTCAAAACCCAGAGCCCAGCTTGGGAGCCGTGTCTATGTTGTTCAGCTTTGCCAGGTCAGGGTCTCCGGCTCAGCCTGGCTGAAGGCCAGTGCCATGTGGGTTCTACAGTCAGGCCATCCAGCTCTCCAGGTGACTGTGCCCCTTCCATGCAAACCGTGGGCTCTCCCTGACTTGGGCTTCGCCTTTCTCTGCACCCTAAGGAGTGGCGCAGGCGAACGTCTTAGGCCCCTGCGAAGGATCTGCCTGAAGGCTGTTTGTTTTCTTGTCTTTTGCAAATTAAAATTTACTGAAGTGTCTTTCAGTGGATTTATTTTGGGAGGAATGACCCGGTCACGCCACGCCCTCCTGGTCCTACTCCCCACGCCCTCCTGGTCCTACGCCCGCCCGCCCTCCCCACGCCCTCCCGTGTGCTCCACCCTCATGGCCTATTTCTCTAAGCTGCTGGAGGCCGGGTAGGACTCAGGACAAACCAAAGCCAGGCTTTGTGCTGTTGCTTTGATTTGAGGGCCCATATTTCCTATTTAAAAATAATTATTTAAATTTAAGCCGGGCGCGGTGGCGCACGCCTGTAATCCCAGCACTTTGGGAGGCTGAGGCAGGAGGATCGCGAGTTCAAAGCCAGCCTCAGCAATGGCGAGGCACTTAGCAACTCAGTGAGACCCTGTCTCTAAATAAAATACAAAAAAGGGCTGGGGATATGACCCAGTGGTCGAATGCCCCCGAGTTCAATCCCCGGTACCACAAAAAAAAAAAAAAAAAAAAAAAAAAAAATTATTTAAATTTTAATAGTAGTTGGACACAATACTTTTATTTTATTTATTTATTTTTATGTGGTGCTAAGGATGGAACCCAGCGCCTTGCGCGTGCTAGGTGAGCACTCTCCCACTGAGCCACAACCCCGGCCCCATATTTTCTATTTTGAAAAACTACATCACAAGGGTGATATTTAGTCGGGCACCGAGGGTGGTATTTAGCTGGGCACCGTGGCGCCCGCCTGTAATCCCAGCGGCTCGGGAGGCTGAGGCAGGAGGATCACCAGTTCAAAGCCAGCCTCAGCAAAAGCAAGGTGCTAAGCAACTCAGTGAGACCCTGTCTCTAAATACGAAGTAGGCTGGGGAAGTGGCTCAGTGGTCGAGTGCCCCCGAGTTCAATTCCAGGTAGCCCCTCCTCCCCCCAAAAAGAGAGTGGTATTTATCAAAGTGGGCAGGGAGTGGAAAGCGCAGGGAGAGGACATCGAGGCCGCCGGGTCTGAGTTCAGATCTTTATTTCTCAGAGTGTAGCCTGCGGCTCCCGGAACACCTGGCACCGTGCTGGAAATGCAGGCGCTGGGCACTAGGGCTGGGGGGCCTGGATTGGCATTTTAATAAGAACCCAGGGAGAAGCAGGTGCACCTGAAGGGCTATTCAGGGACTTGGACCCAACTCCTCCAGGTCACTTTTGTCACCAGGAGGAAACTGGTGACACCAAGAGGCCAGAGCAGTGGGCATCAACCTGGGAGAGCACAGAGATGTCCCCAGGAGGGAGCCACAGAGGGTCCTCAGGGAGGTGCCCAGCGCTTCCCGGGGCCATGTCCCAATAAAACCAGGGAGTGTGACTTCCTGCTCATTCCTGTGGGGGCACTCGATCACTCACCGGAGGCTCTGCAGGAGGGTCATGTGGCTGAGTCCTTGAGTGAGCATGTCCAGCATGGAGCCACCCAGCAGAAGGTGACTGAGGCTGGAAGAGAGGAGGCCAGATGAACGTGGCAGCACTGGTGTGGGGTCCAAGTGCAGACGGTGGCCCTGTCCAGTCCAGGTAGGTGAGGCCTCTGGGCTTAGCATGACCACCAAGACAGCCACTTACGTCTGTGCAGTATGAAGGTCCCCCCTGGGCAGTCTATGCCGTTTTGCTGCATGAATCACTAGGACCCCACGGGGCCCAGGCTGATGACAAGCAATAATGGTGACTGTGTGTCGAGTATATAATGGGAACCAAGGACTGGGCTCGGGCCTTCTGGAAAGGTGGGCCTATGGTCATCTCTGTTTTACAGACGAGGAGCCCTGAGGCTCAGAGAGACAGAACCTGCTCCGGGTTCCACCCAGAGCCCAGCAGCATCCAGAACCGGAGCCAGGCTGCAGGACTCCCAAGGCTGGGCCCCATAGGATCACCCAGCCTGAGCAGCGGAGGGGACAGTAACAACAGTCCCTATGAACAACACTGTACAGCCTCTGCTTGAAGCTCCTACCAATAACCCCAGGAAGAAGGGACTGCTGTCATCCTCAAAGTTGAGAAAACGCACTAAAGCACAGAGAGGTTTCGGGACTTGCACAAGCTCACACAGTAAGAGGTAGAAACTGTCCTGGTTTGCCTAGAACTAAGGATTTTCCAGGACCGGCAACTAACACTGGGACAGCCCTGGCAAAGCAGGAGAGTTGATCCCCCTACCAAGAGCTGACCCCCAGATGGCGCAGTTCCTAACCAGGTCCGCACCTAACCATTCTGCTGCAGGGGGACAGCTGGAAGAAGCCAGCTGGACTTGAGGGGAGCTCCTATGGAAAGAGACGCTCGAAAATGACAGATCTGGAATTCACAGAGGCCCCTGGTCACTGAGGGTCGATCCCCTCTTTTTCAAAAGGAAAGGCATCATTATGCCCCCTTCAAAGGTAGGGTAACTGAGGCCACAGGGGGAAGGAGCAGCACAGGTGCCTGGGAAATCAGAAGAGGCAAGGTGCCAGGTCAGGGCATGGGACTGAGTGCCTATGGGACCCCCAGCTGCCAGCCCCGGCCCAGGTGCCTGTCATTCTTGGTCAGATGGATCAATGAGTTAATGAATGACATCATGGGGCCTCTAACTCCCAAATAAAAACTTACAGAGAGCCAAGGAGAAACACAGGCAAAGAGACAGCTCTGTGGAGACAGTGGCCCTGTGGTCCCAGGCTTCTCTAGCCCCCCGGCTCCCCCCGACCCTCCCCCAGGACAAGTAGACAAGGCAAACGGAGGATTTCATCTCTGTGGCCAAAAGTCAAGGACTAATTTTTAAACTGCACTCAAAATATATGTTGAGGAACTAGAGAAAAAATCTCAAACGGATCGTTCCGGGAAGTTTTCCCGAGGGAGTCTCATCTCCTGGGGATTTGATGTTCTTTGTTACTTATTTCCATCAGGATTGAACTTTTTATAGCCAGGAGGTATTTTTGGTCATCAGAAAAACTTTTGAGATTAAAAGCAGGAAATGCTGCTCTTTTTTCCCCCTAGATGCTGTCTGAACTGGAATCTCTGTGCAGTGGGTCTTCGTTCAGGCTGGTATGTGACCCACATCTGGCCAGTGAGAACAGTTTGTATTTAGAGCTTCAGCGATTGGTTTAGGGGTGAGTGTGTGACCGAAGCCAGTCCAATGAGACTCAGTCTGGGGCCTTTTCTTATAACCATAGGGGAAAAGGTGCTCTCTTTCCACTAAACTGGGAGAAAATAAGCCAGTAGCTGTGGGACAGCCCACCTGAGAAGCAAGCTGAGGGGGGAGCAGGAGAGGGGCCTGACCAGCAGCCAGCGCCTGGATCCAGCCGTGCCTGAAGTCAATTGCCTTGTAATTTTCCATGACATAAGCCAATAACCTCCTGATTTGAGTTTCCTGAGACCAATTACCTTGATGATCAAGTCCAGAAAAAAGTAAAAGAATTGGGAAGGCATTCAGCTCACCTGGGTGCATCCAGAGACTTGCCAGTCTGTGCCCACAAGAGATACCAGGCTTCCTGGGCATGCTCCCCACACCCCTCCCTGATAACCCCCTCCCCACTTGCTCCCTCCCCCATTACCCACCACCACCACTTACTCGAGTCTCTTCAGCCTGCACGTCCCCTGCAGGGTCCCCATCAGTGCCCTGGTGCCCTCCTCACTGAGCCAGTTGTTGGAGAAGCTGCACCAACACGGGCAGGTTAGGTGAGCCTCCTCCGCCCCACCCGCAGGCTCCCGCAGGTCCCTGACACCCACTTCCCGGGCTCCCTGGGGCATTCCTGGCCCTGAGGCTCAGGGTCCCCACGGCAGCACTGCTTGCCCTGCTGTGAAAGGACACAGCCGGGGGACTAGGGACACGCGTGCACACACACAACCATCCTCCTGCCCTCAGCCCTCTCTGCACCCGAAGCCCACAGCCAGCCCCGCAGAGCCAGGTCATCAGCCCCGGTTTTACACACCAGCAATCCCAGCAAGGGAGAGCCAGGGACACTCTGTGGGCCAGTGGCAACGCTGAGACCAGGAACACAGTGCCCAGCCTCGCCTGGCCACGCTCGGCATGGCTGGACTTCAGCAGCAGGACAGTCGTAGGTGGCAGCCCGCCGCCCACCTGCCTAAGGCCCCGCTGTCCTGTCCACCCCGCGCCTCCCCCGGACCAGCCCCTCCCGGGTCACTCCACCCCGAGACTCACTCCAGCTCCTCCAGGTGGTGGCAGTGGCCCAGGCCAGATGCCAGGTGGACGAGGCTCTCGGGGCTCACGCAGCTGGAGGTCAGCCTGGTGGGGATCAGAGGGCAGCAAGTCGGGAGGAGCTCTGGAGGCTGGCAGCAGAGGGCGGGATGTGGCTTCTGGGGACAGGGTGTGGGGACCTCCTTGTCTTTAAAAGCCTCTCCCATGTGGACTTATTTAACCAAGACATGGCAAGAGGCAGGAGCCTGGACCAATTCCTAAACCACAAGTGCTCAGGTGGCAACTTCACGACACCATGGCTGGGCATCTCTGTAAGGCCTGGCCAGTGCTGCTGTGGATCACTGCTCTGCATCTTTAAGCCAGTATGTGGGAGGGGCCAAGGGCCTCTGTGGGAGGGGCCAAGGGCCTCTATGGGAGGGGCCAAGGGCCTCTGTGGAGGGGCCAAGGGCCTCTGTGGGAGGGGCCAAGGACCTGTGGCTCCAGGGCATTTCTTCATGAGGCAATCAGTTGCTACTGTCATACTGATTCAGGTGAGACCTAGGAGGGACAGACTGAGGAAGCAGACATTTACATAGTCTTTTTTTTTTTTTTTCCCCGGTCCTGGGGATAGAACCCAGGGTGCCTAACCACTCAACCACATCCCCAGCACCTTTTTATTTTTTATTCTGAGACAGGGTCTCACTAGGTTGCTCAGGGCCTCGATAAGTTGCTGAGATGAGGCTGGCTGTGAACTCTCCATCCTCCTGCCTCAGCCTCCTGAGCCGCTGGGATTACAGGTGTGGGCCATCTTGCCATTTTTTACTAGTTTGCAATTATTTCAAAAGAGAAAGGAAGACCAGAGCATTGGGAAGGGAATAACTCTCTCACTAAGAAAGGTCTTGTCTGTGGCCCTGGGCCCCCAGCCTCTTCTCTAGGACCCTGTGCCACCTGCCCGCAGGGTGGATCACAGAGTCCCCGAGGCCAGGACTGGGGGAGGACAGCAAGAGCTGGGGCGGGGCAGAGCTGCAGGGCCCGGAGGGGAAGTCTTATCTGCGCACCGGAAGCTCCTCAGCTCTGCGAGGGACTGCAGGAGGCTCCGCAGCAGGGAGCTGGCGTCGCTGCCGTCACGGAGGTTAACCTGGGACAAGCTGAAAAGGCCCAGGAACATTCTAGAGGGTTGCAGGCTGGGTCATCACCTGCAGGGGGGTGGGGGCAGGAGAGGGGAAGGGCCACCCAGAGCTCCCTGTGCTCCTGGGGAGCGAGAAGGCCAGTGTCACAGATGGCCTGGGGCAGGTCCTGGCTCGACCGGGCCCTCGGGGCCTCAGCCTTTGTCGCGGGGCACTGACCTGAGCTGCCGCAGCCTGGCACACATCTCCACCAGCTGTCTGAGGTGAAGGCTCTGATGGGTCCCAAGGTCACAGTGAGCCAACCTGGAGGCAGACGGAGAGGTGGCAGTAGCTGAACACCTGGTCGAGTACGGAGGGTTCAGTCTCCACCCTCAGGGAGCTCATGGAATAGGGGCACATCAATGCTGTCCAATAACGGCCCACAGTGTATGTTCAGTTATGCACAGTGCTGAGGAGGAGGGGTCCGATGGACCCGCTGGTACGGCTGTGCAGGTTGCTCACTGCACAAGGGGGGGCACCTGGCCAAGGAGGTGAGTTGGGGCTGAATCCAGCCATGCTCTACTCCCCAGAATGTATCCATGTGGGGCTGCATCCACTCAAAAAATGGTGACGTTTTAATTTCCAAAAAATGTGCTGTATAGATTAGGGGTGCTGTGAATCTAGGTCTCTATGAGAGTAGACAATGGGAGAACTTGATTCTCTTGGGGATCAGGGGCCTCCTTGAGTGCAGGAGCCCTGTTTGGGGAGATGGCTTAAATTGTGGTTGACTATGGGCCATGGAGTTTTGGGCATTGCTGCCTTCCGTAGTCTCACGGGACCTGGCCTGGGATCTTGCGGGACTTGGTCCGGGATCTCGAGTGACTTGAGCCGAGATTGCTGATCGGGTCAGCGCCATTTTGTCGTGGTGTGTGGTGAGTGTTTAGTTGTTGTTAGAGCCAGAGAGAAAAGTTATCAGAATAAAAGGTTGTTTGTTTCCAGTTCGCCTCTAAACTTCTTCCCGCGGCTTCGTTGCTCCAAGCGGCCATCGCTTCAGGCGGCAACACTTGACATGGTGGCATTTAAGCTGCAACTTGAAGGGTGAGGAAGTGTAGGCAGGTGGAGTTGGAAGGTAGTTGAGAAAAGAACATTTGGGCAGAGGAAACAGTGTGTGCAAAGACCCTGAGGTCACAGAGGTGTTCTAGGAACTCAAAGCTGGTGGAGCTGCCTGCGGCTGAGAGCAGGCTTGGGGCGCAGCTGGAGACCACAGGCAGGAGGCTGCACGGCGCGGAGAGGCCAGACAGCAGAGGACTCTGAGCAGAGCCGTGAGGGATCTTGGCAGACACAGCCATGCCCCCGCCCCCCGCCACCACCTGCTCCCCGGGCCCCAGGTGCTGGGTCCCACCTGAAGGCCACAGCTTCAGGGTCCTCTTCCTGATGCGGAAAGTCCAGCTGGACACACAGCTGTTGCTGGGTCTCCGAGATGCTGCCGAGGGCAAGAGGAGCAGGTGAGGCCTGCGGCGCCTTCCCTGGGCAGGCTGAGCTGGGGCCTGGGGCTGCCAGGCCTCCACCAGAGCTCCCGGCCCCTCTGCCTGGGTCCCCTCCTCCCAGCCAGGACCCAGATCAGGACCAGAATGCCCTTGCCGGGCGCGGTGGCGCACGCCTGTAATCCCAGCATTGGGAGGCTGAGGCAGGAGGATCGCGAGTTCAAAGCCAGCCTCAGCAATGGCGAGGCACTTAGCAACTCAGTGAGACCCTGTCTCTAATAAAATACAAAAAAGGGCTGGGGATGTGGCCCAGTGGTCGAGTGCCCCTGAGTCCAATCCCCGGTACCAAAAAAAGAAAAGTCTTGATGACAGTTGGTCAAAAGAGGGTAACAAGTGTCACGGAGAGGTGAAGAAATCCCAGGGCCCCCCTTCCCAGACTCACCTTATCTCAGTGATGCTGCCCCAGGCCTGGGCACAGACTTCCAGCAGGGCGGGCACCCCGGCTCTGCCCACCCATGGCTCCTCCACCCTGTCACAGAAGGGGACAACAGATGAGGTCCCCCAGGGCAAGCAGCAGCTAACTGGCACTCTGCAGGGGTGGGGGTGGGGGCAGGAGGGGCCGGAGGCTTTTAGTTTTGGGGGTTTATTTTAAAACTATAAAATCATACAATTAGGCAGAAGCATAAAAAAGGAAATGAACGTCGCCCTCATTCCAACAATCATTCTGCGACAAGGCAAACTGCATGTTATTTTTTTAAAAAAGTTCCATATGATGTTAACATGGCAAAGACAAGGAGACCACCCTATATATAAAATGTGATCCTAATTTTGTATTTAAAGAGGGAAAAATATACAGACAGAAAGAGGGAGATGGAGATATGAGGAAAATACATTAAATATTTGTGGCAGTTGTTCATTTGGTTGAATTCACCTGAATTTTTTAAATTTTATTTTATCATCTTTAGTTTTATATATTTTATGATTTTTTTCAATCAGTATGGGGGATTGAACCCTGGGTGCTGCACTACTAAGCTACACCCCCAGCACCCCCACCCCCTGCCCTTTTAATTTTTATTTTGAGCAACCAACTAAGTTGTGAGGCTGGCCTCAAACTTGAGCTCTTCCTGCCTCAGCCTCCCAAGTTGCTAGGGTTACAGGTGTGCACCATCATGTCTGGCTATATTTCATAAACTTTTTGCAATGTGCATTAATTTAGAAGCAGGAAAAAGAGAGCGATTTAAAATATTCTTTCTTTATAGCTATGTTACATTTTTTATGCTCTTCTGGATTTTCCACAGATTTCTACAACGAGTACATATTATTTTTAGGCTTAGAAAAGTTTTATTTAAAAATGTTATTTTGGGAGATCCAACAATTCTGAGTATATGCCCAAAAGGATTGAAAAGAGGGGCGTGAAGACATTTTTGAATACCCACATTCCTAACAGCGTCATTTATAAGGCCGATAGGTAGAAGCAACCTAACGTCACTCAGTGGATGAATGGGTGAACAAACTGTGGTCTATCCATACTGTGGAATAGTATTCAGCCTTAAAAAAGGAAGGGGTTCTGACACAGGCTACCCCCAAAGCAGAACCTTGAGCACATTCTGCTATCTGAAATAAGCCAGGGACGAAAGGTAAAATATGGTCTGATTCCACTTAGCAGAGGTCACTAGAGTAGTTGTATGCATAGACAGAAAACAGAATGGAGGCTTCCAGAGGCTGGGGGATATGCAAGCAGGAATTATTTATTTGGTACAGAGTTTCAGTTTTGCAAAATAAAAAGAGTTCTGGAGATCGATTGCCCAATGTACTTGGCCTTACTGAACTGGTGATGGTACGTTTGGGACAGGAGTTGTGGCTCGTAGCAGAGGGTTTGCCTAATATGCATGAAGCCAGAGTTCAAGTCCCAGTACTGCTGGGGCGGCGGGGGGGGGGGGGCAGATTTTGTGATGTATTATTTTATTATACTTTTAAATTTTTATTTTAATTTTTATTTTTTTAAAATATTTATTTATTTGCTTTAGCTGTACAGAATGGGTTTATTTGTATGTGGTGCTGAGGATCGAACCCGGGCTGCGCACGTGCCAGGCAAGCGCTCTACTGTTGAGCCACAACCCCAGCCCTATACTTTTTTAAAAATGTGGTTTGGGGAAGCCAGGCGCAGTGGCGCACGCCTGTAATCCCAGCACTTTGGGGGGGCTGAGGCAGGAGGATCGTGAGTTCAAAGCCAGCCTCAGCAATGGCAAGGCACTTAGCAACTCAGTGAGACCCTGTCTCCACTAAAACACAAAAAAGGGCTGGGGATGTGGCCCATGGTTGAGTGCCCCCGAGTTCAATCCCTGGTACCAAAAAAAAAAAAAAAAAAAAAAAAAATGTGGTTTGGGGACAGCTGGATCTCCTATGTCTTGTCATGGGCTGCGATGATCATGCTGTCCGTGAAGTCAGATATGTGACCTCGTCTCTGGAGCCTTTCATCTAACTCCTAGCTGACAGGACGGTCAGGAGTTAGGGGCACCATCTCCACGGCATCGGGAGAAATTGACCAGACAGAGCCAGAAGGCGTGGCCTCCCGGAGGCCACAACTACAGCAACCAGAAGTCAGCTACCCCCATGGAAACGTGGACCTTGTGGGGTCCTGGATCCAACAAGCCAGCTGCCCCATTTGGGGGACGATGGGGCAGTTTTAGATTAGACCAAGAATCGCTGCTGAGTTTCTTAGGTGTCCTGATTGAACTGCAATTGTGTAGAAAACGTCCTTATTTTTCAGAGGTTTGTGGTGAAATATTTAGGAATGATTACTTTAAAATACTTGAGCCAAAAAATAAAAATATGAAGTGAGTATGGAAAAATATCAACAATTGTTTCACCTAAAGAATAAAAGTTTTTAAAAATTATTTTCTCCCCGGGCGTGGTGGCTCACCATGCCTGTAATCCCAGCACTTGGGAGGCTGAGGCAGGAGGCTCATGAGTTCAAAGCCAGCCTCAGCAACTTAGCAACTCAGTGAGACCCTGTCTCTAATAAAACACAAAAAAGGGCTGGGGGGGGGGCTGGGGTTGTGGCTCAGCGGCAGAGTGCTCGCCTAGCACGTGTGTGGCCCGGGTTCGATCCTCAGCACCACCTAAAAATAAACTGCATTGTGTATAACTAAAGCGAATAAATATTAAAAAAAAAAAAAAAAAAAAAAGGGCTGGGGGATGAGGCCCAGTAGTCAAGTGCCCCTGAGTTCAATCCCTGGTAACACACACACACACACACACACACACACACACAAAATTATTTTCTCTAGCCAGGTACAATAGTACATAGCTGTAATCCAGCTATTTGGGGAGGCTGAGGCAGGAGGATCAGAAGTTTGAGCCCAGCTTCAGCAATTTAGTGAAACCCTGTGTCAAAATAAATAAAAGGCTTGGGAGGCTGAGGCAGGAGTATCACGAGTTCAAAGCCAGCCTCAACAACTTAGCAAGGCCCTGAGCAACTCAGCGAGATCCTATCTCAAAATAAAATATAAAAAAGGGCTGGGGCTAGGGCTCAGTGGTAGAGTGCTTGCTTGGCATGTGTGAGGCACTGGGTTCAATTCTCAGCACCGCATATAAATAAATAAAGTCCACTGACAACTAAAAAAAAATAAAAAGGGCTGGGGATGTGGCTCAGTGGTAGAACACCTGCCTAGCAAGTGTGAGCCCCTGGGTTTAATCCCCAGTAATGCAAAAAACAAAACAAAACAAAAAAACCAAACTCTTTACTCTTTGGTAAGTTCTTTTTGGAATGTTTTTTTTTTTTTTTTTTTTTTTTTTTTTTTTTGTACCAGGGATTGAACTCAGGGGGCACTCGACCACTGGGCCACATCCCCAGCCCTTTTTGTATTTTTATTTAGAGACAGGGTCTCGCTGAGTTGCTAAGTGCCTCACTATTGCTGAGGCTGGCTTTGAACTCGCGATCCTCCTGCCTCAGCCTCCCAAGTGCTGGGATTACAGGCGTGCGCCACCACGCCCAGCTCTGAATGCTTTTACGTTATGTGGATATATAAGTGTATTTATTTTATGTTATTTCAATCCTTGGTTGGGAATCCTTTGGACTTTCATTTCTTAAGCCACAAAGCATGGGCCCCACCCCCAGGAGGGACAGCTTCTCTGTGTGCCCAGGGGTGACTCTGGGACAGAGGGGCAGGGTCTGCTCTGGGCCAGGTGCAGGGCTTGGGGTGCAGGATGTGGCCGGGGCCATGGTTCGGGGCCTGTGCTCCAGCGCCACCTGCCCCAGGCGTGGTGGCCCTCCGGGAGAGGGCGGGAGGAAGGTACCTGATGCGGAGCAGCCCTGCGGGAGGCCTCGTCAGACTCAGAAGGACGCTCAGCTGCTTCCGGTCCAAGCAGCACCGGGTCAGCCTGGGGACAGAGGTCCGTCACTGGCGTGGCTCTGCGGGGCGCCCACCTCTTAGCTGGCCCGGGGCTGGGCCTGGTCACTCACGTGATCTCCGTCAGCTGGAGGGCCTGGCTCAGGCTGGAGGCCAGGCTGGAGGCCAGGCTGGGCACGTGTTCTGGCCCAAAGCTGCACTCGCTGAGCCTGGGGGCAGAAGGCCGGGCAGGGCCTGGTGGGCCTGAGGGGCCGCTGGCTCCGCCTCCTCCCCGCCCTCCCAGAGGACAGGGGAGCCCCACGGTGGCCAGGCCTGCGGGAGGCTAGAGACGCAGCTCCAGCTCTGGGAACGCCTGCCTCTGTACGGGGCCCACCCTAGAAGGTGTTAAAGGCAAGTTCTTGGGGAACCCTGGCTCCAGGCCAGGCACCGTGCCAGCCTCCGGTGCCCACGCGACCTGCCTTACTCTCTGAGTCTCCCAGTGCGGGTACCCGCGGGAGACTGCCTGGCCCCGACCCCGGCTGCAGGAAGCCAGGGGGAGCTGGCCTCCCTCCAGCCCAGCCCGGCTCGGCCTCCCTGCTCCCTCAGGGGCCCTGCCGGAGGAAGGCCGGCCAGGGACTCTCCTGGACAGGCCGGCACTCGCCCAGACCCTCAGCTGAAAGGGGCAGCACAGGGCCGTCCGCTCTGATGGGACAGTGCCCCTGTCACTAGGAGGCTTCCTGGAGGGCCCGCCTTTGAGCTGGACTTCAGGGGTTCTGAGAATTTTCTCTCAGAAGCAGCAGGGAAGAGCCGGCAGACCAGGGCCCAGGGCGAGCAGAGGCAGGGTGTGCACACCGACAGAGCAGAGGCCCTGTGGCTCAAGTGCACGTGAGTGTGTGTGAGTGCGTGTGAGTGAGTGTGAGTGCGTGTGAGTAGTGGGGTGCTGGGGGTGGGGAAGAGCATGGTGGGAGGCACTCAGACTGAGGAACAAGATCAGGTTGAGGAATCTGAACTTTATCCTGGGAGCCATGGGGAGCCATTGAGGAGTCTAGAGCAGTAGCATGGCATGATGGCCGCTGTGTGTGTGTGTGTGTGTGTGTGTGTGTAAATCTCTCTGGTGCTTGGCGTGAATGGGTTGGAGGAGGCCTGGCCAGAGGCAAGGGGACTAGTTTGGAGGTCATGTTTATAGCTGAAGTAAGACACACAGAGGAACTGGTCCAAGGACCTGATGGTGAGGCTGAGAGAGACAGAGCCCGGGGCCCTTGGGGATGATGATGATGATAGTTGATGCATCTCTCCCAGCCAGCCAGGCCTTTCCAAGCACATTATACTCACTAACTCATTTAATACCATAACCCTGAGGGGTAGGTTGTCCAACAGTCCCTTTTGCACAGATGAGGAACTGAAACACAGAGAGGTTCAGGATCTTCTCCAGGCTCACACAGCTGGGAAGTGGCCAGACTTGGATTTATTCTCAGATGATTCCAGAATCTCGACCCCAGAAACCTTAAGACTTACACTTAGGGTGTGGCTGAGTGGCTCAAGTATGGCGCAAAGGCCCTGCCTGAGACTGGAGGTGTGGGGGTGTCCGTGGCAGATGTGGGGGACCAAGCCCAGGCCAAGAACTTGAAGCAGACTGAGGAGGAGGGGCCCCAGTGGAGGAGGCTGGGAGGCCAGGAGTCCAGCCTCCCCGCCCTTCCCTCTCCCACCCGCACCGCCACCAGGGCACTACCTGAGTGTGGTCCGCTGGGCCTCCTCCTGCCTGGACAGGTGCATCCAGAGTTCCTGCGTGGAGCCCAGGCTGCAGGGAGAGGAGGGCAGGAGGCACGGGGACACAGGGCGCCCAGGGGACACAGAGAGGAAGGGACAAGGTGGAGCAGCCACAGGTGGAAGGGAGACGGCCACCCTCAGGGCGCCCGCGAGCCTGCCGTCCCGCGAACCCTGCTCCCCGGCACCCGGAAACTGGTCCCTGTGCAGAGAGGGGCAGCGGGGCCGAGTGACACAGAGGGAGGCTCCACGCTGGGGTCCTGCGTCCCCCGCGTCCGCTGACGTCCCCTTACCTCACGGAGGCCTCCCGGACTCGCGGGCAGGAGGGCAGGGCCTCCAGCAGCTGCAGCGCGCCCTCCCGGGAGACGCCGTTGAGGCTCAGACTAGGGGAGAAAGGAGGCTTGTGGCGCCTGCCCGCCCCGCGTCCCTGCAGCCGTCGCTGCCCAGAAGAGGCTGAATGTCCAGACTGCGACCAGGTGGACCGTCCCCAGGCCCTGAGCCCCTGAGAGATACCCCCCAGCCCTCGTGGCCTGGAGCAGGGCCCTGAGGAAGCCCCACCTGCTGGGGCAGGGACTAGGGACCAGGGACCGGGACGGCCCGAGCGCCAAGCTCTGTTGCCTAGCGACAGGTCAGCGCGGGCTCTGGTTGTCAATCTCCCAAGTCACTGGGGGGGGGGGGGCAAGAGCCTGGATGACTTCCTGGAGACCCCCTTCCTCCTGCAGGGACATCTCCAGATTTGTATCCCACAGAACCGCCCCTTCCCTTCCAGTCCCGGCTCCCTAGTGATGCCCTCTAAAGGCCCGGAGAGTCCCCCCTCCCCTGTCCCTGGGCCTGCTCCCCACTTACTTGAGTGACCCCGAGAGGGGCACCTGAGGCAGATGTTCCAGAAGGCATCGGAGCCCGTCATCACCCAGCAGGTTCCCTGCGAGACTGCAAGAGGTCGGTCACAGAGGTTGGTGTGGTCCCCGAGGCCCCTGAGGCCCTGCCTGCTCCCCTCCGTCCCCGTGGCCACCGCGTCTACGGTCACTGCTGCTCAACGTCACCACGCCATCCCTGGCACCGGCACGGGCATTACCACCACTCAACACCACAGGTTCCTCAACACCGTCACCCTGGGGACGACCAGCACGTCCCAGCAGGCCCGTCTCAGGCTGCCCCTCAGTATCGGGCGCACCCCAGGCCCACCCCTCCAGGAGGCTTTCGGGAGGTAGAGGAAAGCCGGTTCACCTCTCCCCACGGCCCCGTGTCAGGAGCCGGGACCTCCAAACAAGAATGAACTCAGGGACAAGGAAAAGGTCTGTGGGCCGGGCGCGGTGGCGCACGCCTGTCATCCCAGCACTTGGGAGGCTGAGGCAGGAGGATCGCAGGTTCAAAGCCAGCCTCAGCAATGGCGAGGCACTCAGCAACTCAGTGAGACCCTGTCTCTAATAAAATACAAAAAAGGGCTGGGGATGTGGCTCATGGTCGGGAGCCCCTGAGTTCAATCCCCGGTACCAAAAAAAAAAAGGAAAAGGTCTGGGGCCTTGGCTCGGTGCCTGCTTCTCTTGACTTGGTTCTGTGGGCAGCCACTAGCACTTGCTCTTCCCGCCCCGCGGCATTCTGTGCTTTTAGCTACAGCCTCTGGGCCAACGTGACCCACTGGGACAGCAGGTACAGGCCACGGGCCCAGGTCCCACTTCCCTTTCTGAAGGGCCCCCAGGCACCTTGAAGTTGGTTCTGCCTCATTGGGAGCCGGGATGGGAGGAAGCAAATGGGCCCAGGGAAGCCTCAGGGCTGTGACGGGGACTCTCATGCGGATCCCCAGAGGCGGCGGTGGGGCACGTGCGTCCCTGCCCACCCGGACCCTGGCACGCCCGCACCCCGGCCCCACCAGGCCCGCGCCCCGCTCCCTGCCCACTCACTCCAGCTGGCGGAGGTCCTCACACCTGCTCAGCAGACAGCACAGGGGCTGCACGTGCTCCGGGCCCAGGCTGCAGCTCCTGAACCTGCGGGGTGCGGAGCCGGTCAAACAGGGGACGAGGCACTCAGCTCCCGGTCACCTCCATCCTGGCTGGGCCTGGGCGTGGCCCGAGCTCCACCTTGGACCTCCTGAACCCACCCAGCACCCCCTGCTCCCACTCCCCACACGGGTTCTACCTGGCACCCAAGTGTGTTGCTGGAGATCAAACCCAGGGCCGCTGCGTGCTGGGCACGACTGCCACCGAGCCACATGCCCGGGCCCCAGTTCTTCACTTCCCCACCTTCTGCAGAAAAAGCTGCCTGCCACTGAGGTAGGAGCACATGCAGATGGCGTGGGTGCCCATCCTAGCACTGTCCCTTACTGCCCTGTGACCACAGCTGGCAGCTGCTGAGAGCAAATATGTGCAGGGTTCTTAAAATGGTTCAGCAACAGAGACCTAGAAGCTGCTTTTGCACCTGCAGGTGCCCAGGGGTCACTAAGGGCACCTCTGCCTGCATTTTGTCTCCTTTGTTAAACTCTGGGCCAGGTCCCTGCTCCCCTCACACGAGGAGCGTGACATGGGTCTACGAGCCCTAGACTCGCATAACCTATCACCCCCTTTAAGACCGAGGACGGCGCGGTAAGAGAAACTGAAGTGTTTTTCAAGGTGTGCAGGGACGGTCCCCGCCAGGCCCTTGGGGTGGCCCCTAGATGTCTCCAGTCATGGCCCTGCATCCGCAGTCACCTCAGATTCCAGAAAAGCAGAGCCTCGTGGACAGATTACTGCCCCCCCAATTGTGAGATCCTGAGATCCCCCCCATATGGGAACAATTACCCCTTGCCAGGAACTAAGGCTGCCCTGGAAGCCCGAGCCACCATCTCCTGGGAACTGGAGTGACCCTCAAGCGATAAGACCATGACCAGCCAGACCCTGGCCTGACCAAGAGGACCCACTCTGCCAGCTGTGGGGACCCCAGCCATGGCAGTCCCCACCCGTGTCCTAGCTCCCCTGTTCTCTAAAACCTCAAAGTTCCTGTCAGTCCCTTGAAGACAAACTTGTGGTCACTCTGTCCCCATGTCTCTTCTCCCCAGCACGCCCGCGCTGATTTAAAATTCCTTTCCTGTCCTGCACTGCTGTCCGTCTTGTTGATGGGCATATTGGCAGAGGGGGGCAGAGCCTTGTCTGCTGGGGCCTTCACACTGGCCAGTGACCGTGCCTGGCAGGTGCTCAGCGAATGCCAGCTGTTCCTGATGGTCGTTTGACAGCTCAGGAGATGGACAAGAAGGGATGGGTCCAAGGCTCACAGGAGAGCTGGTGACGTCGAATAGTTACCAGAAACGTCACCTCTGCATTCAGAGTTTGCCCTTCTTTTCTTTCTTTCTTTCTTTTTTTTTTTTTTTTTTTGGTACTGGAGTTGAACTCAGGGCACTTGACCACCGAGCCACATCCCCAGCCCCATTTTGTATTTTATTTAGAGACAGCGTCTCACTGAGTTGCTTTGTGCCTCACGTTTTGCGAGGCTGGCTTTGAACTCTACATCCTCCTGCCTCAGCCTCCTGAGCAGCTGGGATTACAGGCAGGGGCCACCACGCCCGGCCAGAGGTTCCCCTCTTGCTCCAGAGTTCTGCTTTCATGGGACACCTTCCTCCCGCTCCCCTGTGCGCACCCACAGAGCCTGGCTGGGCTCGTCAGGGGAAGGACCTGGTGTCTGTGGGTGTGGCTGCCTTGGGCACGGCTTCATCCAGCTTTGCACACCCCTGCAGCATGGTGGCTCCTTCTGCAGCTGCAGAATCGGAGGGTCGGGGACTGAGCTGCTTGCCCAGGGTCCCAGGCCCCTGTGGGCCAGGCTTGGCCAGCTGGCCAGCAGGTGGTGCATCCCCGCCCGCGGGACCAGCCCTGTGCTCTGGCCGGGCGAGCGCGCAGCCTCCTGGCTTCCCTGTGGACGATCTCAGCCCTCTCTGGGCCTCCCCTTCTTCATGCTGGGCAAAAAGTTTCCCTGCAGGGTCCTTCTGGTCTGCGCTCTGGTCTGACCATGCAAGAGGCCAGGCCACCTGTCCCCAAGGCCCACCGGGGCTGGAACGTGGTTGGGGCTTACCTGCAGCACACGGCTCCCTTCTCCTCGCCGGGTCTGAAGTGCAGGGTGGCGTGAGTCAGGGACCTGGAGCAGACAGCGCCTGGCTCAGCCACCCGTGGCCACAGGGTGCCCCCAGGGACGGGTGTCCCTCCTCCAGCCTGTGGCGTGGGTCGCCCTGCCTTCGTCCTGTCCCTCGTACCCAGCGGACTCCAGGCCCAACCCTCTAAGCCTAGCCCCGGTCGTTCCTGGACAAGGCCCACCTGAGGTCCACCTCCCGAACCCGTGGGAACAGGCTGAGGACGTCGGCCAGCAGCAAGGGGCTTCTTGGGGACAGGCCCGTCTGGCTCAGCCTGAGAAGGGAAGGAGCAGGAGCATGATGATGGCGGGAAACCCGGGCAGGACGGAGGGCAGGAGAAGGGGCAGCGGAGGCGGGGGCTGCGCAGGGCAGTGGGGAAGGAGGCAGGGACACACAAGGGCCTGGAGGCAAGCAGGCCTGGATTTGCTGTGTGACCTTGAATAAGTCACGTAACCTCTCTGGGCCTCAGCTTCCTTATCTGGAAGAGAGAACTGGCTTGGGGGTTTGGCTCCACAGCAGGCACACTACTGGCACGCCCCGTGTTTGCTGTCACTGTGACGCTACTGCTGGTGCCCACGGCACAGATCCGGCAGGCCAGTCCTTGCAGGGTGGGGAGCTGTAGGCCCTTGGAGGGGAGTTTCTGCACCACTGAGATTTGAGCTCAATACTTCTTTGTGGTGGGGACTGTCCTGTGCCCTGTGGGGTGATCAGCAGCATCCAGACCTCTCTCATGAGATGCCAGCACAGCTCTTCCCACCCCTAGTCACGACACCCCAAAATATCTCCACTGCCCAGTGTCTCCCGAGGGGGCAAAATCACTTCCAGTTCCGAACCACTGCCTTAGAGAAAGTGCGAGGGTCTGACTTGCCCTTGGGGGCATCCTCAGGTCCTCCGTGACCCCCCATCTCTGTCCGCTTTCTCTCTAGGATTCTCCCTGCCGGCCACGGTGCACTGGCCTCCTTGCTCTCTAGCTTGACTCTGTCATGCCTCAGGGCTTCACACATGCTGTTCCCTCTGCCTGGAACGCAGTTCCTTACTCTACTTCACAAGGCTGGGTCCCTCTCCTACTTGAGGTTGCTGCTCAGGGTCCCCCCCTCAGATATGTTCCCTGCCACTTCTGCCATCTTCTAACTCAGCTCTCCGTCACTCATTTACCACCAAGAAAAAAACACCTTATCACTGGCCACATTTGTCTCATTTGAGTTCAGTTTGCACATGGCTTGGCTCCCTGTGCTACCAGGTGAGCTCCAGAAACCGAGGACCTGCTCATTTTCTTTTTCTCTGCTATGTCTGTCTCCAGCGCCCCAAGTAGGGCCTGGCTCACAGCAGACGCACAAACACTGTCGGTTGAACAAAACAAAGTGTGAGCCCTGGTAAGTAAGGGCCAGGCTGGCCAGAGACAGATGAGGAGTTGGGACAAATGCCGTGTGACTTAGGCAAAGAAAAGCCCTCTCTGGTGTGAAGATTCCCACCTGTTCGTTTTAACCTGCCGTATGGTTAGTCTAGGAGCTCTTCCTGGCCCATTCTGTCCAGGCACGAGGGACCACGGGGGAGGGGGCGTGGGTTGGCTGTTGTGCAGCTGCGGGCCTCAGGATTTGCCAGGGCTCCCCCGTCTCCATAGGACTGGGAGATAAGCAAGACCCCCGAGGTGCGGTGAGCCGTCCTGGGCATCGCAGACCCTCCGCCTTAGTATTCCTGGTGCCGTTATTAATATTATGGTTTAATTTCCTGTTGTGTTTTTCCCACCTCAGCCGCAGCTGTTTTCCCCTCTGCTGGAAGAATATTTAAAGTAAATCCTTTTTAAATTCTAACCAGTCTGAGCTGAAATTAGAAATTAGTTTTAAAACAGAGTTTTAAATACTTTGGGAGAGGCTGCTTCAATAGCTCCTCTTTGGCACGTTAGATGGTGACCTTTAAAAAATGGAGGGTGACATATATGTGGCCTGCACCTTCACAGGGCTCTTTGTAGGAGCAGGTGGCCTTCCCATGGGCCGGGAGAGGAGGCAGCGTATTGGCCACGCTGCTCCAGTCCTCAGGAGGTTGTGGAGCAACTGGCTTGTTTGAGCCCCAACCTTGGGGAGTGGCAGGGGAATATTAAACCCATTTGCCAGATGAGGAGACTGAGACCCCCAGGGGACAAATAACTCCCCTGCCCCCAGGTTGACAGAGAGTTGGGGGCTGTTGGAAGCCGATTTGAGTGCCTGGCTGTGCCTGATGACATCGTGAACCTCCCCAAGGGACAGGGAGGAGGAAGAGGAGGCAGCTTTGTCATACGAGGGCCTTGGGACATGCAGTCTTACTGCAGCCGGCGCAGCTGGGGCAGCCGGGGCCAGCAGTGCAGCAGGGCCTCCAGGCTCTGGTCGCTCAGGGTCTTGCAGGAGAGTCTGTGAAAGAGAGCATCTGAATGAGGAGGCGGCCTTCCAGAGAAGCAGGGGCTGGCCTCCCAGCCAGGACTTCTGGAGATGGGACCTAACCAGGGTGGCTTGAGGCATCCCCACGACACTGGGCCCTTGCGTCAGCCTGGGGCCGGAGGCTTGGATGAATCTGGGAGACGCTGTAGCCAAGGCCAGCCGTCCCTGCTGCAGGACTTCCCAGAGCCGTTGAACCTCCACGGCTTTCTCCTCTACCTGAATGGGCCAGCAGGTTGTGACCCGAGGGCATCCCAGCGTGCGGGCTGCACCCACCGGGTGTGCGGCTTCAGCGCGCAGCGTCCGCAAGAGGAGCCGCGAGCCGCTCTCCAGACACCCCAACAGCACCGGCTGCGCTCAGGAGACCTCCACACACCCACGGGGTCTCTGCTCTCTGAGCACCCTGGGACTTACGCCTACGTCCTCTACTAGGGGGGGCTGGAGCCACTGCTGTCCCCAGAGGCCTTTGGGCTGTGTGCTCTCCTGCCTTCACCCCTGTTGTCCCAGAAGTCTCAGGGAGACTGTGTGTGTGTGTGTGTGTGTGTGTGTGTGTGTGTGTGTGCAAGGCCTGCAGCGTCCCAGTCGTCCTTGTGTCCCCCAGGGCCTGGTCCTGGGCCTGGCAGACAGTTGATGCTTAAGAGTTAAGTAACCCGGGCTGGGGTTGTGGCTCAGCGGCAGAGCGCTCGCCTCGCACGTGCGCGGCCCGGGTTCGATCCTCAGCACCACGTAAACATAAATTCATTGCATTGTGTACAACTAAAGCAAATAAAAATAAATATTAAAAAAAAAAAAAGAGTTAAGTAACCCAAGCGTGCTCCCTGCTGAAGACAGCCTGGAGCAGCCTGGGTGGACTCTAGACTCTAAACCCCCACCCCCACCCCCAGCAGCAGGCAGCAAGCCACATGGCGGAGGTCAGCATCAAAAGACAGGGACACACAAACACCCTGAAGAGCATGTGGGAGACCATCAGGAGCAACTGGATATGGATGGGATGTGTGATGATTTTTAAGGAATCACTGTTAATATTTTAGGTCTGATGATGGTTTTGTGGCTATGTTAAAAACAAAGCTCTGCATGCTGGAATATACACAGATAAGTGAATAGGGTAACTGGGAATTGATTCAAAATATAAGCTGGGTGCGCTGGGACAGTCGGGCCGAGCCACAGTGCTGTGGTGCTGGCCTGTAATCCCAGCAGCTCGGGAGGCTGAGGCAGGAGGATCATGAGTTTAAAGCCAGCCTCAGCAACTTAGCGAGGGCCTAAGTAACTCAGTGCCTGTCTCTAAATAAAAAAACAACAAAACAAACAAAGGGCTGGGGATGTGGCTCAGTGGTTAAGTGCCCCTCCGTTCATTCCCCAGTACCAAAAGAAAAAAAAAAAAAAAACAACCTCTGACTGAGTGTATGTGCATGTTAAGGTAGGTGGAGGTCACCTACGTGTCCTTTACATTATTGTTTGCATTTTTTTATATATGCTTCAAAGTCTCCATGATAAAATGCTATTTAAATTTTAATCCTGCGTGATTTTGCAGCGGGGAATCTAGCACAACCTTGACCAGGTGATCAAGTTCAACGTCAGCAGGGGTGAGTCAAGGGCACGGGCCCTGAGAAGATGTGTTGAGAAGGGTATTTTGCCTCTGGAACATTCTTCCCCCAAGCCCAGGTTAACGAAGAGAAAAACAGACAAACTCCAGCCAAATGTCATTTCGCAAAGCAGTTGACCAGTCCTCCTCAGAACTGCCAAGAACAGGAAAGACAAAGACAGAACAGGAAACTGCCAGAGACCAGAGCTTGGTGTCTAAATGCAATATGGGGTCCCGAATGGGATCCTGGGTCAGAGCAAGAAGGAGCATTAGTAAAAAAGCTGGGACATTCTGAATAGAGCCGAAGTTGAGTTAATGGTCACGTGTCAAGGTTGGTTTCTTCACTGCGTTGGGTGGACTGTGGCCATGTGACATGTTCACGGCAAGGGAAACGGGTGAGGGCAACATTTTTGTAAATCAAATCTGAAACTGGCACCAGGTGCGGTGGCGCATGCTTATAATCCCAGCAGTTCGGGAGGGTGAGGCAGGAGGATCACGAGTTCAAAGCCAGCCTCAGCAACTTTGCAAGGCGCTAAGCAACTCAGTGAGACCCTGTTTCTAAATAAAATACAAAATAAGGCTGGGGTGTGGCTCAGTGGTGGAGCACTTGCCTAGCACACACTAGGCCCTGGGTTCCACCTCCAGCACAGGAAAAATGAATAAATAATAAAATCAGATCCACAGGTCTTGATCTTCAGGGAAAACCATGTTGTACATTTAGGAGTCAAAAGCTAGTTCCAGAGAGATCTTTCCTGCATGTTAAGGTCCCTGTCTGTCAAATGAAGTAACCCCCTGCCTCAGTATCTGTATGTGTCTGAACACAGAGAAGGGTCTGCAAAGGACACGGGCCAGGTAGTCAACATGGATTATCCTGTTAGAAAGGCTGGGAGGGCATCTGAGATGAAGCCAAAAGCGAGACACAAGCAAGAAAGTCCTGGCCCAGATGAACACCCCTAATCCGAAAATCCGAAATCAAGAATGCTCCAAAATCAGAAACTTTTTGAGTGCTAGCTGACACAATGCCGTGGGTAGAAAATTCCACATCTGACCTCAGGTGATGGGTTGCAGTCAAAAGCAGAGGCTGCCGGGCGCGGTGGCACACGCCTGTAATCCCAGCACTTGGGAGGCTGAGGCAGGAGGATCATGAGTTCAAAGCCAGCCTCAGCAATGGCAAGGGACTTTAGCAACTCAGTGAGACCCTGTCTCTAATAAAAATATGAAAAAGGGCCAGGGTATGATGTGGCCCAGTGGTAGAGTGCCCCTGAGTTCAATCCCCGGTACCAAAAAAAAAAAAAAAAAAAATGCAGAGGCCACTAGAAACGCCTGCAATCACCTTCAGGCTGTGCACACGAGGTGTATATGAAGTGGAAATGAATCTCGAGTTTACACCTGGGTCTCATCCCCAAGACATCTCACTATGTATGTGCATAAATATCCCCAAATCTGAAAATGTCCCAAATCTCAGACACTTCTGGTCCCAAGCATTTCAGTTACTGGATACACAATCGTAGGTAAAAACTGAATATGCAAATGAAGGAGAAGGTGACAGGACAAGTGACAACATGGATTTGGTCAGAGAAAGAGGCCGTGTGGGCGAGGCAGGCTTGTCTTGGGGCTCTTTACTTGAAGGTGATTATTGTGACACAAGGACAACAAGGACAGGCTGACCGTGGGCTGTGCAGGCGAGGAGGCTGCGGCCCAGGGAGTTGAAGTCATCTGCCTAAAGTCACCCAGCTTGTAGGTGGCTCAGGCAAGATTCCTGGTTGCAAGTCCAGCCCCGGTCACAGACCCAGGGGTTCCTGGTGGAGGAGGTGGGAACCCTGGGGTGTGGCACTCCAAGGAAGGGCTTTCAGAGGTGACAATCTCCAGCCACGCAGGCAGGCCCACATGGGTCTGGCTGGGGGCAGACAGGGCTCCCAGGTGTGCTGGGGTGAGTGGTGGGAGTGGCAGGTCCCAGTGGGAGGGTGGCGTCCGAGGCTGGTGGCTGTTGAGGACGACCGTCCTCCTGCCCACAGGCCGGGACCTCCACGGGCGAGGGCTGGCAGGCTTGGCAGGGAGGGACGGGGGAGGGACTTCTGTCCTCTAAACAGGACCCCCCGCCCCCGTCCCGGTCACACGGTGCCCTCTGGGGCTGCGCCTTGTCACTTACTGTACTTCCAGTGGCCCTGGACACTGCTCCAGAGTGGCACAGAGGCTGGTGAGGCTCAGAGGCTCCAGCTGGCACTCCTTGAGGCTAAGAAGGGGCAGAGGGCAGGGCAGGGGATCAGAGAGGGCCCAGGGCCCTGTCCAGCGGGGTCTTCACTCACCTGGACCATCTAATGTCCTCTGGGTTCTCCTTTTGCAAATCTGCAAATCTGGCCAGCCCTCTCCACTTGCTTAAAACCTTCCGTGGCTCCCTATTACCTTTAGACCAAGAGTGAAGGCCTTTCCCATGTAAATGCCTCGCTGTTCTCTTTGATCTCTATGCTCCACACTTTCTGAGAGCCAGGGGCTCCTTCATCCTGTCCCTCCTGCCTGGGGCACCACTCACTCTCTCCTCCCGGTGGCTCTTGGGGAGGACATTGAGTCCCAGTTGGGGTCTCAGTCCCTGGTGGCAGAGAGGGAAATCTCTTGACTCCCAGACCACGCTCCAGCACGCCGCCTTTCTCTCCACACACCCCACCTTTCCCGTACATGGTAGTCTATTTGGGGAGAGAGGTAGCCCCTTTCGGTTAATAGCTGTCTCAGAAGCCGATGGCAACCCCAGGCGCTGGGGACTGGACTTCCCTGGAGGGCTGGACTGTCCTGTCTGCTTCAGAGAAGTGCCAAACCTGGTCTCTGAGAACACTGGGGCAGGGCTGGCTGAGCTGCCCCAAGGCTCCACAGCCCCCACACTCGTCGCTGGCTTTTTTTTTTTTTTTTCCCTTCTCTCAGACTCTTTCTCTTCCCTCTTTCCCCATCCCCAGCTCTGGCCCTCCAGGCTCTACCCACTCCCTAACCCCTCACTCCATGTGGTTTACCCCCAAAACAAGAAGTGGGAGACAGTACCAGAAGCTCCTGGGGATGCTGCGTTGCCCCGACCCCGCGAACTGGGCTGTGGCTGGGAGCTCTGGAGAGGAGCCGCCCGCCCATACACCCCTGCAAGGAAAGTTCGGATCAGCCACGGTGCACCCCACACTCAGAGGTCAGGGCTGCAGGGGCGCCCACAGGCAACCAGCCACTAGATCGTGGCCCAGCCCCTCAATGCACAGACAGGGAAACTGAGGCCCGGGGCAGGGAAGCCAGGCTGAGAGAAGCAAGCAGCTCACACCTGTCACAGGGAGCCAGGACAGAGCCCCTCCCCTCCCCGATCACGGCCCCTGCAATCCATGTGACTTCCGCCTCCGTGTTTCCCCAGAGGTTCCCCACAAACAGAGACCCAGCCAGGAAGCGAGACCAGCTGACCGGCTGCCCTAGCTTTAGATGGCCCGCGTGACCTGGCGATGCCGAGAAGTCACCCTGCCCAGCGGCAGGAGAGCCCTGGGCGCCCGTCTCCACTAGGGGGCAGCCGCGGACGCCTGCGACGCGCTAGGTGCGTCCGGGGTGGCCGCCACGAGGCGGAAAGTTTTTTTTTTGCAAGAGCACCACCGGTTCTCAGAGTGTGGAAGGGCAGTGAGTCCGCCGACTCGGCAAAAGTCCCGCGATCAGACTCAGCTGCCCGTCTCCTCCCGCGCGGCAGCGGTCGCCCGCCCTGCTTAGCTGCGGCTGCGGTCAGGCCCTCCCCGAGCGCCACGCCCTCCTCCAGGACCCCGGGGGCAGCGGGGTGCCGACAGGTTCTAGGAGGCAGGGGCGGTTTCAGAAGCAGGGTCACTCCAGCGTGCCTGACCCGGGTGGTTTACTCAAGCCGAGTGTCAGCGTGGGTCTGGGGGCGGGGATCCCGGAGGAAATGCGGATCGGAGCAAGAGGGGAGCCCACCCCTTCTCCCTGGAATGCCCGCTCCTCACCTGCCTCTCCTGTCACCCTGCAGGAGGATGTGCTGGCTCTCCAAGCTGCAAGCAAAGAGGAGACAGGTATTTGAGAAGGGCAGAGGACCTCTTCCCCAGCCCCCGAGAGGCCAGACCAGCGGGTGCAGGAGGCGGGGGCAGCCTGCTTCCTCCGTGCGTCCAGCCACGGCCCACATCAGAGCCAGCGTCCTCTAACTCGATTCTCACAATAAAACCGTGAAGGAAGGAATTAATTTTAGTTTCATTTCACAGATAAAGAAGCTGAGGTGTGGATAAGCTCAAGGACCTGCCCAGCCGCACAGCTGGGAGGACTAAGCCTGGTCCATCTGCCACGCACCTCCTGTTCTTAGGGACCCGGGGTGTGTGTGGGGGGGGCTACGCTCCTCTGGCACCATGGGGGCTCTGCACTGAGGGGCCACAGCTGCTGCGCTAGCTGGTGTCTTCCCTTCTGTGGTCTCATCAGCTCCAGAGGTCTCAGGTCCCTGAGCTCCTAATGGCCACACAGAGCTCCCAGTGTTCTTATAGGTCTCTGAGAACAATTGGGAGAGGGAATAAGGGAGGGTGATGGGCTTTGTCCCATGGTGAACGTGGGAAACTTGGGTGTTTCTGGGGCCATGTTCATCCATCCCTCCATCCACCATCCCTCCCTCCCTCTCTCCATCTCTCCTTCCATCTCTCCATCCCTCCCTCCCTTCCTCCCTCCCTCCATCTCTCCATCCCTCCCTCCCTCCCTCCCTCCATCCCTCTCCATCCCTCCCTCCCTCCATCTCTCCATCCCTCCATCTCTCCCATCCCTCCCTCCTCCCTCCCTCCATCTCTCCATCCCACCTCCATCTCTCCATCCCTCCATCTCTCCCTCCCTCCTCCATCTCTCCATCCCTCCATCTCTCCATCTCTCCCTCCCTCCTCCATCTCTCCCATCCCTCCTCCATCTCTCCACCCCTCCTCCATCTCTCCCTCCCTCCTCCATCTCTCCATCCCTCCTCCATCCCTCCATCCCTCCATCCCTCCATCCCTCCATCTCCACCCTCCATCCCTCCATCTCTCCATCCCTCCTCCATCCCTCCATCCCTCCATCCTCCATCTCTCCCTCCTCTCTCTCCATCCCTCCATCCCCATCCTCCTCTCCTCTCATCCCTCCTCCATCCTCTCCATCTCCCATCCTCCATCCTCCATCTCTCCATCCCTCCTCCATCCCTCCATCCCTCCATCTCTCCATCCCTCCCTCCTCTCCATCTCCCATCCATCTCTCCATCCTCCATCTCTCCATCCCTCCATCTCTCCATCCCTCCATCTCTCCATCCCTCCTCCATCTCTCCATCCCTCCTCCATCTCTCCATCCCTCCTCCATCTCTCCATCCCTCCATCTCTCCATCCCTCCTCCATCTCTCCATCCCTCCTTCCCTCTCTCCATCCCTCCATCTCTCCATCCCCCATCCATCTCTCCATCTCTCCCTCCATCTCTCCCTCCCTCCTCCATCTCTCCATCCCTCCTCCATCCCTCCATCTCTCCATCCCTCCTCCATCCTCCATCTCTCCATCCCTCCTCCATCTCTCCATCCCTCCTCCATCCTCCATCTCTCCATCCCTCCTCCATCTCTCCATCCCTCCTCCATCCCTCCATCTCTCCATCCCTCCTCCATCCCTCCATCCCTCCATCTCATCCCTCCCTCCCTCCATCTCTCCATCCCCATCCTCCATCCCTCCATCCCTCCTCCATCCCTCCATCCATCCCTCCCCTCCCTCCTCCATCTCTCCCTCCCTCCTCCATCTCTCCATCCCTCCATCTCTCCACCCTCCCTCCATCTCTCCATCCCTCCTCCATCTCTCCATCCCTCCATTCTCTCCATCTCCCTCCATCCCCATCCTCCATCCTCCATCTCTCCTCCATCCCTCCATCTCTCCATCCCTCCTCCATCTCTCCATCCTCTCCATCTCTCCATCCTCCATCTCTTCCATCTCTCCATCCCCCTCCATCTCTCCATCCCTCCTCCATCCCTCCATCCCTCCATCTCCTCCCTCCCCATCCCTCCATCTCTCCTCCATCCCTCCATCCCTCCATCCCTCCTCCATCTCTCCATCCTCCATCTCTCCATCCATCCCTCCATCTCTCCATCCCTCCATCTCTCCATCCCTCCTCCATCTCTCCATCCTCCTCCATCTCTCCATCCCTCCATCTCTCCATCCTTCCCTCCATCTCTCCATCCCTCCTCCATCTCTCCATCCCCTCCATCTCTCCATCCTTCCTCCATCTCTCCATCCCTCCATCTCTCCATCCCTCCCTCCATCTCTCCATCCCTCCTCCATTCTCTCCTCCCTCCATCTCTCCATCCCTCCTCCATCTCTCCATCCCTCCCATCTCTCCATCCTCCCTCCTCCATCTCTCCATCCCTCCTCCTCTCCATCCATCCCTCCATCTCTCCATCCCTCCTCCATCTCTCCATCCCTCCATCTCTCCATCCCTCCATCCTCCCTCCATCTCTCCATCCCTCCATCTCTCTCCATCCCTCCATCCTCCATCTCTCCATCTCTCCATCCCTCCATCTCTCCATCTCCATCCCTCCTCCATCCATCTCTCCATCCTCCATCTCTCCATCCTTCCCTCCATCTCTCCATCCCTCTCCATCTCTCCATCCCTCCATCTCTCCATCCCTCCATCCTCACCATCTCTCCATCCCTCCATCCCCTCCATCTCTCCATCCCTCCTCCATCTCTCCATCCCTCCATCTCTCCATCCCTCCTCCATCTCTCCAGTCCATCTCTCCATCCCTCCCTCCATCTCTCCATCCCTCCATCTCTCCATCCTCCATCCTCCTCCATCTCTCCATCCTTCCCTCCATCTCTCCATCCCCATCCCTCCTCCATCTCTCCATCCCTCCTCCATCTCTCCATCCCTCCATCTCTCCATCCCTCCATCTCCATCCCTCCTCCATCTCTCTCCATCCCTCCATCTCTCCATCCTTCCCTCCATCTCTCCATCCCTCCTCCATCCTCCATCCCTCCTCCATCTCTCCATCCCTCCATCTCTCCATCCCTCCATCTCTCCATCCCTCCTCCCATCTCTCCATCCCTCCCTCCATCTCTCCATCCCTCCTCTCTCTCCATCCCTCCTCCATCCCTCCATCTCTCCCATCCCTCCATCCATCCCTCCCTCCTCCTCCATCTCTCCATCCCTCCATCTCTCCATCCCTCCATCTCTCCATCCCTCCTCCATCCCTCCACCCTCCATCCCTCCATCTCTCCCTCCCTCCATCCCTCTCTCCCTCCCCCTCCATCTCTCCATCCCTCCTCCATCCCCCATCCACTCCATCCCTCCCCATCCTCTCTCCCATCCCTCCTCCATCCCTCCATCTCTCCCTCCCCATCCTCCATCTCTCCCTCCCTCCTCCATCCAATCTCTCATCCCTCCTCCATCTCTCCATCCCCTCCTCCATCTCTCCATCCCTCCATCTCTCCATTCCTCCCTCCATCTCTCATCCCTCCTCCATCTCTCCATCCCTCCATCCCTCCATCCCACCATCTCTCCCTCCCTCCTCCATCTCTCCATCCCTCCATCTCTCCATCCCTCCTCCATCTCTCCATCCCTCCTCCATCCCTCCATCCCTCCATCCCTCCTCCATCTCTCCATCCCTCCTCCATCTCTCCATCCCTCCTCCATCCCCTCCATCCCCTCCTCCACCCCCTCCATCTCTCCCTCCCTCCTCCATCTCTCCCTCCCTCCATCTCTCATCCCTCCTCCCTCCCTCCCTCCCTCCCTCCACTGGACGCCGAGCACGTGCTCATGGACCTGGCACCATCCAAGGCTCTGAGGATGGATGTGCATGACAGACGAGGGACTCAATTGGGAGCTGATGGCCTGTGGGATGAGGGGTGAGACAGGGCCAGGGGGCAGAGGGCACTCACCTGACATCCAGGTGGACAGCCCACTGCAGAGCAGACATGCACTGGGACAAACTGCACACGGCACTCAGGGACACGCCATTCTCGCTGAGGCTGCAGATCACAGGGTGACAATGAATGACGGAGGCCACCCAGGACTCAGACACACCTTCTTTGGTCAGAGCACAGGACAGGGTTTCGGGGATGTTGTCCCTGATTTCAGATGATGGAACCCACCAAGCCCAGGTGCTCAGAGATCACCCCTTCCAACCTCATTGGACAGGAAGGGAAGCAGAGGCCAGGCAGAGGCCAGGTCTCGCCCATAGTGACAAGACATGCGGTGACAGGGGTGAGGTTGGAACTCAGTGCTTTTTGGCCAGAGTGGGCTCAGTCTCCCCACTGGATGAAGGAGGGTGGCACCCAGTGCAAAATGAAAGCGTGGGGACAACGCTCTTCCTTTCTTTCCTGGTCCCTCTGTCAACCTGTCGTGGGGCTCTTCATTTGCCACTTAATGTCCCACTCCTCAGGTGTGAGGACCCCAGCAGGGTGCGTGGGGCCCTCCCCGGCACTGGTGGGTCAGGCCCTGTGTTAGGAGGTCACACGGGGACCTGCTCTGCAAGCTCCACCTGCGAAGCTGAGGCTTCCTTCCTGCCCAGGAGCAGGCCCCAGCAGGACCAGAAGCAACCTCCTCTCCTTGCCAAGCATGTCCCAGGGCACAGCGTCCGAGCAGGAAGGGCACTCAGGCCACAGCACTCCTTCCAGAGGTTGGACAAGCAGTGATGGTGCCTATAGTGCATGTGTCTGCTGACTGGGAACCAGGGGCTCAGAGAGGCAAGGCACCCCCCCAAGGTCACACAGTAAGCAGGTAGCAAAGTCAGCCTGGACCCTGGACCTGTGAGCCCTCACTGGTGCTCCTGTCACTTTGGAGGAGGGGGGCCGTCAGAGCCAAGGATGCCCGGGGCCTTTCAGGGCCAGGAACTCTGATCTGCTGCAGGCAAAGTTTGGGGACTCCTGACCTCCTTCCCGGGCTCCTTCTCCCAACAGGCACTCAGGACCTTCAGGCAGCCCTGGTCACCCTGTCTGAGTGCCCCCTCTGGCATAAACCCTCCCTCCTACCCAGCCCAAGTCCCGTCCCACAGTCCCTTGCTGCTCCCAGGGGCCAGAGCTGGCCCAGCCGTTAGTCACCTCATGCTCCCCCTGCTTCTGCTGCACTTCCCATGATCCCCCAGGCCCGAACACGACCCAGGCCAGCCCTAAGGCAGTGGCCGGGTTCCCAGGGGTCCTGCGTGAGCCGCAGAGATTCCTTTGAGAAGTGAAACCTCGAGTGCGAAGCGGCCTGCAGGGCCCTGAGCCCAGTCTCCCCAGGAAAGAAGTCGTTGCCTAATCAGAGGTGAAGCAGCAATGGCCCTTAAATGAGCACTTTTTCTTTTTCTGCACCGGCGACTGGGTCTGGGGACTCACGGGCGTTTTCTGACTTTACTGTAGCCCCAGGAAGGCGGGTGAGTGACAGAGGATGTTCCCACCCCATCCTGCAGAGGACAGACCCCAGAGGCTCTGCCTAGCTGGCTACTTACTTCAGGGACTGCAGGGGGCCCAGCCCAGGGAGCAGCTGGGCCAGCAGGGTCACCCCTTCGTCACCTAGGGAGTTTCCTGAGAAGCTGGAGGGGAAGAGAGAGAGACCATTGGCGGGGGTGGGCGGGTGCCGGCCTGGTCCTCTGTCCTGTCACTGGCTTCTCCTGAAACTGCCAGGCTGGGTCCCGGCAGATCTCACGCGGGGCAGCTGGGGTCTCCCCTAGGCTCTCTCCTGAGGTTTGTGGACTCCTGGGGGGTGCAGGGGTGGGCTTCAAAGGGCATTGAATGTCAGGAACATGTATTTGGGGAGAAGGGGACACAACTTTCATCAGTCTCTGATGGGCTCCTAACTTCAGGAAAAGAACAGCCCATCTAAGCGGTGAAGACGCCGCGCCAACACGCCCACACCCACGGACTCACTCGAGGTGGCCCAGGTGGCAGCTTCCCTCCAGCGCCTTGCAGAGCTGCTCCACACGTGCTTGGTCTGGAAGCCACAGTGCGCCAGCCTGCAGCGGGGGACCCAGCCCTGCACGCCTGCCCACAGACCGGGCCACAGCCCCGCCCCCCGCGCCCACTGAGCCAGGCTTGCAGGAGAGGAGGGACAGGAGCACATCCGGTACCCAGACAGACAGACGCGGGGACCCCCACACACCACCTGCACACGGCATCTCCATAAGACGTCACACACGGGCAGAGACAGGGGGACAGAGGAGGACGGACCCCAGACAAGAAGCCCAGGGGTGGTGGAGGAGGAGAGACGAGAGAGACGCGGGAATGAGGGAGAAGCCACCAAGAGCCCTGGAGGGACCCTGCAGAGGCTGAGGCCCAGGGTCAGGATAGCAGGGGTCCGGAGGGGTCCCCTCCTCCCCTGCCAGAGTTCCAGTCTTCGGCTGCTGGGACTCGGAGAGCTAGGGGAGCAGCCTCCCCCTCGGGCAGTGAAGGGGGCTGGAGGGGCTGCCTCCTGAGCCCCATCTGGGGTGGGTGACAGCATGGGGGCAGGCGGGCCACAGGTCCTGGACGCAGCAGGGCATGGTGACCTCCACGGAGCATGGTGGGCTGGAGCCTGAGGTTTGGGACAGGCCTCGGGCAGAGGAAGACGGAGGCTAGAACCTCGCGGGGCCGGGAGGCCATCAGCATACCTGATCCTTCGGGAGCTCGGGGGTAGCTCACGGGACACAGGGGACATGAGGTTGTCAAGAAATGCAGTCCTGGAGGGACACACACCAGGGCAGATAAGCAAACATCTCGCCACTGTCTTCAAAGTCCCTCCCCCGCTGCACCGTGTCCACGTTCGGTCTCTAGGCTGGGCCTGGAGTCGGTGGGACTGTGGTTCCAATTTGGCCCCCCGGGGTGTGGCTTGTGACAAGTCACTTGATAATATGACACATGTGAATTGACGTAGCACAGAGCTCAGTGGGTGCGTAGCCAACGCTCCTTAACCTCGACCTGCTACCATTGATCCCAACACCCTCCTCAGTGACATCACCGTCGGCAGCGCCAGCTCTGACCAAGCTTCAAACCCCAGACGCTGCACAAGACACTGGCGGACCCAGAGGAGGAGAGCGGAGTCCGTCCATGTGCTAGGCTGGGGCAGCCCAGGGGACACGCAGGGACCGGGCCTCGTGCCACAGAGAGCCAGAAGTTCTGACTGGCATCAGAGCTGCAGGCTGAGCCGTCCTCTGACCCCCAGCCCCGCCCAGCACGCGCCCACACCGGCCTCTCGGGCTCTCTTCAAGCACCAAGAAATGGGAGGCGTCTGACCCTCCCCCTGGAGAGCAGCACCCCTGCCAAGCCTGCTCACTTCCTGTCCCTTTGTGCATTAGTCAAGGTCTTCCCTGCCACCCTGCTGTGGAGGTGACCCTGACCAGACAGGGGCTGGGAGACCTTGGGACCTACCTCTCCCGGGTGCCCTCCTGCTCTTCCGGCTCTTGGGTAAACGTGAGGACCGCGGTTCTGTGCAGCAGGCTGTGGGGACAGGAGAGGCGTGGGGAGGGAGAGGTGAGGACTTCTGCTCGGTGCCCCCCTTTCACCAGTCTGGAGGGGCTCTAGGCAGCCCCCCAGCTCCAGCTGAACCACTTCCTCTGAGGTCCACTGCCAGTTTCCAGGCAAGACTGTGAGAGAAAAATGAAACTCTGCCTTCTCTCTGGTTTGGACCTCAGGCTGGGACCCTCCTCCTCTGCAGCTGGTGTCCCCTGCACACAGGGAGCACTCCGGGCTGAGGATGTTGTCCCTTGTCCCTGGAGGTCATCGAAATGATCCTTGTTAACTTTTAAGATTGGGTCCTTCAAGTGTTTTGCTTTTTAAATGAATTAATTTTTTCTTACAAAAATGAGAATTACAGCCGGGCACGGTGGCGCACGCCTGTAATCCCAGCACTTGGGAGGCTGAGGCAGGAGGATGGAGAGTTCGAAGCCAGCCTCAGCAATGGGGAGGCATTTAGTAAGTCAGTGAGACCCTGTCTCTAATAAAATACAAAAAAGGGCTGGGGATGTGGCCCAGTGGTCAAGTGCCCCTGAGTTCAATTCCCGGTACCAAAAAAAAAAAAAAAAAAAAAAAAGGAATTACAAATTCTCTCTCTCTTCCTTCCCCTCTCTCTTTTTTCTTCTTCTTCTCCTCCTTCTCCTTCTTCTTCTTTTTTGTGGTACCGGGGATTGAACCCAAGGGTAAATGGGAATTGCAAATTCTCTCTCTTTTCCTTACTTTCTCTTTCTTCTTCCTCTTTTCCCCCTCCCCCTCCCCTTTCCCCCTCCCCCATCCCCCTTTACCTCTTCCCCTCCCCCTCCCCACTCCTCCTCCTTTCTTCTTTTTGTGGTCCTGGGGATTGAACCCAAGGGTGCCCTACCACTGAACCACATCCCCAGTCCTTTTTATTTTATTTTGAGGCAGGGTCTTACTAAGTTACCCGGATTGTCCTGGAACTTATGATCCTCCTGCCTCTGTCTCTCAAGTTACTGGGATAACAGGTTTATGCACCTCGCCAACTGGGCATTGTTCCCAAGGGTGTTTTTCACTGAGCTACATCCTCAGTGATAAAATTTTTAAATTAAAAAAATTTTTTTTGGACAGGGTCTCACTAAGTTGCTCAGGGCCTTGTTAAGTTGCTGAGGCTGGCCTCAACCCTGTGACCCTCTTGTTCAGTCTCCTGAGTAGTACAGGCATGCACCACCACACCTGGCTGTGTTTTTGTTTTGTTCTATTGTTTGTTTAAGTGAGAGATGAAGCTAGAGTGACAAATTATAATTATGAATGATCATTGCTCACGGGAACAGATTGCATCAGTCTTTCTACCTTTGAGTGTTTGAAAAGCTTTATCATAAAGATCATGAATTAAAATGTCATGACTATTCAATGTCCCACAATCTTCCCTTCATATTAAAGCCACATCTATATTGTGACTTTTTTTTTCATGGTTCCAGTGAGTGTTTTTCTTTGTAGGTAACTTGGTTTATTTAACTAATATCCTACTATTAAACATGTAAGTTATTTCCATTTTTTTCCTATTATAATCAATACTGGGGTGAATATTCCTGAAGCTCAATGTGTTTGCATAACTATCCCCAGCCCTTTTTATGTTTTAGTTTGAGACAGGTTCTCACTAAATTGCTGAGGCTGGCTTTGAACTCGCGATCCTCCTGCCTCAGCCTCCCAAGTGCTGGGATTACAGGCATGTGCTGCCGTGCCTGGTTTCATGATGATGATGGAGATTTTCTTGTTTTCGTGTAAGCTCCTGGAAGGGATGGAGTGCCACTTGGAACACTCTGAGATCCTTTACTGTGTCATCGTATAAAGGGCACTGGGGCTCCTGACTTTCCACTCGGGGGGACTGGGGTTTCCTCTCTTCTTTGGGGGTGTGTAAAGCAGGGCTGCTCTGCTCAGCCGAGAGCCTCGAGTGAGATGCGCTCGGGCTGGGAACGTGGTGCCTTTGGCTTGCCCTGTCCTCAGCTCGCCAGACTAGACAGCAAGACTCACAGAAATAAGGTGGGGCCTGTCTTGGGCGGGGTTCCCTGGAAACAGAGCCAGGGCCTGGGAAGCAGGGGGTCCTATGCCACCTGACCCTGGTGCGTGTGCTCTCGGAGCTTGCTCTCGGCTGACGCTGGCAAGGGACCGAGGAGGCTCATGGCCCTATCCCAGGGGGAGCTCCGGGCCACCAAGGGCATCGCAAAGTTACAAGGGGATGGAGACAAGGGGCTGACTCTGCCACTGGCCACCCCTGCTGGGGACTGGGACCTAACCTCCCAGGCACCTCTGGCTCCCACCAGCCCTGGGCGGTCCTCCTGAGGGGACACGGGCTGTGAGCACACCATGCCTGCCGCAGCTGGCGTAAGGGGGTCTGAGAGGGGCGCCAGCAGCACGTTCTAGGGGTCCCTACAGCCTGGGACCCAAACGACTCCCAAGGGCTTAGCATGACAGGCAGCTCCGGGCTACAGGGTGCAGGTGGCAGGGCCGACGGGGAGCTCCCACCTGATGTCCAGCGTGTCCAGGGTCCCGCACGTGCTCAGGGCGCTCAGCACACAGGGCACCCCGTCCACAGAGAGCCCACTGTCGCTGAGGCTGTGGAGAGGCGGAGGCAGCATTAGCAGCACCAAGATCCTCAGCCCCACGCGGCGAGCCCCCGTCTCACGACTCAGGAGCAGCTCGCTGTCACTCTCCCCTGGGTCCTAACCAGGGGCCCTCGAAGGATTGTGGCCATGCAGGTGGCCAGGAGATGCAAGGCCTCCCCTGCCTCAGAGAACAGACCCCCCAGCCCGAGCTGCAGAACCGGCTCGGGGGCTCCGTCTCTGAGGCCCACCTTCTGGGCACTGGTGCGCCAGGCTCTGCAGGTCCATGCATGTGGGCACACACGTGACCTCACAGAATCCTGTTTTATAAATGGAGAACCTGAGGCCCAGAGACGTTGCTTGACTTTCCCAGTGTCACAAAGCTGCGAGGTGACAGAGCCAAAGCCAAGCACTGGGTAAAAGCCAACCACTTACCCATCCACAGCCCCGCCTCACCCCAACGCACACAGGATCCTAACACACCCCATCAAAGCACTGCCGCGCCCCACCCTGCAACGCAGCAGCCCAGGACCCTCCCTCCTCATCTCAACACCCAGCATCCCACCCCTTCACCCCAAACGACCCCGAACAGACACACCACCTTGTACTTAATCCGACACCCTGGCATCCATCCACCCAAAGCCTCAGTTCTGCCTCAGCGCACCCCCCTCCCCCGCTCTGGTGCTGTTGACAGGACAAACAGGTACACAAGCCACCCAAGACCGCGAGCGAGCGCGCCCACTCTCCAAGGGAACAACGGCTGGAGCGGAGACAGTGGCTCAGGGCAGAGGCCAAGGCAAGGCTGGAGTTGGGAGGAAGTGGGGTGGCAGGTGCATCAGCAGCATTACTACTGACTGTGGCACGGGGACCACGGGTGGCAGGGACCTTCTGGGACCCTCCTGTCACCCAGGGGTGGGTGGCAACTCACTCCAGCTTCCTGGCGATGTGCAGCTGGGAAGCAGCCTCGGCTAGGAGTCGGCAGCCTTCGTCCTCCAGCTGATTCCCTGAGAGGCTGAAACAGAGGCCCGCTGCCCTGCACTGTAGGCAGGAGCCCCGAGCCCCTGCACTCTCGTAGGCCCTCACTGACTCCAGACAAAGCATCTCTGCCGTAAATGAATGCTGTTTTTTGGCCCCGGGGGTGGTACTAGGGATTGAACTCAGGGGCACTCGACCACTGAGCCACACCCCAGCCCTATTTTGTATTTTATTTAGAGACAGGGTCTCACCGAGTTGCTAAGTGCCTCGCCATTGCTGAGGCTGGCTTTGAACTCACGATCCTCCTGCCTCAGCCTCCTGAGCCACTAGGATTCATAAATGATTTTTAACACTAGCTAGAGGGGGACAGGCTGCACCCGGCATGCCTGGCAATAGCCTGGAGGCTTCTGCAACCGTCGACATATTTCATCTTCACAACAATCCTAGGAAGCAGGCACCATTATTATCTTAATCTCTTCCTACTGATGAGTAAACCAAGGCACTGTGTGGTTAAAAGCATTTGCCCCAGGGTGGACCTGGATTTGAACCCAGGCAGCCTGACTTCAAGGCCCTATCAGCAGCCATTCCTTTTTGCAATCTACATAATTGCTTCTTGTGATAAACTTCCTGATTACAAAGACATCTGACCCAGAGTGAAGATCAGGGAATGCTTTCCTGAGGTTTGAGCTGCTTGCTGGAAAAACCAGAAGGAGTTCAATAGGTAAGGAGCAGGGGAGAGAGGAGAGGAGTTTCCTGGAAGTTGAAATAGCACATTCAAAGGCCCTGTGGCACAGTACCCGTGAACACCCGAAAGGAGCCAGTATGTCTGGCTGGATCCGAGATTGAGTGGGAGTGGCAGGACAAGATGGAGCTTGGGGGCTGGGACAGGGTTCTGACCCACATGGGATTTTAGGATCTGTGCGTTATCTTGAGTAGAGGGAGGCAGTGAAGGGGGTAGGCGGCAATGAAACACAGGCACCGTGCCAGGAAGAAGTGGCCAAGGTAGAAGCGGGGAAGCCCGCGCGGAAGCTGCTGGGGTCACCCGGGGAGAGGGGAGGGTGGTCTGTGATAGGAAGCTGGAGGGAGAGGCTGGAGGAAGGGGCTGGTCTCGAGGGCTTTGAGGTTGGCCCAGGATGGACCGGCTGTGGGGCAGGGTGAGGAGGCTGGAGGCGTCCACTCTGGGTAACCAGGTGGGGTGGGGACTGCTGCAGGTGAGCCTGGGCAGGGGCAGGCCACATGGCGACAGGGGGTAGAAGCACTTGACACCTTCTCATCCTGTCCTGGTCCTCCCAGTGGGTCAGGAGCAAGAACTGATCACCAAAGAAGCCCTCGCCCTGTCCCTTTGTCCCCAAATCACACCACGGAATCCCATCAATCCACCCTGGTGCCCACTGGAAGATTTCCTGCTACTGGCCTTTCAGGGCGCCCCTCCTAGTGACGCGGCAGGACCTCCACCAACCCCAAACCCTGCCCTCAACAGCCCCCCGAGAGCTGGCTGTCGTGGGAGCTCCTCCGGCCTGAACAGAGTGGCTTCTCCCCGGGTGCTGTGGGGGCTTCTGCTCTGCAGGTCTCAGGGACAGAGCGGGCAGCGGTTATGGGGATGAGACCAGGAGCCAGACCGTCTGGGCCGGCACCCTTCCTCCCCATGTGACCTCGAGAGCATCTACCTCTCTGTGGCTTCCGTTCCTCCTCTATCGAGCGTGGAGGGTGACAGTGTTCACACCGTGGAGACGACAGGATTAAATAAGATATGTGTGTAGAAGACCTGGCCAGGCTCCCAGCCAGGGCAAGTGCTAAGCAGTGGGAGCTGTTGTGATTATCTGATGCCTCCAAATTCTTCAGGAGGCCACCTGCCCCTCCCCGGCACCCTCTACCTGGAGGCCAGGCCCTGTCCCCTTGTCCCCAGCCGCCCCCTGCTCCTTCCCCGGGGCTTCCCACGACACTCACTCCACTTCCTCCAGAGGCGGGCCTTCCAGCAGCAGGGCTATGAGGACCTCCACGCTATGGACCCTGAGCTGACATTTCTGGAGCCTGGGGTAGGGGACAGAGGGCCTCAGGAAGGGAAACGTGTCCCCTCCACATCTGACGCCAGTTGTGGGGTGTGCACACCTCTTAGTAGCTGAGGGATCTTGGGCAGGGAACAGAGGCTGTCTGAGACTCAGTTTCCTTCTCCCTCGGGTGGGAACAATGATGTGCGCTTCCTAGAGCTTCCAAGGCTTGCTACCAGGTGACAGACAAAGGACCCTGAGACAGGGCCCAGCATGTGGCAAAGGCACGGTCAGTTACAGCCGTTGCTGCTGTTAGGGCAGACGATTCGAGCCAGGTGGCTTATTCATGTCCTGGCCACACCCCGCGCCTCCTTTTCCCTTTATCCTCCTCATTCCTGCTGCACCTCCCCAAGGACAGCGTTCCCCCCCCCACCCTCTCTTTAAGTCCTCTGATGCCACTGCGGTACCTGAGGGCCAGCCTTCTGTCCTCAGTCTCTTTCCTCTGGCCGTCTTTTTCCTGTGGGTCTGGAGCTCTGGAAAGAACCAGTCAAACGTCGGTTGGGGATTGAGAGCCCAGAGCCTAGTGGGCCATGCCTGTCCCCCTAGCTTCCAGGGGCTGGGGACCCTGCAGCCCTGCCCTCGGTGAGTAGGCACAAGGACAGTTGCTGGATGGTGCTCAGGGTTGGACTCAGCACAGCAGCAGAAGCAGAAGGTTTGAGGTCAAAGGAAAGCTTTATTCAAGTGTCGCACGTGGCCTTGGCAAGTCATTTCATCCGGGAGCCTACATTTTCTCTTAAGGTGGGTGACATACTCTCATGTACAGAGTTCTCAAGGGACTGCATGAGACAGCGTATGCTCATGTGTCCAGCAGAGGCACAGATGAGGCTCAATGAGCAGAGGCTGCTAGCATCTAGGACGTGGTGGCCCTGCTGGTAGACACGCTGTGTGTGGTCCAGAAGGCAGGGGTCACGTTTAAGTGGGTCCCAGAGGTGGGGACCACAGCGCGTCCAGACTCTCCCCTGCTGGGCCTGGGGGCTGCAGGGAAGCTAGGACATTATGAGCCAGGTTTCAAAGACTTCTAGATTGTTCCGCCTACCGGAACTTTCTGCGGTGATGGAGGTGTGATGTCCATTGCCCTGCGGGAGCCCCTAGCCACCCAGGGTAGACGAGCACTTGAGGTGTGTCAACGGGACTGACAGACTCCCGATTTCATTTCACTTGATCTAAATTCACATAGCCGCAGGTGGCTAGTGGCTGTCATCTTGGGCATCCCAGCTCTAGACAGTCAGAGGGGAGCATGACGGGGGTCCTTCTGGGTTACAGTACAGGTGAGGAGACTGAGGCTTGGAGCAGGCAAAGAACTTGCTCGAGGATTTATGGTGCCATCTTTCTCTTTATCTCAGCCAGGGAAGAGTCTGGGTAGCACAGTAGGGGTTTTCTTTTGGGGGAAAGCCACTGTCCTTTCTTCTCCTGCGCACAGCTGGAACAGTCAGCATTTAAGCACCAACTGTATGCCAGCAGCCACATTCCATGCACTTAAATGTATTTGTTCATTTAATTCTTAGAGTGATACTGAGATGTAGGTGACTGCCCTTTCCTCCTTTTTCCAGTTGTAAGTCTCCCCAGAGCTCTCAGCACATAGGGTTGTCAGGTTAATAATATCTTCATGTCTTTCTTGAGGGTCTGACTTACTCTGAAATTTTGCTGTCTCTGCACAGGGGCCAGATGTGGCCCAGGTTTACAAGAGGAAGTTAATATCCTTTTCCAAGTCTAAGCAGTAACGCATTCTTCAATGCAGCAAAGAATCTCCATGTTCTAGCTCTTTCTAGGCTCTCCTGGCCACCCTCCCCCTCAACTGCCTGAGCCCAGATCTCTTCTAAGGATGGACCCAGGCCCACGCCTCCCTGGCTTCTTACCGTTGTGGCTCTGCAGCTATCTCTTCAAGTGGGGAAAGAAGAAAGACGAGGTCTGTCTCCCTAGAGGGTCAGATACCAAGTCATGAAACCTAGGGACTAGAAACCAGCCCAACACCCCTATCTGCACATCTATTCCTGTTCCAAACTCCAGAGAAACCTGGGAGTGGTGGCACATGCCTGTCATCCCAGCTACTTGGGAGACTGAGGCAGGAGGATTGCAAGTTTGAGGCCAGGCTCTTTAACTTATCAAGACCCTGTTTCAAAATAAAGTAAAAAAATAAAAGGGGCCGGGCGCGGTGGCGCACGCCTGTAATCCCAGCACTTTGGGAGGCTGAGACAGAAGGATCGCGAGTTCAAAGCCAGCCTCAGCAATGGCGAGGCACTTAGCAACTCAGTGAGACCCTGTCTCTAATAAAATACAAAATAGGGCTGGGGGTGTGGCCCAGTGGTCGAGTATCCCTGAGTTCAATCCCCAGTACCACACACACACACACAAAAAAAAAAATAAAAAAAATAAAATAAAAAATAAAAAATAAAAGGGACTCGGGATGTGATTCAGCGGTAGAGAACTTGCCTTGCATGTGTGAGGTCCTGGGTTCAATCCCTGGTACTGAAAACAAAACAAGCTAGGGAAGCAACTTCTTACAAGAACTATGATAAAAACATTAGGAATTCTGAGAGGCTTTTGTTGGTTGGTTGGTTGGTTTTTGGTACCAGGGATGCTTGATTCTTTTTGAGAAGGCCCTGTGTTGCTCAGGGCCTTGCTAAATTTGCTGGGGTTGGCTTTGAACTTGTGATCCTCCTGCCTCAGCCTCCAGAGCTGCTGGGTTTACAGGCATGTTGCCACCGTGCCCAGCCTAGAGTTCCTAAAACCCGAGTTACAATTGCTTTAGGATTAAGAAGCATGACACCTGCTGGGTGGAGGCTCTTGCCTGTAATCCCGGCTACGGATAAGATTGCTTCAGCACCACGGAGAGCGACACATAGCTAAGGATCCCATTGGCTGTGCCTGTGCTTCCTAGCCTTTTTTGATTCCATTGTCCATCAACCCATCTTCCCATTCACCCACCCATCCATGCATCCACTCCCCCATGCATCCATCCCCCCATGCATCCACGCACCCATGCATCCATGCACCCATCCAGCCACCCCCCCATGCATCCATGCACCCATGCATCCATGCACCCATGCATCCACCCCCCATGCATCCATGCACCCATGCATCCATGCACCCATCCAGCCACCCCCCCATGCATCCATGCACCCATCCAGCCACCCACTGCTTATTGAGTTCCAGGTGTCAGGCCCGAGCTAGGGTCTGGCGCTACAGTGGTGAGTAGAACAGACCTAGTCATACACAGGAAGCTCTTCAGACGAAGGGCCTCCTCCTTTCCCCATCCCCCACTTTCTCATCCCCTTCTACAGACTTTGGGGGCCAGGGTCCCATTCCTTTGGCTCACCTGACCTGCAGCATCCTGACAGTAGGGCACATGACTGCCACCTTCACCAAGGACAGTACTGTTGACGTGGAGAAGCTGTTGCGGCTCAGGCTGCATGATGGTGGCACAGGTGTCAGGATCCCCACCATGGTGTGCAAGGTGGGGGACCTAGGCCAGGAGAGGAGCTGGCCGGGACAGGGAGCAGGAAGGCTGCTTACTCAAGTTTCTGGAGCCGCGGCAGGCGCGGGAGGACCTCCACGATGCTCAGCAGCTCCTGGTCCTTGAGCTGGTTGTCCTGGAAACTGCAGGGAGACCAAGGTTCCTCAGTCCCTCAGTTCTGGGGCTGAGGTCTTTGGACTTCCCAGTTGGCAGGTGATAGTCAAGGCTACCCTGATTTGGGAGACTCAAGACAGGTGCCCAGGAATTGTGGGTGACCTGCTCCCTAGCATCCAACAGGCACAGCTAGGAGGAAACGTCCTCCACCGGTCTCACTTCTGTCCCCATGGGTTTTCTGACCAGCGTCCCATAGCATCTAAACGACAGGCTGTAGAGGTCTCATGAAGTGGAGCGAGGAGACTCAGAATCCCAATCCTAGGACTTATGGCTGGAACGTGCCTGAGGCCCAAGTGCGTCAGGGCCTCTTGGCCCCTTGGTGTGAGCAAGGTCCAGGTGTGGATGCTGCGGGTGCTGCCTCTGGCCTCAGCTCTGACCTTGACTCGCCCTGGCAAGCATATTCCTGTCTGACCTCCCTCTCTATCCCTGCTAAGTGGGGTCCACACCCCAGCCCTGCTTGGGTTCCTAGCTGGAGGGACTCTGGGGTTGAGTGAGAGCAGCAGTGGGTGATGGGGAGAAGGTGAAGGTTACTATCAACAATCAGCAAGGGGCTGGGGTTGTGGCTCAGCGGCAGAGCGCTCGCCTCGCACGTGCGCGGCCCGGGTTCCATCCTCAGCACCACGTAAACATAGGTGCATTGCATTGTGTACAACTAAAGTAAATAAATAAATATTAAAAAAAAAATCAGCAAGCACCAGCGAGATCAATACTCCTGACCTTTGTCCCCACCAGAGTAATCCCTGCACAAAGGCCCCCAGCAGAGGGGACAACAGGAATGGTAGTCAAGTTTATGTTCCACTCAATACGTGCTGTGTCCTAGTGCCTGCCTGGGTGAGGGGCAGCTTCTCTAAATATCATAAAGGTGCCATCTGCTAGCAGTGGTCCTGCCAGGGAGCTGCTGGTGGGGCCCTGGCACCATCCTTCCCAGAGCACTCAGACACAGGGGAGGGGTGTATTTGTGTCCCTGTACTTCATTAGTTGGTGTGTGCTTGTATCTAAATGTGTGCATGCAGCTAAATGTGCATGTATGGGCGTGTACACTTGAGTAGGCGAGTGTGTACTTCTGTGCCTGTGTGTGCATACGTGCGCATGCATGTAAAGGTGTGTATTTCATGCCTCTATGTGTAGCCCAGTACCTGTGTTCTGCCCCCACACTGACATCCCTCTCCTAGGGTCACAGAAAGAGGAGCCTCAAAACTTGTGCTTCTCCAAGATGGCCTAAACTATTAGACGGGAGAAGGCTGCTCTGGAGTCTTTTGAACGCTTGGGTTTGGATTCACCTCACCCCATTCCTGACCTGATACCTCACTGAAGAATGAGACCTTGGTCAGCCCCGGACGGAATGTGCAGAACCTAGTAGAGAACCAGGGGTGTCCTGGGCGTGGCTCCCCTCCCCAGCCAGCGAGCCTCCTGCAGATCACTCACCCGACCTCTTCCAGCTGCGGGCAGAGGGGCAAGGCCTGCACCAGGAGGCTGATGCCCTGGGCAGTGATCTTACTTCCTGCCAACCTATGGGGTAAGCAAAATGGTGGGAAAGGATGGGGTGGCGAAGGGGGTCGCCTGGGACCCTGCCGTGAGCAGGACAAGGGGGAGGAAGGGAGTGCCAGGCATCCTCAGATGAAGGTCTCCTTGTCCGAGCCCTGGCTCACCCCAGCTTCTTCAGGCTCCCCATAGTGGGCAAGCTCCTAGAGAGGGCCTCAGCGAACGCGTCCCCGCACTTCCTGCTCTTAAAAAGCTGTGGGGAGAGAAGCAGAGCGCAGAGGATCAGTGCCGGCAAGAGCCCCAGGTCATGTCCACCCCTCCTCCACCAGATGGGGGGCCACATTAGGTAGACACAGTCGGTGTTGCCACTGTACTTGTGGTGGGAACAAGGACAGGTGACAGCAGAGACTGCTTCATCCCCACTGGGGGCTGGGGGCTGGCACTGTGGCTCAGTGGCAGAATGCTTGCCTAGCATGTGTGAGGCACTGGGTTCGAGTCTCAGCACCACATATAAATAAAACAACTAAAAAAGAAAAGAAAGAAATAGAGAGCTGGGAATATGGTTTCCCAGGCAGAGATAACGCTTCCAACCTGCCTTGCAGCTCACGGGGCCAATGTGGCCGTTCTCACCAATGGAGTGTGGCTGAAGTGGTGAGTCCTAGTTCCAGGACTGACCTTGAACACACTGGGCATGTCTCCTCCATGCCCACTCCTTGCCTTGCCTCAAGCAGAGCACAGGTATGCCCAGGACCCAGCCTTGCCCAGGCAGATAGGCTGCCCAAGGAGATGAGGGAGCAGCAAGGGTGGGGCCTGGGTCTCCGCATGACCGTGTGGAGTGAGCCGTCCCACCAACCCCACCAACCTGGACTGCTTACTCCTGCCTCTTCCAGAAGAGAGGAGCGCAGTCCTGCATGACTGACTCCCTGTGCTCTGGGGGGTTTCTTTTGTGCCTTTTCTGTAGCTCACACAAATACTGAGCTCGGGGTTGGGGGCTTGCTGAGAAGTGTCTGTCCGGCACGATCCCCTCTCATTCTCCCACCGACCCGAGAGTGAGGTGTTATTACAGACTCATTTTAAGGATGAAGAAACTCAGCTGACCCAAGGTCAGAGGCTGCACTTGAACACAGCCCAGATCAGAGGCTGCAGCTGTGACTGACAGGGAGCCACCCGAGGCCCAGAAAGGTCAGGAGGTGGATCTAGAGGCGAAGGGCAGACAGGGCCAATTCTGGTCCCATATTCAAGATCTCTCTAGGAGGGCTCTGCCAGACTGGTTGGCCTCCATTGTCACCAAGTCCAGTTCCCTCCAGGTCCTCTCTGGTCCTACCCTTACTCACCTGAGAGTCTCTACCTGCCCACACCCTGCTAGAGCCTCAGGGCCGCGAGGCTCCAGTGGGCAGCCCTCAAAATCCAGGTGGATGCGGGCCGCTCTGTGCTCCAGGATGCTGGTCAGGGCAGACAGGTCTCTGTAGGTCAGCGGGAAATTGTGGAAGGGCAGCTGAGAGGGGAGGCTTTGGGCAGTGAGACCAGCCAGCTCGGACTCCTGAGTCTCGGCCACGTAGTGACACATCTCCACCACCTTTGGCCCCGTGAGCTTGCGGGTGGCCACCTTCCTCAGCACCTGGATGACGGTGGCCTGCCTGGCCCCCACCCAGGCCTCGTTCCTCTGGGCCAGGTGCCTGAGGAAAGGGTGGCAGGCGCGGGATGCCAGGCCCGCCAGGAAGGCGGGGAGGTGGTCCGAGAGGCTGAGTCTGGCTTTGGTCCGCAGAACCCAGTGAGAATTCAGAGTGACGTGGCTGGCCAGCGTGTCTTTGTCCACCGTGGGGCTGGCCATCAGATGCAGGGCAGCAAAAAACTCTTGCAGGGTGAGGTGGGCAAAAGCATAGCCTATCTCCTGGCGCCCAGGGTTTGTGCGGACACAGAAGGAGGTCAGCAGGCTGTGGGCAGCCCCGAAGGCCATGATGGCTGGAGGGATGTCTTCCACATAGAAGATGACCTTCCCCATCTCCAGGCCCCGCAGGGCCACCTCTCCAAGGCCCAGCAGGGACCGGGCAGGCAGACTCCCACGGGGGCTGAGGGTCAGCACCATCTGCATGTAGAGCTGGGTCACGGTGGGCAGGAGGGTGGCAGAGTGGCCGGGGGCATTTCCAGAGAGCAGATGGCGGAGGCAGAGGCAGGTGACCCTGCACAGGCCAGGCGTGGCACACAGGCTCTGCAGACATGCGCTGCCCCGGAGCTCTGCCAGGGCCACCTCCTGTGCCGGCAGGTTGCTGAGGAAGCGCCTGGCATACTCCTCCACCCGCAGTCCGTCAAAGCCCCACATGTGGACCATGGTGGCCCCAGTGGGCAGGCAGGCAGGCAGCTTCCCCGGACGGGAGGTGGCCATCACCCAGCAGCCGGGAAGCAGGGTACCACGGCAGAGGCCGGAGAAGAGGGTGAGGGCTGGGCCTGAGCCGTCGGGACCCACGGTCTCCTTGCTGGAGCAGGGGTAGATGGCCTCGTCCAGCCCATCGAAGATCAGCAGGACCCGGTTCGCGTTCTCCGTCAGGTACTGGAAGACGGCCTCGGGGGCTGCCTCGGGGCTCAGGTACAGGTCAAAGAGGAGCTGGGGCAGCGTCAGGAAGCGCGTGACCAGGTTCAGCTGGCGGAACTCAAACAGGAACAGCGCCTGGAAGTGGTCCAGCTGGCCATCGGCCCACCTTCGGCAGAGCCGGCGGGCCAGTGTGGTCTTGCCCATGCCGGCCTTACCCAAGAGCACGGTCACCCGGGGACCCTTGTGGGCCTTGAAGTTGAAGAGGTCCTGGAGGCTCATGTCAGTGCTATCTTCAGCCTTGGGGTCCCCCATAATGGCTCCCTCTTGAGCGTCTAACGGTGCCGTGGCCCGGCTCCACTGCAGAATCGGGGGGACATAGGGTTTGGTGGCCGGCAAAGGTCTGCCCTGGCTTGGGGAGTCCATCTCCACAGTGCTGCTGGGCAGAGGCTCTCAGGAGCTGCAGGTACTTCCTGGCCAGTTCTATAGGGGTCAGGGAGATGATTGGCATGAGTGCAGGAGCCTGCGCCCACCCAGGTCCCTTTACCCCAAGATCTGGCTGTTTGGAGCCTCTAGCCCCAGTGGGGTAGAAATGGGGGGTGAGGCCGGACACAGTGGCGCACACCTGTACTCCCAGTGGCTTGGGAGGCTGAGGCAGGAGGATCGCAATTTCAAAGCTAGCCTCAGCAACTTAGCAAGGTCCTGTCTCAAAATAAAAAGGGTTGGGGGGGCCGGGGTTGTGGCTCCATGGCAGAGCGCTTGCCTAGCATGTGTGAGGCTCTGGGTTCGATCCCTGGCATCACATTAAAAAAAATTAAATAAAAACAAATAAAATAAAGGTATGTGTCCATCTACAACTAAAAGGAAAAACACTTTTTTAAAAGGGTTGGGGATAGCTCAGTGGTTGGGTGCCTTGGATTCAATCCCCAGTACTCCCCCCCCAAAATAAACCAAGAAATGGGGAGTGAGGAGGTACAGGTACCGAGGGGGGTTCTTACACCACCAGAATTCCCAGGAGTCCACTCCATAGCAGTGCAGGCTGTGGCCACCACCGACACGGGGAGATGGAATGGGGACTCGCGGTGGTGGCTCCGTTGGTTCTGTGATAACCTAAGTGCGGGGACACTTTTTGCACACCTGTCGGATCCGCCTCTTTTTCAGGCGGTATCTGAGTGCTCTGTGCCGCTGCCCAGCATCATAGTTCTCTGATGCCCAGGGGTGGGCACCTCAGCCTGCGGGCCCAGGCCCTGGTCAGTAGGACTGTGGGAGCTGGGTCTCTATGGTCCAGGTGTTTTTTTTTTTTTTTTTTTTTTTTTTTTTTTTTTTACCTTTTATTTATTTACAGTTTCTGAGTCATGTTTAACGGGGCTGAGGTCTCAGGTGGCCAGGGAAGGAGGAGACTGGGGCCTGCTTCGTGGAGCTGTGGGGACGCCAGGTGGCCAGGGAAGGAGGAGACTGCCCTTCGTGGCTGGCAGGCTCTGCCCGTGGCTGTGTGTGTGTGGTGGGGGCGGGCATGTGTCCAGTTACCGATTAAGAACAAGGACCAGGGCAACAGGTCCTTTTCCTCCTGGTTGGCCAACCCTCACTGTCTTCCCACGTGTCCCCAGGGCCTTGCTCAAGGGGTTCTCCCAGGCATGCTCCCCACTCCCCATCGCTGCTCACCCCAAACTGGCCACAGCAGGCCCTGGGCCTGAGCTCATGCTGGTTACTTGTTTATTATTATTATTATTTTTTTGGTACTGGGGATTGAACTCAGGGGCACTCGACCACTGGGCCACATCCCCAGCCCTTTTTTGTATTTTATTAAAGACAGGGTCTCACTGAGTTGCTAAGTGCCTCGCCATTTGCTGAGGCTGGCTTTGAACTCGCCTCCTAAGTGCTGGGATTATAGGCGTGCGCCACCGCACCCAGCTTGGTTACTTGTTTTGTGGTCAGGCTCCCACAACCTTGGGGACACCAGGTATCCCCGGAAGAGACTGGCTGACAGGGCTGTGAGCCCTTGGTGCTTCCAGATCCTTCAGCTGAGCCCTCTCTGGGGAAGCCCCCTTCCAGCCTGCTGGGGGAGGCCCCTCCCTGCCGTCCCCAGCCCTCTCTGCCCACCATGACCTCGAGTTCTTCCCTCCTAGAAGCTTGGGGAAAAAAAGAGTCCTTGGCCCTAGACACTTGCCAGCCAGGGACAGGGTCCAGGCTCTGTGCCCAGCCCTGGGCATCCCAGTCCTAATGCTGGGTCCTCTCCTCCCCACTCCCCCCTCCCCCCCTGCACCCACCTAGCTGTTGTTTCCTGCAGTGCTTCCGGCGGGGCGAGGAGCCACAGCTCTGGTGCGGGCGCTTGAGGCCTGGAAAGAGCCAAGGAAGGGGTGGAGGGGCAGCCGGGACGGAGCAGCACACCTGGGGCCTCCACTCCACAAACAGGTGCAGGTGGACAGGAGCACCCAGCTCGGGGCTGGGAGAGGAGGCAGGGCTGAGGCTGTGCCCACGCCAGCGTGGTTTGGGGAGGGGGGTTCCAGGCCTCAGGAGCAGGACTGGAGGCTCTGGGCATCCAGGATACAGACAGCAGCCCCACAGCTCTCTGCTCCGAGCCCTTGTCCCTCCACCAGGGAAGGGCCAGCTCTGGGAGGCCTGGTTGGGAGTGAGGCTGCCCACAGGCCGTGCTGGGCCGCAACCCGCCTCCTGCCTCAGGCCCGGTTCTGGTCACCCGTGGTCCTCGCTCCCCTGAATGGTGCCAAGATTTCTTATCTTGTGTGGATTTCTAAGGTCCCTTTAGTGCCTTTCTTAGAAGAACGTGGGAAAGGAAGCCAGGAAACTAGAAGAGGAGAGAAATGAGAGAAGAAGAAAGGAAGGAGGCCAAGGAGCGAGTCTTTAAAGGACAGTGGATTCTACACAGTTGGCACCAACTACTAACCAGACAGCCCCTGGTGCAGGGCCAGGGCCCCTTGCCCTGGCGGGAGTCAGCTTCTTAGTTGCTGAATTGCGGAGGGGCACGGGGTCCTCTGGAGGGGCTGGAACTTGCTTGAAAGTGTCTCAATATTTTCACAAGTCCCATATCCACCAGGGGTTCACTGGCTTGATCTATTCATCAGACCTGGTCACAGCCACGTGACAATTATGCTATGCACCAGGGACTTGAACACACAGTTTGGAACTGTTGGGAAGCTGGGATTGCGAGGCTGGTGTTTTCTGTTAGCACTGACCCTGGGATGTGGCCACTGTGCCCAGCTGAAATAAACCCCGTGCAGCCACAGAAAAGAAGGGCTGAGACCAGAGCGTGGCGCGTGAACAGGAGGGACGCTGACCCCTCCCAGCTCTACCAGAAAGCAAGGCAGAGGGTCCTTGGGTGGGAACTGTCATGAGTGTCAGGCCTGAAGGGTCTGGGTGGGGAGTGTGGTCACTCGGGGCTCTGCCTGTCTCTGGGGTGTTGGCAGGTAGGCCCCTGAGACTGGGGGCAGGGAAGTGACAACGGGCCTTCCCCAGATAAAGCAAGACAGGGGGTTCTGGAGGGGCCGAGGGCCAGCACCAGCAGACTCCCCTGGCGACTTCAGGTTGGGCTCTTGGGGACAGATCTGGGAAGTCACTGATCTGGAGAAGGTGGGCTAGGAGCTGCCATAGGCACATGGCCCAAGCGCAGAGGGAAATGGCAGTCATCAGCCACCACCAGTCTCCTCCTCTTAGCGGAGCTCCTCTCTCCTCCCCTCCCCTCCCCCCCTCCCTCTCCCCTCCCCTCCCCCTCCCCTCCCCTCCCCCTCCCCTCCCCCTCCCAGGCCTCACCATGTTGGAGCTGAGGTCCAAGTTGGTGTTTCTCGCCAGCTCCCAGCTCTGCAAGAGAGAGCAGGGCAGAACATGCTGTGGGGGTGCTGAGATGCTTGGGGCCCAGCTCCGGCCTGTGTCCGCTCAGGGCCGTGCCACAGAGTGGGCATTCAGCAAGGGAGAAATAAAGTTGCCTCTCAATGATCTGTAATGATCTGTTGGGGGAGGGGGGGTGGGAGGTGGAGGAGGTTGGGGGGGGCTTGTGGCCAGCCCTGGGGGCGGTGTGGGTGGAGATGTCTCTGCGTGAGTGTGCATGTCTGTGTGTGTTTATGTGTGTCTGCCCACTTGTGTGCGTGGGTATATGTGTATTCATATTTACACACATGCATGTGTGTGTGTGTACCCTGGATCCTGTGGTCAAGCTGTTTTGTTTGTGTGTGTGTGTGTGTGTGTGTGTGTGTGTGTGTGTGTGTGTAGTTGTAGATGGACACAACACCTTTATTTATTTATGTGGTGCTGAGGATTGAACCCAGTGCCTCATGCATGCTAAGCAAGTGCTTGACCATGGAGCCACAACCCCAGCCCCATTGTTTGTATTTTTGCAGGGAACCCAGGGCCTCGCACAAGCTACGTGAGTGCTCTACCACTGAGCTACATCCCTGGTCCTTTTCATTTTATTTATTTATTTATTTATAATTTTTTTTTTTTTTTTTTTTTTTTTGTACCAGGGATTGAACTGAGGGGCACTCAACCACTGGGCCATATCCCCAGCCCTTTTTTTGTATTTTATTAGAGACAGGGTCTCACTGAGTTGGCTAAGTGCCTCGCCATTGCTGAGGCTGGCTTTGAACTCACGATCCTCCTGCCTCAGCCTCTCAAGTGCTGGGATTACAGGCATGTGCCACCATGCCCGGCCTTTTCATTTTATTTTGAGACAAGATCTCACTAAGTTGCTGAGGCTGGCCTTGAACTTGCCATCCTCCTGCCTCAACCTCCTGAGTTGCTGGGATTACAGGTGAGAGCCATCACGCCTAGCTGTGGTGGAGCTCTTGATGGGGTATCTCCTTTTTATCCAAGGACACCCTTCACTGGCTTGTGTTCCCCTTACTGTTGTGCAAACAGAAGGTGTCCAAGCAATGCCCATTGAACTGGCCAGAGTTAAACCTGCCCACCCAGAGGCTTCTCCCTGGGACTGCTTCTGACCATGTTGCAGAAGGAAGTCCCAGGGCATTATGGGAGGTTTGGAATTTCCGGCTTGAAGGGGTCACTTGGTCTTTTCTCTCCATGCCTGACTGGGGAGGGGCAAGGTGGCAGGAGGGGGCTCCAGGCTCCTACCGATTTTGTGGCCTTTGGGCAATTGCTCTGGGGAATGACTGGAAATATGGAATTTTGCTCCTGGCTCTGCACGTCATCCTCTGTGCGTGGCCTGCATGGGTCCTGGGCCTCCCTGGGCCTCCAGGGGCTCACCAGGACAGGGAGCTGTGCTTGCTGCTTTGCACCCCCGTGTCCACCCTTACCGTCTTCCTGGCCCCAAGTGCTCAGCAGTGGCACCTCCAGGTCCAGAGGCACGTCCAGCTCCATGCACACGCAGTGGACGAAGGACTTCCAGGTGGCCGGCCCCCGGGCATGCAGCATTCTGAGCTGCAGGGTGACCCGCTGCTCAGGGTCGGGGGGCTCTTCGCCGGAGCCCAGCTCCGTGCCAGGGAGGAAGAACTTCATCTTGGTGCTCAGCCACTCCGGGTGTGTGCGCTCAGCAGCCTCATGAGCCAGCCCCACAGGTTCCTGGTGCCGAGCTGCAGGCTAACGGGGTCCATGAGGAGCCGGCCCTGCAGGGACACGGAAGGGAGGTAGTGGGCGGTGCAGTGAGCCGAGGGGACGGGCAGGTGAGCTGAGGGGAAAGCGAGATGGGAGAAGCCAAACAGACAGGAAGGACCACCCCACCTCTGAGCAGCAGGACAGGGCAGGGAAGTGGCCTCTCCACGGAGCCCCGAGCTTCGGGTTCAGCTCTAGACACTCACCTGCTTCTTCTGTAGCCCCTTCCCCTGCGCCTGCACCCTGGCTCTCTGGAGTGGTCTAGGCCTTCCCCTGGATGGTCCCTGAGGGTCATTCTTGTTGCCAGGGACCATTGTGCTACTCTCAGTCAGAGCTAACTTCACGGCGCAGACGCACATGGTCATCTCCCCAAATTTGTTCTTCCTTTCTTCTTTAGTACTAGAACTCCTGCATATTCCTTGGTGATCTAGAATAGACTTGATTCCCCAGACTCCCTTGTAGTTAAATGTAGCCATGTAAGTTTTGGCCAACAGGATGTAAGTGGAAGTGCTGTCTATCTCCTTTTCCTTCTCTTGTTGGTTGGGTTGTCATTGTGATGGCTAGACCTTGGGCAGCCATGGTGGATCATGAAGTAGAAGCCAGTGCTAAGGAAGGTCTAGGGTAAAGTTGCCCAACTTCCCTGAACTTTGACATTGGACCTCCATCACATGACACTTCTACTCTGTTTAAAACCACTGTTGTTTAGGGCTTTCTGCCACTCACAGTGAACCCTAATGTTAGCTAATACAAGCCATTTCCCCTCTCTCTATGCTAATTCTCCCCTTCTAAACTGGAACTCTCTAATAACCTGCTTTAGGAGTACCAAGAGAAGCCAAGGGGGCACATTTACAAGCAAAAGCCTAAATAATGTGTGGTTCCTTTGATCCAGCAATTCTAAAACCTTAGGAAACAATCATGGGTATATATAAAAATGTTTAATTACAAACATGTTCACTGCACAATTATTTATAATAGTTAAATATTGGAAGCGACCTGAAATCCAACAGTTGGGGATTGGTTAACTAAATGGTAGACCTCTCACACTGGAATATGCTGTAACATTTCCAAGAGTACTTTCTGGTACTATTTCCTTAATAATAGCACACATGTGGAAAGCACGTGGTGTGTTAGGCATGGCCCTAGGGCTTTCTATATCTCATCTAGTTCTCACAACTCCAGAGAATACACTACAAACTCTGAAAACTCCTGCTCGGGAGTCAGCCTTACCAACGCCTCTGTGTGTCCTGATGTTTAGACCCCAGCTGTTCCCTGCGCACCCAGCAGAGGCATACGGCATGTGTCCCCTTCCCCTTTCTGTCATTCCTCCTCAACTACACTAATAGCAGTGGGTCTTTGATCAGATATAGAGCTTTCAGTTGATGAAATATGCTTGTAGCCGGGCGTGGTGGCGCACACCTGTAATCCCAGCACTTGGGAGGCTGAGGCAGGAGGATCACGAGTTCAAAGCCAGCCTCAACAATGGTGAGGCACTTAGCAACTCAGTGAGACCCTGTGTCTAATAAAATACAAAAAAGGGCTGGGGATGTGGCTCAGTGTTTGAGTGCCCCTGAGTTCAATCCCCGGTACCCCCCCCCCCCCCAAAAAAAAAAAAAAAAAAAATGCTCATATCCATGACCTCAGGCAAGGATCACTGTCCACACTGAGCAGATGGACAGACTCAGAAAGGGTGAAAGATCTACCCAAGATTACAGTCAAGTATGTGGCAGAGCCAGGATCACAACTAAGATTTCTTGCCTCCAAGGCCAGTACATTTCCAAGGTCTCGGTGCCCTAGATGGCACCAGACAAGGGCCAGTCCCCGGATCATGTGGTCTTGAAACAAGGATGTGGCCACAGCCTAGGGCATAACTTTTCTCCTGGGCTATGCTAGCCAAGTCCATGCGGCCCATAAAGAAATCACGCAGCACACCATGCCAGGTGGAGGTAAGGGGGCCTGGATGGCCAGATTTCTGGGGATGCTCCTCATCTTCACATTTCTCCTCCAGTCAGTCTAATGCAAGCCTTCATTTCTTCCAGTGGTGTCCCGTCCCTTGGGATAAGACATCCAGCTGTCTCTGGGTTATCTCATTATTTGCCATTGTGACTCTTATAGGAAATAGCTTTGGAGACTGAGGACTGCAGTACAAAGATCCTTAGCCAGAGTCAGGGGACAAGGGGTCCTGGCCCAGCTCTTTCACTAATTTTCCATGGTAGTCATTAGGGTTGTTCACAGCTGCTCTCAACCTCTTTCTGGGCCCTTGATAGGTTGATACTACCTCACTCCCTTGAACTTGGGCGTGACCACAAAACTTGCTTTGGTCAATGAAATGTGCAAAAAAATTGACCTATGTCACATCTGTGCAGACACTGGAAGAGCCGGTGTGTGATTCACCATGTTCTCTCTTTTCCTCCGCTACAGGGAACAGCAGTGTTTCAGATCGTGTCTGCTCCTTTAGCCTGGGTCAGGGAGGGAGAATGATGTGAAATGGAACTTCCAATCCATTAACAGTGGACAAGAAGTGAAGAAGAAGTAGAGATAGTAACTTTTGTTGGTGTGGGATTTTTGAGGGTGTTTGTTATTGCAGCACAACCTAGCTAATACATTCATAGTGTGACCTGTGTGCCTTAGTTACAGCATCTGTAAAGTGGGTAGATTAGATGTTTGTGGCTCCTCCTGATTTGTTGTGTCTAATGATTTGCATTGTCATGCTGACTGGTGGCCAGGAGCAGGTTTGCAGTGTTGCAGAAGCCCAGGATGAGTCTGGGTAGGAAGTGGTTTTGGCAGCAGAAAGAGAACGAAGGAGGAGATGGGAGGGAGAAGGACAGGAGGGGAAGAGGAGAAGAAAACACTTACCTGGTTTCTTGGTTCATGATAGATGTTCTAGGGTCCCTGTGGAGAGGGTCTCATGGGTGTCTAGGCCCTGTCTTGTCACTGGAGCTGGGTTTACAGGTGTTTCCATGGTGCGGGTTCCTAAGGAGAGAGAGAGACAGGTTGCTCTTTCCATTCTTTCAAATTCCCAAAAGTGCCCCATGAAGAGGACTCCAGCCCGAGCCCTGCCCTGGCCTGTCGTAGGTACCTGAGGACATTTGACCCATGAAGGTCTCTCAACTTCTTGGGCAGATGGAGTTCGTCCACAACCACAGCTCTGTCCCTGGTGTTCACACACCCCAGTCCTGACCCTCCCTGGTGTCACTTCCTGTCACACCTGGAGTAGAGGCTGCTCCTCTTCCTCCTCCAGCTCGGAGCCCAGCAAACTCAGCAGATTTATCTTGACTCATTCCTTCACATGAAAAGAGAACAACCCCCATTTCGTATGTTAACTTTTTTCCTCACATAAAACCCCCCAGAAGGCTGGGTGTAGCAGTGGTGCACGCCTGTAATCCCCGCAGCTTGGGAGGCTGAGGCAGGAGGATTGCGAGTTCAAAGCCAACCTCAATTGCACTTCATTTGTGTATAATGAGTGGAAATGCATTCTGCTGTCTTGTATAGCTAATTAGAACAACAACAACAAAAAAGCCAGCCTCAGCAATTCAGCAAGGCTAAGCAACTTAGTGCGGCTAAGCAATTTAGGGAGGCCCTGTCTCAAAATAAAAAATAAAAAGGGCTGGGGATGTGGCTCAGTGATAAAGCACCCTTGGGTTCCATCCCTGGTAACAAAAACAAAACAACAACAACACCCCCCTCCAAGGTGGGAATTTGCAATCTTCTTTCTTACAATGAAATGTGAGGAAAGTAACTAGAAAATCCCAGGACTTTGGAGAAATACACATAAATAGGGGCCATTCTAACATGTCAGAGATAAATACTGTAGTTAGAAATAAGGAAAGAGGTCTCACTGAAGAGGTCCTGGGGTACTCACGATTTTTTTTGTGTGTGTGTGTGTGCCGGGATTGAACGCAGGGTCACTCGACCACTGAGCCACACCCCCAGCCCTTTTTGTATTTTATTAGAGACAGGGTCTCACTGAGTTGCTAAGTGCCTTGCCATTGCTGAGGCTGGCTTTGAACTCGTGATCCTCCTGCCTCAGCCTCCCAAGTGCTGGGATTACAGGGGTGCGCCACCTCGCCCGACAATGATTTTTTTAAAATATATACAATTTTTTTTTTAGTTGTAGATGGACACAATACCTTTATTTTATTTGTTTATTCTTATGTGGTGCCAGGGATTGAACCCAGTGCCTCACGCATGCTAGGCAAGCGCTCTACTACCGAGCCACAACTCTGGCTCGTCGTGATATTTTTTCATGTAACATCATCAAATTCAATACCTGAAAAAGGGACCCAAGAGCAGGAGCGAGCGGAGATCTGACCTTGCTATGGACTTGTGTCTGCCCCACGGTGAGGCCCAAATCCACTGTGATGGCACCTGGAGGTGGGGCCTGGGGGAGGTGAGCAGGTTAGAGGGTGGAACCTCAGTGTGGGCTTAGTGCCCTCACAGGAAGAGACAGGAGAGCTCGCCCTGCATGTGTCTCTGTCTCTCTTTCTCTCTGCCATGCGAGGACACAATGAGAAGGCAGAGTTAGCCAACCAGGAAGAGGGCCCTCACCCACACCAGATGTGCTGGCACCCTGCCTGGGGCTTCCCGGCCCCTGGAGCTGGGAGACATACATTTCTGCCCTGTAAGCCACCCAGTTGAGGGTATTCTGTTATAGTAACCTGAACTAAGAAATCTACTTGTGACTACAGAAAGTAAAAGAAAGAATCTAAATTATCATTGTAGATGGAAGGCAATGCCACTTGAATTACAACAGGAGAGAGAACTTGATAACATCACATTAATTGTCCTTTAGAGAAGAAAGGCAGATAAGACATGTTTATATGTCTTAAATGTTTCATCATAAGGGGCTGGGGTTGTGGCTCAGTGGTAGAGCACTTGCCTGGCATGTGTGAGGCCCTGGGTTTGATCCTTAGCACCACAGAAAAATAAATAAAATAAAGCTATTGTGTCCATCTACACCATATATATATATATATATATATATATATATATATATATATAAATACACACACACAACACATACACATATTTTAAAAAGGCAAACTGAATGTATAGCCCAAAATTAGAGCATGGGTTTAGTATACACAAGGACCTGGGTTCAATCCCCAGCATGCACGCCCGTATATACACACACACACACACACACTGAAGACAATCATATCAAAAGACTACTTACTGGGAAGGAGAGTCAAAACTGGGGGCATTTCCAGACATTATGAGCCTATTACAAAGTTCCCATTACTAAAACTTTAAGGTACTTGGGTTAAAAATTGACAAAGGAATGGAATAGGATCTGAATGAGCCTCACATTCACCTAAAATACACTAATCAATGACATTGAGAGAAAAAGTGGGGGAAATACATGACATTTAAAAGTTCATGATAAGATGAGTGTTTTAAGTTTAAAAGATCATTTCTACTTAAATAGTTAAAAAAATTTTTTTTCCAAAATGAGAAACGTGAACACATAGACTTTCACATCCACAGAGGACAGCTATAAGAAATGAGACAGACAAATGCAGATGAGGATCTGGGGAAACAGGAAGCTTCTATTCTGCTGGTGGGAATGTAAATGATACAGCCACCTGGGAAGACAGTTAGGCAGTTTCTTAAAATGCTAAACCTAAAGTCACCATCAACCCAGTAATTCTACTCTTAGGTCTATACCCAAGAGACAGGGAAAATATCACCACCATAAAAACTTGTTCTTGAATGTTCATATCGGTATCATGAATAAGAGTCAAAAAGTGAAATCAATTTGACCACTCACCAACTCATGAGAGGGCGCACAAAATATGGCATACCTATATGACAGCATGTTATGCAGCAATAAAAAGGAACAAAGGTTATGCTAGGTGAAACGAGTCGGGCAGCAAAGATCTCATAGGATTCTATTTATGTGAAGTGTCCAGAAAAGGCAAATGAACAGACAGTGGGTTGATTAGTGGTTGCCAGGGTCTGGGGTGGGAGTAGGAATTATTCTAAGAAGGATAAAGAATCTTACAGCACTGAGGAAAAAATGTCCCCAAATGGCACCAGGGTGATGGCTGCAGGATGACTCAGGAAGTTAACCAGAAATATTTGACCTGTATACATAAAATGGGTTGGTTTTATGGTGGATAAGTTCTGCCTCAATAAAGTTACTAAAAATAATGCAGTATAAATTAATATACTAAATAAAATATTTTTATCATTTACTTAAAAATATTTTCTGTGTAGGAAAATAGCAATGAATCCAAGGAAAGACACAAACTGTCACACTGCTTGATGGTGAGCTGATTGAGAAGCAGACCCTTCTTTCCACTGCTGGCGGGGTGAGTATTGGGGTTTTCAACCCTTCAGAGGGTGCAGCAACTGCCCTGGGGCCCTCAGCAGATCACCCCAGTTCACTCAAGGTTTATCTCCAACCAGCAGCATGCACCCCTTTGCCTGGGGGTCAGGAGTTAGTCCCCACTCCCAGCCAAGCTGAGGCACTGATACCTGGCTCCAGCCCCTCTCAGGGCAGCTCCACCGTGAGTGTGTGGGCATCCTGCACCGATTCCCTGACTTCCCCAGCAGCTGCCCAGAGTGTTCACGTGCTGGACATTCTAACTTTCTGAGTTGCCTCTCCTCTCCTGTCTGGAGAAGGTTTTTCTTGGATCACCTCTCAAATCAACTAGTTGTGCTGGTTTCAGGGTTTGTTTGTGGAAGAATTAAAACTGAGATCAAGGAAACTTGGCAATGTGTATAAAATTACAAATGCACATGTCCTTATTGTCACTTACATTCACAGAACTGTAACTGCAGGGAATTCTTGTATATGTGGCAAAAATAAAATGACAATAGTGACTTAAAGTTATTGAGAGACAGTAGGACTCATGGGTTTTCCTGTAAAATGCTTAGAACATACTGGAAACTCAAAAAAGGTCTATGAGTGACGATGCTTCAAGTGCTCACTGTGCAGAGGCACCGAAGGCTTTCATATGCCATCTCACTTATTTTTTGCAGTAGACCTTCAAGGCAAGTACTTATGATATGCCCATTTAACAGGGGAGCAAACTGAGGCTACTTAGGTCACTTGCCCAAAGTCACTGGGATTCAAATCTAGGTAGTCAGAATCCCTTTCTACAAAGACAAGGATATTGACCACTCTCTTGTGATAGCCCCAGAAAAGTGGAAGAAAAGGCAAAAATTCATCAATAGGAAATAAATTATGGCACACCATTATAAAAAGCAAACTTAAAAGAAAAATAGCTAGGTCATGTAATTATATAGTAAGAACTTCAAAGTAGTCTATTAAATAAATTCAAATGTATTTAATGTGCATATTTTAAATGTGTGTGTACATTTGCATGCACAGGGAGCAACTCTGGAAGGCCACATGGGAAGTTGGTAACAGGGCTGTAACTGGGGAGGAGACCTGGGGACTGCAGGGAGGAGGGTGGAGAACCCTTTATCACACTGTCCTCTTTTAGACCATCTGAATTTTAAAATATGCACATTTTTAAAATTTATTTTTATTCTAATTTGTTATATATGATGACAGCAGAATGCATTACAAATCATATTACACATATGGAGCTCAATTTTTCATATCTCTGGTTGTATACAAAGTATATTCACACCACTCGTGTCTTCATACATGTACTTAGGGTAATGATGTCCATCTCATTCCACCATCTTTTCTACCCCTATGCCTCCTCCCGTCCCCTCCCACCCCTTATCTTATATTAGACAAAGGCACCAAAAACATACTTTGGAGAAAAGATAGCCTCTTCAACAAGTGGTGCTGGGAAAACTGGAAATCCATATGCAACAAAATGAAATTAAACCCCTGTCTCTCACCATCCACAAAACTCAACTCAAACTGGATCAAGGACCTAAGAATTAAACCAGAGACCCTGCGTCTAATAGAAGAAAAAGTAGGCTCAAATCTCTATCATGTCAGATTAGTCCCCGACTTCCTTAATAAGACTTCTATAGAGCAAGAATTAAAATATGCACATTTTGATTTCCAAAACCATATAAACATTTACATTAAAACCTAGAATAGCCAGGTGTTGTGGCACACGCCTTAATCCCAGTGACTCAGGAGGCTGAGGCAGGAGGATCACAGTTCAAGGCCAGCCTCAGCAACTTAGTGAGACCCTGTCTCAAAATAAAATACAAAAAGGGCTAGGGGTGTGGCTCAGTGGTTAAGCACCCCTGGGTTTAATTCCCAGTATCAAAAAATAAAATAAAACCTAGCATAGCCATTTCCCCAAATGTGTACGAAGAGAAATACGATGAGTGAGCACCAGAAATGATCAGTGAGGGCTTATGCAAATGAAAGTCCCTACATAATGTGAAACACTAAAACCGAAAAAGGAAGACCAAGCCGGGAGCGGTGGCGCGTGCCTGTAATCCCAGCACTTTGGGAGGCTGAGGCAGGAGGATCGCGAGTTCAAAGCCATTCTCAGCAATGGCGAGGCACTTACCAACTCAGTGAGACCCTGTCTCTAAATAAAATACAAAAAAGGGCTGGGGACATGACCCAGTGGCTGAGTGCCCCTGAGTTCAATCCCCGGTACCACAAAAAAAAAAAAAAAAAAAAAAAAAAAGGAAGACCAGAGACAAGTCTCAGTTCCAGCATTCAGTGTGACTGGATGCTTAAATTAGGAAGTAATTCATCCCTCTCAAAGACACATTTATTATTCTACTTGCTCTTTTAACGTGTGTGTGTGTGTGTGTGTGTGTGTGTGTGTGTGTGTGTGTTATAAGGATAATAGTACATTTCCACTGGGAAAGTCGTTGCAAAGTTGAACAGGCGACGTAACACATATTTGCTAAATGCCCTGTGCTAAATTGCTCTGGGGATGATCTAATTCTCACAACTCCATTTGATGCCTCATGTGGATTTCAAAATTCCCAAGATCCAAAACTGAGCTTCTGATCTCAGCTCCCCAGGCCACCTTCCCACCTTCCCACCACCTTCACAGGTAGCATCATGCTTCCTTGAATTCAGGTCAATGACATCTTGACTTTCTAAGAAGATCCCAGAATCTTGCTTTCTCCCAGGCTACTCATTGTCACCTGGATTCCTGCCCAAGCCTCCTACCTGCTTTCCGTTCTGCCTGTCCTCAACAGCTTTACCCAGAGCAAAGCCAAATCCCTTCCCAATATGAACTTTGTTGTTGTTTTAAGCCTGGGTCTCACTATATTGCCCAGGCCAGCCTCAGACTCCTGGGATCAAGCAATCCTCCTGCCTCAACCTCCACCATAGCTGGAACTGTAGGTGCACTTTCAAAAATCAAACTTAATCACTTAATTATTTTTCCTGATTATGTTGATTCATTTATTATTTTTTGTTAGCTTTTGGCAATTTATGTTTTTGAAAAAGTTGCTTATTTTCTTGAGATGTTCAAAAATAGGTCAGCTCACAGCTACATATAATATCTTTCCCTTTTTTTTTTTTTTTTTTTTTGGGTACCAGGGATTGAACTCAGGGGCACTCGACCACTGGGTCACATCCCCAGCCCTTTTTTGTATTTTTATTTAGAGACAGGGTCTCACTGAGTTGCTAAGTGCCTCGCCATTGCTGAGGCTGGCTTTGAACTCATGATCCTCCTGCCTCAGCCTCCCAAAGTGCTGGGATTACAGGCGTGCACCACCGCGCCCGGCTCTTTCCCATTTTTAATCGGTGCATTACAGTTATACATAATGGTGGGGTTTATTGTTACATATTGGTATATATTCATAATGTAACACCATAATTTGGCTAATATAATTTCCTAGTATTTCTCCTTTTCTTCCTTCCCCTGGTGCCTTTCCCCTACTCTACTGATCTCCCTTTGATTTTCATGAGATACCCCCCCACCTTTCTTTTCATTTTTCCTCTCTAGCTTCCATATATGACAGAAAACATACGAACCTTGACCTTCTGAGTTTGTCTCATTTTGCTTAACACAGTGTTCTCAAGTTCCATCCATTTTCCTGCAAATGCCATAATTTCATTTTTCTTTATGGCCAAAAACACCCTCCATTGTATGTATATATATCACATTTTCTTTATCCATATGGACACGTAGGCTGGTTCCTTAGTTTGGCTACAGTGAATTGTGCTGCTCTAAACATGGGTATGCATGTATCACTACAGTATGATGACTTTAATTCTTTAGGATAAAAATTAAGGAGTGTTATAGCTGGGTCATATGATGGTTCCATGCCTAGTCTTTTTTTTTGGGGGGGGTACCAGGAATTGAATTTAGGGGCACTTGACCACTGAGCCACATCCCCAGCCCTATTTTGTATTTTATTTAGAGACAGGGTCTCACTGAGTGCTTACCACCTGGCTTTTGCTGAGGCTGGCTTTGAACTTGCAACCCTCCTGCCTCAGCCTCCAGAGCTGCTGGGATTCCAGGCGTACGCCACCGTGCCCGGCCCCTGCCTAGTCTTTTGAGGAGCCTCCATACTGATTTCCGTAGTGGTTGTACTAACTTACAAGCCCACCAACAATGGAATAGTGTTTCTTTTTCTCCACATCCTCTCCAACATTTATTATTGTTTGTATTCCTGATGACCGCCATTCTGACTAGAGTGAGATGAAATCGCAGTGGCATTTTGATTCAATGAGTTTGTCCCTAATGATGTTGAACATTTTTTTCATGTATTTGTTGGCCATTGGCATTTCTTCTTTTGAAAAGTGTCTGTTTAGTTCATTTTTCCATTTATTAATTAGTTGGGTTATTTGCTTTTTTGAGTTTTTAAAAATATATTCCAGATATTAATCATCAGTCTCTGAGTCGCTTGACAAAATTTTCTCCCATTCTGTAGGTTCTCTGTTCACATTTAAATTGTTTCCTTTGCTGTGCAGAAACTTTTTAATTTGATGCCATCCCATTTATTTAATTTTGATGCCATCCCATTTATTAATTCTTGGCATTACTTTCTGAGCTTTAGGGATCCTACTAAGAAAGTTGTTGCCTGTGCCTATATGCTGGAGTGTTGATGGTACATTTTCTTTACGAATTGCAGAGTTTCTGGTCTAATTTCTAGGTCTTTGATTCATTTGTTAAAAAGGCTGCCTTGGGCTGGGATTGTGGCTCAGCGGTAGAGCGCTCGCCTAGCACGTGGGTGACCCGGGTTCGATCCTCAGCACCATGTGCAAATAAAATGCATTGAATAAAACGCATTGTGTACAACTAAAGCAAAAAAAAAAAAAAAAAAAAAAAAAGGCTGCCTTTCGGGCTGGGCACAGTGGTGCACCCCTGTAATCCCAGCACTTGGGAGGCTGAGGCAGGAGGATCGCGAGTTCAAAGCCAGCCTCAGCAATGGTGAGGCACTTAGCAACTCAGTGAGACCCTGTTTCTAAATAAAATACAAAAAAAAAAAAAGGGCTGGGGATGGGGCCCAGTGGTCAAGTGCACCTGAGTTCAATCCTTGGTACCATAAAAAAAAAAAAAAAAAAAAGGCTGCCTTTCTCTAATATATGTTTTTGGCACCTTTATCAAAGAGCAGGTGACTATATTTGACTGTGTTTATCCCTGCACCTTCATTTTTGTTATTGAATTTTGTGTTATTGGTCTATGTGTCTGTTTTTACACCAGTACCATGCAGTTTTTGTTACTATAGTTCTGGAGTATGATTTGAAGTCAGGTACTGTGATGCCTCTGACATTGCTTTTTTTGGCTTAGAATTGCTTTGGCTATTCTGGATCTTTCTTTCTTCCAAATGAATTTTAGGAATTTTTTCCCCCTAGTTCTGTGAAGAATGCCATTGGTACTTTGATGGAGATTATGTTGAACCTATATATTGCTTTTGATAGTATGACCATTTTAACAATATTAATTCTGCCTATCCATGAACATGGGAGGTCTTTCCATCTTCTTGTGTCTTTAATTCTTTCTTCAGTGTTCTATAGTTTTCATTGTAGAGGTCTTTCACCTCCTTGGTTAGATTTCTTCCTAGGTTTTTGTTTGTTTGTTTTTGTTTTTTAGGCTATTGTGAATGGGATTGTTTTCCTGATTTCTTTCTCAGGAGAGTCATTATTGGTATATAGGAAAGCTATTGATTTTTGCATGTTGATTTTGTAACCTGCTACTTTGCTAAATTTGTTTATTAGCTCTAGCTGTCTTTTAGTGAAACTTTTTGGATCTTTTAAGTGGTGAAAGGGACATCCTTGTCTTGTTCCAGAATTTAAAGCAAATGCTTTCAGGTTTTCCCCATTCACTATGATGTTGGCTTTGGGCTTGTCATACATAGCCTTAACTATCCCTAGTTTCTTAAGTGTTTTTATTATGAAAAGATACTGAATGTGGCCAGTCTTTTTCTGTACCTATTGAGATGAGAATTAAGTGATTTTGTCTTTAATTCTATTTATGTGATGAATAAAATTTATTGATTCGCATATGTTAAATCATCCTTACATCCTTAGGATAAAACCAAATTGGTAAAAACTTTTTAACATGTGTTGAATATGATTTACTTTTTTTAAATTAAGGATTTTTGAATATAAGTGCATCAGAGATATTGGTCTGTTTTCTTTCCTTGATGTATCCTTGTCTGGTTTTGGTCTGAGTATGATACTGGCTTCATAGAATGAATTTGGAAGTGTTCCATCTCTTTCTACTTCATGGAATAATTTGAGGAGCATAGGCATTACATCTTCTTTAAAGGTCTGAGAAAATTCAGCTGAGAATTCATCTGGTTCTGGTTTTTTATTACTACTTCTATTGTGTTGCTAGTTGTTGGTCTGTTGAGGTTTTCTCTGTCCTCTTGATTTAATTTTGGCAGGTTGTATGTCTATGACTATATCCATTTCTTCTAAGTTTTCCAATTTATTGGAGTAGAAGTTTTCAAAATAGTCCCTAACAATCCTCTGTATTTCTGTGATATCCATGGTGATTTATCATTTTTCATCTCTAATTTTATTAATTTTGGTCTTCTTTCTTTTTCTTTTGGTTAGTTTAAATAAAGTTATATCAATCTTATTTATCTTCTCAAGAACCAATCCTTCACTTCATTAATCCTTTGTACTATTTTTTTTAAATTTTCAATTGCATTGATTTTGGCTATGATCTTAATTATTTCCTTCCTTCTATCAGTTTTTTTATTTAGTTTGTTCTTCTTATTCAAGGGTCTTGAGAAGCATCATTGGATCATTTATTTGAGGTCTTTCTGATTTTCTTATGTAGGCACCCATTGCTATAAATGTTCCTTTGAGACTTGCCTTTATATTGTTCCAGAGGTTCTGGTATGTTGTGTCACTATTCTCATTTGAATCTAAGAATTTTAAAATTTCTCCCCTAATTTCTTCTATCACTCATTCATCATTCAGAAGTGTATTGTTTAATCTCCACATGATTATATAGTTTCTGTAGGCTCTTTTGTTGTTGGTTTCATTCCATTATGATCTGATAAGGTGCAGGGAATTATATCTTTTTTTTTTTTTTTTTTTTTTTTGTATTTGCTAAGAGTTGCTTTGTGGCCTAAAATTGGTCTTTTTTGGAGGAGGTTCCATGAGCTACTAAGAAAGTGTATTCAGCTATTGTTAGGTGAAATATTCTATAGATGTCTGTTAAATTCATTTGGTGTATATTTTTTCAAGTCCAAAGAGTCTTTACTGAGTTTATGTCTGGATGACCTATCTATTGGTGAGAGAGGTATATTGAAATCACCAAGTAATATTGCATTGGGGTCTATCTGAGGTTTTAATTTGAGCAGTCCCCCCATCAAGGATTGAACCGAGGGATGCTTTACCACTGAGCCATATCCCCAGCCTATTTTTTTTTATTGTGTTTCTTAGTGTCTCAGTAATTTGATGAGGTTGGCCTTGAACTTGTGATCCTCCTGCCTCAGTCTGCTGAGTCACTGGATTATAGGTGTGTGCCATCATGCTGAGCTAGTGCCATTTTTATGTAATTATGTGCCCCAAAGTTTGGGGCATAAATATTTACTTTGATAATATCTTCTTGGATTGTTCCCTTTACCAGTATAAGTGAACTTCTTTGTCTATTCTGTTTAATTTTGGCTTAAAGTCTAGTTTTCCACTATGAAAGTAGCTACTCCTTCTTGTTTCCAGGCTCCATTTGCATGGCATATCAATTTCAATACTTTTGCTTTCAGCCTGTGGTTGTCTTTGCCTGTAAGTCTCATGCAAATAACATGTAGTTGGGTCTTGTTTTTTAATTCATTCTGTCAATCTTTGTCTTTTAATTGGAGAGTTGAGGCCTATAACATTCAGTGGTACTATAGACAGATGCTTATGGATTCCTGCCACTTTAATTCATTTCTAATGTTTAATTTGGTCCTGTTTGAATTTTTAAAAAATATTTATTTATTTACTTTAGTTGTACACAATGCAATGCATTTATGTTTACGTGGTGCTGGGGATCGAACCCAGGCCGCGCACATGCGAGGCGAGCACTCTGCCACTGAGCCACAACCCCAGCCCCCTGTTTGAATTTCTTAGCTACCCTTCAAATGAGATTTCTTCATTTGTGAACTCTGGGACTTGTTTTTTGTTTCTTCTGTGTGGGGTATTTCTTTAAGTAAGTTTGTAGTGCCAGCTTAGAAGTCATAATTCTTTTAGTTTTTGCTTAACATGGAAGGTTCTTATTGCCTTGATTCTGAAGGAAAGCTTTTCTGGATGTAGCAATCTTGGTTGACAGTTATTTTCTTTCAGGACTTGGAACACACCATTCCAAGCCCTCCTGACTTTATGAGTTTGTGCTGAAAAATCAGAAGAAATTCTGATGGGTTTGTCTCTAAATGTGACATGATGTTTTTCTCTTAAGGCTTTCAAAATTCTATACTTGTTCTATGTTAGGCATATGATGTGTCATGAAGAGGGACTTCTTTGATCATATCTGTGTGGGGTTCTAAATGCCTCCTATTTGGATGTCCATCTCAGTCTCAGGGTTTGGAAATTTTTCTGTTATTGTTTTCCTGAAGATATTATCCATTTAATTAGCCAGCATTTCACAACCCTATTCAATTCCAATGATTCTTATATTTGGTCTCTTAATTTTGCCCCGGAATTCTTGTATATTCTGATCATGGTTACTTATTTTCTTTTCTTTAATGCTGTCTGAATGTTAAAGGCTGGTTACTTTGTCTTCCAGCTCTGAGATTCTTTCTCTAGCATGGTTCACACTATTAGTGAGACTTTCAAGTAAACATTTTATTTGATTTATTGTACCTTTCATTTTCAAGGTTTTTGTTTGGTTCTTTTTCAATATTTCTATATCCTTATTGGATTTCTCATTCATATCCTATACTGAATTCTTTAATTCATTTAGTTGTTTGTCTGTGTTCTCTTGGAATTCACTGATCATTTTTACAACTATTCTTTTTGAATTATTTATCTGATATTTCACCCACTTCAATATCTTTGAAGTCGGTTGCTGGTAAATTATGAACTTTAGGGAGTGTCATATTACCTTCCCCGCCACACACACATTTCTTGTATTTCTCTGTTGAGTTTCATGCATCTGTTGTGATGGATTTCTCTCCTTCCTTATCTTAACAATGGTCCTAGAGTGATCTAGATTGAGACTCACTCATAGGTGTGGTATCCCCAGACATTATGCTAATTCTCTGTTTTGCTGTAGCAGTGGATATCCATGAATGGGACATGAGGGCCCACCCCTAGCTATTTATACTTGGGGTCTGGTCATTAGTTTGGTTTTTGTCACTTCTATTTTTTTTTTTTTTTTTGTACCAGGGATTGAACTCAGGGGCATTCAACCACTGGGCCACATTCCCAGCCCTTTTTTGTATTTTATTAGACACAGGGTCTCACTGAGTTGCTAAGTGCCTCACCATTGCTGAGGCTGGCTTTGAACTCGTGATCCTCTTGCCTTAGCCTCGCAAGTGGTGGGAATACAGGCGTGCGCCACCACACGAGGCACTTCTATTCTTTATATTAAAGTATAGCTGAAGTTTGGGTGTCATTAGTTTGTGTGTGGAGCAAGATGCACTGTCTTTTGGCTGAGCTTAGTTCATTAGCAGAGTCTTTACCCTATGAACATGTAGTTTCCCATCACCTCACAGGATAGGGGAAACAAACAATTGCTAAAACCAATACAAACAATATACAGCATTAAAATAAGTATCCAGTGCCTGTTCTGCTGTCTACAACACTAATACTGCAAAAACAGGAATGGTGAGGTCAGCAATTGCCAATAGCAAAAACAATAAATAACTATAAATTAAATCTGACATTAAAGTAAACAGCAGATGTCGAATATGTCATCCACAGCACTAATAATTGAAACCTGATGAATGGTTGGGCAGGAGTTAGATAAGCCAAACAGTTTTAAAAGATGGTAAAAATACAATTCATTAAGAGAAAAGAAAATGAGATAGTAAGGTAGAAGAGAGATTAGGATGTTCAAATATGAACAAAGAGATTATTAACTAAAGAAATTTAGTAAGTGATGTTTATAAAGAAGGAAGAGAAGAAATGAAAAACTAAAGGGATACAGAGAACAAGAAAATTTGATCATTAGCAGAAAAAGAAAGGAGAGGGTGAGTGAGAGAGAGAGAGAGAGAGAGAGAGAGAGAGAGAGAGAATCAAATAAGTAAAAAACAAACCAAACCAAAATAAACAGACCCCAAACCCTAACTCTCAAAAGACAGAGCAAGAAAAAACAATTATTTTTAAAAATGCTAAAAAGAAATAAATATGTATACATTCATATGTCCACAAACCAGTGAGCACAGCAACACACACACACACACACACACACACACACACACACCAAAAAATGATTCTTAGTGAGAAGTGAAAGAATTGTTTCCACTGAGGTGACCAAAACAGCCAATGAGGATGGATGGTCACTGCCTGTGCCCAACTGTCCTTTCCATTTCTTCTTAGGCTATGGGAGGGGGTAGGGAGGGCTGGGGGTTGTTAACCCCTTCCTCATTTTGGTTGGAGTGGCCAAAACTGAAGCTGGTTGAAATAGCTCCCAGCTTCCCTTCTCACCAGTATAAGGTAGGATGGAATGGGAAGTCCCATTGATCAGAATGTCATCAGCATACAAGATCAATCTACTCCCAGGGGTCAGGGGTGGGGGAGTTGGGGGGCTGCTACAGAGTTCCTTGAGTGCTGTTCTGGTGGGTGGCACTCAGGGTGAATCAGGTCTTGGGGCTTTGTTGGGTGGCATCTCCTCTGGAGAGACTGGATCAACATTCCCCTGGGGCCTGACAGATACCTATCTCTTCTGGGAGTCTGACTCTCAGGAGCCTCCCAGAAATTCTGCTGTCAAGACAGGAGAGCCAGTCTTCCACACGCTGTGCTGTTGGTGAACCCAGCCTGCCTAGGCTTGGCCCTGGGTGTATTCATGCCTGCCTGTCCAGTTTCCTGGCCCTCTTCAGCAGGTCATTCGAGCTGCTGGACCCAAAAGGAGAGCGAGTTGAACTCCCCTTGTGACCTGAATCTCCCTGGGTGCAATCTTCTCTGTGCCTGTTTCACTTGTGTTCTGCTAGGTACAGGGTAGGTGCTTGCCGGGACAGTGTGGCCGTGTTTGCTGTGACCTCCGGGCTCCCACAGGAGCAGCTGCAGCATGGCTACCTCAAGATGGCCCCCGCCCCAGCTCCCACTTTGCCAGATGAGAAATGCAGAGCACTTTTCAAATACCAGTTCTCTGGACAGCTGATGCCACTCTTAGAGATCAGGAATAGGTCCTTGCTCCTCAGTGTTGAAGATTAAACACCCGAGAAAACGCCAAGGCGAGAGTGGAAGGCAAGTTTTATTGAAGAAGAGGACAGAAATAGACTTCTCAAAGAGAAGGGGCCCCAGAGCTGGGTGTCCATGACTCCAGAAACCCTCTTCTTCTTTTTTTTTTTTTTTTTTTTTTTTTTTTTTTTTTTTTGGTACCGGGGATTGAATTCAGGGGCACCTGACCACTGGGCCATATCCCCAGCCCTTTTTTTGTGTTTTATTAGAGACAGGGTCTCACTGAGTTGCTAAGTGCCTCACCATTGCTGAGGCTGGCTTTGAACGTGCGATCCTCCTGCCTCAGCCTCCCAAGGGCTGGGATTATAGGCGTGCGCCACCAAGCCCGGCTCCCTCTTCTTAATTATTGTCTTTCTTTGCATGCTGTGACCAAGGATAGAGGTACAGAGGTTAATTGTTAGCAACCCAAAGTGCCCAGGGCCATGATCACAGAGGTTAACAACCCATTTCCTCTCTGATCACCAGTAATAACCAGTCCTCATCCTCTCTCCACCTGCATCACTCATTGCCTACACTGACAGCCTGTCCTTCGCCCCCTGCCTCGGTTTGCTGAGGATTATGACATATCCTGTCCACTCAGGCCAGGCGGGGCTGCAGGCAGATTGGTTTTTGGCAAAGAAAGCATGTAGGGGTAGCACAGTGGGCTTATTTTATAGAATCATTCTCTCAACCTCGTGTTCCCATCATTCTCATCTACTCTGACACAGCCACTGGATCAGCCCAGCTCAGGCTGCTTTTATGATTGACAGGTTTTTCCACATCAAGTCTGTCGTTTTTCTCTCTGTGTCTTCCTCCCTCCCTCTGTGTGGATGAGCCCTGCTGCTGTTGTCAACCCAGCGTGGCACTAACGTACACTTTCTTGTTCTTTGTGCAAGGCACCCACATTTCTGAGTCTCTGAGACACCCTGATTGTCCAATATTGAACTTAGTGAAGCCCCTCTTTCACCCACCTCTCTGAGAGGCAGTACTCTGACTGCCTAGAACCTGATTCTCAGCAACTGGAAGACAGCCTTCCTCTGATCCGCTATCTTGAATCTCCCCTAGAGTATTTTCTTGTAAGTTTTCAACCTCCTCATGTCCTCACATTTAGTGAAATTTATTTCACTTTGTCTTTTTCTTTTTATTAGACTTGTCAGCAGTTGTTTCTTTTATGTTTAAAGAACAGATTTTAAAAATTTATTATTCTTTTAATTGTACATGTTCATGGTATAGTGTGATAATTCAATATATGTATATAATGTGTGATGACCAAATCAGGATGGTTAACATTTCCATCTCTTTAAACTTTTGTTTCTATTGGCTAATTCTGCTAGAATTTTCCTTTTCCTACTTTTGTAACTTTGCCTGTATTTATTTATTTATTTTTAAATATATATATATATATATATATATATATATTTAGTTGTAGATGGACACAATACATTTATTTATTTATCTTTATGTGGTTCTGAGGATCAAACCTAGAGTGTCACACATGCTAGGTGAACACTCTATCACTGAGCCACAACCCCGGCCCCTGCCTGTATTTATTTAGTTTTTTAAATTTATGGACTTTATTTCTTAGGTCATTTCTAGTCTTTTCCTTTTAAAAAGTAATAAAAGAAAATACTTTAGGCTAATTTCCATAAATTTATATCAAGTGTTTATATTATTCAGTAGATCATAATCATAATTTGGAACTGAGTCATTTAGTGGAGGGTTGTTCTAAAGACTTTACCACTAATTGTTTGTTTTACTATGCTGTATGAAAAAAAAGTCCCATACAATTTCTAAGATTTTTCTTTTTTCTTTGCTATATGATAAAATTTTTTAAATTCTGTGAACATTTTAAAAGTATTTTTTAAAACAAAGATGGACTTCTATCTCACATTTATACCAAAATAAAGCCTACATGGGGTCAAAGTAAAAAGCTAAACTCTGAAAGTAATCAAAAACAATGTTCAATTTGTAACAATTCATGAAGCTATACATTTATATGTTTCCTATGTATTATATATATTTTACAACTAAAAATTAAAGGTATTTAAGTTCTCAAACAAACCATAGGAAAATGTATTTAAAAATAATTTCAGTTGGGCCCGGTGGTGCCTGCTGAGGAGGCTGAGGTAGGAGGATTGCAAGTTCAAAGACAGCCTCAGCAAAAGCGAGGCACTAAGCAACTCAGTGAGACCCTGTCTCTAGATAAAATACAAAATAGGGCTGGGGATGTGGCTCAGTGGTCGAATATCCCTTAGTTCAATCTCTGGTACCAGCCCCCCCCCGCCAAAAAAAAATTAAAAAAAGAAAAGAAAAAACATTTTCAGGGCTAAAGGTGTAGGTTGGGCACTTGTATAACATGTAAAGCCTTGGGTTTGATCTTAGCACTGCAAAATAAATACATAAATACATACATATAATGAAATAATAAAAAACAATTCAAGGAGTTTCTTGCCAAGTGCTGGGCAAAACAAAACTCAGAAAATCATAAAAGAAAAATTGGATGAAAAAAAAAATCCAGGGCTAGCCGGGCGCGGTCAATCAGACACAAATTAAAATTTATGTAGTATCAAAAAAAATCCAGGGTCTGGGGTTGTGGCTCCGCGGGGTAGTGGCTCCGCGGTAGTGCTCACCTAGTATGTGCATGGCCCAGGTTTGATCCTCAACACTACATACAAACAAAGACATTGTGTACAACTAAAACAAATAAATAAATTTTTTTTAAAACAAATTCCACAAATAAAATTAAATGACAAATGACAAACTGGAAAAATATCTGCTAGTTATATCACAAACACAATTTTTTAATATATCAAGAGTTATTGCAAATCAATAATAAGAAGACCAATAACCTGATAGTAAGGAGGATAAAGTTTACAGAAAAGAAAATCCCAATGGCTCTTAAATGTATAAAAAGATGTTCCATCTCATACACCATGGAAGAAATACATCTTAAAACTAAAAAAGATATGCCCTTTCCCAGTTCTTAGATTTGCAAGTTTGTCAATTAGTAAGTATCTTGATAAATTGCTAATGAGCCTATTAATCAGTATCTTATCTACCAAAATTGCAAATGCCATAGAACCACAACTAACAATTCCATATCCAGGCACTTAACCTTCAGATATATCCAGAATGTTCAAAATGACATATGCCCAGAGGTATATGACCTTGCTCGTAATGGCAAAAAATTGGGGGGAAGTTAAATATCCACCAAAGAGGACATGTTATACTTAAATTATGGCAAGCCATACAAAGGAATCCTATGTAACCATTGAAAAGAAAGAGGTAAAGCTATGATATAAAACAGTGTCCAAGATATACTGAATATATAAAGAAGAACAAAGGTCAGAACAGGGTGTAGGATATGCTGCATTTGTGTGAAGAATAAATAAACGTGCGTATTTTCGACTTTATACTTATACATTAAAAATCTAAAATAGGAATTGTTCCCATGGAGGCGCATCCTTAGAATTTCATGCTATATGCACGAGCTGGCTTGTCACAATCAGCACCTTCTCTCCAGCTCAGCTCGGGTCTGGTCTTATTTGTGCCTAGCCCTCCTATCAGCATCCCACCATCCCCTCCAGAATCAAGTCATGCCAGGTCACTGTGACCTCCACAAACTGGGACACATTGGAGCACCAGGAAAGGGTCAGGATAGAGAACAAATGTCCCCTCCTCCCTGTTCCTGGGCTCTCCTGCCCCTTGTGTACCTGCTGGCCTGCCCAGGACATGCTGCTCACACCCATGTCCTTCTCCTTCCCCATCCCAGCCTTGAACTCCTGCTGCCTCTCAGGAGGGTCCTCCTGCACCCCACCTCCCCAGGCCAAATTCAGTTCCCATCCCTGGGTCTCCTTCCTTAGCCTCCCCCGTTTCTCCTCTGTTGGAATTCTTGCCACTCTGCACGACGGTCCTTTCCTCTGGGCCCGGCAGCCTCCCTCAGCAGCTGGGGTGCCTGATCCCAGCTAAGAGCAAACGCCTTGGCACCAGGGCCCTGGGCACCTGTCTGTTGGTCACCAGCTGCCTGACTCTGACAGGCTCCTTAGCCTCTTGGTACCTCAGTGTCCTCATCTGTAAAATGGGGATACTCTGGGCCACAGAAGCAGAGTCAAGTTGGGGGTTCTTACAGAAGTTCCTTCCTGAGGCGGGTCAGGGAAGCAGGCTGAGCGCTGGAAGAAGCTCGCCCAGCGTGGTCCAGGAGAGGCCTTGCTTCCACCTGACCTTGGGGAGATCTGGGATGTGGGTGATCCCATAGGGAGATCTTACCAAGAGGCAAGGGTCCTGGGCTGTCACACCACATCATCAGGTTAGCTTGGGGACATGCCCTGTGGGTGGGGAGGGAGCCTCAACGACCCAGACACCTCTGGGTGAGGGGAGGCCAAGGGTGACCCTTTGGTGCCAGTGCTAGCAGCTGACACTGTCGTGGATGGAGGAGGGGGCGGGCCCATGGTGTCGGGGACGGGAGTCACAGCGCCAGCTACCTGGCGAGGTGGCTGTGAGATGGCGCATGTGAAGCCCTTTGCGTGGTGTCTGGCGCAGGAGAAGGACTCGCTCCGTCAGCTATTCTTAGCATCAGTGTTTGGGCTTCCTCTGCCTCCCCAGCCCAGCATCGCGGGGAAGGAAGGGAGGGAGGAGGAGGACGTGAGTCACAGCTCCCCGGGCTCTTTCCCTCCTCCCGCCTCCCCGGGCTTGGGCTTAGGCTGTGCGGCAGGGGACAGATAGGACCTGTCTCCTCACCCATGTGGGGGATCTTCCCTGCCCACCTGCTCCCTGGGGCTGTCTGCGAGGGTCGGGTCAAGAAGCCCTGTCCCTGCGGAGCTGGCAGAAGAGAAGAGGTGGGGACGAGCGGTGGGAAGGAAGGGACAGAAATAAAAAGGCTGCGAGTGCCAGCCGTGGAACAGAAAGGATGTGGTCACAGGGTAGACGGGAAAGCCACCTCGGTCATGGCTGCGGACACTTGGACAGAAGTGCCTCAGAACAGAGACTGCGCAGCGGAAGCTGGTTTCTGAGGACCAGCTCAACAGAGCAGGGCCTGGGGACTCAGACGAACCCTCGCCCAGTGGTGCTGCGGGGTCCTCCGCGCCACGCCCTGCAAGCAGTGACGGCGGAAAACCCAGGCCTCTGCCTTCCCCCGGAGAGACGGATGGCGGGTTTGGAGGATGCCTGAGCCTAGAAGCAAAAGACGAGGGAGCTGAAAGCACGAGCCAGACCCATTTTAAAGGTGGGAAACTGAGGCGCTGAGAGAAGGCCTTGTTGATGCTTATAGCAGACAAGAAGCAAAGCCAGGGCCAGAGTTGGCTGCAGGGCTCTTTGTGGGTGACAACTTCCTCTCTTCAGGAGGACCCTGCAAGAGGTACCAGCCTCAATTTCCTCCCTCACCCAGGAAGCTAGAAGAACAGGCAAGGCGTCCTTGATAGGCTCACACATTTCCGTGGGGCCACATGATGGGGGGTGGGTGTGACTGTTTCTTTTAAAACCATTATCCCTATTGTCCCTCACAGTGACAGCCCTGCAAGACTTCAGCTGCACGGTCTCAGTGCTTTACAGAGGGGCTCCTGTTGGAGAAGGGACCCGCTCCGGTCACCAGCTAGCGTCTCAGAGCTGGGTGTAACAAACATTTCCTTGCAGTGCACTGGGGGTAGAATGGGGGTGTCCAGAGAACCCCTGCACCCAGGCCCAGGTCCTGGCCTGCAGGCCCTTCCTCCAAATCCAAAAAAGGCCTCTCTCTTCCTGTCATTGGAAACCCAGAATTCTGGGTCCCAAACCGTGTCATGATGTCCTGGCCACCTCCCTCCCCCAGCACCTTCCCGCTCACCCTTCCCACCAAAGCTTCCCTCTGGTGTCCACATGTGCCCTCCCCCAGGACTGGGACACCAGGCGGCCCTACTGCAGACCCTCACCTGGCTGGCACAGCAGGCAGCCAGGGTGGCCTGGTCTGTCCTGCACAGCCCTGGCCTCTCAGGTCCAGCACCCACAGGAAGCAGCTGACCCTGGGGAGGCCTAACTCATTTTGGAGACCCTGGAAGCTCCGCCTTGATCCTGCAAGCTAGTGGCCCCCAAGCCCGGCTGCCCTTTCCATCAGGTCCCTGGACATCAGTAACTCCATTTTGGTTCTGGGACTCAGAACCAAAACTTATAAACTGCCAAGAAAAAGAAACTTAAGATAATCTGTTCCCATAACTGCTCCCCCCGCAAGGTCCCTACATACAAAAATCTGTTGTTACCCAGCCACCAGCACCCAAGGTCATTTCCAGCTTGCTCTTTTTCCTTGTTAAAAAAGATATAAAAACCTCTGTTCAAGTGACTCTGCCCGCTGCGCCTGGCGGACACCCTCTGTTAGTAAACCTTTGCTCAAACTCAGAGAGGCGTCTCCCGTGGGTATTCGCGCCAGCTACCGTGACACTTTCCATTTGCAGGATGGGGTGGGGGGAGACTTTTAGAAATTCCAACACGCCTTATTCAGACCCAGTGCAGCACAGTCCCTGGGGGGTGGAACATGGGCCTCCACGGTGCCCGAGGTGAGAGGTTCTGGGTGACCCCAGTTCTGCACCCTCCTTGTTCCCTTGCATTGGCATCCAGCAAACCAGACCCTATGATTCCTGCCCTCTGAGCAGCCCACAGGCCCTGGGGATGACAAGGCCACTGAGGCAGGCCTATCTAGATGGAGACCCAAGGGCAGTGCCTGCCTCAGTCTCTCCGCCGTTTCCTGGCACGTCAGGCCCCAGCTCGGTGGCTCTGCCAGCTCCGCTCTTGCAGCGAAGGGTGCAGCACGTCCACACAAAAGTGAAAATAAAAGTGAGGTCTGGAAATCCCTCCTCGGCACCACACACCCTGGGCCTGGTGTGAGGGATCCGGAAGCATCTTGTGCTGGCTTGGGAGTTGAGGCAGGGGACAGAGAAAGCTCCCGCTGTACGTGAGAGGAGTCCCCAATCCCCAGGGTCAGGTTCACAGCCTGGAAATCGCCTTTCCGCTGTGCAGAACATGCTGTCAGCGACTTCTGTCCACCCCTTTGACTCGGTGACTAAACTTGGCAGAAAGTCGCATGGAGAGCCAAAAGAGCCCCCACACATTTGATGTCTGTGTTTCCCCCAAATTTATATGTTGAAGTTCTAACTGCCGACATGGTGATTTTCAAGGTGGGGGGCGAGGCTGTGGGAGGGGACAGGGTGGAGTCCTGGTGAATGGAATCTGTGCCTTGATCAAAGTCCCTGGAGCACCCTCTAGCCCTCTGCGAGGACACAGTGAGGAGTCGGCAGGTTGCCACCGGAAGAGGGCCCCCCCAACCATGCTGGCACCCTTGTCTTGGACTTCAGTCTGAAGTAGCCTCTCTGGGCCTTGATGTCCTCATCTATAAAGCATGGGGTAGCAGTACTTACCCCATGAGCTTGTTGGAGGGCTTAAATGAGTGAATGTGTGTTAAGTACTTAAAAGTGCTTGGTAGTTACGACAGAAGAACCATTTTTATGATGTGAAGGCTTGGATAAAGTTCTAGAAGGAACATCACAAACAATCGCTACCTCTGGGAGAGGACAGAGCAGGGGCTGGGAGCAGCAAGGAAAGGAGATCTCGGCCCTGCGGACAAGAGTCTAGCTTTTTGCGAGAGGGCTGGATCACACGTGACCTGTGTGGTGAAGATGGGTACATTTTTTGAAAGTAGAGCTAGAAGAGGAATTTCCCTGGCCACCAGTGCCAGGCGCACGGTGCAGAAGAAAGGCTTGAGGGATGGGGGTGTGGAGCCTCGGCGCCGGGCCCACGACCCCAACCGACTTGCTGGGTCATGGGGGGTTTGTGTGCAGGTATGTCAAGGGATGCTTTCTACCCAGCCATCTCCCAGGGATCTGTGGAGTTGGCAAGAGCCTCTGGGGTCAGGAGGCCTGGGTTCGGATTCTGATTTCAACACTCGGCACTGTGCAACTTTGGGCAGGTTTCCGAACCTCCTTGTGCCACAGTTTCCTCATCTGCTAATGCACCTCACAGTGCCACTGTGAGGGTTGAAGATACAAATGTATTCAAGGCATACCCATGCGTGGAGCTCCCAGCACAGGCGGAACCACGCTGTGGACTCCCACCTGCATCCCTTGACTGCCGCCTAGGCCAGCCTGCCCCCGCCGCTGGGTGCATCCTCCGATGTGCAGCTAAGAACCAGCTCCATAAAGGGAGGAAGCAAAGTGCAGATTTAAAAGCCAGGCTGCTGCTTAACTGAATCTCCATGCAGATGTCATCTTCCAAAGCAAAATGACCACTTCAGCATATCTTTATTATTTTTCTACTTAAAAATCTAGCCAAATACATCTCCCATGGAGGTATAAAGCAAGAAGTTTTTTAGTGATGTCACCCTATAGGGACAGGTGTGCAAAGTTTAAGACTCTTATCCATGCTTGAGGACTTTTTTCTTCCTCCCACTCTCTTTGTGCCTTAAATTTCAGTCATGGGCTGGGGTTGTGACTCAGTGGCAGAGAGCTTGCCTAGCATATGTGAGGCACTGGGTTCGATTCTTAGCACCTCATATAAAATAAAACAAAGGTCCATCGACAACTAAAAAAAAATCTTAAAAAAAAATTTCAATCAGAATATCACTTCCTTAGTTGTTCTGGAAACTATTTCACTTTTAACTTTATTTGTTTCTTTAAAAATTTTTTCTTGGGCTGGGGTTGTGGCTCAGCAGTAGAGCGCTTGCCTAGCACGTGCACAGCCCGGGTTCGATCTTTAGTGACATGTAAAAATAAAAGGCATGTGTACAACTAAAATAAATAAATATTCTTTAAAAATTAAAATTTTTTTTTCCTCTTTGGTTGTAGATGAACACAATACCTTTATCTTATTTATTTGTTTTTAGGTGATGCTGAAGGTCAAACCTGATGCCTCAGACGTGGTAGGCAAGCACTTAACCACTGAACCACAACCCCAGCTCCTAATGTCATTTTTTAAAGTACCATTTGCCATAAAGTAAGGGTAAATCCCCCAAAGATTCCCACAGAAAACAAAGACCAAGACAATGCTATGGCGCTGTAACGGGTGCTGTTGCCAGTAGGTTCAAGAGGTTTCACTGACGCCCACCACCCGTCTGAGACCTTCTCCCTGACTAAACAGGAAGGATTAACGAGAACTGAAAAGAGAACAGCTTTCCCACTTCATGATTCAATTCCGTCCAAAGCCCATCCATGCACCTCCCGAGGCCACCTTGACTCCTACTGGGTGAGTCCTGATAGGCGGAAACATTGTCCTGTCCATTTCAGTGAGAGGATCTGGATGCCCAGAAAGGTATCTGACACCTTCAAGAACCTGGGTCAGAAAGGTACCAGACACTTTTAAGAACCTAGGTGGGCTACCTAAACTGTAAGCTATTCTTCTCTTTGAACAAGATGGTCTGATAGCCGGGCACGGTGGCGCACGCCTGTAATCCCCGCACTTGGGAGGCTGAGGCAGAAGGATCGCGAGTTCAAAGCCAGCCTCAGCAATGTTAGCAACTTAGTGAGACCCTGTCTCCACTAAAACACAAAAAAGGGCTGGGGATGTGGCCCAATGGTTGAGTACCCCTGAGTTCAATCCCCGGTACCAAAAAAAAAAAAAAAAAAAAAAAAAAAAAAAAGATGTTGTGATAAGATCCGAACGCCTCAAAGAAGCAGCTTCTCAACATGCTACTGTTTCACCTCCAGAGCAGAAGGGACCCCTCCAGAGCTGATGACTGTCTGGTTGGGGAGGTGGGTGTTGGGATCCCCGTAGTTCTCATCTGCTGAAGCTTCTATACATTGACACGGTCTTTTACGATTTGGCAATGAGATCTCAGTCACTGTAAAATAAAGGTGCACACACCCCTGGAGAAGTGCACCCTGAGATCTCGCCTGAGGAGATAGTCTGAGGAATGTGAACAGAGCTGTGGCTGCTGTGGCTTCAGGGACCTTCCCCAGGACATCTCTGCACGTGTGTGTCAGCAGGGGCAGCGCTTCCTCTCCTTAGATGGAGACAAGCGGCTCAGAGGTCAAGCTCTGGCCCCCCCAGGGCCCTGGAACCCCTGGGGTGTTGTGATGACATGGCCTCCTCCAGCCAGGACTCCTGCTCTGGCACTTTGTGAAATCACGTGCACAAAATTCACCCAGAGGTAGCACAGGTGAGCAGGACAGCAGACATTGGACCACCTGTTCACCTTCTCCCGTCCCTCCTCCCTCCTCCCTCTCCACTTTCTTCTCTTCCTCCTTCTTTTTCCCACCCCCTCCGCCTGGTCCCCTCTTTCTGCAGTCATCATGGTTCGTGGTTCCCTGTGTCACCCCACCAAGTCTTCTCTCACCTGTCCCGAGTGCTCCTTACCAGAAGGCCACACCTGGTCTCTACCCCAAACATGCACCACACCCTGTCCCTCACCTGCCTGGTGTCCCTGCCCGGCAGTCAGCACGACCTGCCGCGCACCCCAGCCGCGCATCTGTGTGTGCTTGTTTATCACGTGGGCTCCTCTGAGTGGCACTTTGCTGTGCTCCCAGCCTGGCCCAGGCTGCGCTGGAGCAGCGCCCGCCACGTTGTGGGAACCTGGAGGACGCATGGGGGTGGATTCCCGGCTTCGGGGTGGAGCCAGAGCTGGTGTCGGGGTTGTTGGTCCACCTCCCTGCAGCAGGGGGCATCCTCAGGCTGAAAGCGCCCTCCTGTCACCCTGTCCCAAGAAGTTTTCTGGAGTCTTCTCCCGTGGGGGAGACTTCTCCTCTCCTTCCTTCTCTCCCTTCCTTTGGGAGCAAATATAACCCCCAACCCCACGCACATACTCCATGCAAAATGGTCTCCCCACTCCATGCTCTGGTCCCTGCACACAGGTCCCACCTACCCCAAATGCTACCAACGTATTCCCTTCCTCCTCACACCTCCTGCCCTAAGAGGAATTCCGGTAAGCACAATTGGAAGAATCAAAACATCGCACATCTTTTTTTTTTTTTTGCATAAAACAAAATATTCCACATGCAGAAGAAGAAAATGAGACCAAATCTAAATGTCTAACGATGATGGATACATTCAGCCATTCTGTAGACAACCATGCCACCTATTATTATTATTATTATTATTATTATTATTATTATTTTAGTTGTCAATGGACCTTTATTTTATTTATTTATATGCAGTGCTGAGAATCAAACCCAGTGCCTCACATATGCTGGGCAAGTGCTTTACCACTGAGCCACAATCCAGGCCCCATGCCACCTTTTAAAATGATAGTATAATGCTACTGTAGACTAAGAGCTAATCTCTTTAGTATACAAAGAACTTGCAGAGCTCAACAGGCAAAAGATCAACAACCCAACAGAAAAGTGGGCAAGGACATGAACAGACAATTTATGGAAAAAGGAATACAGGTGGCCCTTACAGCTCATTCATAATAATGGCATGGCTTGGCCACCAAGCCACGCAGCCTGGTCCCTGTGGCCACCAAGCCACGCAGCCTGGTCCCTGCTGAGAAGCAGCAGCAGAGCCGTGGAGGGGCATCAGGTCAGGCTGGAGCGCAGGAGGCAAGTTCTGGCCCAGGGGGTGCAGAACCTCAGGCCAGAGGCGTGGCTGGGCAGCACCAAGGTGAGCCAGAGCCTGCTGACCTGCGGCCAGGCCTGGGCGCAGCACAGACATCTGCTGCAGAAACCCACGCCTGGCAGAGCTGCAGCTCTGAGCCCCAAGAATGCACAGTTGGTTCAACCCGCCCGCCTCAACCTTGAAGCTGCAATGGCAGATGAGCAGCAAGAAAAACAAAGTTGTGCAGACCTGATGAAAGTCTGTACTCAAGAGTTAACCAATAGCATTGATATTTTTTCCAAATCCTAATTAGCATAATCTGGGACCAGTAGCATTGAGACTTTTCCAAACTCTAATCAGCATAAATTTGGACCAGTGCACACTCGGAGGGGTCCCCTCTCGCTGAGCCAGAGCTCTGTTTTTATTCACACTTGAACAAATCCTACTCTCACACTTAGTCACCCTCACCTGGGAGCTTCATTCTTCGAACTCACAAAGCACTGACTCAGAAAGAAGAAGCTGGCGGTGAGCAACACTGGGGAGCAGAGTTCCCCATTGAGAATGTAACGCATTTCAGAGCTGCAGAGGCCTGCAGCTTGAGCACACCCCACCCACCAGCAAGAGTGCAGAAACCTACCGTTACTCATCTACTAGATTTACAAATGTGGAAGAAGAGTTTGATAACATACATGCTGGGAAGGTGTGGGCCGCAGGTGCCCTCACACAGAGCTGGTGGGAGAGAACACTAGCACTATACTCAAGGAGGGTAACTGGTCACAGTCATCCAAGTTCAAACTGCACATGCCCTCAAAGTTGCAAACCTGCTCCTGGATTTTCTTCCAGATTTACTCCCCCATATGAAAAAAATGAAGTTTGACCAACAATATTGACAACACTGTTTGGAATAGCAAATGACAAGAAAAAACCTAAATGTCCAACAACAGTTAGATCAATGACACATCAGCCATGTGGGGACATACTATGTAGTTGTTAGAAAGGAAGAGAAGGGCTGGAAGTGTAGCTCAGTGGTGAGTGCCTGCCTAGCATATGCCAGGTCTTGGGATCTATTCTGAGCACTGAAGAAAAGAGGCAGGATTTTGTTTGCTATAGAAAGATTTTCAAATTGCACTAAGGAAAAAAATGAGCACTACATACTACCATTTATGAGAATTGGGGAAATCTATGGGCGTGTTATGTATAAGTGTGTGTATGTATGCACATATCTGTATACATGTGTGTGTGTGTGTGTGTGTGTGTGTGTGTGTGTGTGTGTTTCATTCTTTTTTTGGTACCAGGGATTGAACTCAGGGGCACTCGACCACTGAGCCACATCCCCAGCCCTATTTTGTATTTTATTAGAGACAGGGTCTCACTGAGTTGCTAAGTGCCTCGCCCTTGCCAAGGCTGGCTTTGAACTCGAGATCCTCCTGCCTCAGCCTCCTAAGTGCTGGGATTACAGGCGTGTGCCACCGCGCCCAGCTGTGTCTGTTTGTAAGGCCCACTCAGAGCACCTTTGGAAGAATACATAAAAACCTAATTATACTGCCTGCCTTCAGAGAGAGGGTAACTGGGTGGTTGGGAGACAGGGGAGGGAAAGAAACATGTTTTTTATTATGTCCTTCTGTACGTTTTTCATTTTTTTTTTTTTTACTATACAAACGTTAGCTATAGATTTTTTTTTTTTTTTTTTTTTTTTTTTTTGTGGTACCGGGGATTGAACTCAGGGGCACTCGACCACTGGACCACATCCCCAGCCCTTTTTTTTTTTTGTATTTTATTAGAGACAGGGTCTCACTGAGTTGCTAAGTGCCTCGCCATTGCTAAGGCTGGCTTTGAACTCGTGATCCTCCTGCCTCAGCCTCCCAAAGTGCTGGGATTACAGGTGTGCGCCACCGCGCCCGGCAGATTTTTTTAAGTTGAGTGACGTCATAGATTTAATTTTCCTTTAACATGCAATTCCATATTATTTATTTATTTATTTGGGGACTGGGGTTTAAACCCAGAATGCTTAACCACTGAGCAACATCCCCAGCCTTTTTTTTTAATCTTTTTATTTATAATAGTAGTACGTATTACAATTCATAATGCACATATATAACATCGTTTTACATACAACTGTTTGTATACAAAGTATATAAGTACCATTCAGATCTTCAATCATGCATTCAGGATAATGAGATCCATCTCATTCAACCACCAATTTTTTTTCCCAGCCTTTTTAAATATTTTATTTAGAGACAGGGTCTCATTGAACTGCTTAGGGCCTCACTAAGTTGCTGAGGCTGGCTTTGAACTTATGATCCTCCTGCCTCAGCCTCCTGAGCCTCTGGGATCACAGGTGTGCACCACAGTGCCTGGCCCATATTATTTATTTTAAAAAGTGCAATTCCATTTTTGTTTTTATACACGAGTCTATTAAAAATTTGAATGGGCACACACAGAACAAAACTGGAAATGAATCAGGAAGTTAATAGAGGACCTCGGAGTGTCAACTTTGTGTTTCCTCAGTCTCTTTGGAGTTCTTTTGCCCAATGGCCATGGCATGACAGCCAGAAGGGCTATTAAAAACCTTCTGGGATTTATTGAAAGACTTTGGGGCAGCTCATGGGACAGAGCTACAGTCCCATCATGGTCAGGCTTGGGACAGGCAGGAAGAATGAGTGGACTCATACTTCCCCTGGCTACCCATCTCCTGCCCCAGGAAACTGGCTGGTGTCCTGCCACAGTGGACCAGGGTAAGAGGCTGAGGACTTAGCAGAAGAGGAGCCTGGATCAGATGTGGCCAGGAGAACTAGGTTAACTCCATCCCCACCCTCCAGAGACACAGAAAGCCCGGGAACACTGAGGGCTTCCTTAAGGAGCTGAATGAGGGTTATGCCAACTGCACCCAACTCTCAAGGACCCAGGAAACCCCAGACAGCACGTTACACAATTTTGCTTATTTTGCGGGTAACATGACCTGTGAAAAGCCAATGTTACCTTCTTTACCACTTCTGCCTAGTTTTGGGTGCATTTGCTGAAAAGCCTTCCTTCTCTAGACAGCCTGCATTAGCAGGCAGGATGAACAATTTTCCTAAATCATTCTCTTTCAAATCATCCTGTAGACTTAGTTTCACTTTGATAGGCTTTAGGTCACCAACCAACACTAAAAAAAAAAAAAAAAAAAAAAATAGATCCAACAAACAAAGACAGCAGCTTACACTCTCAGAACACCTACAGAGTTTTCTGTTCTTGCTTTTTGCAGTGCTGGGGATGGAACCCTGGACCTCACCCATGCCAGGCAAGCATTCCACCCCTGAGCTACACTCCCAGCTCCCCAAAGTTTTCCAGGGTCTGTGCTTGCGTTAGTTTGTTTGATCCTTAGTCCAGCTGCATGTGGTAGGTAGAGAAGAGATGCTGGGCGATGCATTAAAGGTGGTAACATGTCGCCACAAAGCAAGTGGATTCAAACAGCAGAAACCTAGTGCAGACAGCAGAAACTAGGTGCAGTGGCACACGCCAATAATCCAGGGACTCGGGAGGCTGAGGCTGGAGGATCACGAAGTTCAAGGCCAGCCTTGACAGTTTAGCAGGACCCTCAGCAATTTAGTGAGACCCCATCTCAAATTATTAAAAAAAAAAAAATGGGGATTTAGCTCAGTGGTAGAGCACCATCCCTGGTTCAATCCTCAGCACCAAAGAGGAAAAAGAAAAAGAAACAGAAGTAATTCATTCTCTCACAGTCCTGGAAGCTAGGAATCTAAAATATGGGTGTGGACAAGGTCAGGCTCCTTCTGAAGGTTCTAGAGAAGGGTCTTTCCATGCCTCTTCCAACTTCTGGCGATTGCCAGAAATTCTTGGCAATCTCTTCCTCCACCACATGGCTGTCTTGCCACCACACGTGTGGCTTAACATGCTGATCTTCTCTCTTACCAGGATACTAGTCATACTGGCTTAAGGCCCACTTACTCCAGCAAAGCCTCATTTCAACTAGTTATATCTACAACAACCAAATTTCCAAATAAGGCCACATTCTGAGGTCCTGGGGGTCAGGACTTTGACACATCTTTCTTAGGAGACACAACTCAAGCCACAACAGATGAGAGAAGACATATTAGGAAGCTTTTCTGGACCCTTCTCAGGGGTATGCATGTCAAGGTCAGGACTTGACCAGGCTCTGCTGACATGGACACCCGGGAGTGTCCAGTCCAGGAAGGAGAGTCACCATAATGTGAAACTTCCCAATCCTCCTGCCTGTCTGCCCTCATGAAGGACCCGGGCTCCTCACCCTTTTCCAGTACTTTAAAGTTGACCAAGACCTGGGTGTACCTCATCTCATTCAATCCATGGAGGTGACTTTGAAAGATCTATTATATAAGCCCATGTCACAGATGAGAAACCAAGGTTCCAAGAGATGAAATGCAAGGTTCTGAGAGCCTTAGTCTGTCGGCCTCCCAGGCCAGGTGCCTGCCCACCTGGTGCTGTTTCTATGGGCAGGGCAGGCAGACATAATGAATGGCCCGTCCGGGCTCCGGGACAGTAGGCTGGCGGACAGCATGCAGTATGGGGCATGCAAATTCACTTCCATGACCTCAGCCTTCCTTCCCCTGTGCTCTCTGCCAGGAGATCAAGCCTCGTTAGTGGTGTGGGATCAAACTCGGGGCCACTGGACTATAGCCCTGCCCAAGCCTAGTGCATTTCCGGGCTTATTTTGCCCCTAGAGAGAAGGAAAGCCATTCAGAGGGAGATGAAGTTCCCGGAACTGACTGGGGTGCACTCCATCTTCTCCCCAGTTTTTAGAGGCTAGGAACTTCCAGGTTTCAAACTGCTTTTTCATATCTACAGAACTCCCAAGCTTTAAAAAAGAAAATGCAAAAATCCCAACTTATAAAACATGCAAACAGCACCGAAGGTGGGGTGTGACCCGTCTAGAACCTTCGCCAATGGCCACCCCAGCAAACTCCAGGTCCTGGCTTTCTGCGTGAGAAAAGTAGTGGAAAACCATATGGAAAAGCAAGTAACAGAAAGGACAGCCGCGCAGTCCCTCTTACTTCTGAGTTAAACTAGTCATTAGAAACAGTGGCGACCTGACCTTAAGGAATTGTTAAAACCTCTAGTATACATTAATGGCATCGTGGCCATGTTTGTCTTTTAGTACCTTCTCAAATATTTCCGTTGAAATGCTATTATGTCTGTCGTTTGTTTCCAAATAAGGGGTGATAGAGAGGAAAGCCCCCGCCTAGGGCTGGTGACCGTTGACCGTGCACAGCGCATGGGGTGGGGAGGCTTCTTCACATCAAAACCAGCAAATCCGTATGGCCCAACCTGGTCCTATTCCTTCTACTCTTGTTTGTCATTCTCCTCAATGAAAAGTTTGGTATTTTTTTTTAGAAGTATGAATTGTGCATAATGAACAATGCGACCTCTGACTTTTCATTCAGCAATGGAAAGTTGAAAAGAAAAAACAGCAAGAGAGGGTGGTTCCCGGAGGCAACAGGTGCGGCCCCTGGAGGGGGTCTGCACAGCCATGGACCATGTCCCCTACAAGTGGCGACCCCAACTGCCATCCCCCAAGCTGAGGGGCGGCGGACTGCCCGGCGCAGGGCCACCGACACCGCATGTGTCCATCTGCCACCGGACACCCCTCGGCCCTGGGCATCGGCACATCCGCCTGCCCAGATCTCTGGCAGCGGCTCTCACCCTCTCCTCCCTGCAGAACGGGAAGCCCGAACCGCCCGGCGCCCAGCGCGCCGCCCGCCCCCGCAGCCCCTGCACTCACCGGGGCGCTGCCGGCTGGTCCGCGCTCTGCACGAAACTGAAAGCAGACGCCGGGCGCAGCGGGCTAGTGCTTGGAACCCGCGGCCGCTGCCGAGAAATCACGTGGGTTCGAGGTGCCATCCCGGACGCGGGCGCTGGGGGCAGGAGCCCACACACCCGCCGCGCTCTCCGCGCCACCCCAGGCGCCTGCCGCGCTCAGGACCGGCCCGGGGACTCGGGCAGGACAGCCTCAGCAGAAGGAGGGTCCGCTCCTCCGCGGACGCGGGGCGGCAGCGTGCGCGGGAGGACCCGGGGCTGAGTCCCGCCCAGCGCTTCCTTGCGGACCGGACGAGAGCAAAGGGAGGAGATGCTACTGAGCGGGCAGGGGACACTTAGAGCCCAGGGGTCCTGAGCGCTGGCCTGGGCGTGCTCCTGGATAAGGGGAGGGGAGAAAGTGTGGATGGAGCCCTTGGGCTGCGACCCGGGAGAAACACCATCTACAGACATAGCTGATCTAATCCTCAAAGTAGCACCAGAATGCAGACGAGAGTGTTACCTGTCTACAGATGAACGCGGAGGCTCAGAGAGGAGACAGGCGAAGGACCTTGCCCAAATCACACAGGAGCCACTGGCAGAGATGAGGGAGAAATGGAAAGAAGGCGCAGGGAGGGAGAGAGGGCCAGGAGGGAGGGGACAGAGAGAAGGCGAGTGGGGTGGGGCGGTCCTGAAAGGCCACTGGTCCTAGGTTTCCCCACAACCTCCGCAGCATTTTGCCCTTGTCCTGAGTTGGGGCACCCCCTCTCCCTGCAGAGGACATGCTCACTCACCTTCAGTGACAGTCCCAGGGTGGAGCAGCTTCCGCTCCCAGACCACTTCTGTGCCCCAGGCCAGGTGTGTGTATGGAGGTGGGGGAGGCTCACTCCAAGAAGGGGTCAGAGGCAGGACCATCAGCATCAGACACCTAGATTCAGGTCCTCCTTTCTTACTGGCTAGGTCCCATTGGCTAATGCCTTAACCGCCCCCCACACTCAGTTGTACCCCCTGTAAGACGGGAATGATGATAAAATCCCTTCCCATAGATGGGTTGTGAGAATCTGGCCTAAAACTGGGCCCCATGCAGTCTGTGCCTGAAGCCCATCGCCACTCTTATATTTTTGTCCCCTTCCTGCAGGACCCACCCACATCTTCATCATACTTGAACCTTCCCCTTCCCAGCACCAAACCAGATAGCCAGAAATTGCACCACAGGTGGGAGGAGGCTGGGTGTGGATTTTGCAGTTGATTACTTGTGTGTGACTCCCAGATCTGACCCTCCTGGCTGGCATCTCAGACAAATGCCTTGATGGTCCCCAGCCTCAGTTTCCTCATCTGTCAGATGGGCTGTTCCCAGCCTCCCAGGCCACTGTGGCATGTATTGTGGAATGGATGAGAATGTGGGGCTGTCAGCGGTGTGCTTGAGAGTGATTGTGTCCCAAGATCAGGGTTCAGCTCGTGTTCATTGAGCACCCAAGGTCTGATTGGCCCTACAGAAAGTCCCAGGAAAGACTCTGGCCTGTTTTCCATGCAGGCAAGGTAGGCAAATGGACACATGGACAGACAACCAAAATCTAGAAAGACAAATGCAGATGATTTTTAGACGCATTTAATCTTGAACAGCCCCATAAGGAGGGTAGAACGAAGATTTCCAACCCAGGAGGCAGATGAAGAAATGAAGTCCAGATAGGTCAAGTGAGTTACTCATGGTCACACAGCAATCAGGAGCAGAGCCGAGTCTTTCCACCCTAGGGGTACCGAGCTTGTCAAGAAGAGTTCTGGGAAAGATGCTAAACCCTCCCTGCACTCAGCCTGGCACACATCTCCTCTGGCTCACAGTGTACACAGCCCTCTGATGTAAATTACACGTCCATTTTTTTTTTTTTTTTTTTTTGGAATGGCCCAGCCCTGTGTGTGAGAACCAGCTCAAGGTGCTGTGAGACTGAAGAAAAGCGCAGCCAGGTCAGGGGTCGCACCAGGGCAGCTTACAGGGCGCTACAGACAAAGCATTCCCTGGTGTCAACAAGGTGGGAGGCGCCCCAAGGAGGAGGCAACACTGCACATAGCTTGCCAGGTGAAGGTGGGCGGGGACACCTGGAATGAACCTGGCATCTCTCACAAATGACTAGCATGCTGCAACAACACCTTTTGGTGTTGGTGGCCAACATGAACGCTCAGCTGTTTGCCTGAATACTGTTGTCCTATAAGGCCTGGCTTGCATGCCTGGGTCAGCTGCTAGGAAACATGGCCCATGCGTTTCCCATCTGTCTGAGGCCTGGTCCCAGAGCCCTAGGTCCCACCTTGCCCAGGATCAGCTGCCCAGGTAGCAGGATGGGTGTCCTCTGGGCCCTGGCCTTGGGAAGCCCCTCTCGGCTCCCTGGAGGAAGCAGCAGACGCAGACGTCTCCTTGGGCAGGGCCAACCCTCCACATGGCCAGGAGGACTTCCTGGATGTTTGAAGTAGGTCTAGGTCAGAACTTCTAGGCTTGGAGGGAGGCCACAGGACTTGGGAGAGGGGTCCAGCAGGTCTGTCCTGTTCTAGCAAGGTCCTCCAGGATTCCATAGCTCCTTTGGCCACTTACTGTCCTTGGGCCTGGGGAGACATTAAGGATGGAGAGGGAAGCTGGAGCTGTAACTACCTTCCTTTCAGGAGCAGGGATGAGCCCCACGTTCTCCCCGGGTCCCAGGTGGGCTGGGGCTTGTGAAGGGGACACTCCATAGGACTTCTCTGTGTGCCCCTAGTGATGGCAACATTTCCTGTCCAAGCAAGGAGTTGCCGAGTTCTCCTGTTGTTGTTTTTGTAGCACCAAGGGAGGGCTTAGGGCCTTCCCAGTCCCCTTGAGGAAGTGCTTTCAGGAAGAACGTGGCCACTACCTGGTGTCATCACCCCAAAGGCTGATATTGCATGGCCTGGAAGTCCCGCAGTGGACCCCAAGGGCTGGGAGCTCTTTCTGCCAGGAGCTGCTCGTCCACCCGATGCGTGCCCCTGGCTACCGATGAGCAGACCCTTGCTCTGGGTCCTGAGGGAGGAAGAGAAGGAGGCCCAAGAGCCCTGCTGGGGACAGAGAAGGTGTTGGAAGTATCTTGGTCAGAGAATAGTCTCTTCCCCTCAAAAGCTTTTTTTTTTTTTTTTTTTTTGGTGCTAGGGATTGAACTCAGGGGCACTCAACCACTGGGCCATATCCCCAGCCCTTTTTTTTTTTTAATTTTTAAAAAAATATTTATTTGTTTTAGTTGTACACAATGCCTTTATTTTTACGTGGTGCTGAGGATTGAACCCGGGCTGCGCACGTGCTAGGCGAGTGCTCTGCCGCTGAGCCACAACCCCAGCCCCTCCCCAGCCCTTTTTTGTATTTTATTAGAGACAGGGTCTCACTGAGTTGCTAAGTGCCTTGTCATTGCTGAGGCTGGCTTTGAACTTGTGATCCTCCTGCATCAGCCTCCCTAATGCTGGGATTACAGGCGTGAGCCACCAAGCCGGCTTCAAAAGCTCTTAAACCTGATGGGCCACCGCCCCTCCCCGCAACCCTCCCCCACCAAGCATCATCTGCTGAATTGCCTTGCATGCTGGCTGTTGAAGTAAAAGATCAGGCCCCTTCACCCCTCTGTGGTATGGACCCTCCCTGCTGCTCTGGCCTCATCTCCCAGCCTCTCCTTTCTGTTCTCTTTTTCATTTATTTATTATTTGCTTATTTTTTTTTTAGTACTGGGGATTGAACTCAGCAGGGGACAATACCTCCCCAGCCTTTTTTTTTTTTTTTTTTTTTTTTTTTGGTACCGGGGATTGAACTCAGCGGCACTAGACCACTGGGCCACATCCCCAGCCCTTTTTTTGTATTTTATTAGAGACAGGGTCTCACTGAGTTGCTAAGTGCCTCGCCATTGCTGAGGCTGGCTTTGAACTCGCGATCCTCCTGCCTCAGCCTCCCAAAGTGTTGGGATTACAGGCGTGCGCCACCGCGCCCGGCTCCCAGCCTTTTTTTATTTTGAGACAGAGTCTTACTAAATTGCTGAGGCCGGCCTCCAACTTTCAATCCTCCGGCCTCAGCTTCCCGAGTCACCAGGATTATGAGTGCCATCGTGCTCAGCTTTCTCTCTGTGTCACTCTGGCCTCTGTGTTTCTTGAATCTGTCGCGGTTCCCTCTACCCGAGGGAGTTTGCATGCCAGCATCCTGCTCTGCGTCTTAGTCCAATTCCTGTTGCCATAACAGAAAACCTGAGACAGGGTGCTTTAGAAAGAAAAGTTGACTTGGCATGGCACCGGGAGGGCCTCCTGCTGCCTCGACTCTTTGCAGCCAGCAGAAGAGCAGGTGGGTGTGTGACGGGGCAAAACACGAGAGCCTTGCTCACAAGAGTCTGCGCTCCCGCTCCCACATGAACCCCATCCTTCAGGAGAGGCAAGAGGCCCCCTCTCGCGGCCTGAGCACCTCTTAAAGGCCGCACGGCCCCGCAGCGTGGGTTTTCCGGGGAGCAATCACTTTCCAGCCAACGTGCTCTACTTTCCCACCCCACTCCAGCGGCGAGTCGGGGGGATTCTCTTCACACACCTGGACCAAGATGGCAGGAGGAGGAGGACTTTGGGACTGTAGCCTGGGAGCAGGAAGAGGAAGAGCATTGTACGTGGGCTGGAAACACGCTCAGGAGATGTTTCTCTTCCTCATGAAATCTGATTTATTGTCCTTTTTGAGACTCCGTCCTCCTCCTCCTGGACCAGACACAGACCTCTGCCCTGGCCCGTCCCGGGGCTCTGACGCCTCCCACCCTCCCCACTTCCTGTCCAGCGCTGGCATCCCAGGGGCCAGGCCCTCGCTCTAGGCCCACGCGGGAAGCTGGTTAGAGGAGGAGCCGGGACCGCTGGTGGTGAGCAAAGGACCGGAAGGCCCCGGGTGTGGAGCCTTGGGGTCTGCGAGGGGCTTCCTGCTACCCAGCCCCCAGGCCCGCGTCCAGGACTCTGCCTGGGGCATCTGATCCAGGAGTCAGAGGCGCTACTGAGTGGGTCAGCCAGTGACTCAGGGGACCGGTGACTGTCCCAGGACCCTCCCCCGCCCCGCGCCCCTGGCTCTAGCACTCTTTGCAAATCCTTCCTTAGACTTCAAGATGCAGCTCCAACATCTCCTCCTCCGGCCACTGGAGATGCAGGGTGCGTTGGCGTGTGCGGCTGACTGCGAGCTTCCCGTGAGGACACCCGCCTTCCCCGAGGTGCCGCAGCAGGGCTGAGCGCGTCACCCAGGCCCAGGCACCCAGGACTCTGCGCTCTGCAGGAAGTGCGGGGCCAGGGAACCCTCCGGTTCCCTAGAGGGTCTCTGCTGCCTGTGGCCCCCGTGCCCAGGTCACGCTCCTGATGCTAGCCGGGCGCTGCAGCCTCCTTCCCGCTCCGCTCCTGAGCCGCTCAAGACCCCCGGGTTGCGTTCCTGTTCTGTGGCTTGCTGCTGAGGCCCCTGATGGACACACCATCTGTGTCTTGGCCACCTGGTGCCCCCTCAGAGCCCCAGGCCTACTAGGTTCAGGGCCGTGAGTGGTGCACGGGGCCAGCTGCTGAGAGGAGTCACTAGAGCATGTGACTCTAGAGGGTCACTGACACCCTGAGAGGTTGGCCTTGATCTAGCCCTGGAAAGGGGGGAGGGCTTCAAAGAGGGGCACCTGCCAGGAAAGGGGCTGGTCAGGACTGTCCAGCAAAGGGGGCCGCACTGGTGTGACAGGGACGAGGTCTGGCTGAGAGGGTGGATTCCGGGGGTGGGTCTGGCAGGGACCCAGGGGCCCGGTCAGGGAGGACCTTGAATTCCAAAGGGGGAGGTTTGGGCGGCTCCCTCCAGGCGCTGGTGCAGGGATTGGAAGCAACAGCTGTGGAAGGGCCAGCAGGAGGGTGGACAGCCAGGCTGGGCTCGTCAGGTCCAGCCAGCAAAGGACAAATGTCATTCCCCGCCCCATCCCAGGGTCCCCAGTCTACTGAAGCACCACCTCACAGCTCCTGGACACAGCGCTTTAATGCCAACGGGCCTCCGTCCCCCTACGTGCACCTGGACCCCGCGCTGATGGACAGAGATGCCAGGGTTCCGGTGAGCCTGGTCGGGCCTCCTGGCTGGAGGGGCAGCCTCAGGAGCCTCTAGCTCAGGCTCTGCAGGAAGTCCACCAGCAGGTGCTCCGGGAAGCCAAAGTCCATTTGCAGCAGCAGAAAGCCCTGGAGAGAGCAGCAGGCCAGGCGAGGCTGGCTCCCAGGCCACCAGGAGGAACGGGGCAGGTCCCTCTGCCCCAACAGCCACCTGTCACCCAGGGAAGCTGTCTGGGGCTGCGTGCCCGGGAGGCGGGCGCTGTACTCACATCACGAGAGATGATCTCGGGGTTGATGATGTCGAAGAGGTCCAGACCTTTGCTGTTTATGAGCGCTGTAAATGCCACCTCGAGCCCTGGGGTGGGGGACGGAGCCCCGGTCAGCCCTTCTTGGGGGGCAGGGCCAGCCCCAGGCTTGTGGGAGTGGGAGACATTGGGACCAAAGTTCTCTGAATCTGCCCTGCTTAGCCGACCCCTGGGGAGCCAAAGGCACTCCCCAGGCCCGCCCTGGAGGCCACGCCTCCCCTCCCTGAGCTTCTAGGTGCTCTTTGCAACCACACAGAGCAGTCTCCCCAACAATCCAGTTCAGTCCAACCCCCCTTAGCTCCATGCTGCAGATGGGGAAAACTGAGGCTGAGAGAGACAGAGACAGTCAACCAGGGAGATTCCTGTTTCTACTCTTTGCCTCTTCGACAAGCAGATATTAAAAAAAAAAAAAAAAAAAAGAAAGAAAAGAAAAGCCAGGCGCTCGCCTGTAATCCCAGCACTCGGGAGGCTGAGGCAGGAGGATTGCGAGTTCAAAGCCAGCCTCAGCAATGGCGAGGCACTTAGCAACTCAGTGAGACCCTGTCTCTAATAAAATACAAAAAAGGGCTGGAGATGTGGCCCAGTGGTCGAGGGCCCCTGAGTTCAATCCCCAGTACCAAAAAAAAAAAAAAAAAAAAAAGACTGGCCTGCCCCATATACCCATGGAAAGGGGGCACAGAGCTCTTGGCAGGGCCTTGTCCAACATGCACCCCCTTAATCCTGTGCTGGCATCTCAGATTCCGCCATTAAAGTCACTGCAGAGGGACAAACATCCTATAGTGTCAGGGTCCAAAGGGAATCTGGGGACCACCTAGTCTGACCTCATTTCAGAGAAAGGGACACCAAGGCCGGGCTATGACAAGGTCACAGCCTCCCAGCTATCAGGGGGTGGCCATTGGGAGGGGGTTCAGCCGCCTCGTGGGTGGCAGTGGTGACAGTCTCTAGGTAAGCCAGAACCAGGGGTCCGTGCCTCTGTCCATGCATCGGTGGCCTGCACTGCCACCAGCAGGGAGAGGTGCCTTGAGGGAAGGGGCCCAGGACCTCCGAGTGCCAATGGCTGCAGAGTCAGAGGCCCTGGGGGCTGCCTGGGAGGGGCGGAGCCTCCGCACTCCACCATCTGAGAGGTGTGGGGACAAAGTCGAGTGTGACCCCCGCCCCAACCTCTCCGCCTGTCCACACTTACGAGCCATGACCTCAGGGATGCCCACCGTGGGGACCATCGACCGCAGGAAGTTCTGGACGGACCCGGAGCTGCTCTGCCCATCAGAAAGGCCCACGGTGAGGTGAGTGCTCCCTGGGGCCCAGCAGTGACCCTCAGGGTGGGTGGCCACACAGCCCCCGTGAGCATTTACCCAGGTGCCCATGCGACAAAGACATCCCAGGCCAGCCCCGCCTCCCGCCTCCCAGAACCCCCCCTCCCGCGAGGTCCTTCCCAGGCCTGGGGAGGTCTGGGCTGCTATCCCATTCCACGGAGGGAACACTGAGGCCGGGGAGAGGCCCCATGGCCAGCGCTCCTGCCTCCTCAGTCCAGGCCACCGCGACCCCATTTCTGCAACATGAGAGCTCTCCCTGCAGACACAGCAGGGAGGAGGGTCACAGGCACTGGGAGGGGACATCCGGCCCATTTCTTTGGTTCCTTTGCCTGGTTTCTTTAGGGCCCTCTCTGCTTTCTTTAAGGCGCGAGGCCCCGCGGCCTCATCGCCCGAGCCCACCTACCTCAGCGGTGCTGGAAGCAGACTTTGGTGGAGTTCTGAAATCAAAGAGAGATGAGAACTGGGCCCTCGGTTGGGCTCCTTTCTGAAACACCCCCCACCACAGAAAAGAAACCCTAGGAACCTAGGTGCTCTGCCTGACATGTAAGGCCTGCGGCAAGAAAGGCCTTTGGAATCCTCTCCAGATTTGCCATTTCAGCTGCGCATGGTGGTGCACTCCTGTCATGAGGAGGACTGCCAGTTCAAGGCCAGCCTCAGCAACTCAGCAAGACCCTGTCTCTGAATAAAATACACAACAGGGCTGGGGATGTGGCTCAGTGGTTAAGTGCTCTGGGTTCAGACCTCAGAACCAAGAAGAAAAAAAGGATCTGCCATTGCAGATGCCAGACCTTAGCTCAGGTCCCCTCCGCGCCGCTGGGCCCTCCCCCATTCCTGTGGTGTCTCTTCCCCTACTCTAGACTCTAGGGAAGCTCTCTCCCTGAGGTCAGGAGTCTGCACTTCTCCAGCAGGCCCCCGGCCCCACCTGACTGCAGAGGGCCAGGAACAGGCTGGCTGAGCTGACCGCCCCCCACCCCCACCCTGCAGCTCATACTGGGAATCCAGGAGGTGCAAGGACAGCTTTTTCTTGGCATAGGAGGCCTGGACGGTCGTGACGATATCCTGGGGAGAGAAACCAGATCTGCTGTGAGCCAGGGGCTTCCCGAAGCCGAGAGCAGCCCTCCTGTCCGGGCCCCGACTGCACGCCTGCATGGGGCAACCAGTTGGAGAGGTGTGGAGAGCTGGGGAGGCTGGCGGCGGGCTGAGCTCCTGGTCTTCTGCAAAGAGAGGGAAAGCCGGGCGTGTGACCCGGTGGCAGAGTGCTTGCCCAGTGGCTCCAGGCCCTGTGCTTCTTCCCCACACCCTAAAACCAGGCCAAGCCTACGGAGCTTCCCCAGCACCTGCAGTGCCGGCCCAGGACCCCGGGCCCCACGGCACTTCCTGTCCTGGTTTCTGATTTACCCGTTCCCAGACTCCTCTGGCTGCTCAGTCAGAAACCACAGTGGGCCAGGACTTCCCCACAAGGCCCGCTTCTCCCACCTCCAGAAGGAAGCAGCGTCCGGGTGCACGCGGCTTCCTCTGCCCGGGGTTGGATTCACCTGCCCCTTCACGCTTTGGATGCCAGACACACCGGACGCCTCGGCTCCAGTGTGGTCCCTCGACCGGCAGCGTCAGCACCAGGAGGGAGGAACGTGTGGGGAATGCAGATCCTCAGGCCCTGCCCCAGACCTCCCAGCCAGAGACCCTGCAGATGGACCCAGGAATCTGCTTTCATGGCCTCCCCGGGGATGCCCACGCCACAGCAGGAGACCTGTGGCACCAGGTGACTCTCAAGCAAACTGATTTGGAGTTGAAGTTGCACTAGCACATCCTCAACCACACATTTTTATTTTATGGTGCTGGGCAAAAGTAAAGGTTGTCAGCATTTGACACAGCTATCCCACTCCTTGGCATATACCCAAAGGACTTAAAATCATCCTACTACAGTGGCACAGCAACATCAATGTTTAGAGCAGCTCAATTCAAAATAGCTAAGCTATGGAACCAACCTAGATGCCCTTCAAGGATGAATGGTAAAGAAACTGTGGTATATATACACAATGGAATATTACTCAGCCATAAAGAAGAATGAAATTATAGCTTTTGCTGGTAAATGGATGGAACTGGAGACTATCATGCTAAGTGAAATAAGCCAATCCCAAAAAAACCAGAGGATGAATGTTCTCTCTGAAAAGTGGACACTAACACACAATAAGGGGGCAGGGATAGAAGTTCATTGGATTAGACACAAGGGAAAGGAGAGGGAATGGGAATAGGAAAGGCAGTACAATGAATCAGACATAACTTTCCTATGCTCACACATGAATATATGACCAGTGAAACTCCACATCATGTATAAGAATGGGATTCTAATTAGAATAAGTTATATTTTACGTATGTATAATCTATCAAAATATACTCTACTGTCCTGTATATCTAAAAAGAACAACAACAACAACAAAGTGGAAGCTGTGCAGTCCTTGTTTGGCTAGCTAGTTATTCGCTGTCTCTGCCCATTGCGCTGTAAGCTTCCTGAGGCCGAGAACCCGGCCCGGGGAAGAACTCGACAGACATTGTTAAAAATCCATGAACGGGTGAATAGGTTCTGGGGGTGCAGAGACCCTTGACTCAGTATAAATGTGACGCGTGACCTTGAACAAAGGACCTGCCGGTTCTCCCTTTGAAGATGCCTCCGTTTGGTGAAAAGGTGGCCTGGTGGGTCCTTGGGGGCCACTCCCACCAGGGCTCGGTGAGTGTCCCCCACACCAACGTCCTCACAACACCTCCTAGCAGGCTTCCCTGACCTGTGACCCTTCACCCCTACACCACCACACTGGGATTCCCCTCCCAGGCCCCCCAGCGGGTCACCTGCCCTGGCTCTCTCCTGGCCCCTGGAGAACTGGCCAACACTCCCTCTGGAAAAGCCCCTTCAGCTCCACCCGAGCCACGCCTGGTTGTCACGGGCTCCTACGGACGGACACCACCAGAGTCGCAAGTAAGAAGAGAGGTTCTGGGGTGGGGGCAGAGACAGGAGAGGACTGCTGGAAATGCTGGGGGGGGTCCTAGCAGACCTGGGAGGAGGTGTTTGTTGTGTTTGCAAAGATTCTTTGCTTGGCCAAAATTCAGTGAGGCTCCAGAGCCTTCTGCTAGGACCACGATGTGTTGCCCGTGAATCCAGTTTTCACAAGAACACCCCCTAAACCAGTCTAGCAAGATCCCCATCTTCAGTTCTGATCAGCCTCCTCTTTGATCTGGTTTCTGACCTCCCACGTGATATCTGATCACCCTGGGCAATCTTCAGCAGGAATCCTGGCGGGTCCCTTTCCCGTCCCCGTCCCCGCTCCTTAACTGTGAGGTTCCCTCTCAGGGCACTGCAAGACCCTCTGCGGGGGTCCTTGTCCCTGTTATCCCCAGGTGCTGAACAGAATCGGCCTTCGCTTTCCCAAGTGGTGTTGAACCCTTTTTTCTCAAATTCTCTGAACTTTTCAGATTCTTTAATAACAATAAGTAAAGAAAATGAGCTAGCATAGGATTTTAAGAGATTTTCTGAAAGCTAAATACCACGTGCTCTCCTGGACTGGATCTTGGCACGGAAAAAGGAGATCAGTGGAAAAACTGGTGGGAGCGCGTGTGGAGTCTGGTCCCCACAGCGTTCCACGCTCACGGCTGAGTCCCAGCTCACGGGGAGGGTTCTGAGAGACGTCACCCTTAGGGACACCAGGTGGATAGCAAGCGGCCCCCTCTGTATGTCTTTACAACTTTCATTCAAATCTGAAATTCTTCCAAAATAAGAAGTGGATAAAAAAGTAAAGTGCCAAAGGGAACCGTGCCCCACTGTCCCCTGTGGGTAGCTGTGAGCAAGGACTGTCAGGGAGTGTGGTTTTCTTCTTTCAATTTCTCTATTTTCCACGATGTGCCTGTGTTACCTTTATCTTTAGTTTCTAACGCTTTAAAATTTTTTGAGGAGCTGGGTATGGGTGGTGCAGGCCTATTACCCCAGCAACTCGGGAGGCTGAGGCAGGAGGATGGCAAGTTCAAGGCCAGCCTCAGCAACTTAGTGTGAACTTGTCTTAAAATAAAAAAATAAAAAGGACTGGGGATGAAGAAAGAAAGAAAAAAAAAAGAAAGAAATATTAAGGACATACAAAAGAACATCAGGGGTCACAGGGAGCCTCGATTCCTTATTTATAATTACAAAATCAAATAAGCTCTGAAAACCGAGAGCTGGATTTTTTTGTTTGTTTGTTTGTTTATTCAGCGTGTGGGCAAAGCCTGGCGGTCCCGGTGGGAGGCCTTGAACAGTGTATTCATCTTGCTTCTTGTGCAGGTTGTGGGTGTGGATTGTGGGGTCCCACCCCGGCCCCCCTGGGGCTTTTCTAAAATGCACAAGGTTTTGAATTTGGAAATCCACGTGGCCTGATGGATATGGGAGGAGGGTTGAGAACCTAAGGTAGCAAACACCTGTGTCTACCACTCAAGGACGAGGACAGCACCCACACCGTTGACACCCTGTGTGCACCCCTCAGTTTGCATCGTAGGACTTTTCTTTTTGGCCGTGCTGGGGATCAACCCTGGGGCCTGGCGTGCTAGGCCAGCGTCCTGCCACGGAGCCACACGCCAGCCGTGCATGTATGGTTCGGTGATCAGGAGCCTCGTGTAAGGGACAGCCCATTGTAGCGGAGATGGCAGGAAGGATTCGGTGACGTCGGAGGCCCCTGTCCCCCTGCCCTGGATGGCAGGGTCCCTGCCCCGCCCCGCGGCACCCACCTCACCTCTTCAAACGTGTGAGCCACGGCACTTTGCCCATCTGGGAGGGGGAAGAGGAACTTCACCACCACGGAGGAGGTGACCACGACGCCCTTGTTTCGACAAGCGATCTTGGGCCTCTTCAGGCAGTAGACGGTCACTCGGGTCTGGCTGGTGGGGACGCTGCTGAAGAGCTGTGGGAGACAGCGGTCCCATGGTCGGGACGGGCCCATCAGAACCGCCGTCACTGATGCCCTCAGAGAGGGCAGGGACGGAGCTGATGAGGGTCCCAGGGCTGGGGAAGAGGAAGCAGCTGGGGCAGTGGCTCCCGCCCCAGACGGGGTTCCAACTCTGGAAATCCTAAGCTGTGCCACCTCACAAAATGGCCAGTTGCTTGGAAAATCAAGACACTTAGCCGGGCGCAGTGGCGCACACCTGTAATCCCAGCACTTGGGAGGCTGAGGCAGGAGGATCACGCGTTCAAGGCCAGCCTCAGCAATGGCGAGGCACTTAGCAACTCAGTGAGACCCTGTCTCTAATAAAATACAAAAAAGGCCTGGGGATGTGGCCCAGTGGTCAAGGGCCCCTGAGTTCAATCCCCGGTACCAAAAAAAAAAAAAAAAAAAAAAAAAAAAAAAAATTAAGCCACTTGCCCTTTCTGACCCTTGGGTTTTGTTTTCCCATGTGCTAGTGAAGCTGTTCCTCGCCCCGTCCACCTCTCAGGTGTGGGAAGATGCCCTGGCTGAGCCTTTGTGCTCCCGGCTCCGTCTGTACCATGGGGATAACGGTACCTGCCTCACAGGGTGGCTACGAGGATTAAATGAGATGATCCAAGAAAGAGCAGAGGAAGGCCCTGCCACAGGGTGACCCTCACTTCTAAAATCATCCATGGATCCCCACTAGGCTTCACCCTGGCCCAGAAGTACAGACACCGCAGAGAACCAAATAGGCCTGCGAAGCTCAGCATTGACCGGATGATTCCAAAGCTGAACGTAAGATTCCAACTGAGAGGTAGTTTAAAGAGACCAGGCTGTGGCCCAAAAGCTCTCAAGAGGGGATCTGACCTGCATTCAGGAAGGCGGGAGAGAGGCCTGCCCTGAGGAGGAGGAGGAGTCAGATGGGACAGGGCGAGGGAAAACCCTTCTAGGCAGAGGGAACAGCACATGCAAAGGCCCTGTGGAAGGGGGCTGGCCAAAACGAGGAATGGACAGGGGGTGAGTGAAGCTGGGAGTGTGGCCTGAGGTCAGCTGCACCCTCCTGCAGAAGGAGCAGCGGGGGAACAGGGCTCAAGGAGACCTCAACCCGGGAACTCACAGACCCAGAGGATGCCCTGCAACAAAAGGTTTTATTTAATACATAGCTGAGCTCAACAGGAAGACAGGGACAATCCCTGGTCCTGGAGAGGAAGGAATACTGTAGATGAAACTCTAAGCAATGTGGCCAGAGAGACAGGGGAGTAGGATGTGGCTCCAGGCCACACTGTCCCGGGGTTTTATGTCCTCAGAAAGAGAAAGAGTAGTGAGAGGCAGAAGAGGAACCAAGTCATTTCCACTCAGTAAAAAGGAGACTAAAAATCCTCCCTTGTCCAAGAATGGCCCATGGAGTGTCGGAGGGAGGGAAGAGGGTGTCAATCAAAAGCCCAAGCCAGGCTCACGCAGGACTGAAGGATGACTTACACCGCAGGGCTTCCTGAGCTGCGTGATTATGACATACATCCAAGACTAACACATGATGTAGTCCTTGGGGTCCCTGGCAGAAATAAACACTAGACTGTCTTCTTAGGGAATTTAGGTTCATCCAGGGCACAGCCTGCCCATGGAAAAATCAAATTCCACCCAAGTTAGCTTGTGGACAGACAGGAACGACATCTACACAAGGAAACCACCCACCATGTGGGGTCGCCTACAAACCCAACAAGCAGGAGGGTGACATAATAGAACAAGCTGGCAGAAAGAACCAAGTATCTATTTTAAAAAATGATTAAAGAAAGAGAGCCACAATATAATGATGGCACTCTGGGGTGGGAGAGAAGAGAGATTTTTAAAAAATGAACTCAAAAAGTTATTATAAATAAAAGTTATTGAGGTTAAAATGGAAAATTCAGTGGATGAATAAACAGATATGACCTAGCTGTAAAGAAAATTAATGAATTGGAAGAGATGTTTGAAGAAACTATCTGGAATTCAGCACAGACATATCAAAAGATGAAAAAATACGACAGAGTAACAAACAGATATAGAAGACGGAGAGAAGGTCCAACACGTGTCTAATTCAAGGAGGTGAGAATAAAGAAAACAGAGTACAGGTAATGATCGAAGAGACGGAGACCAAGACATTTCCAGAGCTGAACAATGATGCTGTGTCTGAGACAACTAGATTGAGAGTAGACAGGGGCCAGACCACACTGGAGCCCTGAGGCCAGGACAGACAATCTTGTGATATCCCACAATGCTGATCCATTATCTTTGATGAGTTGTAAGCGGACAGGTAAGTGGTCAGTTTTACTTCTTGAATAGATTGCTCAGAAAAGATGGTCAGGGGGTATCACGATGCAGGAGGACTCCCTGCAGATGGAGCCCCACAGGAGATAATGGTAGTCCGGTCCAGGCAGAGGTGGAGACAGAGAAGTGGACAGTGAGGACATTCAATGGGCAGGACTCAGTGAGGGGGATGAGGGAGGAGAGAGGGCAAGGCATGCTGGAGGCTCCGAGTTGCCTACTTGGAAGGAGAGCGAGGCCTCTGCAGGGCCAGGAACATGGGGAAGGGCAGAACTGAAGTTCAGAAGGAGAGAGGCCATCTCCACTGGAACAGCACAGGGACCACAGGAAGGAGCAGGTGGGGTGAGTGGGGAAGCTGGGAGCAGGAAGCTGAGGGACAAGTTCATTGGTGCCAGTGCCCGGCTCTGGGGAAGCAGTGCAGTAGCAGTCACCAGGTAGTCACTGAGTTTGTGAGGAGGGAGGAGGCAGGAAGGCTGGAGGGCAGCCGGAGATTGGAGATGGTGGGGGAGGACGGCAGTCATTGCAGGGGATGGCGAGCGAGACCAGAGGCTGAGGGCAGTTTTTATTTATTTTTTTATTTTTTGGTATCAGGGATTGAACTCAGGGGCACTCGACCCCTGGGTCACATCCCCAGCCCTTTTTTGTTTTTTATTTTAGAGACAGGGTCTCACTGAATTGCTAAGTGCCTCGCCATTGCTAATGGCTGGCTTTGAACTCGTGATCCTCCTGCCTCAGCCTCCTAAAGTGCTGGGATTACAGGCGTGCACCACTGTGCCCAGCGGCTGAGGGCAGTTTGTCCACAGATGGCAAAGGTCTGCTCAGGATTCACAGTGGAACCGCCCACTGAGGAGAGGGACTATGGACATCAATGCCGCTGGGCAGAGCAGGCGGAGGCCGTGACCCCCACGGGGTCCGCCGGAGGTTGGCTTTGGGATCAGGAGTGATCGGTGGCCTCATCCTCTGGCCAGGGCCCTCTGAGCCTGGGGCGATCCTGGGCGTGCAGCCTCCCGCAGGACCCTGTAGCCTAACGGAGCAGGGCCTGGAGCATGGACGGTCCTGGGCCTATGACAGCTGGCCCTGACCCAGCCCTGCCATTGGCTGAGTCCCCTGTGTGTAGCCGGGACATGGCTGAGCCTCGAGCTCAGGGCTGTCATGGGCATGGCAGGAAGTCACATGCAGAAAGTGTCCAGCTCAGTACCAGGGCCCTGGACAGAGCTCAGGCTGAGCTATCCTGGTCACCACTGCTGCTGTGGCTGGCTGAATGGGGACTTCAGAAGCTACAGTAGGCCTGGGGTGCAGAAGATGAACCCCAGCATCAGGGCAGTTACCTCCACAAACATTTCCTGGTTGGTGTTGAAGCCACGGGTCTCCAGCACGGCCTAAAACAGAGGAGGGGCAGAGGTGTGCGAGAGGGTCAGTCCTCGGAAGGAAACTGCAGGGATGGTGTGAGGCGTCAGGGCTGGACCTCCCCAGACAACTCCCAACGCCCCCAGACATGATCTCACATGCTCTGAGCAGGGTGGGGTGCGGAGGACCCCTGACCTGACTGGAGGCCACACCCAGACTACATGACCTTGGGGACGTCTCTTCCCTTCTAGGGCTTCAGTTTCCCCACAAATTCAATGACAGGCATGGATTGGAAACCATATAAGCGTTTCTGGTATGGAAGAGTGCAGACTTTGGAGCCACCTTGTCCAAGCTGTGTGTTCTTGGACAAGTTACCTACCCTCTCTGAGCTTTGTTGTTCGAAAATGGAGGTAGCAACAGTACTTACCCCACACAGTGAGTGAAACAAAAATACACTCAACACAGTAATGGCAGCTCACGTTTATTGCTCAGCTCCTGTGTGGCAATCTGCATCTATATCTGCATCTGCCTATTCACCTATCAATCCTTCAATTGATTGATCAATTCACCCAACACACAACAGGCCCTAATCAATGCTGGACTTCAGTGTGATGGCTGCAGCTTAGGTGGTTCCTGGCTTCTCGGGTGCCACCCAGAATTTCCTCCGTGCTCCTCACACGTGGGCACGCAGGCCACACACACAGGGACGTCCCAGCAGCCCACTGGCCCTCACCTTGAACTCGTCCCCCGTCAGGCTGAGCATGAGGCGTCCATCCTGGAAGGCGGCCTTGGCCAAGGAGTCGAGGACTTGCTCAGAGAACCAGAAGTAGAGCATGCGGGTGTCCCCCAGCAGGCTGGGCGAGAAGGCGGGCAGCGGGAGGTCCTCGGAGACGTTCTTGTAGATGCAGTGCCCCTGGAGGAGGCGGGATGCTGGCTGTCCTCCCCTGTGTCCCTGCTGGAGCAGCTCCAGGGACACTGAGAGGAGCCGTGGGGACACCCAGCCCAGAGAGCCGTGGGCACCTAGGAAGAGCTGCCCTTGGCCTGCTCCCAGCTCAGCCTGCCTGCATTCACAGACTCGTCCCCAGGGCCTGCTGTGTGTCCTGCGCCTTCTGGGACCAGGCGGTGGACGGTGAGCCCCACAAGCTGCAGCCGGAAGCCAGGCCCCTGCCGGCCCCTGCTCCTCTAACGCCCGCCAGCCCGCGGTGGTGAAAGGGCTTCGTGGGCAGCACCAACTCCCTGAAATGTTCCTTGGTTCGCTTTTCTGGGGACAGGCTCCATCACAGAGACGGCTGTTGGTTCTCTAAACTCCACCCCACGGCAGAGTTCTGTGACGCCCAGGCTCACCGCTGCCTGGAGTACACTTCTCTGCTTTCCTTGCAGTTAGGTGTGACCATGTGACAGAGGTCAGGCCACTGGATGTGAGCACAGTGGTGTGGTGACCAGGCCAGCAACAGGATGAAGCCTGCATGCTCGACACCATGGAGCTGCAAACCCCCCTGTGCTGCTCGCGTAGCAATTCTGAGCAGGAAGTAAATGTCTGAGGGTTTAAGCTGCTGTTACTCTGGGCATCTTCGTTACAGCAGCAGAACCTAGTCCTAAGTAGTAGGGGTAGAACTTTCCTCAGATGCCCCAAGGGGCCTTGGCTTTTCCACATATAGTGGGGGATACTGGAAGCCAAATAAGCCTTCTAGAAGGAGCTGGTGCTTTGCGAGGACCCTGGAGGGAGGCCCCTCAGCACAGAGGGTCAGACACAGAAGCTACACCCCACCCTTCTTGCCACACCAGGGAGCACCTCAAGAGGTGCAGCAAAGGGAAGTGCGCCTTCCCCAGCTGGGGGCAGTGTGACCAGGACACAGGTAAGGACTGAGGCTGAGGAGCACCCAGGGAGGGGAGCCCCTGCCCCCGTCCCCACACCACACCCACCTTGTGGTGGGACTCCAGGTAGGTGGCTGTGATGTCAGGGGATCCTGTCAGGGAGATATCCACTGCAATGTCTCCATCTGAGAGGACGCTGGCTGTGGGGAGAGGAAGGGCAGGGTGGAGCCCCATGATGCGGACCTGGCCTGGTGCAGGGGTCCCCGCAGCCCCTTCCCACAGGTGCCCCCCCGCCTCCTGAGCGGTGCTCCCAGGGAAAGTGGGTCCTGGGTACAATGGGGGCACTTGTTCACTCTCTCTTCTCAGCTCCTGCTGTCTGGGGCTCCGCCACGCAGGAGGCCTGGGACACTGGGTCCGCGTCAGAGGTCCAGCTGGAGCCCTGGCCCTGCCTCAGGTGCGGAGTGGCAAGAGCAGGGCGCAGACCTCGCTGATCGTGTCCTCGCCTCCAGTGGCACCATCTACCCAGGGCTGTGTCTTTATGGGGACAAGGGTCCGCAAATTTTTCTCTAAGCCACCAGATGGTAAGTGCACCAGGCTCTGCGGCCACTCTGACCCCAACTGTGGCAGGTTCGGCTGCAGAGCAACCGCGGCCAAGACGCTGCGCGGGTAAGCGGGCGGGCTGCTAGAGTGAGTGGGGCGTGGCCGTACGGGTGAGCGGGCGTGGCTGTGCTGGTGAGTGGGCGTGGCTGCACAAGTGAGTGGGCGTGGCCGCAGGGTGAGTGGGCGTGGCTGCGCCGTTGAGCGGGCGTGGCTGCGCGAGTGAGTGGGCGTGGCCGTACGGGTGAGTGGGCGTGGCTGCGCGAGTGAGTGGGCGTGGCCGCGCGGGTGAGCGGGCGTGGCTGCGTGCGTGAGCGGGCGTGGCTGCGTGCGTGAGCGGGCGTGGCTGTGTGCCAATAAAAATTTACAAAAGCAACCAGCAGCGCCACTGGGTCCGGTGCTGCGGTTCACAGCCCTGGAACAGCCCAGCGTGGGGGGCGGGGAGACCCCTGACCGGAGTGGCCCGCAGCCCTAGCTCCGCCCACACCCGGGTTCCGGTCCAGGACCGGGGGCGGGGCTTGCCACTCCAGGAGGCGCGGCCCCCTGCCTCAGCCTCCCCCATGGCTGGGATTACAGGCGTAAGCCACTGTGCTCAGCTAAGTCCTTTCTTCTCCACTGCACAGCCTTCCGGGAGCTGCCCCTTAACCAGAGCCCCACTGGGATTGGAGGGAAGAGGCTCTGGAAAGGCGGGGGAGTGCTCCATCTCATACTGCCTTCTTCTTCCTTATCTTCTATCCATCTTGCTTGAAATGTGTTTGACACTGAGCTTGGTGCTAGGGGTACTGGGTGCTGATTAGGGCTTGTGATGGCCCAGGTACTGTCTTATGCTTCATCCATACATTTTTTTTCCACCTGACTCTCACAGTCACTCTGTAAGGTAAGTGCTATTATCCCCTTTTTACTAATGAGGAAACTGAGGTTCAGAGAGGGTAAGTCACTGGCTCAAGGCCACACAGCTTATGAAGATGCAGCTTCAAGAGGAAGCAACTTGCTATAGCCACTCCATAACTATTCACCAAGTGCCAGAGCCAGACAGGGACCAAGAGACCCAGAGGGTGCAGTGACTGTCCCATGATCACACAGTGAGGGTGGGTCGTTTTCTGCTCCCACCACTGCCTTCTGAGGCACGCGGACAGAACTCACCCGCCCTTGTCTGGACAAAGTCGGCCATGATGTTGGAGATGACGCTGATCTCTTTGCAGATCTGGGGTGGACAGGGCAGGCAGCTTACCAGGCAGGAACAAGGCCAGGGAGGAGGCAGGGGGGTGCCTCCCCCAAGCTGTGTGGGGGTGGCAGTGCTGGGAATGGGCACAGGGGACTGGCCACACTGGGGAGGTAGGAGGGGGCACCCTCTCAGGGAAGGGCAGGGAGGTGAGGTGGGCCCAGACCACAGATGCCACGGCTGGCCTCACTCACCTGCCCCTTCAGGACCAGCTTCAGGGTGAAGGAGATGACGTTTGTGAACAGCTGCTTGATCCAGCCGGGCCTGAGGTAGGTGGCAAGAGCTAGTGAGCCTCCAGCCCATCCTGTGCACCTGCTGAGCACCTCCTGTGTGCGCACCTTTGGGTCTCTGCTGGCTTCAGAATCCTCAGATAGCTCAGGAGGTGGGAATTACTACCCCCAATTCACATTGAGAACACTGAGCCCCAGAGACAGGCTCGGACGTGCGCATTAACCACATCACCTCACAATTCCTCAGGAGGGCCATGTCATGTACGGGGTCCAGATCCATGCATGTGTCTGCTCCCCAGGCCCCAGCCACCTGGTCCCTCCTGCATTTCAGGTTTGCCACTGGTTGAGACGGGGGCCTCTCTGAGCCTCAGTATCCTCCTCTGTGCAATGAGACTATTCACAGCTCCTTGACGGAGGAGATTGGCCAAGACAAAGAACCTCAGGTAGGGAAGTGGAGCTCAGGTCCTGGATCAGAGGATGCTGCTCCCCACCCCCTAGTGGCGAGCTGGGTGTCTGCCGCGAGTTGCTGAGCGTGGCTGCGGGTTCCTCCGTGGACTAATAGGGATGCCCGGGGTGTAGGACACAGGAGTGGACACGGAGCGTTCCCTTCCTTCCTAGCCCCCAGGCCTCGGTTTACCCATATGTGAAAATGGAGATAACAGCAGAGTCTGCCTCCTGGCACTGGATTGCGTGAGAATCAAATCAACTCAGCAAAGTGTTCAGAGTCCCTCTTGGCCCGGGGTATGTTTTCGATAGCTGCTATTTTTCCTGTTCTTTGAGGTTATATTGATGGGGAAAGACTGAAAATGACCCCACCGCAGGTACCGATGGCCCAGGTTTGGTTGTCCACAGGCGTGCCCTATGGGGGGCCCTGGAGGGGCGCGGACACATCTACAGGATGGATGCAGGCGGGAATGGGGCGCAGGCGGGAATGGGGCGCAGGGGCCCTGGACTTACTCACGCTCCCCTTGGAGGTGCAGGAGCAGCTTATGGAAAGACAGGTAGCAGTCGGGGACACTGGTCCGCACTCTGCCAGAGTCAGAGGCTGCAGAGAGCCCCAGTGTCACATCAGGGCGGCCTGGGCTGCTGGGCAGTACCCCGGGAAGCCCAGCCCAGCGAGCAGCCCCGTGGGCTCCAGGCTCCCCGACCCTGCAACCTTCCCAGGTTGGGCCTCCCTCAGCGGCCTCCGAACCTCCCACGGGCCCCACCTTCCCTCTCTGCTGAGACCAACCCTTGGAGGCCGGCCTCCCTGCCTCCCCGGAGGGAGCTGGACACCTACTCAGCTGGGTGCTGATCTGGAGGTCCGTGGCGGAGTCGATCTCGAAGTCGACAGAGTGATCAACGCTCAGCCTGCAAAGAGCCGAGGACCCAGGACCCTCGTCCTGCCCTGTGACGCTGACAGGCCCGGGAGGGGATACGGCAGCGGACGGCGTGCTTACCCCCAGGCGCTCGTGTAGCCGTAGCTCAGGGTGCCCTTGAAGACCACAGACGCGTTCTGGATGGAGATGGCGATGGACTCGGCCTCCACCAGCTCCACCCGGCTGCCGGCGACGGACAGGTGGCTGATCCGGAGGCTGCGAGAAGCCACGGGAGGAAGGAAGGGCACGGCGGGTCAGGGAGGGCCGGGGGACGTTGTGGTCACGACGAAGCTAAGGACTGAGGCAGGTGGGAGGTGCCCCTGGGCCACCTGGGTGGCTGTGGTGTCTCACAGGGTGCTGGCCAGCCAAGAAGGACGGGAGGAGGGAGGGGACACACCACCAGGGAGAGGGGCCGGCGCTGGAGATGGGGGCCCAGGGCCGAGGCCTGGGGCAGCCTCAGGAAGCTGCAAAGGCAAGGAAGGGGACTCCCGGCGTGGCCAGAGGAGCCCGCACCTGGAGTGTAGCTCAGGGAGACCCCTGTCGCATTTTGACCCTTTCACTTTAAGATAATAAGCGTGGGCTGTGTGGACCCACCAAACTCGGGGGGCTTTGTTATGGCAGCAAACAGGAAGCGAATCGAGGGGCTTCCGGCTTCCTCAGCGGTGCAGGAGGAGAGCGGAGGCCCTGCTGGGAATGGGCCTCAGCAGACCCTGGAAGGAGCCAGGCCTTGAGCCTGGGCAGGCAGGACTTGCTCAGAGGTGGGGGCTCAGTGAGGACCCTTAGGGGGCGAACAGGGAACGGAGGCGGCCAGGGGGCACCTGCAGACCCGCCTGCGCTCTGCCCACCCCGGCTCTGCCGTGGGCCAGCTTGAGCATGTGGTCGGTGGCTGAGAGTAGCCGCGCCTGAAGCAGGTCCCTGCCCTATGCCCACTGCCGCCCTGACGTGGTCACCGAGGCTGTCCCCACTGAGCAGAGAAGGAAGTGGCTCAGAGAGTGTATGTGACTTCACAAGGCCTCTGGGATTTGATCCTGGGTCTGTCAACCCAAATCCTGTATCTTGGACCACAGTGCTGTCCTGTGACCAGCAGCGAAAGCCAGCCTCCTGCTTCCTCTGCTCCGGTCCTCTCCTTTGCCTTCTACTCCTCTGAGACAGAGCAGCATAAAGGATTCTCATTGTGCAGGGCACGCTGGTGCACACCTGCTAATGCCTGAGGCTCAGGGAGGCTGAGGCAGGAGGATGGAGAATTCAAAGCCAGCCTCAGCAAAAGTGAGGCCCTAAGCAACTCAGGGAGACCCTGTCTCTAAATAAAATACAAAAAAACTTTGGGGATGTGGTTCAGTGGTCGAGTGCTCCTGAGTTCAATCCCTGGTACCAAAGGAAAAAAAGAAGAGAAAAGAAAAAAATCCTCACTGGACCCATCACCCACTCCAGGCAATGTCAGCATCAAGCATGGCCACCACAGGTTTGCTCTTCCCCACCCCGTCGGTGCTGGTCAGCAGTAACGTGGATCTATCTAGGCCACTCTGGTCTTCTGAGTTCTTACTGGTTTATTGAGATAGGATCTCTTTTAACCGCTCCCACGCACCTTGGCTGTCCCTGAGCTCTGTGACAAAGATCCAGGATGGTATTATCCTCGTTTTACAGAAGGGGAAACTGACACCCGAGGTCTCACCGAGAGTCCCGCGGACACCTGCACACTCCTCTTGCCTCGGCCCAGCGGCAGGAGCCTTTCTAACAAAAGGCGAAGCAGGCGCAGGAGCGAGCTCAGCGGTGGAGGCTGGCCTCGCACCCAGGAGACCTGGGCTCCACCTGGCACCGCCCAAAGCAGAAAGAGCAGCGTCGCCAGCGCCCCCTGGTGGTCCCAAGTTAAATCGCAAAGCAGGTCCCCCCGCGGCAGCCCGTCGCGCCTGGCTGGGAGGAGGAGGTGGGTTGAATGACAAGGAGGCAGTGCTGGAGCAGTGTGTGCCCCGCCCTGGGGCTGCGGACACACAGACAGACAGACATCTGGCTCTGAGGTGCCAGGAAGCAGGCCGCGTCCCAGAGCCGAGCTCTGCAGTCAGGCCGCGGCCTCGCTGTGTGACCTGCAAGCAGTGTGACCTCCCTGAGCTCCCGGCCGGCTCAGGGGAGAAGGCCCCGGGAAGACGCCTTGCGCCCGGGGCAGTGGGGAAGGCCCCTTCGAGGCCTGGCCCTGCCCGGAGGTCGCAACTCTCCCATCAACCCCCGCGGGGCCGGGGACTGGGGCCAGTCCCGCCCTCCCTCGCCTGGGCCACTCACTTGTGCAGACCGTACTGGACTCCACCCAGCAGCGGCACGGCCTTCTCGCCCTTGACGTCCGGGTAGCTGGCTCGCTGGAGGGCCGTCTGGATCACCTTGGCGGTCTCCTGGTTCACTGGGAGGGACGCGGAGGCTGAGGGGCTCAGGCTCTCTGGGAGGAGCCCCCTCCCCACAACAGGACCCAGGGCTGAGGGGTATGTCAGGAGGCAGTTCTCAGGGGACACGGAGAGCCCTGACCCTGAGCCCAGCCAGAGACCTCGCTCACAACCCTCGCCTCTGGATCCTCAAGCACAGGCGCCCCATGACCCTAGTCAAAGTGACAGCCCCAGTCTGGCTACACACTGACCCCAGCTGGACCCAGACCATGCTGGGACCACCCCTTCCCAAAACAACTGAGTCTGTCATCCTGGGTCTTACACTGGAGAGAGTCTGTGTTAGAGGTCATATCTCTGTGCCCTTAGTAGTGAGCAAGAGGCTGAGGCCCAGAGAAGGCAATGAAGTCCACCAAGGTCACACAGCAGCAGGTGCCAGAGGGCTTATGCTGATGCTGGACTCTGGTCATAGAATGACTCTCAAAGAACACCAGCTACACACTGACCCAACCTTTGCCCCCCAGTCTGACCTTCCAAGAAGGCTTTCCTCTGAACCCCAAAATGACCGGGGTTCCCAGTCCCAAGCCCAAATCCCACGCCTGGCTGTTAGCCCCCCTTGTCCCCCATGTCTGTGCTGGCCAGCGGTTATAGGACAGTCTGGTCTCCTGAGTTCTTCCTGGCTTGTTAGGATAGTGTCTTTATCCACAGCCCCCGAGCCCTTTTGCTGTCCCCGATCTCTGTGACAAAGGCCCAGGGTGGCATCACCCTCCTTTTGCAGAAGAAGGGGGAACAGATACCTCCTCCTCAAGGAGCTTGAAGGTGAGGTCAGCAGGAGAGGAGCCCCCCCAGCCCCTGACCGCTGGGCTCCGGGCTGGCCCCTGACCCTGGCGGCACCCAGAGGCCTGGGCCGAGGCGGTGCGTACTTACACACCAGGAGGGCGGGCTTGGTGATGCGGCAGGCGATGCCCGCCTGGCACGAGGTGCCTCTGGAGCAGGCGTGGGCACTGCCCAGCAGGGCCAGGGTCAGGAGGGCGGCAGCCAGCATGGCTCTCAGTGGCTGCACAGTGGCCGCGTCCGGGCCCTGCGCGGGTCCTATATGTGTGTCCGCCCAGCCCCCACAGGACCGGAGGGGAGGCTTCCGCCCAGCGGGGTCTCTCTGGCCCCCGGGATTCACCTCCTTCCTGTCCAGCCCCTGGGCCTCCTTGCTGGACGCTGGGCCGGAGCAGCCTCCTCTGCCCGTGCCCCCGACCCCCTGCACCATCTGTGACCCTCACGTGATCTGGATGACATTGCATTATCTGGATTGTCCTTAATGTGCTTCCTGGAATTCACTCTCCTGGCTTCAGTGAGTGTGTCTAAGAACAAGTGTCACCTCTGCTGGCCACAAGCAGAAAGAAACCCAGACACAATGGCCATGAAGTACGACGTTCAGTGCTGGCTGGACACCTTTGCCCCACAGGGCCCAAGCCAGAGGCCCGCTGTTCGTGCCAACCAGGACTCGGTGAAAAGAGAGGGAGTGTGGGGGGAGGCTGAGGACGTGGCATTGACCTTTCTCTTGACGTGATTTGAAAGATTGAAATAAAACACCGTCCTCCACCTGCAGCCCCCCAGGGGCCTGTGTCTCATTCTTTGGGATATTCTGGTTTAGAAATCTTTGCATTTAGCCTCCTATACTGTCCTAAGCAAGAGTCCAAGGCACAGAGAGGGCCATGGTCACACAGCAATGGGTGAGAGGGCGTCTCCAGCCTGGGCCCTCTCTTCAGCCCCAACCTGGGCTTTCAGGTCTTTGCCCCTCCCTTGGGGGTTCTCAGATCCCCTCCATCTCCTGCCTTTAGGGTAGGATCCCCTAGAAGGCATCCCTGGGTCCCCAGGCTGTCCCCCAACCTCAGTTTTTGTGTGTGCAATGGCGGTTGCCTGGAATCGGGATTTCCCAGGTGTCTGGAGCACTTGGGTTGCCCAGCCCCCGCCCTGGGCTTCAGAGGAAGGCGAGCGGGAGGGGCAGCCCCAGGCCCCCTGCAGGAGGGCTCCGGAGGCCAGTGACAGGTGACACGCAGCACAGGTGCAGGCCTGGGGTCTGGGGTGCCTGCCTCCCGGGCACCGGGAGCCTGGGGCAGGGTGGGTGCAGACCTGCCCCTGCGGCGCGCCCCAGGCACGGGGCACCGGGGCTCTCTGGTCATGCCGTGGCCTCGGGGCCGAGCCTGGGCCTCAGCGCAGCCTCCACTCCAAACCTCACCCCTCACCGCAGCCTTGCTCCCCTGGTGCCGCTGGTGTCCCACACTAGGCAGACTATTTCTAAAAATACCAAACAGGCACCCGCTCGTCAGGAAGATGGAGGGAAAAGAAAACCAAACGCTTGTCAGTCCTTCCATTAAGAAGCGGCCTTATTTGGGGGCAAGCCTTTGGCTCCCATTCAATCAACAAACTTCCTGAGCACCTACTGCATGCGGCAGGGACAGCAGGTGGGGATCAAGGCAGCCTGTCCCTCTCCAGCCCACATTCCTGCGGGATACAGGCCTTGGAGCCTGCGCAGAGATCTCCCCTCCTCCTCCCAGAGCCAGGAGGCCCACGGCTGGCTGTTGAAGAGTCATCTCCACTGCTCACGGAGCCATGGCACCCACAGGACCGTGGCTGCAATGTGTCCTCACAAGGCTGGGTCTTGGCACACAGTAGGTGCATAATAAATGCCTGTTGAATGGAGTAGGAAACGCCCAGCACTGTGCTGAGTTCTTCATGTGATTTACCTTATTCCATCCTCACGACAAGCCTGCAAGTAGCTATTATCTCTGGTTGTCCACCTTATAGGCAAAGGATCTGAGCTCAGAGAGGTTTGGTAACTTACTCTAGGTGAAACAGCAGATGGACATTAGAGTCAGAGCATAAATCACAAAGCCCATGTTCTGAGATAATCTGTAAAGTGCTCTGAACAGTCACACCCCATATCTGCAAACAGCCCGCTAGAGCAGGCTTGGGGAAGTCTTCCTGCAGCCCTCCCACACCCCGGTGATGGGCTAGGCTGTGGCCACCCACAGAGTGCCCATGGCCCCTGTAGCCACACCCTCCCTAGCACAGGCTCTCTCAAGTCCCTAAACCTGGGAAGAGGGAGGGGCAGGGGCAGGGGACTGGGAGTCAGGGATGTCAGTCTGGCTGGCCCTTGACTTACTGTGTGATCGTGAATTAGTCCCTGGCCCTCTCTGAGCCTTGGTTTCTTCATCTGTAAAATGGGAAAATGCCCATCTCTGCCTTTTGTATCCAGGGAGATGAAGGGAGTGGACTGTGGGAATCCTATGCTTGACTGGCATACAGTGCCCCTGGGTGGGGGCACAGGACGCTGGGCACGCTGGCGTCTCTGGGAAGACCTGGGTTTCTAGAAGAAAGGGCTGGGGCTGCCTGTGGTTGCTCGGTTTTGTCATGGGATGTGAGTTGCACCACACAGTATTTCACCACATCCGGGCCAAGAAGTCTCCTGTGGTGACTGGGACCAGATGACCGGCAGCTGCCTCCTCGAAGCCCCAGGAAAGGAGCCAGGGCTGTGGGGATGTGCTAGGCGCCACCCCCATGGAGCCCGGGCTGGGGGCGCGGAGCGGACTCACGCAGCCTTCTCAGAGGTCACCAGCCCACATTTGCTCCGATCAGGGCCGAAACTGCTCAGAAGCATGAGCTCCACGTTTCCCAAAGCTCAGAGAGGTTAGTCTACTTCCCCGGGACGCCCAGCCTTTGAGGTTTATACCCAGAAAAATGACGAGCGCTCCCCTCAGCTGAGGTCAGGTGTCCAGGGGTCGCAGGGGGTGAGGGCTGGAGGGCAGCCGTCTAGCCGGGCCTCCCAGCTCCCCTCCCGCAGGCCCAGCGGGGACCTCCGGGGCTCCAGGGCCGGGGGGACTTCCTGGTAGCCATTGTCCTGGCTGTTGTTTATGCTCCACTCCCGGGACAGGAAGGGCGATGACCGCGGGTGCCCCCGGCCAGCGCTGGGGGTCAGCGGGGAGGCGGGCCCCACCCTCTCGCGCAGCCTGGGCCGGGGCCTGCCACCAGCTCCCAGCCGCCCACGCCCATGGAGAGTGGATTAAGAACAAAGGCAAAGCCACCCCCGGCCCAGAAAAGCCCAGGGCCCGGCCTCAGCTCCCAGCAAGGGTCCTGATAATGTCAGCTCTCTTTCCAGCCCGGGCGTTCTTGGGTATAATCTACTTTAATCCTTTTTATTCTTTTTAATCAGTTTTGTATCATGGTGAAATTAAATTTGTCATTTAATTAAAATGACTGCTCGACCATCTTAGAGTGTGCAATTCTTAAAGAAGGTATTTAAGGGGCTGGGCTTGTGGCTCAGCGGCAGAGCGCTCCCCTGGAACGCGCACGGCCCGGGTTCGATCCTCAGCACCACGTAAAAATCAATGCATTGTGTACAACTAAAACAAATGAATAAATATTTAAAAAAAAAAAAAAAAGAAGAAGAAGAAGGTATTTAGTACCTACACAATGTTGGGAGGTGGCTGGTCTGATTCCGGAACATTCTCACCAGCTCAAAATGAAACCCCACACTCAGTTAGCAGTGACTACCATTCTTCCTTCTTCTCCGATCTGCTTCCTGTCTCTTCTGGGCAATCATGTAAGTGGAGGTATATGACGTGTGGCTGGCTTCCTTCACTAGGGTGCTTTCAAGGGGCATCCACACTGTGGTGTGTACCAGCCCTCCATTCCTTTCTGGAGGAGAGGATAAACCAAGTGTGGTATAGATGTATGATGGAATATTACACAGACATGAAAAGGAAGGGAATCCTGACTCATGCTGTAATATGGGTGGACCTTGAAAACTTATGCTAAGTTAAATAAGCCAGACACGACAAGACAGATCCCCTTATAGGGAAATCTAGACTTGACACAGTCAGGAGATGAAGGTTGGGGGCTGGAGGCTGGGAGAGGGGGACCGGGAGTCCTTGTCGAATGGGTGTGGAGTTTCAGTTTTGCAGGATGAACAAAGATGGGGTGCACGATGGGAATGTCATCGATGCCACAAAACTGCACACGTAACAAGGACTGAGACGGTGCGTCTTGTTATGTGTATTCTATCACCATAAAAATCTGAGTGAATGCAAAATAGCCACAAGGAACCAAGCAGAGTCTGTAGTGACTGAAGCACCAAGTCAGCAGGGCTGAGTTCTCTCCTCGCCTTAGGCTGCAGTCAGGCCGGCCCAGCTGATGGCTGAGCGTGTCCCCGCAGAGCAGGGGACGCCCACCGACCCCAGGTCCTCCTCCCTCTACCACATTCACAGCGTCGGAGGTCGGATCCCGAGGCGGACCTGGGGCAGAGCTGGGCCCAGAACCCGGGTGGGGAATCCCTGTCCCACCGTGGGGACCGCCTTTCACCCACGAATCGGCCCCGTAACAAGGAGCACCGTAGCAGGGACCAGGGAGTGACTTCCTGGGAGTCGGCGCTGGTCATGGAGAAGGAAGCATGTGGCATCGGGCGGGAGGGCCTGGGTGCCACCGAGGAGGACACGGACTGAGCAGGGGAGGGGGGAGAGAAGACCTGACTTGGTCGCTGGCCCTGGAGGGGGGCTCTGTGTCCAGTGATTTGGGGTGCTGGCCCTACACCCCAGGCCTGGAGGGGGCTTGGGTTAAAAGCAGCTGTAGCCTAACGTGGACCGCAGCCCGCAGAGAGGCCCACCCCAGGGGACAGGGACTGGGTACAATGCCCCTCCCAGAAATCCTGACTCTGTCTCCCGAGGGTCAGCCCGGGAGGCCTTCCTGTGGGGAGAATGTGGCTTGTCCCCTCTGAAGCCCAGCTGGGAGCGCAGTCCCCGTCAGGAGGCTCGGGGGAGGCAGGCTTCATCCGACAAGCTGGGGCCCGGAGAGGTGGCCAGGACAGGGGAGAGCCTCGTGGCCAAGGCCCGGCGCTGCAGACCCCAGGAAGAACCTCGCGCGCTGTCCTCCGTCCACAACGTGAGCCCAAATGGGCCTATTTTCTGTGTCACTTCTCCAGTGGGGCATTGCGCTATTAGTGACAGAAAGTGCACTCACCAGGCCTCTGGAGGAGCCGCGCGAGGGGTCAGCCAACTGGGGCAGGAAGGCCGCCCTCCGGCTGCAGGGAGAGACTGGCCTTGGACTGGAAGGACGGGAGGGGCCATCCCCGTGTTTACAGCCAGGCGCCGCCGAGGGAGGGGCGGCCTCCGGGGCAGGTCGGTCTCCCGGAGAAACTCAGGAGTGAGGACGGAGCCCTGCGACTCCACCAGGGACGGGCTCAGGCCGGCAGCCCCTGAAGCACCAGGACGCGGCTCCTTCAGGTCGGGGAGCTCGGGGGAGCCCGGCCTGCCTGTGAGAGTCAGCTGCCAAATTCTCAGGGATTCTGCAGGTTAATTACTACACAGAGCTCTTATTGAAAATCAAATTATAGGGCTGGGCTTGTGGCTCAGTGGTAGAGCGCTCGCCTAGCACATGCGCAGCCCCAGTTCTATCCCCAGCACCACGTAAAAATAAATAAAGGCATTGTGTACAACTAAATAAGTAAATATTTTTTTCAAAAATTAAAAAAAAAAATCAAATTATACAGACTTAGTGCAGGGGCACACGTCTGTAATCCCAGTGATTTGGGAAGACTGAGGCAGGAGGATTGCAAGTTTGAGGCCAAACTTAGCAACTTGACAAGACCCTGTCTCAAAAAAAATTTGTTTTTAATTTCTTAAAGAGCTTGGAGTATATTTCAGTGGTATAGCACCCCTGGGTTCAACTTCAAGTACCCTAGATAAATAAATAAAGCATACAAATTAAAATGAGATGCATTATATTAAAAACAAAGCTATTATGATTCTATTACAATTTACTTCTATCAATGCTCTTGAGATCCTATCTGTGTGGTGGGGTTGACTGTGTAATGATGTGCGACCCTGGACCTCTTACTGCATTCAGTAATGTCATATTGGTAGCTGGAAATTATACCCCAGAAATCATCAAAGGCTACAAATCAGGCCACCCGCCCTGGCCCCCCAGGAGCTGGTTCCTGACCTTTTTCCAGCACACCACCCAAGAGGAGTCCAGAAACCAACCCTCTGTCCCATCACCCCAAACGGTGGTCATGCCCCTGGCTCCTTCCCCTGGCCAGTCCTCACTCTCTGCTGCTAACAGGACATCCCCCAGGAAGCTGCCCCTGACTTTCTTTGTCTGGACTTCTAAAATTCTTTCCCACCTTTTCTGTCTGTACTCAGACAGCTGACCTTGTATTTGGGCCTGTCTCCCCCCTTCCACCATCTGTTAAAGTTTTTTTTTTTTTTTTCTCTAATTATACTTAATTTATTGAAAATATAATTCATAATTGTTTATAGAAAAAATTTCAGATAAGCAAAGTAAAGACTGAGAATAGCAATGATTGTCCCCCACAAGGTGACAATGGCTCTTTACTCCTGGGTGTGTCCCTTTGAACACTTTTCGTTGCACTTACAGAGGGTGATTACTTTTACATGGGATCACACTATGCAGATTCTTTTTTTTTTTTTAAATATTTATTTATTTGCTTTAGTTGTACACAATGCAATGCATTTATGTTTATGTGGTGCTGAGGATCGAACCCGGGCCGCACATGTGCGAGGCGAGTGCTCTACCACTGAGCCACAATCCCAGCCCTATGCAGATTCTTTTTTAAGAATCTCTTTACCTGCCATATCAGGACAATCCCTTTACAGAAATAAGTGCTGTTATACAAGATCTTTAATAATTCACACAGCATTCTGCTCGGTGGCTACATTATGATTTATTGAACCAAACCCCAAAGTTAAATATCTCTTGCTTCCAAACGTTTGTGAAGAGACCTGGTTGGAGAATGCCTCTGTGTGCACGCCTTTGCCCACAGCCTGGGTTAAGTGCTCCTTAGGATAAACTGCTAGGAGGATGGCTTGCTGGGGAATTGCATGTCTGCCCCCCCCCCCCCCAGTATTTTTCTTTCTGTGCTTGGGAACATGCACATAGATACCTTTTACAAAAATGCTGTTCCATGTCCTGCTATTTGAAAATTATGGGTTTTTAAAAATATTTATTTATTTGCTTTTAGTTGTACGCAATGCATTTATTTTTACGTGGTGCTGAGGATCAAACCGGGCCGCTCATGTGCTAGGTGAGCGCTCTGCCGCTGAGCCACAACCCCAGCCCCTTGAAAATTACGGTTTTATTATTTGCTAATGTGCAGGAGCCCTGTTTGGGGATTTACTTGAATTGCGGTTGACTATGAGCCGTGGAGATTTGGGCTTTGTTGCCTCCCGTAGTCTCACGGGACTTGTTGCGGGATCTCGAGTGACTTGGCCGAAATTGCTGATCAGGTCAGCGCCATTTTGAGTGGTGGTGTGTTTGGCGTGTGTTAGTTGTTGTTAGAACCAGAGAGAAAAGTTATCAGAATAAAAAGCTGTTCGTCTCCAGTTTGCCTCTGAAGTTCTTCCCGCGGCTCCGTTGCTCCAAGTGCTTCAGGCGGCAACACTAATGTGCCCGTTCCAGTCATTTGAAGTCTGTATTAGGTTCCTGTGGCTGCTGTAACAAATGACTCAATTGTTTAAATCCACAGAAATTTGTTCTCACACAGTTCCAGAGTGCAGAATATATATATTTTTAAGTGTATTAAAAACTCTGAAACCAACAGTCCTGGGTGAGATCAGGGTGCCCACAGGGCCGTGCTTCCCCGGGAAGCTCTGAGGTGAACCCAGGCCTTGCCTCTCCCCATTTCTGGTAGCTGCTAGAAACCCCTCAGCCCATGGCCTCATCACTCCAATCTCTGCCTCATGGTCACTCTGACTTCCACTCTTCTGTGTCAAATCTCTCTCTGCTCCTTTCTGTAAAGATGTCTGTAATTGCATTTAGGGCCCATTCAGCAAATTCAGGATAACCTCTCATCCCAACATCCCTAACTTTATCATATCTGTGAAATCCATATGATAATGGTCAATTCACAGGTTCCAGGAATTAGGGAGGCTACCTTTGTTTGTAAGAGCCATTACTCAGCCTGCCACAGTGTTATTGAAGAAAAAAAAGTATGTGTAGTTGTCCCTGAGTCACCCCAGGGGATTGGTCCCAGGACCCCTCAGTGCAGTATTTGCATGTAACCTGGGCACTGCCTCCCGTCTACCTTAAGTTACGCGTAACGCATGAGGCAGTGTGCATACTCTGTGGCTGAGAGCTCTGCTGTGTCGCTGTCAGGGACAGTGACGGGTGAAGAAGTCATGTGTGTTCCACACAGGTGCCCACACTGTAGGCCTCGCTACAGAGCATGGGTCTGTAAGAATGGAATGCTTAAAAATATGTGTACTTTTAGCCGGGTGCAGTGGTGCAAGCCTGTAATCCCAGCACTTGGGAGGCTGAGGCAGGAGGATCAGGAGTTCAAAGCCAGCCTCAGCAATGGCGAGGCACTTAGCAACTCAGTGAGACCCTGTCTCTAATAAAATACAAAAAAAGGGCTGGGGATGTGGCCCAGTGGTCGAGTGCCCCCGAGTTCAATTCCTGGTACCAAAACATAAAAATGTATCCATTTTTTCATCTGAGGTTGGCTGAATCTGCAGGTGCAAACGGCACAGCGAAGGAGGACGTCTCCAGCACACTCTGTTTCTCTAAAGCAGACAAGGACGCCGGAGCCCCGGACTCCACTACATGTGTGTGATTCTGTAGAGGGTTACCAGGAAGGACAGACGCTTGGTCCACTTGGTCATGAACAGGGGCGGGCATGGGGAGCTGAGTCACCCCTGAGGCCCACTGGATTGCCTGGCTCCTTTGTATTTGGGCACAGAAAAAGGGAGGCCACTGAGCCTTCTCTCTCTCTCTCTCTCTCTCTCTCTCTCTCTTTGTGTGGGGGGTGGTACAGGGATTGAACTCAGAGGCACTTGACCACTGAGTCACCCGCAGCCCTATTTTGTATTTTATTTAGAGACAGGGCCTCACTGAGTTGCTAAGTGCCTCACTCGCGATCCTCCAGCCTCAGCCTCCGAACCGCTGGGATTACAGGTGTGTGCCACCGCGCCCAGCCCGCTGTGCCTTCTCTAAAGAGGGGGGTCACTGAGCCCCTGAGGGGGAGCCACTGGACCTCTGAGCCTCAGCATCTCCAACTGTGAAATGGGGTGCGTGGTCCCACCTCCCAGGGTGGTGTGAGGACGAGAGGCTGGTGCCTGGGAAGAGCTAAGCACCACGCCTGGCCTGCAGCCCTCTGCCTCATCCCCGGGCTTAGCGCCACCCTCCTGGGGTGGGCAGGAACCTGCTGCCCACCAACACTATGTGCCTCGAGAGGCTTTGGTCCTCGGAGGCTGGCAGCAGAGGGGACAGCCCGTGCCTGGAAGGTGAGCTCCTGAACAGTGCCCGCCCTGGGCAGGGCTTCAGTAAGGATTTGCAGGTCGGAGGAAGGAAGGAGGGCCGGAGGGCCCTGCTGGGCATTGCTGCCTCCCCAGGCTGCACTGCGGTCCCTTCATGCTGGCAGGGGCAGTGGCCATCCTGGACGTGAGGGCGTCCAATCAGAAAGGCTTTAAGGTGGCCAGGCGCGGTGGTACATGCCTGTAATCCCAGCCCTCGGGAGGCTGAGGCAGGAGGATCACTAGTTCAAAGCCGGCCTTAACGAGGCTCTAAACAACTTAGATCTGTCTCAAAATTAAAAAAAAAAAAAAAAAAAAAAATAGGGTTCAGCATGTGGCTCAGTAGTTAGGCACCTCTGGGTTCAATCCCTGGTACGGGGGGGGGGGGGGGGGGGGGGGAAAAGAAAGAAAGAAAAAAAAAAGAAAATAAAAAACAGAGAGAGAGAGAGAAGAAAAGAAAAAGAAAGGCTTTAGGCTTCAGCTGCCCACCCTGGAGCCTCAGAGGCCCACTTTCCATGGGCCCAGCAAGAGAGCAGCAGTGTCTGGGCAGGCCGAGGACTGGGAAGAGGAGACAGGAGGCCACAGAGCTCCCAGGAGGGGACCCAGCAGAGCCAAGGCTGTGGAGGAGCCGAGGGGCTAAGCCAGCCCTGCTACCAGAGGCCCTCGTGTCAGCGTCTTAATGAGGCTCTAAACAACTTAGATCTGTCTCAAATTCTAAAAAACAAAAAAAAAACACCATTGGGCAAGAAGGACCCTGTCTCCCAGGAGCCCAGGAGACCAGCTGGAGTTGCCCCCCAGGTCCCAACACACCCTACAACAACAGCTCTGCTTCCCAGACCCCAGACTCCAGAAAGGCTCAGCCAGGGGCTACTGGCAATGCAGAGGCCTGGAGGAGGATGGGGTGGGGACAGGGACACAGGCAGGGCCTCCCTGTCAGGCTCAGAGCAGACCCTGCCTGACTGATGGGGGTGTGGGTGAAGGACTGGGAGGAGACCCGGGGCTGGGGAGGAGCCCGGCCACCTTCTGCCCCCTGGTGGCCGGCGACCAGCCAGCCCCGGGCTTCCTGCCCAGCCCAGTAGCTGCGGATAGGCGACTCTGCACTCCACCCTCAGAAAGCCACGTGCGTGTGTGTGTGTGTGTGTGTGTGTGTGTGTGTGTGTGTGTTTGCTGGCTGAAGCGCTTGGAGCAACGGACCGCGGGAAAAACTTCAGAAGCAAACTGGAGACAAACAGCTTTTTATTCTGATAACTTTTCTCTCTGGTTCTAATAACGACTAACACACGCCAAAAACACACCCTAAAATGGCCTGTCAGCAATCTCGGCCAAGTCACTCGAGATGCAACAATCCCGTGAGACTACGGGTGGCGACAAAGGCCAAATCTCCACGGCTCATAGTCAACTGCACAAGCCAATCCCCAAACAGGGCTCCTGTGTGTGTGTGTGTGTGTGTGTGTGTGTGTGTGTGTGTGTGTGTGTGTGTGTGTGTGTGTGTGTGTGTGCGCGTGTGACATGTGCAGATCTGCACACGCCATCTAGACACCACCACCAGCCGCCTCTGCCCCCACAGGCACACCCACCCCACAGGCACCCGTGGCTTCCACCCCAAATGCTCAGGCCCGCTGCTGCCAGCTTGCTTCCAGAAGTTTCCCGGCTCTGCCTTCAGGGGGCGCCCAGTGGCTCCTGCTTCAGGCGGGGTTCTTATTAGCCTGTTGAAACGACTCCTGGCCTTTTTACTCCAATGTACATTAAGTGGAACTTGATGTCCTCACTTTAAATGGAAAACCACATTAACCTAAAAGTAACGCACTGGTTAAAGTGCTCCTGTGCCTAGCCTAGCGTTGTCTTGCACCTGGGTGGCCTCTGTCGCTTTGGAGAGCATGCCACCATTTCCTTGGAGCTCTGAGCCCTGTGTGGCTGCAGAGCAGGTTTTACATGTGGCAGGGATCCGGGTCATGGGTGAGGAAGCAGCAGGCGGCAGGGTGGCATGACTTGCCCCAGCCTCACAGCCGGGGCCCTGCCCCCTCCCCCACTGCCTTTTGCTGGGGACAACCCCTTCCCTGTCGGCCAACCCCAGCCAGCAGGCTGTCATCAGACCGGACCACCTGCCTTCCCCGGGCTCCTCACCCTGCTGGCACTCGCCTCACGCCAGGGGCCCCTCACCGTGGTCTCACCCTCCCAGGGCCGCAGTCACCCTCCTGACCGCAAAGGCCCACCAGGACGTAAACTCCATGGGGGCTGGGGACGGGGCACCTGGCACCCAGTGAGTCCTCTACTGACTGTTGGTCATTGTACAAGAGCCTGACTGTGTGCTGGCCAGCCTGCGGGGCGGACACGCTCTGTGTGTGTGAGCACCCCTGCACGCAGGCCCGCACCCTCACAGTGGGCACCCACGAGTCCAGCCCGACGGCCAGGTCAGCGGTGCCACTCTCCGATGTCACCAAGTTGGAGACGGCCACCTGCACCCCATGCCCAGGCCTGCCTCCTCCTCCAGTTGGCCAGCCGCTCCCTGCAGCGGGAACTCGGGCCTTCCTTGGAGCTGCCCCACAGGCCTTTGGCCTCAGGCACAGCTGGGAGAAGAGGCCCCAACTCTGAACGGGTGACACAACCTGCCTGGAGCAACTGCGTCAGGAACATGTCACACAAGGACACCATGAACTCTAGAGCCAGGACCTGCGTCCGGCTGGGTTCTGCCAGAGAAGCGGAAGCCACAGTGCATGTGTGTATTGTCGTATGTGGCTCAGAATATCATGGAAGCTGTCTGGGAAATGGCAGGGGAAGGCTGGAGGCTCAGGCAGGGTCAAGGCTGCAGTCACAGGCTTAAGTGCTTCTCCTCAGCGAAGCCTCAGCTTTACAACTAAGGCCTTTGAGCTAACTGGATGAGGTGGGCCAGGTACTCCAAGATTATCCTCTCGACTGACAGTTGGCTGGGTGCAGGTGTTGCTCACATCTGTAGAACACCACCGCCACAACACCTAGGGCCGACCCACGTGACACACAAAACCATGGGCTAGGTGCTGTGGCGCTCACCTGTAATCCCAGCAGCTCAGGAGGCTGAGGTAGGAGGGTCTAAGTCCAAAGCCAGCCTCAGCAACTTAGAGAGGCGCTGAGCACCTCAGTAAGACCCTGTCCTAAAATAAAATATGAGACCAGCTGGGGATGTGGCTCTGTGGTTAAGAGCTTCAGAATTCAATCCCAGGTACCCCAAAAATACCTAACCATCGACATCCATATGCACCTCCTTCACCCACTTAATCTCCAGAGAAAGACAGTAAGGAAGTCCTGCTCCCATCTAACAGGATCCGCCCGTCCTGCGCACAGTGGAAAACACGTCAGCCCACTCCTCAGGAGAGGATGCAAAGTTTTGGGTGAGGGTCACTCTTCTCCCTGATGTCCTTAAATACTGCAAGGTCAAGTTCACTATTATGAATACATCTCAGGTTAGATGGTAAGGGATGAGAGGAATTTGGTGCATATACGTATGTATATAAACATGTAAGTTTGTGACATTCATAACCCGATAAGGAAGGCAGGCTTGGGACAGCTGCACCTCTCGGTTCTGAAGCTAGTCACGTGACCATGGTTGGTGTCCAGAACCTCCTTCTCCTGCTGCCTAGTTTGCATTCCTTTAGGCCTTAGTCAACGTCCTGGCCAGTGCTGCCTCCACCTGTTAGGGGGACCCAAACCTTTATTCCTGGTGGGTCTGGGCCATTAGCAATCCTGCCTGCACTGGGCGGCTAGAGCTTCCTACAGATGATAACAACAGTGTGGCCCCACCAGGGGATTCCCTGGGGGATCTCTTGGATTCCAGACATCCTCTTCTTTATCTCCATTGTGCAGCAGCCGCCCAATTTCCTCTCGGTCCTCAGGATCAATCATCGCTGCAGCCTATGTAGTAACTTAGTTCCCAGTTCCATAGAGCCATTGTTGGGCCTTCTGGTGGAAGTGATCCTTCCTGTCATTGGTTGAATTATGTTTCCCCGTCTTGGTCCATTTTCTATTGCTCTAACTGAATACCAGAGGCTGGGTATTTTTATAAAGAACAGAGGTTTATTTGGTTCATGGTTCTGCAGGTTGGGGGGACCAATGTCAAGGTACCAGCATCTGGTCAAGAGGGTCTCCTTGGGGCTGGGGTTGTGGCTCAGTGGTAGAGCGCTCGCCTAGCACGTGCGTGGCCCAGGTTCGATCCTCAGCACCACGTAAATAAACACATTGTGTACAATGAAAGCAAATAAATAAATATTTAAAAAAAAAAAAAAAAAAAAAAGAGGGTCTCCTTGCTGTGTCATAACATGGAATAGGGCACCACATGGCAAGAACACAGGAACTATAAGTTCCCATCTCTCTTCCTTTTCATATAAAGCCACTAATCCTGAGGGCCCCACCCTCATGACTTCATCGAACCCTAATGACCTCCCAAAGGCCCTGCCTCCAACCTGTGAATTTGAGGATTTAATTTTCAACATAGAACTCTTGGGGGATACCGTCAGACCATAGTACCCTCCCAAATGCATGTTCATCCAAAACCTCATGAGGTGTCCTTATCTGGAAATTGAAGTCTTTGCAGATTGAAATCCAATGACTGGGAAGCTAAGACTCCTTCTAAGAAGCTATGTGAAGCCACAGAGGCACAGAAGGAGGGACTAAGGACAGGAGGTGATGGAGGCAGAATGTAAAGTTCGTGCAGCTATAATAGAGAGCGTCGAGGGTGTGGGCAGCCCTGCCACACCTGGGTGTCGGACCTCGAGCCTCTGGGACCCTGAGAGAATAAACGCCTACTGTTTTAAGCTTGTGGGAGCGTCTTATGGCAGCCCTGGAAATCTGATACCCTCCACAGGAGCCAAGGCCTCTAGGCCAGCAGAACAGAAGGCCGGGGAGAGGCCGGGGAGAGGAGAAGCCGACATTTTGCTAGAGGGCCACCAGGGCTGATCCTGGCCATGGCAGAAACCATGCCATATGTTAGACTCTGGTTTAGAGTAATGTGTCCTCCACAGTCTGCTGGAGGACATTGTCCCAGGCCTGCCACTTGGCTGTCACTGAGTCTTCAAAAGGACATTCTGAGCCGGACACGATGGCGCATGCCTGTAATCCCAGCACTTGGGAGGCTGAGGCAGGAGGATCGCAGGTTCAAAGCCGGCCCCAGCAATGGCAAGGCACTTAGCAACTCAGTGAGACCCTGTCTCTAATAAAATGTAAAAAAAAAAAAAAAGGCTGAGGATGTGGCCCAGTGGTCAAGTGCCCCTGAGTTCGATCCCTGGTACCAAAAAAAAAAAAGGTCATTCTGCTGCTCTATGAAGCCAACTGTTTGAGGATATTGAGCATATTAGTTCCTTCGGGCTTCCGTAGCAAGTTATCATAAAGTGGGTGGCTTGATAGGACACAGACTTGCTTTCTCACTGTTGTAGGAGCGGTGTCATCAGGGCCATGCTCCCTTGAGGTCTCAGGGAGAGGATCTTCCTTGCCTCTTCTGCTCTCTGATGGCAGTGGCAGTCCTCTGCATTGACTGACGGTGGCAGCATGAGCCCAGCCAGATTTCCCTCTTCTTGGAAGCCCATCCAGCGTGAGCGCGTCTCGACTTGATCATCTCTGCAAGCACCCTGTTTTCAAGCAGGGTCACATGCACAGGTTCCAGGAGAACATAGGTCTTGGTGGACACTGTTCCATCCAGTACAACGGGAAGATGACAAGCCAGCAAATTCCACGCACACGGGATCATTGTCACGCTTGATCTGCTGTGAAGAAGTTCCTCGATCACGTGTGGAGTGCCATGACGACGGTAAGACATTTGGCCACGTCAACAGATGGCAGGGGCTGCAGAAGCACTGCATGCAGGGAGGCACACCCGTGTCTAGAGAAGCTTTAAACTGGCAAAAAGAAAGTGCTGACCCTTCTACCATGGAAGACGTCCAATGTGATAGACCTGCCACCAAGTAGCCAGCTGAGCACCTGGGATGGGCTAGAGCGGGGACTTAGCATCCAGCTCCGCTACTGGCCTTGCTGAGGGGAAGTCCATGTACCACCGCCAACCCCGCCTCCACGGCCACTTCATTCAGGAGCCCATTGGGCAATGACAGGAGCGGCTAGGGGAAGAGGCTGCCTGGCCTCCACCAACAGGTCATCCCATCCACTTGATTATTAAAATCCCCCTCTGCTGCGGTCACCCTTTAGTGAGAATTTGCATGGGACACAAATACCTTCATGCTCTTAACCTATTCGGAAGGATCTATCTAGATACCTCTTTCTCAGGCCACTTGCCACCAATTTCTCAGTCATGTTCCTTCCAAGTCACTGGCCACAGCCCACGAGTGGGTATACGCTGTACCTCTGGCTGTGTCTCCTTTCCAGTGAAGTGAGCCTTGCCCTGCTCAAAGGCCTGCCCGCAGGGTCAGTCCCCCTTCACTGCTGTCCTTCAGAGATGTCCCCCGAGGGCCGTGTGCTGCAGGCTTGATCTCCAACTAATGGCACTATTGTGAGGGTGGGGCCCAGTGGAGGAGGGGTCACTGGAGGTGTGTCCTTGCAGGGTCTGTCTCTTCTGATCCCTGCTTCCTGCTGGCCGTGAGGTGACACTTCCCTCCACCATGATGTGTCTGCCTCACCGCAGGCCTAAAAGCAGAGGAGCCGGCTGACCATGGACTGAAACCTCTGATACTGTGGGCTAAGATAAATCATCCCTTCTCTTAGTTGTTTTTCTCAGGTCTTTTGTCACATGATGAAACACAGGGGAGGCCTGGAAAGGGGCTATTGTGCTGCAGGTACCCAATTTTAGGCGGAGCCCACCTCTCACGCAGAGCCTGGCCTGAGTCTTCTCTTTTCTGTCAGCCAATCATAGGGAGCTCCTGACGAGGAAAGAGAGGTGGGGACCACGGGCATTTGGGCCACTTCTTGTGACTTACTTGTGTCTCTAGGGCCCGATTACATATATCCATTCCACTTCTGATGACGGAGCGCTGCTGCGCATGCCAACCTCATGGCCTGATGGCTCCGACAACACGCGAGGCAGCTCTGATCATGGTAACTTGGTGGTTCACGGCGAGGACCTCAGTCTCCAAGGTGCCGCAAGTTCCTTTTCTCAAAATGAGAGGAGTGATCTGTGGGGGAGGGTGGGCTTTGTTCCAAACCCATGCTGGGCTTCACTTCTGGGGCCAGCCCGAGGCTCCAGGGAGCACCCCTGCCTGCCTCTGCCACTTCAAGCACCCTCACCTCTGCCGCTGGTGGGCCCGTGATGTTGTGGAGCTCCTAGAATTAGTGCCAATTTAAAGCTTGTGCCCAGTAATTCCCCCAAATTGTTTCCTTTCCGCCAATGCGGATTCACCCTGGTAAAAAGCTGTAGGTTCCTTTGGTGGAGACGCTGAAAGATTAACAGCATAAAGTTTTGGCCGTGTAGCAGGGTCCTTCCTCAAGGGGACCAGACTCCCTCACTTGAGGGGTTCTGGGTCTAGACTGGTTCAAGCCTGGGAGTTGGTTGAGGAGCTGTGATTGGTTTTATGATTCAGGTTCAACTTTGTTCACTTGACCTAGAATCTTCTACTAGATGGATGAAGTAAGAATTAGTAGACTGTCCATTTCTCCCTTTCCTAGGGACACCATATGAATCCACCAGCCACTGCCACAGGTCTCTGCAAGTTGAATTATATGGATTACTGCCTTCACTCTGCTATTCAATTGGATAATCACCTACCTGGTCTTTGGTTACCAAGTGCTGCCATCTGGACCCCAATCATTCTCACTGTATTTAGATATACCAGTTCAGTGGCACAAAATTCCCATTTTTGACCTACAAGAAAAAAAAAAATAACCACAGAGCTCTTCAGCAATACTAGGGCTCCCTCACAGTTCTGGTGAAAGTTGTCCCAGGGTGGAGAAGCAGGCAATAATTGGTAAGTCCCCTTTAACTTTGTGATCTCCATCTTTGAGGCCCTTGCTTTAGTATACCAAGTAGTTCTGGAATTTCAACTTCATTTAGTAGAGGCCACCTTTTGGTCCTGGGGTCAGCCAACCAGGCTGTTAGAGCCTTCTTAACGCCTCGCACCAAAAGCATTGAATCCAGGATCTCGGCTCAGTGAGCCTTATCAATAAATTCTGCCTGCACCAACTTTAGGTTCCTTCCACCATTACCCCACATCCTTACTATCCTTATTATTATTGTCCTTATTCCCTGAAAGGTTGGGAATTCAACTTGCTTTGTAATTAGGTCACTTCCAAGATGAAACTTTGGGTTTGGTTTTCAGAAATCTCACTGCTGCAGCTACACACACAACATAAGGATTTCTTTCAGGGCAGACATAAGAGATTTTCAGGTTACTTATACAGACTCCAGCTGGTAATTTGAAGCCCTGGGCTCATTCTCTTCTCAATTGAAAGAACTTAAAAGCAAAATTGAGGTTTTTTTCTTTTTTTAATATTTATTTATTTGCTTTTAGTTGTACACAATGCATTTATTTTTATGTGGTGCTGAGGATCGAACCCGGGCCGCGCACGTGCTAGGCGAGCGCTCTATCACTGAGCCACAACTCCAGCCCCCAAAATTGAGGTTTTCTTATGGAAGAAATTAAGCCTAGGACTGCATCCCTAGCTCCTGTGCACCGATTATGATTTCAGACCTGCCTAGCTAGCTCCCATGATCATGTAAGTCAGCTCTGCAATCAGTAGAAAACAAGTCTAGTAGTTCCACCTCATCCCTAGGTTCCAAGGTACTTATAGCCAGCCATGGTCCAAAGATGATATATGGGAAATTCTAGAAATAAAAATTGCATACCCATCTAAGTAGTATGATGAAAACTCACATCATCTCAGTGGGATGTGAATCACCCCTTTGTCTACACTACTGTATACACTACTTTTCCATTAGTCACCTAGTAGCTATTTTGGTTCAGATTGCTTTGGTACTACTGGGCAACTTTGTGTTTGTGTTACTGGGGATTGAGCCAGGGTCTAGTAAAGCACTCTACCACTGAACTATAGTATAGCCTCACTGCTTTTTATTTTGAGACAGTCTAAAAGTTGCTGAGGCTGACCTTGAACTTCTGATCCCTCTGCCTCAGCCTGGGATTACAGTAGCTGGGATTACAGGTGTGCGCCACCATGCCCAGCCTATGGGGTCTTAAAAACATATGCCTCATGGAATCAGGAGAACTACTGTTTTCTCTAGTAGAACTGTGGCTGATAAGAGATTTGGTGCCAAGAGCAGTCCTAGAGGAACAGAATCTTGAGCATTCTGAATTAATCTGGGGTTTCTAAATTGGTTCTCTAATCTGATTAGATAGATGTTAACAGCACTGGAGTTGAAGACACCGGTAGACCATAGTATGATGTGACCATATATTTGATGCCTTAAAACATCTCAAACTAAGTTGTATGAAGTTGGCTGACACTGTTGATTTGGGGGCCATGGAATGTAGGGTTCAGCCCCCAGACACCACAAGAGGCTTCTACAGAAACAGGAGATGGGCTCCAGTTGCCTGGGGCCTCAGGCCCTTTGCCAAATGGTGTTTGCTTTGCCTCTGAAAAGCAACAGGCTCTTCCACCCAAGACTTCACGAATTCTCACAACACCTAACTCCCAAGCATGCCCCAAGCCAAGTGTTGGCAAGATGGGCAAGTCCCCCAACTTCTTGCTGTGACTGTTCCCTAGCACTCATTGAACTCTTTCCCTCATTTCACACCCACACCCTCACCTATAAAACTCCTTAAATAAAAACTCCAGTCTCAAGCCTTTTCTTCCTGTAAGCAAATATTACCACTGCATTTTGACAGCTCCTATTCCCAGGGCACCTGTGATTTTAAACATTTTGCCACTAAACTCTACATAACTTAGTTGGCATTCGCAAGCACAATCATACATAAAACATCTTTGTGCCCACAAACATCTTGCTATGGGTTGTTTAGGGGATGCCTCTTTGATGCATGATATTCCCAGTAAAGATTATGTGATCATGACCATACCAACAGCTGACAGACTTTGCCCAAAAGAACATGACTAGGCTTCAGCATTCCATCTGCAACACTACCCCTGTGGGAATACTTAGAACTGTGCTTTTGAGATTAATTAGTCACAAATTAATAAAGGATTAAAATCATAAAAGTAAGATCAGCTTACAAAAGCTGCCATTTGAGGTGAAACTACTACAGAATTGCCATGGTGGAAGGTACTAAAGGACACCTGACTTTAAATAATGGGAATTTAACCTTGACAGGTTCCTACATAAGCCAGTAATGTTTAAATCGGGAAATGGAGGCAGATACAGGTATAGTCTTAGTAAATTAAAACTTTCATGGTCTTACCTGATCATTCATGGTACAAATAGTCCTTTTACAAAATGAAGCATTCAGGTTACTTAAAAATCAGCAACTCAACCGTTGGCCACCCAATCACAGTGGACACAGAGTAAACTGCGAGGATAACAGGAGTCTCTGCCAGCGCCATTCATAGTAAAACTTTATTGAACAGAAAACTCAGCAAAGGTTCCCACCTCTGCAAAGTTCCCCATGGTTTAAAGTAAAGCACTGCATTTTAAAAAAGCAATTATACATACATCTTTCCTAGAAAAGTCCTGCTAACATGTCTAGCAATTTCATTGATTATATAAAGTAGTACACTTAGTGTAATTTAAACATTCCAACAGGAATCAAATCGTACCAGCAGAACCATTTCTGCATCTATGACTTCTATGTACAAACATACATGCAGACACACACATCTGGGAAAGTTCCTCAGGCATAAACAATGCGACACCTAATGCCTTCTACTTACAATGCCTATTAAACTACATACAGAATATATTAAAGCTCTTCAGAATAAAGACATGAAAAGCCCTGGGCATTTTTTGTTCATCAAATTGTATCATGGCTTCATGTCTTACTTTCTGCTTTTGCTTGAGCGCAAAAGACTATCATTGTCCTTGTGGGTTTTTAATGACTGTGTCACTTGCGTCCAGGTGAGGACTTCTAGCTGGAGTCAGCTGATCCAGTCCAGGCCTGTCAATGCCTCTAGCTGCTAGAGCACAAGCTCCATCAGTTTGCTATGGCTGGAGGGCCTTCCGGAAGAAGAGAGGCAAAGAAAGTCTTGAAGACAAGCCAGGCTGTGCTCATGAACGAAGGGCTGGTCTGCTGAGCATCTAGCACATCCCGATCTGGAGGGAGGCGGTTGGGGTCTTCTGTTTCAGAATCTGTGCCTTCCTACAGGTAATGAAGCACAAGAAGAGAACAATTAGGGTCATGATGAACCCAAGTAATGTCAGGAGGCAGCAGAGTAACATGGGGGTCAGGAGGGGCCAGACCTCCAGAATGACATCCTTGGCTGCCCGAGGCTCTTCCGGGCTTCTACACGCTATGCTGATGACCTTTCATGGTTCTGAATATTCCTGGCAGCATGTGTCACAGCAAATGAAGCAAGCTGATCTTCAACTATTATATATACCACTTCATTAAATATAGATATTCAACTTTGGGCAGTACTCGGAGTTTAGAAACCAACAATGGAAACTCAAGAGTTCTGAAAGCAGACTACTGAGACAATTTTTCTCACTAAAGTATATCCTTTGGGATCATGCATTAATCCACATTTTAAAAATTCTATTTTCAGGAACTGTTGGGGTTTTTAGCCCCCGACTCCTCTCGACCCGCAAGAGAAGGGGAAGCACACCCCAACAAGGACAGATTGGGAAAGGCAAGAGCCCACTGACCGCCCACACCAAGCCCTCCTATCAGAGGACAATCAGACTTGTCAGGGAGACCGGTCAAGGCACGAGCTCAGTTTATTGAGGAAGTTGGACGGCCTTTATAGAAGATATGGGCCAATCAGCAGAAAGGTTATAGGGGAGCATAGGGAGCACGAGCAGAGCACATTGGAAGAAGAGCCACTAGCCTATCCTAGTGGTGGTTTGATTTTTCATCATATGTCAGGGCAATACCCCTGGGCTAGGCCAAGTCCACGTATCAGGAAGTGGGAGACAGCCAGAGAGTTAGGTTTTCATTTCTTTGACTTAAATTTCTATTCTTTCGGCTGACGTGTTCTTAATGTCCCCAACAAGGAACTCTATTCTGTGAAATGTGCTTATGCCCATAATCCATTAACGATTTCCATCATATAATAGCTATAGACCGCTGAATTCCAAAATGTGGGTCTAGAAAAAACATTACTTACGTTAAAAAATGCCAATTTCTACACAACAAAAAAATGCCAAATGGATTTTAAGGCATATTCAACATTTTAAAAACAGCTACTACTCTAAGAATAAATTTGAAAAAAAAAAAAAAAAAAAAAAACTCAACAACATGAAACACTTAGCCTAATAAAATGCTAAACCACAGAGCTGGAAACCCCAGGCTGAGGACTGGAGAGCTCAGTGCAGCACGCCCAGCCTGCCTGCTCCAGCAGAGGCTCCGTACCTGTGAGTTATTGTTGGGGTCCTGATTCACAGCTTCCTGAGGACCATCATTCGGGAAGTTCTGAATTGGCCGCTGTCTAAAATGGAAACCATCCAACATGATGCCTTCAAAGGAAGCACATAAAAATGTCTGTCTGAGCTAACATCACAGTGAGACCTACTCAATGATCTAAGTCTCTGCTCCTCTGATCATGATGGCACCCCGATTTGAAGGTCATGGCAAGAAAATCTGCAGAGCCATCTCACGTCACACTGGCCCCTAGGCTTCACGTGAGCCTGTCAGGTACTTGAAGCAGAAGCTGTTTTAACCATCAGCAACAAAACAGCAGCTGGCACACGGTATGCGCTTAGCAGATGCTTGTTTATAAACTAAACCTTCCACTTGAAACTTGAACACAGAACTGTGAATATTAGAGCATAATAATTACCTACATTGGTCACTTTAAAATATAAGTTTAGGGACCATGATTTTAGGTCACTTTAATATATGATTTTTCAAGGGCTGGGGATGTGACTCAGTGGTAGAGTGCTTGCCTAGCACATGCAAGGCACTGGGTTCAATCCTCAGCACCACATAAAAAAATAAATAAACAAATATATGATTTTTCAAACTTTTTTTTTTGTGGTACCAGGATTTGAACTCAGGGGCATATGACCACTGGGCCATAACCCCAGTCCTTTTTTATGTTTTATTAGAGACAGGGTCTCACTGAGTTGCTAAGTGCCTCACCATTACTAAGTCTGGCTTTGAACTCACGATCCTCCTGTCTCAGCCTCCCAAGTGCTGGGATTACAGGCGTGCGCCACTGCGCCCGGCAGTATGGCTTTATTTTTGTGGTCTGTAAGGTAATTTATCAGGAGAAGAATATTCTTCTTGTATTAACACATAATTAATATGTTCTGAGCAATATAAAACCAAGCTGTGAACTCCCTGAATTCAAAGTGCCACAGTGGCCTACTGTTTAAATACACCTCCTTCAGTAATGACTGAAACTGCTTGAAAGAGAAAATATGGACTTGATGAGTCACAATAGAATGTAATTTACAGTAGAGAAAAAGAGAAAAAAATCACGTGCTTACAGGTACATGACAATGGTGGCCCCCATGACCATGAGGAATCTGCTCAGGAGGAGTAGAAGTAGAGGATACTGAGAAAAACAGAAAATGTGGCTGCTGAATAGGTCCAATCCAACCAATCTCGATTTATCTCATCATCTTCTTCCATAATAGGGCCACCTTGTGCATTCATCCGCAAATTTTGATTGGCTCCAGGATTAACAACCACTTGAGGAGCTGCGTTCTGATTGGCTGGCTGGTTTTCCGCTGGAAACTGGTTGTGAATAGGGGCTGGAGCAGGTGCAGCGACCACAGGTATCTCTTGTGCACTTGGGGATGGGACAAAAGCTCCCGATGCAGCAGTGGCAGCTAAACTAAAATAAAAATAATAGAGGCAGACACTGCTTAGAGCAAAGTCCTTTGAAGACTGTGGCGCTCATGAATTTATTTATTTAGGGGGTCTCTGTTAAGAATTGCAAGTAGGCACATACACACTTGGTTTCTCTTCAACTTGGTGAAGAACCTCTTTACTAACAGTTGTATCTATAAATGACTTTCCTAAGAAAAGCCACATGGTAAATTTCATCTGGAATTAAGTATCAAGACCACTAGAAAATATGGTGCATTAGCAAATAAAAATTTTCAAAAACCTTTAAAGATACTGCTAATTTAAAAGGAGGTAACATTCTAAATAAAGGCATTAAACTCTGTATCAAACACAAGCACCCCTGCATCAACACACCAATCAGGCAGCAGCTACTGTTCATACTCTACCCTCAGAACCACAAAGAGCAGGGCTCTGCAGGGCTGAGGAAAATACACTCATCCCTCCATTATGAACTCTATAGCATAGATGGGGTTTCCCTCAGCTCCCAGGGGACCAAGGTCACACCCACCAAGGTGGGAAGGACTCACTATTGCATGTAGTACTGTCGTGCATAGATCTGTTGGAACCAGGAGAGCTGCAGCCATCCATAGGTTGTGTAGCCAGAGAAACCAGGCCCCAGGCCTTGGAATGCCTGCTGGACAGCTTCAGACCTATGCATAGATGAAAACAAAACACACATCATCTTGAGTTGGTTGTCAATAAAGGAAAATAAATTACAATCAGGAATTTGAATCAAAGAGACAGAAGAATGGGCCTTACGCGGTTACGCAGGAGATGAATGCATGGTGCACCTATGTAACACAAGCACAAAAAGTGCTGAGTGCTAAGCCTTCCTATCATGGTCCACATCCCATGGAAAACAAAAGCCCTTGTCCTGGACTTGGTTCTCATCATGTCATCAATAGGATGGCAGAGAAGGGACACTGCTCCATGTTTTGTGCATAGATATACAAACAAGCTGAACCTTTTTGGGTTAAGTAGATCCCCACCCCATTTTGACGGAGCCTCACAGCAGACCTAAATTCACTGATCACCCTTTAGAGAGTAGCTCAAAAGCCACATTTCCCCCAGTTGTTCCTGGGGAAAAAAAAAAAAAAAATCTCTCCCCTCCTCTGATGCTCCCTTCTCCCCACTCCTATCCCTCAATCTGTCCTGGAGCAGTTATGTGTGCAGGTGGCATTGTTTACTGCACATTACTGACCATTTGATGTCCTATGTGGGTTGATGGATGCCCAACAGCCTTATGGGGAGCCGAAGAATAGCTCAGGAAAAATGAGGAATTTGTACAAGATTATGAGCTAGGTAAGGAGCAGGGCGGAACTTGAGACACGTTCTGTTTGACCCAAACTTCTTTGATCATGCAACAGCTTTACAGCAGGTGTTGGGGGAGTCACCTTGGGCTTTGTGTTTCCTTACATAGTGAAGTCTTTTGGCAGCACTTCGCAAAATTGAAATTAGAATAAATTGTGGGAAGATGAACAGTTATGTGGTCATTCCTGCAGGTCAACTGATGTCATTAAGCAAAGTTGTATGCACTAGCTGTTCAACAAAAATTTTTTTTCTTTTTTTTGGTACCAGGGATCGAACTCAGGGGCACTCGACCACTAGGCCACATCCCCAGCCCTTTTTTTGTATTTTATTTAGAGAAAGGGTCTCACTGAGTTGCTAAGTGCCTTGCCATTGCTGAGGCTGGCTTTGAACACGCGATCCTCCTGCCTCAGCCTCCCAAAGTGCTGGGATTACAGGCGTGCGACACCGTGCCGGCTTGTTCAACAAATATTTGTTGAATGAAATCAACAAGTTTAAACATGGTGAAATTCAAGTAGTCAGATACAAGTCAATTCTCAAGTTGTACAACCAGAATAAAGGAAACAGTTTTAAGGGTTTTTTTTTTAATCCAATAATGTGCCCAATTATCCAATGTATGTGCTGATAATCTTTTAAACAAACTCCAGATCCAGAGTATTTCTAATAGTATTCCAATACTAGTAAGTCTTGGTATAATACTGTTTTTGATCACTTAAAAAGTTACAGTGCATGGAAATAAGATGATAAAATCTTTTGTTTGTTCAATCTGATAATGATGCTATTGCTATGCAAGATAATTAAAAAGTTCTGAAAGTGTGGGAAAGAGAAAATGGCAAAATTTTGATCATTATTGGGACTGGATGGTGGGGTAAGGATTCATTATATAATTGCTAATATTTTTTCATTTGAAACTTCCATTAAGGAAAAAAAGTACTCTTCCTCAAACACCTGCCTTTATCAAAAATTAAATATAAAAATTACTAGGAAAATGAGGACAGGAAAACTCAAGAGTTACAAAATTCCCACTTATAATTAGCAGACTATTTTTTTCTGAAAATGACTTTTATAATAAGGTGTTCCAAGAGCTATAAAATCCAAACATTAGGGCATGTAATTAATCACTTTTGGCTTTGCTCTAAAGAAAAGCTCTAACTGCCCTAAAGAAATGGCCTTTTTCCCTGGCACCTCTAACACAGCCCTTGGCAAAGCATTTCTTAGTCTCGTTACCTTTTGTCTGTTATGATTATAAAAAAAAGCACAAAGTCACATAGCAAAGCAGTGCATAATGCTTAGAACAGCTGTTTCTTCTGCAACAGCACTAATTTCCCACTATGAGGGCAACCAAGTGGTCCACATAACGGGAAGCACAAGAAGTGGGAGGCTAAAATGCCTGCATACTCAGCACATGACTCTCCCTCTTTTTTATATGTCCCTATAAGGCTGCATATTAGGAAAAACCAAATACAAAAAGAGATCTTTAAAGTGAAGACCTTTATAAAGCAAAATTTTATATATATCTTAAAAGTTCTCTTGACTACACATGTGCAATCACACTTTATTCTTAAATTGATACAAACAAGGGACATCCATCATTCATGTTGTGCAAACCTGGCTCTTTATTAACACTTACCTTGAGATGTTCTCCCACCCAGAGGGAGAAAGGTTCCGAAGAACTTCTCTTTGCCTTAAAGCATCACTTGAGGAATCCCCAAGATACTGTCCTGATTAGGACCATCGGGCTGCTCTGAGGATTCGGCAACCTAAGTGCAAGATGAATACAAAAACAAAGGATCTGATGCAACTCTGTGAAACCCAGCTAAAAGAATTATTTTATTGTGAATGGCATATGTCCCATCTCCACTTCCAAATGTGACCAAATTAAAGCCAATGTTACGTGAAATATATCCTGAAAACTTGTCCAACACAATTTTTAGAGGTGAAACAGATTAAAATTAAGGGCCCCTCTGAAATTGAGGACAACTTCCTCATACTCAGAATAAAGGCTAAAGGACTGCCCACCCTGACCTGGGGGACACCAAGGAAACTGAGAATGGACATTGGACATTGATCCCTAACCCCACACAGGTCTAGCATAGTCTAACAAAGGCTAACAAAATTTACACATGTAAAACACCTGGCTTTTGTTTATACATTTTTTTTTTTTTTTTTTGGTACCGGGAAGTGAACTCAGGGGCACTCGACCACTGGGCCACATCCCCAGCCCTTTTTTGTATTTTATTTAGAGACAAGGTCTCACTGAGTTGCAAAGTGCCTCACCATTGCTGAGGCTGGCTTTGAACTCTCGATCCTCCTGCCTCAGCCTCCCAAAGTGCTGGGATTACAGGCGTGCGCCACCGCGCCCGGCTGTTTATACATGTTTTAACAGCTTCTGTGGAACCTGAAGAGAAGAAATCTGCTTCTCCACAGTTTGATCAAACTGCACAAAATTCACTTTTCCTTTTTCTTCTCTGGTCTATTTCTTATGCAGGCGGGCAGGCAGGCAGCTGAATCCAGCCACCAAGGATCCAGGTAGAATACCTGAGTTAGGGTGCTGGTAACAGACAGTAGGCTGGGGGATGTGGCTCAGTGGTAGGGCACTTGCCTAGCATGCACAAGGCCCCAGTGTGTATAGATAGGAAGGAAGATACTGGAGAAAAAAATAGATTTTTTTCCTTAAAGTAAATATGCTTCAATTTCACTACAATCTTCCAATGAAGAAGATTCATTCCAATGAATGAAGCTCGTGAGAAAGCTTTCTGACAATGCTATACATCTTATGGTGCTAAACTTACTAATTCTAGAAATCAAATTTCTGGACTTATAAGCAACCTAAAGAAAAGGGAATTTCCTGTTATATTCAGATGTTTTAGGAAGTCCAGTTGTAATACACATCTAGAATGCATCACCATTCTAAATGTGTAGAAAATTTATACTATATATTCAAATAAAATGCTGGGGGGCTGGGGTTGTGGCTCAGCGGTAGAGCGCTCGCCTTGCACGTGCGCGGCCCAGGTTCGATCCTCAGCACCACGTAAACATAAATGCATTGCATTTGTGTACATCTAAAGCAAATAAATAAATATTTTTTAAAAATGCTGGAAAATGAAAATATAAAGGGTTTTTTTTTTTTTTTTTTTTTTTTTTTTTTTTGTGGTACTGGGGATTGAACTCAGGGGCACTCGACCACTGGGCCCACATCCCCAGCCCTTTTTTGTATTTTATTTAGAGACAGGGTCTCACTGAGTTGCTAAGTGCCTCGCCATTGCTGAGGCTGGCTTTGAACTCGCGATCCTCCTGCCTCAGCCTCCCAAAGTGCTGGGATTACAGGCGCGCGCCACCGCGCCCGGCTAAAATAAAGGGTTTTGACTGTCAAACAACTCTTTAGATATCATCACTGTGGCCTTTTCCTATCCCAAATGAATAATTGTGATAAAAATTTCCAAAGGAAATGTATTCACTTGTTTCCTCTTTGTAAAAATTAATGATTCCTTAGAAGAAACTTGCTATGTGCTAAATTTGAAAAAAAACAAATACATTTTCAAGAGCCTTGCTAGTTCAGGCTTCTGGGTACACAGCAGCTGTGGATAGATGACATCCCAGCAGACAGTGTAACAGGTAAGTTCACTTTTCCACAAGCACTAGAGGAACACTATACTACTGTTAGAGCAAACTCTCACTTGTGTTGATAACACAGTTTCCTAATTCCTGCTACGCCCTGGGGAAGAAACAAAATATGACTTGGTAAAAAGGCTATAAAAGCTAGGGCTGGGGTTGTGGCTCAGCAGTAGAGCGCTCACGGCCCGGGTTTGATCCTCAGCATCACATAAGAATAAAAGCATTGTGTACAACTAAAACAAATAAAATATATGTATATTTTAAAAAGGCTATAAAAGCTCTCTTAACAAGAATTTTACCCAACTTTCTTTATTCCTTCCTTAAGAAACTGAAGGACACAAATTGTTATAAACATGAGGAAGCATACCTTTCTGCTGGTTTCTGGTATTTTTGAGGGACTCTTCACATTGCATACCAGATGCAGAACATGCCGTTTTTCCTGCTAAAAGTAATAAAGAGGTACATCAGGATCTGAATTCAACCTGGTAAGTGCTTAAAAACATTCCAAAGTTAATGTGTAAGTGACACAAAGTACCTTTGGAAGCAAATCCCTGAGACACTGATGATCCAACAACAACTTCCCAGAATAAATTAACCTCTGGTCCTCTGGACGCTGGTTGTGGAAAGAGAGTAACACAGGTCAGCATCGAGGCCCCACAAGTTCCCAAACACAGGAGAAACTGTTTTATACAAATAATCAGAATATGTGTTTTCCCAGCATCACAGGAAAATGCTTTTTGAACAGCCTCATATACAAAATTTTTATCTACAAAGTGCTTAACTTTAAACTGATCTAGAACATGCAAATAAGTTTAGGATGAACAAATTATCTCCAGTTCACAAAAAACTATGGCAACATACTTGACCTTTTAACTCCCAGGAAAACTGCTCTCTGCCACTAAAAACATTAACTGTTTTGGGGGCTCCTACAGCAACTAACTTCAAAATCTTGTTGGGCCTCAGAGAAAACTCAAGACTCCCGAAGGTCAGCCTTCATCAAAACAACCTAAGCACTGCCTCAAAATAACATGAAGCAATTCTAACCCTAAGCTCCACAGAGGGCTTCTTGACTTACAAATGCAGTTAGAGAAATGATGTGTCGGTCACCTGACTCTGTTAGGAGCTGGGTAAGAGTGCCGTGGCAGATTAGTTGCCTAATGCTTTCATGGCCCAGCTCGAGAAAGAGTGGAGTGGAATGAGTGGGAAGGGAGGAAGAGGAAAAAAATACCCCAAGACCCTGCCAGAGCTGTTATCCCTATTTTAGGAAAGTCTGAGAAACTGACTCATCTAAGGGCACCTGCTGCAAAAAGAGTCAAGATTCTAACTCCTACTCCCCTACACACTAGTGACTTTACAATTATAGGGATGCCACACACTTTTTATGGTAGCAAATCTCCCTTTTAAGGTATATTTAAAAAAAATTTTTTTTTTTAGTTGTAGATGAACACAATACCTTTATTTTATTTACTTATTTTTATGTGGGCTGAGGATCAAACCCAGGGCCTCACACGTGCTAGGCAAGTGCTTCACCACTGAGCCACAACCTCAGCCCTTAAAAACTATTTTTAACTCATTTTAAACTTAACTTTAAAATAATGGCCTCAAATAATGTCTATCAAAGTCATTACATTAGAATTTACCAACTTGTCAACCTACTCTTGCCAGAATAACCAATAATGTAAAACATGGAATAAAGCTATTCCTGCCAAGAAACCTGTTTAAAACAAAATAGAAAATTTGCATCTACTTATCAACATACATATAGGACTTCTGACATTTTACCTAAAACAAAAAAATGTTGTGTTCATTATTGTTCTCACTGACTTAACAGGTGAGTGCTATTTACATGAATTTGCAAAATACTATTGTAAATGTGGGGCTGACCACCAGAAAAGGTTTGAAAACACAGCTGCCTGTGGATCTGAGTTGTCTCCTCTCTTTTAAAGACCTGAAGTGACATTATGTCCTCACCCAGATGGTTGATTTGGAAACAAAAAAAAGTTTTAAGCAAACAACTATTATAAAGAAATATGCTATTTTATACGATAGAAAATAAATGATGAGTATGTTTCCACCATAATAATTTTTAAATACAGATTTGCATATCTGAGAGACCTTTCATTTAAATCTTCGGTCTTCAGACTCAACAAATAGGAGTGATGTTGATGTTGGGTGACCAAGGAAAACACTTCTCAAAATGGGGCCTTTTGCAACTACACTACACCTGCTGTGCCTATTTGTGTACCCATCAGCCCTTCTCCCAGCAACAAGGCCACCTGATAGTTTCGGAGAAACACCTAAGGTGAAATCGCAGAGTGCCAAGGTGAATTCTAAAGGACACTGGAATGGAAGCTTACTAAATAAATAAGGAAACTTCATAGTAACAACTCAGAAGGAATACTCATGTCTACATCTCTTGACAATAAGAACCAAAACCAAACTGACACACACACTACTACAGGTTGGCTGTCTTCAGATGACAGTTTCCCCACCTTTTGCCACCCGGATGCCATTTCCTGTTTAACCAAGAATTACACTCTTGGGCTGCAAAGAACACTGCTGACACTTACATAATATCAGAGTACAAAGTAAATACAGGAAGGTCCAGAGCACAGCCTCCATCACGTGGTGAGGAAAGGAGGGAGGGCGGTGCTAAGGGTGCTGTTGACAAATGTGTCCACCAAAACAAAGCAAGGAAGTCCCTCTAATTGAAGGCCCAAAGTCTTAAAATCAGACTCAAGGCAACTCCTCCTGCCTGCTTCCCTTCTAAATCACCCTTAGCTAGAAAGTGCATGGGCTCCTCCCTGGGACTAAGCAACAGACTCCAGAGTCCAGCCTCAGGGAGGGGCAGCCAGGGGAAGGTGGACAGGGAGGGGAAGAGCCACGTCTTGCTTCTGGGCGTGGAACCTTAAGTACACTGTGACTGGGCGCTCTCCCTGACTCTCCAGGCGCTGGCCTGGGGGTGGGCATCTGTTCTCCCCCTCTCCCCGCTGAGAACACTCGTTTTCAGCATTTTTTCCCCTTACTTTTATCTATTGGATACAAGCCTAATTAGGAACACATATTCGTCGCCGGTTGTTTTGGGGAAACTGAGGCTTGGAGGGTGAGATTCACCCAAGGTCACAATGCTGTTTCCCAGCCTTTGGCTAAAGCCGGAAACCACACGTGGAGAATGAGGAAGGGGTCTGGGAGGTGGGGCAGGAGAGTGACAGCCTTGGAGGCTTGGGGAACTGGAGTGGCGAAGTGACAGGAGTAGGCAACCCGTCAGGAAGAGGGGTTGATGGCGGCCAGGAACGAGGAAATGACAGTCACTGGGGAAGAAGTAGGGGCGCCTAGGGCTCCAGGGCAGGAAGAGGGGTGGACCAAAGCCCTGCGGTGGGTGACCTGGCGAGTGCCCGCCAGTGAAGGGACAGGCTACCGGAAGGGGAAGGCAGACGTGGCATCCCCAGGGGCTGCTCTCACCGGGCGCTCGGGGTAGACGCGGCTCAGGTGGGCCTTGAGGTGGCCCACGCTCCAGCTGCGGTCGCCGCTCAGCTCCAAGTCGCGGTGGCGCTGGTTGGGGCTCTTCACCAGGAGCGTGACCGGCTCCGGCTCCGGCTCGGGCTCCATGTCGGGGGCGCTGTAGACTCGGCTACGGTCCGAGAGGCCAAGCAGGCGGCGACGCCACCGCCTAAGGCTCCGCAACGACGGCTCGTTTATCCAGGGCTCGCGCCCCAGCCTCGGGCACCTTTTATAGGCGCCCGGAGCCCGGGCTCTGCGGTCGGACATCTCTGTGGCTGCTGCCCATTGGCTGAGGCAGAGGTCACAGCCCAACGTGGCCCAATCAGCGTCCGAATCCGGGCGGCAGCGGGGCGGGCGGAGCACGTAGGTACGGGGTGATGCAACCCGCGGCCGTTGCGTCAGCCCGAGTCCTGGCTGCGCCGGGGCGGGCTTCGGTGGCCGTGTTTGGGTGCGCTGTAGAGCGAGCGGGGACTCTGCCCTGCCGAAATGGGGCTTCCCAGCTGAGGTGCGTCAGGCGTCTGAGCCGGGATCGTCCAGGCCGAGCCCAGTTTAGCAGTCTCTGCAAATTATTTCGTCACAAAGCTGCACCCTCGCACTTACTGACCCCAAGCGCCAGGCCCACTTCCTCCCCACCGCACCCCGCGGCCCCACAGCCGCTCTACCCGGGAAACCTCCCCGCTCGGAACGGCCTTAAAGAACCGCCAGGCAGAGCGGGCCCGCACCACTAAGCCCGTGCGAGCCCGTCCCGAGGGCGTCTGATGCTCCTTAGCCTTAGAAGGGCCTGGAAGAAGCAGACCCAGAGTTCCTGGGCTGGGGGACATGAGGTACCTGCTGTCAATTTTCCCATGGCTAAGACTTGCACTCTGCACCCTCAGGCGTGGGACTGAAGGCCACAGCCCAGCTTGCACTGGGAGATACTCGAAAGGGGTGTCACTTTATAGGCATCAGCAAGTGCTTTAAGTTGGGGCTGAGACCAGGAGGGTAGCAATCTCAAATGCTGAAACTGTGGCCACAAAGGCCTACAGAGGCATTTCCTCCCTCCCTCTGTAGGGACAGAGAGACTTGAAAAACAAAAGTTACATTGCCCTGGTCCCATCCTTGTCCTAGTGATCTTGGGACAAGCTGTCCCAATACTGTTTTTCCAGGTGTGTCAGGAGCTTGTCCAAAGCTAGAGAAGCCTGTTCTGGTTGGGGGGCCAGGGTTAGTTTGCTATGACTTCCATAATGAAGTAGTGAAGCTGGCATCTGACAGGCAGTAGTATAGATAGGAAAATTGAGTCAGGTCAGATCTAGAAAGCCAATTTTGAATGAGTCCTCGGAAGTTGGAGGCGGTTCCCTTAGGGATTGAAATATTAATTCCTCAGAGCCCTTCCTCCACCCTTAACAAGAAATTGCCCCTGCCCCAACCTGTTGCTATGGTAACCTGTCCCAGGAATTGCCCCTCCCTACAGGGAGCTATAAAGTTGTTAATTCATGTGTCCTGGGCTGCTCCATCCTGCCCTCTCCCCTTCAGCCCATCTGCTTCTCACCTTTTGGCCAGCCCACCCAGCATTCCTGGGCCTGGTCACTTAGGCAGGAAGGAGAGAGATAAGGGGAAGAGGACAGGAGAACAAAGGAAGCCTGGGACATATAAAAAAGGCAGACCTGCCTCGATTCTTGGGGATACCAGGATACCAGCAATGGACCCCTTCTCCCTCCAGGAGAGAAATCTATGTCACCCCTTTTAAATAAACCCTGCTTTATATACGCTTGCCTCAGTGTGCTTCTCTAATGCTCAAACTTCAACATTTGGGGGAGCAGAACTTGTCACTGGCAACTGGCGGTATCAGTAGCACAAACCCAGTGGCTTAAGCAACAGGGCCCAACCTAATGACCTCATGTTCATTTGACCATCTACAAAGACTGTTTCCAGATACCATCACATTCGTAGGTACTGGAGCTTAGTACTTCAACATCTATTTGGAAGACACAAACTCAACCCATAACTTTTGGGAGTTTACTGGCAATTTGCCAGCAATATATTACAGAAAATGAGGTGGTTTCTTTCTCAGCTATCTTTATATTAAGAAGGTAAGCTGAGGGGCTGGGGTTGTGGCTCAGCGGTGGAGTGCTGGCTTAGCATGCGCTCACCCTGGGTTCGATCCTCAGCACCACATACAAATAAACGCATTGTGTACAACTAAAGCAAATAAATAAAATATTTTAAAAAAAACAGGGGTTATTGTTATAAAAAAAAAAAAAATAGAAGGTAAGCTGAGGAGTTTGGAGATAAATTATCCCTCCACTCAACCTTGTCTGATTGCTTTTTGTCTGCTGCGGGCAGCTCTGTCCCCTTCATCAAGGCTGGCTTCAAGGACCAAGGACCTGTGCGGTTGGTCCAATAGGCCCTGTGCTTGGTTTAATACCCTGCTGTTCTCATCTTAAAATTCTTAAGACTTTTTTTTTTTTTTTTTAACAGAAACTCTGCACTTTTCATTTTGCACTGAGTTCTGAAAATGATGTGGCTTTTCATACATCGGTGTAAGAGCCATAATTGAGGAGATAGCTAAGACAGGCACAGTCGATCCAGATGAGGTCATCACCCATCCACGGGACAGTCTCATGTGGCCGACATATCAACCTAAGACAGGAGTCAAGGGCACAGCCTTGATTATCCGATGACGGGTAAGAATGTTGGTTGCACATGGACGTCCTAGAGCATCCCCCTCTTTTAAAACAAAAGGGGGGAAATGTAAGAGCCCTAATTGAGGAGCTAGCTAAGATGGTGGCTAGCTGAGAGCCATAAAGGTGTTCAAGTATTTTCACCTGATATTCATGCATTTATGTAAGAATCTTTTTATGCCCGTGAACACTGCGTGATGCACCTGTAAACTCAAGCTGTTAGCACATGTCCTTGTTAAGGCAAAAAGTATTTAACTGGGTGAGGGTGAGTTAGAGGTTGGTTGGAGTTGGAGTTGGAGAGGTTGTTGGAGCTGGAGAGAGAAGTTAGAAGAAAGGAGAATAAAAGAACTTTTTCATTTCCATTCTGCCTCCGAATTTTCTCCTGCGGCGTCGTTGCTGCAAGCGGCAATCGCTACAGGTGGCAACAAGTGGTGGCCCGTTCGGGGAATTCGGAATTGGCAGGTAAGAACTGAGAAATCTTTAAAGATGGGTGCGAAAATAATAAAAAGCCGAGCAATGAAAGCCTTTCTTGACATCGCTGACTCAGTTTATAGTGAGAAGGAAAGTGATCAGAAAGCATAGCCTCCGCTGAGTCAGATAAGACCAGTAAGGATAATATTGGTGTGAACTCAAAAATAATGAAAATAAGAGCTGCTAAAGCTATCAGAGATTTATTAGAAATAGCCGAGGAACACATGATCTCAATAGAATCTGAAACCCAGGATGATATTACCAGTGAAAGTGATAGTAAGGAGGAGGAGCCAAATAACCATGAAAGCACAGCCTCCTCCGCTAAGTCAGTTAAGACCAGAAAGGACCGTCAAGTAGAGGAACCACTTGTGCCCTCTGCTCCCTCATGGGTGGAATCCATTACAGAAAACTTGAGGGGTATTTCTAAGCATATGTGTGCCCTTGAGGCAGAGATTAACGATCTTTCTGAGCGCTTACGCGCCCTCGAACACCAAAAACCGCAGGAACATTGGGACCTGCCAGCATTTGAAAATGAAAACGGGCAGAGACACCACCAACCCTAGATTTTAAAACAATAAAAAATTTCAAAGAGGCAATAATGACCTATGGGCCTCAAGCTCCGATCACGTTGAGCATGCTGGAGTCCCTTAACACTTTAACTTTAACCCCCTCAGACTGGAAGGGGTTATGCAAAGCAGTATTGAGCGGGGGACAATACCTGATCTGGAGGTCACAATTCCAGGAACTTTGTGTAGAAAAAGCTAGGAGAAATGTGACTGCAGGCTTCCCAGACCGAAACGTAGATATGCTAACAGTTGAAGGACAGTTTGCTGAACTACAAATACAAATGCAATATGATCCCGGTGTGTATGCACAGATAGATGCTGCCACTGTCAAAGCATGGAAGACCTTACCAGGAACAGGTGATTTGCAAGGCAGCTTATCAAAAGTAATACAGGGGCCTAATGAGCTGTATGCTGATTTTGCTGACAGACTTTTAAGAACTGCAGGCAGAATATTCGGGGATGTGGAGCAAGCAATGCCCTTAGTCGTCCAGTTGGCATATGAAAATGCCAACAAATATTGCCAAGATGCTATAAGACCATGGAAAAATAAAAAGGACCTATCTATATACATTAGATTATGTAAAGATATTAATGATGCCTTTGTCACAGGCAATGTGATTGCAGCAGCAATGAGAGGTGCTTCCCCTCAAAATTTCACAAATAGGGCTCAACAAAAAAATTATAATTAATCAGGATATTCCAGACAAAATTATTATAATCAGCCAGGCTATTCTAGGCAATAACCCCAAAGAGAAATAAGACCAAGCTCATACTGTGCCCCAGGCCACTGCCCCAGGTGTAAAAAGGGAAATCATTGGGCCAATAAATGCAGATCTAAATTTGACATCTATGGAAATGTTTTGTCCAGGAATTAAAAAAACGGGGCACGGGGCCCAATGCCTCAGGGCCCACAAATGTACGAGGCATTAGATGAGGAATATCCTCAAACACCCATACAGATGATTCCTCGTCACAATCCCTCCTACCCATTGACTCCCTTGTCAGAAGGACGAGAGGACATGCAGGACTAGACCTCTGTTCCACCACCCGAATAGTGCTAACACCTGAAATGGGGGTTCAACTGATTACTACGGGAGTCAGGGGAACTCTTCCCTCAGGGACTGTAGGACTTATCCTCCGGAGAAGTTCTAAAAGCCTATTAGGTTTTCAAATAACACCAGGTGTTATTGACTCCGATTACCAAGGAGAAATAAAAAATAATGCTTAGTTCACCTAGAGGCATTATCTCTGTTAATCAAGGAGATAGAATTACTCAGCTGCTTCTCCTTCCCAGTTTCCACAACTCATTCAAGAGTATGCCGCAGAATAGGAACAACAGAGGATTTGGTTCCACTGGCTCGGGACCTATGGCTTACTGGGTTCAGGATTGTTCACGGAGGCCTATGTGCAAAATAAAAAATTCAAGGCATAGAGATGGAGGGGCTGTTTGATACTGGGGCTGACTCTTCCATCATTAATCTACAACAATGGCCCAAGCACTGGCCTCTGCAGAAGGCCTCAACTAGTTTAAGAGGCTTGGGATATACTAACACCCCAGCACAAAGTGATGTAGTCTTAAATTGGGAAGATAATGAAGGGCATAAAGGAACATTCCAACCTTATGTTTTGACCAGCTTGCCAGTTACCCTATGGGGAAGAGATATTCTACAGCAAGTGGGGGTACACCTCGCAACCAAGCCCACAGGTGTTAAAAATAAAAATCTAAATCATCATCAAAAGGGTAAAAGATATTTTTTCTAGAGGCCACTGAGAAAAAACAATTTTGAAAATACCATGGCTTTCTGATAAGCCAGTTTGGGTCCCTCAGTGGCCCCTATCTAGAGAAAAATTACAAGCGGCCCACCCCACCTATTAATCCAAGAACAACTAGAAGCAGGACACATAGAGCCTTCCACCTCTCCCTGGAATTCCCCCATATTTGTAATCAAGAAAAAATCTGGAAAATGGAGATTGTTACATGACCTTAGGAAAAAAATCAATAAAACCATGCAAATTATGGGCCCTACCCAACCTGGACTTCCTAATCCTGTAGCTATTCCTAAAAATTTCCATCTTATAAGTCTTGATATAAAGGATTGTTTCTTTTCTATTCCCCTACATCCTCTGGATTTCCCCAGGTTTGCTTTTTCTGTTCCTTCTATCAATAATAATGGCCCTGATAAAAGATATCAATGGAAAGTGCTACCACAGGGAATGGCTAATAGCCCCACTATATGTCAAATCTATGTAAACAAAGCTATTCAGCCTATTAAGAACAAATATCCAAACCTTATGTGCCTCCATTATATGGATGATGTTTTTGCTTTGCTCACCCTAATCAAGAAATCTTATTTACCATATTCAGTGATATGACAGAAAATTTAAAAAGATATGGATTAAAAATTGCTGAAGAAAAGGTTCAAAACTAGATCTCCCATATTATATTTAGGATTCAAAATCATGGATACCTTTATTAGGCCTCAAAAAATTTTAATAAATAAAGAACATTTGACCACCCTCAATGACTTCCAAAAACTGCTGGGAGACATTAATTGGCTTCGCCCTACCCTAAGCCTCACTACTGGACAATTAAAACCCTTATTTGATATCCTTCGCTGGAACCTTGATCCATCTTCACTGCGAACATTGACTCCTGATGCTAGGGAAGCCTTAAAGTTAGTAGAAAAGGCCATTGAAAGATCCCATTGTGATAGAATTGATTTTGCTCGACCACAAATATTGATTATTATTGATTATTATTTCTTCACAATATACACCCACAGGAGTATTTTGACAACAGGGACCTTTATTATGGATACATTTACCCACCTCTCCTAAAAGTACAATTGAGTCTTATACCTCCATGGTGGCTAAACTTATTCTTCAAGGACTTAAGACTTCTACTAAAATATTTGGCATTCACCCTGCTACTATTATTACTCCCTATTCATCATCACAGGTTGAATATTTATGCTTCAATGATAATGATTGGGCTATAGCTAGATGCTCTACTTCTGCAAATTTTGATAACCATCTTCCTAAGTCTCCTATACTGTGTTTTGGTGTCAATCATCCCATTATATTTCCACAGGTAATTAAAAAATCAACCTATTCCTAAGGCATTAAATGTATTTACAGATGGGTCCTCTAACGTTACTTCTGCAGTAGTCACTCAAAAAGAAAATATGATTCATATTACTGGTCAAAAATCAGCCCAATTAGTTGAACTTGAAGCTATTATAATAGCTCTAGAAAGTTTTAAAGAACAGCCTATAAATATTTTTTCAGACAGCCACTATATTGTACAGGCTGTCCCTAAATTGGAGCTAGCAGGTCCAATAGCACCACGTACTCCAGCCTTTAAAATTGTTTTCTCAAAATTCAAAATCTCCTATGGGAACGTAAAGAACCTTTATTTATTGAACATATCAGAGCTCATACTAATTTGCCTGGTCCTCTCCATGAAGGTAATCAAAAGGCCGATGCCCTCACTAAAACAATCTTTATATTTTCAGCAGTCCAACAAGCTACTTTGTTCCATTCCCAATTTCATGTCAATAGTACTACATTACAGCAAAGGTTCAAAATCACAAAGGAGCAAGCTAGAACAATTGTGAAGGATTGTCAATCTTGTGTGACACATTTGCCCAATCCACATTATGGGGTTAACCCAAGAGGATTAATGCCCAATCATTTGTGGCAGATGGATGTCACTCATGAGCCAACAATTGCAATTTATTCATATCACCATAGATACATGCTCAGGCATGATTTTTGCTTCCTTACATTCTGGAGAAAAAGTTAAAGATGTTTACATCTCATTGTCTGCAAGCTTTTGCTGCATTGGGCATCCCCAAAATGCTTAAAACAGATAATGGCCCTGCATATACGTCCTCATCTTTCAAACAGTTTTGCACAAAATTCAATATATCCCATAAAACAGGTATCCCATACAATCCTCAAGGTCAAGGTATAATTGAACGAGCTAATCGCACACTCAAAATTATGCTATTAAAGCAAAAAGAGGGAAATTGGAAAAATCCTAGGGACAGATTGGCAGTTGCCCTATTTACCTTAAATTTTTTAACTTTAGATTCTAATGGATATTGAGCTAGAGACAGACACTGGAATCCACACCAACAACATAAACCTTTGGTTTACTGGAAGGATGTTCTTTCAGGTGCATGGAAGGGTCCAGATCCAGTATTAATTTTGGGGAGAGGATCTGTTTGTGTTTTTTCCACAGCATGAATCCTCCCCAATATGGATACCATCTAGATTAATAAAACAGATACCAAATCAAAAGGACCAAGATGAAGTTATTGAGGAATCAAGGTTAATAAAACAAGTACAAAATCAAGAGGACCAAGATGAAGGTATGGAATGATTCCCTTAAAAGAGTCCTCCAATAAATTCACAATTTAAGTCTCATTCCTCCCGGCCGGAACGAGAAGATCTCTCTTTAGTGTGCACACAATTGTATTTTTTTTTCTTTTTATATATGTCTTTATGTCTGTGCATTTGTCTAAATTTCATGTTAATGTGACGTTACAAATATATGTTTGTATGTGCGTCTGTCCAGTGTGACGTCACAAATAACAAAGTGCTTATGAAAATTAATGTTATAAAAAATAAAAAATTTAAAAAATTTAATTATTATATATATATGTATATATATATATATGTATATATATGGATCCAAATAACTTTAATTCATTTAAGTTTAGAGTATTCAATTTGGGTAAACAATTTAAAAAGTGAAGGTACCTTCAATTTTGATTTATAGGTGTCCCTGGGACTTCTCTTCAGCAAAGAATATGACTAATACTGTATAACCTAAATATTTTGGTTTTTGACATGGGATTGTTTATTTGTAATTAACTTTATTTGTTTAATAGCTAATTAATTTGAATTATTTCAGCAGGTAATTTCATAGAAGGTTGCTGTGTATGCAGAGACTTGGGGGTTCCAGCTAACAAATTATTTTTCCAAAGTGCTTTTAGCTTTTCTTTAATCTATCTTTAATGCAGTAAATACCCTCAGTCTTTCTTTGATTTGTTCTGAATGTGATATTTTTGCCAGGTTATGTTTGTGGGAGCTCAAGCACCAATGTGTGTGAGCAGAGATCAACTTTAATTTTCTAATCTAATAATTCTATTTTTTAGTTTGACAACTCGCCTCTTGACTCACTGCTGGAATAGCACTGCCTTTCCTTTAATAATTGATGCTTGAGTTTCTAGGTAGCGGGCCCTGAAGATTTGCCGGTGGCATTGTCTAGACATAAAAAAGACGGCTGCTGCTACAGCTGCAGGGATCACGGTCGCTACAAGCATCCCTGCTGCTCAAGCATCAAACAACCTCACCAGCAGTGTGGCCTCTGCTCTGCATGCATGGGGCCTCCTAGATCAACATGTTATAACAAGTGGACATTCTGATCTTTCATTATTTGGGACATTACGGGACAATACCTTGCGGGTATTTGTCTAGAGAATTCAGTGCGTTACTTGATGGAATTTATGGCAGCTGATTTGTTTAAGACCTTGATTTGCTATGGAACTTGGCTCGTCAGCAGAAGGCTTGCCGCCTTAAAGCCGCAACATCTCCTCACGATTGGACGGCTGTTAGTCAACACACAGTCAATCCTGAAGGGCTTGATTGGACAGCTGGTTAGCCAATGATGGGTAAGATCCCCAGAGGGGGACAACCTAAGACAGGCACAGTCGATCCGGATGAGGTCATCACCCATCCACGGGACAGTCTCATGTGGCCGACATATCAACCTAAGACAGGAGTCAAGGGCACAGCCTTGATTATCCGATGACGGGTAAGAATGTTGGTTGCACATGGATGTCCTAGAGCATCCCCTCTTTTAAAACAAAAGGGGGGAAATGTAAGAGCCCTAATTGAGGAGCTAGCTAAGATGGTGGCTAGCTGAGAGCCATAAAGGTGTTCAAGTATTTTCACCTGATATTCATGCATTTATGTAAGAATCTTTTTATGCCCGTGAACACTGCGTGATGCACCTGTAAACTCGCAAGCTGTTAGCACATGTCCTTGTTAAGGCAAAAAGTATTTAACTGGGTGAGGGTGAGTTAGAGGTTGGTTGGAGTTGGAGTTGGAGAGGTTGTTGGAGCTGGAGAGAGAAGTTAGAAGAAAGAAGAATAAAAGAACTTTTTCATTTCCATTCTGCCTCCGAATTTTCTCCTGCGGCGTCGTTGCTGCAAGCGGCAATCGCTACAGGTGGCAACAAGTGGTGGCCCGTTCGGGGAATTCGGAATTGGCAGGTAAGAACTGAGAAATCTTTAAAGATGGGTGCGAAAATAATAAAAAGCCGAGCAATGAAAGCCTTTCTTGACATCGCTGACTCAGTTTATAGTGAGGAGGAAAGTGATCAGAAAGCATAGCCTCCGCTGAGTCAGATAAGACCAGTAAGGATAATATTGGTGTGAACTCAAAAATAATGAAAATAAGAGCTGCTAAAGCTATCAGAGATTTATTAGAAATAGCCGAGGAACACATGATCTCAATAGAATCTGAAACCCAGGATGATATTACCAGTGAAAGTGATAGTAAGGAGGAGGAGCCAAATAACCATGAAAGCACAGCCTCCTCCGCTAAGTCAGTTAAGACCAGAAAGGACCGTCAAGTAGAGGAACCACTTGTGCCCTCTGCTCCCTCATGGGTGGAATCCATTACAGAAAACTTGAGGGGTATTTCTAAGCATATGTGTGCCCTTGAGGCAGAGATTAACGATCTTTCTGAGCGCTTACGCGCCCTCGAACACCAAAAACCGCAGGAACATTGGGACCTGCCAGCATTTGAAAATGAAAACGGGCAGAGACACCACCAACCCTAGATTTTAAAACAATAAAAAATTTCAAAGAGGCAATAATGACCTATGGGCCTCAAGCTCCGATCACGTTGAGCATGCTGGAGTCCCTTAACACTTTAACTTTAACCCCCTCAGACTGGAAGGGGTTATGCAAAGCAGTATTGAGCGGGGGACAATACCTGATCTGGAGGTCACAATTCCAGGAACTTTGTGTAGAAAAAGCTAGGAGAAATGTGACTGCAGGCTTCCCAGACCGAAACGTAGATATGCTAACAGTTGAAGGACAGTTTGCTGAACTACAAATACAAATGCAATATGATCCCGTGTGTATGCACAGATAGATGCTGCCACTGTCAAAGCATGGAAGACCTTACCAGGAACAGGTGATTTGCAAGGCAGCTTATCAAAAGTAATACAGGGGCCTAATGAGCTGTATGCTGATTTTGCTGACAGACTTTTAAGAACTGCAGGCAGAATATTCGGGGATGTGGAGCAAGCAATGCCCTTAGTCGTCCAGTTGGCATATGAAAATGCCAACAAATATTGCCAAGATGCTATAAGACCATGGAAAAATAAAAAGGACCTATCTATATACATTAGATTATGTAAAGATATTAATGATGCCTTTGTCACAGGCAATGTGATTGCAGCAGCAATGAGAGGTGCTTCCCCTCAAAATTTCACAAATAGGGCTCAACAAAAAAATTATAATTAATCAGGATATTCCAGACAAAATTATTATAATCAGCCAGGCTATTCTAGCAATAACCCCAAAGAGAAATAAGACCAAGCTCATACTGTGCCCCAGGCCACTGCCCCAGGTGTAAAAAGGGAAATCATTGGGCCAATAAATGCAGATCTAAATTTGACATCTATGGAAATGTTTTGTCCAGGAATTAAAAAAACGGGGCACGGGGCCCAATGCCTCAGGGCCCACAAATGTACGAGGCATTAGATGAGGAATATCCTCAAACACCCATACAGATGATTCCTCGTCACAATCCCTCCTACCCATTGACTCCCTTGTCAGAAGGACGAGAGGACATGCAGGACTAGACCTCTGTTCCACCACCCGAATAGTGCTAACACCTGAAATGGGGGTTCAACTGATTACTACGGGAGTCAGGGGAACTCTTCCCTCAGGGACTGTAGGACTTATCCTCCGGAGAAGTTCTAAAAGCCTATTAGGTTTTCAAATAACACCAGGTGTTATTGACTCCGATTACCAAGGAGAAATAAAAATAATGCTTAGTTCACCTAGAGGCATTATCTCTGTTAATCAAGGAGATAGAATTACTCAGCTGCTTCTCCTTCCCAGTTTCCACAACTCATTCAAGAGTATGCCGCAGAATAGGAACAACAGAGGATTTGGTTCCACTGGCTCGGGACCTATGGCTTACTGGGTTCAGGATTGTTCACGGAGGCCTATGTGCAAAATAAAAATTCAAGGCATAGAGATGGAGGGGCTGTTTGATACTGGGGCTGACTCTTCCATCATTAATCTACAACAATGGCCCAAGCACTGGCCTCTGCAGAAGGCCTCAACTAGTTTAAGAGGCTTGGGATATACTAACACCCCAGCACAAAGTGATGTAGTCTTAAATTGGGAAGATAATGAAGGGCATAAAGGAACATTCCAACCTTATGTTTTGACCAGCTTGCCAGTTACCCTATGGGGAAGAGATATTCTACAGCAAGTGGGGGTACACCTCGCAACCAAGCCCACAGGTGTTAAAAATAAAAATCTAAATCATCATCAAAAGGGTAAAAGATATTTTTTCTAGAGGCCACTGAGAAAACAATTTTGAAAATACCATGGCTTTCTGATAAGCCAGTTTGGGTCCCTCAGTGGCCCCTATCTAGAGAAAAATTACAAGCGGCCCACCTATTAATCCAAGAACAACTAGAAGCAGGACACATAGAGCCTTCCACCTCTCCCTGGAATTCCCCCATATTTGTAATCAAGAAAAAATCTGGAAAATGGAGATTGTTACATGACCTTAGGAAAATCAATAAAACCATGCAAATTATGGGCCCTACCCAACCTGGACTTCCTAATCCTGTAGCTATTCCTAAAAATTTCCATCTTATAAGTCTTGATATAAAGGATTGTTTCTTTTCTATTCCCCTACATCCTCTGGATTTCCCCAGGTTTGCTTTTTCTGTTCCTTCTATCAATAATAATGGCCCTGATAAAAGATATCAATGGAAAGTGCTACCACAGGGAATGGCTAATAGCCCCACTATATGTCAAATCTATGTAAACAAAGCTATTCAGCCTATTAAGAACAAATATCCAAACCTTATGTGCCTCCATTATATGGATGATGTTTTGCTTGCTCACCCTAATCAAGAAATCTTATTTACCATATTCAGTGATATGACAGAAAATTTAAAAAGATATGGATTAAAAATTGCTGAAGAAAAGGTTCAAACTAGATCTCCCATATTATATTTAGGATTCAAAATCATGGATACCTTTATTAGGCCTCAAAAAATTTTAATAAATAAAGAACATTTGACCACCCTCAATGACTTCCAAAAACTGCTGGGAGACATTAATTGGCTTCGCCCTACACTAAGCCTCACTACTGGACAATTAAAAACCCTTATTTGATATCCTTCGCTGGAACCTTGATCCATCTTCACTGCGAACATTGACTCCTGATGCTAGGGAAGCCTTAAAGTTAGTAGAAAAGGCCATTGAAAGATCCCATTGTGATAGAATTGATTTTGCTCGACCACAAATATTGATTATTATTGATTATTATTTCTTCACAATATACACCCACAGGAGTATTTTGACAACAGGGACCTTTATTATGGATACATTTACCCACCTCTCCTAAAAGTACAATTGAGTCTTATACCTCCATGGTGGCTAAACTTATTCTTCAAGGACTTAAGACTTCTACTAAAATATTTGGCATTCACCCTGCTACTATTATTACTCCCTATTCATCATCACAGGTTGAATATTTATGCTTCAATGATAATGATTGGGCTATAGCTAGATGCTCTACTTCTGCAAATTTTGATAACCATCTTCCTAAGTCTCCTATACTATGTTTTGGTGTCAATCATCCCATTATATTTCCACAGGTAATTAAAAAATCAACCTATTCCTAAGGCATTAAATGTATTTACAGATGGGTCCTCTAACGTTACTTCTGCAGTAGTCACTCAAAAAGAAAATATGATTCATATTACTGGTCAAAAATCAGCCCAATTAGTTGAACTTGAAGCTATTATAATAGCTCTAGAAAGTTTTAAAGAACAGCCTATAAATATTTTTTCAGACAGCCACTATATTGTACAGGCTGTCCCTAAATTGGAGCTAGCAGGTCCAATAGCACCACGTACTCCAGCCTTTAAATTGTTTTCTCAAATTCAAAATCTCCTATGGGAACGTAAAGAACCTTTATTTATTGAACATATCAGAGCTCATACTAATTTGCCTGGTCCTCTCCATGAAGGTAATCAAAAGGCCGATGCCCTCACTAAAACAATCTTTATATTTTCAGCAGTCCAACAAGCTACTTTGTTCCATTCCCAATTTCATGTCAATAGTACTACATTACAGCAAAGGTTCAAAATCACAAAGGAGCAAGCTAGAACAATTGTGAAGGATTGTCAATCTTGTGTGACACATTTGCCCAATCCACATTATGGGGTTAACCCAAGAGGATTAATGCCCAATCATTTGTGGCAGATGGATGTCACTCATGAGCCAACAATTGCAATTTATTCATATCACCATAGATACATGCTCAGGCATGATTTTTGCTTCCTTACATTCTGGAGAAAAAGTTAAAGATGTTACATCTCATTGTCTGCAAGCTTTTGCTGCATTGGGCATCCCCAAAATGCTTAAAACAGATAATGGCCCTGCATATACGTCCTCATCTTTCAAACAGTTTTGCACAAAATTCAATATATCCCATAAAACAGGTATCCCATACAATCCTCAAGGTCAAGGTATAATTGAACGAGCTAATCGCACACTCAAAATTATGCTATTAAAGCAAAAAGAGGGAAATTGGAAAAATCCTAGGGACAGATTGGCAGTTGCCCTATTTACCTTAAATTTTTTAACTTTAGATTCTAATGGATATTGAGCTAGAGACAGACACTGGAATCCACACCAACAACATAAACCTTTGGTTTACTGGAAGGATGTTCTTTCAGGTGCATGGAAGGGTCCAGATCCAGTATTAATTTTGGGGAGAGGATCTGTTTGTGTTTTTCCACAGCATGAATCCTCCCCAATATGGATACCATCTAGATTAATAAAACAGATACCAAATCAAAAGGACCAAGATGAAGTTATTGAGGAATCAAGGTTAATAAAACAAGTACAAAAAATCAAGAGGACCAAGATGAAGGTATGGAATGATTCCCTTAAAAGAGTCCTCCAATAAATTCACAATTTAAGTCTCATTCCTCCCGGCCGGAACGAGAAGATCTCTCTTTAGTGTGCACACAATTGTATTTTTTTTTCTTTTTATATATGTCTTTATGTCTGTGCATTTGTCTAAATTTCATGTTAATGTGACGTTACAAATATATGTTTGTATGTGCGTCTGTCCAGTGTGACGTCACAAATAACAAAGTGCTTATGAAAATTAATGTTATAAAAAATAAATAAAATTTAAAAAATTAATTATTATATATATATGTATATATATATATATGTATATATATGGATCCAAATAACTTTAATTCATTTAAGTTTAGAGTATTCAATTTGGGTAAACAATTTAAAAAGTGAAGGTACCTTCAATTTTGATTTATAGGTGTCCCTGGGACTTCTCTTCAGCAAAGAATATGACTAATACTGTATAACCTAATATTTTGGTTTTTGACATGGGATTGTTTATTTGTAATTAACTTTATTTGTTTAATAGCTAATTAATTTGAATTATTTCAGCAGGTAATTTCATAGAAGGTTGCTGTGTATGCAGAGACTTGGGGGTTCCAGCTAACAAATTATTTTTCCAAAGTGCTTTTAGCTTTTCTTTAATCTATCTTTAATGCAGTAAATACCCTCAGTCTTTCTTTGATTTGTTCTGAATGTGATATTTTGCCAGGTTATGTTTGTGGGAGCTCAAGCACCAATGTGTGTGAGCAGAGATCAACTTTAATTTTCTAATCTAATAATTCTATTTTTTAGTTTGACAACTCGCCTCTTGACTCACTGCTGGAATAGCACTGCCTTTCCTTTAATAATTGATGCTTGAGTTTCTAGGTAGCGGGCCCTGAAGATTTGCCGGTGGCATTGTCTAGACATAAAAAAGACGGCTGCTGCTACAGCTGCAGGGATCACGGTCGCTACAAGCATCCCTGCTGCTCAAGCATCAAACAACCTCACCAGCAGTGTGGCCTCTGCTCTGCATGCATGGGGCCTCCTAGATCAACATGTTATAACAAGTGGACATTCTGATCTTTCATTATTTGGACATTACGGGACAATACCTTGCGGGTATTTGTCTAGAGAATTCAGTGCGTTACTTGATGGAATTTATGGCAGCTGATTTGTTTAAAGACCTTGATTTGCTATGGAACTTGGCTCGTCAGCAGAAGGCTTGCCGCCTTAAAGCCGCAACATCTCCTCACGATTGGACGGCTGTTAGTCAACACACAGTCAATCCTGAAGGGCTTGATTGGACAGCTGGTTAGCCAATGATGGGTAAGATCCCCAGAGGGGGACAACCTAAGACAGGCACAGTCGATCCGGATGAGGTCATCACCCATCCACAGGACAGTCTCATGTGGCCGACATATCAACCTAAGACAGGAGTCAAGGGCACAGCCTTGATTATCCGATGACGGGTAAGAATGTTGGTTGCACATGGATGTCCTAGAGCATCCCCTCTTTTAAAACAAAAGGGGGGAAATGTAAGAGCCCTAATTGAGGAGATAGCTAAGATGGTGGCTAGCTGAGAGCCATAAAGGTGTTCAAGTATTTTCACTTGATATTCATGCATTTATCTAAGAATCTTTTTATGCCCGTGAACACTGCGTGACGCACCTGTAAGCTCGAGCTGTTAGCACGTGTCCTTCTTAAGGCAAAAAGTATTTAACTGGTGAAGGTGAGTTAGAGGTTGGTTGGAGTTGAAGTTGGAGAGGTTGTTGGAGCTGGAGAGAGAAGTTAGAAGAAAGAAGAATAAAAGAACTTTTTCATTTCCATTCTGCCTCCGTATTTTCTCCCGCGGCGTCGTTGCTGCAAGTGGCAATCGCTACAGGTGGCAACACATCGGGATGGGGAAAAATGACTGATTACGATCTGGTTGTCTTGCTACTGTCTAGAAGCTAGCCAGTGGGGCAAGCAAGACAAACAGAAGCTTTTGGGGAGGCAGCTAGGCCAGAGATAAGGGCTTCTTTGCCAAAGCAAGACTGCCAAGGGCTGGGACTGGGGCTGGGGCTCAGCAGTAGAGCGCTCGCCTAGCACGTGCATGGCCCTGGGTTCGATCCTCAGCACCATGTAAAAATAAATAAGTAAAATAAAGGTGTCCAACTTAAAAAAAAAAAAAAAAAAAAAGACTGCCAATAGCGTGCTTTCCTTTGTCCTGTTGTGGCAAGCCTCAGGGCCCCTAAGACAGTCCATCCATTTCTGCTCAGTAGTAGGAATGTCAGGGAGTGAGCTGCTGTTATTTTCCCTAGGGAAAAGCCTATCCAGTTTGTTTCCCTCTCGAGTTATCTCCCAAAGAGATAGCTCCTTTTAGAGGACATTGGTGGCTCTGCTTATAGCACATTTAGAAAAACATTAAAATTCAAGTCAATAAATGTGCCAAGAATAGAAAGATAAACACAGCATGACCCTGTTCTCAGTGACCCTACAAATATAATGGGGCAATAACAAAAATACAGAAATAAAAGACACTCTAAGTCTCATACATTTCTAAGGGACTTATGATCACACTGAACCAAGAAGACGAGATGAAGAAGTTAGAGAAAACTTCATGAAAGAGATGAAATTTGAGCCAGGTGTGGCGTCACACACTTGTAATCCCAGCCATTTGAAGACTGAGACAGGAGGATCTCAAGTTCAAGACCACAGGCATCAGCACTTGTCATCTGGGCAATGTAGCCAGATCCTGTCTCAAAAAAAAAAACCTTGAAAGGGCTAGCTCAGTGATAGAGCACCCCTAGGTTCAGCCCCAAGTAACACACACACACACACACACACACACACACACACACACACAAACATAATACCCAGCACACAAACCCAGTCATTGCACTAATAGGAATTGACTCAAGAGAAAGAAAAAACATGTCAATACAAAGCCTTCCATTAGAATGTTCACAGCAGCTTGTTTCATAACAGTACCCAACACTGGGGACAGTCCAAGTGCCTATCAACAGGAAACTAGATAAATTATAATGTTTCTGTACAATGGGATATACTCAGTAAGAAAAAGGAACAAACAGCCGGGCGCGGTGGCGCACGCCTGTAATCCCAGCGCTTTGGGAGGCTGAGGCAGGAGGATCGCGAGTTCAAAGCCAGCCTCAGCAATGGCGAGGCACTAAGCAACTCAGTGAGACCCTGTCTCTAATAAAATACAAAAAAGGCCTGGGGATGTGGCCCAGTGGTCGCGTGCCCCTGAGTTCAATCCCCGGTACCAAAAAAAAAAAAAAAAAAAAAAAAAAAAAAGAACAAACCACAGATACATGTAACAATGTGAATAAACCTGAAAACTGTGTTGAACAAGAGAACCAGACAACATGAGCAGTAAGCCCTTTGCACCCACAGCTTTCAATATACATCAATTCCACCAACTTCACATGGAAAATAATCAAAAAAGGGTGCATCTCTATTGAACAGCTACAAACCATTTTTATTGTCCATACAATATAACATCTATTTACATAGCATTACATTGTATAAGGTATTATAAGTAATCCAGAGGCTATTTAAAGTATATAGGAGTATGTGTGTAGGTTCTATGCAAATGCTATGTCATTTTACAGAGCATCTGAAGATTTTGGTATTGGGAAGATCCTGGGACAAATTCCCTGTGGGTACCAAGAGACAACTGTATGTGTTATGGCATTCCATTCATATGACACTCTAGAGCAAGCAAAACTGTTCTCGGGTGACAGAAAACAGTGGTTGACTGGGGCTGGGAATGGATGGCGGGGGTGGGCTTGGCTGGGGCCTGGGGGTGGTGTGATAAAGTTGGCTTATCCTGGTTCATCACTGACTCATTGTGAGCCTCTCTGCCCAACTCTGCTTTCAGGGACATCACCCTGACAGCTCCAGATGACCACGATAGGAATATTTACACAGGGAGATAACAGACACTGTAAGTCCGAGCATTCCCCTGGGAAGCCAGTGTTAAATTTTTACCAACATGACACTGGCCATGAAGGAAATTTCTGGAGGTAATGAGATGTTCTCTGTCTTGGTGACAGCTGACATCAGCACTTGTCAAAATTGATCAAATTTTACATTTAGGATTTTTGCACTTTACTCCATTTATATGATGCTTCAATTTAAAAATGTAATACAGGAAAAAAAATAAAAAAGGACAGATGGTATGCACCATACCATTTTAAGCTTACCAAACAAATTCTGATTAACCCAGCTGGATACTAGTTCAAGGGCCAAGTTTGGGAACCACTTGTCAAGTGTGACAGGTACAGGGTTTATTTTTAAATAGTTGTAATAATGTTAATGTCAGTGAGAGGTCAGACTGGAAAGAAGTTTTGGGATCAGCTCAATCAGCTCAGACAGACTTTGAATGATCACCCTGGGAAGTTTGGGGCTTGCTTTGGGGCCTTGTAAGCAACAGCGGTTGGGGGTAGAAGAAGGGACAGGTCAGGTCAGGATCAATGGGGATCCAAGTCATTACAAAGGGGGAGTCTAGACTTGGGGCCTGGAGGCCTGATGGGTTCATCCAAGAGGAAATGTGGATCAGCACAGGGGTAGACTCAAAAAGGAAAAAGTGGAAGAAATGGGGATAAAAGACCTCCCAGGATGAAAGCAGAGGGAAGGGGGCCTGCTGATGGAGACTGGCTTGTAAGTGGAAATCAGGGCTAGTGGGATGCAGGGCTCACCCTGTGCCACACACAGCTTCAAGGACCTCTCCCAGCTTCATTCATTCAGTCCCACAGCCGCTCCATGGGGTGGAGCGCTATTACCGTTTCTACCTACATTGGGGCAAACTGAGGCACCAAGTGTTTAAGTAAATCATACAGGAGCTAGTAACTTTTTTTTTTTTTTTTTTTTTTTTTTTTTTGTTTTGGTACCGGGGATTGAATTCAGGGGTCCTCGACCACTGGGCCACATTCCCCAGCCCTTTTTTGTATTTTATTAGAAACTGGGTCTCACTGAGTTGCTAAGTGCCTTGCCATTGCTGGGGCTGGCTTTGAACTCATGATCCTCCTGCCTCAGCCTCCCAAGTGCTGGGATTACAGGTTTAACTAGTACTGAGGTGTAATTCACATAATCTCGAGGGTAGGGTTGAAAAAGATCTGGCAGGTGTGTTGCCTGTGTAACCCATGCCTCTGTCGTGACATACCACGGTCCCACCCCCCTAAAACTTCTCTATTGCCTCTTCATGGTCACTCCCTGGCCTCTGCCACTCCTGGCCTCCCTGATCTGCTTCCTGCCATTTCAGCCCGTCATGTATAAATGAAGTCAGAGAGTACAGATTCTTCTGTGGCTCTCTGAGATAAACATTCAAGCAGATCAGGGAAACTAAGACTGTGAGTGGCAGGGAAATCTGAATCTTACACGGGATTCCTGAAAATGTGGAAATGGAAGCACTGGCTGGGAAAACTTGGTTAGCTTGCTGGCTTGGCCCTGAGGCAGTGCTGTCCGGGCTGCAACCTGATTCACACTCCCATTCTGAGAAGGGGAGAGGGACCAAGGAGCCAAAGGCCCCTCTTACTTTAGTCAGGCCTTGAGGATCTGGAAGGAGCCTTTGCAAAATCAAAACAGGTTAAAATCGCCTATGCCCATTTTTATTTAAAACAAACTGGTGTCTTAGGCCCAGTTGAACTTCTGCATTTTGTTTTTGAAACTCTTGTTTTTATCTGGTTTCTAGAGATCCCCTAAATAATTTAAATGCCAAGCCATAAACTTTGCCTTTTATGGTCAGGTCTGAAGTCCCAGTGTGGTGTGTGGTCATGCACAGAGGCCATCTTCTTTAGCCCAGGAAGGGGACCTCCTGCCCTGTACTCAGGAAATCCATCCCATGGCCACTCTCCTGCCCACGCTGAGCCAGAAGCAGCTTTCTTTCCTTACCAGAAGGAGCTCTGGAGGCAAATGCTCCCTCTCAATCATGGCCAGCGGTAGGGAAGTGTTTTAGAATATGTAGGAGGGGGGAGTCTGGGAGTGAGGTTTTGTGACACTTTTGAGGACCTGTGACACTCACTTCCCTGTTACTCCATGGTTGAGCTACTTGTTTCTTAATGGTGCTTTTTACATACATTTCTTCAATCAAAGGAAATTAAAACTGAATTGGTTTTTGAAAACCTTGGCATGTATGTCAAATAGGAGACCCCAAGGGGTATGACTGGTCAAGATTGACAATCGGGGCTAAGCTACAGTAGCAGAACAAAGGGACTGATAATTAATTTTAAAGTACACTTTTTTTTTTTAAATATTTATTTATTTACTTTAGTTGTACACAATGTAATGCATTTTATGTTTACGTGGTGCTGAGGATCGAACCCGGGCCGCGCACAAGTGCGAGGCGAGCGCTCTGCCGCTGAGCCACACAACCCCAGCCCCTAAAGTACACTTTTAAACATGGTCCTCAGGCTGGGGATACAGCTCAGTTGGTAGAGTGTTTGCCTTGCATGCACAAGACCTTGGGTTCTAATCCCCAGCACTACAAAAAAAGAAAAAAGAAACTGAAACTTCATCCTCAGTATGTCAAACACAGACCTACTGATACCTCCGGGAGGGAGAAGGGGGCCATTGCTGGTATCCTGGTATCCCAAGAAGCGAGGCAGGGCTGCCTTTTTATATGTCCCAGGCTTCTTTTGTTCTCTTGCCCTCTTCCCCTATCTCTCTCCTTCCTGCCTAAGTGACCAGGCCCAGGAATGCTGGGTGGGCTGGCCGAAAGGTGAGAAGCAGATGGGCTGAAGGGGAGAGGGCAGGATGGAGCAGCCCAGGACACATGAATTAACAACCTTATAGCTCCCTGTAGGGAGGGGGAGTTCCTGGGACAGGTTACCTTAGCAACAGGTTGGGACAGGGGCAGGTTCTTGTTAAGGGTGGAGGAAGGGCTCTGAGGAATTAACATTTCAATCCATCAGGGGACAGTCTCCAACTTCCTGGGACTCACTCAAAATTGGCGTTCTTGATCTGACCTGACTTGACTTACCCATCTATACTGACTGCCTGTCAGATTCTAGCTTCACTACCACATGACCCAGCAATTGTATCCCTGGGTCTATATCCCAAAGATTCGAAAACAGGAGTTTAAACAAAAATTTGTATATGGATATTCATTGCAGCATTATGTGCAATAGCCCCCAAGGTGGAAATAACCCAAATGTCCATCAACTGGTGAATGGATAAACACAGCGTGAGCCGTCCACAATGATGCAATGTTAGCCAGCCGTGGACAGGAACGAAGGGCTGATACACGCAAGCCAGGGACAGTCCTTGAGAACAACAGTGTGTCAAGTGAAAAAGCCAAGCTGCGCGCCGGATCTGTCTGTGTGAGATCTCCAAATTAGGCAGATCCACAGAGACAGAGAGCAGATTAGTGGTTGCCAAGGAGCGGTTTGGGGAGCGATTGATTAATGGACCCAGGATTTCCTTGTGGGGCAATAAAAATATCTGGAGCTACACGGTGGCAGCGGCGGCACAAATATTGCGATTGTACTAAATCCACCGAATCGGACACCTGAAGTAGTTAAAATGGGGAGTTTTATGTTAGGTCATTTACCACAGTTGAAAAAACAAAGCTGGGCACGGTTGTGCCTGCCTGTAATCCCAGAGACCTGGGAGGCGGAGGCAGGAGGATGGCAAGTTCAAGGCAAGACTCAGCAATTTAGCAAAGCCCTAAGCAACTTAGTGAGACCCTGTCTCAAAATTTAAAATAAATAAAAAAGAACTGGGGAGGTGGCTCATAGTGTAGTGCCCCTGGGTTCAATCCCCAGCACCAAAAACAAACAAACAAACAACAACAAAACCAGATATATAGGTGGTTCTGCTCTGTAGAATGTTATATCCAAGACTTTCCTCCAGTGAGGGAGGAACCCAAATAAAATAACCACTACCGCTCAACAAAAATCCTTACTGACTCACCCAAAAAGGGACTTAGACTGTAGGTAGGCAGGCCTACCTGATTAAATAGTCTCTGGAGGAAAATCTTGGTTTGGCTTTAGTTTCTGGTGTATGCAGTCCTGGGGCTCCCTGGGGCTGCTTAGGTTTGACTTCAGAGCAATTAAGAGTCAGGTGGACCCTGCCCTCCGGCCAGCATGGAGGGAAGGGTCAGAGATAAACACTGAGGCCTGGGGTAACCTTAAGCCCACTTTCTTTTCCTCCCACAACAGCCTCCCGCCCTGTCCAGCCCTCTGCTGAGATTTCTATTGTTTTGTTTTGGTCCCAGGGATTGAACTCAGGGGCGCTTAACCACTGAACCACATCTCCAGACACCCCCACCACCTTTTTTTTTTTTTTTTTTTTGAGACAGGGTCTTGCTAAGTTGTGAGTATTGTGATTGCAATCCAACATTTTACTAAAGAGGAAAAAATTTTTATTTGGAATTTGATGTATCTTTTCCTGTGCACAGAGCATACTTTTTTTGTACCCCAGGTGGAATTTTGGTTGTGTTAGTTTCTTTCTTCCCACACCCCCTCCACTTCCAGCAACAATTCCCACTGTGGCTGGGGCGTAGCTGAGGGGGGTGGGTAGCACATGCTTGGCCTGTGTGACGCTCTGGGTTCCATCCCCAGCATCATGAAGAAACAAAAACAAAGAAAACCACCTTCCTCAAACTGGTTTCAGACTAGAGCTGGCAACTCTGCAAAGATGCCGGCGACCACAGACATAGCTTACAGCAATCTTCTTGTTAAGATGGTGGGATTTTTCAGTCTCTTCCAGGAATTTAATTCTGCTTGCTCAGTCTTCCCATCCTACCTTGGACTTTTCCTCCTGTCTTTCCCAGCCCAAGCAAACACTTCCAATCGTTCTTCCAGCTCTCTCATCTCTGACATGGTCAGGTCAGCCCTTTCCTGCCCAAGCATCAGGCATTCTGGTTGTAGAAATTAACCCCTGGGTCTAGCCCTTTGTGAAACTAATTCACAGCCTCCTCCCCTGTTTCTTGCCCCACTGCCCCAAACCTCCTCACAGTAGCCAACCCTGCCTTTCTCCAGGAAAGGACCCTCCACCACCCAACTCAAGGAGGCTCTGCTCCTGCCCTATTCCCCTGCCGGTGCCTAGAGACCGTACAGCTTAGCAGCCTTTTCTGAACCACAGACCTACTCAGCACCTTTGGATACTGGCTCCCAAGCCTCCTTTCCACTCTCACCCTCTTCATGACCCTAGCATCCAACTCACACTTGCTCCCACAATGCTCACTTCACCTTGGCTGCCTCCGTTCCCATTCCCACTAGTAGAATCCACTCATCTGTCCTTGATTCATTCACTGCCCAGACATGTATTGAGTGCCTACACTGTGCCGTGTTCTAGGGCTTAAAGCTGACTCTGGTTTGCTCACCAGCAGAGCTGACCCGTGGCCACCCAGCCAATCCAGCAGTTAGGATATTGCAATGCCCCCGTGCGTGCTCTGAGGACCCTCTGTGGCCTGGGTCCTCCCCTGAGGCCTCGAAGTCTCCCTACATCCACTAACTCAAAGGTTCCTCTCAATCACCACCTTGTAGAGCCCATAGTCACACGGCGGATCTCTCAGAGGTTGATAGTGTTCAAAACTGGTCACCTCCTCCAGAACACCAGCCCCTGAGGTGCTCGTGCACGGCCACGCTGGTCCTCGATTCTTCTCCATCTCCCTCTTTCCTGCGCCCAGGGCATAGCCCAGCCCTTCGGTTCTCCTTCACTCTTGCTTTCCGCTTCCAGCCCTACCATCTGCTTGGAGCTCCGGGTGGCCACTTCCACGTGCTTGAGTCATTGTCCTGGAAACCCTTGGGCCTTGTCCTTCCATTCCTCTTGCTTGGCCAGCACCATTGTTGGAGAACAAGTCACCCTCTTTCTTTTCTTTTTTTTTTGGTACCGGGGATTGAACTCAGGGGCACTGGACCACTGGGCCACATCCCCAGCCCTCTTTTGTATTTTATTATCTCACTGGGTTGCTAAGTGCCTCGCCATTGCTGAGGCTGGCTTTGAACTTGCCATCCTCCTGCCTCAGCCTCCCAAGTGCTGGGATTACAGGCGTGCCCTCTTTCTTGACATTTGCTCAGGCAGGGCATAGGACAAATGTCCTGAGGGTGTTTCAACCTTGTGCCATAGACTGTGGCTGGGCATTTCCTGGCGCTCTTGCAACACCTCCCCACATCCTGACTGGCTGTGACTTCCTCTTTCTTCACTCGCCTCCTCCCTCTTCTGTGTTCTCTTCCTTGCATCTTAAATCTCTCCCTTCTGACCGATAGGTCCACCCTGGTCCCTATTAACTCATCCCCACCCTGTAGCTGGGACATTCATTGATCAATAAGTATTCTGATGTTCCTCCTGATTTCCCAGCATCCTTTGCAGTTAGGTGCCTTGTCCTTGACACTCTATTTTACCAGAATATTCCCTGCCAGGCTCCCGCTGATGCCCAGAACCCCACACTCAGCAGGACTTTCTGTGGCTGCCGCTATTCGCAGGCACACTCAGGCTGCTCTGAGCATCTCCAAACCCTTCTCTGGCACCTTCTTGTTATTTGAGTTTTCCTCCTGCTCCTTCAGCTCTCTCTAAGGCCACTCTAACGGCTGCCTTTCCTTCCTCCTGCCCCCTAACGTAAGCCCCTCCCAAAGTCTAGCTCAGCTCTCTCTGTCCTCTGGGGGTCCTTTCATCTTCCCTAAGCCAATGGCTTCAGGATTCCTGACCATGAGTGTGACTCTCAAATCACTTATGGTCACTGCTCTCACAGCGCTTCAAGCTAACGGTGGTGTGCCAGGTCTTCTCCCTGAGCTCCAGGAGGGTCCTGAGTAGATGCACATGTGAAGCACTATGCCCAAACCCACTTACCCCCCAGCACTTGGGAGGCTGAGGCAGGAGGATCGCAAGTTCAGAGCCAGCCTCAGCAATGGTGAGGCACTTAGCAACTCAGTGAGACCCTGTCTCTAATAAAATACAAAAAAAGGGCTGGGGATGTGGCCCAGTGGTTGAGTGCCCCTGAGTTCAATTCCCGGTACCAAAAAAAAAAAAAAAAAAAAAAAACACTTACGCTCCCCTCCCACATTAAGCCAGTGACCCTGCCCCCATAATACCTGGTTTCTTTATTCTTATAACTTCTCAGGCTCAACTTCTGGGGCCCTCGTCTCCATCGATGCATATATCCAGGCAGTTCTCAGTTCTGGAAGAGTCTGTCTCTTCTGATTCTCCTCTGTGTCTCCCCATCTGTCTCTCTTCGGGGGCTGCGTCTCCTTGCTGGGCCTTTACGATTCTGCGCGGCCTCCTCCCTGGGCTTCCTGCCTTTTCTCTTTCCACTCCCCCATCCCCTGTCCAGCCTGGTTCCCTGAGGCTTGGCTCTGCCCTTCACCTTTAGTAGCTGCCACCTCTGGATGTCCCCAGATCCCAGGAACCTGGGAGCCCAGGCCTTTCCATGTGACTGTCTCGGTCTTATTCTCCCTGGCTGAAGAACTGGCTGAAGTCTGGTCCCCCTCCTACTGAGGGCTGTCCTTATGCTAGCCCTGGCTCAAGCCAGTCCCGTCACCTGAGACGCTTCTCCCAGTCCAGCTCCCATGCCTGTCTTTCTGTTGAATCTTACAAACCTCTTTTATTTTATTTTTATTTTTTAGGTTCCAGGGGGTTGAACCCAGGGGCACTTAACCACTGAGCCACGTTCCCAGACCTTTTTATTTTTATTTTTAATTTTTATTTATTTTAATTTTTTAAAAATATTTATTTATTTGCTTTAGTTGTACACAATGCGTTTATTTGTACGTGGTGCTGAGGATTGAACCCGGCCGCGCACGTGCCAGGCGAGCGCTCCACCGCTGAGCCACAACCCCAGCCCTTTATTTTTTATTTGGAGACAGGTTCTCACTAAGTTGCTTAGCACCTCACTAAGTTGCTGAGGTTGGTTTTGAATTTGCAATCCTCCTGCCTCAGCCTCCTGAGCTTCTGGGATTACAGGCGTCACCACCGCGCCTGGCTCTTTGAAACCTCTTTTAAATACCATTTTCTAATTGGAGACGTTGTGAAGCCCCCTGACGTGGGGTTTGCTCCTCTCCTGCAACCTGCCAGTGCTGTGTTTGTGACTCTCTCACAAGTTGCGCTTGGCCTCTCTCGCCACTGTCTTTCACCCTAAGACATTCTGCTCTCTGACCTCCCAGCCAGGTGGCTCTTCTCAGAGTATTTTCATACACAGCATTTCTTCTTGCTGCCTCTCAGGAAGCAGCTACTTGGGTGGCGCTCACACTTTCAGTCTTAGGATTAAACTCTCTTGAGGGGGAATCACACCTGCGGCCCTGGCCAGGCTTTCCTGGGTCACATTTCTATGAGTCTTCTTGAGGTCAGCAGTATTTTCCTTCTCTCTGACAGCCTGAGCTGTACACAGTACAAGTGAAACCTGGCTGCTTTGCATGTGTTTGGGGCCTCTCAGCCAGGTGGTTCTTCTGGAACTTTCCAGCTGGTCTCATTCCTTTTGAAACACGCCCCCTCCTTCCCTTGGCCACACTGGAGAGGCCGGGCAGGTGTCTGAAAGGAAACTTAGTCTAAACGGGGACTCTCCATGTGCTAATGAGACCCACAGCTTTCTGCCCAGGGAAGTGGGAGTCAGCAAGCCCTCTGGGTGGGAAAGGGGCCACAATGTCGTCACCTTAAAGCCACGAGAAGTCTGGGCAGGAACCGAACTAAAGTCGCAGCTGAAATGCCAAGGGGAAATGGGAGCTAACTAACTGGTCAGTGGGTGCCAGGAGGTAAGCTAGAGCCCCTGCCTCAGGGCTGGGGTGACTGTAGGCCAGGCAGGACCTGGGCTTTGAGGACCCATCTCTGTGGGTCAGGTTTTCTAATACAGCAGAAGGAAGACTTCAGGCAGAACACTCCCCACCACTAGAACTCAGTAATGTGAAGCACTGTGTCATCCAAAGGCAGGGAGAGAGAACACAGTGTGGACGGAAATCTCCTACCCCCACTGTTGCCCCATTGGTCAAACCATGCTCTGGAGTGCCTTGGAGATCCCCTGAGCCAAAGGCCCCTGCAGGAACAGGGTTGCTGGGAGGGGACTAAAGAATGTGTACCCCTTCCCCCACCCCATGCCAATCCCCTGCTACACCCACAATTTTAGTCAACCCTGTCTGGGCCAAACCACCATCAGGCAGGCCAGCTGGTTGGCGACACCTGTTCCCATCCAATTCTCTTATTTCATAGACTGAGACTCAGAGAGATCAAGGGATGTATCTGAGGTAACACAGCCAATTTTAGAGAGAGACAGAAACTCAAATCCAATTCTCCTGATGGCTACACCTTTCCACCCAACCTCTCCACTTTTCTCTTTGAGGTAAGATCCAAAATGCCTGGAGACTTCCACAAAGGCTGAGGAAAACAGTCTCCCACGAGTCTGCAAATGCATGTAAGAGAAGCAAAGGGAAAATAAATGGCCACTGTAAATATTCATGTAGAAATCTGGCAGAGTGACCTGTAGAACCAGGTGAGAAGTCTAACTCCGTGTTGAAGAAACAAAGAGTTAATTTTTTCAAAACACTCAGCAGAGTTGGATAACAGTGTGTTCCAAAACAAGTTAAGTTCTATTGACTGAGCAAACATATTTTTATTCATTTCATTGTTTTGGGCCTCACTGCTAAAGACTCTTTAAAAAACAGAGCTATTCTCATTGCCAAAAATCTACAGGTTCCAACATAATGAGAGAAAGTTTTTTTTTTGTTGTTGTTGTTGTTGTTATTTTAAGTGCCCAAAGCCAAATTGTTCTCTGTCAGTGGACCAGGGACCCCCTGAAGTCTGAAGAGAGGGCCCCCATTTGCTAGGGAACTGTTTTCCACGTGGCTCCAGAAAGCAGGCTTCCCCCACAGGTTGGCCTTACCCGGAGCTGGGGCTGGGCCAGGGGCCCGCTGCAAGCTCAAAGGCAGGCCCAGCTCCAGGTCCCCGGTAGCTCAGCCAGTCCTCTGTCTAGCTGGGCACGGCAGAGGCAGTTCAAGGACGGCGGGGACTTGGTAACTGCCAGGGAGCCCTGAGCCTTCAGACTTGCAGTGGGGAGGTCTGAGAAATGCTTAAAGGGCTTTGGTTCTAACTCCAAGAAGGAGACAGCCTCCTGGACTAAGTAACCTTGGGGTGACCTTGAAGGGGATAGACAAAACTTGAAGCCACTCCATCCCTTCAGCCCCGCTGTTGGCACGGGGAGAAGGCACAGCCAGTCACGCCACCGAGCAGATATGTCGAGAGCGGCGATGCCCCTTCATTTTTGCCCCCCACTGGCGCTGGTGTCAGCGGACGGTCCACTCTCGGTACCCTAGCTTTGTGGGTGCCAGCGTTCCAGGGGTTCAGTCTGTGCCAACTGGGGTGCCCTTCCCTGAGCCGGGGGAAAGCCCTCCTCCTCCATCTCCCTCCTCTGCTCACCGCAGCCCAGCCGCTCTCCTCACCCCTTACTGGAGGCTCCTCTCTGAAGGGCAGGGGAACACACGCTGGGTCCGCCGTGTGGTAAAGGGGGTTCATTAATCAGCCGAGGGACACGTGGAGGGGGAAGGGAAGACCGGCGGGAGGAGAGGAGACGGGGCGACGAAAAGAAAAGAAGAAAAAGGGGGTGAAACAGGACAGAAAGGGAGAAAAGGGATGGAAAGGCGAAAAAGGGGGAAAGGGGCGAGATGAAGCCTGGCAGGGGTTTAAATAGCGACTCCGGTGGTCCGAGGGACCCCTGACTCCATAGGCTGCCGGGGGTCGGAAGGGGAACCCGGGTGTCGGAATTGGCTCAGAAAGGCACCTGGGTGTGGCCAGCGCATGGCCAGCTTGAGGTGCTTGGGAGGTGTGTCTTGTCTTAAGGTACCTGGGAGGTGTGGCCTGGTTAGGCTACCTGGGAGGTGTGGCCTGTCTGCCGGAATCTAGAACTTTCACCCCTCGGGGATGTGATCTGCCCCTTCCTTTTGATCCTTTGCCTCTGTTTTTTTTTTTTTTTTTTTTTTTTTTTTTTTTTTTTGGACCGGGGATTGAACTCAGGGGCGCTCTACCACTGGGCCACATCCCCAGCCCTTTTTGTATTTTATTAGAGACAGGGTCTCACTGAGTTGCTAAGTGCCTCGCCATTGCTGAGGCTGGCTTTGTACTCCCGATCCTCCTGCCTCAGCCTCCCAAGTGCTGGGATTAAGGGCGTGCCCACAGCGCCCAGCCTCCTTTGCCTCTTTGTACCCCTCCCTGCTCCCTCTGGTGCGTCCCACCTCTATCCTCCCTCCTTCCCCGTGGCTGCAGCCCAACACCCTCCACCGACTCCCCAGCTCGCCGGGTCTCCAGGCTCCGCCTTCCACTCCCGTCCCTCCCCCTCCTCCCAGGTTGTTAGGTCCCATTCCTCCCCTGCAGCATGAGCAGGGCCGGTGGCAGCGATGCCCAGCAGCGGCCTGTCCCCAGACAGCCAGCCTCCCCATGCAGGAACAAGCACAGGACCCAGAGGAGAGTCCAGTCTGTTTTTCAAATTGTGGGTCTAAAAATCATGTTAGTGGATCACAACCAACATTAAAAAGAGAAAAACAGAACAGAAAACACTGAAGGCCATCACCCCTCATCAGTGTTGTTTTTCAAGTTCTTCTATTTGGGTCGGTTCTGTGGGCGCGTTCTAGGTCTCAGAGAGGTGGCTGTGTGGGCTCAGAGGGCCCCGCCTCGCCCAGCGCTCCTGCTCCCACAGTGGGCTCCGGCTCTTCTGATGGGCGGAGGCAGGAGGTTACCAAGGAAGGGGAGCAGAGACTGCCAAGAAGCACCCCCAGCTCAATTTGCATACAAACGAAACACTGAAATCTTAATTAAGGATCATAAAGATCAAAAGAAAAATTTTAAAGAGACAGAATCTTCCAAGGACTCCTCCATACAACTCCATGTGCTAATTCTCCAGTCTGTAAAAACAGGGCTCCAGGACACGCCCTGGGGGAAGTGGGGTCCAGCCTCAGTTTGGAAATCCACCATCTTCTGCAGTCGGATCATCAGATGCTATGACATGTGACAGAACATGAGGCTTGTCCGGACTGGGGCTGCTCGAGTTCCAACCTGTCCCCCACACCTGCGGCTTGGGCAGGGATGACCAAGCGTGGAGTTACTGGCAGTAGAAGGTGAGCACATTCTCCTGGTTCCCTCGGATCAGGACGACGGGAGGCCTGAGGTCCTGGACAGCGTCTCCAGCCAGGCCATGTACAGTGAGCTGGGACACTTGCCCTTCCTTCCTATGGGCAAGGTGCTGCAAGGTAGGAAGAGGGGCAGGAGAGGAATCACCAGGGTCTCCCCGACACAGCCCAGCCCACGGTTTGCTTCTGAACAGTGAATCTGTGCATCACTCCCTTCAGAGTCCCTTCCCCTCCTCCCAAGAAAGACCTTCCCGCCGCCCTTCAGGGAGTTACTCAAAATGTACCTTCAGCCACGAGGTATTTCTAAACAAAGCCATGGCCTGCAGGTCCCCTGTGGGGATGCTTCATAGTCCCCACCAAGCCCCACAATCTTACTTCCTCCCATCCTCAGCCTCACACATACCTCTGTAGCCACAGAGGCTTTCTTTCCTTCCTAAAATAAATGCCAAGTGTGCTCCTGCCTCAGGGCCTTTGCACACGATCCACCTGGAAGGCAGCGCCCCCAGCTCTTCACCAGGCTGGCTCCTCGAAACACTCAGCCCTCTGCTTACATGCCTCTCCTCTGGTCATCCTCTCCAAGGAGGCCACCTATCCTCTTCATCCTCTCACCCTGTTTTATTGTCTTCATAGACTTTTGCAATTTCAAAAGCATCCATGGTTGCACTGCTTTGTTGTCTGTCTTCCCCACTGGAATGTGTGTCTGTCTGCAGGCAGGCTGGGGTCTGTCCTGCTCCCTGCCCTTTCCCTTGGGCTAGCACCCGCTCTGACACAGTCAGGCCCGGTGTGCCTACGTGAGAGGCCCCACCCCATCCGCCACTCGCATCAGGTCAGACTTGCGTTCAGCCACGCCCCTGCCTGTGGCCAGCCAGTGGGTCATGTTCGGGGACTGTGGCAGAGTGTCCTCGCCCTGCCCCCACCCTGCATGAGTCCTGGGAGAGGACCCCCCCCCCCCCCCCCCCCCCTCTGGAGGCCCTGTCTGAACCGTGTGTGCTGCGCAGAGACCAAGCTGCCCCTGGAGCGCTGTTCAGTCGCGTTTCCATCTGTTTCAGGAAGTGACTTTTCTTCCATCATGAGAATTCCAAAATTGCTTTGGGGTGGCCCCCACAGCTGGGTGCGTGGCTCCTGGCGGAGACCCAGCTGGCGCCACGTGTGGCTGGGGTACCCGTCCTTACCTGGGGCTGCCCTTGGCAGGTGTCCTGCTCTCCCTAAAGTCCGTCCACAGCCATCATTCCATCAACCTGGACTCAGCCCTGGGGACAGGCATGACCCCTGGCTGGGGCAGCACAGGCAGGTGACACTGTGCCACACTGGGGACCAGAGCTCAGGCTCTGGCCTCAGAGAAGCTGCCTGAGTCGTGGCTTTACCAGTTCCCCAGCCACGTGGCTTTGGCAAAGTGCTTGACGTCCTTTTCTCTTCCCCAAAGTAAGAGCATCGGTCGGGCCCTCCGGGACAAGCTCACAGGGTGGGGAGCCACACCTGGCACAGGGAGCACCCCGCCCCGTCACAGCTGCTGTCCCCACTTATGATCCACCGGCAGAAGATACCCACCAACCACTGGTGGCAGAGCAGGGACTCAGCGGGGGCCTGGGGATTGTCCCGGTGGCTGGCTCTGCTCACTACAACCCCCACACCCTGTTGAGCAGGCTGAGGGGTGCAGCTGGGAGCCCAAAGAGCTGCTGCCCTCATACTGAGAATTCCTCACCAAAGCCTCGCGGGGGGCAACACCACCCTCTTTTAAAGAGCAAGGCCCAAGGACTGCAGAAGTGATGGGAACAGGGGCATCTCATTAAGCTACTGCTGACTCGTTTGACTTTCCAGGAAAAAGACCCAGGACGAGAGTAAAACCAAGCTCTCCAGATTTAACAGATATGCCTGAAGCTGCAAACAGGCTGTCCCAGAAAGGTCACATTGTTTGCAGGGAAGAAATTCAGAAACTTCAAAGCCCATGAGGGAACTGGTCCCTGCAAGGTGAGGGACACCCATGACTCCAGCGGTTCCTTTCAAGCTTCAGCACCAGGTTCCTTCCCCTAGGGGACCTGTCCACCTGTCCAAGGGACAGATGCCTTTACCACTCCCAGCACCAATCAATGACACCCTTTATTCCCCCGCACAGGATGCACCTGATTAGTAGCATAGGCTACTAATCTTCAGACAGAAAGCCGCTCTGCAACAAAGGGGCTTTCTGTTCCTGATCCCATTTCTTGGAGCCAACCAGATGCCCAATGCTTGCCCTGCAGCAGGACCTAGGGACAGGCACCCGGATCCCACCTGCACTCCCCACCATGAGGCCCCTGGCAAGTTGCCTAATTCCCCAGGCAGCAACTCCTCTCTGAAATGAGACTGAGGAGGTTGATTCAAACACAGTTTTAAAGATTAGTAAGGCCGGTGCCTGGAGTATCCCAGAGGCTCGATTCATAAAATGCAAGGTAGATTATCACTTTGAGGAAGAAGAAAGAGGTGTCTGGTCCCAACAGGAACAGGTTGTTGGGATAGTAAAATGCTGTTGGGCAGCTGACCAGGCTGCTTTGTCAGCTGTGTAAGAGTGGCTGAGCTCAAGGTGAATGTGTGTTAGTGGCAGGGGGTGAGGGAGTTAATTGGATAAACTGCTGATTAGTAGAAGCTGACAATCAAGGGCTGCTGGAAACAGGCTGTACAAAATTGCTGCCAGCATGCTCTCCAAAATGTCAGTAATGTGATTTTATAATGTCATTGTACTGATGCTTGAGAGAATTTTGTGGATTTTTGTTTGTTTGTTTGTTTGTTTGTTTTTTGGTTTTCAGAATTTCTGGGAAAGTCAGGTGTGGTGGCACACCCCTGTATCCCAGTGACTTGGGAGGCTGAGGCAGGAGGATTGCAAGTTCAAGGCAATTTAGCAAGGCCCTAAGCAATTTAGTGAGATCCTGTTGCAAAATTTTAAAAGCAGGATTGGGGGAATTGCTCAATAGTAAAGTTCCTCTGGGTTCAATCTCCAGTTTAAAAAAAAAAAAAAAATCCAACAACAACAGAATTTCTGGGGAATGCAGGGTCCTGGGCTCCATCCCAGACCCTGGTCTAGCAGGGACTGAGGAATTTTCATTTCCCACAGTCGCCCAGTGGTTCTGGTGAAGCTGAGCTCTGACTGCATTCCCAGAAGCCCCAGGCCTGCCTCCAGCTTGGAGATTGGTAGCACAGATGCAGCTGTCTGTCCTCCCCATGGAGTTGACACAAGAGCCGGGGCCCCTTTGGGCAACAACTGTGGCTGTGAGGGCTGTGACGTGGGCAGGTGGGTGCAGCTCACTTCTCCAAGGCTCCCAGACACAGCGCCATTTGTATCAGCTAATCCCATAAGGATGGCGGGCAGAGGAGGGGCTTTTCCTATGCAGCCTGGGGTGGAGGGGGAGAGGAGAGGAGAGACGCCAGCCCAGGTCACCTCTCATGATGAAATTCCTCATCTTAACAACGAAGATGAACTCATTTCCATGGTAAATAAACTTGGAATCACGGCATGTTAGCATGAAAGAGAATCTTGGAAATACTTGCATAGAACTCTTCTTTTGATCATTAGGGAAACTAGGGCCAGAGAGAAATGGGGTCACTTACCCACAGTCACACAGTGAGCTAGTGAGATGACATGCAAACCTGCTCCTCTGAACAGAGGTGGCGCCACAAAACTATGATTTGCACACCCATGCACAAGGGGAGGCACACCGGCCAGGCTCCCCACCCAAGGAAATGTCTGGGAGCCCCCAGACAGGATGAAGCCACTATCTTGCCTTCTGGCCCCGTCCATACCCTGGATCCTCTGTGCCCCAGAACATTCTCTGCTAGGCCAAAGGCTCGAGATGAGATAAACCGGGTCCCTTTCTTTATCACCGTTTCCAGAGGAAGGAAACGTGGAGCACTTTCTTTTAGAAAAGTAATTATCTCCCTAAGCACCGCAGGACCTATTGTTTGGGGCAGAATGGGTTTCTTGGGCATGCACCCTGGGCGGTCACACGGGGGCCCAAGCTCAGAGGGTTCACCCTTGATTTAAGGCTCTGCTCTCATGACCTGGACATGCCTTAATGACACAGGAAAGTGCTGCAAGTGAGAGTTCCACTGGGATGATTGTGCTGCAAGAGACGAGCAGGGCGCTCACCCTCCGGGCAAAGCACAGGCTGTTCCGATAACCCCTGCAGGGAGAGGGTGCTGAGGCCCAGGGAAGGACGCAATGCCCATGGTCAGACTTCTGTGCTCTTCGGCTAATCTGCCCCAAACAGCAACTTCCACACTACGTAGAGTATGAGGAATTGTTAACGACTCTCCAGGTCCCACTGTGCAGGTACGTATGAAGTGGCCCGGAGGGACCAAAGTTAGCAAGTCCTAACAAGGTGCTATGGCCGCAATATGGGTGCCCCCGAAAACTCACATGTTGAAATCCTTACCCCCAGGGCCATGGCGTTAGGTACTAGGTTCTAGGAGGAGGACCTCTGGGAACTGAAGAGGTCACGAGGGAGGAGCCCTCATGAGGGGATTCTGTGCTCTTACAAAAGGCACAGAGAGGCTCCCCAGATCCTTCCGCCGTGAGAAGACTCAGCAAGGAGTCTATGAACCAGAGAGCTGGCCCTTACCAGGCACTGAATTTGCTGGCACTTGATCTCGTGCTTCCTGAACCATGAAGAATACATTTCTGTTGTTTATAAGCCACCTGGTGCGTGGCATTTTGTTATAGCAGCCTGAATGGACTAAGATGTGATTCCTAAACACTGACTGAGTTTGTTCTTTCTTCCTTCTTTTTTGTTCTCAGAGACAGGGTCTTCTACTGTCATGTATAACTAATTAGAACAACAACCAAAAAAAAAAAAAAAAAAAAAAAAAAAAAAAAAAAAAGAGAGAGAGAGAGAGAAGAAAGGAAGAAATAAAGAAAGAAGGAAAAAAGATGGGGTCTTGCTATATTACCCAGGCTGGCCTTGAACTCCTGGGCTCAAGCAATCCTCCTGTCTCAGCCTCCCACCTGAGTAACTAGGACTACAGGAGCTCGCCACTGCACCTGGCATATCAAGGGTGGGCGGGGCCATGGCCCCGAGCCTCGGATCCCCTCTACATGAGCACACACTCCAAGTCCAGTGTATGGTGGTCTTCTCCCCAGAGAAAAGCAGTCTTCATGGGCATTTACTGCTCACAATATCATGGCTGCTCTCCAAGGCAGCCCTTACTTTGCAGATTTATGGGAATGTTCAAACAAGTGAATGTTGAAATATCTGTTCCGAAGTTGCATGCCCACCTCCTCCATCTACAAAAACATCAACCCGTGATCATTTGTGTTCCACCTTTGTCCCCTCCTTCCCACCACCATGAGATTTGTCAGGAAAAAATTAATAAAAAAGACCACAGTATCCTGGTGTGGTGGTGCACACCTGTAATCCCAGTGACTCAGGAGGCTGAGGCAGGAGGATTGCAAATTCAAGGCTAGCCTGGGCCACTTAGTGAGACCCTGTCTTAAAATAAAAAAGGGCTGGGATTGTAGCTGGGTGGTAGAGTGCTTGCCTAGCACGTGTAAGGCACTGGGTTCAATCCTTAGAACCACTTAAATATAACAAATAAATAAATATAGTGTGTCAAAATATTTATCTTTAAATATATATGTATATATAAATAAAAATAAAATGTATATATAAATAAAAATGTATATATACATGAGTGTATGTGCATATATATATGTGTGTGTATATATATATGTATATATATGCATATATATATATACATATATATATATATAAAAAAAAAATGTAGCTCAATGGGAGAATGTTCCAGGGTTCAATTCCCAGTACTGGGGTGGGGAGGGGGAAGTTCACACATCCTATGTGGGAATATAAGAGAGCTTGCTTTGAAAAGGAGCCCGCAGCTCAGCACGTTGATCAAGGACCATACAATTTCATTTTATTGTAAGGCCTGCAAATTATGTAGTTGATCCCAGCTCCCAGGTAAGAACAAACAGGTTTTGCAGGTTTCTCGTCCATCCTGCAGAATTCCTGGGTAGTTGCCCCCAGAGAATAAAGAAAGTCACCACCCACCCCACCCCTGCTCTGAGCTGCAGGCTCTGGGTGTTTGGCAGACTGCATTTTTCCTACCGATCTCAGATCAGGTAGAGCCACACTGAGCCTCTCTTTCCACTTGCTTAGCCCCAGCTGACACCCAGCAGGGACAGCTTGGAACTGGATGTAGGTCCAATAGGGACAGTGGGGGCTGGGGCAGGCCTCTTTTTCTGCTGCCCAGACTGGGCACCAACACCAGGAGGGGCTAGCCAGTGACCAAAGAGGACTAGGCAATGCCCACAAACAAAGAACAGATCAGCTCCTGGAGCGCGCTGGGTCCCTCTTTGCCAAACTGGGTTTGGCAGGAAAAGGCAACAAAGCAAACCCTGCAGGGAAAGGTGGTCAGCAGCGCCTGGGACACGTGAGGGCCCAGACCTCTGCCAGCTGGCACTCAGGCTCAGCCCGGCCACGTGCTGAGACTCTGTCCAGGCCGTGTTCACAGGAGCTTCAGGCCCTGCCACTTGTGGGCACCTGCTCCTGAACCTCTCTCCTGCCACGCCTGCCCACGCTGTTCCCACCAATCAGGGCACTTACATGACAACCAGGGCGGCCTCTCGGGAGTAGTCCAGCAGGATCTCATTCAGTCTCACCTGCCGAAGGGACTGGGGCGAGGGGAAGCCAGGTGGTCACCTCCCGCATCCTTGGGAGCAGTGGCACCCCTGCCAAGGCCACCGGACTCATGACTGACTCCTCCTAAATGACTAGACTCTCCTGCCCCAGGAAGGAAGGGGACCCTCATTGCAATCAAGCACCAAGTTTGCCTGCTCCCAGAAGCCACCGGGCCTTCTCCCTGCCTGACTTTATGAGTGTGTCCAGTAGGAGAGTGGGAAGAGGGAGCTTGATTGGGTTCAAAACTCAGCCCTGCTGGGCGTGGTGGCACACACCTGTAATCACAGCACTTGGGAGGCTGAGGCAGGAGGATCACGAGTTCAAAAGCCAGCCTCAGCAATGGCGAGGTACTTAGCAACTCAGTGAGACCCTGTCTCTAATAAAATACAAAAAAGGGTTGGGGATGTGGCCCAGGGGTCAAGTGCCCCTGAGTTCAATCCCTAGTACCAAAAAACAAACAAACAAACAAACAAAAACTTAGCCCTGGCATTTCGCAGCAGGGAGAGCCTGAGTGAGTCCCGTGGGCTTCCTGAGCCTCACAAGGTATGAAAATGTCCTGGGGGTGGGGGACATGGGGAGGGTCCTGTGAGATTACCAAGCAAAGTGCCAGGCAGAGGGCCTGGTCCATGGAAGAGACTCTGCATGAAAGACAAGGAAAGGAGAGCAGGGAGGGGTCCACACCCTGTTACAGACCATGGGGAACTTCCAGTGGACATCACATTTTATCCAGAATTTTCCAAAGCTCCAGCTGGCTGCACAAGCCCTGGGGTGAAGGGCTTCTCCAGAGGGGAGGGGGCTGGGAAGGGGGGCTGGGAAGGGGGGCTGGGAAGGGGGCTGGCTGTCTTTACATTGTTCAGAAGTGGTTGACGCTCAAGATCTGAGAGCAGGTGGGCACCCCATTTTAGAGAATGGAAAACTCAGGGGCAGTGAGTTAGCTCACGTCAGGGGTTCTCAAGCAGAGGCTGGGCGTATTTCCAGTGGACCATTTTTCTGTTATGGGAACCAGACTGTGCATGGTAGGGTGTTGAGCAGTGTCCCTAACCTCTACTCCCTACAGTAGCAACCCTCGACCCGGAGTTGTGACACCGAGAATATTTCAAAATGTCCCCAAGGGGGCAACATCGCCCCCAGTGGAGAGCAGTGGAGCTCAAGCAGCAGGGCTGCCGCGCGTCCCCAGGGCCTGAGCCTCCAGCGGCTCACCCCACCTTGAAGAGCCCCCGCCTCTCTCAGCCCTATCAGAGTCCTGAGGGTCCCGCCTGGGAAGGGGTGGCTGCGGCAATGCCTGCACGAGGCTGCAGGCACAGGCTGAGGGGGCCGAGGCAGCTCCGTCATCACAGGACAAGTCACACCTGGACCCTCACACCTGCCTCATGAATCCCTTCCCCCAGATGCAGAGAAACGGGGGCAGAGAGGGAGGACTCCAGGCAGTTCCTGCCCACTGCCGGGGACATTAATGGGCAGAAGGAAAAGACTCTCATGCCAAGGACAGCACTAAGTTCACAGCCGGTCACCTGTCAGCCCGAGCATTTGTGGCTTGAGGCTACCGCAGAGGCTGGGAGGGGGAAGTCCAGTTGGGAGTCAAGGGCAGCCGGGCTCAGAAGCTCGGGATGCCAGGACAGGCCTGACCAGTGGCATGTCTTGGGCCCCGCCCCCACCCAGCAAGGCCCCGCCCTCTCGGGCACCTTGATTCTGTTCTTGTTAACCTCCTCGTCCGAGATCTTCCACGGGCAGTCCCGCCTCATCTCGGCCACAGTGGCCTCGTCCTTGAAGCCGTCGTTCAGGCGGAAGGGCGCGATCATGTCCTCAAACCGCTTGGTGCTGGCGAGAGAACGCAGGAGAGGCCACTGAGATGACCTCATCTCCAGAGAAAACCAGGTCCCTGGAGGTGATGCCACAGGGCCGCAGGGTGGGACCCAGGATGGTGCCATTTACATGGGAGTGGCTCCAGTGTGGACTGAGGCTCGGGCACTTAGGCCTGGAGTTCCACCAAACCTCTCCCAGCCTCCGCAGTGGTGGACGGACCCTACCTGCCCCGCCCCTCCACTCAGCTGGCGGTCACTGGGCCCGGTCAGTGTCAGGCTCTGAGCCACACCACAGCCAGACTGTGGCCCCTCCTGAGGCCTGTGCTCTGCTGCAGTAAGTAAAGAGGCAAATAAATATGAAGAGGAGGATTTCTAAACGTATAAACTGAGTCCTGGTGTAGAGAATAACAGAGTCAGGAAAGGCCTTGCAAAGGCTGATGAGTCTGTCCTGAAGCCAGCTATGCACGGTGTGTGTGTGGGGGGGGGGGGGCGCTAGAGCAAACAGAACCAAATGTGCAAAGACCCTGAGGTATGGTAGGCAGCCTTGGTGAGGTGCAGCCAAAGAGCCCGAGGGGCTGGAACAAGGGCGCAGGCGGCAGCAGGTCTGCAGGGCACACGGCTGGCCTTTCTGCTCGGATCCCCTGACACAGAGAACTCACTGCTCCGCCCGCGGCTTCTGATTGATGTCTGGAAGGACGTGAACTTCATGAAATCCCAATCGGAACTTGCTCAACAGAGAAATGATCCTGAAGGACAGAGGGAGATTTTTTTTAAAAAAATATTTGTTTGGTTTAGTTGTACACAATGCCTTTATTTTTACGTGGTGCTGAGGATCGAACCCGGGGCCTCGCACATGCTAGGCACTCGACAGCTGAGCCACAACCCCAGCCCCTAGAGGGAGATTTTTTAAAAAATGTATTCATTCATTCATTCAACTAACTTTTATTATTAAGTTCCTGCTGTTTCTAGCAGTGAGCAAAACAGACCCCACCCTGCCTCTTGGCATTGACATTCTAACAGAGGAGCAGGGACAGACAATAAGGATCACCAGTACTGCAGCTCAGCTCATGACAAGAGATGTAGAAAAGCATAGCCAGAATTTCCCAAGCATCTGGTGGCTGCCTCTGTGTTAGTGTCTCGCAATCCTTAACATGTCTACGCCTCTGCGGAGACCTTGTGACAGTGTCCATTCTGATTCAGCTGGTCAGGCTAGGGCCTGGGATTCTGCGATTCTAACCAGCTCCCAGGGGACACAGTGTTGCTGGGCCACCAGGGTGAGGAAAGTTGGAAAAGAGAAGTTTTAAAGTTCCTGAGGGAACAAAAGAAACGTAAGAACTGGGCAGAGAAGCAGGAGGGGTGGGCTTCGGGCACCACTTTGGATTTAACAGGAGAGGAGAAGCCACTGTGGTGGGTCGCAGTCAGGAAGATGACACAGAGGGAGCAGCGATCTGGCTGGACGGTGCATGGTGGGGAAGATCCTTAAAGGCTGGAGGGGGCCGGGCAGGGGAATGTCCATATTGGCAATTTTGTTTTTCAGTACTGGGAATCGAACCCAGAGCCTTGCACTTGCTGGACGAGCGCTCTACCACTGAGACACATCCCCAGTCCAGGAGTCCATATTGGAACCACCCAAGGGACCTTCAGAACAGCAGGCTGCCTGCGTGCTGGCCCACCTGCTGAGTCAGAATCCCCGGCAGGGCAGGTCTTGGTAAGGCCACACATGGTGCCAATGTGCCCCCCTGGTTAGGGCCCACTGGACTCACTGGTGGGGAGGAATGGGCAGGGCAGGGGACCGTGAAGAGCCAGTGGAGAGCTTGGAGCCTGCGGGAGACTACGAGGGGAAGACCAGCCTGAGTGACCAGCTGGGCCCAGCAGTCAAGCAACTGCTGGTTCTTGGACTTGGGGAGCAGGATTTTGAAAGCAGACTGTGGGCAGATCCATCCTGGTGTGTGGCAGTGGCCAGGGCCAGCAGGCCTGGGCAGCACCTGGGTGGGAGGCAGCGCAGGCCTGCCCTGGGGTCACGGAGAGAGCAGGTCACGAGGCCCATGAAGGTCACAGTTGGGTGGCAGAGGAGCGTTCACAACCTCTGTGCAAAGGACATGCAGTGCCAGGGCCTTGAGCTCAACCAGCTGTGCTCAACCACCTCCTGCCCAGAGCCTGGACAGGAAGCCAAGGCCGTGACGCAGCCTTCGTGGCCCAGGTGCTTTTAGAGATCCCAGCAGCAAGGAACTACGGTTCCCCAGCAATGCTTCCTCAGCCTTGTAGAGAAGGGACTTTTGAGTGGCAAAGTCCTCAGCGGGGTGAGAACAAGGAGATGGGACCGCTGGGGTGACAGAGGACGAGATCATGGGACAAGGGCAGCGGCCAGGACTCCCCTCTCGTCCTGACCACGGTGTCACAGCCAGGACTGCTGCAAAGGCCACTGGAGACCCTAGTGCAAGAGTCTTCTCTCTGCTCATTAACTATGACTTTGGGCAAACCACAGACCCCCACCCCACCACCTCGACCTCTGGTGACCTTGCTGTAAAGCAGCAGTTGCCCTGACTCCACCTGCCTGGCTCCTGCCAAGTCCACGCCTGCGGGCCACCTGCCTCACTGTTCACTTCCTTGTCTGTTTACAAATCCACACGAGTTCTGAATTAGTGCCATGATTTGAATATGGTTTGTCCCCTGAACTCATTGTGAAGTTTAATCCCAGCAAGAGGCATTAGGAGGGTGGAAACTTAATCTCTGGTGTTTGCAGGGCAGAGGTGAACTTTGGGAGGTCATTAGGACTGGATAAGGAGCCCCATGATTGAATCCTGGTGGCTTTATGTGAAGAGGGAGAGAGACCAGATACCCACAGGCACTTCCCTCCCTGTCTCTTGCCATGTGATGCCCTGGGCCACTTGGGGACTCTGCTAGCAAGAAGGCTATCACCAGATACAACCCCTAGACCTTGCATCTCCAGAAGCATGAGCCAAAATAAACTTTTCTCTATAAAGTAGACTGCCTCAAGTATTTCAATATAGTAATGAAAACCAATTAATACACTTAGATAGATTTCAAAAGGAATTTTTATATTATAATTTAAAACAGAAAATAGCATGTCTTGGCAGAAAGAGATGATAATTAAAATCCAAGTAAATAAATCAATGTCACTAAATTCTGGCCAAGCCTGTGAGCCCAGGCCGGCTCTTCTTGCCTAGACAGGGAACTCAGCATGGCTACTGAGAGGAAGGACAAACCAACACTAAACCAAGACCTTCTCCCACCAAATCAGCCACAGAGTTGAAGGGGGATTAAAAATCACTTCTCACCCAAAGAATCAGTGGTATGGTCTTGCCTCACCTCCTGGCCACTCAGGTGATCTCTCCTCTTCCCAGAGCCTATGTCCCACACCCTGGGGACATTGCCCTCAAGGATTCTAACTCCTGTTTCCTCTCTCGGGAGGAAGGGGCCCCTCCCTCCTTCATTTCACATGGGTTTCTCCTTGAGGAGTTTGTGATTTTAAATCTTAACACCCGTCCCTGTCATAGCAAAGACCAGGGCGTTGGTATCTGATTAAAGGTGGACAAGAAGTCACAACAACTCCTGGCCAGGACCCCTGGACAGAGCCTGCCTGAGCTTTGGGACGATTCCAAGGCCCACCTGGGAGGGGGCGGGTGGAGGGCCGGGGAGGGGAGGGGCCCCCACTTACGCCTTTCTCTCCTGGTCCATCCTGTTGACCTGGCCCCCAACAAACACCCGGGTCTTGCATTTGCTCCACCTCTTCTTGCGTCGAAGGAGATAAGGGATGAGGAGGGTGAGGCCTGGCAAGGAGGGTCCCCAGAAACCAAGAGGGAAATTCTCAGGGGACAGCCCCTGGTGGGTTCCTGTCCCTTACTGCCATCATGGGCAGACCCCTTCCCCTCTCTGGACCTTGGTTTACCTGCCTGCATCAGAACTCACCTGGCTAAGCCCCAGTGGCCGTGGTGCCTGGTGTCTAGGGTCTATTTGGCCAGCGGTGGTGGTTTTTTTTTTTTTTTTTTCTGATACCAGGGATTGAACTCAGGGGCACTCGACCACTGGTCACATCCCCAGCCCCCCCCCCTTTTTGGGTATTTTATTGGAGACAGGGTCTCACTGAGTTGCTAAGTGCCTCGCCATTGCTGAGGCTGGCTTTGAACTTGCGATCCTCCTGCCTTGGCCTCCCAAGTGTTGGGATTACAGGCGTGCGCCACCACGCCCGGCACTAGCAGTGTTTTTAAATAAACAAGCTGGCAGTGAATAGTGGGGGGACGGCATATGGACATCTAGATAGATGGCCTGTCTGGAAAACTGAACATTTGGCCAATGGGTGGGAGCCTGCACCCTCTCTGTCATCTCTCAATGTGAAGCCAAGGACCAGCCATTGTGTTCAAGGCCTAGTCCTCCATGCCCTGGTCTCTTTATTTGTATAAGAAATGAGGTCAGGTTAGAGCACTGGCCAGACATAGGTAGTCAGTGCTCAGCCCGAGTTATCTGTCACTGATAGAATATGCAGTCTTCCCTAAGTGTCTGCAGGGGATTGCATCCAGGACCCCCCTCATGCTGAATCCACCTATGCTCAAGTCTTCTACATAAAAGGACATAGTATTTGCATGTCACCTACCCATATCCTCCTGTATACTTTATATCATCTCTTAGAATACCAGCTACAATGTAAATCTGTGCAAATAGTTGTTGTACTTCATTGTTTGGATATAAGGACAAGGACGAAGTCTGTACAGGTTCCATACAGACGCAATTGTTTTCCCTGAACATTTTTGCCCTGTGCTTGGTGGAAGCGTGGAGGTGGAAACCGGGAACACGGAGGCTTGGCTGCACTCTTTTGAAGCAAGGGTATTTTCTCTCCATCTATGACTCTGTCAAAGGTGGGAACTATAAAGATGAGAGTCATGTTTTAAGAAAAACAGGAGAGGTATGTTTCTGTGGAGAGTATTCCTATAGCTGTCCTGTGCACTGGCCCATGTCCCCAACTCTATGGGTGGCTGGAGCCCCAGGACCATCTGTGAGAAGGTTCTTCTCTGGCTGGCCTCAGCTCTTCCCTCACATCTCTCCATTTCACAGCTGGAAAAGCCCAAGGCCAGGGACAAGGGCCCAGTCGGACTCCCTGGCCAAGCCCATCCGGTTACTCAGCCCAGTTATTCAGGGGTCTTGGCCCCCTACCCCTTTTGCTGGACTCCAGGTCCAAGCTGAGGCCTCAACAAGAGCCAGCCAGGAAGGACAGGGTAAGAGATGCAGGGAGAGGGAGGGGGACGTCCCAGGGCATGAGGGAGCCAGTGTCTGAGGAGTCCTGACCTCCATCATCAAAGAGCCAGTAGATGTCCACAGTCTTCTTGCCTTGCTCGGACTGGAAGACGGTGCTGGCCTGCTCCTCCCGCACCAGGGCCTCAGGGTCCACTGCGGGAGGGGAGGCGGGGTCAGAGCAGCGGGCTGGCTCCAAGCCCAGCCTGCCTGGAAACAGCCCTGTGAGACGGGCCTGCCGTTCGTCCCCAGACTGTGCCCGCAGCGGCAGACCCCGCTGAGCAGGCCTGGCCAGCACAGTCCATTTCCCTCCTGGTGCCAAGACTTGGCTTCCCAGGCAGGTGGGCCAGGAGCCGGGACCCTGGGAACACAGGCTGCCGCATGCCCCTCCCCAGGTTCCAGCCAGCGAGACCCAGTGCCCTCCGGGGCAGCCCTCTGGTAGCAAGCATGCTCTTCCAGCTCTTGAACCCTCTCCCGGGCCCCTCGTGAACGCCACAGGAGTCCCCGGTGCCTGTGGCAGGTTCCCCTGCCTCCCTGGGCATCAGGGAAGCCTGCCATTGCACCCCTCCCTGAACGTACATTCAGCCAGGTCCCAGAGAGGCCTTGCAGGGGACTTGGGTCCTGGAGCCCCAGTGTCTCCACCAGGACCTGCCCTCTTTAACAGGGCCTGCCCACCCGGTTACTCAGCCCAGTTATTCACATGCTGCTATCACAAGGCAAAACCATCTGCCCTTGGCCCAGTCCCCAGGTGGCCACCACTGGGCTAGAACACCCTGAACCTCTGAGTGGGTGGGGACTGACGTGTGCCTGACACAGATGGCCTGGCCCCCCTCCGGCGCTGGTTCCCTTGTTGTCCCCCGTGGGGTCAAACACAGGATTGACTGCAAAAGAGGGGGGCAGCTGGGGTTGCAGGCTGCCTTTACCTGGGGTGCTCTGGGTTCTTCATCTATCAGGGCTCCCTGAACACGGGGAGGGAAGGCCCCACAGCCCCACCGCACCCAGACCTGCCTCCTTCTGCCCTGGCCCTGCCCTGTCCCCTCCTGCTCCTCCAACAGGCTAAGCTCATGCCCACCTGGTGGTGAGGAGGCCCCTGAGCTGGGAGCAGCTTTCCCCAGTCCTGCCCCTTGTAGCCAAAGGCCTCCCTGCACACCTGTGTTGTCCCTGCCAGACGCCAGGTGACTGCGTGTCGCTTGGTCAGTATTGCTTTGCCCCAGGGACAGAGGCTATGCTTGGTCCTTGCTGTACCCACTGGTTGCCTAAATATTTGTTCACCAGCTCCCTGGGTCAGGTACACCCTCAGCCCTCAGTGACATGTTCCCCACTGTTGCTGCCTGAAGCGATGGCCGCTTGGAGCAATGAAGCCGCGGGAAGAAGTTCAGAGGCAAACTGGAGACAAACAGCTTTTTATTCTGATAACTTTTCTCTCTGGCTCTAACAACGACTAACACGCGCCGCACACACCACCAAAATGGCGCTGACCCGATCAGCAATCTCGGCCAAGTTACTCGAGATCCCGGGCCAAGTCCCGTGAGACTACGGAAGGCGACAATGCCCAAATCTCCATGGCTTATAGTCAACCGCAATTCAAGCCATCTCCCCAAACAAGACTCTTACACCCCACCTGCATGAAATGCAGGGTCCCACCCGCCAGGCCCCCAGCTCTGCCCTCCATCTGACTTCATGAATTTTATGTCTTTCACATTTCTAAATATCAGTAATTCAGAGTCTACAGAGTTTGACTTTCCAATGGAAAACACAACCCTGTTCCGTGCCCCAGAGATGTCCTTCGAGAACAAAACCACCGGAGCCCACAGCCTGGAGGTGAGTGTTTTCTGAGGTCTTTATGTGAACAAGACCCCACCCTCTTTTCCTGTTTTCTTCTAGATCTTTCTTTCCCAGCTGGTTACAAAAGTTCTGGTGGTGAGCCGATGGTCTCTAAGGGACCATCCACGGCCCATGTTCTATGAGCCTGTGACCTTTTGTTCCTTATGAATTTTCCCTCTCTTCCTTCCACCACTTAAAGAACTTGGGTTCCAGAACTTTCTGGGATCCCCTTCTGGTTTGGGACAGCATGCAGAGCCGGCGTGGCGTGTACTCACTGTGAGCCTGCATCGTCTCGGAGACGTTCAGCCCCTCGCGCATCCTCAAGACGCACACGCCGTAGTTGAAATCAAAGGCATCGCTGGAAAGAGGAGGCCGGGTCAGGCTCCGCTCAGCCCCAGCTCCTGCCCAAGAGGTGACCTGGCTCCTGGGAGACCAGGTGTCCAGATGGCCCTGCTTCCCACCGTTCTCCCTTGCCCCTCTGGTCCTCAGTTTCCCTGTCTTTACAGCCACGGGCTGTTATAACGGGTGTCTAGAAGACTCCTGCACATACCCTACTTATTGCTGGATGGACACAGGGTGCAAAAGCCCCACTGCAGTGTGAGGCGATGGGCCAAGCACTGTGTCCTTGGACTCTTCCACTTACACCCTCTGGATTGTCTTGGGACACTGGAGCAGGGGAGCCTAGAGAAAGTTTTTCCACCACCTTCTGTTGCAATTTCATTAGAGGCAGGGGGAGGGCTGCTCTGAGCTACGCAGCCAGTTAACAGCAGACCGGGAAATGGTTCGCAGGTCTCAGGGTCAGCTCTCGGCCTTGGCTCTTGAAGGAACGCAAGGCCTCACGAGGCCTTGGCCATCAGTGCAGCAGAGCATCTCAGGCAGTTCTGGACTTTGCATAGCAAAAAGCTGAAGAAACAGGGTGTGGAGTCCACTCTGAGATCCCCGGGGAGTTCAGTCCTGGGGCCTGGTTTCACTTCTCTTCTCAGTGACACCTTCTCTTTAACAGACCTCTGGGCCTTCTGAAGCCTACTTGGAGGCTGTCGAGATCAAACCTACACTTGCAGCTACTCTGAAATATTAACAGATCTTGCAACAGTGGGGCCTACGTTTCCGTGTGGGTACAATTGGCTAGAGCGGTTCACCACAGTCCCCACTGCTCCCTATTGCCTTACACCTGCCTGGTCCCTGCCAAACCTCACCCTCTGTAAGCCTTGAACAAGTAGACTCGACTTCTTACAGTCTCCACTGGTTCCAGTCCACTGCCCCAGGTCCAGGAAACCCCAATGGCCCAAATCAACAGTCCCCAGGCCCCACTGCCCATGCCCTGGCTCACTGTAGGATGTCGATGTAGTCTTCCACCGTGGCTGGGTGAGCAGACTGCCAGTTCTTCTTGTACCCGACCACCAGAATGTTGGGCTTCATTCTCCCCAGACCTGCAGCCTGTGGTGAGGGAGTGTTGGTCAAATGGGGGGGGGGGGCTGGAGAGCAGGACTCCCAGCTGGTGGGGCTCTGTCCTTGGACCAGGGTGGGCTTTCTCAGTCCAGCTGCCCTCTGTCCATGCTGTGGGGGCTCAGGAAAGGCGTCCCCTCTTCAGGGGCCTGACTACCTGGACTCAGCACTAGGAGGTGCAGCTACAGGCAGGGCTGCCCCAGGGGCTTCTCTAACCCCAGCCGGCTGCACTGTCCCAAGCCTTCTGAATTGCCCAGGCTTCTGCTTCTCTAAAAGATTATTTCCCATATTGGAAGACTTGAATTTGCATGTCAAATTTGGAGTATTCCTGGGTCATCTAGTCCATGCATCTTTTATACTTTTCTCCTCTTTTTAGTATTTTAAAATTTAGAACATTTTGAGGTGAAATTCACATAACAAAACCATTTTTAAGTGTACAATTCAAAAAAAATTTTTGAAGAATTAAAAAACTCCAAAAACAAAATACAAAGGCACAGTTTAGTGGCTTCTGGCACATGCACAATGTTTAGCAAATTCATAAAACCATCACCTCTACTTCCAAAATATTTTCATAACCCCACAAAAAGACCCAGGCATTTTATTTTTTAGTTTTGAAAACTAGTTATAACTATTGGGAAGGATTCTCATATGTTGATTTGGAATTAGCAACTGTTATTATTTTATCCTTGTTTCTCATTTCACATGAGAAAACTGAGCAGCAAATGAATGGCCAAGTGGAATGTTCTAGATTGATTTATTTCTTTTTCAGTACTGGGGACTGAACCCAGGGCCTCCCTCGTGCATGCTAAGCAAGTGCTCTACCACTGAGCTGCACCCTGAGCAAAGGCATTCTAGATCTTGAGCTGAGTGGCAGCCAGGCGCCACCAGGTGGTGTCTAGACCCACAATAAGTATTGATCTCTACACTTACTGTTTTTTCACTTTACTGTATGTAAATTATTCTTTTTTTTTTTTTTTACTGTATGTAAATTATATCTGAAAACAAAAGTAAAAAACAAAATCAGGCACGGGCCAAGGTCACAGAGCCCCCACAGGCTCCACATCAGTTGCCCAAGTCCCCAGGCTCAGGACATGCGCTGTGTGAGCGGACCTGGAGACCCGAGAGGGCGGGTGGGGGGGCTTCCTGTGGCAGCACACAGGGCTTCAACTCGGTCCCCAGGCTTCTCTGCCCTTCGGGGAGCACCTGAGGTACTAAGCCCGGCAGGGAAGCTCCCAGACCCCCACACCTGCATAAGAATCTGGACGCCACTGCGGAGGTCCTCGGCAGCCACGTCGGAGTAGAAGGCCTTGATCTTCCTCTTGTTGAGCCACTTGGTGTGCCCGTGCGCAATGAGGCCGAGCTCGGGCATCCTCGGCTTGCGGGGTCCCTGTGGGTGGCGGGGGCAGGGGATGTCAGGGGCTGCCTTCACCCCTGGCCTGGGCTCCAGCCCCCTCCTGGCCCAACGGCTCAGGAGCATCTGGGGAGGCCCATTATCCTCTACAGAGTTGGGGGAGGGAAGGAGGCAGGGAGAGGGAGAAGGAAGAGGGAGGCCGGCAGGGGAGGAGCCGTGGGAGGCCCCGCCCCTCCCTCTCTGCCCCTTCCCCCTGCGTGGACACCACAGCCAGGCGGCTCCCCAGCAGCACAGGGGCTCATGACAGGGACAGTCACAGCATGGCACTCGCAATGGAGGCGCCCGCCACAGGGGACACTGTGACAGGGACAGTTACAACGGGGACAGTCACGGTGGGGACAGTCACCACACGGGGGACTCACGATGAGCACGTGGCCGCAGATCATCAGGCTCAGGTTCTGGGTGAAGGTGCCCACAAAGTCCACCAGGGCCGGACGGAAGTTGGGGGGACCCGTGAGCACCAGGCACTGGGGGCTGAGGAGGGGCAGGGAAGGGCGTGCGCTCAGGGGGGAGCACACAGGGTGCCACCGGCAGGTGCCCCAGGAGTTCCACCACCTCCTAGGTCACCCTGGACCCCAGTGTGGCCTCAGGCAAGACCCTGAGCACGTCCCAACTCCTCTTCTTGGCTGTGACTCGAGGGCACGTCCAGGTTTTGTGAAGGCCATGGCACTAGTCTCCCTTGTCATTACTGCTCAGGTCACCAAGCCCCCCACCCAGTGCTCCTCCTGTGCCCTGCCCAGTCCAGCTGCCCACGGAGGTGGGCAGAACGAAGCCACCCTGGCCCCGGCTCCCAGGCGGGTCCCAGCACCTCCGCTCACCGGTAGTTCTTGATGTGGTCTTCCACCTCATTGAGGCCCACCGAGTAGCTGAGGGCCAGGTTGTAGGAGCCAGCCTGCACCGAGGAGCCCCAGTTGACCTCTGAGGGTGGAGTTGGGGTGACGACAAGATCAGAAACCAGTTGTGGCAGGAGGGCATGTCAGCCAGCTGCTGGGTTCCTAACAAGGGAGTGGAGGAGGCCCGACGCGCAACCAGGTGTGGAATTCTAGGAGATGGACTCCTGCCCTGAGGGACCTTTAGGACCCTGAAAGCCCAGGTTCAAGTGCAAAATTCTCTCTTGGAGCGGTGTTTCCTGGATCTCTGTCACCCCAGGATCACTGCTTGCACACATGTGGACACACTTGCCAAGTCCAGGCTTGGTCCACCTGTCCTTCCAACAGTCACCCTTGGCCACCCTCAGGTCTAGCGGGGAGGCCCTACAAGCCCACTCGGGGCCCTCTGTGCTAGCGATTTCTGGTCCTGGGTCTCTAATGTGGACATCTGGGCTCCTGGTGGGCAGAGGGCACCTGGCCCCACGGGGAGGGCTGAGGGCCACATTGGAGCCCTGGACAGCCTCGGCCCTCGGCAGGGTCGAGCGCAGGTGGCCTGTGCCCACGCACCTGGCTTTTTGTAGATGACGTAGAGCAGGAGGAAGAGGACCACGCCGATGGCGATGAGGGCCGCCCACCAGGTGAGCAGGAACATGATGACCACGGAGACCACCGCCCCGAACAGCGCCGCCCACTTGCTGTAGTACTGGAATGAGGGTCTCCACCCTGGGCGGGGGCTGGGCTTAGCAGCGCGCCCCGCACTCAGGAGCCTCCTCCAGGGCAGCGCTGGGCAGCAGTGGCCCCAGTGCCCCAGGCCGGGGTCCCAGACTGTGCCTGCTGGTCAGGGACTCCAAGGGACCCACCCACCTTTCCTCCCGGGCTGGGCCTGGAGGCCCTGGGGAGAACCACGTGCCTGCCCACGTGGGGAGGAGGCAGCCAACTCTGGCCAACTCCGGCCACACGACAGCCAACAACAGCAATGGCACCAGCTCCCAGGCTCCCGTGGCCAGAGGGAGGGGGAGGCATGATTCTGCCTGACCCTTCCCCCAGACCAGGCCAGGGCCATTGCTGTGAGAGCTGCCCCAGGGCACAACTCCAGGGCACCATGCACTTGTGGATGATGTAAAAGGTGGCAATTTGGGGCTAACTGGGCTTCCTCGAGTCTCTTTACTGCCATCTGCCAGCAGGTTTCATCAAAAACATATAAATCCATGATGTCCCATTGACGGGTTGTGAGCAGTGTCCCTAGAGCTGTGCAGTGCGCAACCTGTAGCATTGTATGTGACAGCCTTGTCTGACTTTGGGAAATTCTCTCTTCCCTCTCTGGGGAATTGCATTCTAAAAAAATGGTGAAGGAAGGGACTAGAAAAAACCTCCACACTCTGTAAACAATCTATGAACCCACGTAAAGTGCAGCCTGCAAGGGCCTGGCTTTTAGAATGCCACTGCTGGTGTGGGCAGAGGCAAGCTCTCTCTATCCCTTCCACCTGAGCAGGGGACCCAGGGCTGCCCGCCTTCCAGCCCACCTCCACCCCAGCCCTCGGGCGCCTCCCCGTGCAGGGCGCAGGGCTTGCTCACCTGGTGAGTTGGTGATGGAGGCGTGGAAGCAGCTGAAGTTGATGAGGGCATAGGAGCACAGGAAGAAGTTGGAAATGATGGGGGCGATGGTGTTGAGCTCGGCTTCAGGGACCCGGAGAGAAAGGATGACCTGTCGGGCAACCCCACCTGCCACCCCGGCACCCTCCCTCAGAGGATGGGACCCCAGGCAGGCTGCTAGGCTCAGTCAGCCTCAACCTTCACGTCTGTGAAATGGGTCCTTCCTCTTGTGACCTCCAAGGGAGGGTGTCTCATAAGCTAAAAGCTGTCAACTTGTAAGCAGACGAGGGCAGCGTGGGAGTGCCCCTGTCAGGCTATGGGTGACCAGGGGCAGGGGCTGGGGCACTGTTTTGACCACAAATTGCAGTAAGGAATACATTTTGCCATGTGACCCAGGACGCCTGAGAACTGTCACCCCTTCCCTGTCACTGGCCCCCACTGCCCCCAGATGAACCGGTCGGTGCACATGAAGCTTTATCTCTCTCAGGGCCTCCTGGGAATCCCCCAGACAAGGCAAGCCCCTCTTATGCACATGGTTCCATCTAATCCCTGCGAGAACCTGAGATCACGTCCGCAGTGTCGCCAGGTCAGGACCCCCAGGGCAAGGGACATGGGCTCCGAGCCTGGGGCGGGGGTGAGCAGGCAGCAGGGGTGGGTTTGTGGGATGCCAGCCCTGCCTAGACACTTCCGTCCCTTGGGTGCAGCCTGCCACCAGGACCCCAGGTTGAGCATCGGGAAAGCTTCCCTGTGGCAGCAGCGACCGGACTGTTAGGGCAGGTCTCTGGTTGGTAATGGGTGAGGCCAGGCTGAGAGGCTGTGGCAGGAAGGTGCCCACAAGCTGCGGCATAGGGAGCAAGGACTGTGGGCATCCCCACACGGCCACTGCCCTTGCTGGGTGTGGCCACTTCTCTCCTGATGCTTCCTTAGCTCGGTTAATCAGGAAGTACTGGGTGTGTGCGTGCATGCGTGAATGTGTGTGTGTGTGTGTGTGTGTTGTGCATACTCCGGTCTCTTCCTGCCCACCTGTGGCACACCTGTTACGCAATCTTGCTCCCATTCTGCAGATGAGGAAATCAAGGCTCAGAGAAGTGAAGTCATTTGTCCAAGGTCCCACAGCCGCACATGGCAAAGCCAAGGCAGAAAGTCCATCTACCTAACTGACGTGCCAGGCTCTTTCTTCTAAGGTGTTTCCCAAAGGCCAAGAAAGTGGCTTTGCTAGCTCATCCCCTGCAAAGACACTGACCCAGCCATTTGTATCAGCTCCAGTCAGGGGCCAGTGAGTGTGGCCTGGCCCCAGAGGTGTCCTGGGGGTCCATTTAGGCTGGGGGGTTTGGGGGGGGTGGATCCCAGCTGCCAGCACACTGGCACGAGAGCCAGGGAAGGCAGGGAATGTGCCTTCTCACCAGACAGCAGGTCACTGCGGGGCGTGGTTTAGGGGCGCCCTGCTTGGAGGAGGGGAGGGGGCTGGGAAGGATCGCGAGCCTCCCAAAGTCTCCTTCCAGGTGGGGCCTCGCCCACCCAGAGCCATTCTCCAGGTGCGGAGGTCAGCTCAGAGGTGAGGCGTACCCTGAGTTGGACACCCAGCAACAAAGAAAGTGCCCTTCCCTGGGTGCTCACTGACCCAGGCCCGGCTGGAGGAGAAGCAGGGAGAGGAGCCAGGCTGGGAAGGAGAGGCCGGGAAGGGGAGGCCGGCTCGCTCGGCAGCCTCTTACCAATGACGATGAAGGCCACGGCGATGGCATAGGCCAGCAGGTAGCCGCGCACAGGCTCCTTGTTCTTGCCGTAGCCTTTGCCAAAGAAGCCGATCAGCGGGTACAGCTGGTCCTCGCACAGGCACTGCGGGCACCGGACACCATGGCCACTCCCTGGCTGCACGTGCCCCTCCTCCCAGGGCCCTCTGGGCTCTAGCCCCTGCTTGGCCCCTCTGTAACACCAGCGGGCACCTCCTCAACCCGGGCCCTATTTCTGGTTCTGTTGAAAGGGCGAGCCCTCCCCTCTCACCGCGGAGAGGACCAGGCCAAGGTGAGAGGTCGGGCAGCCAGCGTGCTGGGGGCGCAGGAGAGCCTCCGGCCACCCACGGGGAGGCCCGCTTCCCTCGGGAGCCTTTGCCTGGCCCCTCCTCCTTCCTCCATACGCCCCTGTCATGTGACCCCTCGGGGTTCTCACAGCAGTCGCCTGGGACCCTTCCTCCTGGGCCTTCCAACCCGGACCCGTCCCTCACCTTGGCCCCTCTGCAGCTCACCTGGAAGACCTTGGCCGCAGAGACGAGGCAGGCCAGGGCAGAGGAGAGAGTGGCCCCGAAGATGCCGGCTGTGATCAGGGGCGCGAAGCCCGACACCATACTCATGGTCTGCAAGGACGGGGGCGCTGAGCTGGGGCCACCGCTGCCGCCTCACAGGGGCTCCCGGTGCCCTCCCACGGACAGGGACCGGGCGCAGGAGGCCTGCTCATCACCGTGTCTGCCCAGCCTGTCCTGGCACCGGGCAGGCCCCGCAGAGCCAGAGCAGTACCTGGTAGTAGTTGATGAGGCCGTAGCGGCAGCTGTGCTGCTGGGAGCACTGGGTGAAGTTCCAGCCGTAGCCGCAGGCCAGCCCCTCGCAGCCACCCGAGCCAGGGATCACCGTGTCGTTCAGGTCCCCAGAGGCATCGCGCACTATGCAAGAGCCTGAGAGGAGGCAGGGGTGTGGGGCTGTCTCCCTTCCCAACTCCTACCCCAAACATGCTGGCCACTGCTGCAGGGGGCGGGAAGCTGTGGATGGGTCAGCTCCTCCTTTATCACACAAGGAGGAGGAAGGAGAGGAGGGGAGGAGGGGGAGAGGGAAGAGAGGAAGGAGAGAGGGAAGAGGGGGAGGGGAGGGGAGGAGGGGGAGGGGAGGAGGGGGAGAGGGAAGAGGGGGAGGAGGGAAGAGGGGGAGGAGGGAGAGAAGAGGAGGAGGAGGAGGGAGGATGGAGAACAGGGAGTGAGAGGAGGGGAGGGGGGGGGGGGGGAGGGGAGGAGGAGGGAGGATGGAGAACAGGGAGTGAGAGGAGGGGAGGAGGGGAGGGGAGGGGGAGGGGTGGGGAGGAGGGGAGGGGGGGGGTGGGGAGGAGGGGGAGGGGGAGCAGAACAGCTAAGGCGCAGGTGAGCTGCTACAAGCCAGACGCCACACTCAGCACTTCTCGATGACCCTGGGAGCAGCAGGGCTGCTCTTCTGCTGTCCTTCCCATTTTACAGGGAGCTTAAGTGACCTGCCCGATGTCCTCTTGAAAGCACAGTCCTGGATCTCAAGCCCTGAGTGGTCATGAACTAGGCCAAATCGCCTGGCCGTCTGTGGACCCCCTGCCTCACAGGTGCTCCCTGGGGATGAGGGTACCTGGGAGGGTCTCCATTAAGTCAGGGATTGCCCTGGCTTGGGTTCGAAGCTTGGCTCCACTGCTCAGGGGCTGTGTGACCTTGGGCAGGCCCCTCCACCTCTCTGAGCCCCCCATTTTCTCCTTTGTGACCAGATGAAATGTGCTAAGCTATGCAAAGGGCTGGGCAGTGGCAAGTCATTTGCTGGCATCGTCACACCAGCATCATCTGAGGCTCAGAGCACAACTGGCCCTGCAGGGTCTTCACCCTTGAAAACATGGAACCTTAATGTTGAGGGGACCAGAAGAACCTGGCCTGGCCCCACTCGCTATGAAGTTGCTCTGGTCACTGCCAAGGTGACAGATGCCCCAGAGGTAGGACTCAAGTGCCCACTTCCTGGGGTCACCATGTCTTCCTATTAGGATCAGACCCCACCCTGCGGCCCCCTCCAGTGTCTGGGCTTCACCAACACTGCAGGGTGGCACTAGGGTCCTACCCTGCCCCAACCAGCTAGCCGGCTACTCACCGATGGTGGCTGAGATGGCCAGGTAGGAGACGGTGGTCCAGAAAATGGCCATGAGCGTGCCCTTGGGGATGGCCACAGCAGGGTCCTGCAGCGGGGAGGATGTGTCAGGCAACCCCTGGGCCTCCTCCAGGCCCTGCCCCTTGTCAAAGTCAACCCCTGACCTTGGCCTTCAGAGCCCCCTTCCAGCACTGAGAGGCACCTGTGATTGAGGACTCACATGGGAGGGACGTGGCCACGATCAGGGGACAGGGCCACATCAAGGCCTAGGGAGCCCAGGGTGGGAGAGAAGACCCCCCAGCTCCACACCTGGGCCTGGAGGACCCTGGGCCATGGCGGGCTATACGGGAGGAAGGGCCCGGACGGCAGGGCCCTGTGTTGGCCTGCCTGGGCTGGACTCCAGGTGACCCGCTGGGCAGTCGCTGTTGTTCCATGCATGGCCTCATCTGTAAGTGGCCCGGCAATGGTACCACCGCACACCGAGCTCCTGGCCTGGCCCAGCTCCACCAGCTGCCCCCACACGTGAGGCCATCGTGCGTGACTGATCTGTCTGGCTGCAGACAGTCAACAGGGCTGGAAGACAGGCCAAACTCACGCCTCCTGCTCCGTTTCCCTAGCAGTGAGAACGATGCCCACGCACGTCTCACGGTCCTGCTCCCGGGCACTTTCTCCAACCTAACTTCCTGAGAAGTGGCCTGCACCCCTGCACCTGCTCCTGGGGAAACTGAGGGCAGGGCTGTGAGGGGACCCAGCCCACAGGGCTCTGGTGGCTCCACCCTGGCCCCACTGGGTCCACAGCCTCGGGATCTGCCTGCGGACCCGGAGCACAGGAGGCTGGGGTGCTACAGCCACAGGGGCAGGTGTCAGGTCTGCCAGGGTGCGCCTACCTGGGACCCCCCAGCTTGCCCTGTCAACAGGTGGAACCAGAGATTAGAGACAAATCAAATGAGGAGGAGGGACATGGCAGGCCAGGGCAGAGGGGAGCAGAGGCCCAGAGGGACGGCTGGCGTCTCAGGGACCTCCAGGTCTGCTGGGGTCTCTGATCCGGAGGCTCTGCAGGCCTGGTCCTGCCAGCACTACCCGGCCATCTGGATGGGCTGACTGGGTCATGCACAGAGAGTCCCCGGCCCCAAAGCCCACAGGCCAGGCCAGCCTCCCACGCCACCTCTTGGGCAAGCAGATTCACATCCACCCGGAGCCTCAGAATGTGGCCTTGTTTGGAAACGAGCCCGTGCAGGTGTGATTAGCTGGGATGAGGTCAGGTTGAATCACAGCGGCCTCAGATGCAATCACCGGCGGCGGTATGAGAAGAGGAAAAGACAGAGACACGGAGGAGAGGGGGTCGCGCAGTCAGAACACGGCACAGCCTAGAACGAGGAACTCCAAGTCAAGGAACGCCACTGTCAGGGGCCACCAGGGCTAGGATGAGGACAAGAAGGTCCCTGGGCCTTCAGACAGAGCGTGGCCCCGACATCACCTTGATTTTCGATTTCTAGACTCCTGAACCCTGAGAGGAGACATTTGTGGATTCTCTGCCCCCAACCCGCTGCCCGCGTCTTGGTCTGAGATCTCAGGGCGGGCTCACGAGTCAGGCACAGGTGGGTCCACGTCCCAGCCCGTCTCGACCTCGCGGGTGCCCTGGGAGAAGCCCCTCGTGTCTCTGAGCCCCGGATTCCCCTTCTATGAAACAAGAAAACAACCTGCCTCTGCAAGGGACCCTAAAAAGGAGTTCTTAAGGGCGGGGGCAGCATCCCACACATGGACAGGTCTTGGAACAACACAAACGTGTCTGTCAAGTGATGAAACGAAGGTGATTGTGGCCTCGGTTCTACAGACTGGCACTCGGTTTCCATGCCACCTGTGTGGCCTGGGCCAGCCACTGCACCTCTCTGAGCTGGGCTGGCTTGTCTGTGGCATCATGAATGACAATGTCTGCAGCCAGCTCTTCCACGTCCTCCTCGGGCCAGGCACTGCTCTGAGCACCTTCCGTGAGTTAGTGCTTTGAATTCTCACCCTGCCCCACCCCACGGCACATCTGGGGAGGCTGGGCGCAGGGAGGTTGTGGGGGGACTTGCCCCGTCTCACAGCGAGGGTTCCATAAATGGGAACTCAGCTGCGGAGGGCGCTGTCCCACAGAAGGAGCAGAACCCGGAGCCAGCGGCCCTTCTAAGGCTTGGCGACACTGGGGACACCTCCTCACCCAGCTGCCTGGCCCTAATGCCTTCACGCTGGGCCACTTAGTAACCGAAGAAGCTGACGGAGCATCTAGACACACTCCCAGGCAACCGTCTATCCTGGGCTCCGAGGGGACCCGGCTGTCTGAGCACAGGTGGGAGCTCAGGGCAGGCGGGCCAGGCCTCTGCTGGCCGCTGTCCAGGGAAGGGAGAGGAGCGGGACAAACGCCCCCACATCTGGGTCCCACGGTACACGCCTGGGCACGGCCCGTGAGAGCCAGGCTGACTTGAGGGTCGTCTCCAACGCACTGTTCTTAATTCACCCAAGAACGCCTTTGGGGGCTGGGGATCGCAGGAGGGTGAGCTGATTTCCAGCAGGGTGCCAGCCTCTGTGCCGTCACCCCCTGCTTCATACCATGTCCTTGGATCTTCCTGCCGGCAAAGGCTCCCCACCCCGTCCCCCGCTCAGCTTCTCGGCTTTGAAAGCCCAGCACCAGCCCCACCTCCACCCAGAAGGTTCTCTGGGATCTCTGCGACATCCTTCTGTCCTTCTCCCCACAGTACGGCTTCGAACTTCTCCTCCCACACTAGAGTTCACCACTACTCAATCAACAAACAGGCATGGAGCACCTGGCTGTGTCTGGCTGAAAGCTGGGAACAGGGACACAGAGATGGGTGGACATCGTTACTCTAGGAGACCTGACAGGGACGTCGGAGGACATGTTTGAAAGAGGAACGGAAGTTTGGGAGGTAAAGAAACAGGCCAGGGATTCCCAGGTGGAGAGTCCAGCACAGTCAAACACACGAGGGCAGTGGGCCAACAGCAGCAGACCCTGGGGCAGAGCAAGGGTCACGGGGTTAGGGACGGCGTTTGGGGACAAGGCCTGTCAAGTGCCTGGAGCCTGGATCACCCGGCCAAAGAGCCTCAAAGATCCCGGGAGGTCAGCCCAGCACAGGAGTGCATGTTCAAGACTGAGTTTTGGAGCTGGATGCGGTGGCGCACACCTGTAATCCCAGCACTTGGGAGGCTGAGGCAGGAGGATTTCAGTTCAAAGCCAGCCTCAGCAATGGCGAGGCACTTAGCAACTCAGTGAGACCCTGTCTCTAATAAAATACAAAAAAGGGCTGGGGATGTGGCCCAGTGGTTGGGTGCCCTGAGTTCAATCCCTGGTACTCGCTCCCACAAAAAAAAAAAAAAAAAAAAAGAGAGAGAGACTGAGTTTTGGAAGGTCGCAGCTGGGCTGGTCCTGCCTAAGGCCCAGAGACCCAGGAACTAGAGGGGAGACCAGCCCACACTGGGGTGTTGCCCGGGCCTCAAGCACAGGTGGTGTCAACCAACAGCCTCAGAGTAGAACAGAATGGAACCGGTTTGGATTGGACGGAGTAGAATGTCCTGGCCTAGATTTAAGCTCTGACCCCTCCCCTGGCTCGTGCCAACCTCCATGCCCAGCTGCAGATCCTGCGAGGACAGGGAGCAAGACTGTCCCGGCAGCCCCCTGCAGTGCCAGGATGCAGGGGGGACAGGTGTTCTCTCACCTTGAGGTCCCCAGAGATGTTGGCCCCTGCCAGGATCCCGGTAGCCGAGGGGAAGAAGATGGAGAACATCCCAAAGAAGCTGCCGTCGACGCCCCTCCAGTCAGGCACCAGGTTCTGAACAAAAATGTCCCCTGGAAAACCAACCCCGAGTCAGGGCTGCCTGGGCAGCGTGGCTCCTGGGGACCAGCCAGGCAGGCCGCCCACTCCAGCAGCCCCTGGCTGTGGGCGCAGGGGAGCCCACCCTCCCGGTGCCCCCCAGTGGGCCAGATCACGGACAAACTGTCCCTGTCCCCAGAGCCATGGTCAAGGACCCCAGACTTCACATACCCCGGTAACTGAAGAAGCCCTTGGAGGCCTTGTCCTCCGATGGGGGTATCAGTGTCCCCACCAGGTAGTTGGCAAAGGAGACCATGATAACAAGAAAGAACAACACCTGGGCCTGGGGGGAGAAGGACCCCGGGGGTGAGGCTGCCGTTCCGCATCTTCTGGGGCCCCGGGGGGGGGGACACGTCCAGCCCCCGGCCCAGCAGGCCTCCCGCAGCAGCTCTGTTGGAGGAGCTGGGGACAGCAGGGAGCCAGGTGGCCCCGGCCTCTTGTCTTGGCTGATCAGGGGGATGGATTTAGACAGGAAGAGGGGTGTGTGGGGCTGGGCGGGGGCTGCGTGAGCAAGGTGGTCTGAGGAGGTGGCGCCGAGGAGACTTTCTGGTGCCAGGATTGAACCCAGGGCCGCTTCACACTGAGCCACCCCCAGCCCTTTCTATATTTTATTTTGAGACAGAATCTCACTTAGTTGCTTAGGGCCTTGCTAAATTGCTGAGGCCGACGTTGAACTTGTGCTCCTCCTGCCTCAGCCTCCGAGCACTGGGATTGCAGGTGCGCACCACTGCGCTGGGCTCGAGAAGACTTTGAGCAGACATTTAAAGGAGGAGGACGCGTAAGCCTGATCCAGGGATTAAGTTAGTGCTTAGAGAAAAGAGACCAGCAGAGACAGGGGTCAGAGGGCCACAGAGAGGAGGCAGCAGGGCGGGGTCCTCATGGGCCCTTTCTGGCCAAGTCACGGGGGTGTCACCCAGCACTTCCTTATTTCATACACTGAGCCTCTGACTCGTGGCTGGACATGAGACTCAAATGAGGACCGCACTTCCCGGCCTCCCTGGCAGCTGCGCATGGCCTGAGACCAGAGGTCTCTGGCCACTCAGGGGTCTCAGTTTGAGCCATCCAGGAAGGGAAGGGGTTCCTCCCTTCCATCTCACCCTTCTTCCCTCTCCCTCTGCCTGGATTGTGGGCAGCATGAGGGCAGCCACCACGGACCAGGAGGCCACACCCCAGCGATGCAGAGGCCACAAGATGGGAGGCGTCTGGGGGTCCAGCTACCCCCATGGAAGCCTCTGTGCTGGCCCTGGACCATGTCCACCTGGACTGGTGCGTGAGAGAGAAGCAAAGTCCCTCTTGTTGAAGGCACTGCTCGCTCGGGGCTCTTTGTCATAGCAGCAGAACTTCAATCCCAGCTAGTGCAGATAAGAAGGGGCAGAACCAGGGCCACCCAGGGCTCGTGACCCACTTCTTTCCCTGCCCCCTCCCCCAGGTCTTCCTTACCTTGGACTCCCATTCCATGCCAGCCAGGGAGATGGCCAGCAGTACAGTGACGGTGACCACACCGATGATGCGGATGTCATTGATGGGGTCCACAATGGGTGTGCCGTGCTCCTGGGAGAGGACACAGGCCGCACTCTGAACACCCCACTCCTCCAGACCCCTCCCCTTTATCTGGGGTGCCCTCTGATAGCAAGATCCCCATCCAAGCACCTTCCGGCCCACCGTCCCCCAAGGCGGCTCTGCTTGGGCCCCGACAATGTGGCCCCAAAGGCAGCACGCGTCCCAGGAGGGGACTGCGGGGACGGTCTTTGTTTGATGAGATCATCATCGTCACCCACAGTGGCCAGACTGTGGCTTTGGTCCCTGGAGGGTGAGACTGGGTGGGGGGGAGGAAGGATCTGGGGGCCGTGGGGGTCCAGCCCCACCTCACCTGGAGCAGGTCCCGCACGGTCTCCGCGAAGCCCACGGTGTGCATGGCCACGCCCACAGCGTTGGCGAAGGCGAAGATGAGGCCGATGGAGCCCCCCAGCTCAGGGCCCAGACTCCGGGAGATGAGGAAGTAGGTGCCACCTGGCAGGGCCGGAGCCGGGAGCCAGGAAACCAGAACAGTCAGCCCGGGTTGGGGGGTGGTGCTTGGGGCAGGCAGCGGTCAGGGAGAGGGGACTTGGAGTTCCCAGGGCAGGAGGTGACCGAGGCCATCCCTCCTGGAGCCCCCACCTGGAGCGACAGAAGCAGCCTGGGGCATCCCACGGGTGGGGACGGGGGCAGCCCTTGAGAAGAGGAGCCCGGGACCCACCTGACTTGACCTTGCCGTTGGTGGAGATGGCCGAGATGGAGAGGCCCGTGATGGAGGTCACCATGACCGAGAGCAGGATGATGACCCAGGTCAGCACTGTCGGGTGGGGGAGGTGAGCCCCAGAGCTCCGGGGCTTCCAGGCGAGGAGCCCCCGAGGGACCTGAATCTGCCTACCACTCAGTGCCACCCGAGTCACTTCCCTTCTGAGTCTTGGTTTTGTCATCTGAAAAATGGGTCTCTAGGGCTGGGGCTGCAGCTCAGGGGCAGAGCGCTTGCCTAGCATGTGTGAGGCACTGGGATCGATCCTCAGCACCACATAAAAATGAGCAAACAAAATAAAGTCATTCTGTCCATCTACAACTACAAAAATAATAATAATAATCAAAGGGTCTCTATTTCCTGGCATATTCTGACTAGTCAGGGAGCTCAGGAGTCTGCAGGAAGGGGATTGCTAAGTAGGGAAGGGAAGGCAACTTCCTTTAATGATAAAAATGAAGTTATTGGTACCACCTGATGAGCACCTCTGGGTGCCAAATCTTAGGCTGCTCTTCCTGCACCCTATAAACCCCACATGGCTCTGCAACAGGTACTACAATCAGCTCCATTTTACTAATGAGGAGGCCAGGGCTCAGAGAGGTTAAGAAACTTGCTCAAGTTCACACAGCATGGTACAGAACTAGTTTCTGAACCTCTGTCTTCCAAAGGCAATCCCCTAATCTGCGAGCTCTGCTGTAGAAAATGGCTCAGAGAGGTTAAGGCCTGGGGGTGCTGAGTCTATGCCATGCCACCCTCATTTTGGTCCCTGAAGGGGTCCAAGGCTGTGCCAAGGAGGAGCACGCCTGGCCTGTGGTCTCTGCAGCACAAGTTCAAGTCTGCTTCTAGGGGGCCTTGGGGGGAGGACCAGGGCTCCCTCCCTCCCTCCCTTCTCCCAGGGACACTCACCGATGCCCGCCTGCGCTGTAATCCAGGGCAGCCGCAGGTAGAGGATCACACCCCAGATGTTGAGCATGCAGCGGATCTGAGAGGAGAGTGAGGTCAGAGGACCCCCAGGGAGTCCCTGTCCCCGGTCACGGCATGGCCCCGGGCTGCTTGGCTGCAGGACACCTGTGTTCCTTTCTGTGCTTCCCCACTCCACAAGTTCAGTGGGGCAGAGGGGCAGGAGGGGACAACCGCCCTCCTGCTGCCCACTTCTGCCCGCCCCATCGGGGCCTGAACTGGGCTATGGCACGATTGCCAGCTACTCCCAGCTCAGGAGCCTGTGCCTGCCAGCCCGGCCTTGGCCCCAGGGGCCAGCTGTTGGCCCAGGATCGACATTCCAGGCAGCTCAGCTGCTGAGTGGCTGTCCCGCTCACAGCAGAAACCAGAGCTCAGGCTGCGGTGACCTCCGCTCCGGGATTTAAAGCCAAGCCAGAGGCGCCACGGAGGCTGAAGTTCCAGGTGGGAGCCCCTGGTATGGTCTTTGGTCCCACCAAGTTGCAGGGCGGCAGGGACAGGTGGTTTGCACAACTGGGGAGATTTCCCGGGTCCTCCGTGTGCTCCGAGATGCTAAACAGGACCACGCCTGGCTCTGGCCGACCAGCTCAGGAAGGAGATCCAGGCCCTGAATGACTCTCTGGGGTCGGACAGGACTTGGGGTTTAGATGGAGAAACAGTCACAGCCAGCTGACAGTTGGCAGAATCAAGAGGAGAACCTGGGCCTGCTGCCCTGCAGAGCCAGGCCAGAACTTTCTCCTGAAGACCCCACATGGTCCCCTCTGCAGAATCCCGTAGTGTCTTCCAGAGCAGAGTCCGCCTGGTTATTTTATGTCTGTGGGTTTATTTGTGCTGCAAACTACAGCAAACCTTCCCTTTCTCATCAGGAAGGGGAGTGGGAAAAAAATCAAAACAAAACCCAGATTGTGGATTTGTCCGTGTACGTGCTGCCATCTGGTGGCGTGGTGGGGAAACACTTTTTTCCTATAACTCCCCACAGGCATTGATCCAAGGACTTCACATTCTCATTTAAGGCCCATTTCACAGATGAGGAAACTGAGGCAGGGTGGTTAAGTAACTTGCCCAAGGCCACACAACTACTGTGGCCAAGTACAGATCTGTGCTAGGGCTGGGTCTCAGGACCTAGGACATAAATGGGGGTTGGAAAACCCAAACCAGGGAAAAACTGAGGTCCCTGTCCTGATAGGGAAACTGAGGCCCAGGCTGGGCTCTGGGTCTGCCCTGCCACTAGAGTCTGCGGCTCAGCGCTCCCCTCCCCCTCTCCCACTCACCATCACGCCCTTGACCCAGCCAAAGCGCACGGGCTCCCCGGGGCCCTTGTCGCTGGTGGTGCCGGCCTCGTCCTCCACCAGCACGTCCGTCATCTCGTGGCTGGGCCGGCTGTCCAAGGCCAGGGCGTGCAGGTGGCTGCCTTCCTGCTGGGGGCCCAGAGCCCGCAGGTCAGGCGCCACGGTGCCACAGGTCAGCAGCCCCCAGCACAGCCCCGCTGGGTACAGAGCTGCTCAGGGGACGGTTCCGAAGCGCCACAATGGGCGGGCGGGGGGAGAAGCCACCAGGGCTGGGCGCTCTCCATGCTCCTGTCCACCGCACCTCCTCTCTGCTAGGGAGCAGTGGCCTTGGAGCGGAGCAGGCTGCACACAGCCCAAGGGGTGGCCTGGGCTGTTGTCACCCCAGAGAGGTCACACAGCTTGTCCAGGGCTGCACAGTGGGTGCCCGGCAGCCGGCCTCTGCCTAGGTGTGGTGGGCCCCCAGCTGGGCCCTGACAGCTCTTCTGGGGCCTTTCCTCCGGGCCCCTCACTCAGCAGCCCTGTGTGGAACCACGGGGCCACCTCGGGGCGGGGGAGGTTTGCTCTGGGGACAGGAGTCCTGTAGGCCGAGCAGGTCAAGCCAGAACTAGAATGATAAGCCCAGTTGCCAGACGGGAGGAGGACGCCACACGGGGACTGGCAGCCCAGCCCCAGCCCTCCACCCTCCGGCCCCACCTCCCACCTCACCACCTGTCTGAGCCTCCAGTGCCGGGAAGCCCACTCCTCCCCAGGCAGCCTGCCCCTCCTCGGGCTGGGCCACACGAACTGCGACATCCACCCAGAGCTTCCCGGCTCCCCTCTCTCCCACTATTTCTTTTGGGCCTCTCCGTTTTTGAGGAAGACACTTATCCATCCCCACGGCACAGGTGACAGAACTGAGGCTCAGAGATGTTAGGTAACTGGGTCAAGGTCACACAGCAGGGAAGTGGCTCATCTTCTGAGAGGTGGCCCTTACCTTGAGGAAGGAGTGCAGGTCGGCCAGCGTGGGCCGGACCTTCCGGGGCTCCCCGGGCAGGGCGCTGTTGGCGTAGTGCTCGTAGGCAGGGACCACGTCCATGGTGTTGTAGCCGAAGGTGCGCATGTGGAAGGTGCTGCCGGGGGTCGGGTGGCTGGCGTGGCTGCTGTCGCAGGCTGCGGGTGGCAGGGGCTCCTCGCCCCCCAGCAGCGTGCTGATGGTGAAGCGTCCCCGGCACAGGGCGGGCTCCCCGGGCGTCTCCGCGGTGGGCAGCTCTGCCATTGCGGCTCTGGGTCTCGAGGGAGGGGCCCAGGGTCGGCAGGGACTCACGGGGTGGCTTTATAGGCTGGGCCTGTGGCGGGGAGAAGGCGTGGAGGTCGGCTCCAACCGCCCTCAGCTGGCCAGCAGGGTCCCCAGACAAGGTGGGGGTGGAGAGCGTGCCCACTGCCGCCCTGCCACCGCTCGCCATCACACAGGGCCCCGCCCCAGACCAGCAGGACCGGGCCCCCAGAGACCCCGCTGAGTCCTGGAGCAGCCCTTTGGGGGCCACTGAGACCCTCAGCCAGGACCAAGGGAGAGCAAGCAGTCACCAGAGAGGACCCTGGGAGGGACCCTAGAGAGGGCCTGGGGCTCTGAGGAGCCACCCAGAAACCTCTCCTTGTGGGATGGGAGATTTAGTTTGATTTATTTCGTATTCTTGACTCATGGATGGAATAGTCGAGACGGACATGAGAGGGAGCCTCCCTGCTCCAATCGCCACCCGCCAAGTCTTGGCCGTCCTTCCAGAGGCGACTTGGCATCTAGAAGCCACCACTGCAGCAGCCCACGACCTGCAGCCACCCTGGACAGAGGCGCGCTGCGGCTCGGGGCTGGTCAGCGCCAGGCCACACAGAAGCCACACTCCCCCGGGTGCTGCCTGCGGGCACAGTGGCGGGGCCGAGCCTCCCACGCGCCCGCTCCTGAGCAGGGTGGTGCCTGCCGCCAGGCTGGGCCAGGCTGGGTCCAGCTTCGCCAGTGCCCTGAGGCCACACCTTGGATGCACATTAGCAACGGAAGCGAGCCCTGGTCACCAGGGACACCCGAGGCCGCCGCAGGGGGACCGCGTGGAATTTGAGCTGCAGGGGGTTGGAAGAGGAGGATGGGGTTTTAAGAGATGAGGTGGGTGGAGGCGGGGCGTGCCCCAGAACTGAAGGACCTGTCCCAGCTGCTGTAGGACCGTCAGCCCCCATTCGGTGCCCCCACGGCTACCTCCCCCACGAGGAGGGCCTCCAGTGACTGAGGGCTGTGGGGCCTGGCTCCCTGCCTGGTTCCTCCAGGACCCCGGCCCCCTCAGTCAGCTGAGGCGTGGCGTCTGCACCGCAGCCCCTTCTCCCTCTGCCCCCAGTACCGACCCCAGAGCCCTCCCTGGAGGGGGCCCTGAACATGACCTGCTGAAGGTGGGGGGCCTCGCCGCTCCCACGGATCCTTTTTCACCCCTCCAACAAGCCCCCAGTGACCATCCTCACGGGTGGAGGTGGGAGCCCGGGACATGGACGGGGCGCCATCCTGTGCTCCCGGTGCTGTGGGGTTAGCACAGGAGCTGGACGTGGACACAGTCCAGCACAGCAATGCGACAGGCCCTGGAGGAGGGTCAGGGTGGGGACAGCCAGGAAGGCTTCCTGGAGGAGGGGACCCTGACCTGAGGATGAGCTGATCCTACCAGAGACAGGAGTCAGAGGGAGGCCAGAGGTCCTGCCTGCTCTGTTACCTGAGCTCTGCCCACACTGAGGCTCCGTTCATCCTCTGGAGAAGACGAGGGACACGCTTTCCTTCCCTTCCTGGCCTTGCTCCCAGGGGACTCTGAGCCCACGACCTGCATGGACTGATTGGAACGTGGAGAGGCCCGGCTGGCTCTTCGTGCCGCCCTTGCTGTGCTGGGCCGGAGAGGCGCAGGACGGGCGTGGCTGGCTGTGGGGGAGGTGGACGTGCTGGGACCTTGTTGGAGTCACTGGGTCAGGGGGTCACTCTGCAGGATGAGGCTCCAGGAGGCCCACAACATCGCAGACCAGGGCACACACCTCGGGGCACTCTCTAGCAAGGGTTCATCCTGCTGGCCAGAAGGAAGCCCACAGGGCAGGGAGGGACCTGGCCTGCTTTGTTGGGTGACAATCCCCGCAACTAGACCAGCTCCATAAATGCTTGTTGGATAGACAAGGAGGTGACCCAGAGCCAAGGAGGAAAGAGCAGCTGCCCTGGACACCAGGGGCTGACAGAATCACCCCAAGGGGGTCATGCAAAGGCTCCGCGGGCTCCCCTGGCCCGGGATCCGGCCTCGAGTTGGCCGTTAAGAGGTGAGCGGAGGAAAACCAGACCTCCCTCCGTGACACTGTCAAGGTCATGAGCACTGTGCGCCTTTGGGCAAACTTCAGGTTCGCCACATGTTAATGTTTGTGAGGACTCTTCCCAGTTCTTCCTGACGCCCAGGCTCACGCACCCCTGCGTCCCTCGACTTCCACTCCCTCCCTCTCAGGACTGTGCACCCCGCCCCATGCCAGCAGCTGAAGGGCTAAAGGTGGAAAGCAAGGACTCCCGGCCAAGCACCCCAGACTCCTCCCTGGTCTGTGGGGGAGAGGACTGGTGGGCCCCTCGCCTGCGGAGTTGCTCTTTCCTCCCTGTGGTCCGCGGCGTTGGTGGGGAGCAGATCTTATCGCCCTGTGGCTCTTAAACTGCCAGTTGACTGGCAAAAATCACAGCTTCCCAGCATGCCCTTACACCATTCCCACACGCCTGCCCCTGGGCAGCTGTGGAAAATTCCTGATTAAGATCTCATGAAAGGATGTGGCCAGGGCTGGTTTCCAGCTGCCCTGGGGTAGGGGCAGAGGAAGAGACTATGAATTTTCTGGGTGACCTTGGGCAACACACTTCCTCCTCCCTTGGAAAAACCCTGGTGTGGAATCTCAGCCCTGCAGGGGAGCGTGAGCCGCTGGAGAAGTTCTCCTGCCCCCTACATCTCCCTGGGGTGGGATGGGGTTTAAGGAGAGACCCTCAAGGGGCTTACCAATAGAAAAGGCTAAAGAAACTGTCTGACACCTTGACCCAAACCATGGGGCCCCCCAAGGAAGGGGGTGCTTTTTTCTTTTTTTGATACCAGGGATTGAACCCACAGGCACTTAACCCCTGAGCCACATCCCCAGACCACATTTTATTTTTTATTTAGAGACAGGGTCTCACTAAGTCACTTAGAGCCTCGCTAAATTGCTGGGGCTGGCTTTGAACCTGGGATCCTCCTGCCTCTGGAGCCACTGGGATTACAGGCTCTGCCACTGTGCCCGGTTTAAGAAGGGGATTCTTGTGGTAGACCTTAACTGATATGGGACATGCTCACGGAGGCGCTCTTCTTGATGAAGAGGGGCTGGGGGCACAGTGCCAGGTCACACACAGCCATCCCTGCAGGGTTCCGCTTCCAGGAGACCCCACAGGCCAGGTGGGCCTGGAGCCCTCAGGGTCTTAGACTCCTCAAGTCCTGAGCACAGGCCTGGGGTCTGGCCTCGGGGAGCCAGTTCTGCGGGTTTCTGGGTGACACTGAGCACGTCACTTGGTCTGGGTGAGCTACTGCAGCAGCACACCAGAAGCGACACCTACACCCAGGGCCAGGCGTCTCCCACCCAGCATCCTTCCCCTGGCTGAGTGACGCAGGACCCCTCGCCTCCCGTGGCTCTCAGAAGAACAGGGCACCCAGGGACCCAAAGACTCAGTGGTCAGGGAACTCCCTAGACGTGACCAGCCTGGAGGCAGGACTGGGGTGAGCCCAGGACGAACTGCCGCAGCCTCACAACCTCTGGGCCTCCTGTCTCTGTGGCCACAAAAGCACCACAGCATTTATCGTGTGCCTTCTGTATACCAGATCCTGGCTCTTACTGCCTAGCCTGGCAGACAGACCAGCAAGATCATGCAGCTGGCCAGCAGAGAGGGGAGGCGTGAGGGGACACAGGGCAAGGACGAAGGAGGCTGGGCCAGGCCTGGTCCCGCGGGGAGAGGTGGTGGGACTGGAGTGCCCAGGGCCGTGGGGAGGAGGGAAGAAATGGCGGGACACGAGGCTGAAAGGGGTCTGGTTGTTTCTTCATTCTGCCACATTTATTGAGTGCCTACTGCATACCATGCCTCATACTAGGCGAAGAAGGCACCACAGGGAACGAGACAGACCTTGCCCGCTGGGAGCTCACAGTCTAGTGGGAGAGACAGACAATAAATAGACGCCCGTGACGACACATTTAGTGATGAGCGCTATTAAGAAGACAAAGCTTTTTCCTAGGAGGAGCATGGGCCTCTGAGGATGGAAACGAGAGCTGAGCTCCAACCGTGAGGAGGTGCCACCCAAGCATGGCGGGTGTCACAGGGCTTTGGACTGGGCCGTGGGCAGGAGTGTGTCTTGGACTTCAGGAAGAACAACGAGGCCCCTGTGACTGGAGCAGGGACCTGGGAGATGGGTTTCAGACTCAGAAGAGGGGACAGTGGCCTCATAGCCAGGGTGAGGAGGTTGGTGCTGTTGAGTGATGGCCGGATTTCTACTTTTCTGGTATGAAGCCACTGACCCAGGGAGGCCGGTCAGGGCCCACTGCAGGTGTGCAGTGGTGGGGGCCGGGCCATGGCTTTGGGGGACAGGTTGGCAAGGTCTGTTCTGAAGGCAGGGACAGACCAGCCCACAGATTCCCGTGGGGCAGGGGTTTGTGGGGGCAGAGAACAGGGAGAAAATGGTGATGCTGTTTCCAAGTAGGGAACCCTTGGCGGTCAGGCTAATGAGCTCAGCTCTTGCCCTGGGGCATGGGCCCTTGTGCTTCTGGAAGCTGGCGGGCAGCAGTGGTGTGGGAAATTGTGCAAGTCTGAAGAAACAGGGCCCTGAGGGCGGGCGGAGGCTACCGGGCAGGACCGGCTGGCCGCTCTGAGCCCTGGGCCTCCTCAGTTGCACTCGGACTTGGGAGCCCACCTGGAGACCCCGTGTGCCTAGTGGAGGGGCAAGGACAGGTGCTGGGGTTTTAAAGCCCCCGTGATTCTGAGGAGCAGCTGGCTGAGGTCCAGGGGGTGAGAGATGCACCGTGCACACAAGCACCCAGCCCACCCGTCCTGTGTCCTTGCATGCGACCAGGTCCCACGAGGCTCGCCTGGAGAGGATGGGTATGATGCAACCCTGGTGTCGTGAAATAGCCGGGTAAGAGGATGCGCTGCTCGTCGGCCTGATTCACAACACCAGCTGCAGCAACCATACCAGAACTCGGCTGCTTCCTCCTCGGGGCGTGGCTCCTCAGGTTTTGAGACAGTGACAAGACCTTGCAAAATCGTCCCCAACCAGTGGCTGCTCCAGGTCAGAGAGGCACCAGGGCCACTCTGGGAATGGGTGTCTGCCCACGAGGGGCTCACAGACTTGGTGACTACAGGGAAGAGGGACAGACACAAAGCCTGCGCGGTGAGGAGGAGCAGAGCAGCAATGGAGGCGCCAGGCGCGGGCGGCCTGGAAGCCAGAGCTGCCCCTCCCAGCACTGGGCGTCCCCCGAGCCTCGCAGAACACATGGCTATGTCTACAGCAGTGCTGGTCCTTCTACCTGGACAAGGTCACAGCAGCTGGACACTATGAAGCTATGGAGAGCTAAAGGAAGACATGCATCAGTTGAGACATTTTCATCATTACAGGAAGGACTTTTGGTTCCATTTTCTTCATCCATAGGCTTAAGGAAAAAAAATCCCTGTGTAGTCAATGTTCATCCAAAAAGTGATCACAGGTATCACTAATGTATGAGACACGATATGGCCATTTTGGAGGACAGGCAGCACAGGTACGGTCTCTGTCCTAGATGCTACACAGTTTGCCGGAGGAGGAAGGCCAACAGTAGCCAACCCCAGCTGTACAGAATGCTACACAGGCTCAGAGAAAGGGTGACTTCCTCCTGCTAGGGCAAGGGTGGGAGAAGATGTTTGAAATACACTTACAATGAAGCAAAATAGATGAGTGATTATTTAAGAGGGACAGAGCCCAGTGTTAACTTGAAGCTTCCTGGTGGCCAAGGCAAAAAGTGGAATCACAATCAGCAGTCACTATCTGAGAGTTATAGTCAATTTTTTTTCTCTCTCCCTCTTTTCATAAAACGAATCTCTACCAACCCTTTATACCTCTATTCAGGCTTAATCAGTATTTCCAACACAGGGGTGGTCAGAGCTCAGCCCCTGCTACATCAACACAAACCAAAATGGTGATTCGAATAAAAATTCAGTCCTGTGATAACAGATCTGAACTCATGTTACCGTACCCCGATGACTGGCAGTGTGCTTCCCAAGAGACCATGAAGTCGAATGCACTCCCACCCCACAGTCTTTCATTTAAAAATACACCTTCAGCTTTTCTGACCTTATGGGAAACTTTTTTTCTTGAACACAGTAGGGCAAACATGGTTCTTCTGCCCAATATTGAATCCCACAGGTGCATTTCTGGCCAGAACACTCCAATAGATTCTTTTAGAAAGTAGGAGCCTAGATCCTGTTTTTGCAGCAGGGCTCGGGGCCTAGAGTCTCAGAGCTGTTTTTAGAAGCTCAGAACCACCCTCTCCTGTCCCCCAGCTGGGCCTCACCCTGGACACACAGAGAGAGTAGGAAAACTAGGAAGTGGCCTGGCTCTGCACCGTCTGCTTTAGGGCCATGAGCTTCAGTTTCAGTGTTCGGCAAATGGAGAACACCCTACCCAGTCAATGGCTTTGTGATGACCAGAGTGGGTGACTTGTGAGAGAAGCATTTTGGAGGACATTAGAAGAGCTCTGCAAATACCAAAAAAAAAAAAAAAAAAAAAAAAAAAAGGGGGGGTGGGGAATGAGAGGTAGGAGAAACCCAGCTCCTCCCTGACTAGTTTGGCTGCTTTCTGGTGAACGGCAGCTGCTAAGATTTATTAAAAAAAAAAAAAAAAAAAAACAACAACAACCTTAAGCGGGACGTGGGCAAGAGCTGCTCAGGATCAGAAGGTGGAGACAGAGGGGCTGGCTCTGGCTCTCCGCAGTCACCAGAGCTCGGGCTTTGATAGAAGCGATAGGTTCAAGCAGAAAACGTCACCCCTTTACCAAGATACTTGAAGCTGCTCACCTCCTCAAGGTCCCGAGGATCACCGCCTGTGGTCACCCAGCACTCAGGAAGTTGCTTGTGCTTGAGCTGCATTTGTGCTACAGTAGGGGAGGGAGAGGGGTCTCTGCTCCTGACTGGGGCCACAGGGGACCTTGGAGCTCTGGCTGGGGGCAGGTCCTGCAGGCAGCACATGAGCCACTGGCAGCAAGTTTGAGAAGGTGCATGTGGAGCAGAAGTAGGGCTCTTACCCAGGAGCTCCCAGCTCACAGAGCACTGTGCTCTGGGACAGGGCTCGGGACAAGCCCCTATCAAGGCGCGTGCCTGCCAGTATGGACACAGGAGGCTGGGGGCAGGCAGACTCCAGGAGGGCCCATCTGTGATTCAGGTGCAGGGACTCATCCCAAGTCATCAGGGGTTCCTTTGTTGTGGTTTCTTGAAAACACGACCTTGACTCCCACAGGCACAATGACACTCTACAGCTCATGAGCAATCTTGTTGGGTGGGGGACACGGCTTTGCAAGCAGGCCTACTTCAGCACTCCCTACTTTCAATGTCAACAAGGGCTCCTGACTCTGGAGGGCATGAGAATCTCCTGTGGGTGAAAAACAGCCATCAGCACCCAGCCCTGCACCAGGCTGATGATGGCAGAAACTCTGGAGGTAGGGGCATGGAAATCAGGAGTTTTAAGAACTCCCTAAGTGACTCTAAGATGTCACCTGGTTTGATAACCGCAGAGCTAGAGCTATAAGCCAAAGGAAAGGTGGTGTGTTGGCCATAGCTGTTCCTCTGGATAAAGGAAATGCTGATTATTTTCTTTTTTCCTTTTGCAGTGCTGGGGATTGAACCCAGGGCTTCACACATATTAGGCAAGTGCTTTATCACTGAGCTATATTCTCTTCTCAGGAATGGTGATTTAATTAAAAATAAAGAAAGAATTTGGCCAGGCACAGTGGTGCACAGTGGTGCACATCCCAGCATCTTGAGAGGCTGAGGCAGGAGGATCCCAAGTTCAAGACCAGCCTCAGCAACTTAGTGAGGCCCTAAGCAACTTAGCAAGAACACTCCAAAATAAAAATAAAAGAAAGGGCTGGGCATGTGGCTCAGTGGTTAAGTGCTTCTGGGTTCATCCTCCTTGCCCCCCAAAATCTTTCATTTTGAATCAGGTGCAGTGGCATACACCTGTAATCCCAGCAGCTCAGGAGGCTGAAGCAGGAGGATCGGGAGTTCAAAGCCAGCCTCAGCAACAGTGAGGTGCTAAGCAACTCATTGAGATCCTCTCTAAATAAAATACAAAAAAGGGCTGGGATGTGGCTCAGTGGTTGAGTGCCATTGAGTTCAATCCCAGGCAGCGGCACACCCCCCCACACACACAAAAAAAAAACTTTTCATGTTGTAAAGGCTTTAAAGAGCTTTCTTCTCCTTCTTATGTATGCATGAGCACATCAGCTGGCCACCAGCCTTTGTGCTGGATTCACTGCCCAGGGCAACAGGCAGCCTTGTGACTGCTGGTTTCCACAGACACCCTGACCCATCTTTCTCCTCAAGGGCCACATGCACGCAGGTGCCCTTGACCTGCATACACTCACCTTGAGCAAGGCAGATCCTTGTGGTCCGCCTTCCAGGATGGGTTGAGCACGAGACCTGCGACCATTGCAGGCCCTCAACTCACCTGAATCCTGCTGTTTGTCCTGCTTCAAGGTCGGAGGAGAGGTTGACAGCCATGTTAGGCTAGGGCATAAGAAGCAGGCCAGCTGGGGCCAGCCAACAGGGGACCTGGGGCGCACTGCACCCTGGCTGGTGGGATGACTGCACCCACACCATGCCCTCCCGTGTCTGTAGGGCTGAGTCTTCATCACCTCAACCCCAGCCTCTGGGAATCCTGCCATCGATATTCCTCTTCATGTGTCCCTTTCTTGTGACATTCCTTCATGTCACTGTACTGTGTCTGCGTGTACGTGCTTATCTCTTCCCCTTCTACACTGTGAGCTTCAGAAAGCAGGGACTTCACCTCAGTCTCAGAAATCCCCCCGTGTCTCACCCCAAGGCCCCTGGGGCTGCTGCGTGGGTCAGTGAGCGAGCCCTCCAGGTAGCCAGGGCTGAGGTCCATTTGATAGGAAGAGGCCTTACTGTGCTCACCCCGTAAAATGGAAGTTCCCCGAGGGCAGGGCTCTCAGTTCAGCGCACCACTGTGCCCCAGGTTCTGGAACAATGTGTGGTGCAGGGCGGGCCTTCAGACACTCTCCACTTAGCAGCCACTGAATAAACAAGAAGCACAAGTTGAATTTGACACATCAATGTCACCCAAGAGCAAAATTTTGGTTTACCTGCTTTGACATAATCTTATCTCCTCACAAAAAAAGCCACCTCTGAGATAGGGGCAATTGGTCCCAACTGCAGAAGCCAAATGGCAGAGGACACACTTATGGCCTTAGAGACCATCTACATGAAGCAGGGAGCAGGATGGCCAAAATTAACTTTTGCTTATTGAGGTCCGCTGCGTGAAGATGCCAGGCGATTGGAACAAAGCACCTTGACCTTCCCTGTCGCCCGAGGGAATGGAGTCAAGTGTTCCTGCTTTCCCAGGGACAAGCTGGTTCAGAGTGATTAAATGACTTGCCCTCACCAGCACCTAAATTACAAGGGCTGAGGAAGAGATTTTAACCAACTTCCAGTCCATGTCTTCTCAGGATACAGAGGCTGTGGAGCCCGTGGGGCTGCTGCCTGGCTGGGCCTACCCGTTCCGTCTGGGCCATGAGCTGCAGCCCAGGGATCCTCACCCCGCTCTGTCCCAGCACTGCTGAGCTCCTCACTTTCAGAGGTTAGTTTTCAAAGCCTCTAAACTCCTGGGCAGTTTGTGCTTTCTGATGTTAATGACCGCTGCTGCCACCAGAGGGCCACATCTCAAGCATTTGCTTTTGAGGAAACCAAGTGCCCTCTTTAGTTTGACTTAAATTTTCCTAAAAAATGCCAGCCAGCTGATCTGTCAAGCTGGTCAGCACGAAAGCTCACACCAGAGCCCTGTCCCGATGGGAGGGCCGGCAGGTGTGAGGGTGATGCCACCAGGCTGGCGCTGTCTGGGAAGGAGGCATTTGGGGCAACTGAGAAAAGACTTCCAGTCAGCCTCCCGCAGAAACGCCATTCCCTGCACCAGCCCTGCCAGCACGCGCTCTCTGGGGCTCGGGGCCCAACTTCCTGTCCTCATCTGTCTTCATATTTCTCTGCAGTGGTTCACTTCCTGGGCCTTCTGCAAAATCCTGGCCATTTCCAGAGAAGAACAGAGGGGCCACTCGTGTTGGGGTGACCAGTGGCCCTCTGTCTTCCCTTGCCCCTTGGGTGGCACTTCCACACTGTGTGACCCAAACACAAGCTCAGCCCACTGAAGAGCCTGCAGCAGTAAGACCCTGGATGAACACGCGCCCTCACCCCAGAAGCCCCTCTTCGTCTGCCTGCCCACTCCATGTTGTCCCCTTGACAGCCGCGCCTTGCCAGCCCAGCTCCAGGAGGTGCTGCAGAGCCCCCTCCTTAACCCCGGGGCGGCAGGAGGAACACTTATCTGACTCCCAGATGACTCATCAGGAAACGGCTTCCCAGAGATCCCAGAGGCCCCACGCAAGCTGAGGGCCACCATGCAAAAAGCAATGTGCTGAAAATTCTGTGCAGTCCCTTCAGGGAGAGCACACAGGCCACTGGGCAGCTGAAGCTGTGTCCATTCAGGACTTCTCGTCAGGGTTTCCCCAGGCAGAGAGAACACCCCACTTCCCCAGCCATTTGCGTATTCCCAAGCAGAATCCCATGCCCCAGATCCTAAAAATATCCTTCCTGGCCAAAAACATGGGCAGATACTGTCCAAGAGAACAGGAGACACCTGTCCCATGGTCAGGCCCAAGCCTCTCTCACCATCCAACTAAACAGGGCACCCCCACTCCCGCCTCACCTCCCCCAAGGCCAATAAGCTGCTCTTAACCCCCATTCAAAATACTTTCCACTGAGGGTCCAAAATAAAGGGTTACAGATTCAAACTGCTCCCAGCCCCAGAATGCATGCTGGGTTCAACACCTTCCCACAACAGCTCCAGTCAGAACCCCACCTCCCCTAGACAGGGGCTGAATTCTGAGGCTGGTAGGGGACAGTAAGACTCTGGGGCTGGACGCAGTCCTACACTCACACAGGCCTTGGGACTTTGCAGACCCAGGGCCCAGGCAGGCCTTGGGAGCCTCCCCCACGTGGAGGGGAGGAGGCTGGCTCATTTGCCCCCAGAGGCTGGGAAGGGGCACTTCCACTACCTTCCAGGGAGCCCCCAGGCTGTGCCCCAGCTAAGGAAATTTCCCTGAGAGAGCTTTCTGCTCCACTGAAGGACTGAACAGAGGGAGAACATGGCACTTTGGGAGATCATTCCAGAAATTTACTGGCTACAGCCAGAGGTGGTGGTGAACCATCCTAAACAAAGTAAATACAGAAGTTACCACACAGAAGGAACACACAGAACACATAGACTCTTCCACCCTATCCTCTCTTCCCAAAGATACCACATAGAGTGACAATGTCAGAAAAGCAAAGACGAAAGAAAGGAAAATAATCAGTCAGTTGAATAAAGCAGTGAATTCTCCCCACTGCCTTTCTAACAGAGGAACTGACCAAGTAAGAAAAAGCTGTACTTTGCCCCTCCTCCCGCTGGACAGCAGCTGAGGTTAGCCGGGCCCACAGTTATCTCCTCCAGCCCGCCTGCCTGGCTCTCCAAAATGCCTTGCCCTTGTCAAGAGCCTTCATATCTCACTGTGGTTTCTGCTGCCCACAGAAGCGCAAACAGTGCAGCAAATCAGGGTAATCCAATTTAGCTGGAGAGCTCCTCGTAGCCTGAGCCAGGCCCCAAACCTCCAGGCTGCGAGTGCCAGCAAGGCAAAGCCAGAGAGGATCAGGCAAGAGCGCAACAGAGATGATGAGAGCTTCCCCGCTTGTCATTTATCTGGAACTCCCCATTTCCTGTGTGTCCTTACTTGCTCAATCTGGCCTGGCTGAAGGGACCTCACCTGCAGGTCATGCAACCCTGGATACCACCTGAGAGCCTGGCTAGGCAGGTCTGCAAGGGTCATCAGAGGGGCTGCAGCACATCTGTTTTTAGGCTAGATGCCCCCTCTAGGATCACAGGCTTTTTACTTCTTCCTACTCAAATAGAAGCCAATGTTTGGGGTGAACTTTTTCACCCTCCCCAAGAAACACCTGTGTGAGGATAAAGGCGGCTGGAGTTCAGCACGTACCAGCACAATGCCAGGTTTCTGCCAGCACCCCCTCTCATTTTGGGTAAAGATCTGGCCTTGGGCTGGGGCTGGGGCTCAGTGGTAGAGCACTTGCCTAGCATGTGTAAGGCACTGGGTTACCTGATCTTCAGCACCACATAAAAATAAATAAATAGCCGGGTGCAGTGGTGCACACCTGTAATCCCAGCAGCTTGGGAGGCTGAGGCAGGAGGATCGTGATTTCAAAGCTAGCCCCAGCAACTTAGCGAGGTACTTAGCAACTCAGTGAGACCCTGTCTCTAAACAAAATATAGAAAAGGGCTGGGGATGTGGCTCAGTGGTTTAGCACCCCTGGGTTCAATCTTTAGTACCAATAAATAAATAAGACAGCTAGCTAGATATTGTGTCCATCTACAACTAAAAAAATATTTTACAAAACCCCCTGGCCTTTATTGCTGTTAACAGTGAGTCAGATTTCCCACCTCTGCTTCACGTCGTCCCTCTGCTTGTGCAGCTCTGTAAGTCGCACAGGATCTGTGATCTCTGTGATCTGTGATCAGCACAGGCTGATCTCTGAAGGATCAGCCCTGCCTCCACCCAACAGTGTGAAGCGTTCCTTTCCTCCACCTTCTCTCAGACTGAATCCTGCTAAGGACCTGAAGCTGAAAGAATCTGGATCCAGGCCCTTGGAGCTGGTCTGGAGGACAGGAGCTGGGAGAGGCCAAGGCAGAGCATCTGCTCAAACATCTGCAGAGCAATCCATGGTGGGACAGGCACACTTGGGGGCATATTTCAAAAACTGAAGTTAGGACAAAAATTTTCCTCCTTCTCAGATTAGTACTTGGAATCACAAGTATCACCACTCAGGTGATCCTGGCAAAAAGGTGACCGGAAGAGAGGACCTGCTTTCTCAGATGCATGAACAACCCTGGGGTGGGGACAGGGCTCGAATGACCTTGGACATCCAGCTCCAGCTACTCGGCATGGTCCAGACCTGTGGAGCTCTGCAGCTGTCTGCAGAACTCTAGCTGATTCATCAACCCTGTGGCCCCTGAGCCAGCCGCACCTGCACATCTAACAAGGCAAGAGGGGACGCAGATCTCTTGGGATTTCTTTGGGAACATTCCAGCAACTAGATATAAACATTTTCAGTTAGAAACAAGTGGCAGAAAGATTCATCTCCCGCTGCCCCTGCCTGGGGGTGCAAGGGATACCAATACATACCATGAGACTGTCAGAAACGGGCTGGAAGCAGGGTGACTTCTGAATTCAGACTGAAAGAATTAAGAATGGACCCTGAAAACACTCTCGTTTTCCTGTCTTATAAGTTGATGACTTCTTCCTGATATTTCTGAAATGCAGATGCAAAAGCTCTATTTTACTAATGTAAAAATGCCCTTTCCCACCAGGAATTTTACAGGTAAAATTTTACAGGTAAAATTCCTGTAATTCCACCCAAGGTGCTGGACACAGTCCTCAGCCCACGGTGGTGGCTGACTGAGGCTCAGCGAGAGTCCACAGTCGGAGCAGGGACCAGCAACCCTTTGGCAGGCCGGGGGCAGCACGATGGTCTGGGGTTTTGTTCTCTAGCTCTGCTCTTCGGCATGCTCCAGGCCCGTGCTGAGTGGCAGGATGGAGATGCAGCACGTGCCGCGAGACACCTGAGAGCTAGGCGACCATTCTGATGCCAAACCCAGACACGAGGATGGTGAAGCGCCCATCTAGAGCAGTGGGATGCGGGAGCATCTGTACAGACTGTTAAATTTAAGGGTTCAGGCCAGGAGCATTCACTCAAGTAGAGCAGGTGAGGTGCAGATCCACAGACAGAATAGTCGTCCATTTTGCTCTATTTTTAATCAGCAACTGCTGGACACTGTGGAAGGGCTTGTTATTTGTGGCTTATGGTAACTAAACCCTAGGACTTAACTTGATGCATCACAAGAATAATACCAGAGGCAGGAACTGGGTCTGCACTCTGAACCCAGGGTAACTGGGCACTTCCCATTCTTGATGAGCCTTCCAGCTCACAAGTGGTAAAGCCAAAGAACTGGTCTAATCGAGCTCACCAGTTCCACTTTCCCTCTGAAGCTGGTGGCAACCTTCTTTTTTAACAAATCAAAGGAACATTCAGAATTGGTAAAATCAGTACTTCCCTTTCCTTTGTGCGTTTCAGTGAGTTAATTATGTGCCACTCTGAGATAGGCCCTACCCCCATCAGACTCCAAGTGCCCCTGATTCTGATAGAAATATTGGAATCTCATCCCTACAAGACAAGAATCCCTATGCCATTTTCTGTTAGTTTCTCTGGGACAGTGAAATCATGGACCAACACACAGGAAAGGGATTTAGTTCTTAGAACGGGGGAAGGATGTCTTTTGAAGCTAAGAGCCTATCGCAGGTCAGGACTTTTTGGGCCCTAGTTGCACAAGGAGACCTGCTGATGCTGTGGCCTTGCAAACTCAACCTGCTTCTCCTCAGCTCTGCACAGATCCATGTGGCTGCAGAATCAACCTGCAGGACAAGTGCTGAGTTTGGCTTTGGGAGGCCTGGTCCTTCTGGTTTGAATCCAGTAATCTTACTCCTCCTACAAACATCTCCTCTGAGCAAGTTTCTCAACCGCCAGCTCCCAGGAGCTGCTTTTATCTCCCTTCTGGTTTTAGGTCTCATCTATGGGTCAAAGGTACTCATCTCCTCTCTGCGGGGCTGGTGTACAGTTCTCCTGTTTGGAGGCAGCAGAACTGCACCATGCGGGGAAAGACAAGTCCACGCTCAACTCTCACGGGGTGATGGACAGGGAAGAGGTCAGTCATGGAGCGTGTACACTCTGAAACCACGTGAGCCTTCTTGCATCTATTGCATCACTAGATTTCCATCTGTAAGGAAGATCCAATATTAAAAAGTAAAATCCTGAGTTACACTCCATGAAAAATCCACACACTCTTTAAAGCACTGTGAAAACAAATAATTTGATTTGTTTAAGTCAGTGCATATAAGCACAGCACAACTTACTAAATCAGGTTCCTTGCAGGGCTCATCTTCCCAGACTTTCTAATAAAGTTCAACTGAAGGTGGTACCCAAAGTGACAAGATGGAACTAAAGAGGGCAAAACAGCCTTACTGGCCCTTGGGCTACTCCCTTGAAGGAATATGGAATGCAACAGCTGAGCAGCAGATGGCCCTATTATCTACAGATCAGCTTTCCCAAAAGGCAAGGCAACAATCATATTAGCAACTGGAGGATGGTGAGGGTGACCACATCCTGTGACAAAAGCACCTCTGGAGAGACCCTCTGGGATCTCAGTGTCTTCCTGGGAGGGTGTCCACCCCGGGACTATACTTTCACACAGTTTGATCCAGGGCTTTGGGATTTGGTGGTGGGGAAAAAAGCGAATGACAGATGATAACCACTGCTCAGGGACCAAACACCCACATTAAGAATGTCACCCATGAGCGTGCCTGGCCAGTCATCTGCCTAAGTAAGGAAGGGGGGGGTCTTCCAAGCAGAGGAACTGACCACAGAGGGGGAAAGGGGGCTTGAAAATCCCTTATCAGAGGGGCGTGCAGAAGGTGGATCAGTCACCTCTCAGTGAAACGGCTTCAGAGGTGAAGTGAAAAGGCTTGCCCCTTCCTCAAGGTCACACCTGTGAACATTCTGTTATGGTTTTTTCCAGGCCTGAGCTTTTATCTCTAGTGGGATTTCAACAGAATAGCAAACTAATTAATCCCATAATCAGAGCAGACAGTTTGAGGGATGGTCTCATGCCACCAGGACTGAGGCACACCCAGGAAGAGGGAGGACAGACACTGCTTGGTTCTTCACACACAGACCTTAGGTCATCTAAGCCTGAGGTTGGCTCTCACACTGAACAGAGATGTGAAGATGAACTGCAACTCCACTACATGGAATATTATATCTAAATAAAGCAACTCCTGAAGGCTTTGTTTCCTTGCTCATTTTGGGAAAAATATTTTAATCATTTAAGATCAATTTATAGACACCTAAATAGCCTCTCATTCTCTGGCCCAGGAACTAGTGACAACATTTTCCTCCATTAGACAAATAAAAATTCAAACAAAATTTCAAAGGAAAAAAAAAAACCCAATGAAAATAAAAAGAATGTTGAAAAAAAATACAAATCAAAGAAATTTATTGGTGTTGACAAAAATACATGATACAAAAAACAAAACAAAACAACACAACAGAAACAAACCAGAAGCCCCGCCCACTGGACTGTGCGCCTAATGTACCAGCAGCATCCAATCCCAGGAGCCCCGAAGCATGGCACTTAATTCATGAGGACCTCCATCTGCACCAGCCTTGCATTGGTGTCCCCGGACGTCCGGTAGGGTATCATTCCAGCAAAGGTAATCAGGGCTCGGGCTTGACTTCGGAGTTGCTGAGAGAGAGGGAGCAAAAGTAGGAAGCTGGTCAACTCTCAGGTCAAGATACTGAAGTGAGAACCACCTCCACATTCTTCCGTTCTCTACCCTGTGGTACCAGGATGGAGCCTAGTGGGCAGAGGACAGTTTCACCCACTACTGTCAGACTCCTTTGGTGTGGTGCAGGGTTAGCAAAGCTTGCCCACTGGGGCCCTGGTTCCGTGGGGCATCACAGGCCTTCTGTGAAGCACAAGGCTGATGGGTCTGTCAGGAAAGCCACCTGCCCCACCACATGTGACTACTTCTGACACAGCCCTGAGCTTCAGAACTGCCCGCTCACGTTTTCTGAGCCTCTCTGTCTCCTGGAGGGGTTCTGTCCATCTGCCTCTACGAGGATTGAGCTTCTGAGGCCCCCATGAGGCACCTGCAATACCAGAGGCGAGGGCTGTGACTGAGTGCAGCCCCAACTCCCCTCCTTCTTCCCTTTTCCTTCCTTCTGTTCCGTCCCTTTCTCCCTCCTGACGTGCTTAGCCCTCCATTCCCAGGCAACAATATTAATGAACTCCTGGACTATTCTAGGAGGTAAAAAGAGGCCCCTACAAATTTAAACTCAGGTGTTTCCAAAACAGAAAAAAAGTCAATTTCACTCTGCTTCCCAAGTGATAAATTATTGAATACAGAGTAAAGAAACTCAGGAGAACAGCTTCAGGTGATTGCTGCCAAACCAAGATGTAGGGCCCCAGCTACCCCATGCCGTGGTGTGCTGGATGCTTGTCAGTAAGAAATGAACTGTGTCTGGGCTAGACAGGGAGGGTCTACAAACACCTTTCTGGATCAATAACACTTAAGAAAAATGAAAGTCACTTCCTAGATTTACTTAAGGACCATTACAGAAAACCGAAAGGCAAACACTTTTTATCTAATATGCGAAACAAACTGGCAATTTTATGTTCTTATTAATGTGATGAGAACACTCAATGAATTTCCTTTAAAAGTCAAGTCTGAAAAGTGTATGGGCTTTGTGCCTGATTTGGTCCCTTTAAACGAGCTCTAGTGGGGTGTTCAGGCAAGAGGACCATCACTTTAAACCAGGAAACCACTTGGGCTGGCAGCTTTGATATATAAGCGTCTCCTCAATCCTACTCACCCTGCTCTTTCAGAAAGGAAAAAGGAGAATGGTGGGCAGGAGGAAAACAGGAGAATGGTTCTGCTCATTGTGTATGAAAACCAAGCGCCTAAAAAGAGAGCCTGAACCCCACACAGAAGGTGCTGCTGTGACAGCTCCCTTCAGAGAGACATGGCTGCCAGGCCACCAGCTCCTATCTGTACGCAGGTCCTCCCTGACCTGTGAGCAGCTCAGAGCACCAGGAAGTGCCCACCATTTCAATACTCGTATCCACAGACATCCCTGCACTGGGTTCCTTCACCATAAACACAGATTCCTGCCGAGGAGCGCACACGGTGAGCCCACCAACAGGACACCCAGGAACAGGCTCTCATCTGCCCAAGGGCAGGGGGCAGACCCAGGAACAGGCTCTCATCTGCCCAAGGGCAGGGGGCAGACCTGTGATGCCTCTGTATTCTCACGGACCAGCAGCCGACCGCTCAGTGGATCATCTCTGAGCAGTTACCCACATTCCTAAATTTCTACCAGCATCACCAACAGAAGTTCTGTCAAGGACAGTGCCTGGGAGGGTTGTAGTGGACAGAGCCACAGACATCCCTGGAGGCAGAAGGCAGGTTTGGCAGTTTCTTACTGTCCAAATCAGGTTTGGCTGTTCAACACTGTCCTGAGAGAATCATCAAATGTTAAGTGGAAAAGTTATAGGAAAGAGAATTTTTAAAAAACCCAATTGACTTCATGGCTTAACTGCATCAATCACCTCTGTTTTTTTGTCAAACCAGTTGGACAACAGATGCTGTGTGAGTCTCAGTGCTCTATCTACCTGGGCTCACTGGAGGTCCTGCAGGTGACAAAAAGGGTACAGGTCAGACAGACCCAGTTTCCAGACCTGGCCCTTGCTCCTACCTAGTACCTGCGGGGCCCACAGGGCAAGCAAGCTGCTTCTCCACTCCAGGCCTGTTTCCTGATCTAAGATGGGGTGATAATGCTGCCCTAGTCACCTCTCTCAGGTCACTGTCAGGCTCAGAAGAGAAGCAAGGGTTTGCATTAAATTAATGTGTTGATAAAAAAAATAAAGTATGGTTTTGATGAAAATGCTTACCAACGAGCTGAGACTTACAAAATGACCTTATAACTAAAAATGAGCAGAAAGTCCTGTAGAACCAACTATAAATTAGCATTCTGTTTGATTTTTTTCCAAAGGTGATATTTATAGACCTAGCACTTTTTTTTTTTTTTTTTTTTTTTTTTTAAAAAAAGCTTGAAAAGAGCAATCCTCCTGACCCGAGATCTACCCAGAAGCCAGGTTGTAAGGGAAAAACACAGATTAAGGTCAGATGGTCTCCTAAGAGTGCAATGGATTTCCAAACCAGAAAAGTGGCTCTCAGCAACATTTCTCACGAACGCTGGGATCTTACAGAGTCACGGTCCTCGATGACTCGCTGGGGCCTGGATGCAGAGGATGGACTGGTCCCCTTAAGCCTCTTAAACTGTGTGAACAAGATGTTCATGGTGGCAAGAAGAACTTCTGAGAGGTTGTGCCTGATCTATGCAGAGAGAAACACATGGAGTAAGGAAAAAGAACCAGCAGTGAGTGGAGGGAGGTGTCTGTACTGCCTGTCACGCCACATCCCACAGCTGCTGGCAAAGAGCTGCAATCACCAAAAAGCTGCTGATGGTACCGGAGTGTCAAGTGTGACAGCAATCCCCGAGCAATGCTACTCAGAAGGTCAGGTGGTCACTCTTCCTGCTCCCCTCATGGTGATCCTTTGGCAGGGGTATTAAGCCTAAAGCATGCGGACAACGTGTGGCCAGGATGCAGGCTTGGACTGGCAGCTGGATTTGCACATCTGCAGGTCAGGATGCACACACCAGTCCTCCCCAGTGCCCACCACCCTGCTTTAGACTCACTCAGCTGCCTCCACTGCACACGCACAGCCTCCTAGAGCCCTCGGGGCCATCTACGAGGCAGGCCCTAGTGCACTAGCTTAGCCCATACTGCAGCGAACGACGCGTCTAGGAAAAGGCAAAATAACAGAAACGAGGCCGAGGCTAGAATCCACAGCAGGTGGAAGGGGCCACTGGCAAGGAGTAGACCTTCTAATTCTGTGCCATAGTAGCCTTGCCCTCCTATGCAGCCGCTGGCCTTCCTTCTCTAAAATAGAAACTTTTTTTTTTTTTTTTTAACTTTAAGAGGCAATTTGCTTTAGGAGAAACCATTTTAAAGCAAAACCTCACCAGTGACATCCTAGAACCAGGTGGTTCTGAAGTCTAACTCTCTGTGCTTGAGAGCAAAGCCTTACCTGGGCTGCACACAGGAATGACCAGGGGGATCCAGACCACCTCCCCCACCAGGGAAAGCGGCATCTCAGGCAGTGGGCCTACACAGGAACGTTTACTAAAGCTCGCCTAGTGATTCCAGTGTGCAGCCCAACAAGCACCCCCGGGTCAAACAGTGGCAATGTGCTTGAAATCCTGCAGAGAGACAGTGGCGCCGGGGCTCCAGGGTGATAACCTACTCCACACTGCTCATGCATTTGCTTTTCTGGACAAAATATTTCTGGGATGGGAAGAATGGCAGCGAATCATGACATGTTTCATGTATCCAATGGAAACACTTCAAGATCAGAGTTAAGCATTAGAGCCCCTCTGGTATAAGTGGACCATAAAACAATGAAACCAGACCTCAGAGGATCAACCAGAAACCTGTTTCTCCCAAGAACATGCTCCATATACGCACAGGAAAACTAGGGTATCTGAAACTGAACCATGCTGGAAGGTTATGTAACTAGGGCTCTTAGTTATTAGCTACATGTTAAAAAAGCTTCCAGTGGAAGTGAGGAAAACAGAATCCCATAACTCAGAAAAGGACTTACTTCATCACTGAAATTTCTGAAGGCAGCTACTCTCTCTTCCACGCTTTCCTGATTCAGGGGCACCAGCTTCAAACGATCAATTATCTGTTTAAAACAAACAACCACCAGCCTCATATGAGACAGCATCACAGTCACTTTATCTTCCTAAATTTAACCGTCAGCATATACCATGTTCAAAGGGCTTTTTCACAGAAGACGCTACTCCCCGTGGTACACACAAAAGCTTTGATTCTAACTTGCTGACTAACTTGATTCTTACCCTTACTTTCTGACACAATTTTAAAATTCAGGGATTTACTTTGAGAAACCTCTTTTCAGATTAAAGGAAGATAGAAAAAAGAAGAAAACAACAACAAACAAGCAACACAGAAATCCCCTTTAACTCCCAGGATCACACTTGTCACTCTTCATTTCACAGGCACACTGGTGACATTTTCTTTGTTTTAAATGAATTCCAGGAAGCATTTTGAATTTTCAAGGGCATACAAACACCCGCCCTGAAACTTACATCAAAGGCTCTGTCAATGTGACCGTTGTGATACTCATCAAAAAAGGTGATCAAGTCCAATAAAAGGTAGAATGTGGAGTCCACAAATTTATTTGCACTTATTCCCTGAGTCCTGTATCTGAAAGACAAAAGGGGTTTGATTTTTGTGTACTATATATTGGTGGAACAGCATTTCAAATGCTCTGGAATCTCTTGAACTCTGTGAGTGAGGGGGACTCAGGAGAGGGAAACAGTGTGTGTGTGTGTGTGTGTGGGGGGGCAAACACTGATAGGAGGGGTTTGGTATGAAACCACCTATTCTGCATGAAGCCAAACAGCCTCAACCACCATCCTGGCATCTGGATCTCTAGCGAGGGAGGGAAGTACTGATGGGCAGCAAGCCCAGCAGCCCCTTGGCTAGGCTAGGGTTTATTTGCTAAGTGGAAGTATCTCATTTGCCAAAGAATGTTCTTTTGTGTTACCCCAGGAAAGCATCCCAAATCCATTATTCTCTGTAAAAGGCACAAAAAGTAACATCTTTTGTCTCAGCTGGGAGTTAACCAGCTGAACTCTGATAACTCAGTGAACTGAAGGGGGGATTCTACAACACTGGCCACAAGAATCCGCCTCTATCCATCTTAGCTGGGTTCCTGAATGCATTTGAAATGAGCATACAATGAGCATAGTGCCTGGCTTTGAACCTAGTATGCAGGAGTACATGCTGACACACCCTCCCCTGTGGCAAAAAGCCAAGTCTGACAACACCAAGTGTTAGGATATGAACCTGCTAGTGGCAGGGGAGTCAGCAGAGCACCCTGAAAGCTGTTTAGTGTGGCAACCTAGTAGAGCCGACATGCAATGGGCAGGCACAAATGGCTTGACATGGGCCTCAGCCCCTCAGAGCCAGCTCTGGCCTTACCGCTCAGCGATGGAGAGCGCCATGTTCTTCAGCCGCTCCTTGTTGGACTGGGGGGCACTGATCTGAGGAACGACAGGGCTCAGCAGTTTGTTCATCAGCTCCAGAACCTTGTCGGCATTCTGTCCAAGATTTTAAAATTAAGGAAATAATCAATTACAAAGAAAAATAAAATAATCAAGACAAAAAGGGAACTTCCTGGGGTGATGGTTCTGTCTTGATGCGGGCAGCAGCTGCACAGATACCAGCTGTGTACTTAACAGACGTATGCTCTTCTATATCACAGTTACCCTCAAGCTAGACATTTTTTAAATTAATAAAACATGGATCAGAACCTTCTTCTTTGCCTACTCTTCTCTGATAACAGGAGAGAATGTGATGCTTCATAGGTCATCTCAATTCTCATCAGTCACGTGTTACACAGGGGACCATTCCAGCTCTCTCAAAAGGCCCTCGCTGTGCCACTGTCCTCTGGCACACACTGTGCACCAGCATGTCTGGGCTGCCGGAAGGCGAGCGCGATGGCATGTCTGCCAGCAGCTTCACCTACAAATGTGACGGCTGCTTCTGCTGCTGCCACGTGAGATGACAGCGCAGTGCCTGCAGGATGCCTCTCAGCACGTAGCTCTTGTTGGGCCAGAAATCTCTTATGGGCAGAAGTGACCGTGTAAGCTGGGAATTTCGCCTTGCCTGGAATTTCTCCTGCCTTAATGGTGGAGAAAACGCTTCAGCTGGGGAGTACTACCACAGAGATGCTGAAATGCTGGTGCATTTAATGCCAAAAGGCCAGCACGCCTATCAAGTACAGGAGAAGGGAAAAGGCACATTTTACCTTGGCAAGGTCATAAAGCTTTGCTGCTTCTTCAAACAGTCCTTTATTTTCTGCGACGGAAGCAACTTTGTTGATAATAGGCTTTGTGTCGCTAGTAAACTTATCTATGACTCCAGGCTGACAAGACAAATTATGGAGGGGGAGGAAGAGAAATGGGTGCACACAGCTATTATTTTAAACACGCAGAAGCAAAGAGGATTCAAGAAAAAATACTTTAACGGAAAATGCTTGCCCTGAGTAATGCTTGTATTTCTTCAGCTAGACCCTGGCTTTCTTGAAGATATAAGGTCCATTAAAATTATAGAAACAGATTAAGGGAATGATACACAAGAAGCAGACTCAATGAAGGCACAGCGGAGTCAGCAATAAGGCATCCGTGCTTTTGATTTCCAAAATAATCCAGGGAATAGGTGAAAATTATCAATGATTTAAAATTTTGCTGATGAGCAGGAACCAGAGAAAAAAATCAAGAGGCTTGGGAAAATATTTGAGATTTGGGGTTTGCTTTCTAAGACAGATGACAAAAGGAACTCAGTGCTGAAAAATACATGGCAAGAGGTGTCAGGACATTTAAAACCAAAATCACCATCGCCACTCAACAGCCACCTAAAGGTCAAGAGAGCATGGGAGAGGCCTCAGGTGCCAGGCAGAGAGACGTGGACTGTGTACTCAGATCTCCATCAGTGGTGAACCAAGTCGGGTGACCACCTCCTCACTTTGGAGGCAGCACAGGAAACCAGGAAAGAACATGGGCTCTGAGGCCAAAAGGACCATGTTCAAACTGCAGCTAGGGATCTTGAGGAAGATAGTTAACTGCTCTCCATTTCTTCACTTGGGAAACAGATAATAATGGCTCCCACCTTGCTGGATTATTTTGTCAATTAAATAAGAAACCATACGCAAAGCATCAGCACCATGGGCCTCTCTTCTGAGCTGGAAGGTGTGAGCCCATGGCAAGATTTTCAGGCCAACACATCTGCTTTTACGAATGAAGAAAGTGAGTCCCTGAGGGGCAAGGGACAGTCCTGAGGCCACAGGGAGAGTTACAGTCAGGGCTGACTTCTGACAACAGAGCCTCTGTCCTTCTGCTAAGACACTCAATGGGTAGATGAGTCCCAAGGAAACTGCCAAGACTCCACTAGAAAAGCCACCTAATCACACATGGCACATTTTAAGGAAAGATACAAATATGCATTTGACTCACCTTTCTACTTCCATCATTCTCTAGTTTCCCAAGTATCATATCAAACTGTGGAAGAAAAAAGTTAACTCAATTTACCAGATAAGGATACAAACGTGATACACAATTCTTTGGAGACAAAGAGGGGAAGAAAATGGGCGTGACAGGGAATCTTACACAAACGGGGAAACAGTGGCATCAGAATCAATATTTTCATTGTTAGAAACCAAAGAAAGCAGCCCCCTTCCCCAGGCCACATCCACACAAAATGCAGAGGGAGACGTGTGGCTTCGCCTTAAGAAGAGGACTTGGAGCTGGGCGCAGTGGCGCACGCCTGTAATCCCAGCACTTTGGGAGGCTGAGGCAGGAGGATCGCGAGTTCAAAGCCAGCCTCAGCAATGGCGAGGCACTTAGCAACTCAGTGAGACCCTGTCTCTAAATAAAATACAAAAAAGGGCTGGGGATGTGGCCCAGTGGTTGAGTGCCCCTGAGTTCAATCCCCAGTACCAAAAAAAAAAAAAAAAAAAAGACAACTTGGGAACTAAGAACTGGGCCGGGAGGGAAGGAGGCCGACGTACCTCTCGACTTTCGATTACCAGCTCGCTCACGCAGCGCAAAAACATGTTTTCTCCTTGACTATCTTTCTCCTCCCTGTGGAGGGACAGGAGCACCTCAGTGTCTGGTGTGGACACAAGTCTCTAGCAGGCATTCTCAGAATGGCAGAGACCAACACTAGCTGAAGTACAGGGTTAAGAGCAAGTTTACCTGAGGAAGTAAAAGTACTGGAGGGCCTCCCTCGGGTCCGTGGACTCAAATTTTCTGGTATAAAGCATGAGTAGCCGCACAAAGTTTAGCCGCCGCATGCAAGGAGGGTCACCAGGCTCGTGGCTGACTGTACCATGGGAGACAGAAGAGGGAGCACCGAATGGGAGACAATGGGGACATGACTCCTCTGACCCACACCACTAGGCTCAGCATCCTCGACTCCTGCAGCCCAGCCCACATTTCCCAATTACGCTTTGGACAATCCCCTCCACCACCCTGCCTGCGATTTCTCTCCTTGGATAGAGGGTAGAAAACAGTCTCCACATGCTGGTCTTTGAATGAAAAGATAATTCAGCAGACCACCATGGCAGAGGCCCGGGGGCGACTACTCCACACTGACTTGACTCTTCCAGCCACACAGCATGCACAGGAGATTGGCTGGCTGGGGTTTCTAAGGTCATCACAGCCAGAGCCTGATGGAACCAGACTCATGACTCCCGAGGCTGCTTCGCCTGTACCATTCTCCAGGCAATCCCAGGCAATCCGACTGGCCGCAAGCCAGCCACTGCCCAGCACTTCCTATACTTAACACTCCGGGGAATCCTAGTGGGGGAAGAAAGCAAGGACTCCATCCTGATCACCTATTTGCTCTAAAATGATTGATAAGATCTGCCCAAACACTCAGTTTGGGCCACTAATACAGATGGGGGCAATGGGTTGTGGTCACATCACTGTCCTCAGTCATGCATACTCACGGAGCTGAGCACTCTGTCCTGAGGATTTTAAAAGCAGCTTCAGTTCGAACAGCACCAGGGCCACGTGGACAGCATGACAGCGCAGTCGCTCCATGCGGAAGAGAAAAGCGATGGCGGCTTCAAACTGTGCCGTCAGGAACAGCACTTGGAAGTAGAGGAAGGGTTGCTGGTTCACCGTGAAGTGGGACTCGCCTGGGGACGGGGAATAAAGCCCACTGAGAAAAGCTGCTGATGGCAGCCCAAACCCCAGCAGCAGCCCTGGGCGCCTACCAGCCTTCCTGGGTGGGAAGAAAGCACAGCATGAGCCTGAATTAATGGAGGGGACTCTGGACACAGTGAACTGCCATGTGAAACGTGACCTGACCCTCCACCTTCTCTAGACCCACCACAGGACTGGCAAGTAGGGCTGTGTTGTAAAACTGCATTAGGTGGGAGAGGAGCAGAGCCACAGCCCCTAGTGCAGCTGCACAGGGACCGTTTACCTCCGTGCCTGGAGGAAAGTCACTCACTACAGAGACAGAGGAAGACTTCAAAGAAGCTTCAGGTCACTCACAGTCACAAAAGTCAGAATTCAACAACTACTGGCCGCTACTGGGGTCTTCTATCCTTTTCTCCCCAGATTTTAAAATAATGAGGAAAAAAGGGAAGAAAAGACACTGCTCTCTCCTTTGTGCTCACTGACAAGATCCACGAGGAGGCAGCAGCCAAGTCCTCTTCATGTCTCCCCCTGAGAGAAATTAAGAGGACACCGTCCACTGCTTATGACCAATAAGCCAGACACATTCCTTAGGGCCACATGGCCTCTACTCGAAGTTGAGTGGACAAATTTCAAGACAGAGATCAGCGATGAAGGTAGCCAGGTAGCTGCCTTACTGGATAAGAGGAGAGAAGGGGGTTGTGCCTGAGATCTTACCATAGTCTTCCAACAGCTGTTTCTGGAACTGTGAGAGAGTGAGCCTGTCTTGTGGGGAGCTGGTGCCATCATCATCAAAACACACTTGGTTCAACTAGACCCCCAAGAGAAACACATGTTAGTACAACTACACCCTTGGGCTACGCACGCACGCACGCAGGTGTGGCTGCTCAGGAGCCACACCCAATGCTGTGAGCTGGAGTCTGCATCAAAGACTGCAGTTATTAGCAGGGAGTTAGAAAATTTACAAAACGGAGCCAGGAGACAAGAAATCCACTGGTGCTGGTTACCTCATCGGCATCATGCACCAAGCAGGTAAAATCTGTGATGGGAACTGGAGCCTTGCCCAGGCGAGGGAAGTACTGCTGACCTTCAGCCACAGGTAGTCCTCGGTCTTGTCCGCCACTTCGCTCTGGTTGTCAGTGACGTCGCATCTGCCAATGATGCAGCACACGGCCCGCTTGTAGGGGTCTGTGTTGTTCCTGAGGGCTCTGCGGTAATGAAGCCGGAGCTTGTTTTCTGTAGCTGGGGACAATCTGAAGATAAGGGACAGACAAACTTGCTCAGTGAAGATCCCCCAGGGCGAGGGAAAGCACCCACCTCCCGGAGTTGAGCACCGGGCAACAGACGCTGCCTCTGCCCAGCCCCACAGCAGCGCTCCTCTGGCCTGACTCCCGCCCAGCACAGCATCCCTCTGCTGCCAGCTCTCTAGTCACCGAGATCTTCAGGCCCAGGTCAGAAATGCTGGTACACCAGCACTCCACTCCACCACAGCAGCTCTCAAGCAGTAAGGGACAGGGGCAAGTCCTTCCCTCAATGGCCTCAGCCCCGCTGAACTGCTGCTCCCTCATTCACCTGGGGTCGCCTCCCAAATGAACTACCTGCACGCAAAACCTTGCTTCAGGGTCTCCATCAGAGGGAATCCCAAGACATCAACCCTACTTTTTTTTTCCCCAGCCACCATATCTATGATATTTTTAATTTCAATTATATATGACACAGAATGCATTACAATTCATAATACACATATAGAACACAATTTTTCATATCTCTGGTTGTATGCAAAGTAGAGTCACACCATTCGTGTCTTCATACATGTACTTAGGGTAATGATGTCCATCTCGTTCCACCATCTTTCCTACCCCCATGTCCCCTCCCCTTCCCCTCCTCCCCTCTGCCCTATCTAGAGTTCATCTAATCCTTCCATGCCCCTACTTTAATATGAGAAAGAAAGGGATTTGCACTTTGAGACAACGCTTTGATATGGCAGTATTGATGCTGCCCTTGTTTGTCACAGGTACAGCTGGAGTGACCACTGCTATTTCTTCTACACACAGACACAAACTGGACTTGAATATGAGCTTGTATCCAATTACATTAGCAAAATCCAGAGAAAACTAATGCTTGCTAGTTCCTTAGTGCCACAGGACTTTTTAAAAAGCTTAATAAATTAATTTAAGGTCATATTATAAACTTTTAATTCTCTTTTAATTCTAGCCTTTGAGTTATGAAGTATATAACAACATATCTCTGCATTGGGCTGACCGGAAAAGGACTCTGTGTAATACAAACAGCCCATTTCTTCGAGCATCCTGACGTGCCTTGGGTGTTTATCCTATGTCAAGTCACGCTCCCAAGCATGGTCCTACACTCGCTGGAACAGAAAACTCCCAAACACGGACGTGTGCCTGTTTAGCCACGTGGGAACAGAGCTTCCCTTCCATGTTTCCAGTCGTGTTCCCGAAAGTTCTGTTCACTTTCTAAGCTCCTTTTCTCCCCAAGTAGAAATTTATTTTAAGCATGTGAAGGAAAAGGGAATGATGTCAGTGAAGGCCACCCCTGGGTTTCATGTGGCTTCTCGATGGGCCACTGCACTCTGTGTACCTTCTGTCCTTGCTGTTCATGTACTCCTGGAACCAGGTTTTAAACTCTCCCAGCTGGTGCTGGGCTCGGTTCACCACCTGTGAAGCTGCAAGCAGGTCTCCGCAGCGCATGCAGTAGTAGATCAACGCCCAGACAGGATGGCCCTCCACCTCTCCATCCTAAAAGAGGAGAGACGGCGCTCAGGTGAACAAACCGAAGCTCACTGATTGCCTTCTGGTGTGCCGACGCCCAGAGCAGCCCATCTCCTGGGCCAAGTCGCTTGATTTTCGCAGCCGCCCCAAGAGGTAAGAACCATTAACAGCCTCTTGCTCCCCATTTTACACAAAGAAACTGAGGCAGGAGAGTTTGAGTAACCTGTCTGGGGTGAGTTAGGAAAAGGCAGTGTGGCTCTTGAGTCTGCCCTCGAAAGTGTACTTGCCCATGATCTAAAGTCAGTCCTGTTTTCCCCAAGGAATACCAGAGGCTGGCAGCCATCATGGGGGTAACCCACAGAGCTGCACTTCAACTAGCCCCAAGAAGCAAGGGCTAAACACACCACTGACCAATAAGAGAGCATCATTAACTACCTGAGTGTATAAAATCCCAACCACCAACCAGTAGCCATTTATTCCTCCTTCATTCAAAAGCTGGGCTTGGTGTCAGACACTTCAAAGCCCCAGGAATCCCAGGCAGCTCTGCCCCCACTCCCCCACCACTGCAGCTGATCTACCTAAATTCAGGCCTGCTATTGCCTGCACCGCAGGCCTGTGCTCGCCCACCCCTGCTTTTCCCGACTGCCCTGGAGAAGTGGAATTCCTACCTCCTTTCTCGGCCCCTCCTCTCTTCCCCTAACAAGATCTTTGCAAAACTCACATGGCATCATGTCCCTTGTCTACTTAAACCCCTCTGTGGACCAAGACCAAAGTGCTTATTAGTGTGGCACACAGGCCTTCTCCAGCGGGCCCGACCTTGCCAAGCCCTGCCCGTGCCCTCACTCCAGGTGCTCCCTGCAGCCTCCTTGCATTTGTCTTGCAGTTCTCTCCAACTGGAACAGCCTTTCTGAGGCCTTGGGCTGGGGAACACCTGTTCTGAGAGCAAGCGTGACCTTCATCTCTTTTATAAAGCCAGCCTCCTCTATCTATATCCCCCCAGTTTAAGGCGTTGTACATCGTATGATGCTTGATTGTAAGAAGATTCCCCCAGCTGGATGGTGAACTCAGAAGGGCTACATCCTAGAAACCATATCCAACTCCATCCTTCCAGCTAAAATTTCAGAAGTCATCTCTGACTCTGACTCTCATACCCACATCCTAGCTCTTCTGAGAGTCCTCACGGCCCAACTTTAGAACACGTCCAGAACCCAATCCCATCTTGCTCTCTTGCTCCTTTACCCTGGACTCCACACAACCAGGCTCCCAGGAGCCTCTCAGCTTCCATCCTCACCCCTCTCTGGTCTCTTCTCCACACATAACCCCATTTTAACTGCAAACGCCTAAGAGCAATTGCTCTGGGGCAACCATGACCACACAGAGGTGGCTGATACCTGCAGTCCAGGTAAGGGAGCTGGAAGTTTAATGTTCAGGAAACTTCGCACCAACTGGTAAGTCCCAGGCACACCACCCAGCTGGGCCTGATGCAAATTTCCAAATACAGTCACAAGGGTATAATTCTTGTAACTGAAAAATGTAAAAGGAAAAAAAAGGGAGGTTGAAAACACACATTACATACAATTATGTCCACACCTATGACATTAGTTTATGATTCTACAGAGCAAGGCCTGGATTTCAAACCCAACAAGAAGAGGAAACAGTATGTTTTTCATGAAATAAAATACATTATTTATCACTATAAAAATTTCTCATCATGGCAGATACTCAAAAGAATCCTGGAGGAACACAACTGTGGGCCTCAAATGCTTCCAGGGCTAATGTGTGGAGGGGATTGCTCCGCTTACCGTCTGGCTCACTAGTGGGTTCTCTTTAAACTTTCTATGCGAACTAGGACATTTCCCTACTTAACCTCAACATCATGACACCAAGAAATTTAACATTAACAAACCTGTAACAGGCTGGCTGGGGTTGTGGCTAAGTGATAGAGTGCTCACCTAGCATGCATGAGGCACTGGGTTCAATCCTCAGCACCACATAAACATTTATTTATAAATAAATAAATAAATAAATAAATAAATAAATAAATAAAATAAATAAATAAATAAATAAATTGTGTCCACCTTAAAAAAAAAAAAAAAAACAGTAGTAGTAGCTAAATACAACCTATATTTAAGTCTTAATGTACTTCATGGTTTCTTTTCTTTTTCTTTTTTTGGATACTATACTAGGGATTGAACTCAGGGGCACTTGACCACTGAGCCACATCCCCAGCCCTAGTTTGTATTTTATTTAGGGACAGGGTCTCAGTGAGTTGCTGAGTGCCTCCCCATTGCTGAGGCTGGCTTTGAACTCACGATCCTCCTGCCTCAGTTACCTGAGCTGTGGGGATTACAGGCATGTGCCACCATATCTGGCTAGTTTGTTTTCTTCTAAAATCTAGGATCTAGTCCAGGAAATACACGGCAACCAGTTGTCACGGCACTGTCATCTCCCTTGCCCTAGGGTAATTCTACTTCCCGCTTTTTCTTTCTTAACACTGACCTTTTTTAGAGAACCCAGGCCAGCTGTCTAGTGGAACGTCCCACAAAGCTGGATCATTTCTCTGCGATTTGACTCAGGTTCAACCTTTTTACCAATAACCCCACAGGGGTCCCACTGAGTAACCCTTCTTGTAGGGTCTCACAATGAGCCTCTAGGTTGACTCTCTTGGTTACCTGGTTTCCAGATGTTGTCCACCAGTTCTGTCCACTACAATTTAATATTATTCCCTTTGTAATTAGTAAGTAACCTGTGGGGTAATACTGGAGAGGTCATGTGACTCTTCTATTTATCAACAATCTTTTTACCCACTGGTTTTAGTTTCCACTGGTGGTCCTTGCTGAACCAGTGAGGACATTAGTGATTGCAAAATGATAATTTTCTACATTCCCTTTTATTTGCTAGCATCCTTCTTAAAATCCTCTGTACTGTTTTTTAAGTGCTTCCATACCAAGATTAAACTGTCCACATTACTGCTATTCTAATATATGGTTTTAATATAATTTTTAAATACTTTCTAAATATGTTCTCATCCAAAATAAAACAAACCAACTCAAAAAGTCAAGTATTCCACAAGCACAAAGATGCTCAACCCAGGTTAAACAAAAGCTAAAGAGAGGGAGAAGGAATGGGAGAGGAAGATATTCTAAAGGTGAATCACAGAAAACAGACTAAATGGAATTTGATGCAGTTATCAAAAATGATACTGACAAGAATTAAAAAATCAAACTAAAAATCATATATTGTACACATTTGTATCATAACTGTGTAAAACAAAGTCAAACCAAATACTCATATATCAAAACATGAAAAAAGAAAATATAACAAGGTAACAGGAGCTTCAGGATGTAAGGTAGAGGACCTCCTCTCTTTTTATGGGTCTTCTTTTTGGTATCTTTCAAAATATCTATAAGAAACACGTATTATTTTTATAATGATAAAGAAATACAATTTAACAAATGTAATCAGGTCCCCACCACTGGAAGTATTTAAAAGCAGAGGTTGGATAAGAGAAAAAAGAGCCCTGTAGCAGCTGGAACAAACAGGCGCCCACTATGGTTTCTTCCAGCTTAAATTAAGATGACTCATGTGCGGCAAGTTGAAGAAGAAGGTTAAATATACATCCTGTCTCAAACCTGGGAATGTGGCAGGGAAGAGATGGATTGAGCCCACATTTTCTCAACACTTTTGGCCTGATACATAAAAAAAATTTGGGACTGGGTCTACTTTGCCATCTGGTACATTAACTCACTTGAAATACTGTATATATACTATCACAAAAGCATTAGCAAAAACACTTTAAAACTGAGTATGATTATTCTAAAATATCCCGTTTATCAAAAGGTGATAATATACCCTTCAAAAGGATGCCATCAGAGAGCAATGCCACACTAGAGTGAAAAAGAAAATAAAGTCACAATAATTGTGGGTAAAATACCCCAAAATAGCTCTGAGAAGTGCTGTTGAGGGAATTAACGGAATAAGATAATTTTTAAAAACAAAATGAAATGAATAATAAAATAATAAGTAATAGGGCTGGGGTTGTGGCTCAGCGGTAGAGCGCTCGCCTGGCACGTGCACGGCCCGGGTTCGATCCTCAGCACCACGTACAAATAAACCCATTGTGTACAGCTAAAGCAAATAAATAAATATTAAAAAATAATAATAATAATAAGTAATAAAAGGGGAAGGAAGGCTTGCCAGAGATAAGAAACACAGGGACACAGGCTGGCACCCTTGTTGAAGGTTGCCAGAGTTGAGGACTAGGCTGACTGAGACAGAACCATCCTGAGCAGTATATGCTTACATGCCTTTACAAATCTTCTGTATGCTTTTACATGGCGTAAAATGTTGTGGCTCATATTTTGCTGACTTGTAATGAATAAATAATACTTATGGATTAATGGATTATGTTTTTATGGCTGGAAACCAAATACACCCAAAACTTAATTACAAAAATTTAGCTAAAGCCTCATGAATTATTTTTATAAAACCTTATGCCTAGGCTAGAGGAATATAAAACCATTTGAAGTTTAAGATCTCTCTACAAGGGGATGGAAGCTAGTGAGTGTATGTTTAATGCTGTTCATTCAAACCTGTTTTCTGCACACCAAGTGTGAACCACCTCAGTTACATACAGGGAAATTTGTGACTTCCTAATGAAGCATGATTCTGTTGACAAAGGGCAAATGCACAGGCTGTGGGCGGGTGCATAGGTTCACTGCAAAGGCTGCAGTTTAGCAAGATATTCAACTGTACTTTCTCGCACCAACAGGGAGAAGCCAGCGCCCTGTCTCTGAAATAGAGTTTGCCGCACACTCAGGACAATCCCTGATGGCCCTCTCAGAGCAGGAAGGAGAGTTCACAGGGAAGGATGAATGGCATGGGCCCCACTAATGAAGGGGACAATACCGAGGGCACAAGGGCGCAGCCACAAACCCCACAGCAACCATCTCCAATTGGTAAGGAAGTGGCAAAGAAATCACAGGCATTAGCATCTAGGAAACACTCAGATTCATGGGGATTAACTGAATAGAGCGGGAAATTTCTACAGCAAGGTTACAGGGGCCTTCTTAAGGCTTCATGTGGTGACACGGCCTGGAGCAAAGATTAGAATGCTGTGTAAACAGAAGAACCTAAGGAGTAATAGCTGAACCATGTCAGGAAGCAGGATTATGATCTAAGTGTTCAAGCCTAACAATCGTGAGGACTCCACGTGAAGGGACTGCGGGGCAGAAGAGAACCACATCTAACAGCGCTCCACCCACGTAATTTTCTGCGTGTGACCTGATGCCACCGCAGGCACAGTCCTGGCTCTGACAACAGGATGCCCCTCGGACCTGCTCACTCTGTTTCAATCCAGGGGCCACAGGATGGTTAGCCCAAAGACTCCCAGACCCGAGGGAGAGCTGCCGGCGGGGAAGCGGGACGCGGCCGCTGCGCTCTCGCTGCCTCACCTCTGCTCGAGGTACCCCAGCGCCTGCCTGACGAACTCCATGCGCACCTCCACGCTGCTCCGGCTCTTGAGGGCGTCGGTCGCTGGTGCCAACAACACATCTGTCATTTGTTTTACCATGGTCCACATGTCAGAAATGCTCTGGGTGTAAACGAGACTGCATGTGATAATGCTGCAGGGCTGGAGACATTGTGCGGCTCTCAGCGCTCTGACCTGGACAACAGGCAGGCTGAGGGGAGGTAACGTCTTGTCTGAGACCCTTGGGCTCAAGCAAAGGGCAGAAGCTGCTCCTCTGCTCTGCCAGCATCCCCAGTGCCATCCGCCTCTGAGCACTCCCACCCCTTCCCCGCTCTGGCTTCCACATCAATCACCTCTCCAGGCCCGACACGACCACCTACATAATTAAAGCCACATAAAAGTAACAAGAACACTGAATCTCAGTGGGTTCTCCCTTAAGACAGAGTGAACACGTTTATAATCACCCAGAGTTCTAAGAGTTTAAACTCCAGGGCTGCATTTTAGTCCTTACAAGGTTATTTGAGTTTCTTAAGGCTTAAAACAAGAGTTTAAACTAAATAGTACAGGCTTTGTCCTCCCAGAGACTCTCCAGGGGCCATGGCTCTTACCCATTGTGTGAGCATCCAGCCTCCATTTTCCTTCCCACTCACCCCCTTCCAGAGCTCCTCCAGGAAGGAGCCGAGAGGCAGTCTTTGTGCTAACATCACGCAGTGGGCCTCCCTCTCCTGAGTCCTCCTGGCTATAAATCTCTCCTTAAAAATGTCTTTCCTCAACCTCTGGTAATACTCAAAGGAAAACAGCACTGGATGGAGAAACACAGGCTTACACCTTTTCAAAGCAAAAGGCAAAAGTTTGTTTTCATGGTTTTCCTCAAAAATTAAAACTGTAGAATATCCAGCCAAGCGTGACTTGTTCTAAGCAGTGGGGTGACTGGTGAGTTCCCGCTTTCTCCTCTAGATCTGTGTTGCCTTATATTTTGTTATTTAAAAAGTTATTTTTGAAAACGACAACAACTCTGCATATCGGTGCTTGCTTCCATGATCTCTCTCCCTCCTAGTACCCAGTGACGCACCCATTTCTTTGGTGTTGTTTGTTTTTGTGGTACTAGGATGGAATGCAGTGCTCTACCCCTGAGCTACATTCCTAGTCCTTTTACTTTCTATTCTGAGACCGGGTCTTGCTATGTTGCCCAGGCTGGTCTTGAACTTATGATCCTCCTGCTTGCTTCAGTCTCCAAAGTAGCTGAGATTACAGGTGTGCACCACCATGCCTGGCTTTACTTCTTTGCTTTTTAAATTTTTCCCCCAGAGGAGGAAGTTGGCCAGGGATAAGAGTGGAAGGAGAATAAAATTTTGGGGTAGGAGGTTAGAGAGGGATGGGACAAGGGGCATATGAAGAAAGCTCAGCCACCCAAGTTCAAAGAGCTGGCAGGTGTGGGCCCCAACAGTCCATCTGAGGAGGGACATGGTGAGTGGACAGTCAGGCTGACAGAACTTCAAAGCAACGACAGCTTGAGAAGAACTCTTGCAACCATTAATTGACACTGGCTGGGTTTTTTGAAGATGCATTAAAAAAAAAAAAAATTATTATTAAAATATAAAAATAAAAAACACTCCAAAATTATTTAAATAAACCTCTGAAGAACATTTAAGTTTTACCATGGAAGAGAGTGTCTCTTGAGTGCACTTTAGCCAAGTCAGCAAACTGCTAATCCCATTGAACATAGGGCCCCACCTTTTGACACAGGCTAGGTGGGGTCCTTACCTTATCATCCAGCTCTGAGACGGAAGCACAGAGGTCCACGAGGTTAGGCTGCAGATGGCCACTGACAATCTTCTCATTATAGATATAAATCTGAAATGATGGGAAGCAAAGTAAATGGCACAGTTTCTATTTTTACTTCTTTTTAAGACTTCCTGAACAGCTCTGAAGCCAGCAAATGGTCAGAAGTTTCCACAGACCTTCCCCTCCTCACAGTGGCCGAGTCAGCCTTGCTGGCCAGCTCTCCAGTTCTGTGCCTGGGTTGTGGGCAACACATCAAGACTAACTGCTTTCTTAGCCTTCCAAAAACCTGAAGAACAGGAGTAAGGTGGTCCTAGGAAGGAGTACCACAGGCAGGGAGCAAGGACCAAGGAGAAGATGGGAAGACAGGACAATGGAAAGGTTTCGGCTGCGGCTTCCTAGAAGTCAAAGGCTGGTTAATCCTGGTCTAAGGCCTGAATGGTGCCAGGTCCAGGGCCCATGGCCTGAATAAGGAATATCAGGTTGCAGCCACAACAAGTTAGAATAGCAGTTGCTGCACAAATGGAATATACATTTTTCCTGGAAAGAATCTGCTCTTTAGGTAGAATTTTCTCCCCCCAAAAAAATGAGCAAACCAAAAATTAAAACTTTGTGAGGTTTAAGCCACTGGTACTTTGGATTTTTTTTTTGTGTGTGTGTGTGTGTTTGGGGGGAGGGCACCGGGGATTGAACTCAGGGGCACTCAACCACTGAGCCATATCCCCAGCCCTATTTTGTATTTTACTTCGAGACAGGGTCTCATTGAGTTGCTTAGCACCTTGCTTTTGCCGAGTCTAGCTTTAAACTCACAATCCTCCTGCCTCAGCCTCCCAGGCTGCTGGGATTATAGGCATGCACCACTGGGCCTGACTGAATTTTATTTTTATAGTACTAAAATAATGATAGTAAAAACTAGTAACTTCTACTCTTGTGGAAGACTTCACTTTGTATTAGAAGAAATTGCTCTTCCAAGGAATGAAGAGAACACTGATGTTAGATAAAATGTCCCTGCTGAACCTGAGTGTCCTCTATTTTAAATGGAGGACAACAATACCAGTTAGCTTCCAGGGCTGTTATAGAGATTAAATAAAATGGGCCAGGCACAGTGGCACATGCCTGTAATCCCAGTGGCTTGGGAGGCTGAGGCAGGAGGATCACAAGAGTTCAAAGCCAGCCTTAGCAACTTAGCGAGGGTCTAAGCAACTCAGTGAGACCCTGTCTCTAAATAAAATACAAAAATGTGGGCTGGGGTTGTGGCTCAGCGGTAGAGCGCTCGCCTAGCACGTGCGTGGCCCGGGTTCAATCCTCAGCACCACATAAAAACAAAGACATTGTGTACAACTAAAGAACAAATGAATAAATATTTAAAAAAAATAAAAAATAAAATACAAAAATGTGCTGGGGACGTGGCTCAGTGGTTGAGTGCCCCTGAGTTCAATCCCCAATACCAAAATAAAATAAAAATAAAAAATAAACTATAAGGTATGTTTACTCACACAGTGATCACTTATTAGGGGTTTTCCCTTTGCAAGGTACTGTGTCCAACATGGGATATAAAGAGTCATTCTCCACTGGAGGGGATGGCCATGTAAACAAATAAGGGACATCTGGATGTTCCAAGTGCTATAAAATGTTACACCGTAGGAAGTTTTAGTCTTTGCAGATATAGAAGACACATAGTTTCTCTCCTCAAAAGCTTATAATTTCATTAGGTTTGAATTCCTGGTGGTGGCCATGGCAATGGACGGATTCCGCCTTGTAATGAAGGTGAAATTTAAAGGGTGTCGATGTGCAGGGGGAGTAAGAAAAAGAGAGAGAGAGAGAGAGAGAGAGAGAGAGATCTAAAGATTGGAGCAGAAAGAAATGAAGGACAGTGGTAAAACATAAATTTGGAAGAAAGGAGAACCCATCTGTGGGAAGCTGATAAAGTTGGTTTCAGCTGCCTGCAGTTTGAAATAATCATGGCATATTAAAGGAGAGAGACTTTTACAAAGCATTTCAGAAATGTCTTTCCACAAGGGGAAAAAGAGGGATTTCTGCTAATGCCAAAAGCCTACCAGGTATTCAGTTAATGCAGAACTCCAGTGACTAATTAATTGGCAACTGAAGCCAGAGATCTCTGCTAAAGAGCACAAGGTGTAAGAATTTCTTGTGGACGCTCTCTCTCCTCAACAGCTGTTACCTGTTTACTCCTCCAACCACCCGACTCCAGGTTGAAGAAGGAAGGAAGGAGGAATGCTGAGGGCTAGAGTGGCACCAGGGTGTTTTCCCACAAGTCATGGGAAGTGGTGATATCTGAGCAGGTGTCCCTTGGCTACTGCTGCTGCAGGATAATCTTAAGCAGGGTGGAAGCCCATTACCTTCAATTCAAGAAACAGGAATGTTTCCCCTTTCTGATACTTTATGGAGGAACGTGACAAATTATAATAAAACGCACAGTTGGCTGGCAATGCTTTATTCAACAAGTCAGTCCCGGGTACGCCTGTCCTCAGGACAACTTCAGCCCAGTGGTGAGTCTGTGCTTACCAAACTGAAGCACCTCAGTCTACATCCTGACTCCTGCATGGTCATGATCAGCAACCATAAGCAAGATCCCCCTGTATCAGAGCTTCTTCTAGATGATAACGATATTAAGTAGCTCAGTACACTATGCTCACCAAGGCAGAGACATCCCTCTCAGCAAGGGGTGAAGGAAGGGTTTCTGATCATACCACTGGCTCACCAGGCAATTCAGTTAATACAAAACTCCATTTGCTACGCAGGGTAGTTTCTCAACGCTTTAATGTACACAGAGCCACTGCCAACAATGCAACATGGGACGCCTGGTCAGTGTAGAGGGCAGATTTCAATTTCCCCACATCAAATATGGGTCATTCAATCACCCTATTTGATAGAATTTGCCAGTGGTCTATATGGTAAAATATTAACCAGTTCTCTACATGAAAACCCAACTTGCTTTCAGGGTCTGACTTTCACATGAAGTCGTTGTTCCCTTTTGACTCCCAGAGGCTCACGTGCACTTTCCTGGGTTAAGTCTTTGAGAGCATGCTCACCTGCCGGGCGTAGGCCATCTCAATGCTATCCAGAGAGCTCCGACCAGGGGGCCCCACATCATTGATGTAACTGGGCTGCAGATAAAGACACATCCAGAACTGGTTAAGAACAGTGCTCAGTCGGAAGAAATAAAAATCACATAAACAGACCCCTGTCTATAAAGCTGCGAGGAGTCTATTTTCTAGTTAAGACTTCCTCAAAATGATGTTAAGGTTTCAACAGAACATGATTCTCCTACCATGAACACATGGCAAGAGAGCAGGCATGGGACTGGGTTGATAGAAATGGTAAAGGAAGGCTAGATAAGCCCTACTGAGGTCTCAGTGGCTGTTTCTGGAAAGGTACATCTTCTGATATTCAGTTCACCCCCAAGCCCCGTCTCCACCTCATCTTCCCTCCCAATCTTCACATCAGTGAGGTCACACTTCTGTCAGGGGACCTTCCTGTTTCCATGCATCATCTCCAGCAGCTGAAGGAACAGACTGCACAGGGCCACAACACCAGGTTCACACTTTCTAATCTCAAGTCCACACTAAGACAATAGCTGCCAATTAATTTTCTGTATCTGAAGATGTGAAGCCAGTCAAAGCTGGGCATTCATTCATTCACTCACTCATCCATACAATAAATACATGTGACTGCCAAATGCGCTGTGTGCGTCCACCCTCAGATGAGAAGCAGCCAGCCTACAGGGCCTGCCCCAAAGAGCCTACCACCTGATGAGGAGAGGTACATACACACACATGGAAAAAGTTTATTTGTCTTTTCTTTTCTTTCTTTCTTTTTTTTTTTTTATATTTATTTATTTGCTTTTAGCTGTACACAATGCGTTTTTTTTTTTTTTTAATATTTATTTATTTGCTTTAGCTGTACACAATGGGTTTATTTGTACGTGGTGCTGAGGATCGAACCCGGGCCGCGCACGTGCGAGGCAAGCGCGATACCGCTGAGCCACAACCCCAGCCCCTCACAATGCGTTTTTACTTGGTGCTGAGGATCGAACCCGGGCCGCGCACGTGCTAGGTCAGCACTCTACCACTGAGCCACAACCCCAGCCCCTTTATTCGTCTTTTCTAAAGAAAGACTAAAGCTCATCTTTAGCTAAGCTGATTTCTTATTATAAACAAATATGGATTTAGGTACATTCTTCAATTTCTAATACATTGGCCTGTACTATACTACAGCAGAGATCAAATTCTTTTAAGTTTGTCTCATTTAAAAAAATAATTAATGCTCTATTCTCTAAAAACCAAAACAAAGCAGTTTAAAGTAGGCTTCCTGGGAAGGCAAGGGAGGACCGACAGCCACGATTCCCTGCGCCACGAGAGCTGATCAAAGCGGTACTAGAGTGGGTACGACGGCAGCAGGCTAGAGAGGAGAGGGGCAGGGGCAGAACGGTGGGCTTCAAACCCTCCACTCTAGAGAATGAACACTGGACTGCCCAGGACTTCTGGGTCCCAGGAGGGCTGCTTTACCCTGGCTTTGAAGCTGGATCAAAGTACATGGTCCTGGAGCCTCAGATTCCCACTAGTCAAATGAAGGGGCTGTCCTCGATGACCTTGAGAGGTCTGCCTCAGCTCTGACCTCCAGCAATCACTGGCATTAAAAGAGCATAAACAGTTTACTGACCTTGGTAGATGCTGTGGCTGGCAGACCCAGCGACCACTCCTAGCCCCACTCCTCACCTTTCTCCCTGCTGTCTTTCGGGCTGGCATACAGAGCTAAATACCCCCCAGAAGGGAACTGATCAATTTCTAACAACCGGCTCTTGGGAAGGGGATTGGATGTGCAGCATTTACGGGTTTCTGGAGGTAATGATTCCCATCAGGGCAAATTTCACATCACCCAAAGTGGCATCAATTAGATGCAAATCTCTGGAAATGTAACTGTTGGCCCACAGAGGTGACCCCTACACACCACTAAAAGTACCTTCTCCCGGCCTCTAGGTACAGCTAGGGATGGCCACACACCCTAGTTCTAACCAATGAGATGGAAACACAAGTGTGCAGACAGCCTCTGCTTTTCCTGATAAGATGGGGTAAAGAACCCAGATGACCTTTTAGCTTTCCTTCTTTCAACCTTGAATACAAATGTAATGTCTAGAGCTATGGCAGCCATCTTGTGAGCCTCAAGTAAGTAGATATGCTATGGATGGAGGCATACAACGACAGTAAAAGCTATGTTAATCCACTGTGCTTACCTCGCAAAGACAAGCCAAGCACTATCTGATTGAATTTCCATGTATTAACCCCCCAGCCCTAGGAAACAGATGCTATTTTACATATGAAGATAAAAAAGCACAGAGAAGGGCGAAGCAAGGTCTGAGCCCACAGTCTGGCACTCCGCATTCTTCACCACTCCTCTAGCCTGCCCACCAGAGCAGCAGGGGCAAGACCCCAGGACAGCCACGGCAGGGCAAGAGAGAGTGGTTAAAAACCCTGACTCCACTGCTTACTAACTGTGTGACTTGAGCAAGCATGTTGCTTCTTTTAAGCCTCAGATTCTTCAGCTGTAAAATGGGGGTAGTTTATGATACTTACTCACCTCCCATAGGTTCAGTATGAAGATTAAATTGGCAAAAAACCAGTGGTGTTTTTTGGTGTCCACGTGGGACTGGTTCTAGAACCCACTACAGACACCAAAATCTACAGATTCTCAAGCCTTTTAAATACAATGGCATAATATTTACCTGTAACCTATGCATATCCTCCTCTACACTATAATCATGTCTAGATGACTTGTATTTCCTAATACAAGGTACATGCTATGTGAAGAGCCCTATTGCATTGTTTAGGGAATAATGACAAGATAAGCATCCACATGTGTTCAGTACACACATGATTGTTTTTTCCTGGTTATTCTTCCTGTGTGGCTCTTGGATCCACTGATGGAACCCATGGATCTGAGTGGCCTGCTGTGCTTACCTCACAGCACTGTGGTGAGGAATAAGTTGAACAAACTCAGACAGAGCCCAACTCAGGGCAAACAAATGCTAGCTGTTATCACTTTATAAATAAAAAGCAAGCAACCATAATGAATATGTGGGGCAGGGCGCATGCCTGTAATCCCAGTGGCTCGGGAGGCTGAGGGGGGAGGATCGCGAGTTCAAAGCCAGTGTCAGCAATAGCAACACACTGAGCCACTCAGTGAGACCCTGTCTTCTAAATAAAATACAAAAGAGGACTGGGGATGTGGCTCAGTAGTCGAGGGCCCCTGAGTTCAAACACACTGAACATGCGAACAAAACATCTGACAAACAACAATGGCTAGATATGAACACTGCAGAAATACCACCTAAAGGAATTTTGTTTTCACTTGTGCTGGCTAGAAAGTCTCGTCTCATTTCTCCTTGATGGAACAGAACCCCCAGCAGCACATGGTCTACTTTACTTCTGCGCCAGTTCTGCATGTCTCCAATAACACTGCATTAGGGTGTTCTATAAGACAGCCACCTTTCCAGAGCCATGAGAGCTGAAGGCCCACAGTGTTTATAAAGAACAGGGCTGCACACCTGTTAAGTCTGTAACAGGAGGAAAAGCAGAGAGGACCAAGGCCTCCCTTCTGCAAGCACATGGTTGGTGCAGCTATCTCATAATTTCCAGTTACTCAAGACCTCATTTTTAAAATTATCCACTTAAAATGTAGTTGGTTTCAGCCTTTGAATTTCCATGTAAATTAATTTTGCCTAATGCTCTTGTTTTCAAAAGTACCTCTCCTTCAGCTGCCCTTGGTCAGGCTGTTATTTTACCACACATAAAGTCAATTGTCCATCAACAAGATGCAACATGCACATTCCTGAGCAGAGGACCTGGCAAGCTTCCAGCATGATTCCACAGCCAGGACTGCCTGCGGGCTGGGAGAGTGGGCGCCAGGAGCTGGGTGGGAACAGCATTCCAAACGCCTCCAACCTCTGGGCTTTCCTGAACCAGGGCTTGATGGAGCCACAGCAGGGTGTGGCCATAGCCACAGGACTGTACACAGGACAACAGGAGTAGACATCAGGAACAGGGGATCAGAGACAGAGAGGCAGGAAAGACAGCAGAACAGGGCCTCACCAGGACCCTGGAGAGATGTGGAAAAACAGTAGTTTCACAGAGACAAGACTGGGAATGGACTTCTCAGAGTACATGGTGTTCCCAAAACAGCCATTCTAGGACAGGTAGGAGCGTGACAGGAGAGCACTGCAAACTTTTATTCACCACCTATTATTGTACAAAATGTATCCATGGAGGGCAGGCTGAGTTAGGCAGCAAGGAGTGTAACCAGCGTCCTTAGCAAGACAAGCATGGGGGAAGATAAGATGGTACCAGAGAAGGAAGGGAGTTTCATTTCCAAGTGGGAAATCATGTAAGCAAAATGGATCTAAGTGATTAATTTACAATATTTGGCTATAAAATCCCAGTAATATTGGGGGGAGGGGAACAAGTATAGACCAGAAAACCAGGGTTCTAAATGCAACACAAGTAATGACGGTGTGACCTTGCTCTTCATGGGCAAAATGCTTGAGCCACTGTGACGGAACACTATTACAACCACTAGTAAACAAAGCCCTACATACAGCTTAGAGAAATCTCTGAAGTAAGTGAACCAAAACCAAACCAAAGCCAATTTGTACAACCCAATATATCCAATGGTGCTATTTATGTTGATAATTGGCAAGATGTACATACATACAAACACACACAGGAGGACCTGAGAGGGACCTGGAAGGATGTGCACCTCTAATAGAGGTGGTTTGGGTGAGGCTAGACAAGGGCGGCAGAGTTTTCCCAAGTGCGTCCACACCCCCATCACCCGAGTGGTACACAAGATCAGGTTTTCCGTGATACATCGTGACAACCTGGCAAGTTGGGATTTTCTTTTCTTCTTCTTTTTTTTTGGTACCAGAGATTGAACTCAGGGGCACTCAACCACTGGGCCACATCCCCAGTCCTTTTTTGTATTTTATTAGAGACAGGGTCTCACTGAGTTGCTAAGTGCCTCGCCATTGCTGAGTCTGGCTTTGAACTCGCCATCCTCCTGCCTCAGCCTCCCAAGTGCTGGGATTACAGGCGCACGCCACCACGCCCGGCTGGATTTTCTTTTCTTTAATCTTCTTTTTAAAAGAGTAGCAGAATGCTTCTGTTCTTGAAATTCTGCTCCAACTTGCAACATGACCCAGGCCCACCCCCTAGAAAATTGCCAGGGAGACACAAAATATAGCCAAGAATCATCTAGTCTGGGCTTTTCAAATTCAAACTCTTGGCATGTGTATTTTACTGTATTTCATCAAATCTAATACATCATCTATTGTAAGACAATGTCACTTTATGCATCACTAGGAAAGAAAAAAATGCTGTCAAACAATGACATACCACTGAATTTAAGACATACCCTGATTTCAGAGATGTAAAAATGTAGAAAAGATGTGTGACTGGGAATTGATGCAAATACAGTCTTATATCCATTACCAAAATTAGAGGCTGTACAACATACACTGAACAGTTCATACGTCACAGCACAGAATATCACCATCATTATCTGTAATTATTAAGCTATAGTTTAGCTTCTCTAGCCAGCCTGCTGCTTGCTAAGTCATTCTCTAGACAACACAGGAGGGGATCACCCATTGAAGACATCCAATACCAGCACAGCCACTAGACTACACTGAAGTTAGATAAATTTACCTTTGGATACTGTTTTAAAAGTTGGCTAAGATACATAAGGATTCCTTCATCCTGACACAGAATCTGCTGGGGTGACCAGATGCAAGAACTGGGCACAAGAGTTCATAGTCACAATGGGCTGGGGGTGTGGCTCAGTGGTAGAGTGTTTGCCTAGCATGTGTGAGGCACTGGGTTCAATACTCAACACCACACTAAAAACAAACAAACAAACAAACAAGTAAAGGTATTTGTGTCCATCTACAACTGGGGAGAACAAAAAAAAGCGTTCATAGCCACAAGCCTCTTTCTTGCTTCAAAACATATCAATTTCATTCAAACCATAACTTGAAAACTCATTAATAATCTTTTAATTCCTATCTTTATTTTACAAAGTTATTCTTCAATGATATCCTAAGGAAATTAATTGCCCAAATTGACTTTACGCTACTGAAGAATCATTTCCTTTATTAAAACTTGCCAGGAGGGCTGGGGATATAGCTCAGTTGGTACAGTGCATGCCTTGCATGCACAAGTCCCTGGGTTCAAACCCCAGCACAACAACAACAAATTGCCAAGAGGGGCTGAGGCTGTGGCTCAGTGGTGGAGCACTTCCTAGCACGTGTGAAGCACTGAGTTTGATCCTCAGCATCACATAAAAATAAATTAAAAAAATAAAGTTATTTAAAAAAAAAAAAAAACTTGCCAAGAACAGATACTGACAATGCCTCCTGCTCTTCTGGTTATTGGAAAGCTGGGGGTGGGGGTAGAGGTTTCAGGAACCACCATATCCTAGCCTTTTTTTTTGGTACTGGGGATTGAACTCGGGGGCACTCAACCACTGGGCCACATCCCCAGCCCTTTTTTGTATTTTATTAGAGACAGGGTCTCACTGAGTTGCTAAGCGCCTCGCCATTGCTGAGGCTGGCTTTGAACTCGTGATCCTCCTACCTCAGCCTCCCAAGTGCTGGCATTACAGGCATGTGCCACCATGCCCAGCTCCTAGTCTATTTTTTGCTTTAAAAACGTTTTTTTTTAAAGACTTGATCTTTTCTTTATTTAAATTATTCAAATTTGGACATTTCCTTTCAAATGTGAGGTCAGCTCAAAATGATGTGAGGCCTCCTTCTGAATGATGGATTTCAATAACCTTATTCCTGCCTGACAGTAAGGTGCCCAAAAAAGAATGCTGTACACATCAAGTCATGCTTCTTTAATTATTTCTTCTATTTATTCCTGATGATTTTTCATTCCTAGCAATACTTTATAAATCACGATAAACACTTAAAAAATCCATACTAAAATAATTAAAGGGCAAACTGAAGGATGTCTAGCTTCCCAAATACTAACAGCCACACTTATCTTGTTAGGATGCACAGCATGTATCTGAGCCAGGTGCTAGGCTAAGGGCTTCCCATGTGATATATTCCTTTCAACAATTTTTCAGGAAAGGTGTTTCATAACGAGGAATCCCAGGCTCAAGAAATCAAGATCTGATGATCCAAAGCCTGCCTTGACATCGCGTGTTTTCCTATACAGAGGTGGGCCCAGTGGAGATAATGTCACTTTCCCACCCTACAAGGAAATTACATGACAAAACCCTATAACAACACAGGATTCCATGTAGCCACCAGAATAGTTAAATTAAAAAAGAAACAAGTGTGGCAAGGATGTGGAACAAATGGCATTTTCACATACTGCTGGAGGGAGGATACACTAGTAAAGCCATTTTGGAAAACCATTTGGCAAACTCTATTAAAACTGAACACATGCAAACCCTCTGACCTGGCAATTTTCCTTTCAGGTATACCTAAAAGAGATGCAAATGTGTGTTCACCAAAAGACACACAAAGAATGTTCACAATAGAACTACTTACAAGAGCCAAGAATTGGAAACTATCCAATGTCCATCAATGCCAGAATGGATAAACAAATTGTAGGTCTATATAGATGAGTGGCTCACAACTACATGCAGTAATGTACAGGCCATTACACAAAAGAAGACAGAAACAAGAGTAAATATTATTTACACAAGGTTCAAAAACAGGCAAAATGAATCTATGATGTTAGAAGTCAAGCAGTGGTTCCATTATTGTTGGGGAAAAGGGACAGAGATCAGAAAAGGGCACAAAGGTAATCTGCTGGGCTGCTGGTCAGATTCTGTTTCTTCATCTAAGTGTTTTCCATTTGTGGCAATTTGTTGAGTTATATATTTATCATTTGTGAACTTTTCTTCACATACACGATACACTTCAAGAAAAATGTTCAAAACAGCAAAAGTTACAAGTTTCAGAAAATGGCAAATCTCTGGCTAATCTGAAGAGAAACCCATCTGCATCTATCAACTTTACAGCAGTTCTCTTCATGCTGCTAGATGTCAACAGAGACCAGAAAGCACCGGTGACTCCTCTCCAAGGGGACTAGAGGTCAAGGAAGAAGAGTCTATTAAGTAGACTAGCCTATTTTGAAGAGATGAGCAATCAAGAAAGAACACCTCATTCACAATTTATAATTACTTTCAAATCCCTATACAGAACACAACCTATTAACACCATTTTTTAAAAATGAAGTTTACAAAACCACAAGTTGTTCTAGTTATTTGCCCAGATTCATAAGGAAGTGAGAAAGAAACATGAGGCTGGTCAAGGATCTTATACATTAAGTGCTTGAAAGACTCTGATTTGATTGAAAAGTCTTTAAGTCTAAGAAATATGGGATATAGTCCTTAAGGAACAGTTTCCCAAGACAAAAGACTTGGCATGGGCTGGAGTTGTGGCTCAGTGATAGAGCGCTTGCCTAGCATGTGTGAGGCCTAGCATGTGTGAGGCACTGGGTTCAATTCTCAGCACCACATATAAATAGATGAATACAATAAAGGTCCATCAACATCTAAAAAAATTTTTTAAAAAAAGACTTGGCATTTATTTATACAGGGACAACTTAATAGGAAAAAAAAACTAGTTTTTAAATCAAGGGCAAATCTGCAGATGCAGGATTATAGTTAGCTTGTAGGTACCACTAACTGCCAATCTATCCATCTTTGACTCAGACTTCAATAGAGCAATGGCCTAGAAGTCAACAGTCTGGGTCTTGCTAGCATATTACCCATCTCTCTGGGCCTTAGTTTTCTTATCTCTATGTATAAAAGACTGCTAGCTACCATGAAACAAGTTCCGGGGAAAAGTCTTATGAGGAAACTTTGGTAATATTGCCTAAAAATGTCTAATACTATTCATTTTTACATTACAATTTTCAATCTCCACCTCCAAATAATCTGAATCTACTTTAAAAGACAAGCATAAGGAATGATCACCATGGACCAGATTCTTTACATTATCACTAATCTACCCCAACAAACCCATTTGACTGGTGAAGACCCTGCAGAGCTTTACAAAAAAAAAAAAAAAAAAAAAAACAAAAAAAAAAACTTTGAATAAGGTCTCAGGAATAGCCACAGCTGAAGGCAGGATTTGAAGTATAGGACTGTTCCTTTCCCCACACGGGAGGGTACATGTGCGGTAGGCACAAGGGCATCACTGACCAAGCAAGACATGCTTGCCTGCTGGTCCCAGATGCAGCCTCAAAATTCCTTGCAGGGAATATTTCCAGGATACAATGAGGGAAAAAAGAAATATGTAGAACAGAACACACAGCTAGCTATCTTTGGTAAGAAGGTGCAGAAATAAGAATACATATTCTTACATATTTGTATCTATATGAAGAAATGATAGAAATATACATAAGAAAGTAATAATGGTGGCTACTGATGGGGAAGGCAAGAGGGAAAGGGAACAGGATATCTGGAGACAGGGTGTTTTAATTCTTGAATTATATAACTACGTTGCCTTTAGTTTTTAGATTAAATTTTAAATAGAGGAGAAAATCCTAAACTTAGCACATTATCAATGAATCAACACTGGCAACTAAGGCTATTTAATTTTCCCCACTCTAAAACTACATTATTTTCCACATATCCCTTAATACAAAGTTAGCTAAAGCCAAATGATTCATTCAACGAGTATTTTCTTGAGCATCTACTATGTTTCAGGGACTCTTCTAGGCACTGAATGTATAGAAAACAAAACAAAACAAAAATCCTCACCTTCATGTAATTTATCATCTGTGAGTAACAGATAATATACAAGATGTAAGCATGAAGTACATAGCACATGGAGGAAGGGCTAAAAAGAAAAACAGCATGCAAAGAAGATACAGAAGTGCTGAAAGAGAAGGAATTGGTTTGGATTTCAGTTATCAAGGCCTAAGACGGCACTGTGAGAGAGACAGCCATTCGGTTATTTGGGGAAGAACATTCTAAGCAGAAGCAGCAGTGAGTCTTTCAGGTTGTTCAAGGAACTTGTAAGGAGCCTATTTGGTGGGAGCAGCAAGAACAATGGGGAGCATGGTAGGGGATGGATTGAGACAGGCAACAGGACCAGGTCAGGTAGAAACTTACATGGGTCATTGTAAAAACAAACTTTGGCTTTCACTCCAAGTGAGATGGATATCACTGAAGAGCTATAAGCAAAGCAGTGACAGGAATCACTGTGGCTGCTGTGTTGAAATTCTAGCAGGGTACAAGGGCAAAAGCAGGGAAATCCGTGTGTTCAGCAGACTGTAAAGCAGTATCAATAATCCCCACCTCCTGGTATTCAAGCCCTCCTATAATCCTCTCCCCTGGAGCACAGGCTGGATTTAGTGACTTGATTCTAACCTGGAGAAGTGACAGGATATTGCTTTTCAGATTATGTAAGGAAAGACTGTGGTTTCTGTCTTGGAGCTCTGGCTCTCCCTTGGATCTCTTCCTCCGGCCCTGGGGAAGCCAGCTGTCACACTGTGAATAGCACATGAGGAGGCCCACTGGCAAGGAAGTCAATCTCCAGCCAAAAGCCAGAAAAGACCCAAGGCTTGTCAAGAGCCACATGAAGGGCTGGGGAGTAGAGCCTCCCGAGTCAAACCCTGGGATGAGTGCAGCTTCAGGAGACCCTGAATCAGAAATACCCAGACAAGCCAAAGCTTGCTTCAGTCACTAAGGTCTCAAGTATCTGCTATATGGCAACAGATAACAACCACCACCATTAGGAGGCTGGCTCCATGATCCAAGTGAGAGATGATAAGGGTGTGGGTCAACTGCTAACAGTGGGGTGGGGAGAAGTGGTTGGACTCTGGGTATATTCAGGGGTAGGGCTAACTGGATTGTCAACATGTGAGAGAGTGGCTATAACAAAGGCAAGGAGAGGACAAAAATCAATCTGAGGTTTTTCTGATGTGAGCAAGCAAAAACTGGAATTGCTATTTGTAACAATGGGGACTTCTGTGAGAAGAGAGGTGGGTTAGTAGGGAGCAGCTACTGGGACTCAGTTCTGGGCCGAATGCCTACGAGACATCCAAGAAGGCAACCAGATAAACGACTGTAGGGTGCAGGGCTCCAGATGCAAATTTGAGAGTCTTGAGCAAGTAGGTGGAACTAGAAGCCACAGCCTAAGTAAGATCAGCAGCACAGTAACTAGAGAGAAAATAGAGGTCAAGGACTGAGCCCAGGACAAACATCTTGAGGTCAGACAGTCTGAGGAAAAATCAGCAAAGGAGACTGAGCAGAAACAACCAGACATGCTGGAAGAAGTCCAGGCGAATGCGGCATCCCAAAGTCTGTGGGAAGACAGCGAACAACTGCCAGAACTCCACTACTGAAGGGGGCAGGCGTCCTTTGGCCTCACATGTTGATTAATAACGGTTCATCTGTTTGATCCATCTACCTCACTCTCTTGGGTGAAGTCAAGGGCATCCTCTCCCGACGCCAGCAATGTGTGCAGAATCCGCTGTTTCACTTGCTCCCACTCGACCAGCATTGACTCCCGATGGTATTCCTCGGCCATGCCAAAGGTCTGCCAGGGAGGAGCAGAGAGAGGGCCACGACCCAAGTGAGAAACAGAAAACATGGTTTCCCTTAGAGCACAGCAGAAATGCAAAGGCCTTCCCCAACCTACCCCTGTTCATGAGTACAGCAAATGTAACAGACTTCAAAAATGATCCTTCAAACAATTTACTGACTACTCTTTGTGACTTACTCTATTTCACTGATTCTAAGATATTTGAAAAGCTTTTCAATTGTACTAAAATACACACAAGATTTGCCATTTTTAAGTGTACAGTTCAGAGGCATTAAGCACATTGACCACCACTGCCCATCTCTTGAGCTCCTTGTCTTGCAAAACTGAAAACTACACCCATTAAACAACGACTCCCGTTTCTCTCTCCCCCAAACCCTGGCAATCACCATTCTATATCTGTCTCTGAATTTGACTACTCTTATTTCATACAAGAGGAATTATAAAGATTTGTCTTTTATGACTGGCTTATTTCACTTAGCACACTGCCCTCAGGTTTGTCCATGTTGTAGCACGTGTCAGAATTTCCTTCCGTGTGAATAACACACACAAAGGTGAATTGTGAATATAAGCATGGGTGTAAACTAGCTCCTCAAGTCCCTGCTTCCAATTCTGCTCGATTATACTCAGAAGTAGAATTTCTGGTATATGTTAATTCTACTTTTAACTTTTTGAGGAACCTGCATACTGTATCCAAAAAGGCTATATCATTTTACATTCCTATCAACAGTGCACAATGGTTCCAATTTCCTGCATCCTCTCCAGTACTAACTCTTCTCTGGGTTTTTGACAGGAACCATCCTAATGAGTGCCAGGTAGTATCTCATTGTGGTTCTCATCTGCATTTCCCTAATGATTAGTTATTTTGTTATGTTTTTCCAGTACTAAATATGGAACTGAGGCTTTATGCATATTCTATCACTGAGCTGCATCACCAAACATTCTTTAAATTTTATTTTGAGACAGGGTCTCACTAAGTTGCCCAGGCTAGTCTCAAACTTGACAATCTCCTGCCTCAGCCTCTGCAGTAGCTGGGATTACAGGTGTGTACCACCACACCTGGCTGATTAATAATGTTGAGCACCTCTTCACGTGCTTATTAAGACAAACATCTTTTTAAAACTTTTGAAATGAGACTGAATATTACAATTTACTGCATGTTACAGGAGTATTTTTTTCTTTCATATGATAATGATAGATTATAAGATCAATGGAATCTTAAGCTTTACCAAGAATCTAAGATAACACAAGGACAAAAGATTTTCCCAGTGATTTTATTCACTTTTTAAAGAATCACTAATATTTCTGCATGCAGTGGCACATACCTGTAATCCCAGCTACCCAGGAACAGAAGCAGGAGGACTGCAAGTTCAAGGACAGTCTGGGAAACTTAGTAAGACTGTCTCAAAATTAAAAGGGCTAGGGATGTAACTCAGTGGGTTAAATCTCCAGTAACCCCCTCAAATAATAATAATAATAATAATAATAATAATAATAATAATAATAGTAATAATCACTAATATTTTCAGAGCAGAAGCAAATTAGTAAAGGAAACCCATCCTTCTGTGATTAAATTTCCTATTCAAAATACCGAAAGTCTAGTAAATCTCACTGCTATTGACTGGTGACACTGAAGGTAGCTGCCACAACAAACGCAGCTGCCACAACAAACGCACTAAGAAGAGGGGGAAAAAAACAGAAAGGAAAAACATTTATAGAGATATTCTGAATTATGACTATTCTCAGCATACTACTCTTTCATTGGCAGACCAGGTTTCCTATCAGCTTTAGCTCACTTTCCAAAAAGCCATTTCATTTACAATCAGATTGGCATCTAATTAGGCACACCAAGGGCGTATTAGTAATGCCTGCTTTATTTTTGGCAATGCAGATAATTTATACTGATAATGTTCATATACAGAGCTTTGGGGAGCTGCTAGAAAAATCTAATATACTGTTCCTACAAATGGGATATTTGTATTTGGACTAAAATGTATTAAAATAGGAAAAGGGACACCAACAACACACATCCAAAAATGATTAGGAAGAAGGTTGGCACATCTCGCACCCTTTTCTAACAGATGTTCTGAAGAAACTGGAGAGATGACTGTCGATAAGAGTCAGGTAGGAATGAATTTTTCCAATCAGTTAGCATGAGTTGAAAAATACCCAGAGAAAAACCTTTACCTCTTGTTCACATGAGTGGAACTGAGACACAAAAGCTGTGCATTTTGAACACAGAAGTATGAAGAACCAGGAAGGTGGCTAGAAGCAAAGGGAAGAGATAATTCCTCTAGAAGTTGTCCACAAAGAGTACGTGACACGTCTAAAACTCTTTTTATTCAAGAGTCAAACCAACCGCCTCCTTAGCCTAGAACCTCTCCCACAGAAATTAGGTGGCTGCCAGCCACGAGGACCTGGGTGGGTAGAAATAAGGAGGCAGAAGAAGGCTGGTGCGCCATGTTGCTTCTGAGCTTCAACAGGAAGAAAGACACAAAGCTGAGGCTCCAATCAGGACACTTCAAAGTCTCAGAGATCCTCTTAAGGACAAGTCTCTGGCTAATAAAGAACGGTAGAGTAGTAAAGGTGACAGAAGAAAAAAGATAGTACACCACTCACAGAAACTACAGACGTGACTGAGGGGGCAGATTTGGAGCATCAGGGAAGGGTCAGATGGCAAAAGTGGAATTCACTATGCCCTGTTTGTTAGATGCCCACTTGTGTGCCGAGGACTCCTCTTTAGTACTACAGATGTATTAAGCAGCTTTGAAAAGTGGATGCTTTCTGGGCTTAAATCCTCAACTGTATCTAAGAAGTACTCCAGGCCACTCATTTAAAAACAGCCCTCAAACCTGAAGGAACAGCACTGAGATTCCATTCACCATTAGTGTGATAAGGAGCTTCAAATAAAAGCAAATGGCGGGGCTGGGATTGTGGCTCAGCGGCAGAGCGCTCGCCTCACATGTGCGCGGCCCGGGTTCAATCCTCAGCACCATGTAAACATAAATGCATTGCATTGTGTACAACTAAAGTAAATAAATAAATATTTTTTAAAAAAAAAAAGCAAATGGCCCACCAGGCATGGTGGTGCACGCCTGTAATCCCAGCACTTGGGAGGCTGAGGCAGGAGGATTGCGAGTTCAAAGCCAGCCTCAGCAATGGCGAGGCACTTAGCAACTCAGTGAGACCCTGTCTCTAATAAAATACAAAAAAGGGCTGGGGATGTGGCCCAGTTGTCGAGTGCCCCTGAGTTCAATCCCTGGTACCAAAAAGAAGAAAAAAAAGGCCCCAACATTAAAATTCTCTTCCCTTGACCACACCCACCCACCTTAGAGATGATGGAACATCCAATTTGTGAGCTAAAAGGGATGATCAGCCACCCGTCTGCCCAATCCAGCTGATCCCAGCCTATTCCATTTATACCTATGTCTGAACCACTGGATTAGGAGTAGAGAAGAATGCTAACAGAATGCCAGGAACTCCTGAGGGAGAGTCCACAGAGCTCCTTGACTAATAGCTAAGAGAAGAGGACGGAAGGAAGGGGCCAGGGGAGGCAGGAGGCAGAGACTAGTGGAGACAAGGAGAGAAAACCAAAGGAAGAGAAAAGAGATAAAGTGGAGAGACCTGACCATGGCAAAGCAGTGGAAAAACTATTATCAACTAAAGCTGAACCTTTCAAGTTACTGTTAAGTGTGGAAAACATTTCCCTTGGAACACATTAAAGGAAGACAAGGAGAGAACTGGGTAACAATTAGAAACAGTGGGGAGCATTCGAACCCCATTTTCATAAAGGGAAGAGGGCAATATGCTTTGACTTCACACCCATTTGTTACTGAGCTGTTGCTGGCTTTTAGAAACATTGCATATGCTCTGGTAATGTTGTTCTGTTTTTGCTGGGATGCACCAAATGGGAAAAGATAGGACACATTTGTGGTTCTGTAGCTTGTTTTCTTGGCATTTCAGCAGGACATTGGCAAGTTATTCAAACATGAAATTTCCACCAAAATGCCAGGAAGCTGCTGATTTTCAAATCATTTTGAAAATGACTCTTGCTCAGCAGCAGTTTCCCGGTGTCCAGACAGGTCAGAGGTCTCCCTGCAGGGGGGCTCTCAGCACTGGAGTGCCTCCCTCCAAATACATATGCACACATTTTGCACTGTGGTATGTCACCTAAATGTTTTGGCTGGTTGCACATTTAGTCTCAGTATGACACAATATTCAGAGACTGCCAATTCCAGAAACACATTCTGCAGGGTAAATGGATTAATAAGGCTTGGTGGCATTCGACAATCCTAATTTAATTTCACTGGTCCTTTACAGCAGGAGAATCAATGGTGGTGAGTAACTCAGAGTGTGAACAAAAAAAAAAATCCCTTTCTTAATATTTTTCAAATCTGAAAAGTGCATTTCTCTATTTCTAGGACTAAGCATTATTGCCAACAATCTAATTAATGAAATTTTAGGGAAGTTTATGCTGACAATTAAACACATCAGTCATTTGAATAAAGCCTTGGGACTGTGTTCTTCTAAACAGAAGCTGGCAGCTCCTCCGCAGCCCTCTCACAGCAGCCCTGGTGCTCCCACCCTCGCAGGATATTTTAATAAAGCACACTGAGAAGCAGCATTTTTCACTTTCTTACTTTTTAAACCACACAATTAACACCTAAATACAGTTCACTAGATATTAGGGTTAAATAAGCAAGCAGCAGAACAGAGCTCTCCCTGTCCCCACTCCCTCTGCAGAGCCACTGCTGACATACAGGGACTAACTTCCTGGGGAAGCTGCTGGCTTAGAACCAACTCCACTTGACAGCTAACCTCTCTCCGGCTCCCCAGAGACCCCAGTGGCCTGAAAATCTCTTACTCTGTCATGGGACACTTTGAAAAGGTTTTCATCTTTTGATCCTTGTCAGAAACAAATGGAGAGAACTCACACATTAGTACAGTAAATGATGTTTGGATGCCTTGTAGGAACAATTGTGCAAACTACTGCTGACATGCGATGGCTGCTGGGGCTGAATCATCTTTGGGGGCACCAAACTATTTTTTTTAAGAGCTTGAAGAAATTATTAATACAAAAGGTGGTATGGCCATATTGTATGATAAAAGAAAAAAAAGCTGAGGGAAATTATCAATGATCATAATTGCTTTTCTGAACTGCTGACTCAGTAGAAAACAAGTACTATTTATATAATAACAAGGAACTGAAAAATTGTCTGGCCCTTCCAATTTAAGGCTAATTTAATAACTGTCCAGTCCAGTGTCTCAGATGCATTCCAGTCACTAAATACATGGAGAGTTACAAGCATGGTATTGCCAAAATGATTTCTGTAGAACTCCCTCTGGTGAGCTACCTCTCTCTGTAGGAGACAGCTGGCCTGGACACAGACCCCAGCTCTGGACCTGCACTCCCTGCTGGGCACTGCGGCCCTCTGACTTCATACATCCACATTTTGGTTTGTTTTCTTACCCGCTTCCGGGATTCTTCAATGGCAGACAGCAGCGCATTGTCCTTCTCATTCTTCAGGAAGCCCTAGGAAAGGGGGAAAAGGAAGCAACTTAGATCAAAACGAACCTTCAAATAACCAAAAGTATATTGCAGGGACAACAGTAAGGGCCTCTGCTACCCTGGCCCCCCTCCACCCTCACAAAACGCTGTCAACTTGAAAACATCATGGTTATTTTAAATAGATGTTTTCTAGTTCCATTCTGGGAGCACGTGGTGATTGTTAGAAGTCAAGTCCCCATGAGACAGTAGTGTGGCACTCCATGTCCCGTGAACAGTCGAGGCTGCTCTGCAAAATTCCTCAGTGGCTCATACTGGCTCTGTGCTTTGGCTAGGAGGCCAGTCACAGCTCCTCTAACTCTTTCTCCTCTGTTGCTCTTGACTAATTCTCCCATTTCTCCTTAACAGTGAAGAGGCCATCACTGCCCACTTGTCTTTGTGCTGTTCACCGACTTGCCAATGGCTGGTGTTATGGTTTGGGTCTGGAATGTCCCCCAAAGGCTCATGTGATGAAGCCTTGCTCCCAGAGCGGCCGGTGTTCAGAGTTGGGGCTCTTGGGAAGTGACTGGGTCATGAGGGCTCTGATGTCCTCAGTGGATTAATAATCTGATGGCATTATTGGGAGAGGGTGGAAACTGTCCGAGGTGGGCCTGGTGGAGTGAGTAGGTCAAGTACTCTAGAGTGCATGTCCGTCCCTGCCCTTCCTCCCTCTCTGTCTAGTCCCTGGCTGCCAGGAGGTGAGCAACTTTGCTTCACCTTGCACTTGTGCCACGAGGTATTCCTCACCTCAGGCCCAACACAACGAAGCCGGCCAACCATGTCCTGAAAACTCTGAAACCATGAGCCCAAATAAATGCTTCCTCCCCTAAGTTAATTTTCTCATGTATTCTCTCCCAGCAATGAAAAGCTGAAAAAACACAACTGGGAAATTCTAAAAATCATTTATTTATACTTATTGACACATTTCTTCTGGATTTTTGCCACATGTGCTTTCCTACTTTAGGTCTGGTGACATCCATTGCTTATTTAATATTGGTAGGGTGAAGAAGAGACAGTGTACAAGTCTCACTTAATATGCATAAGTTACATGGCCAGGAGGCCAGGCTTTGGAATAAGAGTTTCAAACCTAGTGCCTCGTTGGGTGCAGTGGCGAAAACCTGTAATCCCAGCACTTGGGAGGCTGAGGCAGGAGAATCAAGAGTTCAAAGCCAGCCTCAGCAATGACGGGGCACTTAGCAACTCAGTGAGAAAAAAAGGGCTGGGAATGTGGCCTAGTGGTTGAATGCCCTCTGAGTTCAATCCCCGGTAAAAAAAAAAAAAAAAAATCCTGGTGCCTCTATTTATGAATAGCAGGACTTTAGCCAAATCACCCAAACTGTCTAAACCTCACTTTACTCCTGTGTAATAATGAAATAATGTAATCAAGTTCTTGGCCCACGGCTTGGTACACACGGGTCTACTATTACCATCAATTAGATCTAGATCTGTTGGTGGTATTAAAAGAAGAGATGCCCAGGGTAATCTCCCTGTTGCTGTTCACTGTCCTCAGCTTGAGTTGAGGTCTGGTGGGGAAGGGACAGGACACTGTCTCAACAGTCACAGCAGCAGGTAGAAAGACAAAGTGACACAAAGATGAAGTGGGCTTCCAAGCCAACATCCTCACACCAAAGTGTGAAGCTTCTTTTTCACAGCTTGGGGAGCGAGGACTAAGTAGGAATGAGGAAGATGAGCCATCAATAGGTATAGATCAAAGTCTTAGTTGTAAGGGGCTGGGGCTGTAGCTCAGTGGTAGACCACTTGCCTCGCATGTGCGAGGCACTGGGTTTGATCCTTGGCACCATATAAAAAAGAATAAAGATACTGTGTGTTCATCAACAACAAAATAAATTTTTTTAAAAAAAAGTCTTAGTTGTAAGATGGAAGAATTCAAGTTACCCTAAACATCAAATCAACCTACACTCTGCAAGGCAAGGTATACACATGTCAAGCACACTACTGATACATTTATACATGATCTTTTTTTTTTTTTTTTCCAAAACCATGTTTTTTGCCTTTTTTTTTTTAAGGAGCTTTGGGGAAATATAATACAAAAAACAGAATTAAGAAAAAAAAAAAAACTTTTAGAATGACAAACTACATTAAAATACATTTGATGTTGGTGAGGATGTGGGGAAAAAGGTATACTCATACATTGCTGGTGGGACTGCAAATTGGTGCAATCACTCTGGAAAGCAGTATGAGGATTCCTCAGAAAACTTGGAATGGAGCCACCATTTCACCCAGTTATCCCACTCCTAGGTATGTACCCAAAGGACTCAAAATCAGCATACTACAGTATGTGGTCACATCAGTGTTTACAGAAGCTCAATTCACAATAGCTAAACTATGGATCAACCTAGGTACCCTTCAACAGATGAACAGACAAAGAAATGTAGTATAGGGCTGGGGCTGGGGCTCAGCGGCAGAGCGCTCGCCTCGGCCCGGGTTCGATCCTCAGCACGTAAACATAAATGCACTGCACTGTGTACAACTAAAGTAAATAAATAAATATTTAAAAAAAAGAAATGTAGTATATATGCACAATGGAATATTACTCAGTCATAAAGAAGAATAAAATTATGGCATTTGCTGGTAAATAGATAGAACCGAAGACTATCATGCTAAGTGAAATAAACCAATCCCCAAAACCAAATGTTGAATGTTTTCTCTGATATGTGGATACTGACTCACAACAGGCTGGTATGGGGGGGACGGTTTCCACTGGATTTGACAGGGTAGAGTTGGGGGAAGGGAGGAGGTATGGGAATGAGAAAGAATGAATTCGACATAACTTCCTATGTTCTTATATGAATACATGACTAAGGTAACTCCACATCATATACAACCACAAAAAAGGGAAGTTATGCTCCATGTATATAGTTCAAAATACCTTCTACTGTCATGTATAACTAAAAAGAACAAATTTTTAAAAAATTAAAAATACATTTGATAATTTTCTTGTATTTGAAATTAATTAACTCAGGTAATTCATTTTTGATTATTTGTACCTTAACAACTGTTAATGCTTTAGTGTATTTTGTTCAAACAGTCCTAGATATGAGAGTGCTGTTTTTCTTTAAAAGTAGGGGGACAAGATAGGGAATATATTTTAAATAAAATATTACTAATCTTCGTAGATTTCCCCAAATTCTTACATATTAGTCCATGATTCCCCTGACCTGCTATCATACCCTAAACTGGGCAGTGAACGAGGACAGACAGGACAGCTCTCTCACGAAGACTCCTCCAGTGCAGTCAGTCTGCAGCAGCTCTGAGGACACAACTGCAAGACTGCTCCAGTTACCTATACTGACAACTGGGGTGGGACGAAGGTAGGGAGAGGCATTGGTCACCTGCCTAATAATGTAAGGGCCTCAATAAACCAGAGCACGGGAAGCGTGGAACCCACACGGTCTATCCAGAAGGCAAGCAGCCCGTCACCTTGTGGGTGCTTCTGGCTCTCGCAGGGAAGCCAGACATGAGATGACAAAGATTTTGAGGGGTCTTGCTTATACCATTTCATAGCAAAGGATTATGTCAAGTTAACAGACCTTTACTAAGAATTTCCTTCTGTGAAGCTTCTTCATTGGCAAAAGCAAAAAGCTTTAGTGCCACAGCCTATAAACAAAGCCATGCCAACTATTATCAAAGGGAAGGTTTAGATTGCTCTGCTGTACCTTTTCCTGGCTGAGGAGACAAGGAGCTGACTGTCTAAACAAGTCACCTTCTGGTAGCAGTGTCTGGGTATGGAGTGGGTTGTCCACCTTTTCACAAGGTCTGGTCTCCCCCACACCCTCTGGCTGGCAGGGAGGGGGCAGTGCCGGGGGAAGCCTGATACTTTGTGTCCCTGCCATTCTCTGTAATTCCTCCGCTCTTCCACGTCAAATGACCAGCACATTATACTCTTTTAACTGTACCTGCATCCACAGCTCTATTAACTACATATGAAACACAAATGCAAAGCAATAACCAGACATTTTTATTTAAAAGCCAAATAATATTCTGCAATGATATTATTTTGCTTTTAAAATTTTATTTTTTCCAGCCTGGAGTTGTGGATCAGCAATAGAGCACTCACCTAGCACGTGTGAGGCCCTGGATTCGATCCTCAGCACCACATAAAAAAATAAATAAATAAAATAAAGGTATTGTGTCCATCTACAACTAAAAAAAGGTATATAAGAAAATTTATTCTACAAGAAACACAACTCCCAAATTTCTAAGAGATGACATTTCAAGTTGCATTAAGAAAGAAATAGAATAAAAGACATTATTGCTTTGGGTGTAGATTACTCATCTTTCAAATATTTACTATAAAGTTATATTTTTAAAATTAAAGTGAGCACTTGTCAAATTCTAGACATTACCAACATATGAAGAAAGACCATTAACCATCATGTACCTCAAAATCTGGGCTTTCTCTATAATATAAACCGAGCCCCCAAAATACAGTTGTCCCTCAGTATCCATGGGAGACTGGTTCCAGGACACCCTTACACACACACACACACACTGCTAACACCCACAAATGCTCAAGTGTGCCTAATCTTGAGCATACTTGAGCATAGTATTTACATGTAACCTCTGTATATTTTAAATTATCTCGATATTACTTATACATTTACAAAGTAAATACCATGTAAATCGTTGTTAAATTGTAGTGTTTAGGGAATAATGTCAAGAAAATAAAGTCTATGTGTATTCACTACAGGGCATTTTTTTTTTTTCTCAAATATTTTTCTTCAGCATTTTGTTGAATCCAAGAATGCTGACACCACCAATATGGAGGGCCAACTGTATGTAGATTCTGAATTTTTATTTTCATCTTTTCTAAAATGAAATGCTAAACCAAGTTACACATTATATTTTGTTTCTTAAAATGACACCTTAGTGGCCTTTTGAAAACAATGTTCAAAACAACACGTACAGAGTAATGCTGGGATATGTGTGCCACCTAGTGGTGGTTAGTTTCTTCTACAAAACATACACCTCAAGGAAAAATAACAGCCAACACCAACTTAAAGACTAAAAAGTTAGGCAGAAACAACCTGCCTCAGCCAGTTCCCATGGATCTCCTTGACTTCCCTTTGCCTATGCATTTCATTTCTTTCCAGGTCTTCCTGTGAGGCCCCTCTCAGGTCTTTACCCTGGAGATGTACTTTTTTTTTTTGGTACCAGGGATTGAACTCAGGGGCACTCAACCACTGGGCCACATCCCCAGCCCTTTTTTGTATTTTATTAGAGACAGGGTCTCACTGAGTTGCTAAGTGCCTTGCCATTGCTGAGGCTGGCTTTGAACTCGCAATCCTCCTGCCTCAGCCTCCCAAGTGCTGGGATTACAGGCATGTGCCACTGAGCCTGGCTCTGGAGATGTACTTTTATAGCTTATGTGAAAATCGGTTCTCTGGAGAGGTGGGCTGGGGGGTGCAGGATGAACTGGCTCGCTGCCATTGGAAGGCCCCTGGGCACAGAGAAGACCCCATAGCTCACCTCCCCCTCTGAGATTACCAGAATCTAACTGTGACCCTCAGAACTCCCCGGCACTTGTTTCCTTTCATTTTGCCAACAAGCGTTTTTTAATTGCTCATAGTCTGCATTATAAATGATAAAATAAAGTTGAGGCCTGAAGAATAATAATTCATAATAAGGCAGTACAGGCTGAGTATACTTAATCTGAAAGGCTTGGGTTTTGCAACTTTTTATTCAGACTTTGGAATATCTGCATGAACATGGTGAGACGTCTTGGGGACGGGACCCAAGTCGAAACACAAAACTCACTTAGGTTTCACATACACCTTATATACACAGTCTGACAATAATTTTATACAGTATTTTTAGTGGGCCTGTGTTTTGACTGCAGCCTGTCACATGAAGGGAGATATATAATTTTCCACTTGTGGCATCATGTCGGTGCTCAAAAAGTTTCCAATTTTGCAAGAGTTCAGATTTCAGGTTTTTGGATTAGGGATGCTCAATCTGTACTGAGAATAGCTAGCACACATAGGTGATTACTTTGTGCCAGGCCTAAGCGTTGTACTCACTTATGCATCTGGTTGTGGCCCTCACTAAATCTGATGCTATACTGTCTCTCAAAACTCCCCAAGTAGATCATACTTTAAAACATCCTCAATGTAAGTTTAAAAGTTAAGCATCTGTGTGGTTTCTAGAGCTCCTACCAACTCCAAAATGCTGTTGCAGTTCTACATTAAGATGACCTAGTTCATAAGCAACAAAGCTCAGTCTCAGAAACCAAATTTGCTCACTCCTTGTTTACCCTTTTCCCCCACTCTACCACTCTCTCACCAGAGCAAATTAAGATGGGATAAACAGGTACTGTATGCTGCACATTTATTCCTTTTGTCTCCCTAAGACACACAGGGGGAGAGATGGGAACAAATATCAAGGTTCTGGCATTCCTTTTGAAGAGTGGTGTTTAAAATACGGATCAGAACCCATAACTGGGTCATGAAACCAAACAGCATTGTTCTAACAAAAATAAAATGCAACACAGATATGTAGTATGGGTAAGTACTGTTTTGTGAAGCTTTTGTTTCAATTAACATGCATTCATTGGTGTGTGTGTGTGTGTGTGTGTGTGTGTATACATATGAAGTGAGTCATAATGTAAAATACATTTCTTACCAGAGGTCACAGTTTAAATCACTGCTCTAGAGGTCAATTCCATAGCATTCCAGAATATTATTCCTACTGTTGTTGTGGAACAATAAATATCATATGTCTGCTCAGCCAGGAATTCCACCTTTGACAGAGGAAGTAGGCTGTCTTGCAATGTACACTGGCCAAGAACAACCCAAAATGTAACCTCAAGGTAAGTTGATTCTCAAGGACCTGGCAATCAAAGTGACTCTTAAATGGTTCAGGCCCAGCAAGACAGACATGCCGCTGCCTTATTTTTAATTAACATATAGACTCAGAATACAAGTGGCAGCTAAATCCTGCTGCAGAAAAAGGGAATGGGCAAAGGGATGTTTATTTTTGCAAAATGGACAAATTCTCTCATTCTGTTTGCTTTCCCAAAGCGAAAACTATTAAGAAATAAAGGTCTCTGTGAAAAAAATTTCAGTATTCCTAACTAAAATGTTAGGAAAAGAAAGATGGCCCAAAAAACAATAACAACTTACATTGATTCTTTCACAGTTCTTTGCCTCCCGTCTATAACAAATCAGTGATTTGTTGGACAATTTTAAAAACAGAGAAAAACATACAAATTTCCTGTCAAAAAATAAATAAAATAATTGGAGTCTGAGTTGGTCCTACAAAGCAGTAGCCATATTTTACTTGGCCCTCAAGACACAAAAGCCTATTCCACCTCTCTCCCCTTCCGGACCAACCACCCTGTCAGCAGGGTGGACATTTTCCAGAAGGTACTGACACAGCACAAAAATACACGGCAGGTGCCATGACACCTCTGTGCTGTCTCTCATTTAATACATACAATATAAGCTAATTAACAGGAAATCTGTAACCAGCATTCCAAATCAAAATGATATTAACACAAAATGAGCAGTGGCATTGGAAACATCACCATGGCTGAAAACTGTCATGACACAAGCAACAGCAAAGTAAGAAAGAGAGAAAAATAAGCAAAGCTGAAGAAAAAAAAAAAAAAACAGAATAGCCAATGACTAGTTCGCTCCAAGGTGAAACAAGAATTACAATAAGCACTGTCAAGTATGCATTAGAGCTCTGACTAGTACAATGGAGAAGGGTTTGAATTCTACAAAGACAGGAGTGGGAATGGTACCCACTATTTTGCTTCTGCTTACTCAAAGTAAAATACTTTCTTCCTCAACTTTTCCCAAAACTTCTTTCCAATTTCTGAACAAATGATCCCCTCAAAAGCTTTTTCTTGGGTAAATTTTTTACAAAGGTAAAATTCCTACTTATGAAGAAAATGAGAAAAGATGAAGTAACACACTCTTCAGAAGAGCACAACACAAGTCCTGCTGCACCTGAAGCTGCCAGGCCTATCAGATGGTGTGGGCACTTTTCATTAGCTCTGCCTGGTGGTGCCAACACTGAGAACAACTCAAGAAATTCTTCGAGTAGAGATGTTCATTACTGGTGTAAATAAATAAACAAATAAAAAACAAATTTTCAAATTTGGAGAACTTTTTAAAAAATACTTATTTTGTAGTTGTAGTTGAACACATACCTTTATTTTCTTTATTTTTATGTGGTGCTAAGGATGGAACCCAGGGCTTGCACATGCTAAGTGAGCGCTCTAGCGCTGAGACACAACCTCAGCCCAAATTTGGGGAACTTCAATAAGATTTTATAGCATGTTTGGCTATTTTATCAGACCACTTTTCTTTCAATAAAAATAAAAATATATAAATTATCAGTTTACAAGGCCCAGGAGAGGCTGAATCTCTTTCTGATCAGAATATTGACTGAAGAGTAAAGTCTAGGATTTTCTCTCCAACTCAAATGTTCAGAATAAGTCCCAGTACTTGTTTTCTGCAAAAATTTTAACAGTTTAACTCATTTTTTTCCACAGACTATATCTTCAAAAAAATACCCCTGATGAAAGATAGGGATATAGCTTAGTGGTAGAGTACCTGATTAGTATGCATGAAGCACTGGGTTGAATACTTAGTACTGCAAACACACAAACCAACAGCAACAATAACAACAACAAAAAACAGGGGCTGGGGTTGTGGCTCAGTGGTAGAGCACTCGCCTCACATGTGTGAAGCCCTGGGTTCAATCCTCAGTACCACATAAAAATAAATAAATTTAAAAAAGGTATCGTGTCCATACAACTAAAAATACACACACACACACACACACACACACACACACACACACACTTTTATAAAACCAACAAACCTGAAGAAAGCAGTGCTTTCATCCACCAATTATATTTTTAATGCTTTTGTATGACTTCTTGCGCGTTTATGAAAAACCTAGCTGCTCTCATTCAGCAGGTGGCAGCAGACACTGCAACAGTGGCTGTGGAGTTCCTCCATTTGTAGGCTCAGCAGATCCACAGGCACTGCAGGCAGCTCTAGAGCCACAGGTGGCAAACCCTGACAAAATCACTTGGCACTGTGTGGGCAGGAGGCCATCTGTCACTATCAGGAAGGCAGGTCCCATTTTACACATGGTTCCCACAACTGGGCTAAAAAAACAGGGTCAGACAATTATGTGATGAATTTGAGTCCATTACAGCAAAATAAATTACTTGCCCCCATGAGTCAAACTGGTTTTGAGGGTGGTTTACAAATTCTCACAGATTTAAAAGAACTTGTCGTGCACAGGAGATTCTAATCTCGAGAACACAGCACTGGGCGATGCCTCCTCTCAGACTGCACTCTTTCAGGGCTGTATAAAACGACTTTTCTTTGCAGGTCACCAGAGGGCTGGGGAGAGGAATGTGACTTGTTCAGTGCTACTATCTCACCACTTTCAGAAAAACAGGCCACCCCAGTGAGAGGGCCCATGATGCAGCAGGATGTGCCAAGCTGCGTGGCAGGGCTTCTCTCTGCTCACAGGGAGAGAGGGGAGCAGGAGTGCTGGGTGTCAGGGGAAGAAGGCAGCCAGCCAACTGCTCTCAGACTGCTGAGGTAGCCCTAGGGGAGAAAGCAAGGACAACTAAGCATTTTATCTCCTTCCTCCAATGACCCCTGAGCCTGGCACACTAGCTCAGGAAGAAAGGGAGGGATTCTGAAGAGGGAACCTCTTCCCAGCTTTTGCAAATGGAATGAATATTAACAGTGTACCAAACTGTATTTAGCTTCAAAGAGCAGCAGTAGAGTCCTCTCCTAACCTAAATGTATTAACAGATCTAAAAAATATGATTCCCAGGACTGGGGTTGTGGCTCAGTGGTAGAGCACTTGCCTAACATGTGTGAGGCACTGGGTTCGGTTCTCAGCACCGCATATAAAGAAATGAATAAAATAAAGATCCACCAACATCTAAAAAAAAATTTAAAGAAAAAAATGAATTCCACAGTCATTCTAGGTGAGGGAAAGATAAGGATAATTCCGTAAGGAATGACAAAAATGTTTCAGTACATCCATCTTGGAGATGGATTAGTCCACATCCAAAGAACTTTGGGCACAAAAACTGCACTGCAGTATAGAATGCATTAACAATGGCTTTTAAAAGAAAATAAAAGCCCAGGAAAGGATAGCAGAGGGCTAGTCTCAGAGCCAGTCAGTGGGAGCCAGCAGCTTTCACCAGGCTGGTTTCTGCAGCGCCGGGATTAAGCCTCAAGTTCTACTTAGCAAGCACAAGGAGCGCTGTTAGGACAATGTTTGGGAGCCACATCTCATATTAATTCCCTGCTGGTACACGGTGTCAGTCATTTACACTGCAGTCGCAAATCACAGTTCCTCCTGCTCTGCAGCAATGCTTATGCTGATGGGACTGGAGGCCAATCACAAGGCTGTCACCGAAAAGGGAGCTTCGTTTTCCTACAGTTTCTTATCACTCAGAAATTCTTTTTTCAAAAATTTATTTGTTTGGAGACTACTAAAACAAGATACTTTTATAACACCACATTGTCTTGCAGGGAATGTGTCAAGGCACTTCTCTGCTAATAGTACTTTGATTTCACACAATCTCTAAAACCTCAATTAAGTTTGGAGACGTTTTGACTTTACCTTGTCAGAGGGAGGGAATACTGCAGAATACACCACTCACCATTGTCACCACAGGTACAGAAAACAGGAGACACTGCTTAGCTGAAGTGGCAAACACAGGCAACAGAAGGAGACAGGGCAAGACCATTTTTCAATACAAATAGCTAGAAACAGAGGAGGAGCTGAATCCTTTCACTCAGTCCATTCTTATGCAGGAGAAGAAGCAACCCTGCACTGTGGGACCTCTCACACCTAGAGTTACAGGCCTGACCTGCTAGGAGACAATTGAGAATGCCCAGCTCCACCCGAGCTCTTGATGAGCATCTACCTCACCTTTCAAGCCAAGCCAACACAACAGACCTGAAAGCTTGACCTGCAGGACAGATCTTATTTTTAAATGTTTGTTTATAAATGATAAATTTATAAAAACATATCATCTTCAAAACAAGCCCACAAAGTTGACTCCAAGCACAGCTTGGTGTCATTTCTGGCACAGCTGAAAAGGAACACTCCTGCGAGTTAGGTTGCTAAGGCAAAGACAGACTTTCCTGAAAGCTCAATCCACCAGTCACCAGCAAGCCCACAAAGAGAAAGCAATGGAGTCAGATGCAGACAGCAGCACAACCTGGCACAAATTAGGAGTCAGGTAGTCTGAATTTAGGGCAAAACCAATAGCTTTTCAATGTGTGACCTTGAGAAAGTTATTTAGCTACAGAAAATCTTGCTTTACTCAACTGTAAGATGAGCTGCTTTTGCTACTAAACTCTTTAAGACCATATCCAGAAACACTCCCTAAGAGATGGAAGTAGACAAGAAATTAGCATCGTCATTACCGGTATGGCTACAGTTTACTTGCAAAATAATCCACACCTTGAATCACAAAAGAAATATGATAAACTTTGTTTTTGAAGGCAGCAGCATGTATATTTTATAATAGTCAAAATCTATAAAGAGACAGAATGAAAACCAGAGACAAATAACATATTTTCATAGGCATGCTTAGTTTCTCCTTGCTATAAAGGAGAAGTATTCTGTTCTTCAGTTTCTAAAAATCCATCCTATATTTGAAGGAGTTAAATTCCTATACTAAAAAAGATGACAGCACAAAGCAAGGAATTTTAGAAGCGTTAATACAATTTCTTAAAAGTGCCATTCAAAGCCATCTACATATAAGTGCTAATTGAGTCTTGACTTCAAGAAATCATCAAAACTCCTATCTTCTAACAATAAAAAGTAATTGTAAATTGGCAAAGCAGTGCTACTAGAGGAGTCTTCAAACTTGACTGAAGGAAAATAACTCCTGCGGTCCACCTCTTCTCACAGAGCTCCTGGTGCCGCCATTTTACTCCTTGCTCACTGCCATCTTAGTGCCACAGAATGACTCCTAGCGGGCTGGCTGGCGTGCTTGCTCATCTACATTATGGTGCTGCCAGAACAGTCAAAGGGTGGTAAGAATGTATTGTTCGTCCCCAAAAAGAAGCTGCCCCTGATTCTTTTCCACCAGGCAGGCTAAAATTTGAGGGGAAAACTGAAGAACTTCAGATTGAAGAGATTCAGGAATCCCCTACAAGTATCAGAAAGAAGAGCCTCTCCCAGCAGCCAAACTTAAGTGGACCACGGTGGAAGCAAAGAATATAGGAAGCAACTGGGTCTGTGCTACCTCCCCAGGTACATAGTACACAGCCTTTTATAAAACCAGCAACAGAAAATAAGACCAGACTTTTCAACCAAGGATTGCTTTAAAATTTTCCAAGGAAGCCTTTGAAGCAATCTTCATGTCATCCAAACATTTTGTGCAAGCAAAGCTGCAGTTAAAATGGAGTTCTAATTTTCTGCCCTAAAATTCTTTTATTTCAAGGTATAAGCCTTTCATAAAAATGGAGGGGGGAAAATTCCTTTGCTTTCTACCATGTTATTTATAATTATCATGTTAAATGGAGGCCCCCCAACACACACACACACACACACACACACACACACACACACAAGACTAAAAAATTACATTGAGATCTAGGTTCTTATGATGAAAGTTAATATTAGGACCACAGATTTACAGAATCTTTGTAGGATTCTAACCAGGGTTTACAACTAATGAATCTTTTTGTATCAGTGAAAAGGCTGATGTGAAGAAAATTGGTTCTAGTTTCAAACATCTAGTAATTAGAGAAAAGACCATTCAGTGGCCAGAATGAACAGCAGCTAACACAACAAGACCTACAACAGTGGGCTTGATAAATCTGATATCAAGTTAAAAGGATTCTCAGATACCCAGTTCTGTGAGAATTCAACTCCTGAAACAGCTACTAAAGCATTCTCAGCAAATTCTTCATGGTATAGTTTATTTATAAAATACACTTCCTATAAATTCTTCAGGGTTTAAAAGATAAAAATTCTTCAGCCTTTAAAAGATAAACATACAAATCAAAGTTAAAATCTACTTGTTCCCTCTTAGGAGCACCATAAAGAAACAAAGAAATAAGCCAGGTCAAATCCAATTAATTTTAAGAATCAAGAGTTAGAAGCTTACAATTACAAATAAGAGTTTTATATGAGTAGCTTTGAAGTCACAACTATTAATTAAACAGAAGGCACTAGAAATTATCCCTATGAGAGTGACAGCCTCAATCTATTGATCTTTGAGGACAAAATCTTGTTTTGTCAAAATATTTTTTACTCTTATGTATTTTGATCAGCTATTACAGGTCATTAATATGGAAGCACTTTCTTAACAACAACAACAAAAAGCACTAAAATCCAGCAAGTCTTTTCAGGAATGGAAAACAGACTCTTTAAAAAGAAGCCTAAACTCTTAAATTTACCATATTCAGATTTCATTTTTTCTCCCAAGTATCATTTCCATCTCAGACTAGTAATAAACTCAGACCTCTCAACAACCTAATTAATGAATAATTAATTAAAATCATTTGCTAAAATCACTCATGAAACCCATATTTCAAGAATACATGGCATACCTGCTTTTTAACACATACCTAAAAAATACATCCAAGAATCTCTGGTTTGTACCTTTCCAATTTGCAGCATTTCTTTAAAACTCTATTTTGCTCATTCAACCAAAGACAAATTTTCGACCTTTCACCACTATATAAGAAATACTTACTGTAGACAAAAGGATTCCATTTTCTTTCTGGGAATGTTCTCCACCCTCCTAAAGTACTCTTCTACACAGTATGCAAATTCATTTTCTTAGTTTTACAGTAACAAAGCTCCTGTGCCAAAGAACCTAATGTAAATGAAAAGGCCTTGCAGTTGCCTTCAGAATCCAGTTCACCTCGACCATGATACAGCTAATTGTTAAAAATGGTGGCTGAGATATTTTCCATACATTAAATTAAGGAGCTCTGATGAAGGCGCTGGCATCCACCCACTTCAGACAAAGGAAAATAATTTGCAACTGTACCAAGGCACGGATAATTGAGTCATCTCCCATACAGGGTCAGTGTTAGAGGTTTCCTCCATCTTTACAAAATGCAAACCACAGCTTATTGTCTCATCTCAGAAATCAATTCTTTGCAGTGCTGCACTGGGTCAGAGTTTTACAGGAATCTTAGTCATGAGTAAATCCAGACCTCCAGTGCTGAGGAGAGCCAAATTCTCACAGTTCGCTCCCTTCCCTGAGCAGCTCTCCTCCATAACCCAGACTTGACAGCTCAAGCCTTCCTATTGTTAAGAGTAAAGAAAAGTCCCACACCTCTGAGGGAACTAAAACCCTCAACTAGGTGAGCAATTTCCAAGTCTGAGCTTCAGAAAGAGATTTAAACCTTACAGGTCAGGTCCCACAATACTAACACATTTCTTGGGATGAAAAATTGCATACATCGTCATTTTTGTTGTTATTTTTAAGGAAAGACAATAAACCAGCTGCTTTTTAATGTTGGACTTGAAGCATTTTAACTTTGAAATTAATCTAGGTATTAAAAGTGTTACAGGCAACATTATAATCCTATTACTCTCCAGATAATGTTTACATGATTTAGGAAGTTTAATTTCACTTTCACAAATCACAAAAATATTAAATATATTTAAAAGACTCATACTCTTTTGAGGTTAAATTTGAGAAATAAAAAAGAAACTATTTAATCTAAATTACCAACAACTGATAATACTTAGGAGTCCATATCAGGTGTTACTTTTTCATTCTTCTCACTAAAGCTTTATGCTAAAATATTTCCTGTAAGATAATTCCAAATATCTCTAATGGTAATTTTCCCTAATTACTAAATACAAATGACTGGATTTGTTGGTAAGGTATCCTACACACACACACACAAAACGCACACACACTCACACTCACCTACAATTTTAAAGAAGGATCTGGTTTTAGCAAAGAAATTCCATTTCCATATTTCATATCATAAAAGAATTCTGCACTTCACATATCTCTTTTAAAAATTCTAAAGAAAGTCCACACTACTTGCCACTTAAAGATGAAGTCGACAAAAAAATCCCTAAATAATTAACTATTTAAATCTGTAGGCAACTATCCCTCTGCCCCACCCAATAAAAATTTTTAAAGAAAGACATTAGAATAGCAAGACACAAATCTGCACAATTCTCAGAAGAATCAAGTACTTTTCTATCAAATAAATTAACTGCTTCCAGATTCATATCAAATTTTTAAACAAACAAGACCTTGTCTTTCAGAGGTACTGCAACACGCTGTCACTGCATTTACCAGGGTGCATCGGTCTTACTTTCTTTATAAACAGCAAGCCTACCTGCAGCTGTTCAATTTAAGGAGTTGCAGCGTGATCGATGCTGCTGGTCACTGCAGCTCTTCATACCTTCTGTGTGGGATGAGCTCTGAGAAGCACTGCTCAAGTTTCTCCCACCCCAAACTGCCTGAATTGAGGGTGAGGGGTGGGAGGTGGGAGAGGAAGAGGAAGAGACAAGAGAAAGAGAGAAGAAAAAGGAAAAGCACGACCCCTCTGCAAGTGCTGATATGACTGAAGCACTAAAGAGTCCAATTAGACAATGAGATTGCAGAGCTCCCTGAAAAAGGATGCGCTGCAGCCCCCGGAGCAGAGCACTGTCATCCAAGGTGCTCCACACAAATTCAGGGAAGTGAGCTATCAGTTTGAAGGCACAAACTGATGGGAGTAACAGTTTATAGGTTACAGAGGGTATTTTATTGTTAACGGACTGTACCAAGTTAAGATTTAAGAGGGGGAGAGACAACATGTAGGCAAGCAGTGCTATGATACTCCCCCCACACCCAAGCCACTGCAATTACTCTGATGTGAATTTTTGATGACTTCCGACATCTTGCATGGTTAATAATCGCTTCAGCTGTCATGTTTGGTTAATGTGGAAAATGCATTTGCTGCATTGTGATGCAGTGCTGTGACCACAGATTGTAACACCAGTTGTGAAGCTGGTCCCTTAACTGAGCAGCAGGAATTTGCACATGCCACGATGCTAAAATAAATGGTAGTTAAAAGATTTTATACAGCAGCAGACAGATTCTGCCATTTTAATCTACAGAATGTGTAGATCCAACATACAGAAGCATCTCAGATCACTGTGCCCTTGTCAGCTGCGCTGCCCTTCAAACAGAACAGTACATTCACCATCTTACATGTTTGGCCTCTTAGTAGTTAAAAGATTCTGATACTATTTAAATAACTATTCAAATTAATTATAGCTTTGAACAGAACAGAGGTTATTTGCATTTCAGGAATATACAGCCAATGAAACTGTCAGTGACACAGGAAAATGCAGACCTTTTATTAACATATGCTCAGCTCAACTGTCACTTCTTTGTACAACATTTAGGGGAAAATATATGATGTGTAAGTAATGAATATTCCCCTTCTAATACTATAATTTTTAAAAGTGCTCCTCAGAACAAGATTTTTTTCTCCATGGTTTAATGTATAACCTGAAAATTAAAGATTACATTAAAATACTAACCTGTTTTTCATTGCGATGAAAGGAAATTCAATACAGCAAGGAACTGGCAATTACAGGAAAGCTTGTTTAAAAAAAAAAAAAAAAAAAAAAAGCAAAGATGAAACCGCACTAAGATCACGGTACCAGATGATTAAAGTCAGGCCAGTCAGGTAGTGGGGCCATCATTATGGAGCAGATTGCAAAAGAAAAATCAAGAGAAAGACCATTCCCTCTCTTCACAAGCAAAACCCACAAAGCCTAAGACTGCAATCTGTTGGTTGCAAAACCAACACCTATACTGCAGAACCTGAAAGATGTGTGATACTGGCCAGATTTCATATTTTTGCATAGATTTTAACTTGGCTGTTTTATACCTACAGGTTAGCTATTTTATACCTACAGGTTGCTTCATCTGTATCATCATTTTTATCTTTTAAGAAGCAGAACCAACTCATAGACTTTGTTGCTTTGAAATAAAAAAAATATAATTGGCTTATTTTCTCACATTAGAACTTTTGCCAATTAAATGCTCAGTTGAGATGTTTCCAACATTTCCGCCTTATAAAAACAAACAAAAATATCAAGTAAACTAAAAAGAAAGAACATAGGAACACACTGAGCAGTGAATAACAATGAAAGAACTTATGTTACTAACATAAAAATCAACTTATGATTTCCTTTGTTTTATTCACTGTGATAGCACCAAATGCATAATTTGGAGGTGCATGTGTTAACAAGCACTGTAAAGCTGAAGAGCTTCTAGTTTTGTTTTTTGCCCTAACTTAAAATTAACTGCACCAACAGTGCTATTCGGTGCCATAGCAGATGTCACAGTAGTTGTCGCTAACATTCAACAATTTAAGCTTTTTTTGTTCCAGACCCAATACAAGGTACCACACTAACAGCTCAGAAACTGCACAAGGAGGAAGGGAGGGAACGGGTGTTGGGGGTAGCTTTGAAATTAACCAGGCTCAGCTTATGCTCCAATTACTGAACAAAAGACAATCCTGGGGGACCTCTCTCTGAACCAGTGCAAGAAGCAAACTCTTTTGTTTCTGATCAAATAAATACTGTATTGGAACATGGTGGATATGTGGCAATAAGGAGGCTCTGCCTGGGGATTGAAGAGGCAAGAAAAAAGAACCCAAAGACCCAAGTGTGGTTAAAGCAAACCATTTCGTTCATGTAAATCTGTTCCTGAGAGAGACATTTGAGGTTCGTTACAGGGGAGTGAGAAAGCCCTCATTTTTATTTACTGAAAAAAAAAAAGAAGAAGAAGCAAGAAACAACACATCACTGAGTCTGTTAAGACTTTTTTTCCCTTCACCTTTAGTAAACTACCAACAAATAAAGAGGATATTTCATTATGCTAGATAAATTCTAAACTAGCTCAGACCCTTTCTTCCTCCTGGCATCCTTAAGGAAACCAGGCAAGAGGCAGGGCTTGAGTTGCAGAATACTGTGGCTGCAAAGGACCTCAGAGCAGAAGGGACTGGAAAGTGGTGACTAGCCTGCCTTCAGACCCAACGCCTAAATGTGGAGGCCATAAAAACACTGGGAAGATGCCACCTAACTAAGGAGGTGCTCCTCTACTTGTTTTGTTACCAAATGACCATGAAGCAATCCACTGCTACATGACTGTTAGGTAGTTCATTATTAATTTTGTGTTTGACCCTAAGCACCAAAAAATAAAGCAAAGAGAAAAGGGTAGAAAATTCATGGGCCCACTATGTTAATATAAGGGATAATACAAATGCAGAGATATAAACTAGAAAAGGGAAGTCAATGCAATTCTGTGTTTCAAACACAATTGTAATGATCACAGGGTAAAATCATATTCAAGCAACAAATATAAAGCTATACATATGCAGGACTTCAGTCAGAAATCAAACTTCTACAAATCTGTGGTGCGCACTGTTCTCCAGGTTCACTGGGCGGCTGGGAAGATCAAGTGATATTAACGGTGGGTAAGTGCTTACAACTGTAGAGAATGACAGGCCATTGGGCAATGAACCCCCCCACCTTCGCCTTCCTGGCTTTGTGGGGCACAGCTGGAACCAGTTACCTTCCCAGCCCACCACCACCAACCCCCTCTGGGCTCCCCTCTTCTCACTGAAATCATGGCCTTTTGTCCCATGCCACTCATTTCCCATTCTACATATTCATTTCATTGCCATAACCTTACCTCTAGGCCAGAGGCTCTAGAAAATTCTTTCAGAGCTATTTTTTGATAAGACAATGATTCTTGCCCTGTCTTTAAATGCTTTAGGGGCATTTCCACTTTGATCTTCTGCAAATACATCAAAAGTTGAAATGAGATCTAAACTCTTAATCTAGTTACTCTTCCCAATTTCTCAGCCTGGACCAAAAGTACCAATTCTTCTTGCTTCAAACCTGTTATTTCTGAAGATCCTTCTTAAGCCCATCAAACACCAAGTGTAGTCGATATTTTATTCTAAACATCTCTCACATGTCTTTTCCTCTCAGTTTTCTCATCCACCACCCAGTTCCTGGATGATTACAACTGCCTCTGAACAACAGGCCAGTAGGAATCTTTCCACTGACCAACCTGACTCCCATAGTCATCACCACACTCTCCCTCCTTTCTTTGTGACACTTACCTGCTCTCACATTTTCGACAGCACCTGCCACCTACCTACACTTGGCTGCTTGGCAGTCACTCCATCTGTATCTGCCCCACCTCCTGGTAGGTCTACTTCTGAGCACAGAGCTTCTGCGCTCACTTCCCTGGCCTCACACAGGTCATTACTCTCACATCCTCCTCTTTTACTCTCGGCAAGCTGAACTCACTTTGTCTTTCAACTGTTCCAGGGTTCTTCTGATTCGTCATTATCCCTTCATCTCCTCTGAACTCCCTGATGTTTAGAGTCTACACCACTCCCACTCAGTTTTGCCTTTCACTTTACACTTTCTTGGGCATTTCGATCCTGTTATAAGAAGGTTAGTCTTGGCTTTCTCATTTTAAGAAAAGGAGCTTCTAGGAAGCAGAATTTATATTTATTCTAATTATCTTCAGTACTTACCCTTAATGGGCACTCAAAAAAAAAACCAGTTCACTGATTTTATTAGCTTTCTCTAGGCCCCACCCAGGCAGATGCAGACAACTACTTCAAAGGAAGCTAAATATTACTTTTTGTTTATTGTATGTTCTTTCAAATCTCTTCAGCTTCCTGAAATAATTCCAGCCTTAGGTGGCAAAACAGATGCTGAGATGGTTCTTGGTCAACACACAGAAGCATCAAACTCTTCATTGTGACAAAGCATCATTACCGACAGTATTTACTTCCCAAAGTCGGCTTCCAGAAGGTCCTGGCCCTGGCCCAAAGTCAGTGCTGTGGTATTCACAGCTCATCTGCCCTTACAAAACAGCTGAGAATGAAAAAGGAATCTGCTAATTTATAGCAGACATTTCATCCTGAATGTTGTTTTAAGCGAGGAACACTAAATTTTAGGCAGTCAATTAAAAAAAAAAAGACAGTTTCTTTATGTCTTTACTTTGCACTAAAACAAATTAAAGTTTATTCTCTCTTGCTCATATTCAAGCTAGATTGCCCAGGGGTCAAAAAACAACAGGGAGGGCTGGGGTTGTGGCTCAGCGGCAGAGCACTTGCCTTGCACGTGCGCGGCCCGGTTTGATCCTCAGCACCATATAAACATAAATGCATTGCATTGTGTACAACTAAAGTAAATATATAAAATACTTAAAAAAAAAAAAAAAAAAAAAAAAAAAAAACAGGGAAAAGGAAGCTCTCCCTTCTTGGAGAAGCTGATGAGTTCCTCCTGCCCCAGAGCTTTCTGCCTCTGCTAGACCATCAAGCAAAAAATGGTAGGAGGGTTTATAAGCATGAGAATACTTAATGCACATGGGTGAAGGGAATTTTAAAAGTAAGACTTCCACTTCAAAATGTTTTACAGAAGAATTTCCCCATAAAGCAGTTACTAATGGGCCTAAAATGGGAGGAGGAAGCCAGCGCCACAAATATTCCACCAGCGCAATTCGCTGTGGTTATAAACAGCCTCCTAGGTTTTAGGAACTCAGAACCACAGCTCTTTCCCTGTCAGCCAGCCAGCCAACCAATCTGTCTGTCTGTCTGTCTCTCACAGTATCTAGCAGTCCTCAGCATTCAGAGAGAAGGAACAAATGAGATTTTGAGAAAAACTGGCAGAATATATAAAGTCGTTCTACTGCAATAAAAAATAAATGAAGGGCTGGGGTTGTGGCTCAGTGGGTAGAGCACTTGCCTAACATGTGAGGCCTTGGGTTCAATCCTCAGCACCACATAAAAAATAATAATAAACAAAGTTATAAAAAATGTTTTAAAAAAATAAAAGAAATAATAATAATAAATAATAATAAATGAAGACTCATCAAATTCACAACCATAAAATTTCAGGGGGAAATTCATTTCCCTTGTGGCACAAATTAAGAAAATAAGGTGTAGAGAAACTCAAATTCTGGCCAAGGTCATGAAGTGACCTAGCCCAAATCTGGCATCAGCCCAGAACCTGGCTCTCCTGCCTTCTCACAGAACTCTGCAAAGACGATGTGATACTGCCCTGGGCAGAGCTGCCTGAGTGCAGGCCTGAGCTTGGTTTCATGGAACTTTAAGTTACTACATGGGGGTGATGGTGGTTGCAAAAGAATAGCTTCTAGCTCGTGAGTTCTTGTTACCAATGTACTTTACACGACAGATGTATTTCTTGCCAGGTTAATTGTAAACAGAATTCTTTTAAACAAAATCTATTTTAAATTCAGTAGGGAAGCTGTTATATGAAGGAATAGTAAAGCTAAACATTGTCCCAAGATTTCTTTTATAAATCCAGATACTCAAGAGATTGGATTCACTTATCAAAGCAGCTTAATGCTGGAAAGGTAGTTCTGTTGGTAGAGTGCCTGCCTAGCATACGTGAGGCCTTGGGTTCAATTCTCAGTATCTCCAAAAACAAAACAATAAAAAGAAAGGCTCACTTTATTATTACTATTTATTTTAAAGGAAACACTAAAATCTTAACTTTCATATAAATTTTTGTTACACGTTTCTTATTTCTGCTATAGCTGAAAAACAGATGAGGCCAGATACCAGTTAAAAATAAATAAGTAGACAAATAACTCCCCAATAAAAGAACAGGGTTACTACAACTACCCAGTCCTCAACAATTTATAAGGAAAAAAACTTACTTCGCTTTGGGGTCAGAATTTCACATTCACTAACATATAAACTATAGGGTCCTAAATTTTTTCTATGAAGGAAACTTGTAGACATCCTTTTATTTTCTCATTAATCCATACAGTAAAATTAAATATGTCATTCTCAAAGCTATAAGTAAAATTTGACACCAAAATATGATAAAATTATATTCAGGGATATAAGTCTTAAGAAAAAAAAAAAGAACTATAAAAGATAATAAGCAGAGTAAAAATTTACATGAGAAATAACAAAATGAGTTTGAAACAGAAAACAGTGATGACCTACAGGATACTCATCCTATATGTAGGGGTAGCAGAGGGGAGAGGAGCCCCTTGCTTTTTCTCCCACCACGTCAGGCAGGATAGCCACAGCAGAGGACACAGCTTCGTCTAGGCCCCAGGAATTTACAGGGCCCTATAAAATACTGTGTCAGGTTTTTATCCCTGTACTATGCCCTTCTCATCTCTAAAACAGGGACAGAGATCTGCAATTCTAAAACAATTTTTTAAAAATCAGGATGATTTTATAATCTGCCGTCCCCGCAGTGTTCTCTCCACCAGTCTTTCTGCTGGGACACATGGAAATGGCTTTAAAAATGATGGTCTCTGGGGCTGGGGTTGTGGCTCAGCGGTAGAACGCTCGCCTCGCATGTGCATGGCCCGGTTTGAACCTCAGCACCACATGGAAATAAAGGGCATTGTATACAACTAAGGCAAATAAATAAATATATTTTTAAAAAACAAAAAAATGATGGTCTCATTTTATTAACACACTTCTTAACAGTAAGTCCTCCAGCAAAACGTTTCTAGTTCTACTACTTTGCCATCTCATGTCCTCAGTCAGTACTGGGACATTTCAAATATCCAAATTCCCTCAATAAGCCTAAACACTAAAAATGTAATACAGGTGGAGTCTATATTCTATTCACACTGGGAACTTAAACAAAACATACACATGAAATGTGATCAGCCTATTAAGTTGTTGAGGGTTGTTATTCAGAGAATTAGCTGGGCTCAGTGGAGCACGCCTGTAATCCTAGCACTTGGGAGGCTAAGGCAGGAGGATAGAGAGTTCAAAGCCAGCCTCAGCAATGGCAAGGCACTTAGCAACTCAGTGAGACCCTGTCTCTAATAAAATACAAAAAAGGGCTGGGGAAGTGGCCCAATGGTCTAGTACCCCTGAGTTCAATCCTCAGTACCAAAAAGAAAAAGAATTAGAAAATCTCTACAACTACACACTGTCAAACAACCTTTTCAGACTGTAGTACTTCTTCGCAAATTTCCATTTAGAATTTAAATCTAAAGAAGTATTCTGTAAAGCTACCTATATCTTTTTTTTTTTTTTTTTTTTTTTTTTTTTGTACCAGGGATTTAACTCAGGGGCACTCGACTACTGGGCCACATCCCCAGCCCTTTTTTTGTATTTTATTAGAGACAGAGTCTCACTGAGTTGCTAAGTGCCTCGCCATTGCTGAGGCTGGCTTTGAATTTGTGATCCTCCTGCCTCAGCCTCCCAAGTGCTGGGATTACAGGTGTGCGCCACTGCGCCCAGCTTACCTATATTTTATTAGAACTTAATCTGGTAAAATACCCCATAAAGGTACCTACATATGATTTCTGAACTCAAAAGACAAGTTTTATGGACAGACATTATATTGAAGCTGGAGCCAGAAAAACTAGGTTCTAACTATACACAAGTCATTTGCCTCATCTGTAAAATGGGAAAACACCCCAACTACCTAAAGAACAGCACATGGCTCTTCAACTGCCTCTACAACAGGATTATTCTTCAAAGCAAAGAGAAGCCATTTCAAATGATTTCTAAAACACAGGCTGCACATTTTAATACATTTTTCAAATATGCAGACTGATTTAGACATTTCCAAGGAAATAACTTTATTCTGCCTCTCTACTTTCTCTCATGGCATCTGTTGTTACTAACAGCTAAAGAAAAGTAAAATCTAATGTCACTAACAGTAAACCCAAGATCTACAGCATTCATTTAAGGGGGGCTGGGGGGTGGACAGAGAGAAGCAAATGCAAAGTAAACAGAATGAGGATGAGAAGCCAGGGAGGAAGGCAGAGGAAATCAGGCTGACATAGAAACAACAAGTCCATCTTTCTCCTCTCCTGGCTCCCACTGATGGCAGACGGTGTATGTAATCTGCTGAGAGACCAGATTTAAGGCCTCCTTTTGGCATAGTCCATCCATGAATTATTAACGTTTGCAGAAGCAAAAGCACATCCGCTCGCAGCAATCAGAGAGGATAATGATGATTAACCAAGATGGGATTATTAATCCCCCACATCCCTTTCCTATGTGTCTCCCTCTCTATTTTCATTCTCCTCTGGGTCTGACTGCTTTGGGGGCAGTGTATTTCGAACTACAACCTTAATATCAAATATGATACCTCCACAGTGAAAAATAATAACTGACAAATTATAAATCATTAGTTTAAAGAAGAAATACATACATATGTTTTAAACATACATGTTATTGACCACTATGATTTTGATGAAGCAAAGAAAAATAAAGGTGGTTACAAATTCTTTCTGGACTCAAAATCTTCAAAGATAAACTGTTTTGCAGGCTGGTGAAAAATCCAGAGTTAATCACAGGTGGACTGAGCTGAAAGTCAGCAGAGTCATCCAGAAAAGTAGGGTTTTCCTAGACTTCTGTGCTCATGGTAACCCTGTGGGTCTCACACTGGTGCACCTGTTAAAATAGATTCCAGGCCCCATCCCCAGGGACAATGTCAATCTGCACTGAGCCTGAGAGTGTATATTTCTAACAAGTCCCCAGGGGGTGCTGATGCTGCCGGTGTGTGCACCACACTCCATTACCACTAACCAACTAACCAAAAGCTTGCTTCTAGTTTCCAAAGGTGTGCAGGGCATAAAAGGAATACAGAAGGAAATTAAAACCAACCTAAGGTAGAAGGAAGGTCTACTCAAAAGACAGAAATGAGACCTGTGGCTCCATTTCCGTCCTCGCCCCAATGACAGGCCAAGACACCTCAAGGGCTCTGCAATAGGGAGATGAATAGTTAACAAATAGGGCACGGGAGACTGAGAGGTAATTAATTTACAACTTCATTCCCAAAACATTATGAGAAACAAAACTGAAGTTGTCTTTTTCCTAGGATTTGGCTTTAATGTGTAATCTGTCCTCAAAAAATGAATAAACCCTACCAGTCTCACTCAAACCTCAGTTATCTATGTACTATAACAGAAAACTCTTACAGACCTTCAATACCTAGCTGAGGAAGACTCTAAAAATCAAAAGTAGAAAATGAGCAGAGGCTTGAGGCAAGGTCCACAAACAAAGAAATGCACCTTAGAGTACCTATTAAAAGAGTAAAACAAGGGGCTGGGGATGTGGCTCAGCGGTAGAGCGCTTGCCTAGCACATGTGTGGTCCTGGTTCAATCCTCAGCACCAAGTAAAAATAAATGCATTGTGTACAACTAAAGCAAATAAATAAATATTTAAAATAAATAAATAACAAAAGAGTAAAATATGAGCAAATAGCTATATGGATAAGTAAATTCTGTTTTGGGGGTATTTGCAAATGCAGAAAATGCAAGCCGGCACTGCAGCAGAGAAACAAGAAAGAGGCTCACGTGTGGCGCGCACAAGGCCAGGCCTCCACAGTCCCACCGACCCAGTGCCACCTCACACCCAAACATGATGAGTGCATGGGCAGGACAACCTTGGTGGTACACAGTGCCCGGCTCCAGCATCCATTCTAACAGCCAGCATTTCACTACTAGTACTTGATCAGAAAAGAAAAAAATAGAATAAAGCCCTACTGAACAATATTGTCTACTTCCTTCTATCCCTAGTACCTCTAAGGGTCTGGTACCCACTCCTGTTAGCAATGGCAGCTCCTGAGGACACTTAAAAGGCTAAGGCAAGGTGAGAAGGTGGCAGAGAAAGAGAGGGATGCAAAGGAAAGGAAGAGGCGAGAAAAGAAAGACAAATGGAATGAAAGGATGAAGAAGAAGGGACAGAGAAGGAAGGGAGAGAGGGAGGGACAAAGAAGCAGAGGAGGAGAGATCAAGGGTAAAATAGAAAGCAAAAAAAGAAAAAAAAGCAAACAAACAAAAAACCTTTCCCCCAATCTGCTCTAACCCTGGCATCATCGTCCACCTAAAGTTCCAAATACGGCCCCTGTTCCAGATTGCCACCATGCATTTCTCTTGGCAGCAATGACCTACTTAGACAGCACAAGGCCAGAGACAGGCTGTAGTGTAAGGAAGTTCAAACCCCCTGAGCCCCTTTCACAGGAAGGGCAGCAACGCCTGGTCACTTTCTGTTCCAAAGTATAACCTCAGATGGGAAACATGAGGTTTGTCCCCACTCAGTATGGTCTATAGGCTCTTCTAAGTAGCATTTTCATCCTTAGAACTGATAGTTAACCAGCTAGTTTTTCACCTAGGAACAAAAAAAAATGGAAATATCACTTCAAAAAACAGGGAAGAAAATGTCCATGAGGAAACAGAGACAAAACTTTTAAGAAATGCAACCAGCAGTGAAAAGAATTGGCTTAGCGTCTTTGCAGAAAAGAATAGCATAAAAGCTACCCAACCAGTCCACCACTTGACACGGTCCTCAGAAGGCAAGACAGCAAGAATATACAGAGCAACACATAAAGAATCCTCTGGTTTCAAGTACCACCTTCAATAATAACTAACCTCTGTATCTTGATCTCAATTTCTTCTCCTTCTAAACAAAGACGATGCCAACACCCTTTGGACCCATCTCAACCTGCAGTGATGAACATATCAGTGCTGGGCAAAGCCCACTGAAAAGTACTACACAAATGGCAGGATTATCACGATGCACTCCTCAAAGTTCACACAAAATTCCTGGCCTGTTATTTCCCCCCTAAATCTTCCGAATTAGGACAAAGTCACAGACCTGCTCACTGACCAGCCTTCAGAATGGTTTGAGGGGATAATGAAATGAAATCTACATGCCTCAAATCACACTTCACCCAATGGGAAGCTTTTTCATTACAGAATAAAGGGAAAGACCGCACATCGTTTTGTAGAAATTGATCACCTCTGAGCTGTGAGGGCCATTTTTACAGTCTATCTCTCACACTTCACGTGCTAATGTTAAAACATATCAATTTTCCTTGTCATTTCAAACAGAAGATGCTCTATAGTCTCAAGTATCTGGTCAAAAAGCTCAACACTCTTAAAGCAGTGGCTGTTCCAAGAACTTCACAGGGCAGTCTAACAGTCAAAAAAGTATGTCATGCAGCCATTTTCTAAGTTTTCTGAATTAAGCAAGTCTTATATTTTTAATTAGGGAGGAAAGTGAGTTTCTATCTGGTTCTCATTTACACTCTCAAAATCCCAGATTTTCCAGGCGCAGTGGTGCACACCTGTTATCCCAACAGCTTGGGAGGCTGAGGCAGGAGGATCACGAGTTCAAAGCCAGCCTCAGCGATGGTGAGGAGCTAAGGAACCCAGTGAGACCCTGTCTCTAAATAAAATACAAAATAGGGCTGGGGATGTGGCTCAGCAGTCGAATGTCCCTGAGATCAATCCCTAGTACAAAGAAAGAAAAAAAAATCCCAGATTTAATGTTTCCTTGCCAGCTCACTCCCTCGGCCTTAACTCCAAGGTGAGGGCACACCCTCTAGTTTCGGTCAAGAGTGCCCAGCCTGTGAAAGAAAAGGGCAGAATTCTTTACAACCAATGATCACTTCTGAGCCCCTGCCCAGCCCTGCAGCTGGATTCTAATTTCAACTCCATGCCAGGAGGGAGGTACCAGGTGAATGCTGAGGTCACTTATACAGGGGGCTTAAGTGTGACCTATCTTGCACACTCAATGCCACCCCCTTTCAGTTCTCTGCCTAGCCTTCTCTTCATCAGTTTGTTGCATTAGTTCACATTTATTTACAAGGGCCAGTTAGTCCAGAGAGGAAGAATTTGCATAAGTCAGGTGTTCATGTCCTATGGAATGTCAATTTTTTGTGTTCATGCTCCTAAAAGTGAATAATTTTGTTATAGATAAATTCCTATATTCTGGAGTATACATAAAGTTGAGAGCTTTGTCTGTGTCTTTAAAAACCAAATAAACATAATATCCTCAGACAGCCAAATCATATTACACGATACAAGATTTCAACATTCCGGCACACTGCCAGAGCTTAATGGCCAGTTAGACACTAAGTAAGGAAATGGGTCTGCATTAAACCTACAAATAAGACAACAATCAATAGTTCAGTATTACAGTAACAATTTGATGTGCCCTTTAAATTGCTTCTAGCATCATCCTTCTAACCCAAGCTCAGCTTCAGAAACAAAACAAAGAAGGTCAAGCAAGAAGTTGAACACAACCTATTTTCACAAGCACAACGCTGCTCCAAGATTTCACAGAAATCTTTTACAGTGTACCTGTAGGGCAGCAAACCTGAGAAATAATAGGCTGAGCTTTAGACAGTAAATTAAACAGACAGCTCAGCAAGCAGAAAACTGTGGCAAAAAAGCAAGCACCTGGAGATAAACAGATGAAGCAGGCTTGGCTTCCTGTGAAACTCACCTCCCCCAAAAACCCAGCATGAGTTGTACTGAGGATTGGAAAGTATGCTCCAGCTTTTCTTTCAATAAACATTACTTCACTGAGTTCACGTAAATAAGACCAATGCCCACCAAATCCATTTGAAAGATGGTTCATCTTTCTCTGGCATTGTGGGCTTTCTAATCTTTATCTTGCTCTAAATATGCAATCAGTTACACTTCTATTTTATGCTTCAAGCCTGGCATACCTAGCCTCTGGAGGTCTTGGGTTCCCTTTCTGTGAAATGGAATTAATAGTAAGTATCTATCTCAGAGAGCTGCTATAAAAAGTAGATGAGGAAGCCCAGAAAGTGCACAGCATCTGGACATAATAAATGATCATTAAACCTCAGCTTTGCCTCCCTGGTGTTAGGCGGGGTAAAAGAGAAGACAGGAATTTAAACCTGCCTTTTTTTTTTTAAATATTTATTTTTTAGTTGTAGGTGGACACATATCTTCATTTCATTTTTATGTGGTGCTGAGGATGGAACCCAATGCCTCACATGTGCTAGGGAACACTCTGCCACTGAGCCACAACCCCAGCCCCTAAACTTGTCTTTGAATGGTGGTGTTTCCCTGCACAGGGAGGGAGGGAGAGAAGGAAGGAAAAAAGAGAAAGAGAGGGAGGGAAGGAGGCAGGCAGGCAGAACTATTTAAACTCGCACTACTAAAGTATAATCAAAGGAGCACCAGTCTACAAATGGTTTACTACCAGTCTGTAGCAAATAAAGTACAAAAACTGAGTATAAGCAGTTAGAAAATTTTATAGCAATTTGACAGAGTAATTTTATGTCTATTAAATCTAATTTTAAAAATCAGGACTTGTATTTTACATGTCTTTATTTCACTTTTTTCTAATGATTTATTTTTATTGCATTTTATAAAAGTATCTCTCATTCTTAGGCAAAGCGGGTTGGGGGGGGTGGTGGTTAAGAAGCACTGATTTGGTAAAAGCACTTTGAATAAATAACACCCATCACTTTACTTCTTCAACACTAAGACATGGGGCAGGGTGGGGGCCGCATCACAAAACCAAGCGTTTCTGTAAATGCAGGTAAACCTCGAAGGATCCACCAGGCCCTGCTCATTTAGAGACAAGTCATGCTGACACAGATTGACATGCACTATGAATAAGAGAATTAACGAGAGAACTGAATACTCCCAGCAAATACCACACCAATGTTTTTTGAAATTAAGTATATCATAATTTTCCATGGCTGTTTCTACCTGTTCCTGAGACAGCAACGGCACTGTAAAATACTTTAAAAGGGGGATGGGGAGTGGAGGAAAGTTTTTCCCATATCTCTTTGCTCATGCCAGTCAAAGAAATAAACCAAATTAGGCAGGAATAATAAAAAGCAGCCTGCAAATCCACACTCCCACTTATATTCTGCGGACCTGATCCTCCCCTTTGTTTTATAAATTAAACAGATAGCCCAGTCCTAGCTGTAAATATGCTTTATAAGACAAGGGCTCTTTCTGAGCAATTTCTCGGCAGGGTGTCACGCCCAGCCCTGCTCGGCAGGCTGCTGCAGCGCTTCAAGCGCTGCAGTTTGCTGAAGAGCACAGGCAGGATTTTGCTGAGGACACCTCAGCCTCGAAGCCACTCCACAGTGACAAGAGAGGTCTGGCCCTCTGTCCTCCACGATAATTAAAGTGGCACGTGCACCACTGCTGACCTTGTGATCACTGCAGACCAGCGGCTGTCACAATCAAGGGCCTTCAGCCCGCACAGCTGCCAGCAACCTGGGCTCAGGGAACTCACTCAGCCTCTCCACATCTGAAGTGTGAGATGGAAGCTGAGCATTTATGAATCAGAAAAAAACACTTTAAATGAAAGCGATCCACACTGGTTCTAAGTACAGGTCTTGTACCCGCGGGATGCTGCTCCCCACCTCCTCTTGTCTTTTCCTGGTCCTCACCAAACAAATGAATGACAAACAGAAGGAAGTGAAACTAACTTTCCTCATCTGAGCCCCTTTCTGTTTCTTCACAGAATGTGAATTTGTAGGGCAATCTGAGCCCCAAAGTTTTTTTAACTGGGGAGCGACACTTTGCAACTACCACCAATCAAAAGAGCCATGTCAGGATGCAGGCCTGAAAGCTCTGAATCAGATAATCCAAAACGGAAATAAGAGATCACAAAGCACTATGGCAAGTAGATCAAAGTGGTGCACCAGGCTGCCATCTGAGAATGACAGACTGGTCTACGGTAATGCATTCGATATTCGAAGAGGCTTTAACTGCCATTTAAATCACATCCACTCCAGTATCAAATAGTTCAGCAGATAAAAAGCCTTGCCCATTCCTGGCTCCTGAAACCAAGCAATTTAAAGATCCCAGATTGAAGATGACAATATATGTTCCTCATCTCCAGAGTGCTGGGGCATCAATAGATATCGGCAGGTTAAGAGAGAGCGAGGGAAGGAGGGAGGGGATGACTCAACTCCAGTTCAAAGGCACCAGAGCCTGGCCAATACTGAAGTACTCTATTAAAATGTTAGATAAATATTTTAGCCATGGGCTTGTTCCAAAATACTCTTATAGAACCATTCCAAGTTCTTTCTTCTTTAAGTTGGTAATTGATATTCTCTTGCTCACTACAGGATATAAGAAACCTCTGAGAAGACAAAAAAGCCTGTCATTTCCTGCTTGCCCAGAATGTATTCAGCATCCATTTACTTGCTTGTTCTGAAAGCCCTGCATTCAAGAGTAAGTGTGAATGGATAAATAAAAGGACTGAAATTTTATGTGCCTAGCTCACATAAAAGCAGTTTTTCACATTTTCTACAAACACATTTTTATTCAAAAGTTACCATTTTTAATTCCATTCACAGAATACTTTAATGAATCGCATGTTTTGCCACCAGACCACAATGCCTACCTTTTACCTTATCAGGAACAGGAGAATAAAATTAAAGTATTTCTGTTCTTAGTATGGTAATCAGCATTAGGCTAACTGATAATAAACACAAAGCAAGATGGCACATTAGCCTGCCCCTGGGAAGACCCCATTTTAGTTCTTACAAGTTTGGTAGTTTTTCCCAGCTCTGAGATTTATACTGAGTCATTTATGTATGACAAGAAACAGCAAATATTCATGAGTTTTAAGCAAGATAGTATAGACTCCACTATGTTCACACATGGAACAAAGCCTCGCACAACTGTCCTTGAAAAAGAATCGCCGAGCGTCTTTGCTACATGCAATTCGGCCTCTACACCTGAACCTTGGACTAAAATATACCTGGTAGCCCAGGAAAGGGCTACTCCCCAACTACCAGTCTGGCTCCGTGAGAATCTGCTAGTGAGTTCAAGAGCATTAACTACAGACTGTGTGAAGTCCAGAGTAGATAGCTGTTATAAGATGGAAAAGGGCAGAATACTAATTCCCATTAAAGATGTCTACAAATGCAAAGAAAGGTTACCATAAACTTTCCACAGATTCTCTTAGAGGCAAGAGGAGTATAAAAAGGAGATAAATAAACAAATGCTAATTAAAAACCTGAAGTAAGCCTGGCGTGGTGGCGCACTCCTGTAATCCCAGAACTTTGGGAGGCTGAGGCAGGAGGATCTGGAGTTCAAAGCCAGCCTCAGCAACGGTGAGGCACTTAGCAACTCAGTGAGACCCTGTCTCTAAATAAAAATACAAAAAAGGGCTGGGGATGTGGCCCAGTGGTCGAGTGCCCCTGAGTTCAATCCCTGGTACCACACACACACACACACACACACACACAAAAAAAAAAAACCCTGAAGTATAAGAGGCATGGAATAGTCTCATATTTTTATATTATGTGAAAACATTAGAGAGCAAAGTCTTATTCCTTCAGAGTTCACAGTCTATAATTCAAAATTTCTATTCATTCGATTTAGACGAGGTCACCATTTTGTACAGAGGAGCCGGCTCCAGTACATCAAGTACAAAAACAAGATGGAAGATAGGTGTGTTGAGATTACTTAAATCATGTCTCAGAATTGTTATACAAAGTATCAGTATGCAAATAGATGCAAATCTTGTGAATGGATCTTATCTCTTTCTTAGATTTACTACAGCGGCTCTGTAAGAACTCTCCTTGGCACACATGTTCAGCCATTTCAGTTTCTAGAAACAAATGAAATGAAAACTGCATTTCTTTCAAACTAGTCCTAGAATTAGGACACTGCTCACCCATTCCAACTGCACTTTCCCTCAACTGATTTGAACTAGGGAAATTTACTGCACTTCTTTTTCAATATTAATAGCTACTCAGTGATATTCCTGAAGAGCTGCTATTAGCACACTAATCATTCTAGGCAAGTCTGACCCTCTTTCCAACAACCTGTCACAGGATTTCTGCAACCAGTTCCCAAGCAGCTCACAAATACTACAAATACACAATTAAATACAGTGAGCAGCACAACTACTTCTCTTCACTGTCATATACAGCTGGATTTAAGCAGCAGTATCATAATTCTCAAGATAGAAAATTAAAAGGTAAACTATTAAAATAACAATTTAGTTAATGAAGGGTTACAATACCGCCAATTCATTTTTACACTTACCAAAGCCATTAAGTTTCTTCTCACTTTTTAAAAGATAAACTAAAAGTGGTTTGAATACCCTCTATCTTTCCAAGGACAGAAAAAAAAGAAGAAAATATTATGGATACAGTGTGATAAGTAAAACAAGTTTTTGACAAGTTAACCATCTTCGTACTATTAATCTTGGATGTGACAGATCAGTTTTCTTGACTCTAATTTTCTTGTAGTTATTTTATCCTTTAAAGCTTCTTTTTCTCTTTACTGTTAAACACTGATATTCCTCTAGAGATTTAAGCAGGTTATGAGGACCTTTGAAATGAAGGTTTTTGTTTTATTTTTGGTATCAAGTGCTGAGTTTTCACTAATATTAGAATTGGCCACTAAGTCCAACAACTTAATCTCCGTAATTTTACTTCATAATTTTACCTTGTAAGGAAGCATTCAGAAAGCTCCCTTTTCCTAAGCAGTAAAGCCAACATATTGGTTTTGGAGGCTATGGAGAAGACTGATCTGAGAAGATTATGGAAGAGGTAGCATCTAAGGAAAATCTCAGAGTCTTAGACTGAAATTAAAGTTTGCATATCGTATAAGGGCTACTCCAGACTAAGGGAAGATGATAAGCAAAGACCTAAAGTATAAAAGAAAAAAGAAAGGGTTAGCAACCTGTGAGTTGAAACACACAATATATACACACAAGGCAGTTCCTCCTACCTTGGGCACACGCCACCATTTAATCTTATCTATACTAATCCTAAAATTTACATATCTTAATACTTTATAAAAAGAAGACTATTTCTAGTTGGGAAAAAATTATCTTTATATAAATCTATCAGTATAGATTGTTTGTTGACCTGTTTTGAGAGAGTAGCTACTACTGAACTGTGGAATAAAGTAGGGTTGGTCAGTCTCACTCCCCCAAGTCCCAAAGACAATACCAAGGATAAGATTAGATACTGGAGCCGGGCGCGGTGGCGCACGCCTGTAATCCCAGCACTTTGGGAGGCTGAGGCAGGAGGATCGTGAGTGAGTTCAAAGCCAGCCTCAGCAATGGCGAGGCACTTAGCAACTCAGTGAGACCCTGTCTCTAATAAAATACAAAAAAGGGCTGGGAATTGGCCCAGTGGTCGAGTGCCCCGAGTTCAATCCCCGGTACCAAAAAAAAAAAAAAAAAAAAAAAAAAAAAAAAAAGATCAGATACTGGGGCTGGGATTGTGGCTCAGCGGTAGAGCACTGGCCTAGCATGTGCGCGGGCCCCATATAAAAATAAACACATTGTGTACAACTAAAGCAAATAAATAAATACTTAAAAAAAAAAAAAAAAAGATCAGATACTTGGTTGGGACTTACAGTCACTGGAACAACTAACAATAGATGACTTATCCTAATACTTTATACTCCAAATGGCTGTGAATTATAGTTAGATTTAAATACATTTTATATTTACAAAGTTTTAAAATTTCTGGCAGACTCCAGTGTAGATTTGTAATGGAATGAAGTGTGTCCCCCCAAAAAGATATGTGCAAGTTCTAACCCTTAATACTGATAAATGTGATCTTATTTGTACACAGGTCTTTGTGAATGTTAATTAAGAATTCTGGAGTTAAGATGGGCCCTAAATCCAATGACTGGTATCCTTACAATAAAAAGGAAAGGTAGACTTGACAAAAGGGAGGAGCTGTGGAGATGGAGGAAGAGCCTGGACTTACACTACCACAGGCCAAGAAAGGCTAAAAATACCAAAAGTGGAAGAGTAAATAGTCTCCCCTAAAGCTGATAAAGGGAGTGTGGTGCTGCTTGATTTCAAATTTCTGGACTATGAAGCTGTGAAACAAATTTCCATAATTTTATGCCACTAAGTTTGTGGTAATTTGTTGCAGCATCCCTAGGAATGTTGTAAATTCAGCAGTAATATCACTGCTTTGGTCTAATGCCATTTGGAAATATTATTTCTTTTTTTTAATATTTTAATTTATTTGCTTTATTGTACACAATGCGTTTTATTTGTACGTGGTGTTGAGGATCAAACCTGGGTTGCTCACGTGCTAGGCGAGTGCTCTACTGCTGAGCCACAATCCCAGCCCGAAATATTATTTCTTAATGTTGGAAAACTGCAGCTCCTGTTTTTTATGGCCTGCCCAGGCTATTTCCACCCAGCCTTCTTGAAATATACACACATTCTAGGGAAAAAGTCCAAAATATTACTGAACTATATAAATTTGCACTTTATTATTACATAATACTTTCATCCATGGTATATTAGGTCTGTTCAGACATAGAAGAGATGTGTAATCTGCCCTCAGTACTTTTTCTCCAAGGACAGAAGTAAGCTAGTAGATTTCTATAAGAGGACTTGTACCCAAGTACCACAAAGTCACTTTGAATAGATCAGCACAGTCATTTTAGCAGTATGTCCAATTACATTACTGCACTTTATCTCTATTACACAAATCTGTAGGCCTTTTTTTTAAAAAAAATTATTTATTTGCTTTAGTTGTACACAATGCAATGCATTTATGTTTACGTGATGCTGAGGATCGAACCCGAGCCGCGCACGTGCTAGGCGAGCGCTCTACCCGCTGAGCCACAACCCCAGCCCCATCTGTAGGCCTTTTTATGATCATTTCCAAAAAACAGAATCAATACATTTTAAGAAATTCTACTGCTATCATCCATATGTATATTTAAGTGGGTTTTTAAAAATATATTACTGTTGCTGGCCACAGCAATTTTTTTTAAATGCACTCTTGCTGCATGCCAACATCACCGATTATGATAAACAACAAAACAGTAACAAACAAAAAAACTTATTAATTTCAAGCACCATTAGAAACAAAAGGAAATATAATCAATAGTTACCAAATTGAAAAAAAAAAAAATCTATACATGGGAAAATGCTCTTTCAAGCTTTTAAGAAATGCAAACAATGGACACTATAAAGTCCTGGACAGCATCTGTCAAAAGATGCATCAGCATTTCCTTTCAAAAACAGTACTTTAAGGATCTTATAAAAGGATCTAGTGATTTCACTCTGACTGATATTTGGCACTTGGAATTGGGTACACTCTCCATCTCCCCACCACCCCCCAAAAAAGTACTGGTTGGAAAATCTAAGCTCATATACAAAAGTTCATCAGATTTATGGTATATGAATTCAATAAGACTATTAAAATAAACAAGAAGAAAATCAGATAGCATATCTGGCTTTTCTAAAACAAAAAGGTCCAATTTTGCACTTGTTTCAGTTACAAAATGTAACTGAAAATGTCCAATTTTACTTTTTTTAGATAACCAACTTGTTATGAGAAGAATTAAAAAGAGGACCACTCCATGCTAATGATGCAAGGTGGCTTATCTCTTACATTTGGCTACTACTATACAAATCAGGTACAGACATGATACTCCCTCGTGTATGTGAAGTTTAAACATTGGTTGACTAAGCCCTACAACAATTTAAAAACCCCAATCCCTATTGATGAACTTGAACAGTCTAGATCAGTCCAAAGCCCTAGACTTTTAGGTCAAAGCTACTTTTTTTTTTTTTTTTCCTGTAAATCTTTGCTGGCAAGAAGATGAAATCAACAGAGTTATTTCATAACTACCAAGTCTAGAGCTTTACTTCAAGTCTAGATGACAAACTCTTAATTAACCTCAAAAATTATCTTGGACTGACCATTTGCATTTCTGAAGCTATTATAGAAAGTCCAAGAGAGAGGTGAAATTTATTTTTAAATGGTATTGAAGATCCAACCCAGGGCCTTGTGCATGCTAGGCAAGTACTCTACCACTGAGCTATACTCCCAGCCAAAGAGGTGAAATTTTAAAATGGAAACATCTTTAATCTCAAAAGTTCAAAGAGTTCCCACACAGGATCAAAATTCATACCCATGCTCTTTCCAAATTAAGAAATTCTCTTTGATGTGACAAGCATGCATTGCTTGGAAGCTCTCTAATTGGGGGTGTTGCAGGACTGTGTTCTTGCATTAAGCACAAAGTTAAACAAGATGATCATTGCAACTACATAAGTTTATAAACCCGCCAATATCTCAATGGAGTACCACATTAGTAGAATGCAGGAAATGCATTAATAAATGCAACTGAGTACTCCAAATAGGTATTCCAAGAATGCCAAAGAAAATTTAAAGGCTTTTTCAAATAAACAACTTCTTTGATATTTTTAACATTTAAAACACCCAAACAAAAAGAAACCAACCTTTCAGCCAGAGCCATTTCTTTCCACACTGTTAGCACTGTTCCTAAAATATATGTTGACTTTTCAAATTATTTGGGCTCTGTCCCATTCAGCTCACTTCGTCCCTACTCCACGTGATTGTTTATAGAACACCAAGTAGTTGCACTGGAGGTGGTGAGGAGTAGCTAAATTTTTTTTTTTTTTTTTTTTTTAGTATATACACTATGTTTTTTTAAACTATGCAATAATACCTTTATTGATTCATTTTTATGTGGTGCTGAGGATCGAACCCAGTGCCTCATACATACTAGGCGAGCGCTCTACCGCTGAGCCACAACCCCACCCCTCCATGTAATCTTAAAATAGTGTATATATGGGGGCTGGGGTTGTGGCTCAGCGGTAGAGCGCTCGCCTAGCACGTGCCCGACCTGGATTCCATCCTCAGCACCATGTGAAAATAAACGCATTGTGCACAACTAAAGCAAATAAATAAATATTTTAAAATAAAGATTATATGGAATGAGAAGACAGATATAAGCTGACAGGCAAATATGATTTAGCATATAAAACCAGGAAAAAAAACTGGACTTTCATACTTTGGGAACATATCAACAAGTGGAAAATGTCTGTAGTTACTCAGTTCTCAACTAAAAGTATAGGTTTCTAAATTAGAATGAATACAATTGAAACACAGCCACTAGATGGTCTAAAATGGTTCGTGGGAAGGCTAGTGGGATAGAATATTAATTCAAATTATGCCCAAAGAACAACATAATTAGTACCCTCTACTACTAAGATCTGCCTTTGCAGGGCCTGAGTTCTTTTCATTTCAAAGGTAAATAAAGGCAGGCATGGTAGCACATGCCTGTAGTCCCAACTACTCAGGAGGCTGAAGAAGGAGAATTGATTGCTTGCCCCCAGGGGTGAAGGCCAGGCTGGGAAATACAGTGAGTCCCCATCTCAACAACATAAAGGTAAATCAATGATAAAAATAGTGCTCCACTGTCCCATCAAAACACAAATGCAGTGTTTCAAATTCTTCAAAATATCATGAACCACAAATTTTTCTTTAATGATTTTCTATTAGATTAGATTAAAACAACTATCAACTCTTAGTGGCATGTTTGGTTTAATGAGACTGCAGTCTCAATTAGACCATTTCTTAGTGCCACTCATGTAGCAGAATACATTCTGGAAATCACTGAGGAGGTTTCAATAAATAGTACTCTAAGTTTTCCCAAGTTCTTTGCCAACCAATACAAGGAAGATGAAGAAAAGAAATGTGAAAGATGAATAGCAAAATTATTTTAAATGTAGTAAAGCAAGGGAAACTTAGATCTAATATCTCTGTCCCTTGGATTAAGCCCAAGGAAGGAAAAGAAATCTGTTCTCACAGAGTTATCTAGATTGCAGGTTGGAATCACTTTCTTAATTTCAGCCACACAGAGCACTCTGAAAATAACCCAGTGTTCTCCATTATACATCCAAAGCAGAGTTTCCCATTTTTTAAAATCTGGGGAAGAAGAAAATTAACAAAGAAAATTGGACTTCCTAAATGAGGCGGTGAACAAATAGCGGAGAGCCTCAGCCTGGGCTACCCGCTCAGGATTCTACTTGCATCTGGCAGCCTTACCTGAATATCTGTGTCCTTCACAGGCTCAAGAGGCTCGAAAGTGGTAGCTGCACTCAAACTCTCCAGACGCTGGGAAATGTGGGATATGTCGAGTCCCCGAGACCCAAGGAGAACGGACCTATATTGGGGTATAGACAGGGAGACAAGTAAGGAAAAAGTAAGGTTAGGACAACCAGTATGCTTCATGCCATACTGCAGAGAATGCTTTTTTTTTTTTTTTTTTTTTTTTTTTAAGACAGGATCTTTTATTTTTTTTTTTAATATTCATTTATTTGCTGTAGTTGTACACAATGGGTTTATTTGTACGTGGTGCTGAGGATCGAACCCGGGCCGCGCACGTGCCAGGCGAGCGCTCTACCGCTGAGCCACAATCCCAGCCCTGCTTTTATTGAAAACTTCTTATCGACTGTCAGATACTTTCATATAGATGTTTTATACCTACTCCATAAAGATCCGTCATCTATGGCTAACACAGACAAAACACTGCATTTAGTAGGAGAGATCTGAGTTCTGATCATGCTGTAATTAGACAGAGGGCCTTTTCTAGAATAAGAATACCACCACAGGCTAGTAACTCCAAACACTTCACAGTAAAGAAACCCAGGAGTCGCAGCTATAATTAGTTAAGATGGAGTCATTGGGAGGGAAAAAAGATGGCGGACAGCAGAGAAGCACGCTGGAGAGACTGGCAATAAAACAGGCTTATCGGGAAGATTGAACGCGTTCTTAGCAACGTTCCCGCAACTGGAAGGGAGCTGAGACATCCGCGCACATACAGACTGTGAAAATACAAGGAACTCCACACCGCTGACGCACGGAGTCCAGTGCCAGCGACCCACAGGCCAAACCAGCATTAACGGCGCAGCTGCTGTGGTAGCACTGCAGTACGGGAAGTGCAGGCCACGGCAAAAAAACAGCGCAGAATAAAAAGAGAGCCAGACGCGAGCAGCTGCCTCACAGACTTCTTTCACGTAAACTGCCGAAGGGGACCTGCACACATCAGAGTGACACACAGGACCGGGATACGGCTGTCGGGACCGGGGAAGGCGCCGCCATTTTGGAGAAGGGCTGCGCTTGACCGCGACAAAGAAACGGAGAAAGAAAAACAGTTGCAGGCATCCAAGGAACAATCCAGAGCCCGGAAAACAGCAAACACCTGGTGAGACATGCACAGGCAGCCTGAAGGAAAGGGTCTGCCTGAGACCAGCGCAGCAACCACAAGAGCTATAACCAGGGGCAGGCGTGGGGAATGCATGCCTTTTTGATGAAGGCTTTCTTGGTGCTATTCACGTACTGACACCCCCCACCCCCCAGCCATTATTCCTCTGTGCCAATCTGCCCCTGGCCAAAGCTGCAGACTAGACTCTACTGTGACTGTCTGGGCGTGGTCCAAGTCAACTGGCTTAAACTCCAACTCTGTTTTTGTTTGTTTGTTTATTTGTTTTTGTTTTTGCTTTTGTTCTGTTTGATAGTGGGATTATTTGTGTGTCTGTGTGCCTCTTTCCTTCCTTCCTTCTCACTTTAGTCTCTTCTGCCCTCATCTTATCTACTTACACCCTGTCATTGTGTACTGATCAGAGGTGAAAACAAGGTATACGCAGAAATTGGGACTTCTAGGCCTGGGGCAATTGAAATATACAGAAAAGCGGTGTTATATATAGTTTAATCTCTATTTTTCTTGACTCAGTTTCTCTCTCCTCTCTCTTACAATAATTCTTAATTCTTTATTATCTCGCATTGTTCCTTTTTATTTTTTCTTTTCCATCTTCCTTTATCTTTCTTTTCTCAAAGGCTAAATAAGTTGGGTTTATATACAAATCAATCGTCTTTCCTCTAAATCGCTCACTCCATTCTCTTTTCTCTCCTGTCTGCTGATATTAAACCACTTCCATAGAATTCTACTGTCATACTTCCTAAGAAAGAACATCTCAGTAATCTCACTTGCTTCTTCCTAAAGATATCATCTCTGTATCCAATACTGAAACTGTAAACCCCAACGCAAGCATACAGAGTAAATTGGAAACAATATCTGGGTTAACTAAATCTGTACATTGTGATCAAACTGGGATTTGCTGTAAAGAAAGTGTTAGAGCTTGAATTGTAAGGTATTTATAAGGGGACCTGACAGCATTGTACCACAGGAGAAACATAAGGCTATAGGGTGAAATCGAAATAGGCAAGGTCCCACAGTGCTAGGAGAATAGACACACAAGCATTATGAAGAAGCAAGGGAAGAAAGTGGCTGAAACCAACCAACAGGCCCCCTCAATTGATCCCATGGCAAGCACAGTTGGTCAAATGCCAGAGATGGAATTTAGAAATTACATATTCCAAATGTTTATGGATCTTAAGATTGAAATAAAAAATGAGATGAGAGAGCAAGTAGAGGCGGCAAAAGAGCATTTTGACAAAGAACTCCAAAAACAAATACAAGAAGCAAAAGATTACTTCAATAGGGAGATAGAGATTCTAAAGAAAAACCAAACGGAAATTCTGGAAATGAAAGAAGAAATAAACCAAACTAAATGCTCAATTGAAAGCATCACCAACAGATTAGATCACCTGGAAGAAAGGACCTCAGATAATGAAGACAAAATATTTATCCTGGAGAAAAATCTAGAGGACATGGCAAAAGAAGTAAGAAAACAAGAACAGAGCATTCAGGAATTATGGGACAGCATAAAAAGACCAAACCTAAGAGTGATTGGTATTGAAGAAGGTGCAGAGTTTCAAACCAAAGGAATGAGTAATTTATTCAAAGAAATAATAGCAGAAAATTTTCCACACATGAGGAACGAATGGCAAAACCAAGTTCAAGAGGCTTACCGAACACCAAACGTACAAAACCACAACAGATCCACACCAAGGCACATTATAATGAAATTGCCTAATATACTAGGCAAGGAGAGAATACTAAAAGCCACAAGAGAAAGGAAGCAGATTACATATAGGGGGAAACCGATCAGATTATGCTCAGATTTTTCAACCCAGACCTTAAAAGCTAGAAGATCCTGGAATAGCATATTTCAAGCTCTGAAAGAAAAGGGTTGTCAACCAAGAATCTTATATCCAGCAAAATTGAGCTTTAGATTTGAAGATGAAATAAAAACCTTCCATGACAAACAAAAGTTAAAAGATTTCGCAACTCGAAAGCCAGCACTTCTGAACATCTTGGGCAAATTTTTCCACGAAGAAGAAGAGAAAAATAACACTGAAAACCAACAAAGGGAGATAGTAAACTAAAGGAATTACCAACCAGAGGAGAACCCAAATCAAGCTAATTACCATAATACATTTAAAAATGGATGGAAATAAGAATCACATCTCAATAATAACCTTGAATGTTAATGGTCTAAACTCACCATTTAAAAGACACAGATTGTCAGATTGGATTAAAAGAAACAACCCAACAATTTGTTGCCTACAAGAAACACACCTCATAGAAAAAGACATCAAGCGATTGAAGGTGAAAGGCTGGGAAAAGTCTTATCACGCACACCGGCTGCGGAAGCAGGCAGGGGTTTCCATTCTCATATCAAATAAAGTAGACTTCAAGCCAAAGCTAATCAAAAGAGATAAAGATGGATATTTCTTACTACTTAAGGGAACCATTCATCAACAAGATATAACAATTATAAATCTATATGCCCCAAATAATGGAGCACCTACATTCATCAAACAAACCCTTCTCAAGTTCAAGAGTAAAATAGACCACAACACAGTTATTCTAGGGGACTTCAACACACCTCTCTCACCAATGGATAGATCATCAAAACAAAAGCTAAATAAAGAAACATTAGGCCTCGTTAAAACAATTAATAACTTAGACCTAACGGACATATATAGAATATTTCATCCCTCAGTAAGCGAATACACTTTCTTCTCAGCAGCACATGGCTCCTTCTCCAAAATTGACCATATATTATGTCACAAGGCAACTCTCAGCAAATATAAAAAAATAGAAATCCTACCTTGCATTCTATCAGACCATAATGGGATGAAATTGGAAATCAATGATAATATAAGAAATAAAAAAAAAAACTACTCCAACAGCTGGAAGCTAAACAACATGCTACTGAATGAACAAGGGGTTGAAGAAGACATCAAGGAGGAGATTAAAAAAATCCTAGAGGTAAATGAGAATGCTGACACGTCATACAGAAATCTCTGGGACACTATGAAGGCAGTAGTAAGAGGAAAATTCATTGCACTGAATTCCTTCATTAAAAGAAAAAAACAACAAATAAAGGATTTAACATCACACCTCAAAGCACTAGAAAAAGAGGAACAGATCAACACTAAGAACAGTAGAAGACAGGAAATAATTAAAATCAGAGCTGAAATTAATGAAATTGAGACTAAAGAAACAATTCAAAGAATTGACAAAACCAAAAGTTGGTTCTTTGAAAAAATAAATAAAATTGACAGACCCCTAGCAATGCTAACAAAAAGAAGAAGAGAAAAAACTCAAATTACTAGCATCCGTGATGAAAAAGGAAATATCACAACAAACACCTCAGATATACAGGAGATAATTAGAAATTACTTCAAAAAATTGTACTCTAATAAAATAGAAAATACTGAAAGCATAGACAGATTTCTAGAGTCGTATGAATTTCCCAAAACTGGAACAGGAGGCTATACACAATTTAAATAAATCAATTTCAAGTGAAGAAATAGAAGAAGCTATCAAAAAACTTCCGACAAGAAAAAGTCCAGGTCCTGATGGGTTTACAGCCGAGTTCTACAAGACCTTCAAAGAAGAACTGATACCGATGCTCTTCAAATTATTTCAAGAAATAGAAAAAGAGGGAGCTCTTCCAGACTCTTTCTATGAGGCTAATATCACATTAATCCCAAAGCCAGGCAAAGACACAGCCAAAAAAGAAAACTTCAGGCCAATATCTCTAATGAACATAGATGCAAAAATCCTCAATAAAATTCTGGCAAATCGGATTCAAAAACATATCAGAAAGATAGTGCACCATGATCAAGTGGGGTTTATCCCAGGGATGCAAGGCTGGTTCAACATTCGGAAATCAATAAACATAATACATCACATCAATAGACTTAAAGATAAAAACCATATGATCATCTCAATAGATGCAGAAAAAGCATTTGACAAAATACAACACTCCTTTATGTTCAAAGCTCTAGAAAAATTAGGAATAACAGGAACATATCTCAACATTATAAAAGCTATCTATGCAAAACCTCAAGCTAACATTATCTTAAATGGAGAAAAATTAAAAGCATTCCCTCTAAAAACTGGAACAAGACAGGGATGCCCCCTCTCACCACTGCTATTTAACATAGTACTTGAAACTCTGGCCAGAGCAATTAGACAGACCAAAGAAATTAAAGGGATCCAGATAGGAAAAGAAGAGCTCAAATTAGCACTATTTGCTGATGACATGATAATATACCTAGAAGACCCAAAAAACTCTACCAGAAAACTTTTACAACTAGTAAATGAATTCAGCAAAGTAGCAGGATACAAAATCAATACTCATAAGTCAAAGGCATTTTTGTACATCCAGTGACAAAGCCTCTGAAAGGGAAATGATGAAAACTACTCCATTTACAATAGCATCAAAAAAAATAAAATACCTGGGAATCAACTTAACAAAAGAGGTGAAGGACCTCTATAACGAAAACTATAGAACACTAAAGAAAGAAATCGTAGAAGACCTCAGAAGATGGAAAGACCTACCTTGTTCTTGGATAGGTAGAATTAATATTGTCAAAATGTCCATACTACCAAAAGCATTATACAGATTTAATGCAATTCCAATCAAAATCCCAATGACATTCCTCAAAGAAACAGAAAAAGCAGTCATGAAATTCATCTGGAAAAACAAGAGACCCAGAATAGCTAAAGCAATCCTGAGCAGGAAAAGTGAAGCAGGTGGCATCACCATACCAGACTTTAAATTATACTATAGAGCAATAGTAACGAAAACAGCATGGTACTGGCTCCAAAATAGACCAGTAGACCAATGGTACAGAATTGAGGACACAGAGACTAATACATATAATTTCAGCTATCTTATATTAGACAAAGGCGCCAAAAATGTACAGTGGAGAAAGGATAGCCTCTTCAACAAATGGTGCTGGGAAAACTGGAAAGCCATATGCAACAAAATGAAATTAAACCTGTATCTCTCACCATGCACAAAATTCAATTCAAAGTGGATCAAGGACTTAGGAATTAGACCAGAGACAATACACCTAATAGAAGAAAAAGTAAGCTCCAATTTCCAACATGTCGGATTAGGCTCCAAGTTCCTTAACAAGAATCCTGTAGCGCAAGAATTATTACCAAGAATTAATGAATGGGCTAGATTTAAGCTAAAAAGCTTCTTCTCAGCAAAAGAAACAATCAGTGAGGTTAATAGAGAGCCAACTAACTGGGAACAAATATTTAATACATGCACATCAGATAGAGCACTAATTTCTAGAATATATAAAGAACTCAAAAAACTTGACACCAAAAAAACAAATAATCCAATTGATAAATGGGCTAAGGAATTGAAAAGACACTTCTCAGAAGAAGATACACGATTAATCAACAAATACATGAAAAAATGCTCAGCATCGCTGGCAATTAGAGAAATGCAAATCAAAACTACTCTGAGATTTCATTTCACTCCAGTCAGAATGGCAGCTATCAAGAACACAAACAACAATAAATGTTGGAGAGGATGTGGGGAAAAAGGCACACTCATACATTGCTGGTGGGACTGCAAAATGGTACAACCATTATGGAAAGCAGTTTGGAGATTTCTTGGGAAAATGGGAATGGAACCACCCTATGACCCAGCCATCCCACTCCTGGGTCTATTCCCAAAGGACTTAAAAACAGCATATTACAGTGACACAGCTACCTCAATGTTTATAGCAGCACAATTCACAATAGCTAGGTTGTGGAACCAACCTAGATGTCCCTCGGTAGATGAATGGATAAAGAAAATGTGGCATATATACACAATGGAATTTTATTCAGCAATAAAAGAGAATAAAATAATGACATTCGCAGGTAAATGGATGAAGTTGGAGAATATAATGCTAAGTGAAATCAGTCAATCTCAAAAATCCAAATACCGAATGTTTCCTCTGATATGAAAGGAAGCCGGTTCACAGTATTGATGGGTCGGGGTACATAGGAGGACTAGAGGAACACTATAATGGTCAAAGGGAAGGGAGGGGAAGGGAGGGTGTAAGGGGGGAAGGGGGGAAAAGTGGTTGAATAAGATGGATATCATTATTCTAAATGCACGATTGAAGACTTGAATGCTGTGAATATACTTTGAATACAAACTGTTTTATGTAAAAAGATGCTCTATATGTATAGTATGAACTGTAATACATACTACTATAAATAAAAATTAAAAAGAAACCCAGGAGGTAGGTGTAATTATTCATCCCCATTTTATACATGGGGGAACTAAGGTGCAAAGAGGTTAACCAACTTGTCCAAAGTCACAGAGCAAGGAAGTGGCAGAGAGAGGTCATGGAGTTCTAGAACACAAACTCTTAACCTCTGAAAAGACAGAGAGAACAACAAAACTTTAGAAGCTTCAGGAGTAACTTGGTCCAAACTTCATTCACTGGATGAGGAAACTAAAGTCCAGGACAGTCAATCATTTGCTCAAGAGCAGTCAAACTAGAATCCGAGGCCAGTTCTACATGGCTTCTCTTCAAAACCAAACATTATACCAGTATATCTACAAGTTCCCTCTCCACTGCCCAGTCCAGTGACATAGCAGACAATTATCTGACCACTAAATGCTTTTGAAGAGAAATGGGAATAATACAGTCAGCTTTATTTCTACTCATCTGGACAAAATAACAATGGATAAATTTAAAACAACAGCAACAACAACAGATTCTCACTAATATCTAGAACAATCTCTGGATGAAGTTTGGGGGAATTAATTTTTAAGATTGTTATTTTTGGATTATGATTTAGTACTAAAAAATCTCATTTGAAAAAAAAGTGTAGGCTCACTTTGAATAATTCAGAAGCTAGAGCATTCAGTAGCACATGTAACACTTGTGAGCATAACCCAAGAGCTTCAGTCCTTACCAGAGAAAGGATTTCCCATATTTAGTTCCATTCTAATAAACCCTGTAGCACTGATTAAGTTCACCCAGAGGGTTCATCCCTATACATTTTTGTCTCCTTTTGGTCAACTAGGATGCCATCCCTGCTGTAAGCCCTCCAGGGTATGAGGTAAAACAATCTCGCCTCTTCTAACAATTCTTAAGGGTTACTTTTCTGATACAGTGGTTCTTAGCTCTGGTTGCACACTGGAATAATCCACGTAACTTTCCTCCCAATATTCAGAATACTCTTGGGTGAACCTGGAGCATAGGTATTAGTATAATTCCTCCTTCTTTTTTACATAACAGTTTCACTAAGATATTAATTCACATACCACACAATTTACCAGTTAAAGTGTACAATTCAGTGATTATAGTATATTCATAGAATCATAACAACCATCACCACAATTTTAGAATTTTTTCTTCGCTCCAGAAGAAACCCCTATCATGAGTGGTATGTTCCCATTTACCCCAAAATCATCCCGAGTCCCTGGCATTCGCTAATCTACTTTCTTCTAGTCCCAAATTCTACATTTCTAAAAAGCTCACACTTGATAATGATGTTACTGATACATGAACTACACTCAAAGTAACAAGTAGGCTACTTGTAAGTAGGCTCTTACAGTAACTTGTAGTAACTTGTAGTAACTTAAGTAACTTGTAGGCTACTTGTAAGTAGGCTGTTACAGAACAGGTTGACTGAATACCCATAATGTTGTCCTCTATGTTTCCTGTAAACTGGAAGTAAGCTCTCCAGGTCTGACCAGATTCCAGAGCCATTGCTGCTGTTATTGTTGTTAGATTACTTCATACTTCCCTCACCAGGCAAGTGACATATATGCCTGGTTATCTCTATTTGGAATGTGTGCAGCCATTGATGACCATTGCTTGGATCTAATAATTCCTTAGGATTTACAAAATGGTGGTATTATAATTCTATCTTTATTAGCTAGAATACATCCATTCAAGAAAACTCCTTTCATCAACTGTGATTATCCTGAACAATGAGTTGGTTCTCTAGCATCCTCCAAAGATGACCAATGAGTTTTGTGTTGGTATCATTATGAACTCATGGATTTAAACACACTTGATGTGTTTCAGGCCCATGCACAGCATCTTACTGATGCTCAAGTTGTCTCATCTTTATCAGCATCTTACTGATGCTCATTTGTCTCTGCAAGTTTGTTTCTGAGGGGGTGTTCTGTTGTTTTGTTTCCTCTCTTTCTTTCTTTTTGGCATGTAGTGCTAGGGACCAACCACTGAGCTATACTCCCAGGCCTGAAGGTTTCTTAGTTCTTTTGAAATGACTCAAGAAGGTCTTAACAACTTTTTTACTATCTGGTATGACAAGACATATTTCATGTTCGTTTTATACAGTCCTGCCTCAAACTTTTAATTACCCAACTCTCCAAGAAGTCTAGCTGCTTCTATTAAGTAATGGACTTTAGAGACAATTATCTGGACCACTAGATTTGCTTCTAGGTCTTTTCAACAGTCAGAGCTGGAAATGGAGTTTTCTTAAGACAAATTATGTCACAAGTTCATGCTGATATTTCCAATTCAAAATTAAGAACACAAGATTTCAGGTTAACTTCATAAATTTGTATCTGTATCTCCTTTTTCCCACACCAAAAGTCTCACTGCCATAATTACTGACATGCTTTACCCTACACTATACCACAACGGTCTTCAAACAGCAGTAACAACCTTCCACCAACTAACTATATAACTATTGAAGACAGATTAAAACATTATTTGATGCTGTTTCTCCTTGGAATTACCATGTGGTTAGTCACCAAAAGGATAAGCATTTAGGTTCATTTGTTTTATTTTCAATTTTTAGAAACTTTTAAATGTTTAATTGTTTTATAATTGTTAAATATTTGCACAGTTCCAAAGTCAAATCTATTTTTAAAAAGTCCGTATTTTCGGGGCTGGGGTTGTGGCTCAGTGGTAGAGCGCTCGCCTAGCATGTGCGCAGCCCGGGTTCGATCCTCAGCACCACGTAAACATAAATGCATTGCATTGTGTACAACTAAAGCAAATAAATAAATATTTTTTTAAAAAAGTCCGTATTTTCTCTACCTATTCCTTTCCTTTTCTAGAGGTGATCTTTTGATTATTTCCCATATTAATCATTTTTCTTATTTTCTGTATTTGATGTATGACATATGGGGCACTGTTGACATTAAAGGGACTCCCCTCCTGGGGCAGCTAATTCCTAGAGAGTATCAAACAATTCTGCTGCAAGCACATCATCACTGCAAACCCATCAATCCAGAGTCCAATACCCCAACCACCTCCTTCATCAGGTTCTCACGGGATTCTCACACTCTGGACCACCATCCCTGTCCTACTCATCCCAAATCCAGGTACTTCACAAGGAAAGACAAAAATTATTCAAACTAGCCAATCCTAAACATGTTTGCACTGCCTGGCCTTGCCTTCCTACAGGAATCACAGTGAAGGCTCTTGCCCTCATTTCTCCCTTGCTCCCTCTGCCTCCTGATCAGGTTTGGAATGTAATCCCCAAAGACCTAATCCCAAATGTTGAATTCTCAAAAGACCAAAATCCTAAAAAACATAATTCTGGGGAAAAAAACAATTTTAAGAATTCCTTAAAAGACATTTTGTTGGGTTTTGTTTGTTTGTTTGTTTTAGGTATTTGGGATTGATCCCAGGGCCTCGTACATAGGCAAGGCAAGTGCTCTATCTCTGAGCTATTTTACATCCCTGCCTTTTTTCTTTTTTTCTTTTTTTTTTTCCTTTTCCTTTTGGAGAAAGGATCTTGCTAAATTGCCCAGGCCTCTGTGATCCTCCTGCCTCAGCCTCTCGAGTAATTAGGATTACAGAAGGCATATGCCCCCTCACTCGACCATTTGCATTTTTAAAACAGGATTTGTTTGAGAAACATATCAACAAGACAAAACACTTCATAGGTCACTTTACACAATAAAATAGGCAATATTAACGTATTTTTGCAAGCATAAACAAGTATACTAATGAGGGTCACATGGGTGTAACAGGAGCAGACAACCCCATATTCAAAAAGAAACGGGTCAAGAAGCAAAATGCATTAAAAACTTATCACTAATTAAAGAAGATTTTAGAAGATGGAAAGATTTACCTTGTTCATGGATAGGTGGAACTAATATTGTCAAAATGACTATTCTACCAAAAGCAATATACGATTTCAATGCAATCCCAACCAAAATCCCAATGTTATTCCTCATAGAAATAGAAAAAGAAATCATGAAATTCATCTGGAAAAATAAGAGACCCAGAATATCCAAAGCAATTCTTAGCAAGAAGAGTGAAGCTGGTGGCATTACTATTCCAGACCTTAAATTGTATTACAAAGCAATAGTAACTAAAACGGCACGGTACTGGCACCAAAATAGACCAGTAGACCAATGGTATAGAATAGAAGACACAGAGACTAACCCACACATCTACAGTTATCTTATATTAGACAAAGGTGCCAAAAACATACATTAGAAAAAAGACAGCCTCTTCAACAAATGGTGTTGGGAAAACTGGAAATCCTTTTGTAATAAAATGAAATTAAACCTCTCTCTCTCTCCATGCACAAAACTCAACTCAAAGTAGATCAAGGACCTAGGAATTAAACCAGAGACCTTGTACCTAATAGAGGAAAAAGTAGGCCCAAATCTCTAACATGTTGAATTAGGCCCCAACTTCCTCAATAAGACCCCTATAGCACAAAAACTAAAACCAAACATTAATAAATGGGATGTATTCAAACTAAAAAGCTTCTCAGCAAAAGAAACAATTAGCAAGGTGAACAGAGAACCTACAGAATGGGAGCAAATCTTTACCGCATGCACATCAGACAGAACATTAACTTCAAGGATATATAAAGCTCTCAAAAACCTTTACACCAAAAAAAAAAAAAAACAAACAACCAATCAATAAATGAGCTAAGGAACTGAACAGACACTTCTCAGAAGAAGATATACAATCAATCAACAAATATATTAAAAAATGTTCAATATCTCTAGCAATTAGAGAAATGCAAATCAAACTATTCTAAGATCTCATCTCTAGTAATTAGAGAAATGCAAATCAAAACTACTCTAAGATTTCATCTCACACCAGTCAGAATGGCAGCTATCAAAAATACAACAATAAATACTGCCGAGGATGTGGGGAAAAGGGCACACTCTTACATTGCTGGTGGGGCTGCAAATTGTTGCAGCCAATTTGGAAAGCAGTGTGGAGATTTCTAGGAAAACTTGGAATGGAACCACCATTTGACACAGCTATCCCACTCCTCGGTCTATACCCAAAGGACTTAAAAATAGCATACTACAGGGACACAGCCACATCAATGTTCATAGCAGCACAATTCACAATAGCTAGATTGTAGAAACAACCCGATGCCCATAAATAGATGAATGGATAGGGAAACTTTGGTATATATACACAATGGAACATTACTCAGCACTAAAAGAGAATAAAATCATGGCATTTGCAGGTAAATGGATGGAGTTGGAGAAAATCATGCTAAGTGAAGTCAGCCAATCCAAGAAAACCAAAGGTCGATTGATTCCTTTGCTATGATGATACTGAATTATAGTGGCAAGGGAGGGGGGATGAGAGGAATGAAGAAATGTTAAATAGAAAAAAGGGGGAGGGAGGAGAGGGAAAGGGGCAAGGGGATAGAAACAATGGCAGAAGGAGTTGGACATCAATATACTAAGTGCATGTATAAAAACTCAAATGGTATGAAAATACTTTGTGTAAAATCAATGACTTGAAAACCTGTGCTCTTTATATGTAATATGAAAGGAATTGCACTCTAAAAGCATGTATAACAAATTAAATTTAAAAAATTAAAAAAAAAAAAAACCCTTATCACTACAGTTGGCAATTGTGTGCACCCAGCTTTCCACCTGTAGTTATCTTGAAATACCATGATGAACAACCTAAGTCTTTTTATGAAACTGATCAAAAATCAGGATGGGTTCCCACCACATATCCAGTTGTCCAAAGAGCTAAGAAATTGAGAAATTTTATCCTTCACAAATGCAGATGTATGAAAAGGACATCCCTTTAGTTACTGAGTAAGTTTTAATGGTTTTACACATATGCACAATGCTTAGACATAAAAATCAATGTGGTGATAATGTACTTGCATGAAGTCAAGTGTATAAGAAAAAAGTCAAGAAACAAATGAGAACTCTCTAAAAAGTTCTCACATAATTCATACCTCCAGTATTGGAAAGCATGTGAAAATGAAATACACAACATAGTAAATTGAAAAATATATAATGCTGATGATTTAAAAGTATGAGGGAAATTTTAAGAAAATTAAAAAGACAAATCAACAAACAAAAAAGCATATTTTAGAAATAGATTATGGGCAATTACATAGAGGTAGTCCATGTGAGAAACATGCTCACCTTTCCAAACCCAAAGAATAGATTGAGACAAAAGGTAGAGAAAGTGAGATTTTAATGATGGTCTTGCAAGATCAGGTGTCTGGAGGAGCAGGCAACACCAGAGCACTTAAAAATCAGAATTCTATCCCCTAGAGCACAAGGTTCCTCCTCCAGTTCCTCATTGGCTGAGTACTATGAGGTAGAAAGATACCTCAGTCAGTCCCACCTCCCTCTGTTCTCTTGTGGCTGGAAAGGCCTTTCTGGCATTAAGTGCATTTTAGCCTACATCAAGTTTATCTTTGTTGGTCAGGTTGACCCCCTTGCCCCTTGCCTTCTGTTTGTCAAGGGGCTGTGAATCTGTCACACTCAGGTGTTATCTGCTGGTAACCAGTTATTCTATTTCCTCTTTGGCTAATTTTCTTACATCCTCAGTAATTTTTACATTTAAGGATATATATTTACAAACATATATATACATATATATATGTGTGTGTGTGTATATATATATATATATATATAGAGAGAGAGAGAGAGAGAGAGAGAGAGAGAGAGAGAGAGGAGAGAGAGCGCACGCGCGCGCATGTACTGCTGGGGATGGAACCCAGGGCTTCAGACAGCTGAGCCACATATCCAGTCCATTAACTATATCTTGAAGTCTTGCATCAAGATAAATAGCTGCTATTTTTCTTTTAGGACATGGCTCCCCTTAAAGAATTCATTCACATTCATTTTCTGTGTGACTCTGTTCTTTTAAAATTCTTCCATGATCTGATATATGCTGACATAATCATTCCCTACTATGTCTTCCTATCCTCTGTGCCATGCTTCTATGTTGTTCTGGGTATATAAGTCCATTCTATATGCACTCAGACCACAAGTTTGGCAGAAACAACAACGGTGACAGACAAGGAACACCACTGTATAAATATTCTCTTATCCTACCATGCACTTAACTATTTTCAAACTAGTCAGTAACTGCTGGCTTCTTCAGGCAAATGCAGCTGTAATTCATTAAAAGCTCCTAGAACTTACTTCATAAGCTAGAAGGAATGCCAGTGCAGACAGAGGATGAATTTTTAAACTGAGGTTTCATTGTTGATGTATTTCGTGGTCAATCCCATCTCCAGAACTTTGCCTTTTCTTTCCCCCATGGGAACTGCATTTTTGAAGATTTGACTCTCAGGATTTCAACATCAGGATTATGGTATTCAGGACTGGATCTTTCAGAATCATGACTGCCATCTCTCCTCATCAATCCCAGGACTTCCTGTATGGCCCTGTGTAGTATGCCTTCTCTCCTGTTTTTAGGGATCTGTGGGTAAAAACTTCCTTCATGACAGTCATTTCCCTGTCTGTGCCTTATCATACCTGTTTAAAACAAATCCTAATACTTTAAAAAAAGAATTTTTTTTTAGTTGTAGGTGGACACAATACCTTTATTTTATTTATGTGGTGCTGAGTATCAAACCCAGGACCCCATATATGCAAGACGAGCACTCTACTCTACCGCTGAGCCATAGCCTCAGCCCAAATCCTAATACTTTATAAATACTTTCCTTTTTTTTTTTTATCAGCAATGTGTATGTACATTTGCATCACCTGCTTTCTAAGAACAGACTGTAGAGATAAAATCCACATATTACAAAATCCACCCATTGAAAGTGTATAATTCAGTATTTAAACATAATCAGATTTGCACAACCATCACCACGGTCAACTTTAGAACATTTTCTCACCCAAAAAGAAAACCTCTGGGCTGGGATTGTGGCTCAGTGGTGGAGCGCTCGCCTAGCGCGTGGGCGACCCGGGTTCGATCCTCAGCACCATGTACAAATAAAATGTATTGAATAAAACGCATTGTGTACAACTAAAGCAAATAAATATAAATATTTAAAAAAAAAAAAAAAAAAAAAGGAAAAACTCTACCCATTAGTAATCATTTCTCACTTCCCCCCATCCCCTCATCCCCTGGCAACAAGTAACCTATTTTTCTCTCTCTCTAGATTTGCCTGTTCTGGACACTGCACATAAATAGAATCATACAATATGCAATCGTTTGTGCTGGTTTCTCTCAATTAGCGTCATCTATGTTAGAGCATGTATTAGTATTTCATTCCTTTTTATTATATCCTATCATATAGCCATGTCCATTTTATGTATCCATTCACCAGTGGAGGACATTTGGGTTGCTTCTGTTTTTTAGCTATTAGAAAATTCATCCATGAACATTCATATACAAGGTTTTGTGTGGACAAATGTTTTCATCTCTTGGGCATACACCTAAGAATGAAACTGCTGGATCACATGGCAACTGTATTTACCCTTCTGAGGAACTGATGATGTGTTTTCTAATGAGGCTGAACTATTTTATATTCCCACCAACAATATATGAAACTTTCAATTTTTTCCACATCTTGTCAACTCTTATGTGTCTTTTTTATTACAACTACTCTGGAAGGTATGAGGTAATATTTCACTGTATTTTGATGTACATTTCCCTAATGGCTAATGATGTTGAGCATTTTTTCATTTGCTATACTGGATAAAGATCTTTTTACCCATTTTAAAGTTAGGTTTGTCTGTCTTCTATTAATCAATTCTAAGAGTTTTTTAAAAACACATTCTGGTAGCCGGGCGCGGTGGCGCACGCCTGTAATCCCAGCACTTTGGGAGGCTGAGGCAGGAGGATCGCGAGTTCAAAGCCAGCCTCAGCAATGGCGAGGCACTTAGCAACTCAGTGAGACCCTGTCTCTAAATAAAATACAAAAAAGGGCTGGGGATGTGACCCAGTGGTCGAGTGCCCCTGAGTTCAATCCCTGGTACCACACAAAAAAAAAAAAAAAAAAAAAAAAAAACACATTCTGGGGCTGGAATGGATCTCAGTGATAGAGCACTTGTCTAGCATGTGTGAGGCACTGGGTTCAATCCTCAGCACCACATAAAAATAAAAATTAAAGGTACTGTGTCCACCTACAACAACAAAATATATATATGTGTATATATACACACACACATATACATACATATATATATAAACATTATGGATACAAGTCTTATAGCAGATACATAATTTGCAAATATTTTCTCATTCTGTAGATTTTTATTTATTTATTTGTTTGTTTGTTTATTTTCTTTTTTGGTACTGTGGATTAAACTCAGGGGCACTCCACCACTGAGCCACATCCCCAGGCCTATTTTTTTTTTTTTCTTGGTACCAGGGATTGAACTCAGGGGCACTCGACCACTGGGCCACATCCCAGCCCTTTTTTGTATTTTATTAGAGACAGGGTCTCACTGAGTTGCTAAGTGCCTTGCCATTGCTGAGGCTGGCTTTGAACTCGTGATCCTCCTGCCTCAGCCTCCCAAGTGCTGGGATTACAGGCATGCGCCACCGCGCCCGGCCCAGACCTATTTTTGTATATTATTTAGAGACAGGGTCTCACTGAGTTGCTTAGCAGCTTGCTTTTGCTGAGGCTGGCTTTCAACTCACAATCCTCCTGCCTCAGCCTCCTGAACTACTTGGGATGGCATGGCCACCATGCCCAGATTTTTTTTTTTTTTTTTTACTTTCTTGAGAGTGTCTTTTGAAGCACACAAATTTTTAATTTTGATGAAGTTCAATTGATCCAATTGTCCCAGCACCATGAGTTGAAAAGACATCTTTCAACACTGAATAGTCCTGGTACCCTTGTTGAAAATCAGTTAATTATGGACACACAGATTAATTTCTGGACTCACAATTCTATTCCATCAATCTACATGTCAGGTTCACATCTTTATGTCAGCATCACATAATCTCAATTACCATGGTTTTCTAGTAAGGTTTTTAGGAATTTGAGGCGGGGGTTGTTTTAGGGTTTTTTGTTTTGTTTTGGTATAAGAGATTGAACCCAGGGGTGCTGAACTGCTGAACCACATCCCCAGCCCTTTTTCTGTCTTTATTTTTATCATTTTTTTGTAGTTGTAGATGGCCAGCATGCCTTTATTTTATTTACTTATTTTTGTATATGGTGCTAAGGATTTAACCCAGCACCTCACATGTGCTAGGCAAGCACTCTGCCACTGAACCACAGCCCAAGACCCTTTATATCTTTATTTTGAGACAGGGTGTCTCTAAGACAGGTCTCTTGCTTAGGGCCTGGCTAAATTGATGAGGCTGGTTTTGAACTTGCAATCCCCTTGCCTCAGTCATCGGAGTCCTGGGATTACAGGCGTGTGCCACCACGCCCAGCTCTAGTAAGTTTTGAATAGGAAATGTGAGTCTTCCGATGTTCTTCTGCCTTTTAAAGATTGTTTTGGCTACTATAGGTCCCTTATATTTAGGAGCAACTTACCAACTTCTGAAAAAAGGGCCAACTGAGATTTTGATAAGAGTTTTGTTGAATCTGTAGATAAATTTGAGGAGTACTACCAGATGTGCCTGTAATCCCAGTGGTTTAGGAGGCTGAGGTAAGAAGACCACAAATTCAAGGCCAGCCTCGGCAACTTAGGAAGACCCTAAGCAAGACTGCCTCAAAATAAAAAATTTTTAAGAAGCTGGGGATGTGGCTCAGTGGTTGAGCGCCCCTGGGCTCAATCCCTGATACCAAAAAAAAAAAAAAAAAAAAAAAAAAAAAAATTTTTTAAAGAGTATTTACAACTTAATATTAAGTTGTCTGATCCATGAACATAGATGTCTTTTACCTGCTTTTCAAAATAAATGGCAGAGTTATTATGTACTTTCTTCCACCTTGCAGTTTTTACTTAATACTATGCCCTATAATCACTCGATGGTAGTGTACTTTCTCATGGTAGTGTATGTTCCTTGGTACTACTGACCAAGTACTCCAGCATATAGATATACCACATTTATTCAAACAGTGCCCTAATGATGGACATTTTAGTTGTTTCTGATTTTTACTATTATTACAAATAATGCTATAATGGATATCTCTCTGTACAAGACTTTTCATATTTTTGTCATTATGTCTTTGGGAGAGATCCCTCGAAATGAAATCGCTGGGTCAACTTTCCTAGCTATTTCCAAATTCTGTCCCATGGTACTTTACCTCCACCAGTGATATGTGAGGATGCATCTGTACAGTGCCCAAATGATTTATTTCTGTAAAGCTGAACCCTCAGAATTTAAAAATTAACTCTTAGAATTATTAGGAGAGAATCATCCTCTAAATGGGTGGTATATGGGTACTGTATGGCTTATACTCAGCACATCCAGAAACCCTGATGGTGGGAAAGGAGGAAGGGAACAAGGGAGTGTTGATGAAGGAGGTAGAAAACCTAGGGTAGAGATGGTTTTACAAATAAAGAAGCACCAGAAATTTTCAGTTTTTAAGGACGAAAATTCCAAAGTTCCCTGCCTTCACCTGCCCCATTCCTATGAGCTAGATAGCCCCAATGAGCAGAAAATCATAGAAACTAGAGTCAAACACTCCAGTCCAAGTAAGTAGAAGGACAAAGGCTATTCCTAGTATACACAGGGTACAGAAAAAAAAAAAAAAAAAAAAACTCAGGAGGCCTGAGTTCAAGTCTCACCTATAATTTACTATTGAAAATCTTACATGCATCACTTTTTCAAGCTTCAAATTTTTTTCAGTTAAATGTGAATAAGAACCCCTGCCTCTCTACCCTCTCAGGCTTTGCAGACCAGTCAGGAGGATACTTATCCTTTGGGAACTGAAAACCCTTCAGGAATTTGCTATATGGCGAAAGTCAAGAGATTCTTACTGACCAAGCTGAATTTGAATTCTTGCTATCTGGCCTTCCTCATTTATTTCACAGGGTTAGTTTAGGAGGAAATTATATAATGCATATTAAGTGAATGGCACAGTTCCCAACAAATATTAAGTGTCTAAAAGAGAGCTTAGTAGTAGTATCACAAGTGAAGTTATAATTTGCCATATAACTTTGGTCAAAAAAAATGTTTGCATGTGCTTTGCATGATCATGAAAAAAACTGTAAAAGAATAAGCAAATTAATAACACTAGTAACCTAGGAAGATAAAGTTAGAGGGAGAGAGTGACTGCTGATTTTTTCTTGTATACCTCTAGGTTGTCTGGCTTCAGAATTTAAATGGAAAAATCCAGCAAGTCATCTCTGATAGGAAAAGAGGGGGATGCAATGGATGGTAGGCACTTAGGGAGGGCTTCAGATACTGATATTATATGTCTTAACTGCACAATATGCACATGGAGAGTCATTCAATTTATTATTTACACCAGGAGTCACTACACTTATTCTGTAAAAGACAGTAAATATTTCAGGCTCTGCAGGCCATATAATCTGTCAAAACAACTCAACTCTGCTATTGTAGCACAAAAGCAGCACAGATAATAAGACATAAACGAATAAGCATAGCTGTGTTCCAATAAAACTTTAACAAGCTGGATGTGGCTCATGGGCTACAGCCTGCAAACCCCTGATTTACACCTTTAAATATTATGTATACTCTTCTTTACGTGTGAAAAAAATTGAATAATTCAAAAAGATCAAACACATACAAGCAAAAAAAGCTATCAAATCCATTCCCAAAAATGCAAAAGCCAACAAAGTATAAAACAAAAGAATTCTGCACAAAACAATTCAGTCTTTAATCTACAATCCAAACTAACATCTTAAAGAGAAATTTTTCTTTCAAAACTTAATTTAAAAATGTTTTTTCCTATTCTGTTTTTTCTTCTGCCCTCATCATGTACTAAAATATTCACATCACACTTTCTGTCTCTGCTTATCAAGAAAATGGAAAAATACAGTCATCAGCCTTTTGGTTTCTTTTTAAACTCTTACCCCACCCTATGCCCATTCTTTCAATGTTCCAACTTCCTCCTCCCTAAAATAATGAATTTAAGGTAGAAAGAGATGAAGAATGGAAATTTACAAGAAAGAGTATGACTGATAATTGTTACCAAGAAAACATTTTCCTTTTTTGCTCTTAATAGGCTGTAAAGCTGATGCAATTAAATTATAACTATAGCAACTCAGCTGGCAGCCTGGGCCTGGTGCTCCAGCAGCATCTCTGCACACAGCAGAGCCTACATGCTTAAGGCCAGGGGGAACTGCAGGCAGCCAGGAGCAGCAGTGAGGGGCCTGCAGGGAGGGCAGCTTAGCAGAAATGTCTAAAGGCTGGTTGGAGCTTTGGAGAACAGTGTGGGGGAACAGTTGGCTGCATTTTGCTCCAAGGCTAGATAGTAAAAAAAAAAAAAAAAAAAAAAAAAAAAAAAAAAAAAATCCTACCAGGGCTCCTCTGACTTGCCTTTACAAATGTCAACACAATCAACTAGCATTTTAAAAAATAACAATCTGGGGAGGCCTACTGAAAATTTTCCACAATATCCTTACTGATACTACAGCCAAAACATTGAGTTCTCTTTTTTTTTGTACCAGGGATTGAACCCAGGGACACTTAACCACTGAGTCATATCCCCAGCCCTTTTTTATATTTTATGTAGAGAGGGTCTTGCTGAGTTGCTTAAGGCCTTGCTAAATTCTGAGGCTGGCTTTGAACTTGGGATCCTCCGCCGCTACCTTCCAAGGCACTGGGATTATAGGCATGCACCACCACGGATGGCCAAAACATTCAGTTCTCAAGATTAGTTGCAAAAAATAATGTAGGCCTCACAGTCACCCTTGTAATGTGTATTAAATATCTAAAACAGACAATGTCCCCACATTGACACCACCAGTCTTTCTCAAGTTCAAGAAATGAAGACTAACGCCAGGCATGGTGGCGCACACCTGTAATCTCAGCCAGTTCAGGAGGCTGAGACAGGAGGATTGCAAGTTCAAAGCCAGCTTCAGCAATGGTGAGGTGCTAAGCAACTCATTGAGACCCTGTCTCTAAAAATACAAAAAAAAAAAGGCTGGGGATGTGGTTCAGGGGTTGAGTGCTCCTGAGTTCAATCCCAGTACTCCTCCCCCACAAAAAAATAAATGAAGACTAAGGCAATGTCAGAAAATTTCCTATATTTCCTGCACAGAATTTCAGTGACTTTCTGGACCCACTAAAGTCATGGTGGCAGCTCCCCCTTCATCCTACCACGGCCCTTCCATCAGGACTACAGGAACCCGTGCTCTGGGTTTGAGTCTTGTCTCACTCACCACTCACCCAGTGAGTGATCTGACAGTTACTTGCCCTCTCTGCACTTTTGTTGTCCCACTGTTAGATGGGGATCACAGCACTAATGCTGGCTGTGTAGGCAAAATCTTAAGTCAAATCAAGTTTCTGACAAACAGTAAGTAACCAGTAAATCATACTTCATACTCCTTACAGAAAGCAGAAATGTTTTGTTTTTTCCTGGTCCGCCCCGCAAATTATAAATTCCTTAAGAGCAAGGACCATGCCTACCTAATTCATGATTGTAGCCCCAGATATGGTCCAGGCTTGGCACACTGGAGACCCTAAACACACCTGTGACAACTCAATGGATGCTGTGTACAAGCAATAGCTGCTGCTCCAGTTACTCAGCAATTTCCCTGAGTAGCAGTCTCTCGGGGCTCACCCACTTTGCTGTTTTACAATCAACTAGGAGCCACTGTATTTCAAGGCCTTTCAAAAGCAGCCTCTGGGTCACTGACAATAAGCAGACAGAGAATCACACCCCACTTAAATGGATTCTCATCACTGAGTACTCATCAGTTTCTTCCAAATGCCCTTAAAAACTTTGCTCATTGCTGAGGGCTTTCTAGCTTGGAAGGTACCACTTATATGCATGGCCCACATCTACTAACACATTATAGGCACTTAGGACTCAACAGTCGGCAAACCCAAACAGGAACAGCAGTGACCAGTTTCTGCATGATGGAGCTCTTTCAGTCCCCTCCCACCCTGATCATCTCTGTCCATGATATGGACTTAGAGCTTGGTCTGGCAGACAGGCAGGGAGACAAAGGCTGCCAACCTGTTTACAAAACCTCTCTCGAGTTCCTGAGAATATGGCTTGTGACTGTCATTCATAGACTGCATCCAAATTCAAGGCAGGAAAGAAGAAACGGATCCTGCCCCCAAACCACTCAGTACCAGCACTGCCTCCCCACCAGTACTCACGCCTTGACATCTGCTGTCTCCTGGGACGTGCGTGTGAGGGTACGGGAACGCAGGCGCTCGCCTGCTTGCTGGATCTCCTGTAAGTTCCGTTCCACATGGGGAAGCTCTGAGATGCCCTCAGTCTCAGCAGCAAGCTGTTCAGCTTGCTGAAGGAGCTCACCAAACCCCTCAGTATCCATTGGAAATACAGATCCTAGGTGGGAAGAAAAAAAAAAGAGAGACCTAAATCAAGAGAGAGATAGGCTTCAAATACTGCCTGAGTCTGTTACCAGCTTAATGAAACACTAGGACTTTTTGTAAACAGAAAAGGAGACAGCTCATCAACAAGCAGGATTTGTTCCTGAACATAGCCCAAGAACAGGCCTGACACACAAAATGAGTCAGGCTGTGAAGAAACAGATCAGTTCTGTGCATATTGACAGGCCCAAGACTGATTTCTGCCACCAGAACAAATGCAAAGATATTAAGCTGCAGACCAGAATCCCTGCCTGCTTCTACAAACCCACAGCAGACAGAAACAGAAGCCCCCTCTAGGAGAATCAAAGAACAAGCACTCCGCACCTCCTCTTCCTCCAACTGTCTCAGAAAAATACCGCAACCCAAAGGGCACCACACAATGTATATGGCCTTACCTCACAGAATCCTCACAATGACCCCATGAGGCTCCTGAGTAGACAGAAACAACTCTAGTCCAGGGAAGCTTAGTTACATGCCCAGAACACTCTGCTATGATTTGACTGAACTGAAACCAGAACACAGGTCGTCTTCTGACCAACCCCCACCCCCATTTATTCTAACACAACTGTATCTTCAATAATGAAAGACTTTCTTTTTATTCCTGCCCTAGTCTCCATTCACACATTCTTTAGCTTACAAGATTAATAAGGGCAGTGTCTATTCATTATGCATGACCTTCAGGACATTAGACTTAATTGTTATTATACCTACTTTCAGAAATACCATTACTACTAATAATTATGCTAATATAAATAGAAGCTAGCTGTTAGACTATGAACATTATTAGCAAGACCAGATGTTTCTCCAAAATGATAGAGCAAAGCCCTATGAATAGTGTTGCTATTTAACATACATTTATGATTCTTAAATATACCATGCCATATTTCTATAAGATGGTCCAGTATAAAAACATTCTCCTTGGGCTGGGGTTGTGGTAGAGCTTGCCTAGCACGTGTGAGGCCCTGGGTTAGATCCTCAGCACAACATAAAGATAAGTAAATAAAATAAAGGTATTGTGTCCAACTACAACTAAAAATAAACAAAAATTTTTTTTTAAATTCTCCTTGTCCAAAAGAATGTTTTTCACTCCCACCACCATTTGAGTCAATACAAGATAAAAACTTTCATCATCATTCTTTTTTTTTTTTTTTTTTTTTTTGTGGTACCGAATATTGAACTCAGGGGCACTCGACCACTGGGTCACATCCCCAGCCCTTTTCTTGTATTTTATTTAGAGACAGGGTCTCACTAAATTGCTAAGTGCCTGGCCATTGCTGAGGCTAGCTTTGAACTCTCGATCCGCCTGCCTCAGCCTCCAAAGTGCTGGGATTACAGGCGTGTGCCACCACACCCGGCTTATCATCATTCTTTAAAGGAAGAAGAAATTCCTTTAAATAGTAGCTCTTGTTACTTATTTTTCCCTTCTTTGTTTTAAATCTCTGGCTTCTATTGCATATATGAAATCCTACTGGTCTAGCATTATAGTTATAATGTTATATGTAACATATAATTATATCTCAGCTATGAAGTACAGGTTAATGTTAAAAGGGCACCATTACTGCCATAATCCACAGCAGGAAGATAAGGACTTTTTTAAATGAGCATTAAAGGACATTAACTTTAAATGCAAGGGCATAAGGTTAGAGCAAAAATAGCTTAGCTGGAGTAAACATGAAAACACTCTGGTACTCCTTATGAAGTTTCAAGCTGACTTTAATCTTTTCACAAAAAATAAAAATCAAAAACACCACCACTTTTAAACTAAAGTTTAAAATGATTATAATATTTTTTTTTTGACCCAACACAATCAGGCTATAACAGGCCATCCGTCTCTGCCTGTGGGAGAATGGGGATGGTACATAGGAAGGTATTCTTCAGACCCCACGTCCTACAGTGTATTCCCAACCCAACAACCAGCGATCCTTTTAAATTCAGTCAGATGATACCCCTCCTCTGCTTAAACCTCATGAACAGAATAGAGTGCAGCAGACAGGGCCCCAGCTCCCCTTACTACATCTCCAGCCCCAGTGCCACTCCTTCTCTGGACTCTGGCCACACTGGGGCCTCCTTGCTGGTGCCCATGGAGCAAGCACATTCTAACCTAATGCCTCCCCCTGTTAAACTCATGGCTGATTCCCTGTTTCAGCTCAAGTGTCACCTTGCCTTCAAAGCCAACTCAGAACACTCTATTTAAAAATGCAACTGAACCCCAGGCCAGTCCTTCCCTATCTCCCTTACTATCACCTCTGCTAGAAAATAAACTGCACAAGGACAGAGTTTTGGCCACTGATGTACCCCAAGCTCCTCGAACAGTGCCTGGCACCAATGCCTGGTGCTCATTTGTCGAATGAGTTGGAGAGCTTTTACTCCTCTACTTGTTGGAAATCTGTCCTTCTCAAAGGCTTCCTGCCCTCCTCTGCCAAATCAGCATCCACTGGCACACAGAGACCTGAGCAAAAACATTCCCTTCTGACTACCAACTGATACTTAACATTTCTGGGGCTGTATAGCATAAGGCACTAATAGTATAAGTGGCACGAATCCAGATCACATTTGGTCCAGGCTAGTGCTTTCCTTCTAAATATCCAGATGAAAATCAGTGGTATTTTGGAATAGCCGAGTTTTCAGGTAAGCAGAACTCCAAACCAAAAGAATAAATAAATACATAATAAATAGATATATAAAAGAACAAATAGATACAGAAAGAATTTTTCTATATGTCTCAGGTTAGGAATACAAAGAAAATTGAGTTTATTCCCCATTTGCTTGAGAGAAAAGAGATGTGTATAATACCTCATTTTTGTTTGTTGGTTTTTGGTTTTTTTGTTTGGGCTTTTTTGGTACTAGAGATCAAACCCAGGGGCACCTTACCACTGAGCCATATACTCAGACCTTTTTATTTTGAGACAGGGTCTCATCAAGTTGCTGAGGCTGGCCCTGAACTAGGATTCTCCTGTCAGCCTCCTGAATGGTTGAGATTACAGGTGCGTACCATCACACTTGGCTTACAATACCACATTTGGGGAAAAAATGGATCAGCATTATAACTCAAGCAGAAGAAATTAAGTTTTACTCAATTTTCATATATATACTTCGATGTAGTCATCATCCCATTTCATTAAAATGTTTCAATTAATGATTTCATAAACATATAGCTTTTAGCCCCTCCACAAAATAAATACCAATTTAGCCGTAAAATAAAGGTTAAGCCACTAAATCAATTCTAACCCAAGATACTTATTTAAAAAAAAAAAAAAAAAAAGCCTCCCTAGCTTTATCCAATAGAAAGAATTTAAATGATTCAGGGGAGGAAAAAAATCCAAATCCAAGCTTTGTGTTGGAAAATCTGCACCTTTGGAGAACTATGGAGAAGGGAGCCAGGAAGAAGCCACAGTAAGAACTCACAGAAGTGGGATCTAAAACTGCAGCAAAGTGGGGGCTAGACATGGAAGGGTCAGCAAGGACAGGCTCACAGCACTAGGACTCCTCTAGGTCAGCAGTGACTAGGCCTCTGTGCAATTATGAGAGCCTTTGGCAACACTGAAAGGTGCTTTGCAGAGCATCACAGTAGGTACAGGGTCCAGAAAATCAAACTGCCAACCACCCAAGACCCCGAGAGCTTTAAAATGAAGGCAAATTTATCACTGCTCTTAGAAGATGGGATTGGTTACCCTTGGGGTGGGGCTGAAAATCAGGTTTTCTATCTGAGTGCTAGTTAACAGTGTGTTCACTTAGAAAATTCATCAACCTAGACTCATGATCTGTGTGCTTTTCTGATCATGAATCACGTTTCAGTAAAATAACGCCCCTCCTAAAACAAAGGACAATGAACCACTGGTTTTCAGAGGCACTCTGCTCTGCTAAAAATGAGCAATGCTCCTAGTGGAAAGTTCCCAAGATTTAGATCTCTTCACCACACCTACAGGATGCTGAGGAAATTAAAGAAAAAAAAAATTAAAGTCCACAGCTTTAGAGAGACAGTTCCTACCCAGAGCTAAAGCAAGGGGTGGCCAAACTTCCATCTCCTCACATTGGTCTGCATTCACCTGTCACTCAATGTCCAAAAAACATTCCTTTTAGGGGCACATCAACATTCTTAAAGGGGCAGGGGATTCCCTATAAATAGCATATAAGGTGAAACAAACTAAATATAAAGGCAGAGCAAAAATGCATCAAATAATTGCAGTTCAGTTGCTGTTAATGAGTCTTAATTGTGAAAAACCTGATCATTTCTACATCCTCGATATAACCATGTTAAATATTTAATCAAGCCAGAAAAGAATAGATACTTAAATACTCAAACTGCTAAGTTCTTCTAAACCATTTAAAATCAGTATTCTAAAACAGTGGCCCCTTCAGGATTATGCAAGTGATCTGAATCTCACGTCTCTGATGCTATACACGCTTACTATATTAAAATGTCTATGAATCTGTTCTCTGCAATTATCAGTTCATTAGTTTATTTTAAAGCATCAGCCACAGTAGATTATACATTTACCCAGGGCTTGTGGACTCTCATGCTGGGGAACCACTGAGTTCTCTAAAGACCACTGGATTATCCCAGAAATGACTATTAGAGTTCTCTTGACCCAGGCCTATGCTACTTCTAGGACATACTCCAGAATAGTGAAGCCTTTAGAACCTCAAAGCTGACAGGGACAAAGGGGCATATGAAAGACCTCAGCTACCCATACTAGACCTGTCAGCCAACTCTTGCCAAGTTTGTAGTCTCCTAGGGCAAACACTGGCTATTTTAGGTTTTGTGGGCCATCTCTATCACAACTACTCAACTATGCCATTGTAGCCTGAAAGCAGCTATAGATAATATATAAATAATAATAATAATAATAATAATTAAATGCCCTCTAATAAAAATTTAATCATGGATGTTAAAATTTTAATTTCATGTACTTTGAACCCATCATGAAATATCCTCCTTTGGATTCTTTTCTTTTTCTCTGCCCCAGTTCCCCCACCTCCACCCCCCAGCCTCTATGACTCAAAGGTATAAAAATCCTGCTTAGCTTATATGGCTTGGCAGGAGGATTCCAAGTTCAAGGAAAGACTCAGCAATTTGGTGACACCCTATCTCAAAACTAAAATATAAAGGACTGGGGAAGTAACTCAATAATAGAACACCCAGGGTTCAGTACCAAGTACTGAAATAAAACAAAACAAAAAAAACCATGTTTGTAGTGGGTGATAGATATACATTTTTTAAAAATCTGTCTTCCAAGCCGGGCGCGGTGGTGCACGCCTGTTATCCCAGCACTGGGGAGGCTGAGGCAGGAGGATCGCGAGTTCAAAGCCAGCCTCAGCAATGGCGAGGCACTTAGCAACTCAGTGAGACCCTGTCTCTAAAATAAAAATACAAAAAAGGGATGGGGATGTAACCCAGTAGACGAGTGCCCCTGAGTTCAATCCCTGGTACCCCCCCCCCAAAAAAAAAATCTGTCTTCCAGAAGTTCTTAATGATATAAAGTTGTGATTAAGTTATAATTTAATGTCAAATATTCACTAGAAGATTTTTTGAAGCAAAGATGTTTATAATTAAATGATAAAATGTTGCCAATTTGGCAACTTTGGAAAAAAGCTAATATGGCACTTTGCATTGGTATAAATCAGTGGTTTTTATGAAATACTTTGTGTATAGCAACTCCTTGAAGCAGGTAGATATCATCATCTTCTTTTTATAGTTGAAGTAATGGAGTTGGAGAGATTTGGATTTTACCTCAGAGATAAATTGATCCACCTTTTGTTCTGCTAGTAAGCAAATAGTCTGGATTTGAACCAGCAGTTTGGGTTCAAAATCCAGTCTTCTACTTACCCATTCTGTTTAAAGTTTTTTAAAAACTTATTTTATTATCAGTTAAAAGTTTAAAATAATCCTAAATAGGAAAAACAGTATCAGTTGCAGATTTTGAAGAAAAAAATGTTTAGCTAGCAATATTGGCTATTACTTCTAAAAATGAAATCTCTCCCTTTGACAACATTAAAAAAAGTATAATAGAGGGCTGGGATTGTGGCTCAGTGGTACAGTGCTTGCCTGTCACATGTCACGATCCTCAGCACCACATTAAAATAAATAAATAAAAAGGTACTGTGTGTTCATTTAAAAAAAAAAAAAGTATAGTAGAGCTAACTGCTTTTGGTAGTTGCAGGATCTTTGTAGTGGAAAGGGGCAATACTTTGGGATATAGTAAAATCAGAGCTCCTCAATTAGTGGTAATAAGTATTATTTGATTATATGATGCTCCTCAATTTACAATGGAATCATGTTCAGTAAACCTGTGGTAAGCTGAAAATATCATAAGTCAAAACTGCACTTCATACACTTAACCTACTGAATGAACATCATGGCCTAGCAACACAGTACACATGGAATCTGCTGTTTCCTCTTGTGACTATATGACTGAGAGTTTGGCTCTGTCACTGCCCAGCATCTCAAGAGAGTATATTATGTCATATTGGTAGCCTGGGGGGAAAAAAAATCAAAATTCACAGTGTGATTTTTATTGAATATTGATTTCACACCATTGTAAAGTTGAAAAATCATCAAACCATGGTAAGTGGGGAACGATTTGTATTGAAATTCTGCAGGGAAAGTAGCTGGCATATCTCCCCTTGCAAGTCATTGCTTCAAGAGAGATTCCTTTAACACCAAAGAAAAGACAAATGACCCTATCTTTACTCTCAGCTCTTTGTATTTCTTGGACAACCTGGCTGTTTGGATTGTGGGTGATAAAGAAGAAAACAAATTCATTGGGTTTCAGTATGTTGCTCTGCACTTGAAAAGAACATGAGTTCCTTCCAGCATCCTGTGTAATAAGTCAGAAGCACATATACAGGACAGATTTCATCATATACAGAATAGACATCTTCCTCAAATATACTCTCCAAATAAACAGTTTAAGGAGGGAAGAGCAAAAGCATATATGTTATACCTTTAATCTTTGTAAGTATTTTTTACTATCTGTTCTAGTGAGGGTAATTTTGCCAGGATGTATATAGGTAGTAAGCACTGAACAAGGATCTACATATCAGGTTCAGCTCAGATACCCTAATAGGAGTTGGCAAAAAAAAAAAAAAAAAAAAAATGCTTAGGGCTAGAAGTGTTTCAGATTTTGGATTATTTTTTTCTTTCAGATTTTGGAATATTTGCATATATATAATGAGATATATGATATATATAAATCTAGACACAAATTCATTTATGTTTCATGTACATAATTAGAGGCTAAAGGTAATTTTATACAATATTTTTAATAATTCTGTGCACAAAACAAAGTTTCATGGTGTGGAATTTTCTTCTGTGGCATCATGTTTTTGCTTAAGTTGTATTTTTAAAATATTTTTTAGTTGTCAACGGACCTTTATTTATTTGTATGTAGTGCTGAGAATCAAACCAGTGCATCACACATGCTAGGCAAGTGCCCTACCACTGAGCCACAACAACCCCAGCCCCTGCTCAGTAAGTTTGATTTTGAAGTATTTTGGATTTTGGATTAGGGGTACTCAATCTATACTGGTCCTGACTTTCTCTTTTCTTTATGGTTAAAAGACATCACTCTACTTTTTACTGTACCTATCAACTGTCAATTACAACAACAACCAAAAAAGAAAACACATCTTCATAGATATTACTTTTCCAGGTGCCCATGGAAAAGAAGTAACAGGATAATAAAATTAAAAAGTTGTTGGGGCTGTGGTTGTAGCTCAGTGATAGAGCGCTTGCCTAGCGTGTGTGAGGCACTGGGTTCCATCCTCAGCACCACAGAAGTAAATAAAATAAAGGTATTATGTCCATCTACAACTAAAAAAAAAAAGTCGTCGTTGGCCAGGCGCCACAGCGCAGGCCCATAATTCCAATGACTTGGGAGGCTGAGGCAGGAGGACCACAAATTCAAGGCTAGCCTCAGCAACTTAGGGAGACCCTCAGCAATTTAGTGAGACTCTGTCTCTATATAAAAAACAAAAAGGGCTAGGGGTGTAGCTATATGGTAAAAAAAAAAAAAAAAAAAAAAAAAAAAAGTTGTTGAATAATTCTTTATAGTCCCATGAGACCAAATAAAGACAGTAAGACCTCATTATAAATCAGAAGACAGACTTCTAGAGAAATCAAAGATCTAAAATAAATTAACCTAGACAGAAAAGAAAAACTTAGGTAATTTAGTAACAATAATGCCCTGAATGACTCAGTGTTAGCAGTAAGAAATGCATAGTGTAGGTTTTCCTGATACATAAAATATCACTTGTATTAATTGATCTTCAGTGAGCAAAGGAAAGTAACCCAGTTGCAAGTAGAAACATAAACAATCCACATTAGAAACTCACTGAAAAACTCCTCCTTGTCCAAGCCAGGAGAAGGCCCATCTGGAAAGTAAGAACAATGGATTCCAGTATGGCTCCACCTCACATCACCCTCTGACCCTGGGACTGGATCCTTCCTGCACCTGTTTCATCATTGGTGAGATGAGGAGGTTGTCTCAGGTAATTTCCAAGGGTTTGCCCACCATGAAAAAGCCATAAAAGTGGGATATTTAAACTTACTTTATGCTTCCTCAGCCTCATTTTCGGGGTAAAAGAAATGATCTTCACACAGAACCTTAGAAATGACACTGGCTCCATCGTACAACTGGCATTAAAGAAGCAGATCATCAAGTCTGCCCCCAAAGGCCTTTGGCCCTGGATCTCTCTAAACCAGTGATTCCCCACTGGGGATAACTTCCCCACAGGGGACATTTGGAAATATCTGGAGACATTTTTGGTTGTCACAACTTAGAGGCAGAAGACACAAACTAGACATCTAGTTAGGAGGCCAGGGAATTCTGCTAAACATCCTATAACAGACAGCACAGCCTTCAACAAAGAAATATTCAGCCCTAAATGGACTGAATATTAATAGTACCCAGCTTGAGAATATCTGCTGTTAACCAAAGAAGGCTTCTTGTCCTGAGGGCCATGACACCAAGATTAGAAGCACTAGGAAACCCTGGAAATATATGCATTTTTTAATATAAGAAAAGCACTAAACCTTTTATCGGGTTCTAATAAAAGCCTAGGTCCCTCCCCACCCCTGCACAGAATTATCCCATCTGAGTTTTTTATGGTGTTATATGCACACCCTGGGATACCACATAGCAATGGAAAAAACCAAACTACAGTTCCATGGATCAACAACAGATAATCTTCACAGACATAGTGGAGAACTAAAGAAGCCAAACACAAAAATAGAACATAATATGATTCTATTCATATGGATCTTTAAAACAGGAAAAACTAATTTATGGAGCTAGGAATCAGAACACCAGTTATCCATAGGGGTATGGAGAAATGCTTACTAGAAGAAAGCACAACAGAACCTTCTAGATAGTATGGACTCAACTGTGCTCCTCAAATTTTGAAGCCCTAAACCCCAATGGGATTGTACTTAGAGAAGGTGCCTTTGGGAAGTGATGAGATTTAGGTAAGGTGATAAGGGTGGGGTCCTCATAATGCAATTAATGCCCTTATATACACCAGAGAGCCCACCTCCCCCAAGGCACTCCTCCTCATGTGCAAGGAAAAGCCATGTAAGGACAATAAGCAGCAAGATGACAGCCATCTACAAGCCAGGAAGAGTACTCACCAGAATCCAACCATGCTCAGACCACCAGCCTCCAAATTGAGAAAAGAATTTTTCTGTTGTTTAAGCCACTCAATCTACAATATGATACCTTAGCTGAAAAAGGCGCTTTGAGTTCTGTATCTCAATATCGACAATGGTCACGTGAGTGAATATGCAAAGAAATCATGGAGCCACACCCTTAAGGTCTGTTAACAGTTTTTAGGAGGATAAGCAAGAAACACCATTAACATAGAAGAAAACAATTAGCATTACTACCACAAAGTAAAGCTGAGAGGGCTGGGGTTGTGGCTCAGCGGTAGAGTGCTCACCTAGCACGTGCGCGGCCCGGGTTCGATCCTCAGCACCACGTAAAAATAAACGCATTGCGTACAACTAAAAGCAAATAAATAAATATTAAAAAAAAAAGTAAAGCTGAGAGATTTTTACTTTTCATTTTATACCTGTTAGTCTGAACTCTTTTCAATTATATACATGACCTAATATAATTCTTAGTAATTTGTCCATTTTTAAACTGTTCTATATTCCCAACTTCAGAGTATTTATATTATCACTGTCCCTGAATCCTCAATGGCAATAACTGTCACATCCACACCTGCCCCCTTGCACTCAAATTCCAGGCACCACCTGTGAATTTCTTCTCAATTATATATATGGCTGTGTCTCTATCTCTGTTCGCTCTCCTTAATACATACACACACACACACACACACACACACACACACACACACACGTCACCATGCAATTATCTGTCACCATGCAATTATCTGTCCACAACCACCACTACCACTGGCTACCCTTCCCCTCTTCTCAGCTCTGGCCCCAGCAGCTTCTCTCTCAGGTTCTCATTCACCTTTCTCCTTTGCATAACTGAGCATAACTCAGACTACTCTTATAAACATCCCTCACTCTCCAGGCTCTGAAACCAAACACACATAGATAAATGAAAGCAAGCAGGCAGGATTCCTCATTATCAAAACTACTGCTACTCCCTAACAAAAGCTCTGAAATCAAATTCTGTATATTCAGAAAACATTCCTCATTCTCCAAACTTACAATCCAAACTCATTACCCGAACCAACTTGGCAAAGGTACCTATGTCCTGGCAATGTTCTGTTACTGTTGCTTCCATCCCCCTCATCATTTAGCCAGATCTCTTTTCCTTTAAACCCCGGTCTCTGTTGAGATGCTAGAACATGTACTCCCTCATCCTAACCCCTCCCACTGCACATCATCCTGCTCTCCGTGGCCACCTCAATCTTTCCAACATCATTTTCCTGCTAAAAAGCCCTGGCTGACTCCCACTCACAGGGATTCAGAAACACTGCTTTTCACTTTCTATCTCCCAGGATAAACCCTAAGTATAGTCATCTGATTTCCTCTGTCCCTGACCATCCCTGTACATGCACTGCTTTGTGTCCTTGCCCATGCCATTTCTCCCAACCTTCCACTACACCTCTAAGCTTCAGCCAGCAACTCCACTCATTAGCTGAGTGACTGTGGACAAAGTAATTACTCTATACAAGCCTCATCTGTGAAATGGAAAAATAATTGCTTCCCTCACCTGCCACATAGTAACCACTCAATACACATTAGTTATTTTTATTACCACCGGTTCAGTCTTACCCAATGTTATGGTTTGGATATGGTGTAAGTATGTCCCCCAAGAGTTCAAGTGTTGGAAGCTTGGCCCCAGTATGGTGATATTATGAGGTGGTGGGACCTTCAAGAGGTAGGGCCTAGTGGGAGGCCCCACCCCACTCTCTGGCTTCCTGTCTTGCCATGTGATCTCTCCCTCTTCCAGGGTTTCCACCACCATGCCATAGGCTATGAGTTCCAAACTGATGGGGCCACCTAATCTTGGACTTTGCCTCTAAAACTAAATAAACTTATTTTCTTTATCAAGTCTTTCTACTTGCTGTTGCCCTTGCCAGAAATGCTCTCAGATATCCCCAGGACTCACTCTCTAATTTCAATCAAGTCTCTGTTCAAATATCCCTTTCTCCTTTAATAAAACAGCCCAGGGACCACGTTTTATATTTGTATGTTTACTGCTGTGGTGTCCTCCATAGGAACATCAGTACAATGACAGCAGGCTTGTCTCATTCACCACTGTATCTCCAAACCTACAACCTGGAACACTGATTTATTTCTTATTTATCGAGCATATTATTGTGTGTCAAGCCTTGGTGCTAGGCACACATCCCAGAATAGAACATAAACCTCCCCACACTCATATTCTAGAGGGGAAGAAAAACAATATACAAGATAAACAAGCAAAATACAAGTGCCAAGAATAACTAAAGCAATGAAGGAAGACAAGAAGTGAGGAAAGCCTCACTTACGAAGTGACATTCGTCCTTAGTGAAGACCTGAAAGTGGGAGAGAAAGCCACATGGATACTGAACTGCAAGTACAAGTGCCCTGAGGCCAAAGCGTGTCAGACAGTGAAAGGGGAGGGTCAGCAGAATTTCAGACTTGGAAAGCAACATAGGATCAGATTACATAAAGCCAAACAGCTCACTGTAAGGAGTTTGTTTACTATTATTGAGATGGGGACCCAATAGAGGGTTTATTAAGTAAAAAGGGAATATGATTTGATGGCCTATGTTTTAAAAGGATCACTTTACAGCTATGCTGAAAACAGGGACCAGGGCAGAAGCAAGAAGACCAAATGGGAAGCTATTTCAATAATCCAGTGAGAGGTGGTGATGATGGGGCCCAGGGCTGTAAGCAGTAGATGTGAAATGAGAAAGACAGAGCAGCTAAGGATGACACAAAGGTCATCCTTTTTTCTATTACCAGCATAATAAAAACAAAATGGTATGAATAGCAGTTTGGAGAGGGAGATGGTGAGGAGCTTGCTAGCTCTATGCTCAGTTTGAGTCGACTATCATCCATCTCAGTGGAGACATTAAACAAGCAGCAAGGTGAAGGTCAGGGAGAAGCCCAAGCTGGAGACAAAAATATGGGATGCTAGCTTATGTTCAAGCAGGATAAGATCAACATGAGTGAAAAATGAAAATGTGAAAAATACAAATTCAAACAGGAGAAGAATTGAAAGAAATAAAAAAAAAATTTAAAAAAAAAAGCTTCAAGCCTGAGGATACCCTCCCTCACTCCCCAGCCAGAAGATGAAAGGTGACCTCTGCTTGCGTTGAAAGACATATTAGGGGGAGAAAGGAAGCGAAACCTCCTTCCCCTAGCAGAGAGACAAATCCGGAGCAGCAGATCATCCAAACTTTGACCAAAGACCCATGGAGTCACCCCTATAATTTTTTGAAAACAGACCCATTATACTTGGCATCGCCCTTGCAGAAGACAGGATGCAGCGAGCTCAAGGAAAGGTGAGCCACCCCCAGGTTCCAATCATTAGCATCCCCTTGGATGTTAGTACGGGAGAAAAGCCAAGGGTTGACAGAGCTCATGGGGTGACCCCTTCCCTCGGAGGCACCGGCTCCCCTGCAAGGTGTGGGACAGGGGTGTGGGGCATGGCGAGCTGGCAGGGCGCAGTCAATGGGTAATCAGGCCCTTGCACCAAGGATGGGAGCCCAGCGGGCTCGCGCGAAGGTGGCGAGGGTGTGGCGCGCCGCGGAAGAGCGCTACGCCGGGGAAGGCGGGGTCCTGGGCCGCGGCCCTGTGTGCAGAAACAGGACGGCCCCAAGGCAGCCGGCGCCAGGATGGGGCGGTTGGACCAGGCGTTGTCGCCCCCCCACCCCGGCCAAGTGTGAGCGACATGGCTCCCGGCGTGGGGCAGAGCTGCACCCAACCTCGCGGTCCGGTGTCCAAGGACGAGCCCCGCCGCAAAGCCGCCGCAGCTACACGCTTACCTAGCACTGCAGCAGTCCCTGCCGCCCGGTCCAGCTGGAGAACGCGGCCGCCGCTACTCGCGCCGCCCGCCCGCACTTCCTGATTGGCCGGCGCAGCCGCTCCCAGAAGGCCCCGCGCGGCGCGCCGCCGAATGAACTTTATGGAGACCCGCGGCGGAAGACAAGGACAAGGGCGGGGCTGGGGGCGGGGCTGGGGCGGGGCCTCGGCCGAGCTGTCACTCTGGCACGGTGGAGGCCGTCGCCTCCACCCCGTCCACGTGGTAGGAGTGGGCTCTGCCTGGAGAACGCGATTCAACAGTTCCAGGGGCCTTATTTTATTGAGTATCATTGAAGTGTCATGCCCTGCTCTAGGCGCTGGGGACACAGTCGCGTCCACGGCCCTCGTGGAGGTCTCCGGCTGGCGAGGGAAACAAAATATCATAAGTAACTGCAGCTTATAAGGAGAGCTATGAAGAAGAAAAGCACAGTGCTGGGAGACTGGGTGGCCAAGCAAGGCCTATCTGAGGAAGTGACACCTCCGCTGGAACGGGAAGGATAGGAAGGGTAGCGCCTGCAAATTTCTGGCTACAGAGCATTCCAAGTAGAGGAACAAAGTGAAGGCTAAGGAAGGAGAAACAAACTTGGTGTGTGGAGAACAGAAAGAGGGGACCCCACTCCTGTAATCCCAGCTCCTCGCGAAGATGGAAGATTCAAGACCATCCTGGACAAGTTAGGGAAACCCTATCTCAAAAAATAAAAAGGGCTGGGAATGTTGCTCGGTGGTTACCTAGTATGTGAAAGGCCCTGGATTCTATTCCCCATACCGAAATCATCATCATCAATTATCCTAACCACTTTAAGAGTATCAGGTATCAGTCTGTCTGGCATGATGGCGCATGTCTGTAATCCCAGAGGCTTGGAAGACTGAGGCAAGAGGATTGCAAATTTGAAGTCAGCCTCAGCAATTTAGCGAGACCCTACCTCAAAATAAAAAGGACTGAGGATGGGCTGGGGTTGTGGCTCAAGGGTAGAGCACTCACCTAGCACGTGCAAGGCCCTGGATTCATCCTAAACACCACATTAAATAAATAAATAAATGTATTGTGTGCAACTACAACTAAAAAATGAAAAATAAATTTAAAAAAAGGACTGAGGATGTAACTAGGTGATAAAGCACCCGGGGGTTCAATCCCCAGTACCAAAAAATATGTGCCTTAGTTTGTTTGGGCTGCCATAACCAACTACCATAGTCTTGGAGGCTTATACATAACAGAAATTTATTTCTCACAGCTCTGAAGCCTGTGAAGTCCTAGATCACAGTGCTGGTACATTCAGTGTCTGGTGAGAACCTGTTTCCTGGTTCACAGACAGCAATCTTCTTGCAATAACCTTGCATGACAGAAAACAGTGCTCTCCAGTATTTCTCTATCTCTAAGTCTCTTTGCTTCCAGTATCTCTTTTATAAGGGCGCTCATACTGTTCACAAGGCCTCCACTCTTATTACCTAATCACTTACTAGAATTCCCACCTCCTAATACCATCAATCACCTTGGGGATTAGAATTTCAATTCTCACACACACACACATATGTGTAAATATATATATATATATATTTTTTTTTTTTTTACTAGGGCTTGAACCCTGGGATGCTTTAACATTGAGCTACATCTAAATCCCCAGTCCTTTTAATTTTTTATTTTGAGACAGGGTCTCATTTGCTGAGGTTGGCCTCTAGTTTGTGATCCTCCTCTCTCAATCTCCTGAGTCACTGGGATTATATGCGTGGTCCACCCTGCCTGACTCAACATATAAATTTTGAGGGGACACATTCAGTTCATAATAACTAGTATCCAGCTTTGTTTACTTTTAACCCCTGACACCAGCATTTAGTGTGGTTTCTTTATAAATGATCAATGCTAATTGACAATATGTACAGAGGTGACCTTGTCCTCAGATATTAAATATGTATCCAGATTCTACTGAGGTCTGAAAAAAATCACACGAAGATAATAGTATCTTGTATCTGAAGAATGTTTTCTATTTTGACCTTTTTTTTTTTTCCTTGATGAAAGGTTTTTTGTTTTGTTTGTTTTTTGTGGTGCTGGGATCAAACCCAGGGCCTTGCACATGCTACACAAATGCTCTTCCACTGAGCTATACCCCAAATCTTTTTATTTTTATTTTCAGTAAGTTACCCAGGTTGGACTCAAACTTGGGATTCTCCTCCCTCGGTCTCCCAAGTACATGGGATTATAAGCAAGTACCACCATCCTGGATAATTTTTTAATGAGAGCCAAATGCTCATGAACATTGCCAAATGAAAAATCAAGATATTTACTATGTTTGTCAGGGTTCTCTAGAGGAACAGAATCAACAGGAAATATAATTATAAAAGTGGAATGAAATAGACATTATTATTGTATGTATATATGTGACTACATGACCAATATAATTCTATAACATATGCACTTTGAAAAATGATAAATGATATTCCATCTATGTATGATATATCATAGTGCATAAATGCATCTACTGTTATGTATAACTAATTAAAACAAATTAAAAAATTAATTAAAATTTTTAAGAAGGGGGGGGCTACTTATTAGGTTGGCTTAAGCGACCAGAAGCTAGAGAGTCCACAGGCTGGAGAGGTAGAAGAATCAGTAGCTGCACAGTCCAAGAGGTTGAAGCCCCAGAACAAGAGGGATCAACGGTGCTACCCTAGTCCAAGACCAAAGGCTTCTGGAGAATCTGCTTTGGAAAAGTGAAGAAGGGAGAATTCAATATCCTCAGATGATCTTGGCAGCAATCAAGAACCGGTTCAAAAAGAATCGAGCTTACATCTCTGCTGCTTCCTTGTTCTTCCAATTTTTATTCCATCCAAGCCATCATCCTATTGGTCTGTGCTGCCCACTCTTAGGGAGGGTGTCCGTTTCAGTTGGCTGTCCCACAAGCCAGTCATTCCTAGACACACCCACATTGTCATACCTGTCATCCTCTGGCATCTCTTAATCCAGTGAAATCGACAATTTAAATTAACCATTACATTTACTGTTTTTTTGGTACCAGGAATTGAACTCAGGGGCACTCAACCACTGAGCCCCCCCACCCAGCCCTATTTTGTATTTTATTTAAAGACAGGGTCTTACTGAGTTGCTTAGCGCCTGGCTGGTTTTGAACTCGTGATTCTCCTGTCTCAGCCTCCCCAGCTGCTGGGATTGCAGGTGTGGGCCACTGTGCAGGGCATATTTACTATTTTTTTAACCTTTATTTTGTTTATTTTTACGTGGTGCTAAGGATCAAACCCAGGGCCGTGTATGTGCTAGGCGAGCGCTCTACCACTGACCCACAACCCCAAACCCCCCACATTTACTTTTAAAGTGGAATGTTTCCATGTTGTAAAACCCAGCAATGCCACTCCTACATACATGCCCAAGAGAAACTCACACATGTACCTCAGGAAGTATGAGGAAGAATCTTCACTGCAGCCCAGCTCCAATAGCAGAAAACTGGAAACAAGCCAAATGCCTATTAAGCACCTCCCAAAAAAGGGATAGATAGATTTGGGGATATTTTGCAATGAAACATTGCACAGCAATGAAAGTGAGTGTGCTACACTGTAAACAAATATTGGAAATATAATGTTAACTGCAAAAAAGAAGTACCAGAAGACTACACAGTACAGTAGAGCTCAAAATTTCTAACAAGGCTTTGAAAAATAATTAAAGCCAAATAATATATTGCTTATGCACAAACACATTTGTGATAAAATTATAAAACACTGAAATGATAAATAGGAAATTCCAGATTGTACTTATCTCCGTAGATGGAAGAGATATAGGAGGACCACACATGGAAATGTAAGGTATTGAAATGTTATAGTTCTTCAGGGCAGGTGGTTATACACAGATGTTCATTAAATTATCATTCATTATTACACATAAATAATTTCATATGTATCAAATAATATATTTTTAATAATAAATGGAAGATGGATGCAGTGGCACATGCCTGTAATCCCAGTGGTTCCGGAGGCTGAGGCAGGAAGATCACAAGTCCAAAGCTAGCCTCACAACTTTAGTGATGCCCTAAACAACTCAGTGAGACCCCTTATCTAAATAAGATATATATATACACACACACACACATATATATATATATATATATATATATATATATATAAATCAGTGCCTAGCATGTGTGAGGCCCCAGGTTCAATCCTCAGTACCACATAAAAATAAACAAATAAAATAAAAGTATTGTGTTCATCTACAACTAATATATATATATATTTTAAAATTATAATAATAATAGGAGGAGGAGGAGGAGGAGGAGAGGAAGGGAAGAAAGCAATGTAGTGGCAGATTCAATATGATTAAGATGACAATTTGGCTGAGGTTGTGGCTCAGCAGTAGAGTGCTCACCTAGCATGTGCGAGGCCCTGGGTTCGATCCTCAGCACCACATAAAATAAATAAATAAATAAAATTAAGGTATTGTGTCCAACTACAACTAAAAAATAAATATTAATTTTTATTTCCCCAAAGTAATTCCTATATTCAATGCAATTTCAATCATAAACCCAGCAAATTTTAACACAAATTGACAAGCTGATTCTAAAATTTATATGAAAGTGCAAAAGGCCAAGAATATCCCTTGTAGGCATTACTAAAGAAGAAAAACAAAATGGAAAGGGGGCTTATACCTCCAGATATCAAGACTGATTTAAAGCTACAGTGATTAAAAAATGATGACATCAGCCGGGCATGGTGGCGCATGCCTGTAATCCCAGCACTTGGGAGGCTGAGGCAGGAGGATCGCGAGTTCAAAGCCAGCCTCAGCAATGGCGAGGCACTTAGCAACTCAGTGAGACCCTGTCTCTAATAAAAAATACAAAAAGGGCTGGGGATGTGGCCCAGTGGTCGAGTGCCTCTGAGTTCAATCCCTGGTACCAAAAAAAAAAAAAAAAAAAAAAAAGATGACATCAACACAAGGATACATACATAGACCAATGAAATGGAATGGTAAGTCTAGAGACAGACTCATACAATCATATCAGGAAAACTCAGGAGAGAAAGGATGATATTTTCCATAAGTTGTATTCAGTCTACTGACTCTTTAAAAAAAAATCCCTACCTCATACCGTATACTGAAAATGAATTTCAAATGGATTATAGATCTGAATGTAATCTCACCGTGAAAAGAAAGCACAACAAAGTGATAAAGAGTAGAATTGGTGGGGCTGGGGTTGTGGCTCAGCGGTAGAGTGCTCGCCCAGCCCGTGCGCGGCCCGGGTTTGATCCTAAGCACCATGTAAAAATAAACGCATTGTGTACAACTACAGCAAATAAATAAATATTTTTTTAAAAAAAGAGTAGAATTGTTGACTTGCAGATTCTGGGACTGGCAAACATTTCTTAAACAAAAAACAATAATCACTGACCATAAGGAAAAAAAAAAGATTAGGAAGCATTGAAAAGGTCAGCCACTGGAAGAATTTGCAACACAGGTATCCAACTAAGACTCAGATCCAGAATATATAAAGAATTCCTATAAATCAAGAACAAAAAAACATAATCCAATCAGAAATAAGCTAAAGACTTGAATAACTATGTTGCAAGACTATATTACCAGACAATGAATCTGGTTAATTTTTTTTTTTTTTTTTTTGGTGGTACCGGGGATTGAACTCAGGGGCACTCGACCACTGGGCCACATCCCCAGCCCTTTTTTGTATTTTATTTAGAGACAGGGTCTCACTGAGTTGCTAAGTGCCTGGCCATTGCTGAGGCTGGCTTTGAACTCGCGATCCTCCTGTCTCAGTCTCCCAAAGTGCTGGGATTACAGGCATGCGCCACCGTGCCCGGCGGGTTAATTTTATCTGTCAACTGAACTGGGGCGCCTAGACATTTGATCAAACATCATTCTGATTAATTCCCTGAGGATGTTTCTGGATGAGATTAGCAGTGAATTATTAGAGTAAGTAGAGAAGATTGTCCTCCCTAATGAGAATGGGCCTCATCCAATCAGTTGAAGGCCTGAATAGAATGTAAAAGCTAAAAGAAAATCCCTCCCCCCGCCCCCGCCCTCAAACTGGGACATCAGTTTTTTCCTGCCTTCAGATTTGAACTGAAACATTGGTCTACCCAAGTGCTGAGCCTGGGAGAGTTCGCCTGGAACAATACCACCAGTTCTCCTGGTTCTACAGCTTGCTGACTGCAGATCTTGGCACCTGTCAGCCTTAATAATTGCATGAGCAAATTCCTTTTAATAAATCTTTTATATACATCCTATTTGTTCTGTTTCTCCAAAGGGTTCTCCTACAATGTCCAAATAGCCAAAAAGTATACAGAAGGTGCTGAACATAATGTAATCAGTCATCAGGATGAGGAAAATTAAATCCACAATGAAAAAAAACAACTATATAGCCACAAGACCAAATGAAATGTATATTTTTCCTTGACATACAACAAAAACACACTTGTTTTAAGAATACACCAAGAGGGGCTAGGGTTGTGGCTCAGAGGTAGAGCTCTCACCTAGCATGTGTGAGGCACTGGGTTTGATTCTCAGCACTGCATATAAATAAATGAATTAAATAAAGGTCTATCAACATCTTAAAAAATATTTTAAAAAATACCCCAACAGAGCATAGCGAGGAACACCTGTAATCCCAGAGACTTGGGAGGCTGAGGCAGGAGGATTGCAAATTTGAGGTAACCTCAAATCCTACACCTACAACACACATCCTAGGAAGCCATTGATTTTCTGTCTGTCACTGTGTATTTATTGTCACCGAAAACCATGTACAACAATTATCCTAGCACCATTATTTGTACCAACCCCAAAGTCCATTAACAGAAGAAGGAATAAATAAATAATGTTGTGGTCATACAACAAGATATTGCAGTCACAAACGAGATGAAGTATATCTACCACCAACCACAAGAAAGTCTCTCACAGATTAATGGTGAGCCAAAGAAGCCAGACCCAAACGTGTAATTCCATTCATATAGAGTTCAAATCAGGCAAAGCTAATCCACGGTGACAGACAGTGGAATAACGGTTGTTTTAAAGCCAGAGGGGTTGTTGGCTGGGAAGGGGAATGAAGGAAACTTCTGAGATCTGTTAATGTTCTGTTTCTTAACCTAAATGCCAAGTGCATGGGTGTACTTGCTTTTTAAAAATTCATTGAGCTGCATATTTAAGATTTGTGCACTTTGCCACACATATATTATTCATTACACTACAATAAAAAGTTAAAAAAAAATCACCTTCATTGCAGAACATGAAATATTACCATGGCCCAGAATTCACATCACTGCCCCTCCTGCAACTGTTCAGTCCAGAACCTTGTTTTCCTGGTTTGGTATCCTCCATGATACCTGATGAGAGGTACATGGGAGAGAATCAATAAATATTTCTTAAACAACAGACAGACTCCAGCTCCTCTAACTGCCCCCTATCTTCAGCTTGTGCCGCCAGAGATGATTTTTCCAGTGGGCAGCAGCCAATTACATAAAGCTTTGTGATCTGTGGCTTAGTGGTCAGCAATATTCTTCAGAAGTCACTAAAAGCTTAAAAGAAAGCCTTTTACTTTGCCATTCAGATGGGTTTAATTTCAGCTGCACAAAAGGTGACTTGACATTACCAAAGATAGTGAGTAGGCTTTTACTAGAACACCAGCTCCTGCAGATTGGTTGGGTCTGCAGCAGGCCTGGTGTTGAGGAGGCAGAGAGCAAGTCTAGGCTCCAAGGAGGGATGCTGGGAGCACCTGGTGTACAGGTCAGGATGTTTGGGCTGCAGAGAACAGTAAGGAAATGTATTTGCTCACCTAATCAGGCCCAGCAGCAAGGTGAGCACCAGGTTCACTGATAACACAGCTCACCAGGGACCAGGTTTCCGTCTCTCCTCTTTCCATCCTCCCTCATCTTGGGGCAACAGGGATGTTTCTGGTCAAGGAAGGTATATTGTCCTACCCTGTAGGAGCCCTGTTTGGGGAGATGGCTTAAATTGCGGTTGACTATGGGCCATAAGGATTTGGGCATTGTCGCCTTCCGTAGTCTCACGGGACTTGGCCCGGGATCTCAAGTGACTTGGCAGAGATTGCTGATCGGGTCAGCGCCATTTTGGTGGTGTGTGTGGCGCGTGTTAGTCGTTGTTAGAACCAGAGAGAAAAGTTATCAGAATAAAAAGCTGTTTGTCTCCAGTTTGCCTCTGAACTTCTTCCCGCGGCTCCGTTGCTCCAAGCGGCCATTGCTTCAGGTGGCAACACTACCCTGCAAAACAGATCATCATCTTCGGGCTCTGTCAGCACTCCTGACAGATGTGAGACTTTAAAGATCTTCTTTCTGACTGGGATCTGTCAAAGAGCAGAGAAAATAAATAAATAAAGGACCACAGCGATCATTCATTGACTCTAACTATGCACAATGTCCTGTGCTAAGATCTTTCTTTATAAAATTTTCCTCATTTAACCCTCCCAACAACTCTCTCAGAGAGGTTCTATTGACAGTCCCATTTTACAGATGCAGAAAATGAGACTAGAGGGATGAAGTCATTTTTTCAAGATCTTTTGTTGAGCTTATGACTCAGACCCCATACTCTAGAAGAATCCCAACACTTCCCCTTCTGCCCCATACTGATAGTAATATCTCCTACACTGTAGAGGGCGCCATACTTTAAAAGTGACAAGCACAGGGAAGAGGTGGAAGAACCAGTTCTTTCACTTTTCTGGAAGGAATAGAAAACTACACAACCACTTTGGAAAACTGAGAAAGTTAAACCCACACTTACCCTAGGACCCAGTCATTCTACCTTCAGGTATTTATTAGCTAAGAGAAATGAAAACACGCTTACTCATAAACACTTGTACAAAAATGTTGTTAGCAGCTTTATATGTAATAACTCAAGTCAGGCACAGTGGCATACACCTATGGTCCCAGATTCTGGGGAGACAGAGGGAGGAGGATCCATTGAGCCCAGGAGTTTGAGACCAGCCTGGGCAACATAGCAAGACCCCATCTCAAAAAGCAGCAGTAGCAACCACAAAGCACAATAACTCAAAACTGAAAACAACCCAGGTGTCCATTGGCAGGGGATGAATGGATAAGAGGACTGTGGTATGGCCAGACAATGGAAGAGCGTTCAGCAATGGCAGGGAATGAGCTGCTAGTTGCTGCATCAACATAAACGGATCTCATAAACACTATGTCAACCGAAAGCCAGACATGAAACAACAAACACTGTGTGACTCTATTTATATCAAGTTCAAGCATAGGCAAAGCTAATCTATCATGATAGAGGTGAGAATTATTCCTTGGATGAATTAGCCAGGAAAGGGCACAGGGAACTTGGGCGAGCGCAGGGCCAGAAATATTCTACATCTTGAGATGAGTGTCAACACGGGAGTTCGGTGCCCAAACTTACTGAGTCGTACACTTAGGATGTGTGCATTTTATGAGATGGAATTATTTCTCAATAAACTGATGGATAACATTAAAGAAAAAGTGATTCACAGCTATTGTTTCTCTTGAACCTTGCAGCCAGTTAGGGGTAGGCAGGGCAGGGTTTGTGCTCATCCTGTATCCTGAGGGAATCTAAGTTCCAAAAGGAATGATGTAGACCTGCTGTCTACTCTAAGAAAGCCTCAGAGGTGAATTTATAATCCCAGAATTCTTAAGGAGCTACCCAAAGTTCTTTGTGTTTGTGTGTGTGTGTGTGTGTGTGTGTGTGTGTAGTACTAGGGATTGAACCCAGAAGTGCTTTACCACTGAACTACATCCCCAATCCTTTTTCTTTTTTCTTTTGAGATGGGGTCTCACAAAGTTGCTGAGGGTCTTGCTAAGTTGCCCAGGGTAGCCTTGAACTTACGATTCTCCTGCCTCAGCCTCCCAAGTCCCTGGGATTTATAGGCATGCACCACTGCACCTGGCTTCAAAGTTCTTAAATGGACTTGACTGCCAACTTTGTGAATTGAGATTGGAATGCATCCCACACTCTCATTAACCAGCAGCAGCTGACAATCAGATGACATTGTGAAGGTGGTAGGTTTTTTCAAACATCTGGTTGTTTTATTTGTTATTAAACATATTGACTGTTGAGTGAAAAGGAAAAAAACCCATCCTACACATCTCCCCATTGCTGCTGTTTAGAAACAGCTTTGCCGACATCTATCAACTTTGTTTATGTCAAATTGGGCAATTTGTCACTGATGCTGAATTTGCCAAAAGAAAAGTGAATTTGATTGACAAGTCCCCAGGGCTTCTCTCTCTTCCTTTTCAACATTCCAGATGTTTAAAAAAGTTGGATCCACCCCCTAGGAAGTCTCATCTGCGGCTGAAAAAATGTACCAAGGGAGCTTGTGGGATATGGTTCCAGTTTTTGTAGCAACTTTGCCTCCAAGAGACCTCATCTTCTTGATTGGTTCAAATTACCCTCCATTTTCAGTGGCTGCCTTTCAATGGAGCCATCTGTTCCAAGGCCCATCTGTCAAGGACTCTGTTGTGGTTGATTATTAAATGTATTTGCAGCTGGAGTTTCAAGAAGAAAAAAAAAAAAAAAAACTTAAATGACAAAAGAAAAGTGTCCCCAAGAGTGAAAGTAGAAAACAGAAACAGACTTGTAGCCATTTACTGTAGGAGCCCTAATTAAGGAGATAGCTAAGATTGTGGTTAGCTGTGAGCCGTGGAGATGTTCGAGCATTGCCACCTTCTATGATCTCGTGAGACTTGGCCCGGGACATTGCGGATAGGGTCGACGCTATTTGCATGATCTCGCGGGACTTGGTCCAGGACATTGCGGATCGGGTCAGCACCATTTGCACGATCTTGCGAGACTTGGCCCGGGACATTGTGGACCAGGTGGGTGCCATTTTTGTGGTGTGGTGGTGGTTGTAGGAGTGTGGATGGTGTTGGAGTTGTTGTTGGAGCCGGAGAGAGAAGCTAGCAGAATAAAGAGCCTGTTTGTTTCCAGTCTGCCTCTGAACTTATTCCTGTGGTGGTGTTGCTCCAAGCAGCAATCGCTTCAGGCAGCAACAATTTACCACACTTAGAATTCAGAGGACTTAATCCTGTGTAAACCCAGGAGGACACTAGCAAACAAGGGTGACTTGGTCCTCCCACCTACATTCCCAGTCCTTTTTATTTTTTTATTTTGAAACAGGCTTTCTGTAAGTTGCACAGGCTGGCCTGGAACTTGCAATCCTCCTACTTCAGCCTCCCAAGTCACTGACTGGGATTACAGGCATGCACCACCACACTCAGCACACTGTAGGTTTTTTGTTCTTTTGGATTTTTTTGGAGGGGTACCAGGGATTTAACTCAGAGGTACTTGACCACTGAGTCACATCCCCAGCCCTATTTTGTATTTTATTCAGAGACAGAATCTCACTGAGTCACTTAGCACCTTGCTTTTGTGGAGGTTGGCATTGAACTCTTGATCCTCCTGCCTCAGCCTCCCAAGCCACTGGGATTACAAGCGTGCACCACTGTGTGTGGACTGTAGGTATTCTTGTAGGAATACTAATAACCTACCACGAAAGGTTGTTAAAGGGATTGAACTAATGAAAGACTAGAACAGACCTTTGCATATAGTAAGTGTTCAATAAATGTTAACTGTTTTTATTTCTGGTAAGCCTGTTGCCACCACACTTTAGAATTGAGCAGAGGCTTCCCTGCCCCACCAGCTCAAAACTGTCAAGCACCCTATGTGCATAAAGGACATTGCAATTGTCCACAAATGTCACTAGACTGGAACCTCTTGAAGGCAGTGGCATGTCACATTAATCTTTGTGCCCGTTAAGGGGTGCTCAAGGAATGTGAGCTGAATAACCTTCAGGGGACTCTCAGAATGGTTACTCCAAACCCCTCCCCTCAAGTTATCAAATGGCTGGAAGCAGAGGCTGGATTCCTCCGTAGAACTGACAACCCCAGCATTTGACCCAAACTGGGGCTCTGAGTGTCAAGTGGGGTTCGTAGGGTGGGACGTCAAACCAGTCAAGCCATAATGTTATGGAGCACGGAAACCTTCCTGAAACCGTGTTGTGTGGCAACTTTACCAATCCTCAGAGATGAGACGGTGCTAAGTACTGGCCACAAGGCAGATCAGATGTCAGTGAACCAACACCGGAGTCAAAACTCCGGAGGCTGCAGCCCCCGGGCTAATGGCTGTCTTAGATATCTCGATGATAATGAAAAATAGTCCTGAAAATATCAGGCAAAAAGTTAGGAAAGAGCTAAGGCACTTGGTTGAGAACCCAACTCTCTTTATCCATCTGGATGATGTGATTTTTTTTTTTTTTTAAATACAAAGCTGTATTTCTTTACCTTTAAAAAAAAAATCCATAGAGGTTTTTGAAGGGCAAAGCATCACACCGGGGACAGCCGTGCAGCCAAAAGATTTATTTAACAGCCTTCGTAGCCGGTAGCGAAAACCGGAGAAGAGGTGCTCTGGTCGAAGGTCGAAGAGGTGGGAGAGGGGAGTCAGGGAGAAGGGAGTGTGCAAGCTCTGGTGGGAGAAGGGAGTCAGGGAGAGGGGAGTGTGCAAGCTCTGGACAGAAGGTGGGTGCTTAGTTGCACCGGCTGGGATCTCTGGAGCTGTCGGCTAAAGCAGCTGCTGTCTGGCTGGAGGCTGGAGCTGTCAGCTGGGAGCGGCCGTCGGGCTGAAGGTGGTCGGTCTGGAGCTGTTGGCTGGGGCAGCTGCCGTCGGCTGGAGGCGATGGGTCTGGAGCTGCTGGCTGGGGCAGCTGCCGGCTGGAGGTGATGGGTCTGGAGCTGCTGGCTGGGGCAGCTGCCGTTGGCTGGAGGCAATGGAGCTGCTGGCTGGGGCAGCTGCCGTCGAGCTGGAGGCGATGAGTCTGGAGCTGTTGCAGTGGCTTCCTCCTCTCTGCAGTGAGGAGCCGATGTATCTGTCTTCCTCCTCTCAGCAGCAATGATCCAATGTTGTGTCCGTGTGTCTCTCTCTGTCTGAGTCTCTCAAACAGGGCCTTATATAGGGATTTCTGGTGGGGGGTGCACTAGAGCAACCCCAAACACCATTGGCTAGAACAGGGTGTCCTTTAAGCCTATTGGCTTTTGCCTGGGGAAAAGAAACATTCTGCCCGGGAAAGGAACATCCTGTCTGGAACATCTTGAAACAAGGTTGCTTCTCTTAGGGTGTGGAAAACTCTGAGGGCGGGGGAGGGTAAGCTATCTATCAGTTTTCCCAGCATTAACTTATTGTAATGTATTTGATTTTTCATTTGGGGAAACTGATCTTTGGTTTCATGGCTCAGTTAAAACTGAAAGGTATGAAGGGAGAATTTTATTCTAATACAGTTTCAATTTTTAATAATAAATTTCTCTGATGTTTTTAAAAACTCCATACTAATGAGCCAGTGCAGTAGTGCACACCTGTAATTCCAGAGACTCAGGAGGCTGAGGCAGGAGAATCACAAGTTTAAGGTCAGCCTGAGCAACTTAGTGAGACCCTGTTTCAAAATTTAAAAGAATATAAAAAGGCTAGGGAGGTAGCTCAGTGATAGAGCACTCCTGAATTCAATTCCGGTCCTGCTGAAAGAAATCTATACTAGTGAGGGTCAAATTTTCTACTTTGTTTTTCCTGAAATTAGTGGCCAGAAATAAATTTAAAATATGTTAAAAGCAAAGCCTTATGCACAATATGCACTTACAAAGTGTTTCTAATGAATGAAAACAAAGCAACACAACAACAACAAAAATAAAACACAATAACATGAGAAGAAAAACAATAACTTCTGCGCTGTGGGTTTGAGGAGTCTAGTCCATTGGTTCCTTGCACCCGCCAAGGACAAACAACAATAACATTTGCAAAAGATACATTTTGCAATCTGGTTTGGCGCAGAGGGCTCTTTGCTCCCTGTCTTCCATTCATCAAGCAGGGGGCATAGGAATTGGCATCCCCCAAATCACTCCTTAACAGAAAGCAAGGTTGGTATTTATTTATCTTTATCTAGCAAAAATCAATCTTAGCTGCACACTTCACCCCTTGCAGGTGCACAATTAGCATGTGTTGAATTAACACTATTTCTTGCTGCTCTGGAACAATGAACACGGAGGATTATAACAGGATCTTTAGTATAATGAAACGAAAGTTAGGGGCAAGGAATTCATAGGCCAGACACTTTGTTGATGCTATAAAATGTAGTTCTTCCAACAAACCTTCAGAGTATCCCCACATTTCAGAGCAGGAAAGGGGACTCAGCCGAAGAAGTTGCCCAAGGTCATGTAGCTAAAGAACAAAGCAGGGTTTGAACCCAAGTTGGGCAATTGCTGCAGCCCAGGTTTTGCCGCTGTACCCGTCTCTGGCTGGGACAGCATCCCTGTGGCTAATAAGGGCATTTGTAGCTGATGGCCAGTGGCAGCACAGCTCTGGGAGGGGCCCTGTGCAGCAGGAGGCCTATGACACTGGTGTCCAGGCCAGCAATCACAGGAATAGCTAACATTTACTGAGCACCTCACAAATGCTCGGTTTTATATGCCTTTCATTCATTTTGATATCCCCGTAGTAAGGGATGGTGCAACTCGCCCAGCTCACACGGGCCGCACGGGAGCCAGGAGCTAAGCCAGCCGGCCAGGTTCCGGGGCTTACATCCCTAACCTGCTGGTCTCCTCTCTTGCTCACCCACCCCTGCATCCTCAACTTCCCTGTTAGAGAAATTGTTGAGGCTATAAGTAGAGAATGGCGCTCAAAAGATAACTGAGAGGGAAAGAGAGAGGGAGAGCGGAGAGATGATTGAGGTTAGACTTCTCCAAGCCACACTGTCACAGAATTGTGAATGAGTGAAGTGGCAGGTGTGATCACTAGGGAATGGTGGGGACTGGGGCAGGACCCCGGGGACAGCCATTTCAGAGATGGTCCCATGGGGGCCATGCAAGGACACTGACTGAATGATCCTGGGAATCCAGACTTTTAAAGATGTAGATCTCATAAACAATATTCTAGTCAAATTAAACATGTCTGGGGAGGCCCGCGCCGTCCCGGGGTGTGGACTGCAATGTCTGCTCTCCTCCTCTCGCTTCTGGGTGTTTTGCAGCAGGACAGGCAGCAATCCAGTGATCTTCAGAAGGTCAGACCTGGGCCTTCCAAGGATGAGGATACTTCATCCTATAAGAACCCACCCTCCCCTAAGCATTGAACTTGGCCTTTCAGAGGCTCCCTCCTGCATATTCTGTCCCCATTGACCAATAGCATCAGCCCAGACTAACTAGGACCTCCTCAGAAATTCCTGAGCTTTTTCCAAAGGCTCATTCATTTGTCAAAGCTTAAGGGTATCTCTCCTCTATCTCCCCTTTTGTCTTCTGCTGTCTTTCTAATGACTCGTGTGTGTGTGTGTGTGTGTGTGTGTGTGTGTGTGTGTGTGTGTACGCGCGCACACACACACACACGTTTCATTTTTAAAATTCCACTTGGGCTATCATGTGGCCCATCCCTCATCTCATTTCATATCTAGCTGCAGCCTGAGCTTGGGCGTTTGGGGGCTTTGCAGCAAGACATGAAAAGAAAAGAGATTCATTTCCTGCCTCCTGCCTCACCAGCCCCGAATCTTCCAGTTTAATCCAAGAGCCCTGAAGCTCTGCCTTCACCTCACAGATGCTTCTCTCGAAACCTCCCCCCCAGTGGGTGTCAGCAAGAATCTCACCAGGCAAGACGTGGGCATGTGGGTCTCCCTGATCCCTCCCCAGGCTGTCACGTTCCCTCAGCTGCTGAGAGGGCTGCGGTTATCACCTGACCCTGGGACTCTGCCCCTCTAGCATGCCAGGCAGTGACTGACAGATGGGACAAAAGTCCCTTGTCTCACAGAGAAATAATCCCGGCCGAGTGTGGCTCCACAGACCTGGGAGATCAGGTGCAGCTGGAGGTTCCTTTATTTGTTTATTTACTTAGGGTTTTTTCTGCACTGGGGATTGAACCCCCAGGGATGTTCTATCACTGAGCTATGCCCCCGGCCCTTTTTATTTTATTTTGAGGCAGCGTCTCGATCATTTCCCAGGCTGACCTGGAACTTGTATTCCTTTCGTCTCAGCCTCCAGAAGAGCTGGGACTGTAGGCACTTGCTCCTTCCTGCACTTTGTTCCGAGGTTCCTTTTGTCCTTCTGCATTCTGTTTGGCTCCCTCCTTCCATAGGTCACATGCACCTGTCTCTGGCTCTGCATCTGAGAATCCCAGAGCTAAGACAACCTCCGACTACACGGAGGTGGCTGAGCAGGTGACAGGCTAAGTGGGGAGTAGGGCAAAACCTCAAGCAGAATGACAAAAACCTCCTGTCCTGTTACTAAAGGCAGGACACTGAAATCCTGTGGCTGTTGTGACAAAATATTCATACATTTTTTCTGACAATAAGAAATAGGCTTAATAGTGACACAGTCACATCAATGTTTATAGCAGCTCAATTCACAATAGCTAAACTATGGAACCAACCTAGGTGTCCCTCAATTGATGAATGGATAAAGAAAATGTGGTATACTCAATGGAATGTTACTCAGCTTTAAAGAAGGGTGAAATTACGGCATTTGCCAGTAAATGGTTGGAGTTGGAGAATATCATGCTAAGCGAAATAAGCCAATCCCACAAAACCAAAGGCCGAATGTTTTCTCTAATATGCAGATGCTAATTCACAACAAGGCAGGGGGGACACTAGGGAAAAATAGCATTACCTTAGATTAGGTAGAGGGAAGTGAAGGGAGGAGAGAGAGGGGATGTGGGGATGGGAAAGATAGTGGAATGAAATAGACATTATTACTGTATGTATATATGTGACCACATGACCAGTATGATTCTACAACATGAACACTTAGAAAAATGAGACATTATATCCCATATATGTATGATATATCACAGTGCATAAATGCATTCTACTGTCATGTGTAACTAACTAAAACAAATATAAACAATTTTTAAAAGAAATAGCCTTTGCCGGGCGCGGTGGCGCACGCCTGTAATCCCAGCACTTTGGGAGGCTGAGACAGGAGGATCACAAGTTCAAAGCCAGCCTCAGCAATGGCAAGGCACTTAGCAACTCAGTGAGACCCTGTCTCTAAATAAAATAAGGGCTGGTGACGTGGCCCAGTGGTCAAGTGCCCCTGAGTTCAATCCCCGGTACCAAAAAAAAAAAAAAAAAATAGCCTTAAAAGGGACTGGGGTTGTGGCTCAGTGGTAGAGCACTTGCCTAGCATGTGTGAGGCACTGGGTTTGATTCTCAGCACCACGTAAAAACAAATAAAACAAAGGTCCATCAACAACTAAAAAATATTTTAACAACAACAACAACAAAAAAAAATAAGCTTAATAAATTTCAGCACGTTTATGATGTGCATCAGCCCCTCACTGGTAGTGTTACACAACATGTGATAGATGTTCAGATTTGTTGAGGCAGGGGTTGAACAATGGGGGTTCCTTAGAATAGTCCCTCTACTTTTGTATATGTATTATGAAATTTTGCATAATAAGATGTTTTGGGTTTTTTTTTTTTTTTTTTTTGTACCGGGGATTGAACTCAGGGGCACTCAACAACTGGGCCACATCCCTAGCCCTTTTTTTGTATTATATTAAGACAGGGTCTCACTGAGTTGCGAAGTGCCTCACCATTGCTGAGGTTGGCTTTGAACTCACGATCCTCCTGTCTCAGCCTCCCAAGTGCTGGGATTACAGGCATGCGCCATCGCGCCCGGCAAAATGTTTATTAAAAGACAGATCAACTATCCAGACATGGTGGCCTGTGTTTATAGTTCCAGATACTCAGGAGGAAGATTGAGGCAGGAGGATCACTTGAACTGAGCAGTTTGGGGTCAACCTAGACAATACAAGGAGACTTTGTCTCAAAAATATATATGTATAGGGGCTGGGGCTATGGCTCAGTGGTACAGCACTCATCTTGCATGTGTGAGGCCCTGGGTTTGATCCTCAGCACCACAAAAATAAAATAAAGATATTGTATCCACCTACAACTAAAAAAAAAAGTCAAAAAATATATGCATACATACTGTATATGGATGAAGAAAAGGCGGTACACTAATTAGTATATTTAGAAATTACACTAAGCTGTCAAGGGAAAAAACTGGCTAAAACTGCTCACCCAGATACACAGCGTGATAAGTCTATATGTGGATTTGTTTTAAATATTGAGAAGTTGAAATGCATATTCCCACCATGCCAGCAGCTCCACTTCTAGGCAGAAAAACCAGCATGACAAAAGGAGTGAGTAAACAGCCTTAATGTCTATTAGTAGAGAAAGGTTTTAAAACTGTATTATACTAGGGGCTGGCATTGTAACTCAGTGGCAGAGTGCTTGCCTAGCACGTGTGAGGCATTGGGTTCCATCCTCAGCACCACATAAGACTAAATAAAGGCATTGTGTGTATATACAACTTTTTAAAAAAGACTGTATTATATCAATTCTTTGAGATATTAGCTTTTTATTTTTTATTTATTTTTTAAAAAATATATTTATTTATTTACTTTAGTTGTACACAATGCAATGCATTTATGTTTACGTGGTGCTGAGGATCGAACCCGGGCCACGCACGTGCAAGGCGAGCGCTCTGCCGCTGAGCCACAACCCCAGCCCCTTAGCTTTTTATTTTTATTTTTTATTTTATTTATTTATTTTTTGGTACCAGGGATTGAACCCAGGGGTGCTTAACCACTGAACCACATCCCCAGCCCTTTTTATTTCTTATTTTCAGACAGGTTCTTGCTAAGTTTCTTAGGACCTCACTAAGTTACTGAAGCTGGCTTTGAACTTGGGATCCTCCTGCCTCAGCCTCCTGAGCTGCTGGGATTACAGGTGTGGACCACCACATCTGGCAGATATTAGCCATCTTTAAAAAGGAAACTTATAGCTAACACATAGGTTCATGAATTCTTCTAGACACTTCAGACACGTTGACATAATTCTCACCTTACAAAATAGGTGCTGCCATTAAGCCATTTTATAGATCAAGAACAGAAATAATAAGAAATTTGCCCAAGCCCACGGGGCTGGTGGGCATCCTGGGGCTGGAAGCCAGGCTGCGGTTGATCCTGCCATCCACTGTCTGCTCTTCGGTCTTGACTATTTCCCCACTCAACATGGGAGTATCCTGCCAATATTAGCAAAATGAGGCTACCTGACATTTATTTGCAGCACTCCATGAGGTAGGACTTTTTTTTTTTTTTTTTTTTTTTTTTTTTGTGGTACCGGGGATTGAACTCAGGGGCACTTGACCACTGGGTCACATTCCCAGCCCTTTTTTGTATTTTATTTAGAGACAGGGTCTCACTGAGTTGCTAAGTGCCTCGCCATTGCTGAGGCTGGCTTTGAACTCACGATCCTCCTGCCTCAGCCTCCCAAAGTGCTGGGATTACAGGCGTGCGCCACCACGCCTGGCCAGGATTGTTTTTAAGAGTGGACATGTCCTGTAATCCCAGCACTTTGGGAGGCTGAGGCAGGAGGATCGCGAGTTCAAAGCCAGCCATCAGCAATGGCGAGGCACTTAGCAACTCAGTGAGACCCTGTCTCTAATAAAATACTAATAAAATACAAAAAAAAAAAAAAAAAGGGCTGGGGATGTGACCCAGTGGTCGAGTGCCCCTGAGTTCAATCCCCAGTACCAAAAAAAAAAAAAAAAAAAAAAAAAAAAAAAAAAAAAAGAGTGGACATGTAGGGCTGGGGTTGTGGCTCAGCTGCAGAGTGCTCACCTCACACGTGCGTGGCCCGGGTTCGATCCTCAAGCACCACGTAAACATAAATGCATTACATTGTGTACAACTAAAGTAAATAAATAAATATTAAAAAAAAGAGTGGACATGTATTATGTTTTATTTTCGTGGCAGCTCTTTGAGGAAGTAGGACACTAACGATTACGAGCCCCCTTTTACAAAGGAGAGGACTGAAGCACAGAGAGGCTAAGTAACCTGCCCAGGGCACACAGAGTTCAAATCTCTGTAAACCAGTCTCTGGAGCCTGCACCCTTAGTCCCTTTACCCTAAGTCACTATATCACACAAGCTGCACATCCATTTAAGCAGCAAGAGCTCAAAGGAATTTGAAAATTTGCCAAATAAAATATTTTCTATAGGTACATGTGCAAGCAGATAGAACAAGCACTTACATGTGAGATGGAAAAATACAAGCACAAAGCTGAATTTGAAATATAGTTTTGGGGCTGAGGTTGTGGCTCAGTGGTAGAGCGCTTTTGCCTAGCATGTGTGAGGCACTGGGTTCGATCCTCAGCACCACATATAAATACATAAATAAATAAATTAAGCTTCATTGACAACTAAAAACAATTAAAGAAAGAAATATAGTTCTAATTAATAAAAAAGCTTTCTAGGTCTCTATATATGTAGAGAACAGTCTGGAAGGATATTTGTTGCCCCAATGAACGGATCACCTCAGGGGCAAAAGTTGAAAAAGAGGGAGCTGGAATAGGGCTGGCTGCCTAAGAACAGTGGAGACTTCTCTGGAATGTTTTACAAGGAGAATATCTTCATGCATTATGCACAATTAAAAATTAATAATGCCAAAAATACACTACATGAATACACACTAAAATGTTAGCAAGGACTATCTCTGGATAGTATGATTTTAGTTCTTTTCTATAATTTACGAATTTTCTACCAAGAGACTTTAGCAATCAGGGTTGGGGAAGGAAGAAGGAAGAAGAAAGAAGAAAGAAACTAAATCTCGGGGCTGGGGTTGTGGCTCAGCAGTAGAGCACTCATCTAGCACATGTGAGGCCCTGGGTTCGATCCTCAGCACCACATAAAAATAAAGATATTTTTAAAATAAATAAATAAATAAAATAAAGGTATTGTATCCAACTACAACTAAAAAAATTAATATTAAAAAAAAATAAACTAAATCTCATACTCTCCCAAAATATGATCACCCACCCCTGTTGCGTCCCGTTCATTTACCCAGGCCCCACACAAGGTTCCTTGCCCCCCACCATCCTCCAAGCACAGACCACTCCCTTCTCTTCTCAGTGTGCTCTGAGACCCCCATGGCAGGCACAGACTATGTTGGCCTACATGGATGGAGAGCGGGTACTTGCCCTGTACTTGGTAGTGAACTTCTCCAGGGCAGGCCCTCTGTGCAGTGCTGTGGCCCCAGCAGCTTCCCCTGTGCCACCCCCTGTCCCTGGGCATCAGTAATCATTTACATTGTTCTGAGTCCTTCAAAACAGAAGAGAAGAGCTGGGCACAGTAGTGCACGCCTGTAATCCCAGCTACTCAGGAGGCTGAGGCAGGAGGATAGCAAGTATGAGGCCAGCCTCAGCAAGTTATCCAGATCCTATCTCAAATAAAAAGTAAACAAGGGCTGGGGATGTGACTCAGTGGTAGAGTGCCCCTGTGTTCAATCCCCAGTACCAAAATAAGAAAGGAAAAACCAGAATAGGAGGGGTCCTTTCCAGCATCCTTCCTTCCCTACCTGGGGCTCCTCCTGTGTCCCAGCGATCTCCTGACCACCCCTGCCACCTCCAGCATCCCCAGATTTCATTGGCAATGCAGGCTTCCTTTTAACTTATCCTTGTTTACTGAGCACCTACTGTGTGCCAGGCACTGTTCTGGGTACTGAGCTGGAACAAAATAAGTGATCACCTCCCAGGGATGTGCCCAAGAAGTGGTAGAGACAGTTCTTGACCCCAGGCTTGCGGGCACCACAGCCGACACTGACTCCAGAACCACTGGAGGTTAAGTTCTTGTTCCATTAGAGCCACAGCCGAGTCTAAGCGTCATTTCTCAGCACTCATTCTCCTGTGTGGCTGTTCTGGAGTCCAGGGCAGTGACTTCACAACTGTCCTTGGCTGATCTTGCTTCTTCCTTGACTGAATCAACAAGGTAACAAACGGGAAATATAGCTCAGACTGTATCAGGCCTATGAAAGGAGATTGCTATGTTGTTTCATGTGCTAAACCAAAAAGGTTGACCGTTTTAAATATTTAAAAAAAAATTTTTTTTAGTTGTAGGTGGACACAATACCTTTATTTTATTTATTTATATGTGGTGCTGAAGATCGAACCCAGGGCCTCACACGTGCTAGATGAGTGCTCTACTGCTGAGCCACAACCCCAGCCCCAAGGTTGAATGTTGTTTTTTTGTTTGTTTGTTTGTTTGTTTGTTTGGTACTGGGGATTGAACTCAGGGGCACTTGACCATTGGGCCACATCCCCAGACCTTTTTTGTATTTTATTTAGAGACAGGGTCTCATTGAGTTTCTAAGTGCCTCACCATTGCTGAGGCTGGCTTTGAACCTCCTAAACCATAATTATAAAGCAACTTTGACGCCGGGCGTGGTGGCGTATGCCTGTAATCCCAGCACATTGGGAGGCTGAGACAGGAGGATTGTGAGTTCAAGGCCAGCCTCACCAATGGCGAGGCATTTAGCAACTCAGTAAGACCCTGCCTCTAAGTAAAATACAAAAAAGGGCTGGGGATGTGACCCAGTGGTCAAGTGCCCCTGAGTTCAATCCCCGGTACCACAAAAAAAAAAAGCAACTTTGACCATACCTAGATGCCTTTTAAATTGTTTTCTTCAAATAATATATTTGTTTCCACAGAGTCATCTTTTGTTTGTAAGTTTTTTCTACCTGCCTTATTTCTTATGTCTCCACCCTGCTATTTAATATCTACAGTAAGAAAGATTTTTTTCCATTTAAAAAAAAAACAAAAAACCCTTGCCCTGAAAGAGCATGCGTCTTGTCAAGGGAGGTAGACGAAGCCCCAAAGAAAAATATAGAAGGTTAGATGATGGCAGATGGAAAATGCTAAAGCCAAGGCGATGAGGTAAGCCAAGACTTGAGGGAGATGGGGGGCGGGGCAGCCAGACAAGCGCCCTAGGTACTGGAATAGCAAAGGCCCTGAGGCAGGACACCTTGGGTAATCTTGAAAAGGATGAGGCCATTGTGCCTTGTGGCAGGGAGTCATTGGCCCTTGAAGGCCAATGTAGGGACTCTGACTTCTACCCCAAGAGAAGTGACAAACCACTGATGGGTTTAGAGCCCCGGAGCGACAAGAACTGGATGAGTCTGGCTGCTGCGTTGAAACCAGACTAAAGTTCTAGCTGCACTCACCTGAATTGCCTCCAGACCTCTTCAAACACCATTAGCACTATTAAATAGTATTCATTTTAATAACAGCTGGGGAACTGAGCGCCAGACAACCATTTGAGCTGGGCCTTGAGGGACAAGGAGGGGACCCTGTTGCCGCCTGAAGCGCTCGGAGCACCGGAGCCGCGGGAAGAACTTCAGAAGCAAACTGGAGACAAACAGCTTTTTATTCTGATAACTTTTCTCTCTGGTTCTAACAACTAACTCACGCCAAACACACCACTAAAATGGCGCTGACCCGATCAGCAATTTCGGCCAAGTCACTCCAGATCCCGCAACAAAATCCCGTGAGACTACGGGTGGCGACAATGGCCAAATCTCCACGGCTCATAGTCAACTGCAATTCAAGCCAATCCCCAAACAGGGCTCCTGCATTTCCCCCTTTTTGTTTTAAAAGAGGTAATGCTCTAGGACGTCTATGTGCAACCAACATTCTTACCCGTCATCGGATAATCAAGGCTGTGCCCTTGACTCCTGTCTTAGGTTGATATGTCGGCCACATGAGACTGTCCCGTGCGACTGTGCCTGTCTTAGGTTGTCCCCCTCTGGGGATCTTACCCGTCATTGGCTAACCAGCCATCCAATGGAGCCCTTTAGGATCGACTATATATGATGACTAACAGCCGTCCAATTGTGAGGAGATGTTGCGGCTTTAAGGCGACAAGCCTTTTGGTGATGAGCCAAATTGCATAGCATATCAAATTGTTTTAAACAAATCAGCTGCCCTAAGTTCCAACAAGTAACACACTGAATTCTCTAGACAAATACCCGCAAGGCATTGTCCCATAAAGTCCCAAACAATGAAAGATCAAAATGTCCATTTGTTGTAACATGTTGATGTAGGAGGCCCCATGCATGTAGAGCAGAGGCCACACTGTTGGTGAGGTTGTTTGATGTTTGAGCAGCAGGGATGCTTGCGGCGGCCGCGATCCCTGCAGCTGTAGCAGCAGACGTCTTTTTTATGTTTAGACAATGCCACCGGCAAATCTTCAGGGCCCACTACCTAGAAACTCAAGCATCAATTATTAAAGGAAAGGCAGTGCTATTGCAGCACTGAGTCAAGAGGCGAGTTGTCAAACTACAAAATAGAATAATTAGATTAGAAAATTAAAGTTGATTTTTGTTCACACACATCGCTGGTTGAGCTTCTACAAACATAAGTTGGAAAAATATCATATTTAGAACAAAACAAAGAAAGACTGAGGGTAATTACTGCATTAAAGATAGATTAAAGAAAAGGTAAAGGCACTTTAGAGAAATAATTTGTTAGCTGGAACCCTTGAGTCTCTGTATACAGAGCAATCTTTTACCTGTTGAGATAATTGAAATTAATGAGCTATTAAACAAATGAAGTTAATAACAAATAAACAATCTTAAGTCAAAACACCAAAATATCAGGTTATATAGCACTAGTCATATTGTTTGCTAAAGAGAAGTCCCAGGGACACCTATAAATCAAAATTGAAAGTACCTTCATTTATAAAATTATTTACCTAAATTGAATACTCTAAACCTAAAATGAATTAAAGTTATTTGGATCCATATATATATATATTTTCTTTTTCATAAGCGCTTTGTTCTATGTGACGTCACACTGGACAAACAAACATACAAACATATATTTGTGACGTCACATTAACATGAAATATAGACAAATGTACAGACATAAAGACATGTATAAAAAGAAAAAAAAAATACAATTGTGTGCACACTAAAGAGAGATCTCCTCGTCCCGGCCGGGAGAAATGACACTTAAGTTGTGAAATATTTTTGAAGGACTCTTTTGAGGGAATCATTCTATACCTTCATCTTGGTCCTCTTGATTTTGTACCTTTTTTATTAATCTTGATTCTTCAATAACTTCATCTTGATCATTTTGATGTGGTACCTGTTTTATTAATCTAGATGGTATCCATATTGGAGAGGATTCGTCTTTTGGAAAAACACAAACAGATCCTCTTCCCCAAATTAATACTGGATCTGGACCCTTCCATGTACCTGAAAGAACATCCTTCCAGTAAACCAAAGGTTTATGTTGTTGGTGTGGATTCCAATGTCTGTCTCCAGCAGAATAACCATTAGAGTCTAAAGTTAAAAAATTTAAGGTAAACAGGGCAACTGCCAATCTGTCCTTAGGACTTTTCCAATTTCCTTCTTTTTGTTTTAATAACATAATTTTCAGTGTTCGGTTTGCTCTTTCAATAATGCCCTGACCCTGAGGATTGTATGGGATGCCTGTTTTATGGGATATATTGAATTTTGCGCAAAACTCTTTGAAAGATGAGGACGTATATGCGGGGCCATTATCTGTTTTAAGCATTTTGGGGATGCCCAATGCAGCAAAAGCTTGCAAGCAATGAGATGTAACATCTTTAACTTTTTCTCCAGAATGTAAGGAAGCAAAAATCATGCCTGAACATGTATCTATGGTCACATGAATAAATCGCAATTTTCCAAAACTTGGCTCATGAGTAACATCCATCTGCCACAAATGATTGGGCATCAATCCTCTAGGGTTAACGCCGAAATGAGGATTGGGCAAATGTGTCATACAAGATTTACAATCTTTTACAATTGTTCTGGCTTGCTCCTTTGTGATTTTAAACCTACGTTGCAAGGTGGTGCTGTTGACATGAAACTGGGAGTGAAATAAAGTAGCTTGTTGTAGCGCTGAAAGTATAAATACTGTTTTTGTAAGTTCATCAGCCTTTTGATTACCTTCATGGAGGGGACCAGGCAAATTAGTATGTGCTCTAATATGGCCTACGAATAGGGGTTCTTTTCTTGCCCACAAAAGTTTTTGTATTTGATAAAACAATTTAAAGGCTGGAGTATGAGGTGCTATTGGTCCTGCTAACTCTAATTTTGGGATGGCTTGTACAATATAGTGGCTATCTGAAAAAATGTTTACGGGCTGGTCCCTAAAATTTTCCAGAGCTCTTACCACAGCTTCCAATTCCACTAGTTGAGCTGATTTGTGTGCAGTTATGTAAGTCATATTTTCTTTTTTAGTGACTACTGTAGCAGTACCATTTGAGGACCCATCTGTAAATACATTAAATGCCTTAGGAATAGGTTGATTTTTTATTACCTGTGGAAATATAATAGGATGATTAATACAAAAAGATAATATAGGGGACTTAGGAAGATGATTATCAAAATTTGCAGAAGTAGAGCATTTAGCTATAGCCCAATCATTATCATTGAAGCATAAGTATTCAATCTGTGATGATGAATAGGGAGTAATAATAGTAGCAGGGTGAATGCCAAATATTTTAGTAGAAGTCTTAAGTCCTTGAAGAATAAGTTTAGCCACCATGGAGGTATAAGATTCAATTATACTTTTAGGAGAGACGGGCAAATGTATCCATAATAAAGGCCCTTGTTGCCAAAATACTCCTGTGGGTGTATATTGTGAAGAAATAATAATCAACATCAGCGGTTGAGTTAAATCAAATCTATCACAATGAGCTCCTTCGATGGCTTTTTCTACTAACTTTAAAGCTTTCCTAGCATCAGGAGTCAATGTTCGTGGTGAAGATGGATCAGGATCTCCACGAAGGATGTCAAATAAAGGTTTTAGTTGGCCAGTAGTGAGATTTAGTGTAGGGCGAAGCCAATTAATGTCTCCCAGTAGTTTTTGGAAATCATTGAGGGTGGTCAAATGTTCTTTATTTATTAAAATTTTTGGGGGTCTAACAAAAGTATCCATGATTTTAAATCCTAAATATAATATGGGAGATCTGGTTTGAACTTTTTCTTCTGCTATATATAGTCCATATTTTTTTTAAATTTTCCACCACATCACTGAATATATTAAATAAGATTTTTTGATTAGGGTGGGCCAATAAAATATCATCCATGTAATGTAGACACATGAGGTTTGGATATTTATTTTTAATGGGTTGGATAGCCTTGTCCACATATATTTGGCATATGGTGGGGCTATTAGCCATTCCCTGTGGTAAAACCTTCCATTGATATCTCTGATCAGGGCCATTATTGTTCATAGAAGGAACGGAAAAAGCAAACCTGGGGGCATCCAGAGGATGTAGGGGAATAGAAAAGAAGCAATCCTTTATATCAAGAGTAATAAGATGGAAATTTTTTGGAATAGCTACGGGACTAGGAAGTCCAGGTTGAGTAGGCCCCATAACTTGCATGGTTTTATTGATTTGTCTAAGATCATGTAACAATCGCCATTTTCCTGACTTTTTCTTGATCACAAATATGGGGGAATTCCAGGGAGAGGTGGAAGGTTCTATATGACCTGCTTCTAATTGTTCCTGAACTAATTGGTGGGCCGCTTGTAATTTCTCTTTAGATAGGGGCCACTGAGGGACCCACACTGGCTTATCAGAAAGCCATGGTATTTTCAAAATTATTTTCTCAGTGGCCCCGAAAAAAAAATATCTTTTTCCTTTATGACAATGATTACTTTTAGGGTTAAGATTACTCTGTACTTTTTGATAATGAGTTCTTTTATGGTTAAGATTACCCTGTAGGTTTTCACATTTAACATCTGCAGGCTTGGTTGCAAGGTGTACTCCCATTTGTTGCAAAATATCTCTTCCCCATAAAGTAACCGGTAGATTAGGTAAAACATAAGGCTGAAATGTTCCTTTATGGCCTTCATCATCCTCCCATTTTAAAATTACTGCACTTTTATCTGGGAGGTTATTATATCCCAAGCCTCTTAAACTGGTTGAAGCTTTTTGCAGAGGCCAGTGCTTGGGCCATTGGCGTAAATTAATAATGGAAGAGTCAGCTCCAGTATCTATTAATCCCTCCATTTCTATTCCTTGGATTTTTATTTTACACATAGGCCTCCTTGAACAGTCTCGAACCCAGCAAGCCATGGGACTTGAGTCAGTGGAACAAAATCCTCTATTGTTCCCTTCTTGAGGCATACCCATTTTAAATGAATTATGTAAATTGGGAAGGAGAAGCAACTGAGCAATTCTATCTCCTTGATTAACAGAACTTACACTTTGGGGTGAGCTAAGCATTATTTTTATTTCCCCTTTGTAGTCTGAGTTTATTACACCTGGGGTCACTTGCAAACCTAATAAGCTTTTAGGACTACGCCCGATAATTAGTCCTACAGTCCCTGAGGGAAGAGGTCCCCTGACTCCTGTGGGAATCAGTTGAACCCCCATTTCAGGTGTTAACACTATTCGGGCGGTGGAACAGAGGTCTAATCCTGCATTTCCTCTTGTTCCTCTGGCGAGGGAGTGGATGGGTAGTAGGGATTGTGTCGGGGAAGCATCTGAGTGGATGCTTGAGGATACTCCTTCTGCAATGCCCCGTACATTTGTGGGCCCCGGGGTACTGGGCCCCGTGCCCCGTTTTTTGAATTCCTGAACAAAGGATTTCCATGGATGTCAAATTTTGAATAGCATTTATTGGCCCAATGATTTCCCTTTTTACACCTGGGGCAGCGGCCTGGGGCATGGTATGAGCTTGATCTTATTTCTCTTTTGGGATTTTGCCTAGAATTGCCTGATTGATTATGATAATTTTGCCTGGAATATCCTGATTGATTATAATGTCTACGTTTAGCCTTTGTGAAATTTCGAGAGGAAGCACCTCTCATTGAGGCTGCAATCACATTTCCTGTGACAAAGGCGCCATTTATATCTTTACATAGTTGTATATATACGGAAAGATCCTTTTTAGTTCTCCATGGCCTGATGGCTGCTTGGCACCATTTATTTGCATTTTCATAAGCTAATTGAACAACTAAAGGCATAGCTTGGTCAACATCTGCAAACACACTACCTGCAGTTCTCAAAAGTCGATCAGCAAAGTCGGCATACGGCTCATTAGGTCCTTGAATCACTTTTGACAAGCTACCTTGTAGATCCCCAGGTCCTTGTACAGTTTTCCATGCCTCTAAGGCAGCTGCATTTATCTGAGCATATATATCTGAGTCATAATCTGTTTGAGCCTGTAAGTCTGCGAATTGCCCTTCTCCTGTGAGCATGTCTATATTATAGTTTTCAAACCCTGCAGCCGCGTTTCTTTTAGCCGTTTCTATACAAAGTTCTTGGAATTGCGATCGCCAAACCAAGAATTGCCCCCCGCTTAATGTTGCTTTACATAGACTTTTCCAGTCTGAGGGGGTTAAGCTAAAGGTGTTAAGGGACTCCAGCATACTCAACGTGAAAGGAGCTTGGGGCCCATAAGTCATTACTGCCTCTTTGAGATTTTTTATTGTTTTGAAATCTACTGACTGATGGACACTCTGTCCATTTTTCTTTTCAAATGCTGGCGGTTCCCAATGTATCTGTGAGTTGTCCTCGAGAGCGCATAAGCGATCAGAAAGACTTTTTATTTCTGTTTCTAGGGTATGCAAATGCCTAGTAATACCCTTCATATTTTCTGTAATGGATTCCACCCATGGGGGAGTAGTCACTTCCACAAGTGACTCCTCTGCCTGACGGACCTTTTTCTCGGTCTTTTTTAATTTCTTTTTCCTCATTTTCTCAGGATCACTTTTACTAGATTCCTCACCACTGCTAATTTCACTGACAGCAATATCCTGAGGCCCAGGTTCCAGTGAGAGCAAGTATCCTTCAGCTTTCGCCAATAACTCCCGAATAGCTTTAATAGCTTGGATTTTTGTCATTTTTGGGTCTCTTCTAATACTCTCTTTACTGGTCTCAGTTGGCCCAGTGGAATCTACACTTTTTTGATCACTTTCATTTTTGTCTATATACTCCTCACTGAGAACAGAGTCAGGTATATCAAGGAGTCTTTGCATAGCCTCTATCACTTGGGATTCAGTTATATTCGAACCCATCTTTAGAGACCTTTCAGTTCTTACCTGTCCGCTCCGAAGTTCCCCGTACGGGCCGCCACCTGTTGCCGCCTGAAGCGCTCGGAGCACCGGAGCCGCGGGAAGAACTTCAGAAGCAAACTGGAGACAAACAGCTTTTTATTCTGATAACTTTTCTCTCTGGTTCTAACAACTAACTCACGCCAAACACACCACTAAAATGGCGCTGACCCGATCAGCAATTTCGGCCAAGTCACTCCAGATCCCGCAACAAAATCCCGTGAGACTACGGGTGGCGACAATGGCCAAATCTCCACGGCTCATAGTCAACTGCAATTCAAGCCAATCCCCAAACAGGGCTCCTGCAGGACCCAAGCCTGGAAACTGAGTCTCAGGAAAACTCATCATCCTCAAGGTCAACCAGCAACCAGCAACCAGTCGCCATAGCATCATCCCTGACACCCCAGACAGAGGCCCCCATGGGCTTGCTCCAAAGTCTGCCAGAAGGGTCTACCTGAGGCTTATTGCACTCATTTTTCTGGTTCTTATAATCAGACAAACTTGGAAAACCCCACTTTAAGATAAAATGTCCCCATGTAAGGCATCCTGAAAGTGTCTGACCACATCTTCAAGTAGTACACTATGGAATTCTCAAAAATGTCCTCACAAAGCAAGTTCGAATGCCCTTGATCGTCAGTTATAAATGCATTCCAAATAAGACATTTAGCAGTACCAAGTTGGAGGCAGAGTAGATGTCCTAAAAATTTCTTAAAGTTCAAACAAAGATTGGCCCAAGGAAAGTGCATAACTCACTGCCGAGGTCCTGCCTGCACACCTCTCACGGAGCTGTGAATCTTGGAACTGCTTTCTAGCCTCTAAAAATTAATTAAAATATTGACCTTTTTTCTTTTCTCTTCTTTTCTTTCTTTTTATTTTTATTTTATTTATTTATTTATTTATTTATTATTATTATTTTTTTTTTTGTGGTACCGGGGATTGAACTCAGGGGCACTCGCCCACTGGGCCACATCCCCAGCCCTTTTTTGTATTTTATTAGAGACAGGGTCTCACTGAGTTGCTAAGTGCCTCACCATTGCTGAGGCTGGCTTTGAACTCGCGATCCTCCTGCCTCAGCCTCCCAAGTGCTGGGATTACAGGCGTGCGCCACCGTGCCCGGCTTTTTTTTTTTTTTTTTTTTTTTCTTTTGGTACTAGAGATTGAACTCAGGGGCACTAGACCACTGAGCCACATCCCCAGCCCTTTTTTGTATTTTATTTAGAGATAGGGTCTCACTGAGTTGCTTAGCGCCTTGCTTTTTGCTGAGGCTGGCTTTATCTTAATCTTTTTGACTCTGAACTGGGATTTTTCCCAAATTGCGATGAAGAAGAATGATCACCAGATGGCAGCAAATGCCCAACAAACAAAGTCTATCCTGCTTAATATTGCAGTCGCACAAAGCTTGCAGATGGAAACTGGATCTGTGATGTGGGAGGAAAGCTACTTAGAATTCTGGGTAACCATAGCTACATTATGCAACTGATTTTTTTTTTTTTTAATTTAATGTATCTCACTTCAACCTACTTAGGATCCCTGCTAGAGTCAGTTTATTTAAAGTTAGTAATGAGACAAAGCTTCCCACTTGTCACCTCTTCACATTCTATTAAAAATCTTAGCCAAGCCAATGAAAAAAGAAAAAAACAGGTTATAAGCATAAGACTTAAAAGAAATAAAAAATTATCATTTGCAGGTAATGTGTTCATTTACATCGAAATACAAAAGAATATACAATTAAATTGTTAGAAATAATAGAAGAGTTTAATAAAATGACTACACACAAATTTTAGCTGTATTTCTTTTTCTTTCTTTCTTTCTTTCTCTTTCTTCCTTTTGTTTTTTTGTACCGGGGATTGAACTCAGGGGCACTTGACCACTGGGCCACATCCCCAGCCCTTTTTTTGTATTTTATTAGAGACAGGGTCTCACTGAGTTCCTAAGTGCCTCGCCATTGCTAAGGATGGCTTTGAACTCACGATCCTCCAGCCTCAGCCTCCCCAGTGCTGGGATTATAGGCGTGCGCCACGGCGCCCTGCTTAGCTACATTTCTATACACCAGGAACAAACAAACAAAAATTCAAAAGTAGGGTTGGGTTGTGGCTCAGCAGTAGAGCACTTGCCTAGCATGTGCGTGGCCTGGGTTGGATCCTTAGCACCACGTAAGAATAAAAGAATTGTGTACAACTAAAACAAATAAATAAATATATATATTTTTTTTAAATTCAAAAGTAGATACCTCTTACAGTATTATCAGAAAATATCAAGTACCCAGAAATATAACAAATTATATTCAAACTTATCACAGGGAAAATCAAAAAGCTTTGTTAAGAGACATTTATTTTCTAAACAAATGAAAAGATGAACAATAGTTTCTGAAACCAATAAACACTAGCTTATGAGAGTTAGTTGTTAAATTTTCAGGAATTTTGCAAGCTAGTTTTAAACAGTCATTAAAAATCATATAAACTGGGGCTGAGGTTCTGGCTCAGCGGTAGAGCGCTTGCCTAGCACGTGCGCGGCCCAGGTTCGATCCTCAGCACCACATACAAATAAAAGCATCGTGTACAATTAAAGCAAATAAATAAATATTTTTTTAAAAATCATATAAGCTTATAATCAAATAACTTACATTTCAAATTAAGGTAATAAATATTCAAAACCCATCTTTTTTAAAAAAAACTTTTACTAACATGTATTACTTGTCCATATTAAGGGGTTCGGTGTGTATTTCCACAGGTCTCATCAGTTCTTTTTTTTGAGGAGTGGTACTGGGGCTTGAACTCAGAGGCACTCAATCACTGAGCCACATCCCCAGCCCTAGTTTGCATTTTATTTAGAGACAGGATCTCTCTGAGTTGCTTAGCACCTTGCCATTGCTGAGGCTGGTTTTGAACTTACAATCCTCCTGTCTCGAAATAAAAAATAAGAAGGGTAGGGATGTGGCCCTGGTTTCAATTCCTGGCAACAAAAAGTAAACTACTAGACATTATACAGTTTTAGATATTCAAATATCTTTTAGCCTTGTAGCAAAACAAGTTGAAAAAGAACTGATTATTTACTATAATTTGATACATTTAAAAGTAAGATCTTTTGCTTATCAAAAGATCTTTAAAAGTAAGAGCTGCTTTAAAGTAAGATCTGGGGCTGGGGATATAGCTCAGTTGGTAGAGTGCTTGCCTTGTATGCACAAGACCCTGGGTTCAATCCCCAGCACCAAATAAATAAATAAAATAAAAAGTAATATATGTTGCTCATCAAAAGACTCATTTTGATAAGATTCAAGAGTATATAAGGTAGGCCTGAAATGCAACAAAAGAATATGAACATCCCATAGAAAAATGGGTATGCAATCAATAAATGGGCAAAGGAACTGAACAGACACTTCATAGAAGAAATGCAATCGATCAACAAATATATGAAAAAATATTCAAAGCCAGGCGTGGTGTGGCGCATGCCTGTAATCCCAGCACTTTGGGAGGCTGAGGCAGGAGGATCGCGAGTTCAAAGCCAGCCATCAGCAATGGCTAGGCACTTAGCAACTCAGTGAGACCCTGCCTCTAAATAAAATACAAAAAAGGGCTGGGGATGTGGCCCAGTGGTCGAGTGCCCCTGAGTTCAATCCCCGGTACCACAAAAAAAAAAAAAAAAAAAAAAAAAAAAAAAAAAAAAAAAAAAAAATTCAACATCCCTAGCAATTAGAAAAATGCAAATTAAAACTACACTGAAATTTCATCTCACTCCAGTCAGAATGGCAATTATCAAGAGTGCAAGTATCAATAAATGTTGGTGAGGATGTGGGGAAAAGGTACACTCACACATTACTGGTAGACTGCAGATTGGTGCAACCACTCTGGAAAGCAATATGGACAGTCCTCAGAAAACTTGGAATGGAACCACCATTTGATCCAGTTATCCCACTCCTCAGTATATACCCAATGGACTTAAAATCAGCATACTACAGTGACACAGCCGCATCAATGTTTATAACACCTCAATTTACAATAGCTAAGCTATGGAACCAACTTAGGTGCCCTTCAACAGATGAATGGATAAAGAAAATGTAGTATATATGCACAATGGAATATTACTCAGCCATAAAAAGAATGAAATTATGGCATTTGCCAGTAAATGGATGAAACTGGAGACTATCATGCTAAGTGAAATAAGCCAATCCCATAAAACCAAAGGCTGAATGTTCTCTCTGATGTATGGATGCTAACACACAATAAGGCGGGGCAGAGGGAATAGAAGTTCACTGTATTAGAAAAAGGGGAATAAAGGAAAGAGAGGGGGAATGGGAATAGGAAAGACAGTAGAATGATCGATTGGTCATAACTTTCCTGTGTTCATCTACGAATACACGACCAGTGTAACTCTGTATCATGTACAACCACAAAAATGGAAAGTTACACTCCATGTATGTGTGATATGTCAAGACGTATTCTACTGTCATGTACAACTAAAAAGAACAAATAAAAAATTAAAAAGATAGAAAAGTGGGTATGGACAGAAAGTTATGAAGTGTTATACTCAAAAGGGGAGAGAGAAAAGAAGAAAAAAGATAATCCAAAATGACAGGGTGTGTCAAAGGGACACCAGAGCCAGCTGCAAGACAGCTCTATGGCCAAAGCTAGAACAATCTGAGGAACAAAAGAAAATAGTATCAGATCATAACCCAAAGCATAAATAAATAGCCATGAGGTCTGAGGTTGTGGCTCAGGGGTAGTGCACTTGCCTGGCATGTGTGAGGCACTGGGTTTAATCCTCAGCACCACGTATAAATAAATAAATAAAATAAATGTATTGTGTCCATCTACAACATATATGTGTGTGTGTGTGTGTGTGTGTACATATATATATTTTTTTTAACTTGTTGATAGACCTTTATTTAATTTATTTATTTATATGCAGTGCTAAGAATCGAACCCAGTGCCTCACACATGCCAGGCAAGTGCACTACCACTAAGCCCCAGCCCCAGCCCCTAAAAATATATTTTTTAAAAAGCCATGAATCCAGGGCTGAGGTTGTGGCTCAGTAGTAGAGTACTTGCCTGCCACGTGTAAGGCACTGGGTTGGATCCTCAACACCACATAAAAATAAATAAAAATAAAACAAAGGTACTGTGTCCATCTACAACTAAAAAACAAAACAAAACAAATAAAAGCCATGAACCCATACTTACAAAATAGAAAAGAAAAAAATCTCCTGTATAGAATTCCAAATAATTTATGTAGACACTTGCCCTTCAGAAAGCCTCAGTCCCTACTCCTTAAGACTGAGTTGTACTTGGTGATTTCCTTAAAAGTATGGAAAGGGTGGTGGGAGAATTAACTTCACAGTGGAGACACCTAACAAATACCACCTGGGCCAGGTATGGTGGCGCAGGCCTAGAATCCCAGTGACTCTGGGGGCTGAGATAGAATTGTGACAGTTCAAGGCCAGCCTCAGCAACTTAGCAAGAACCTGTCTCAAAATGAAAAGTAAAAAGGGCTGGGTATAGAAATCAATGGTAGAGAGCCACTGGGTTAATCCCCCGGACCAAAAAGAAAAAAGAAAAAATCTACCTGGACCAAATGATCAAGGTCAAAATCAATGGTCAAGTGATATTACTGTACCCTTGATACCGGACTTGTGTCTTCCTCTCCAAAACCTATAACTCCAGTCTAATAAAGAGAAAAACATCAGACTAATTCTGATAGAAGAGCATCCTACAATACACCTGGACCAGTGTTCTCTGCACTGTTGAGGTCAGCAAAACTGTCACATCAGAGAGGAACCTAAGGAGACGTGACAACTGAATATGCTGTGGTATTTTAGATGGGCTCCTAGAACAGAAAGGGGGCTTTAGGTGAGAACCGGGGGAAATCTGAAAGAAGCACAGACTTTAGTTAATTAAAAAGAAAGAGTTGTGGGCTGGGGTTGTGGCTTAGAGGTAGAGCGCTGGCCTAGCATGGGTAAGGCACTGGGTTCGATCCTCAGCACCACGTGAAAATAAAAATAAAGATATTGTGTCCATCTATAACTAAAAAATATTTTAAAAAAAGAAAGAAAGAAAGAGCATCTGGGACTGACTCTGAAGGCTGAGGCAGGAGGATAGCAAGTTTGAGACCAGACTGGCAATTTAGTAAGACCCTGTTTAAAAAAAAAAAAATCCAGGAGAAGCAGAGGGCGACTTGTACCGGGCATCAGTGGAGGTGGGGGCGGGGGGGGAGAGGTGGTGGGAGTTGGCCTGGTACCACCCTGCTGCCTTTCACCCTATGTTGAACTCTTTTGTGTACTTGACTCTCCGACCCTCATATCCCAGACTGATGCCCCAGCAGGACAAGAACTGTCTAATTTATCATTATTATCCAGTCCCTGTGAGCAGTAGCCAGGAATGAACAAAGGAATAGCCCCGGCCACATTGTTCTTCACTCCTTAACCTTCTATGGCTCCCTAGTATCTGGGAAGAGATCAGATAGGAATCTCTCTGTTCCCAGGTCTCTTCTTGTTCTGTCCCCTGCTCTGGGAGACCACAAGGGCCCACACTGAGGCGGGTGTGTGGTAAGGGGAATCAGGGACAGCAGGGACCTGCACACATGTCCTCTTTGGGTTCTTTCTCTCTAGGGAAACTTGCCTTGGAAATTTTGTCTTGTTTTTTTTTTCATTTGTTCCAGGGCCCCAGTCCCATGTGACCTACAGGACTCCTAGGAGCCTCTTCTAACTGGTACAAACTTTGAATTACTGCCAAGAAAGAAAGTTTTCCCAGGCCAGAGAGTGGCAGGCCCCAAGGGCAGGAAGTACCTGCCTGTCCAAAGAGAACCTCACCCACGGGCGTATTTCACAGGCCTGGGCAGGAAGCTTGGCCCTGGATAAGTGGTGAGGCCTGGCCCCCAGCCCTGTTCTGCTGCGAGTCTCGGGCCCCAGGGTTCTGGTAAGAGCAGTCCTGACCACACTGCATGGTCTTGTGATGCTTTGGGGAGAGCTCCTCACCCTCCCGCCTGAGTGAGGTGTGTCCAGACTCCTTAGTTACAAGCAATAAAATTAAGCTAAGGGTCACTGTTTGGAAGGGTAAATGGTGGGAGGCAGTGGGACCAACCTTGGAAAGAAAGAGGTCAGGGTTTGGATGTGGCGGCCACATACCTGATCTTGGGGCCCAGAGTGTCTGGTTTAGCCATTTGCCTATGACAAATGTCTTTTTAGTCTTGTTGGACTCCACATCTCCGAGTTCCCACAGTGAACATCTAATTGGCGCAGGCTCCCCGGAGGAAGGGTGTGGCCCTCCAGCCTTGGTAGCTGGAGCCAGACCCCGGCTCCGTGTCACACCAAGGGTGCACACAACAAGGCAGAGGGAATTCTGGAAAGGAAGCAGCAGGATGGACGCCGGACAGCCAAACTTGGCAGATGCCCATCGCAAGTCTGGGTCCACCTGCAGAGAGTCACATCCCAAGCATTGGCCTCCCTCCCTGAAGGGCCACTTAGGCTGGCAAACTCTCCCAGGCTGGGTGACCCAAGAGCCCTGACCTCCTACACCTACTTCTGTGGTGCAGGTCCTGGTTTAGCCTTGCTTGGGCTTGGGGTGTGAGCCCCCACCCCCAGGGAGGGGAATGATGCCTATGGTGGGACAGGGTGGCTGGGGATGGCTCAGGTCCCCTCCTCCAGTGTCCTTGTGAGGCAACCTCTGGAATTCCCTGCAGGCTAGTCCCTGGAGACCTTTGAGTTGCCAGGATTTAGTGACAGCCCCACCTCCTGGCCTTGCCTTGGTTTCCTCCTGTGAGGACTCAAGGATCACTAGGTCTGTCCAGGCAGAGGCAGAGGCTCAGAGCTGGGAAAAATATAAACAAATAACCCAGCCATCCTTTACTGAAGGCCTGGGGCCTCCCCCTCCCTGCTAAATAGATAAGTGGAGGGCACAGCCTCCATCATCTGCAGGAGGGAGAAAGGCCACTGAGAGGAGGGAGGGGCCCAGAAGGAGCTGGGTTGGGGCTGTGAGTTGTGAGGGGACCCCAGGGACTTCAGGATTTTGCCCCGGGGCAGGAGGTGGGTATAGGTCTCTAGCCACCCCGGGCCAGCCCCAGGGATCACCCTGAAAGGGAGGCTCAGCAGGTTTTGTGATGCTAAAGGTGGAACCCTGGGGACCTAGGTGTGTGATCCAAGTTCTCCCCACCCTCCGTGCCCCATGCAACCTGCTGGGTCACCGCTGTAGACAGCCATCTGACACGCCTTGCCTCATGTCTTACACTGGCTCCTGTCCCTGCCCCAGCAATACAAGGCTCCCACCATCACCCCCATCCCTTCCCTCCCTACTTCATACTTAGATCAATTTGATTTGGGGAGGGGCCTGGAGGGCCAGCGTCTGGCTGGGTTCTCCAGGAGCACGCTGGCAGGAATGGGAGAGAGAGGACACTTCACAGAAAGAAGGTCCACCCTGGGTTCCACGGGCCAGGGTGAGTGGCAACCTAAAGGTCACAGCTCGTCTTGGGACACCTCTCCTGCAGCAACTCTCTGGATCCCCGTGCTGCTAGGCCTGGGCCTGGTAATTGCTCCCTGCTGTGGCAGGCCGGGGACACATCTCTGTTTTCTTTTTTTTTTCTCTTGAGACCGCCTACTCCTTTGTAAATAGTCTCTTTATTAAACTTTCCCGATTACTTTCTGATTTCTTGCTAAGGATTCTTACTGGTATAGGAAGAAACTCAGGGGGAGTCTGAGAGGTATGAAAGTGGCCAGTTACCCCTCGCCACCGTTGCCACCCAGCTGGCCCTCCTGAGACTTCAGATTTTAGGCAAAGGGTGAAAAACTCAATGGACAGTTGAGGTTTTGTTCACTGTAACAAGGATCAGTGGCAATGGCGTGGGTATTTGGGGACAGCAGCAGCCGTAACGACAGCTGTGTCAACTGCTATGGCCTACTCAGACTGTACATGGGATACAGCTGCTGTCTGACCGCCCGCAGCTCCTGTCCATTTCCTGAGCCTAGTCGTCCAGTCCACCAGTCAATTCCATGGACCCCCAATATCCTTCCAATAAATTTGTTTTGCCAAATTTAGCTGGAGTCCATTTCTGTTGCTTGCATCCAAGGAATTGTGACAGATACCGAATTCACAGGAAGGTGAGGTGTCATTGGGAACCCTCTCAGCAGAGGTTCAGCCTCTCTGCGTCCTTGGAGACAGAAATACAGCAGTTCTGGGAGAAAGACAGACATGAAACTTGTCCTAATGGTCCTCATGGCTGCCATCTACGTCGGGCTCTTTACCGATCTCTGGATGTTGCTCTAGTTACACCGGAGCTGAGGTGCACTTTTACCCTCCTCCACCCCTGAACCCTGAACGTATACTTCTGGGGAGAATCTGATTGGTTTGGTTTGCCTTCATCCAATACTGATCATCTGCAGTGGGCAGAGCCTCATGCGAGCCCATCAGGAAGAGTCCCCCTCCTGCTCCTTCCACCACCCATCGTGTTCTCTGCACGACCTGGCCATGTCAAGAGTGTGAGTGAACGGGGTTTTCACCTGGCCTTCTGATCAGAAGGGGTGAATCACGCCCTTCTCCCAAAGCTTTCGTGCCTGTGTCTTACTTTGCCACCTCAGCCTGTCCTAGAGTCAGTGTGCGATGGATGCTTCCTTTGGAAGGTGGAAATCTAGACTGTGTAGCTCTCCACCCCAGGTCAGCAGCTGCCTCTTGTAGTGGTAGAGAATCTCTCCCTGAATTCAACAGTGTATGAACACAGCTTGACACGGCTGTAGCCATATTACGTGGGAAGTGCCATGATTGCCCCCAGAGTAATCCCAGTCCTTTTTCCTCCATAGTTCCCAGCAAACCATAAATAGATAAAACCAGTAAAGACATATGTGAAGCTTTACAACCAGCCCCTGGCTACTAGGACGTACCTGACTCTTGAATATCATTTTAAGATAAACCAGATACGTTAAGGCTGGGATGAAGTTACTTTGGTCCTCTCTAGATCTGCCCCTCTTTTTTTTTTTTTTTTTTTTTAATATTTATTTATTTGCTTTTAGTTGTACACAATGCGTTTATTTGTACGTGGTGCTGAGGATCGAACCTGGGCCGCGCACGTACTAGGCGAGCGCTCTACCGCTGAGCCACAATCCCAGCCCAAGATCTGCCCCTCTTTAGGATTAAATTGTAGGGATCCAACTGGCCTTGTGGCCACTTAGGAACATGCTTCTGTCACTAAGTGCCCCAATTCATTGCTCTCTGTGTAATCCTGGCTCTGTCTGCCTCTATTTTAAATATTTATTTTTTAGTTGTAGTTGGACACAATACCTTTATTTTATTTATTTATTTTTACATGGTGCTGAGGATCAAACCCAGGGCTGTGCACGTGCTAGGCAAGCGCTCAACTGCTGAGCCACAACCCCAGCCCTGTCTACCTCTTTTTTCAGTCTCAAAGTACCTTGTGACCAGTCCTCATACTCTAGGACTGGGTTGTTTCTGGAACAACAGGTACTTATAGAAGATCTCCAGCAAGGGGATTAGATCATATTTGTATATTATCTTCCATCTCTGTGCCCTGTCTCTAATAAAATACAAAAAAGGGCTGGGGATGTGGCCCAGTGGTCGAGTGCCCCTGAGTTCAATCCCTGGTACCAACAAAAGGGGGAAAAAAAACAAAACAAAACAAAACGCTGCAGTGGAATGATCTGTTTGTCAGGCTGAGTGAAAACACTGTGTACTGGGCCTTGGAAAGACTTAGAAACTAATTCCCCAAAACAGTTACGAAAGAGCTGTGGCTGGGTACATGTGTGACTTGGCTCTAGGGCTTTCAGACCAAGTCTGAAATAAACATGTCACAACCCCTACCATGCCCCACGAGGTTCATAGTGGCTCAGACACCAGGCCTCTCCCTCCCTGCCTCTGTGGTAAGCACCCGAGGAGGCTGGACCTGCCCTGAGCCGGGTCTGGTCTCTATGAGGACACTTGCTCCCTGCGTGGTGAGGCCTGCCGGCCTTTCCTGCGTTCCCAGCCAGGTGTTGGGGAGTTGCTTCCCATACCAACTTGGGGAGAGATAGTTCCTGGGCGTGAGGTTGGTGAGGATGTGACTGAGGTCATTTTGTTTCGCCAGATGACACTATATAACCATTTCAGTGAGTTGCAACCTGGGGCACTTGATAAAAATACAAGTTCCCCAGACCCATCTTAGACCTAAGAAATCAGAAGGGGAGCAGGGTGGAGAGTGAGATGCTGGTGTGAGCACAGCCACCCAGCTGTGCATCTGATCCAGGCAGGGGGGTGGGGTGTTCAGATGAGTGAGGCGAATGCTGTCCCCCCTTCTCCAAAGGGGGGGCACACTACCACAGATTGGACTTGTTTTCTGTATACACCAAGCTCTTCCTTACTCTTAGGCCTTTGCCTAATCCATGCTCTCTGGCAGGAAGAGAGACCCCAGGTGTCTGTGCAAGAGGCCATGTGCACTCTTAGGCACAGCCACTGTTTTTTTTTTTTTTTGCAAGACTTCCTCTTCCATAATTACCTGTCTCTCCAGCAGTCTGTAAGCCCCATGTTCTTCTCATCAAGAGTAGCATGCCTGTGTATGCAGTAGGGGCCCCATAAGTGGCTATTGAGTTGAGTCTGTGACAGGTATATGCAAAAAGGGGAGCCACCATCAATTGACTATTTCTAGAAGATTGTAGAGGACATCTTCTTCCATAACTCAGAGAGGAGAGCCAAGTCCAAAATAGATCACATGAGCGGGGCCAGTGTGCCTGCCTATAATCCTAGTGAATCAGAGGCTGAGGCAGGAGGATCATAAGTTGCAAGGCCATTCTGGGAGACTTAGTGAGACCCTGACTCAAAAAAATTAAAAATAAAAAGGGCTGGGAATGTAGCTCAGTGGTAGAGCACCTCTGGGTTCCATCCTTGGCACTGGGCGGGGTAGGGGGAAGAGTGTGCATGTACTTGGACCCTTCCCTGCTATTTCTCCCTCCTGCCTCCTTCAAAGTGCAATCCCCCACAGCCCAATGAGAACCAACTTCCATATTCCCACACACCATGAGGCAGACGGAGTCCAAAGAGTCTGGATGAGTTTATTGTCAAATTTCATATACATTTAAATGAAATATTTTACATAAATGGGTGAGGGGTGTAAAAAAAAAAAGTCCAGGTTTTCACAGGTCACTCTCTGTACACGTGGAAGCGAGGCTCTCCCCACATTAGGCGCAGCAGCTGCACTTTTCCGCTGCCCCTTTGCAGACACACCCCCTGGGCACACTTGGCACAGCCCGCGGGCAGCAGGAGCAGCAGCCTGGGGAAGAGAGGGGGAATGAGAGGTCAGAGCAGACTTAGCCCCACAGTAGGCCTGGCTCCAGCTCTGCCCACAGGATGACATGACAGATGGCCCGGAAAGGCAGGGCATGGGTCTCTGGGAGTGAAGGGAGGCCAAGTCTCCTAAGCTCTACAATGAAATGAGAAACACTCAAGACAGGGCAAACCCCTGACAAAGCAGCTCTGGAGGGGGCCAGGGAAGTGCTGGGATGACTACAGGAAAAGCCTGACCCAGCCGTAAGTCCAAGATCCTGTGCACGGAGTACATGGGGACCTGGGCACAGGGAGAAAGCTGCTTCAGGAAGCAAGACCCACGTTCAGGATCTGACTCAGACCCAGACACAAGTTGGTCACGTCTCTAGGCTTCAGTATCACAGTTCTATAATGAGAGGTTGGGACTGTCCCTTCTCTAGGGCTCTTTCAGCTCTGCTTCTGAATCAGAAGCTGAGGGAAGGGGATGGAGAAGCTGCTCATTGCTGGCCCTGCCCCCTCCCCCGCCCCCGGCCTGCTGAGCTCTGGGTGGCCCCTCTGGCCCAGCCCAGCCCAGCCCAGCCTCCCAGGGAAGGGCCACACTCACTCTTCTTGCAGGAGGTGCACCTGCACTCTTTGCATTTGCAGGAGCCGGCACAGGTGCAGGAGTCACCTGGAAGGAGAAAGGCAGTGAGCCAGGAGATGCAGAGATAACAGCGTTTGGCCATTAACCTCCAGAGCCGCTTCTCCATACGGCCAGACTCAAGAGCTCCTTCCCAGCTCAAGGGGGAGGCAGAGAAACAGGGTCTTTCTCCCCTTCCCTCCTGAGAAGGGGAAGTGCCATCTTCTGTTTTTAACCCCACAAAGAAGGTCCCAGACTCCAGACCCAGCCCAGGATGACGAACTGGAGGCCAAGACCTTATTATGTCCTGAGTTCCAAAGAAGCAACCTCCTCTGCCTTCAATCACCCTGACTACTCCAAGGCCTGGAGCCAGTAGCCCCCATGACCAGTGGAGTGACATCAGGTAGGACAGCATTGAGCCTCAGTGCCCTGAACTCCACATGTAGGCACAGGGAAGATGGAAATACTGTCAGGACCTCAGTTAAAAAGGAACACAGGAGCCGGGCGTGGTGGCGCACGCCTGTAATCCCAGCACTTTGGGAGGCTGAGGCAGGAGGATCGCGAGTTCAAAGCCAGCCTCAGCAATGGCGAGGCACTTAGCAACTCAGTGAGACCCTGTCTCTAAATGAAATACAAAAAAGGTCTGGGGATGTGACCCAGTGGTCGAGTGCCCCTGAGTTCAATCCCTGGCACCACAAAAAAAAAAAAAAAAAAAAAAAAAAAAAAAAAAAAAAAAAAGGAACACAGAGGGCAAATGAAGAATCCACTTAGCTCAGAACTCAAAATGTGACTTCCTGCCAGGCGCAGCGGCGCCCTGTAATCCCAGGGGCTGGGGAGGATGAGGCAGGAGGATCACGAGTTCAAAGCCAGCCTCAGCAACAGCGAGGCGCTAAGCAACTCAGTGAGACCCTGTCTCTAAATATAATGCAAAACAGGGCTGGGGATGTGGCTCAGTGGTCGAGTGCCCCCGAGTTCAATCCCCGGTATCCCCGCCCCCCAAAAAAGTGACTTACTAAAACCCAGGGACACTTTATCCTGTAGTTCAGAATCAAGTCAGGGACCCTTACCAGTGGCGCAGGAGCAGTTGGGATCCATTTCGAGTCCGGATGAAGCTGAGGTCCGAAGCAACGGGTGCAAACGAAGGTAAACTGCTGGAAGGCTCGCTGGAGCCAAACGCCCGCTTGCTCCTTTTATAGCCGGGGCAGGGGGCCGGGCGCAGAGGCCCGCCCTCCTTTGCACGCGCGCTGGTGAGTTCGCACCGCCCGCAAACACCGAGCTGAGCGCACCCCGCGGGCAGGGCGCACAGTCCCCGCCCACCCGGGCTGCGAGGTGCGCACCGCGGAGCTGCCCCTTGGACCCCCTTGGAAGGCGTGGAGACTCTGCGCCCGGCCCCGCGCGACGTCCCTGCTGCTCTGCCGCCCCCTACCAGTTCCTGTAAGTTTGCGGGTCACCTTCGCTCCCGAACGTTCCAGGAAACCGGTCGTGGCCGTCCCCCACCCGCAGCCCGGCACCACGGTGTCGCCTTAGCCTTCCCCGAGGAGTGTGTGCGCAATCCCAGCCTCATGCGTACATTTCCGCATCTCTAAGATCCGGAGAGCAGTGAGGGAGGTGTGTGCATGAAATGAAGGTGTCTCCTTTGCCTCCCCCGCCTTGCCTATTCCGGTCCTCACAGCAGTCCTTTGTCACAGCAGGGACCTAGAGGGCGGGTACAGGGCTCTGCCACCTCTTCTATTCTCCGGGGCTGAAGCCACCAGTGAGCACCTGTGCATGGTAGTTCTTGGGGATGCTGAGGGTGTAGCCCAGTGGTAGGATCTGGCCTTGCTGTGACTTGCAAGGGCCTCAGTTCAATCCCCAGCACCGAAGACAAACAAACAAACAAACAAACAAAAAAAAAAAAACAAGAAAAAGAAAAGAAAGCCTCTCCAGGCACTCCCCAGAGGCTAGCCAGCTCTCTTTAATCACTTTCCATATTTAAGATCTCATAACAATCCCAGAAGGAAATACTGTTTATGAGCTGGCTTTAAAACTGGATAAGCGGGGGCTGAGTTTCTGGCTCAGCAATAGAGCGCTCGCCTAGCCACGTGCGAGGCACTGGGTTCCATCCTCAGCACCACATAAAAATAAATAAATAAAATAAAGTTATTGTGTCTAACTACAGCTAAGGGGGAAAAAAAAAACTGGATACGCTCGGCCTAGGAGTTGAAGTCACTAGCTCAGATCAGGCCGAGGAAGTGAGGTTGTTGCTACTCCAGCCAACAGCAGGGGGAGTGAGGTCAGAGATACAGCTTCCCCTTGGTCTAGGTATGTCTTCCACACCTCTCCACTACTTGGGATCTTTAAAGCAAGAGCAAGATTAAGGTTAGTTGTGAGAGCAAGGAGAGGGATACAGAAGGGATATAGATACAGATACATGATTTCATAGCTACCTTCTGTCTGGAGGTGAGATTATAATTTTTAGTATTGGTAAAGAGTTTGCTTTTCACATAAATACATTTAAAGAAATATAATCATTTAAAAGAACAGTGTTAAGTGAAATAACACTGTATGTAGTAACAGCTATGGCAGAATCCTTTTGTGTCTGTTATGAGAGTATGGGCTGTCTTGCTCAGAATTTAAATACTGGCTGGTTGTGATGTGGCATGCCTGTAATCCCAGTGGCTCAGGAGGCTGAGACAGGAGGATTGTGAGTTCAAAGCCATCCTCAGCAATGGCGAGGCACTTAGTAACTCAGTGAGACCCTGTCTCTAAATAAAATACAAAAATAAATAAATAAAGGGGCTGGAGTTGTGAACCTCAGCACCACGTAAAAAATTAATTAAAAAAAAAAAGGCATTGTGTACAACTAAAATGAATAAATATATTTTTTAAAAATAAAATAAATAAATAAATAAAAGGGCTGGGGATATGGCCAGTGGTCAAATGCCGCTGAGTTCAATCCCTGGCACTACCAAAATAAATAAATAAATAAATAAAATACAAAATAGGCCTGCAGATATGGCTCAGTGGTTAGGTGCCCCTGAGTTCAATTCCTGGCATCCCCCACAAAATGAGAATTTAAGAACTGGGTGGAGATCCTTATTTTGTGGAAGATTGGAGGACCGGGTCAGAGACATATGTGTGAGGGGTTGATGAGAATAACAGAGGACACAGGGCAACACCAGGCTGGCTTAAAGATGACGAAAGAATGCCTAATATCTTACCACCCTCATCATATGCCTGTCACCATTCTAAGTTCTTTGCATGTATCCACTCCTTTGCTCACACAAGCCAGAGCCTATTGTGCCCATTATACAGTAGAGGAGACTGAGCCCAGAGAGGTTGCATCATGAAGGTTGAAGGGACTCTGGTGAGACTGGCACTCAGCCAGGCTGATGGCAACATCCTGCCTTGCCCTCCACCCTAGGCCACCCTATCCTGTGGAAGTCTGGAACACTCAAATCTTGGTATAGGGCTGGGATTGTGGCTCAGTGGTAGAGCGCTCGCCTAGCACGCGTGCGGCCCGGGCTCGATCCTCAGCACCACATACAAATAAACGCATTGTGTACAACTAAAGCAAATAAATAAATATTAAAAAAAAATCTTGGTATAGAGGCACCGGTTGGAAGACCACTGAGCTGGCAGTCAGATCCCCCTACAGCGATCTGTGACCTCTCTACCCTTCATGTACCTTCTCTCAAATCAGGGACACAAGTGGACTTGCCACCTGAGGGCCCTTTCAGCTTAAAAAACTGAGAGGCAGAGTAGAGCATCCAGTGACATCCTGTTGTGCCCGCTGTGTCCAAGGCACAAAGACAGCTGTAGCGCTAATTTGTTCATACCTTTTCTGCTGAGCTTGTGGGACTTTGGGCAGGTTGTCTACTACTATGGAAGACAGGACAATCTTGACAAACCTTCAGGTTCATTGTCTCCCTGGGTCCTATGAACAGGCCCTCAATCCTTCCTAGAGAACACCACCACATCCTCAGAATGTAGACTCCAATTTTGCCACTGCATACAGAGACATGAAGTAGTTCATCAGGAGCTCACATATGTTTTATTGTCAGAAAAATGCTAGGCTGTTCCCTCCAGGTCCCTAGACACAAAGCTCATTAGAAATAACTAAAGGCTGGGATTGAAAGAGGAGCAAGCCCAGCACAGTGGTGCACACCTGTAACCCCAGTGGCTCAGGAGGTTGAGGCAGGAGGATGGCAAGTTCAAAGCCAGCCTCAGCAACTTAAGTGAGTCCATAAGCAACTTAGCAAGAACCTACCTCATAAAAGAGGGGGTGTCTGGGGACTACTTAGCTCAGTGCATAGGTGATTCCTGAGAACAACATAGCACCCCCTGGGATCAATGATCCCCAGTACCAGAAAAAGAAAGAGGAGCAAATTGATCCTGACTTTGGTAAGAGCATCCAAAGACTCACTGCCAAATGAAAACAGGGTAGCTGGGAGGCTGAGGCAGGAGAATCACCAGTTCAAAGCCAGCCTCCGCAACTTAGCAAGGCCCTGAGCAACTCGCAAGACCCTGTCTCTAAATAAAATATTAAAGAGGGCTGGGGATGTGGCTGGAAGGCGTGGAGACTCTGCGCCCGGCCCGCGCGACGTCCCTGCTGCTCTGCCGCCCCCTACCAGTTCCTGTAAGTTTGCGGGTCACCTTCGCTCCCGAACGTTCCAGGAAACCGGTCGTGGCCGTCCCCCACCCGCAGCCCGGCACCACGGTGTCGCCTTAGCCTTCCCCGAGGAGTGTGTGCGCAATCCCAGCCTCATGCGTACATTTCCGCATCTCTAAGATCCGGAGAGCAGTGAGGGAGGTGTGTGCATGAAATGAAGGTGTCTCCTTTGCCTCCCCCCGCCTTGCCTATTCCGGTCCTCACAGCAGTCCTTTGTCACAGCAGGGACCTAGAGGGCGGGTACAGGGCTCTGCCACCTCTTCTATTCTCCGGGGCTGAAGCCACCAGTGAGCACCTGTGCATTGGTAGTTCTTGGGGATGCTGAGGGTGTAGCCCAGTGGTAGGATCTGGCCTTGCTGTGACTTGCAAGGGCCTCAGTTCAATCCCCAGCACCGAAGACAAACAAACAAACAAACAAACAAAAAAAAAAAAAAACAAGAAAAAGAAAAGAAAGCCTCTCCAGGCACTCCCCAGAGGCTAGCCAGCTCTCTTTAATCACTTTCCATATTTAAGATCTCATAACAATCCCAGAAGGAAATACTGTTTATGAGCTGGCTTTAAAACTGGATAAGCGGGGCTGAGTTTCTGGCTCAGCAATAGAGCGCTCGCCTAGCCACGTGCGAGGCACTGGGTTCCATCCTCAGCACCACATAAAAATAAATAAATAAAATAAAGTTATTGTGTCTAACTACAGCTAAGGGGGAAAAAAAAAACTGGATACGCTCGGCCTAGGAGTTGAAGTCACTAGCTCAGATCAGGCCGAGGAAGTGAGGTTGTTGCTACTCCAGCCAACAGCAGGGGGAGTGAGGTCAGAGATACAGCTTCCCCTTGGTCTAGGTATGTCTTCCACACCTCTCCACTACTTGGGATCTTTAAAGCAAGAGCAAGATTAAGGTTAGTTGTGAGAGCAAGGAGAGGGATACAGAAGGGATATAGATACAGATACATGATTTCATAGCTACCTTCTGTCTGGAGGTGAGATTATAATTTTTAGTATTGGTAAAGAGTTTGCTTTTCACATAAATACATTTAAAGAAATATAATCATTTAAAAGAACAGTGTTAAGTGAAATAACACTGTATGTAGTAACAGCTATGGCAGAATCCTTTTGTGTCTGTTATGAGAGTATGGGCTGTCTTGCTCAGAATTTAAATACTGGCTGGTTGTGATGTGGCATGCCTGTAATCCCAGTGGCTCAGGAGGCTGAGACAGGAGGATTGTGAGTTCAAAGCCATCCTCAGCAATGGCGAGGCACTTAGTAACTCAGTGAGACCCTGTCTCTAAATAAAATACAAAAATAAATAAATAAAGGGCTGGAGTTGTGAACCTCAGCACCACGTAAAAATTAATTAAAAAAAAAAAGGCATTGTGTACAACTAAAATGAATAAATATTTTTTAAAAATAAAATAAATAAATAAATAAAAGGGCTGGGGATATGGCCAGTGGTCAAATGCCGCTGAGTTCAATCCCTGGCACTACCAAAATAAATAAATAAATAAATAAAATACAAAATAGGCCTGCAGATATGGCTCAGTGGTTAGGTGCCCCTGAGTTCAATTCCTGGCATCCCCCACAAAATGAGAATTTAAGAACTGGGTGGAGATCCTTATTTTGTGGAAGATTGGAGGACCGGGTCAGAGACATATGTGTGAGGGGTTGATGAGAATAACAGAGGACACAGGGCAACACCAGGCTGGCTTAAAGATGACGAAAGAATGCCTAATATCTTACCACCCTCATCATATGCCTGTCACCATTCTAAGTTCTTTGCATGTATCCACTCCTTTGCTCACACAAGCCAGAGCCTATTGTGCCCATTATACAGTAGAGGAGACTGAGCCCAGAGAGGTTGCATCATGAAGGTTGAAGGGACTCTGGTGAGACTGGCACTCAGCCAGGCTGATGGCAACATCCTGCCTTGCCCTCCACCCTAGGCCACCCTATCCTGTGGAAGTCTGGAACACTCAAATCTTGGTATAGGGCTGGGATTGTGGCTCAGTGGTAGAGCGCTCGCCTAGCACGCGTGCGGCCCGGGCTCGATCCTCAGCACCACATACAAATAAACGCATTGTGTACAACTAAAGCAAATAAATAAATATTAAAAAAAAATCTTGGTATAGAGGCACCGGTTGGAAGACCACTGAGCTGGCAGTCAGATCCCCCTACAGCGATCTGTGACCTCTCTACCCTTCATGTACCTTCTCTCAAATCAGGGACACAAGTGGACTTGCCACCTGAGGGCCCTTTCAGCTTAAAACTGAGAGGCAGAGTAGAGCATCCAGTGACATCCTGTTGTGCCCGCTGTGTCCAAGGCACAAAGACAGCTGTAGCGCTAATTTGTTCATACCTTTTCTGCTGAGCTTGTGGGACTTTGGGCAGGTTGTCTACTACTATGGAAGACAGGACAATCTTGACAAACCTTCAGGTTCATTGTCTCCCTGGGTCCTATGAACAGGCCCTCAATCCTTCCTAGAGAACACCACCACATCCTCAGAATGTAGACTCCAATTTTGCCACTGCATACAGAGACATGAAGTAGTTCATCAGGAGCTCACATATGTTTTATTGTCAGAAAAATGCTAGGCTGTTCCCTCCAGGTCCCTAGACACAAAGCTCATTAGAAATAACTAAAGGCTGGGATTGAAAGAGGAGCAAGCCCAGCACAGTGGTGCACACCTGTAACCCCAGTGGCTCAGGAGGTTGAGGCAGGAGGATGGCAAGTTCAAAGCCAGCCTCAGCAACTTAAGTGAGTCCATAAGCAACTTAGCAAGAACCTACCTCATAAAAGAGGGGGTGTCTGGGGACTACTTAGCTCAGTGCATAGGTGATTCCTGAGAACAACATAGCACCCCTGGGATCAATGATCCCCAGTACCAGAAAAAGAAAGAGGAGCAAATTGATCCTGACTTTGGTAAGAGCATCCAAAGACTCACTGCCAAATGAAAACAGGGTAGCTGGGAGGCTGAGGCAGGAGAATCACCAGTTCAAAGCCAGCCTCCGCAACTTAGCAAGGCCCTGAGCAACTCGCAAGACCCTGTCTCTAAATAAAATATTAAAGAGGGCTGGGGATGTGGCTCAGAGATTAAGCAGCCCTGGGTTCAATCTCCAGTACCCAGGAAAAGAAAACAAGGATCAGTGAGTGTCCTGTTAGCAGCTCTGGGTGAACAAAGACTGAGGGTTCCTAGTAAAAATATCTTGACCAATGCAGCCGAGGGTGTTAGGCCGCATACTGGGGACAGTCTGCACACTGTTTCCAGTCAGCAATGCATATTGCTAATGAACATATGTGCAGAGTGTGTAGATTGTTAGTTTCCTTCCATCTTCATGCATTCATTGAAATTTTCCTGTCGAATGTAAAAAAAAATGGGTTTGTGCATTTTGTTCTTGGATTTCATTTTCTCTATAATTTTCATTTACTGAAGCTTAGGCATAACATGAAAAGAAAGTAAAAATTGTTTCTTCACCATGGGGTTTGAGTACCACTGAGGACAAAAAGAACTGGGAAGTTGGAGTTCATATCCTAAAGTCACTTTCAAGCCTAAAATCCAATGAGGAAGTGAAGTTAGTCCAGGAAATCAGACAATTAAATTTATAAAAAGAAAATCAAGAAGTTCCCATGCCTTCAACACTTCACATGAGAATGGAGGTGAGCATGTATCCCCCCCCCCCCCCATCGCACACACAGACACATCAAATGGATTTGGCACAAAACTTTTCTATTTTACAGAAGATGAAGCTCAGTACATCACCCGGCTTTCAGGAACACAAAATTTACAGGCTAATACTGGAGTGCAGAGACCTGCACTTGGAATTCAATCCCTGCCTCAGTTTCTTATTTTCATATCACACAAAGAAAACCAGAGTCAAAATGAAGTAAACACATTTTATTATCATTCACATGCTTCATAGAAAAAGGGATGATTCAAGCAAGTCTGGAGACAAGGATAAGGAATCCAGGTTTGTACACATGCCTCTATGTTCACATGGGAGCAGGGTTCACACCACCTCAGGCACAGCAGCTGCAGTTGTCTGATGCCCCTTTGCAGACACACCCCTGGGCACACTTGGCACAGCCCACGGGGCAGCAGGAGCAGCAGCCTGGAGGAGAATGGAAAGAGTGACAGGTCAGAGCATACTTAGCCCACAGCAGGCCTGGCTCCAGCTCTGCCCCCAGCCCACAGGACCCTTATTTTATAAGACAGCTCAGCTTCATTCTGGGACAATAAGAGACAAGTTTGGGGTTTGTGTCCCCATAGAAAAAGGCTGCTCTGGCTCATCTGAGCTCACAACAGTGGAGGAAGCCTGGAGAGGGAGTGGAATGACCTCTGAAAGCAAAGGAAGACCAGTTCCCCAGAGGCTTACACACAAGCCAGCTCTGGGTTCCCCCCCAGCCTCAGCCCAGCCCAGCCTCTCAAGGAAGGCCCCACACTCACTCTTCTTGCAGGAGGTGCATCTGCACTCTTTGCATGTGCAAGAGCCAGCACAGGTGCAGGAGTCACCTGTAAAGGATCAAAGACAGGCAAGAAACCATGGGTGTGATGCTGGAGACACAGCAGAGGGTCACTGACATCTTGCACCTGTGGCCACGCTGACCCAGCCCTTGCAGCTCCTGTCCCACAGAGAACCGTTGAAGTGTCATTCCATCTTCCCCACACTGCTGCTGGGTGCACCGGGCACCCTCTTTTTTTTTTTTTTTTCCCCAGGGAAGGAGGGCTCCGGCTTCCACACCCAGCTCAGGAAGGTGATAATGGAGCAAGGCGGCTTTGAACCTCCCTTTAGTTACTCTGAAATGGGAGGTCATCTGTTGGGCGGGTGGGGGATCCAAAAGGGTGTTGAAGGCGCTTAGCCAGAGAGAAAGACGTGGAAAGTCAGGAGTCTCCTTCACTCAGAACTAAAGGTGTGCCCTCCCCCAACCAAAGGGACCTTCGTTCACCAGGCTGAGAAATGGAGTTCCGAAGTCCCTGAAAGCCGGCGAGTCTTACCGGTGGCGCAGGAGCAGTTGGGGTCCATTTCGAATGGAAGTGAGTCGAGGTCCAGCAAAGAGCGAGCAGGCGGAGCAGCTGCAGGAAAGCGTGCTGGAGCTTGGCACGCTGCCTTATTCCCTTTATAGGCGGGGGCGGGCCGGGCGCAAAGGCCCCGCCCCCGCCCTGCACTCGCCCCGGCAGAGTCCGCACGGCCCGCAGGCCTTGAGCTAAGCGCACCCCGCGGGCGGCGCGCAAGGGTCGGTGCGCACCACCCGGCTGCCTCCGTGCTGCCCGCCCGCGCTAGAGGGGCTGTGCGCCCGGCCCCGCGCGGTGTCTTTGCTGCCCCTTCCCACCTTCCTGGAGGGTCCCAGCCCCCCAATGCTCCCGTGAGTTCCGGGAACCCATTTCTGCAACCCCAGCCCCGGCGCTCTTTCCTCAGTTTCTCTTTTTCTCTGATCTTTGTGCAGTCCCGGCCTCGTGCTCACTGACCCAGATCTGCGCCAATGCAGGAGTGGAGCCAGGGAAATGTGGGCAGAACACTGACCATTAATTTGCCATCCACCTCCCTTGTGTCGCCTGTCCCTGACCCCATAGTCCTTTATGTCTTGTTTCTTTTTTGCACAGTCACACAGGGACACAAGGTTCTGCCTCCTTCCTTGTAAGCTACCTGGTACCGAAAACCGGGAGGAAAAAACTCTCGGAGGCAGAGTTAAGCTTTTACTACTTTTACTTCTACTTTCTTAGAGAGAGCTTAGAGAGGGAAAGAAAGATTTTTAGAGAGAAAGATTAAAGCGAGCTTTTTCTTCTTGTCTTCTTAGCTTAGAGTTAGAGTTAGAAAGATAGAAAGATAGAGCTTAGAGCTTAGAGTTAGAGTTAGAAAGATAGAGCTTAGCTTAGAGAAAGATTAGAGCTTCTCTCTTCTCTCTTCTTTCTTCCTTCTTCTTTCTTCTGTCTTCTGTCTTCCTTGGGAGCCTCGGCCTAACTCTGACCAGTCATTACTTCTTCTATCTGGTTTCTCTTCTGTCTTCTATCTGGTTTCTCTTCTGTAACCGCTCTGCCTACGTTCTGGCCGCTCTGATTCTTCTGACCGACCGAGTGACTGCCCGGTTGACTGAATTCTCCGTTCTCCTAACTCGGACCGCTTTCACCCGGTTATATACCTTCAGGTTTGCGGGTGCCTACAGGTGCGTCACATATGGCTTCCAGCTAGCTACAACAGCCCTTCCTAATTAGGGCTCCTTCACTTCCTTCCCTTCTGCTCTTCAGAGAAGACGTGTGGGTACATTTGTCTGCTTCCTCTGCCGCTTAAACTCACCTGTAGCTTCCCACAGCCTAGTCAGGCCACACACGTGGATAGGGAATCCCAAAGCCTGGGGTTCCCCAAGGAGAGCCTCTTGTTAGGTGATGTACAGACCCTCAGTTAAGTGCAGAAGAAAGGTATCTGCTTACTTTCCTTTTGATATTTATTTTATTATTATTTGGTTTTTTTTTTTTTTTGGGGGGGGGGGGAGCATGTACCGGGGATTGAACTCAGGGGCACTCGACCTCTGAGCTACACCCACCCGTATTTTACATTTATTTAGAGAGAGGGTCCTAGTTGTTAGCACCTCATCATTGCTGAGGCTGGCTTTGAACTCAATCCTCCTGTCTCAGCCTCTTGAGCCACTGGGATTACAGGTGTGCACCATGGCACCCAGCTATTTTCTTTTTTAACCCAGGGGTGCTTTACCACTGAGCCACATCCCCAGCACTTTTGATTTTTTATTTTGAGACAGGGTCTCACTAAGTTGCTTAGGGCCTCGCTAAATTTCTGAGGCTGACTTTGAACTTGCGATCCTCTTGTCTCAAACTCCTGAGTTGCTGGGATTACATGCATGTACCACCACTTGCCCCCCCCCTTGATATTTCTGATAAATGCACAGCTTTTAGTTGTGCCAAGCCCTGTTTGATCACTTTGGATCTTTGAACTCTCAAAGCCTTCAGTAAATACTATTTATGGAACCATTTTCCTAAGAAGATATCTACAAGACAAGGAGTTGAAGTTCCCTGCCCCGGGTCACAAGGCCAGGATCTGGGTTGCTGAATCTGAATCCAAATTCACTGGAGAAGAGGTCAAGGGTGGAGCTTCCCTGTGGCCTAGATGTCCTCCCCACCTCTCTACTGCTTGAAATCAAAGAAGCTGGGTGTGGTGGTGCACGCCTGTAATCCCAGCACTTGGGAGGCTGAGGCAGGAGGATCCCTAGTTCAAAGCCAGTCTCAGCAATGGCAAGGCACTTAGCAACTCAGTGAGACCCTGTCTCTAATAAAAAATACAAAAAAGGGCTGGGGATGTGGCCCAGTGGTCGAGTGCCCCTGAGTTCAATCCCCGGTACCCAAAAAAAAAAAAAAAAAAAAAAAAAAAGATAAGAAGCTCTGGATCAATCAAAAAAACCCACAAAAGTGGCACTGAGGGCTGGGATTGTGGCTCAGCGGCAGAGCGCTCGCCTCGAGCGTGCGCGGCCCGGGTTCGATCCTCAGCACCACGTAAATGTAAATGCATTGTATTGTGTACAACTAAAGTAAATAAATAAATATTAAAAAAAAAAAAAAAAGAGTGGCACTGAAGGGATAGGTGTCATTTCACTCCTCACTTCCTGTGTCTGGAAGTGAGGCTGGTTCTCACACTCAGTAGAGGAGAAGAGTTGCTCTTCATACAAGTGACTTTAATGAAATACGAGTTCTGTCAAAGAAAAATGTGAGTTGACACATCCGTGCAGATGGTCCAAAAGTGGCAGGCACTCTGGGGGTGGCATCTCTAGTGAAGGATGCCAACTGTCTTGGGCACTGCTTATTACCCAGCATGGACCTCTGCGTGGAGCTCGGAGCTCGCTGGGCTATAGGTTACATGTTTATGTGGCTATTGAGAAGGACCGAGGACTCCGAGCTGGGCCCACCAGGCATGCCTTATTGCTGTGAGCAAAATGTCTTCTGTGCTGTGAAAAAAACACAGTAGCCACAGGTTGTGGTGCATGCCTGTAATCACAGCTAGTTAGGTGGCAGAAGGGTAAGGATTACAAATTCATGGCCATCTGGAAACTTAGAGTGTCTCAAAATTTAAAAAAGAGCTGAGGATGTAGCTCAGTGGTAGAGCATCACTCAGCACTGGGGAGTAAGTGCTGGATCCAATCACCAGTACCACGACAAATAAGTAAATTGGCCAGCGCCATGCTAAGTTCTTCACATACATTAAGTCGTTTAGTCCTAAGTGCCCCACCCTCTTATTATGCCCCATTTGCAGTGGAGGAGACTGAGACCAGAGAGGTTGCATCATACAGATTGAAGTGACACTGTTGAGATTTGTACTCAGGAAAGTGGACTGCATCATCATGTGCTCACCCTCCACCCTATGTCACCCTGTCCCATGAAAGACCAGAACACTGAAATCTGGCACAGAGGCACCAGTGGGAAGACATCTGAGCTGACAATCAGATGCCCTGCAGAGCTCTGACCTCTCTGCCCTCCACATACCTTCTCTCAAGTCACAGGCACAATTGGACTATAAAACCAAGGATCTTCCATCTCAGAGCTGTGAGGGGCACAGTGTAGAATCCAGTGACATCCTGTTATGCCAGCTGTGTCTAGGGCATAAGGACAGCTGTAGTACTAATTCTTTTTTTTTCTTTTTTCTTTTGTGGGGTGGGGTGTACCAGGGATTGAACTCAGGAGTACTTGACCGCTGAACCACATCCCCAGCCCTCTTTTGTATTTTATTTAGAGACAGGGTCTCACTGAGTTGCTTAGTGCCTCACTTTTGCTGAGGCTGGCCTTGAACTCACAATCCTCCTGCCTCAGCCTCCCAAGCTGCTGGGATTACAGGCGTGGGACAACGCACCTGGCTTGTAGCACTCATTCATTCACACCTTTACTTCTGAGCTGTGGGACCTTGGACAGGTTTCCTTACTCCTCTGGACTGTCTTGCCAACCCTGCACATTCATTCTCATTGGCCCCATGAAGTAAAGGTCAATACCTTGAGAAAGGCTTAGTGGGTAAGAACTGTGCTTGTTTGTTTTTGTGAGACTGCGAATTGAACCCAGGCCTTACACATGCCAGGCAAGCGCTTTACCACTGAGCTACATCCAAACCCTTTTTATTTTATTTTCGGTCTGGATCATCTAGGGAGGCTGACCTTAAACTTGGGAATCTCTGGCCTCAGCCTCCAGAATAGCTGGGATTACATTCATGGGCCACCTGACCTGGCCATACTCATGGCTTTGGAATAGATTTGGTGTTCAAATCCCATCAGCAATTGCAATCCACAGTAATGCTTCCCAAGCATTTGGGCCTTTTCCAAGAAACTTCATGGGAGCTAACAGGATTCTGTCTCCAGAAAGACATGGAGACTTAATGATTAAAATGTCGCAGTTTTTAGCCTGGGGCAATAGCGTGTTGCTGCAAGCCCAGCAACTAGGGAGGCTGAAGCAGGAGCATCGCAAGTTCAAGGCCAGCCTTGGCAAGTTAGGCAGACCCTTTCTCAAAGCAAAATAAAAAGATCTGGGGATGTAGCCCAGTGGTTGAGCTACACACACACATATAAAGAAAGCTTTATCCAGAAACCAGTCCACTTTCACATTGTATTCCTCCATAGAGATATAATCTTTTCTCTTCAAATAGGTGAAGGAGGCTTAGAGAGCCTTTACATGGGCAGTAGGGGGTGAAGTGAACTGTTGACCAGGACTGTCTGACACCAAAACCCATGCACATGGCACAAGCTGTCTCCTGAAAACCTCTTACACACTGGACACCTGCAGGCAATCACCGTCCGTCCCGTCTTCGAACATCAAACAGCAATTCCTTCAACAAGGAGCTAAGGGAAATAACTACTTCTATTAATTACTCACCCAGGGCCTCACTCCATTCTACTGAATGCCACTGAAGCTTGGAAACGGCATTATCTGACGTCAGTCCTGCATAGGCAGACACAAGATACTTCCTCTGCAAAAAATTCTTACCTAAATTCCCTCCAAATCCCTAGTCGCTTTGCTGATTTTAAGCACCCAAGGGCTAAAATTTGAAGTAGGAGCAGACGTTAGCCTGACCTTGCAAGAAACTTTCAATGATTCAGAGCCACGGGCTTGGGTTGTGGCTCAGCGGCAGAGCGCTTGCCTGTCACGTGCGTGGCCCGGGTTCGACCCTCAGCACCACATACAAATAAACCCATTGTGTATAGCTAAAGCAAATAAATAAATATTAAGGAAAGAAAAAAAGATTCAGAGCCACAACACAACAGCTCTCAGGTGTCGCTGAGCGTCCTGTGAATGTCTCTGTGCAAGCCAAGACTGATGGTTCCTCATAGGGATGTCCAGATCAGTGCTGCCAGGGGCACTGGGGACAGCCTGCAAACTGTCTCCCATCTGCAATGCACGCTCCTTTAAAAATGTGTAATGTTTGTAATTCTTTTTTTTTTTTTTTTTTTGGTGGTATGGGGGATTGAACTCAGAGGTACTCACTCAACCACTGTGCCACATCCCCAGCCCTATTTTGTATTTTATTTAGAGACAGGGTCTCGCTGAGTTGCTCAACGCCTTGCTTTTTGCTGAGACTGGCTTTGAACTTTCGATCCTGTATGTGCCACCACACCCAGCTGTAATTCTTTTATTTCCCTGTTGTTTCATGTATTTATTGAAAGTTTGTTGCTGGATTTTGTGCATGTTCATTTTTATCTTACCAAAGCTTATGTCTGTGACTGATTCCAGTGTCCTCATACCATCTAGCATAATGTTCTTAACATTTTCAGCTAAGAAACTGAAACTGAGACAGGTAAACTGATCTGCCTAAGGCACCAGATTTATATTGATAGGATATGGTTGCAGCATTCAGGTTTCTGCACTCTCAGTGCAATGCCCTGCACCCCAGCTCTTGGTGCAGGGCTCACAAAAAACACCAGAGGCAGAATCAATCTGCAACTTTAAAAAAAAAAATTTTTTTTTTTTAGTTGTGGATGGATACAATATGTTTATTTTTATTTATTTTTATGTGGTGCTGAGGATGAACCCAGTGCCTCACATGTGCTAGGCAGATGCTTCACCACTGAGCTACAACCCCAGCCCTCAATCTGCAACTTTTTTTTTTTTTTTTTTTTTTTTTTTTTTTGTGGTACCGGGGATTGAACCCAGGGGCACTCGACCACTGGGCCACATCCCCAGCCCTTTTTTGTATTTTATTTAGAGACAGGGTCTCACTGAGTTGCTAAGTGCCTTGCCATTGCTGAGGCTGGCTTTGAACTCGTGATCCTCCTGCCTCAGCCTCCCAAGTGCTGGGATTACAGGCGTGTGCCACCGCGCCCGGCTTCTGCAACTTTTTATTATCATTCACATATTTCATAGAGGAAGAAATGCAACAAAGGGTCGGGGATGCATGAAAAAGTCCAAGTTTGGGGCTGGGATTGTGACTCAGCAGTAGAGCACTCGCCTAGCGCGTGGGGGCGACCCAGGTTCGATCCTCAGCACCATGTACAAATAAGACGCATTGAATAAAATGCATTCTGTACAACTAAAAGCAAATAAATAAAAATATTTTTTAAAAAAGTCCAAGTTTGCACACATCACTCTATTTAGATGTGGGAGCAGGGCTCGCCCCACATCAGGTACAGGTCTGATACCCCTTTGCAGACACAGCCTTGGGCACACGGCCTGGGAGAGCAGCAGCCTGGGGAAGAAAGAGGAGAGCAAGAAGTCAGAGCAGACTTACCAGACATCTCCCTCTCCAACAGCAGGCCTGGCTGGAGCTCTGCCCCAGGCCCACAGGACTCATAGTTTAGGACCCTCAGCTGCTCTGTGAGGAGGTAGCTGATGGACCTTTGGGGTGAATCATGCTATAAGAAGGCTGCTCAGGGGGGCTGGGGTTGTGGCTCAGCAGTAGAGCGCTGGCCTAGCCCGTGCACAACCTGGGTTGGATCCTCAGCACCACGTAAAAATAAATGCATTGCGTGCAACTAAAGCAAATAAACATTTAAAAAATTTTTTTTTTAATAAGAGAAGGCTGCTCAGATTCACCTGAGCCCATACAGGGGCAAATGCTTGGAAAGGCAGTGATAGGTCCCATGGGGACAAAGGAACCCCGTAACTCCCCAGAACTGCACGCTAAAGAAAGGCTATTCCTTAAGTATTAGGTCCATGCTTGTCTGCCTAGTGTACTCTCAGGGTCTCAGTCCCTGGTCTAAGAAATAAAGGTTGGAAGTGAACCATCTCTAAAGTTCTTCCTGCTCTGCTCCTGTATCAGGTACTGTGGGAAGAGGATGTGGGGGGAGCTGGTCATTGATCTGCTCCTACCTACTACACTCTGGATCCCACCTTGGACTCAGTCCAGTCCCCAAATTCCCAGGGAAGGCCCTGCACTCACTCTTATTGCAGGAGGTGCACCTGCACTCCAAGCATTTGCAGGAGCTGCCTGTTAAGAGGAGAAAGGTAGGCAGTGCTCAAGGAGTGTGTTACAGGAGATAAAAGCCAATGTGCTCAGCTCAGTGCAATGCCATGCCTACTAGCTCTGTCCCACTAAGACCTCAAGGACGCCTGATCCCACTTCTCTCCCAGTAGGCTATGATGGGTCTAATGTCCTTGATCCGGAAAACTCAAGTGTTCCCTGCCTCCCCTTTGGTTCATGCAACTCAAATGCTGGACAGTGCAGTGGGGTTCAGCCTAGTATTCCCCACAGCCTGGTGACATGGAGCAGGGCAGTTATGAGCCTGAGCAGTCTAGCCTCTGAAAGGGGACTCGTTGGAAGGATGGAAATGCTCTAAGGGCTGATGAAGGTGCTTGGCAAGAGACAAAAGCACCACAAGTCTATTCCAGCCAGGACTCAAAATGCACCCTGCACTCCCAGGGACATCTATTCTGTGGTCCGGGAAACGCGTATTTTAAGGACCAAAAACTCTTCAGTGACGCAGTAAGAATTGGGGGCTACTTGGAGCTCTTGGTGAGACTGGAGATGGAAAGCGAGCGACGAAAAGGCAGTGGGACTGCTAGAAGGCGCGTTAGAGCCTTGCAGGCGGCCCCGTTTACGGCGCAGTCAGGCGATGGGCTCGGGCGCAAAGCCCCGCCCCGGCCCTTGCACCCGAGGGGCGGAGCTGAGTGCACCCGGCGACTCCCCTAGCACCCGGCGCGCAACTCTCCAAGCTACGCTCCGTGCGCACCGCAGGACCGCCCCTTTGGTGCCGGCTCGCGCCGGAGGGGCCCTGCAACGTACGCGGAGTCCCAATTTCCCAGAGGTTACAGGCCACCGCCGCCCCTGTGCATTCCGCTCTCTAAAACTCGTCACTCACCAGCGCTGTTGTCCTCACAGTCGCCTTTCCTGGAGTCCGTGCCCAACCCCAGACTCGTCATGCCCCTGGACAGCCGGGAGAGGACATTTTGTGCAAAGGACTAATCCTGCCTGTGAACTTCCCCTCCCCCGCATCGCCCTCGGCTCTGCCTCAGTCCTCTGGACCCTTCCTCCTGTACACAGCACCCGGGCCAGCACTGTTCCAGGCTCTCTCTTCCTTCCATTCTCCGCGCCTGAGGCCATGCATGGGTGCCCTTGCCCGGGTCCTCATTTGCTTAGTATTCTCGTGGGACTGTCCGCATTTTTGCAGTCCCGCTGTACTCCTGAATGGCACTTCTGAAAATTGGGGATGCTCCGAAAGAGGGATTATTTTAGGCAATTTGCAGACCCTGCATTAAAGAGCGGGAGAAGCGAGTATTTCTCTTTCAATATTCTTGACCACTGCACAACATTCAGTCTCTGATGTCAGGCCATTTTTAATCACAAAAACAGAAGTACTACTTATGAGTCAAACCTAACTACAACACAAAGAATTCAAGGAACTTGCTCGAAGTCCCAGAGCAAGGAAGTGGATCGGTAAATGGAATCCCATCAGCCTCTTCCAGGAAAGAGGTGTCTGTAATGAAATCTCCCTTAGACCTAGGCATATCTTCCACCCTCTGCCCAGCTGGGAACCTTTCCCACTGGAGGGAGCCCCCAGCTCCACCATGGCCAGTGACTAGAGCCATCTCTAACCGGGTCTCTGTGTTTGTCTGTATCTTTAAAGACTTGCACTTTTTTTTTTTTTTTTTTGTCTATCTTCTCTATCTGGAATGAGACTGATGCTCATTTTCTGTGTTGGTAGGGTTTGATTTTCATATAAATTACGGGAACGTGAATCATTTCAACATGAGATGTTAATTAACATGGCCCAGGTGGTTGCAGAAATTATAGTCATAATTCTATATCTGACATGAGGACAGAGTTGCTCCAACTTTATATCCCTCCCTAGTGTGGATCACAGTTTTGTGGCAAGAGTGAACTCTCTTTGGACCACAGGTCACATGTTCATGTGATAGATGATAATGAAGGGGATACAGGGCTAAGCACACCAGGCCAGTCTGCTTTGTGTATATGTAAATAAAGCAGATAAAATGAATTAGTATTAAAAATCAAACCACAAAATATGGAACCCATTTCATTAGATCTTGCAGAAATATTTCAATAAATACATGAAAAGCAAAAAAGAAGAAGAAGAAAAGAAAAAGGAATTACAGCTGGGCACGATGGCACACACCTGTAACTCCAGTGACTTGGGAAGCTGAGGCAGGAGGATCGCAAGTTCAAGACCAGCCTCACCAACTTATTAACACCCTCAAGCAACTTAGTGAAACCCTGTCTCAAAACAAAAAATAAAAAGGACTGGGGATGTAGCTCAGGGACAAAGTACCTCTGGGTTCAATCCCCAGTACCAAAACAAACAGACAAACCAGAAAGAAAAAGAAAAGAAACAGAATTACAAACGCTACATATTTGCACTAGGCATTCATCATAGAACAGTTCCCAGGGCAGCCCCAGTGTGTGAATCACACACACACCTTGAACAGTACCAGCCCAGACAACCTGTGGGTGCCATGAGTTCTGGCTAGTCCAGAGCCAATGACCTGCCTGGCACTGGCCCTGAATCCTTGGAAATTTCTCCCCACGTCAGCCTGAACTCTTTCAAGTTCCAGACCTTGGCCTCTTCGAACCAGAAAAGTGACTGGGAATTGAAGAGAATTGCCCAGCGTTATCCAGGCAGGATATAGTATAGGTAAGATTTGTTCCAGATGAAGTAATTATTATTTTTAATACTAATACATTTTATCTTATGTTGTTAAAGCTGAGGTCTGTGATGGATGCCTGGGTCTTCCTATCATCTGACACAATATATAACATTTAAAAAAAAATATTTATTTACTTTAGTTGTACACAATGCAATGCATTTATGTTTATGTGGTGGTGAGGATCGAACCTGGGCCGCACACGTGCAAGGCGAGCGCTCTGCCACTGAGCCACAACCCCAGCCCAATATATAACATTTTTAACTGAGAAACTGATGCTGCACAGGTCACTTGCCTGATCTCAAGGCACTCAGTGTGGAAGGGGTTAAGTGTGGTAGTCAGATCTCTGGGTTCCCGGTCTCTTCCCCGACACCAACTGTTGGACATGGAGTTCTTTATTACAAAGCACAGGAAGGAAACAGAATAAAGTAACTACATTTTTTTTTATCATTCACATATTTCATAGAAAAAGGAATGTAACAAATGGGTCAGGGTCATATGACAAGAAAACGCAGTCTGCACAGGCCACACTCCATGTACACTTGGGAGCAGGGTTCTCCCCACATCAGGCACAGCAGCTGCACATGTCTGATGCCCCTTTGCAGATGCACCCCTGGGCATACTTGGCACAGCCTGAGGGACAGCAGGAGCAGCAGCCTGGGGAAGAAAGGGGAGAGGGAGAAGTCAGAGCAGAGTTAGCCCAGCAGCAGGCCTGGCTGGAACTCTGTCCCCAGCCCACAGGACACTTAGATGAGAATGGCATGCTATCAGGAGACAGTTGGTGGAGCTCTGGGGTTGAGTTCTACTATAAAAAAGCTGCTCAGTGCCACTTGAGTCCAGGACAGAGCAGAGAGACTGGAGAGGCGGTGATGGGTATACTGGGACAAAGGAAGGCCAGACCCCCAGAACATTTAGGAGCTAAAATTCCTCAAGCATCACATTTGTGCCTTTCTGCAGGGTGCACTCTCTGGGCCTCAGTTTTCCTTTTATAGAAAGGAGGTTGAGACTCAACCATCTTGAAACTTCTTCCTGCTCTGATGCTGAAGCAGATCATGGAGGGAAAGGAAGTGGAGGAGCTGGTCCTTGGCCTGCTCCTGCCTGTTGAGATCAGGATTGTTCCCCCGTCTCCTAACTGGCCCTTGGTTTCCCAGGAAAGACCCCACACTCACTCTTCCTGCAGGAGGTGTGGCTGCACTCTGGGCATTTGCAGGACCACCTGTGAGCATGAGAAGGCTCTGCAGTGGGCAAGGAGATGCAGGAAACTCAGCACTCAGAGGACATGCTACCAGCTTAGTGCAAGGCCAGACCTGTCCCACTCAGGGTACAGTGTGGCATCAGTCTGGGCAACTCAAATGCTGGTGTGAACTGAAGTCCATAACTTTTGTATCTGACCTGCCATTCTTTTTTTTTTTTTTTTGTGGTACCCAGGATTGAACTCAGGGGCACTTGACCACTGGGCCACATTGGGCCACATCCCCAGCCCTTTTTGTGTGTTTTTATTAGAGACAGGGTCTCACTGAGTTGCTAAGTGCCTCGCCATTGCTGAGGCTGGCTTTGAACTCACGATCCTCCTGCCTCAGCCTCCCAAAGTGCTGGGATTACAGGCGTGCGCCACCGCACCCGGCTGACCTGCCATTCTTGTGACTGCATCTTAGAGATGCATCCCAGGATGTATCTCTAAGCTCATCCCAGGATGCCATCTCTAAGCTCAGATGACCTCCAACCTCCACCAACCCTAAAGCTAAGATGATGAGGAGGGGGAAAAAAATCTGAAACCTACAAAAGGAATTTTCCTAACTTGCTGTAGCCCACTTGCTTCATACCCTCAGGATGTAATTGTTAAACATATTGACTTATGACTTTCTTTTGTTGTGTAACTACAGAATTTCGAGTAATGTCTTCCATGGGCCATTTAGGGTCACTTGAATTGGGGTTCTGGGGCCATGGCCACTGGTATTTGGCTCAGAATAAACTATTTTCTTATTTCCTTTAAAGCAGAGTCGTTATTTTTTTTCCATATTTTTTAATTGGTGCATTGCAGCTGTACATAAGAGTTACTATTTTATGAGGACACTGAACAAAGCACTGGGGCTCACCGTAGCAGGCCCCAATGGCAGTGTGACATGGAGCAGGGTGGGTTATGAGCGTGAATACTCTGGCCTCTGAAATGGGATTTGCTGGAAGGGTATTGATGCTTTAAGGGACGACGAAGGGGTTTGGCAAGAGGGAAAGCGCTAGAACTACAAAGGGAATGAGTCCTCCCCGGCCAATACTCAAAATGCGCCCTCCACTGCTGGTCTGTAACTGGGAAGGGACTAGTAAAAATTCGGTGTGTCTTCCTAGAGGTGCAAAAGCAGTCGGGGTCCTTTTGGAGACCTTGGGGGGGGGGGGCAGCAAGTGCAGGGAGGGGCGAAGCTCAAGAGCTCCCGAGGCTGCATAGTCAGGTGACCGCCGAGAGCAAAGGCCCCGCCCAGGTTCTTGCACGCGCGCCTCTGGTGGGGCCGTGTGCGCTTTGCCGCCCGCGGCAGGGTCCTGCAGCTGCGCCTGTGCACACGGCCGGAACTGTGCCTTTGGCCCGAGGGACTGTATGTTCTTCCGTACACGGTGTTCCCGCCGCCCCGCAGCCCTTTCCCAATTTCCCCGAGATCGCTGCCCCCACTCCACCACCCCTAATCGTTCCTGGAACTGGACCGGGGACCTCGCTGGTGTTCCGGCCCCCACGCCCGCGCTGTCGTCTGCTTAGTCATTCCCGGGGTCCGTGTGCAGCCCTGGCTCGTGTCCCGTCCCGGCATCGGCTTAGCCGGGCGCAGAGGAGGGGGTTGTGAGCAAAGGACCTGCGTGGGTGACGTGACTTCCCCTTCCCCCGCGTGGCCAGTCCTCTGGCCTCGGCTCATCCCGTACATGGAAACTGGGTGAGCCGGGGTCTCTCTCTTCCTTTGTTCCTCGGGCTGAGACTGCTCGCGGCCACGCCATCTCGGTCCTACTTTGCATCAGGTTTTCGCGGGGCTACCCGCAGCCTAGCAGGTCCAGGCTCCTCCAGGTTGGCGGTTTTGAAAAAGGGGAGGCACCCAAAGGAGCGGACACTTTAGGTGATGTGCGGGCCCTGTACAAATACTTAAGGGGGTGGAGAGACTGACTCAGGCCCTAAGGTCCTTGACTTTGTCGCAGAAAGGAATTTAGGGACCTGTCAAAGTGAGGCACAGATTGATTTTTATTGAGAAAAGAAAGAAGTGCACACAGTGAGAGACAGGGTAGCGTCCCCAGCAGCAGGGGAGGACACACGCTAGCAACATACATCTTAGCCAGGCTTAGTTATATGTATGTAAAATCTGTGACAAGGCCACTAATATGTATACTAAGGCCTGAGGATCACTAGTTAAAAGCCAGCTTCAGCAAAGGTGAGGTGCTAAGCAACTCAGTGAGCAACTCAACTCTGTCTGTAAATAAAATACAAAGTAGGGCTGGGGATGGCTCAGTGGTCGAGTGCCCCTGTGTTCAATCCCAGGTACCCCCCCCCAATAAATAAATATTTGTATATATACATATATTTGTATATATATAAAATTATGCAAAAACATCTATAGTACAAAGACTTGACCTAAGAGGGTATTTTAAGTCTTCCTTAGGGTTGGTGACTGGACATGTTAACCATTACCTACTAGTGGTCATTTTCTTTCTTTTTTTTTTTTCCTTTGATGAAAATCATTAATTCTTTCCCCACCAGGCGTTTTACCGTTCTGCTTTGTGAGCTTAAACAGTACTGGTGGAACAGTGAGGGTTTGCTGGAGAGTGTGATTAAATGTGTGAGTAATCAGATCCTAGAAATATAAATCACAATTCCCCACTTGTTGAGCAAAGGCATTCTCAGACCTGTTTTTATTTTTGGTCCAGGTCAGGAAAGAAAAGTCATTTATGAGAAGTTCTAATAATTGATTTAATAGTGTTGTTTGTGACCAGAGTATTTTATTTATTTATTTATTTATTTATTTATTTGGTACCAGGGATTGAACTCAGGGGCACTCGACCACTGGGCCACATCCCAGCCCTTTTTTGTATTTTATTAGAGACAGGGTCTCACTGAGTTGCTCAGTGCTCGCCATTGCTGAGGCTGGCTTTGAACTCGTGATCCTCCTACCTCAGCCTCCCAAGTGCTGGGATTACAGGCATGCACCACCGTGCCTGGCGTGACAAGAGTATTTGAAAGTGATCTTTAAATCTAGACTTTTAATCCATGTGAAAGTAAACATCACATATGATATATATACATGATATATAAAAAATTAACACATATATATTACGTACACTATACATATGTATATATATATCAGTTACTATATATAAGCATAATCACTACATATCATTAACATATATTATACATGATATATATCACAGGATATATTACACATGATTTATGTATCAATCACTATATATATTTTAGCATAATCTCTGGAAGTAAGACTGATTCTCAATTTTAATAGAGTTAGCAAATTTCACCTTTGTGGTGGTTAATTTTTCACATTCTTTTGACTAGGTTCTTTGCTCAAACATCAGTGTAGTGTCACTCTGACATCGTTTTCTAGATGTGATTAACATTTAAGTCAGGTGACTTGGAGTGAAGCAGATTCTCCTCCACACTATTAGTGAACCTCATTCAATTAGTAGAAGGCCTTAGGAGAAAAGGCTGAGATCCCCAGGTGAGAAGGGAATTTCCCAGTCCACTCTGCCTGCAGCGTGACACAATAAGAAAGGAATTCTCCCTCCAGACTGCCTTCTATGTAGTAAAGAGTGCAACCCTCAGCTGGGGCGTGGTGGCACAAGCCTGTAATCCCAGCACTTTGGGAGGCTGAGGCAGGAGGATCAGGAGTTCAAAGCCAGCCTCAGCAATGGCGAGGAACTTAGCAACTCAGTGAGACCCTTCTCTAAATAAAATACAAAAAAGGGCTGGGGATGTGACCCAGTGGTGGAGTGCCCCTGAGTTCAATCCCCAGTACCAAAAAAAAAGTGCAATCCTGACTCCTGACACAATTCCCAGGCTGCTGGCCTGCCCTGCAGTCTCAGGTTAGCCAGCACCCACAACATACATGGGCCAGTTTCTTAAAATAAATCTCTTTTCTCTTCTAATTCAATCTCTGTGTACATCCTATTGGTTCTCTTTCTCTGGGGGTACCGCTAGTAATACAAAAATATTTGAGAAAATATGGGTCATTTAAGGAAAAATATTAAATAAAATATTGGTGTGGTGTAGGTGGAAACAGGGGTGGCAGGCATCTTTCTGCCACAAACTCACAGGCTGACTTGCTCGTGCTAGAGGCAACTGCTGGGAAGCAGATCACATCTCACCTGAGTCACTTGTACCTGGGCACGATAACCTGTTTGTGGCTGAGTCTCGTCTGCTGTAAAAGGCGTATAATAATTGGCAGAAATAAATGTAGGGAACATTATCCTACCTTCAGACAAATAAGCCAGGCCTGTGGAGTACCCTGTATTGTCCTCATCTAATACCTTAGCATGTGACCCGTGGGCCAGACCATCTGTAGCTTCCCGCTCTGAACTGTGAGAGACAGGATTTGCCATCTAGTGACATCACAATCTGGCAGCTATGGCTAGGGCAAGAGGCCAGACCTCTGATGTATGAGTGTATTACCTTGGGCAAGTTGCTTAGCCACTCTGAAAGAACACGATTACGCCAGTCCCCTCACGTTCACTCTCTCCTGTGTGAAGTTCATATAATATGAGATGACAGGGCTTTTGTGTTTGTTGAAATGCCACAGCATTGCCTTATCCCAGAGGGCCTGGTGCAGGTCATCCACACTTCCTGGGAGCCCAGGCTCTGCCTCTCCCAGCCCCCACCCCAGAATTCTCCTTCCCAGGCGGGTCTTTCCCCAGGGTTTGTTGAGATAGGACTCTCTCTCCGAAAAGTCCATGTGGACACACTGATCATAACTGCCACTGATTTTAAGCCCTAGCCAGGAGTTGGGAGACTGTCTCATTCTTGTCTACACATGAGGAGCTCTTATGGAATCTGAAGGTTCTTTTCCTACTCTGTGCCATTTGCAAATAAGCAAACTGTTGGGAGCAGACAGGAATCTTTCTTTATTCCATGGCCAGCGAGTGGAGAAGGGAGCCTGCGTTCCAAGAGCCCCTCTCCCCAGCAGGTCTGGGTCAGGGCTTCCCTAGGACTGGGTGATGAGGGCGGGTGATGAGGGCTTCTCATGGGGAAGGGGAGGTTTCCAGAGATCAGGGCGCCATGTCTTTTATTGTCTAATTTGGGCAGGGTCAGTTCTGTCCAGACGCTGGTGGGTATTTTGTGTTTTAGGTTTTTTGTTTTTTTTAATATTTTTTTGAATTGTTGATGAACCTTTATTTTATTCATTTATTCATACGTGGTGCTGAGAATCGAAACCAGTGCTTCACACATACTAGGCAAGTGCTCTACCACTAGGCCCCAAACCCAGCCCTGTTTTATTTTTTTAAATCTGTATAATGAGATTATAATGATCCCAAGGTCATCTGAACTGTCAACGTGGTGTATGAGCTAGATGGAGCCTTGCGGACCCCCTCGAGGTTGGGGATGTGTGATAACTCATCCACCTCTGGAGCAGGTGGTGATCATTAACCAGGCTTTCACTTCCCGTCAGAGGCCTTTGACTCACAGGATAACAGGCTATCAGTAATTTCAGGGTTCACTCCTGCAACAGAATGGAGGTTCAGAGAGGTTCAGTGACTTGCCCAGGCCACACAGCTGGCAAGGGTGTGAACCAGGGCTCCTGACACCAAATCCCATGCCCTTGGTGCAAGTTGCCTTCTGACATCACCTCTCCCCTCAGGACCTGGAGTGAAGGCTGGGTCCTCACTTCTGGCTAAGAGCCTTCCTCTTTGAACATCAAATAGCGCTCTTTTAACAAATAGCTAGGGGCACCAACCGTTGATTTTAATTACAGTTCTTCCAGATGAACGTCTTGGCATCCTCCACAGTGTGGAATCCACCCTCACCCCCGTATGGGCAGACACTGGGCGTCTCATCCTGACCTGAAGCTCAAATTCACTTCATCTTCCTAGGAAAATGCTGGGCGAGTCTCCCCAAAACCCTAGTCCCTTGGCCAGTTTGAAGTAGCCAGGGGCTGGGATTTGAAGGACAAGCAGATTTCAACCTGACTGTGGGAGGAATTTCCAAAGAGTGACAGCTAAGCCACAACAGGGAGCTCTCAGGGGTAGAGCCCTAAGTGTCCTGTGCAAGCCAAGAGGAGGCTCCTTGTGGGGAGGTGCAGGCCAGCAAGCTGCCTGGTCATTTCCAGTCTGCAATGCACACCCTTGAATGATGTTTGTAATTCTATTTTTCCTGTTATTTTTTTCACCACATATTTATATAAAATTTCCTGCTGACTCAAAAAATGGGATTTGTATTTTTTTTTTTTTTCCCTTTTGGTAGTATTGGGGACTGAACTTAGGGGTGCTTTACCACTGAGCTACATCCCAGACCTTTTAATTTTGAGACAGGGTCTCTCTAAATTGTGGAGGCTGGCCTTGAACTTGCAATCCTCTGGCCTCAGCCTCCCAAATTGCAGGGATTACAGGCATGCAACACAGTGCCTAGATGTATGCTATTTTTTAAAAAATATTTATTTATTTGCTTTTAGTTGTACGCAATGCATTTATTTTTACGTGGTGCTAAGGATCGAACCCGGGCCGCACACGTGCTAGGCGAGCGCTCTACCGCTGAGCCACACATCCCCAGCCCCTGTATGCTATTTTTTAAAAAAATATTTTACTTGCCAATGAACCTTTATGTATTTATATGTGGTGCTGAGAATCAAACCCCGTAACTCTCACATGCTAGGCAAGCACTCTACTGCAGAGCTGCAACCCTAGCCCCTGTTTATTTTCTTATTAATTTTTACTAAAGCTTAGGTCTGTGATTGATAGAAGATAAAATCCTGTTGTTTACACAAGGAATTTAAGAAGTTCCATATAAAATTCAAGCAACTGGAGTTGGATTCCACACTCTTTGTTTCTTAAGCCTAAAACCCAATGGGGAACTGAAGTTGGGCAGAGAAATCCAGGAATGAAGGTTTACAGAAGTTTCCACAGCCAAAGGAATTCTGTATCTGCCCCCCTAACACACCATAGGATCTGGTACACCTTTCTTGTGTTTTCCCCAAGCTGAGGCTCAGTGATGTCGCCTGGTTTGCCCGAAAGCTCTCAGTTTGTAAGGGGCTTACACATTTGAGTGCAGAGCCAGATCTGCATTCCCAGTTCAGTCCCCCATCCAGTCCTTACTTCTAGGCACACAAAGGAAACCCGAGTCAAAGATCAAGTCAACAACTTTTATTGTCAGTTACATATTTTGTAGAAAAAAAAGCAATGTAGGAAATGGGCCAGGGTTGTAAAAAAAAAAAAATCCGGATTTCTTCAGGTTTTTCTATTTACACGTGGAAGCGGAGCTCTCTCCACATCAGGCGCAGCAGCTGCACTTTTCCGCTGCCCCTTTGCAGACGCAGCCCTTGGCACACTTGGCACAACCCACCGGGCAGCAGGAGCAGCAACCTGCGGGCGAGAGGGGGCGGCGGCGGCGATGAGCGCCAGGGAAAAAGGCTCGCGCATCCCGCCCTGCCTGATGGGGCTCGCGGCGGAGGCGCAGACTTGCGGGAGAATGGGAATTCCCGGGCTGCCTGAATTATCCCGCGGATGGAGTAGCGGGACAGGATGGGTTGGGGGACGAAGGGGACAGGTTAGAGGCAGAGAGGCTCCCACTTACTCTTCTTGCAGGAGGTGCATTTGCACTCTTTGCATTTGCAGGAGCCGGCGCAGGTGCAGGAACCACCTGGAAGAAGAAAGGCGGAGGTGAGGGCGGCTCCGGGACACCTGAACGCCTAGCGGGACTGCGCGCTAGGAGTCCGGGTGCGACTCCTTCAGTCCCACCCACAGCTCGTGGGAACCTGGGCAAGCCATTAACTCAGCGGCTTCTTGGTAAAAGGGGACTCCGGATAATCTAGAATGGAGAGAAATACACCAAATCGTTCTGGGAAGGGGTAGTCAGCACCCTGAAGTTAAGTGATTAGAGAAAGGGACGAGAAATTGCCTCCCCAGCCCCGCAACGCGGTCCCGGTCAGTTACCGGTGGCGCAGGAGCAGTTGGGGTCCATGGCGAGTCGAGGTGGTGGCTGGAACCTGGAGTCCGCAGACAGAAGCAGCTGGATTGCTGGAGCTTGGAGGAGGCGTGGTGGAGCGGAGCGCGCCGAGCGCTGCCTTTATAGCGGGTCGAGCCGGGGCGAGTGCAAAACTCCGCGCGGGCCGGGCGCAACTGCACTCGCCAAGCGCTGAGTCACGCAGCGCTCCGCGCGGCGCTCGGGGCCGAGCGCACCCGCCTGTGCACACGGACCGCAGGGGACCAGTTCCCGGAAGACGGCCCACGTGCACGTCCTGGCGGGAGCCGCGCGCCTGAGGCTGGGTGCAAAGGAACGCCGTGTGCCGAGCGCCGGGCCGTGCGGCGCCCCCTGCTCCACCCCCCACCCCCGCCGCCGTGTGCACAGCTCCCCACCGCGCGTCCTGTATCTGAACCTAGGGAGCCGGCAAAAGCCGGTCGTGAGGATTCCCATGGCAGGAAAAGTCGGTTGCAAGTGCGGACAGGTCCCCAAAACCTTTGTACCGGTCGATGCTTAGTCATTGTGTGGCATCGTGTTAATCTGTGGGATGGCTCTACACACCCTCTGTGTATTGACTGCTTTAGTGTTCAGCTGGGACTTTCAGCGAGATCTCTTTAGTCCTGTAACAACCCGCGGGGTAAGGACTGTCCATTATTCTCGCAGGAGGGCATGGAGGCCCAGAGAGGTTAATTAACTTGCCCAAAGTCAGAGCTAGAGTGGCAGAGTGTAGAGATTCAAACCAGAGGCCCCAGCAGATGCTAAAGATAATCCAAGGGTCCGTATCTCCAAGGAAGGGGAGTAAAGGATCAAGAAGTCCCAAGCCTCGTGCTGGGGAGACTCACACTTCCCACCACTGGCGAGTTCAGTGAGGCGGGCAGCCCCAGGAGTGAGTAGGGGAAAGGGACACGGGGCCCTCTTGAGGATGGAGGAAGCTCAGGGGCAGGGAGAGCAGAGGGAAGGGGGTCTGGGGGTGGGCCGGCACCTTGGAGGTGAGAAGGTCTTGCCAGGCGGGAGGCGGCCATCTGGCAGTGCCCTGGGACACTCAGCGGGGAAAGCCCCACTCGAGCTTTCCCCCAGGCGGAGCTGAGGGAGCAGCTGAGGTGGTGTCGGGATTCCTGCCTGGGGAGCCACATCCTGCCTCCCAGCCCGAACACATCTGGCCACGGTGCCAAGGCTGGTGGGTCATCACGCTTGGAATGTCAGGGTGTGTCCAGGAGGAGTCTTGTGGCCCCAGGAGTTTGCTGGCAGGCTTAGGGCAAGCTGGATGCTGCTGTGGGGGTGGGCGCCAGGGGACAGGCTATCCCTGCAGCCCTTAGGTCAGTGCCAGTAAATATCTTCCCAGCTGGGTGGGAAGTCCCACCAGCCAGCACTCCTGACCCTGGTAGGTGGACGCGTGGAATGTGCTGGTGAGCATCCTGTTGGTGCCCGGTGCCTGCAGTGCTGTGAACTTGGGGGATTCTTTTTCTTTATCTTTTTTTTTTTGGGGGGGGACACTGGGGATTGAACTCAGGGGCACTCGACCATTGGGCCACATCCCCAGCCCTTTTTTGTATTTTATTTAGAGACAGGGTCTCCCTGAGTTGCTAAGTGCCTCGCCATTGCTGAGGCTGGCTTTGAACTCGCGATCCTCCTGCCTCAGCCTCCCAAAGTGCTGGGATTACAGGCGTGCGCCACCATGCCCGGCTACTTGGGGATTCTTGAGGGAATTCCTGACTGTCCCCCTTCCCAGCTCCCACATGAATTAGAGAGGTCTGGTTACACCATGCACCCCACAACCTGGGCTGGCCCAGGAGGGCGGGAGAGGTGAGCTGTTGGAGGACTAGATTCTGGGGGTTGCTCTGTCAGTCACTGGGTCAGCAACCTTGGGGTGTGCACTGCCCTTCTGAGAATCTCTTGACTCACCTCTGAAATGAATTCAAGGGTCACTTTCGAACACCCTGTGATTTTTAGAGCCAGCTTCTCAGAAGCCCCCATGCCCTGCGAGCTCTTTGACATTGGCCAGGTTCCTTGTTTTCTTGTTTACCTACGCACACGCCTTCTGTGCCAGACCACCCTCCAACTCTGTGGGGGTGGCCAGGGCCTGCCTGGTCCTGCAGGGTGGGTCTGGCCCTGGGGTCTCGCCATCCATCTCAACAGTCAAATTTGCTTCTGGGCCTAAGTTTTCTCCCAGGAGTCCCTTTGACTCTGCGGGGAGAGGGAGGGATGCTCACTCAGGGAAGGGGGTGGGCACAGGTCTAGTTTTTTTTTTTGTTGTTGTTGTTATTTCTTTTTTTAAAAAATCATTTATTTACTTATTCATAATGCACACAGGTCTAGTTTTGTTCATCTCCGGGTCCCCAAAAGCCTCACTGAGCTTGGGACAGAAATGGAGAGGGAGGACTTTCCAATGCTTGCATCCCTGACACTGTAGGGGGTGAGGGAGATGATTCTGAGCAGCACTGGATGTGAAAAACATCCCCTTGAACATCTGGTATGAGTCATCACTGTGAGATGATGCTGTCACCCTGAACGGTATTAATAGAAGTGTGTCATCTACAGTGAGGGAGGTGATTTTTCACTAGTTTTAATTGAGGAGGATATATATATATATAGTTCTGCCACCCGTCATCCATTCATTCTTCCCTTGTGATGGTGTCCTTGGTTTTCCTTTAGCGAGTCACCCTCCCTATTTTTTTTTAAATATTTATTTACTTTAGTTGTACACAATGCAATGCATTTATGTTTACGTGGTGCTGAGGATCGAACCCGGGCCGCGCACGTGCGAGGCGAGCGCTCTGCCGCTGAGCCACACCCCAGCCCACCCTCCCTATTCTTAATCCCTACAGAGTCCATGGGCTCCCAGGCATTTCCACCTGTCTTGCCACTGTGATTGGCTCAGAATGGGCCACACAGCTGTGCGTCAAAGAGAATCAATGACACTTTTGCTGGGAATGCTGTGAGGATGTGGACTTGAACCTGACAGGACAAAAAGCTGTCTCTAAAGTCATTTGTTGTCATGTGAAGAGCCTAACAATGAAGTCTTCACAAAGGAAATGGAGCTTGAAAACATCATGAGAGCACCTGGATCCAGCCATGCCTGAAGACATCGGGACTCATTAATTTCCTTTTTGCTTAAGTCATTCTGGATACAATCAGTGCTGCTCAGGGCAGACCACTCTGAAGGCTGCGTTCGTTGGCGAGCTTCTGTCCAGAAGAGAGCTGATCACAGAGGTCCTAGGAGGCACGTGAGCAGCAGCTACGAGGTGGGAGTGGGGGACAGGCTCAGTCTTGAAGGGAGCCATTATTATCAGGTATCTGACAGGGGTCACTCTGAATCTCTAGCTATGCAACAAAATTATCCTAAATTGAGCAGCAAAAACAATTATGTTACCGTCTTTCCTGCTTTTTTGGGTCAGTTCATGGGGTGAGGGGTTCTCCCTGCTGCTATCTGAGGTCACTTGGTAGAAATTCAGCAGGAGGGTGGGCCGGCCCAGAGGGCCTGAGAGGGGCTCAGCTCTCCTCTTCAGCTGGGCAGTGTGGCCCAGGACCCCAAAGGCTCCAGGTAGACTCACTGTGATTCCTTTAAGGCTGGGCCCTGAGCCTGGCTTGTGTCACTTGTACCAAGTTCTGTGGTCAGGCGGTCAGAGGGCCAGCCCAGATTCAAGGGCAAGGGACCAGGCTCCAGGTTTTGGTGGGAGGGGTCAGTGGCTCTGTAGCATCTCTGATCCTCCAGGGCAGCAGTGGGGAACCCCTCAGCACTTGTGCTGATGATGTTATGAACTTGTCTCACTTAAACCCTTAAACGCACTTCACGTGCAAAGGCCCTGGGTTCCATCCTGCACCGCCCTGCCCCACCCCAAACCCCCCAAATAAAACCAGTAACTAAACCCAGCACAGCCCTCTAAGGCAGATGCTGGGTTGGGGGCCTGTTTGTTTGTTTTTTGGTACTAGGGATTGAAACTGGGGTGCTTTATCCCTTTAACTTTTTTTTTTTTTTTTTTTTTTTTTTGAGACAGGGCCCTGCTAAGGTGCCCAGGCTGGCCTCCAACTTGTTATCCTCCTGCTTCAGCCTCCCAAGAGGTTGGGATCACAGGTATGGCAGGGTCATATCCAGCTTGTGAGAAGCGGAACGGGATGGGTCCCAGAGGGTGACACTGCCCCCCCCCCCTTGCATGTTTGTACCACAGTGAAAAGAAGAAATCAGGTTTGCTTTCTGCGGTCCTCCGGGCAAAACCAGGACAATGGGTAGGGGTGACAGGGATACAGATTCTGCTCCAGGTAAGAAGGGCCTTTCTTGGAGTTGGCCCCAAGTCCAGGGGACCACCTTGAGAGACAGTTCCCTGTCACTGCAGCTATAGGAAGGCTGCCAGGGGCCAGCTTGGTTATGGGGACGGGAGAGGTAAGGCCCCTTCCTCTCTGGGCAGACTCCGTGACCCCCGAGTCCCATCACAGGTACCAGTCGTGGGCTTTTCCTTCTCCTACTGACCCTGCCTTCATTTTGGAGTGTGTGAATTACCTGCTGCTGCAAAAGAAATCACCCCATGATCTAGCAGCTGAGGCCACACCCACAGACCATCACGCATGTGGCTCTGTGGGACAGGAATCAGGCAACACGGGGAGGGGCCTGCTGGCCCCAGGTGTCTCACAGATGGCACCCGAGGTGTCCATGGGGTGGCAGTCATCTCAAGGGTCGGCAGGGACAGGGTCTGCTTGCAGGCGTGGGCAGGACTTTGCTGCTGTGGGCTGCGACCCTGAGGCTGGGGTTCTGCTGCACCTGAGCCCTGGAGGCCTGATCAGCTCTGTGCCCGTGGGCCCCTCTGCTGAGCGTCACCTGGGGCAGAGAGTGCCCACCAGAGAGGGTGAGTGGGACAGAAGGGACGGTCTTATATTCATTCATCTTTAGTGAAAGGTAAGGATGCTGCATTTATTCAGAAAGCATGAAAGGTATGGGTTCTCAACTGCGTGGCTCCGAATAGTAAGCTGACAGCAACAGCCACGCAGTGGCCACACCTGTAATCCCAGGAACTGGGGAGGCTGAGGCAGGAGGATTGCAAGTTGGAGGCCAGCCTCAGCTGCTTAGCAAGGCTCTAAGCAACTTAGTGAGACCTTGTCTCAAAAAAAAAAAAAAAAAAAAAAAAGATAATAAATGGGGGCCTGGGGAATGTGGCTCAGTGGTTTAAAAATGATTCAGTTCCCAGTTTAAAAGAAAATGACGGGTTGGGGCTGTGGCTTAGTGGTAGAGTGCTTGCCTAGCATGTGTGAGGCACTGGGTTTGAGTCTCAGCATTGCATATAAATAAAATAAAGGTCCATCAACAACTAAAAAAAAAGAAAACTTTAAAAAAATGACAGCAATCTTGGCAGCATACATTCCTTCCTCACCCTCACCTCATGGGGGACTGGAGTGGAGAGAAGCTTTTCATTTTAAAGCAGCAGAAAAGATATACCATCGTCAACCTGTAGTCAACTCAGATGAAGGTTTGTATCCTAGAAGTCTGTTTCTAACATGGAAAAATCCTCTTTGTAAATCTTTTTAAATTTTTTCCCCAATACTCTTTTTTATTTTTGTACCAGGGATTGAATGCAGGGGTACTTAATCACTGAGCCACATCTCCAGCCCTTTGTATTTTTTATTTTGAGACAGGGTCTCACTAAATTGCTTAGGCCTCGCTAAGTTGCTAAGGCTGGTTTTGAACTTGCGATCCTCCTGCCTCAGCCTCCTGAGCCACTGGGATTACAGGAGTGCCACCGAGCCCGGCTCCCACTACTCTCACAACAACTCTTTGTTCCATAAAATAAAAATATCTTCCTTTTCCAAATTATTTGGAAGACCGCTTCCTCGGTCTCTCCTTTTGTTTGGAGGAGGCTGCTGGGGTCTAACCTGGGACCTGGCGTGCTAAGCATGAGCTCTGCCCCAGCCTCCTCCCCCTCCTCCTCCTTTTTTCTCCAATTTTAAGAATGGAGTCACAGTCTTTTGTCACTAATCATGCAGGTGACACCCATCACTTTTGCCGTGTTCTGTTTATCCGAAGCAAGTCACTAGGACCACTCCACAAAGGCACCCCAAAGCTGGGGAGGCTGGGGAGTCCCTCAAAGTCTGGCTGCCCAGGGACAAAAGCAGTGGCCTAGAGTCTTGGCCCGTGCTGTGCCCTGGGTCTAAATGCTCTGTCCACCCTCCTTCTGTTGGGCTCCAGTTTAAGGCGAACGTCAGTTTAAAGGCTTTCTGGACTCTGAAACAGGCCAGGTCCCTCTGTCACTACAAACGCAGCCCTTCTCTGCCATGCCTCACAGTTAGCAGGTCCACAGCTGCCCACGCCTGCGCAGCCCACAGCCAGGCCACACAGCTTCCACCGTGAACTCAGTCCTCCCACGGCCCCACAAGATGGGCTGTTACCATCCACAATTTCCAGAGGAAGAAACTGAGGCTCAGAGAGGCAACATTCAGGCTTCCGTGAATTTGTGTGTGAGGTAAGGGAGGGAGGCTGGGTTAAGACCACAGACTCCGCAGATATTTTAAGTCTGCTGTACCTGTTCAAAATCCCTCGGAGAACCAGAAAAGGTTTCTCACCCAGGATGAATGATGGAAGCCAATAAATAACATCACCAGGAGAAGGACAACATTGGAGGACTGGTACTATTCAATCGACCCTAGGGGCACTTTGCCTCTGAGCCACATCCCCGGTCCTTTGTTCTTTTTTTGAGACAGGGTCTCACAACATTGCCCAGACTGGCCTCAAATTTGCAATCCTCCTGCCTCAGCCTCCCAAGTTTCTGGGGTTATAGGAGTGCACCATCGTGCCAGGCTCTCATTCTATCCGATTTCAAATGTCACAAGAAAGCCAAAGTTACCAAGACCCTGTAGCATTGGTGCAAGGATAGGATCAACAGAACAGAAATGAACATCTGAAATGAAATAAACACAGATACGGTCAACTGAGTTTTGACAAGGGTGCCAAGACAATTCAACAGAGATAGGATAGACTTTTGAACTACATGGTATTGAGAAAATGATATTCACGTGTGAGAAAAACAAAAATTAGAACTTTACCTCACACCACACACAAAAACTAACCCCAAATTGATCCTAGGCTTAAATTCAAGAGCTAAAATTATAGAACATTTAGAAGAAAACATAACAGAAAATCTTCAAGACCTTATGTTAGGCAAGAGTTTTTAGATACCCTAGGCACAACCCATCAAAGAAAAAAAATTGATAAATCAGACTTCTTCAAAATTAAAAACTTTTGTGCTTCAGAAGATCCTCCAATGGGGCCGGGATGTGGCTCAGGGGTAGAGCACTCGCCTGGCATGTGTGAGGTCCTGGGCCACATCCCCAGCACTCCACAACAATGGCAAAAAGGATGCTGCTAAGAAAGCAAGAAGCGCCAGGCGCAGTGGTGCACGCCTGTAACCCCAGCACTTGGGAGGCTGAGGCAGGAGGATCATGAGTTCTAAGCCAGCCTCAGCAATGGCAAGGCACTTAGCAACTCAGTGAGACCCTGTCTCTAATAAAATAGAAAAAAGGGCTGGGGATGTGGCCCAGTGGTCGAGTGCCCCTGAGTTCAATCCCCAGTACCAAAAAAAAAAAAAAAAAAAAAAAGGAAAAAAAGAAAACAAGAAGCTAAGCCATAGACTGGAAGAGACCACTTACGAAACATATATCTGATAAAGGACTGGCATCTAGAATATATATGAAAGTAGTGTGTGTGTGTGTGTGTGTGTGTGTGTTTTGTGGTACCAGGGATTTTAGCACCTCAGCACCTCGTAAAAATAAAGGCATTGTGTACAACTAAAATAAATAAATATTTTTTAAAAATTAACTAATGACTAATACATGAAACAATAAGGAATGAATCTCAGAAGTATCATACTAAGTAAGAAATCAGATGTAAAGGACCACGTATTGTATGAGTCCACGTATTTGAAATGTCAAGAAAAGGCAACCGTAGAAACAGACAACAGATCAGTGGTTACCGAGGGACCTCGGGGTGTGGGTGGGAGCAGGATGAACTGCAAACAGGCACAAGAAAACTTGAATGATGGGACTGTCCAAAAGCTGGATTGTGTGATGGTTGCAAAACTCTAAAAATTTACTAATAACATTGAATAGTATACTTACAATGAGTGAATTTTATGGCATATAAGCTTATCTTGATTCAAAAAAAATGTCTTCAAAAAAGAATGCCTCTAATGGGCTGCAAACTTTGAGAACTTTCTGGTAAATGGAAGACAAAGGACCAGTGGCCAAAATAAAGAGCTTCTACAAATCAATAAAATGATAACTACCTGCATAGAAAACAAACAAACAAAAAACCCAAAAGACATAAACCAGAAGTTCACAGAAATGACAACACTGCCCATGAACCAACAGAAAGATGTTCAGCCTCACTGCTAAAAGAATAGGTGAAATTTAGCTGGGATGTCATTTTTTTACCCATCGGGTTGACAAAAATGCAATTTCTTCATTTCTTTCTAATGCAGCCTTAGTACCTAGGGCTGATAAGAGAATGGAGCATTAAAAACTGTTAGACATTGCTGGTGGGGTGCAAATTGGAACACTTCAGTGGAGGACTATTTGGCAGTAGATACTAAATGTAAAAAGGGCTGTTTCCTGTGCTCCAGCAATTACACAGCTCAGCTCAGAATTCAGAGAAACTCACTGACACTGGTGCACAAGAAGGACTCACAGTCTGCCTGTTGGAAAAGGAGGAAGCCACCTAAATATCCATCCATCAGCCTATAAGAGGGTTTCAAAATGAACCGAAATGACCACTGCCCGATATTCTCTGTAGCAGTTATTAGGTCTTTATGTCTCAATGTGGAAAAATTTTAGATAGATTGTTGAGTGAAAAAAGAGATGAATTGTAGTGTTTACTTACATCATTAAAAATCAGTCAAACAGCCGGATGCAGTGGCGCACGCCTGTAATCCTAGCACTTGGGAGGCTGAGGCAGGAGGATCACAAGTTCAAAGCCAGCCTCAGCAATGGCGAGGCACTTAGCAACTCAATGAGACCTTGTCTCTAATAAAACACAAAAAAAAGGGCTAGGGATGTGGCCCAGTGGTCGAGTGCCCCTGAGTTCAATCCCTGGTACAAAAAAAAAAAAAAAAAAAAATTAGTCAAACAGCCAGGCACAGTGGTGTGTGCCTGTAATCCCAGCCACTCAGGAGGCTGAGGCAGGAGGATCTCAAATTCAAAGCCAGCCTCAGCAAAAGCAAGGTGCTAAGCAACTCAGTGAGACCCTGTCTCTAAATAAAATCCAAAATAGGGCTGGGGATGTGGCTCAGGAGTTGAGTGCCCCTGGGTTCAATCCCCAGAACCAATAAATAAATAAATAAATAAATAAATAAATAAATAAATAAATAAATAAATAAATAAAATAATAATAAAGAAAAACAAAAAAATAGAGTCCCTTATTTCTCCTGGGGTACCCCACCAAAGTATTCCACGGAGGTCTTCCCTTTCCCTTGCAAAGCCCACAGTCCTGCCTCACTCTTTTTATTAGATGTTCATTATGATTTTTTTTTTTTGTACTGGGGATTGAACCCAGGAGTGCTTAACCACTGAGCCACATTCCAACCTTTTTTTTTTTTTTTTTTTTTTGAGACAGGGTCTTGCTAAGTTGCTTAGGGACTTTGCTAAATTGCTGAGGCTGGCCTCTAACTTAAGATCCTCTTGCTTCAGCCTCCCAGCAAGGCAGCAGTCACTGGGATCACAGGTGTGCACTGCCACTCCCACTTTCATTCTAATCATCTTTAAACCACCTCCCAACTGAAGGATGTTTAGCTTGTTTCCAGACTTCTGCAGATACAAATGATGGTGCAGTTAGCTTCCTAGATTGAAGGTATGTATTTTAAATTTGAGTAAGTGCTGCTAAAACACCTTCCAAAGTGGCTGAACCAGTTTACACTCTAGCAGCGGATGGAAGTACGTCACCATTCATCTATCCTTCACTATTAATTTAAAAAATCACAATCTTTTACAATTTTGCCAGCTGGAAGGGCAAAATGTTACGTGAGTTCATGTTTTCCTTGCTAGAATTAGGTCAAATATCATTTCCCTTGTTCTTTGACCTTTATTTTTCCTTGTTTGTATAAACAAGCAATTGTATAAACTTAGCAAGACCCTGTCTCTGGCCTTGTTTCTAAATTGAGTTGTCCATTTTTTTATCTGCTTGTAGGAACTCTTTATATAGCACAGATATTGAGCTTTGGTCAAATACATGTGTATGCACAAAGGATCAATATGCATACACACACGACGGAAAATCAAAAGTATTTATACACACGGTATTAGTCAGTTCAGGCTGCTGTAACAACATATTGTAGACTGGGTGGCTTAACAGAAATTTATTTTCTCACAGTTCTAGAAACTAGAAATCCTGGCGAGGCCTCTCTTCCTGGCTCACCAGGGAGCCCCCACCTCACTGTGCACTCACATGACCTCTTCTTTGTGCACAAGAGGAAAGAGCTAGAGAGCCATCTCTCTCGTGATTCTCATAAGGGCACTGGTCCTATAATATCAAGGCCCACCCTTATGATCTCATTTACTCCTGACTAACCCATTAGAGGCCCTATGTCAACATGAGCTGGGCGACACAGTTCAGTCCATAGCACACACATATAGCAAGTGTTTTCTATTGCAGTTAACTTTGGGGGTTTTACTTTTGTTTGGTACTAGGGATTGAACCTAGGGGCCCTTTACAACATTGAGCCACATCCCCAGCCTTTTTTATTTTTTATTTTGAGACAGGGTCTCACTGAGTTGCTTAGGGCCTAAGTTGCTGAGGCTGGCTTTGAACTTGAGATCCTCCTGCCTCAGCCTCCCTAGTCACTGAGATTACAGGCATGCACCAATGCCCAGCACTTTTTTTTTTTTCAAATAGTGGTACCATCTTAACAATTTCTTTGTTTGTTTTGTTTTGTTTTGGTACTAGGGATTGAACCCAGGGATGCTTAACTACTGAGCCACATACCCATCCCTTTTTATTTTTTTTATTTAGAGACAGGGCCTCGCTAAGTTGCTGAGGCTGGCTTTGAATTTGTGAACCTCTTGCCTCAGTCGTCTGAGTCACTGGTATTACAGGTGTGCACCACCACGCCTGGCATCTTAAGTTATTTTGAGCGTACTATTCAGTAATGTTAAGAACACCGAGATTGTTGTACAACCAATTTCCAGAACTCTTCATCTTGCAAAACCGAAACTCAATGCCCGTGAAACAACCCTCACTCCCCTGCCCCCCAGGGACAAGGTACAAATGGAATCATACACTACTTGCCATTTTTGTGATTGGCTCATTTCACTAGCTTACTGTCCTCAAGGTTCATTCATGTTGTATCATGTGTCAAGATTTCAGTACTTTTTTAGGTTGAATCACATTCTGTTGCATGTATATACCACATTTTGTTTATCCATTCATTCATTGGCCAGTGGACACTTGAGTTATTTCCTCAATACTTTCTGGCTATTATGAATAAGGCTGCTATTTATAAATAAGATCATACAAATATGTTATTCAAGACCCTATTTTTATTCTTTTGGGTAAACCCAGAAGTGTCAGTGCTGGATCATATGCTAGCCTTTGAGGAACTGCCTGTTTTCCATAGTGACCGCTCAATTTTATATTCCCACTAGCAATGCTCACAGGCTCTGATTTCTCCATATCCTGGTCAAGACTTTTTCTTTTCTTTCTTTCTTTCTTCTAGCCATCCTAATAGGTATGAGATGATTTGGCTTTGGAGTTTTTTCTTTTCTTTCTTTTTTGGTGGTGCTGGGGTTTGAACCCAGGGCTTTGTGCATGCAAGACAAGCACTCTACCAACTGAGCAATATCCCCAGCCCTGGCTTTGTTTTTGATGCTTTTTGTGACACAGGCCAGCCAGAAGACAGAGAACTACTTATAGTTAAGTTTAACTAACTAGACTTTAGTCAGGCAGCTCATGTCCACATCTTGGCTCTACCACAATCTAGCCATGCACCACATGCAAATTCCCCCAGATCCCATTGCCTAATCTGTAAAATGGGTAGAACAGTCATGCTGCTCTTCTAGAGTTGTAATTTCAGTAAGATAACGTGTTTCAAGGACTTAGCACAAGGCGATCTCAAATTTAGCAATCTTTTTTAAAGAATATTTTTAGTTGTTTATGGACCTTTATTTTATTCACTTATTTATATGCGGTGCTGAGAATTGAACCCTCAATGTGTGAGCAGGTCCTCACACATGCTAGGCAAGCACTCTACCACTGAGCCACAACCCCAGCCCAGCAATCTTTTTTTTAATGTGTCTTTAAGGGTCCTTTGGACCCCAAATTAAAAAACCTCCTCCTATCTTCCCCCTTCCAAATTCTTTTATAGCTTTGACTTTTGCCCCTAGGTGTGTAAATGAATTGAAATTTGTTTTCTACATGATTTGCCCAGGGTAGTCCTTTGGTGACTAGTGCGTCTTCACCACACACACACACACACACACACACACACACACCGATTTCACCATCTCTTACTTTTGGCTGCGAGGTTCTGTTTCTGGCCCCTCCTGTCTGTCAACTGATCTATTCCTGAGCCAACCCCACTTCCTAGAGCTTTGGAACAAGTAGTGCTAGCCCTTGGAGCAAGTCCTTTTTGTTCCTTTTCAAAGCTGGCTTGGCTCTTCTTACACTCTCTTTTTCTAAATTCAGCCTGTTAAATAAAAAATAATGGTAACTGTGGTGCTGGAGCTCTGGAATGCAATATCCTGAGAAACTAACCTGGAGGAAAAGAGATGTGTTTGACTCCTTTTATCATTTTACAGGGAAACTTCTGTCTCCCAGAATTCAATTGCCTCCTTCTCTCCCCACTCCCAGGTAGGTCTGAGAGTTCTTTCCTCAAGGATCAGACCACAACCACTGCGGATAAAAGCTCTTATGATCCTACTTCCCCTGGAACAAAGAAGGCAACAAATTGTCAAGTGACATTTGAAAAGGAGTTGGACAATCGGCTTTGGGGAGACCAGCCATTCAGGGAGGTGGCCTTGGTAACACAGCTGACAGTGTGCCAAGATAAGCCCTGGACCTCCTGGATACTTCTCCAAGGACTCTGAAAACAGACCTTTTCTTGGGAACAACTAGAGAGTTCCAGAATCACAAACCCTTGAGTTTGGGGGTACTTGGGTCTGGGGTTCTGATTCCTTCCAGCCCCACTGTACAGATGGAGCAGGTGAGTTTGGAGGCTGGAGTGGATCCGGTCTCTCCTCTCTCCCCAGAGCCGGGCAGGAGGTTCAGGTGCTTTCTGCTGGTGGAAGGGAATGTATTGTCCTCAGGGCTCCATCCCTGCCCCATGCACACCAGTGGCCAGCCTCAGGATTTCACTTTTGACTGGCAGGTCCCTTGGAGTGGGTCCCCACCCCTCTACATCCTTCCCTACTTTAAGAAGAGACCAGGGCTTGGTTCATGCTGTTCATCAGGTTTATTGTCACTTGCAGTGGGCAGCAGGGGAAGAGGACAACAGCCACACCCCACCATGGCAGAGGTGGCACTGGGCCACTGGGCACTATTTACACAGGAGCCACCCAGAGGGACACGTCCTCACTGGCAGCAGCTGCACTTCTCCGCCTCCGCCTTGGCCCCCTCGCCACCCTTGCACACACAGTCCTTGGCGCACTTCTCGCATTCCGCAGGGCAGCAGGAGCAGCAGCCTGCAGATAAAATGGGGGTACCCCTCTGATGTCTCCTAGCTATCCTCATCAGAGGGGAGGGGTGGGGAGAGGGGACAGGTGCTGGGAGGTGGGGAGTCATCTTCATTTAGCCTGTGCTTGTTGCTGCTTCTTTCCCTTCTTTCCCTCACACCTGGTCTGACTCAGCATCTTTGGTGCCCCAGCTGCATACGGGGCTTCCAGAGGAGCACCCCCACCCCACCAGCTCGTAGCTCCTTTGGTGGGTGCCAGTCATGGTAAGCTTAGGCCCAGGCTCGGAGAATGCTAGGCCTTAAAGAGAAAGCTTGCCAGGGCAATGGCCTTGGAAGGGGCCTTGCAGGATCAACTCAGAGGAGTTGAGATGGTGCAGAATTGAAGGGTCAGGAAATCCACGGGGGATCTGTGCCTGGTCTTAACACCCAATGGAAGAAGGCAGCCTTCCTTCCCCCTCCTATCCCCTACATGCATTTTATACTGCAGAGGGGTGGGGAGGCCAAATTGAGGGGAATCCACAGGCCTGAGAGGGGCCAAGGACTGGAACTCACGAGCTACCCCCAGCCTGGCTCATCACCTCCCCAGACACTGAGGATTTGAAGAGTGGGGCTCCAGGGGAGAGGCTGGACCAGAGGAGCTGTTCTCCATCCCCAGCTTCAATCTCCGGGCCTCTGTATTTTAACATCTGCCCTGCAGGTTGTGGATGCTGGCCTAGGGGTTCCCCCCCGCCAGATGCGGGGGGCAGGGTGCGGGGGATGGAGGCGAGGGGTGCACTCACTCTTCTTGCAGTTGGTGCATTTGCATCCCTCGCACTTGCAGGAGTCGGTGCAGGTGCAGGAACCACCTAGATGCCACAGGAAGGGTTAATGCGGTAAAACCCCGGTGGCCCCGGGCCTGGGAGGAGATGGGCTGCCAGATCCCGTGCTCTCCGCAGCATAGGCATCCTCATCCTTCACGAGGTTCAAAATAGGAAATAAGGGGCCCCTCCCCCAAGTGTCCTTGAGCAAAGCGTGGGGCGTGGGATTCTTTGCCAGTAAAGGGGTGCGCTGTGCCGCAGGATGGAGGCGGGGGCTCACCAGTAGGGCAGGGGCAGGTCTCAGGGTCCATGTCGAGGCAAGCAGCCACTGGAGACGGCGACTTGGCTCCTCCAGTAAATGGACGCACTGCGTGGCTAGTGGCAGCAGGTGGCAAGGCTTTTATAGCCCCAGGCGGGGGCGCGCATGCCAAGCCCGCCGGGCGCCCGCCCCTGCGCACAACGCCCGCCCGCTCTCTCTGTGCGCACAGGTCCTGGCGTACTGCGGCGGCCGTCCCCCAGCCCCCGCCGCGCGCGCTGCACGCACGCTGCGCCCGTGCCGGCTCTCCCCGTACCCCGCCCCGCAGCCGTGTGTTCAGCGGCTCCCCGCCCTGGGGACCACCCGGGACGCGGCCGCGGCTGCAGCACGTACCATCTCTGGAAGCGGAGGGAGGCAAAGGCGCTTTGTGCATTTTCCAACCCTTCCTTGCCTCGCACCCCCCGGGATCCTAGAATTTTTGGCTCCAGTTTTGTCCAAATGGGGTGCGAGCTAGAGGCACAAAGAAACCTGTCACACTGAGCGTGGCGTGCACGGATGAGGGTCGCCTTCCATTTCACCTCTATCCTGCCCAGCACCTGAGATCTTTGACTCCTATTCCACCATTACACAAATTAGGAAAAGGAGGCCCGAGAGGAAGACCCTCACAGGGCCTAGAGTGATCCTAGGTAGAACAGAGTCTAGAACTCAGAACTCAAGTACCCGGAGGGATTATTAGTGGTGGCATCTCCCCATCACCCCTCCCCCATTCATTCAGGAATGAGGCATATCAAAATCAGGGAAGACCAGTACGATTTTTCTATTTGCAGAAGAAAGCCTAGGTACAACAATGTCGCCAAATGCTTAAATAGAGGAGTTAGGTGCAAAGTGAGAAGTTTACACTGCAGATAACAGGGAACTGTTACCTTCTACTCCAAGTCCAGACCCAGATTCAGCTCTGGGGGATAACTCTCCCACTTCCCCAACTGGTTGCTGGAGTTCTGACATCATATGCTGAGGTCAGCGCTGGGACAAGGACATGCACCACGCTGTCCACCTCTGCTGCCTTCCAAGGGCGCCTGACAAGAGGATCCTCTGCAGCTGAGCAGGGTAACGAGGGTGATCCCTGAAGAAGCAGAGAGTGAGAGAAAACTGCTCTTCAACAGACAGGGTCATCCAGGAGACCCCCCAGGACAGGAAGTTTGGGGGAGAGGAGAGAAGAAGGAGACTGGGCTAGGAGTGGAACTCTGTTAAGGGAATTTTAAATGCCATTGTGTGGTCTGTAGCGTAACTGTTTCCTTGGCCCCTCTGAGAGTTTCAAAAAATCTGCTTTCTTGCCAACATTTTCACAGAGTTGGAGGGCAGGGGAAAACGAGCATTATGATGGCCCCAAAGAAAGGCCAGGGGCAGTTTTGGATGAAGAACCAGTTACAATGGAGAAACAGGATGAAGAAATCTGCCCCAAGATGAAAAAATTTAAAGCCTATGCTTTAAAGCCTCCCCTTGGGCTGGGAGAGGGCAGGCCACTGTCCTCCAAAGCTGAAAATGGAGTCAGAAACGTTCTTTCTGTTGAGCGTCAGAGGCTGTGTTGGTGGAAATGTTATTTCTGATACTGATTAGCTATTCACGGCCTTGCTGGAAGTCTCAGTGTCCTCAGAGGGAAAATAAAGACATTTGATACCCAGGAACCAGAGGAACAAAGGAAAAGCAAGAGACAAGGGGTCACAGGCTGCAGAAATAGGAGGCTGGGCAGTGAGTGTGGCATTCCAGACATGGTGGTCACATGGTGACTCCCACAGGGAGCCCTCACTTTTCCTGCCTGTGGTGCATCATTGTCTTGGGCTTTACCTGAGGGACAAGGCTTGCTTAGGAAGGGAGTAAAATAAATAAATAAATAAATAAATAAATAAATAAATAAAAGATAATTCCGGTTCCCTGCAGTACAGTGTTGAAAACTGGAGGCCACATGGTCAGGATCCATTGCCTTCCCCAGAGTGGAAGTTCCTCCACAAGTTCTCTCAAAGTCTCTCAAGACCTCTCCCACCCTGGCTTTCACTTCCTTTTAAAGAGACATCTTGGGGGCTGGGGCTGGGGCTCAGAGGTCGAGCGCTTGCCTAGCATGCGAGGCACTGGGTTCGATCCTCAAGCACCACATAAATATAAAAAAATAAAGATATTGTGCCAGGCGTGTTTGGCGCACGCCTGTAATCCCAGCCCTTGGGAGGCTGAGGCAGGAAGATCTCGAGTTCAAAGCCAACCTCACAATGGCGAGGCACTTAGCAACTCAGTGAGACCCTGTCTCTAATAAAATACAAAAAAAGGGGCTGGGATTGTGGCTCAGCGGTAGAGCGCTCACCTAGCACGTGTGCGGCCTGGGTTCGATTCTCAGCACCACTTAAAAGTAAAAACACATTGTATACAACTAAAGCAAATAAATAAATATTTTTTAAAAATACAAAAAAGGCCTGGGGATGTGGCCCAGTGGTTGAGTGCCCCTGAGTTCAATCCCCAGTAGCAATAAATAAATAAATAAAGATATTGTGGTGAAGGAGCCCCAATTAGGGAGATGGCTATTGCGGTCAGCTGGAAGCCATAAGTTCCACCTGATAATAAGTATGTATGTGACACACCTGTAAATGCACGTGAGGCACCCGCAAAGCTAAAGGTATATAACCGGGTGAAAGCGGTCGGAGTCAGGAGAAGAATGAATTCATTCAGTCAGTCATGCAGTCGCTCGGTCGGAAGAAGAGTTCGGGTCGGAGAAGAAGAAAAGAATCAGAGCAGCCAGAACGTAGGCAGAGCGGTTGCAGAAGAGAAACCAGATAGAAGAAGTAATTCCTGGTCAGAGTCAGGTAGAGGCTCCCGAGGAAGAAAGAAGAAAGAAGAAAGAAGAAAGAAGAAAGAAGCTCTAAAAGCTAAGCTCTCTCTCGCTCTCTCTCTCTAAAGAAGAAATCTCTCTCTTTCAAACTCTCTCTCTTTCTCTCTAAGCTCTAAGAAGAAAAGCTCTATCTTTCTCTCTATGCTCTAAGAAGAAGAAGAAGAAAAAGCTATCTCTAATTTTTCTCTCTAAGCTCTTTCTAAGAAGAAGAAAAATCTTTCTTTCTCTCTCTAAGCTCTCTCTAAGAAAGTAGAAGTAAAAGTAGTAGTATCTTTACTCTGCCTCCGAGAGTTTTCCTCCCACGGCGTTTGTGGCTGGCCACTACAGGCAGCTTACATTGTGGTCCACCTATAACTAAAAATAAATTAAAAAAAAAAAGAGAGAGAGAGAGAGACATTCCCTGGGAGCCCCATCTCTCCCTCTTTGGAGGGTTTCTGAGGCTGCTCCCCAGGGAAGGCTTCAGATTTTGGTCTTGCAGAGAGGGGATACTGGGACTCCAAGGAGAAACTTAGCGTGGCTCCAACTGTCCCCTGTGCCTCGGTTCCCAACAGGAGCTGGACAAGTTCTATAGATTATTAGCTGGAAACCCTTCTCCCCCAGTGTTAGCGGCATAGGCCTCCAAACAGCTCCCACAGAGGGGCTGAGCTAGCTAGTTTCTCTAACCCTTTCTTTGCCGACGGACATGTATTGGTCCATGAAGCTGAGTTTCAGTAAAGTGGAAGGAGGAGAAAGTAAAAAGTGACAAGAAGGAGGAAGAGAATATAGAGGAGGCAGAGGGAAAGATGAGGTCATTGAACATCTCAGGGTATTGAACTTGAAACCCAAGGTGGTTGGTGATTCTCAGCCCCCCAACGCTAGCACCAGATTTGTGTCTGTTCATTCGTTTTCACTTTTTAAAAATATTTTTTTAATTGTCAATGGACCTTTATTTTATTTATTTATTTATTTTTATGTGCTGCTGAGGATCAAACCCAGTGCCTCACATATGCTAGGCAAGGGCTCCACCACTGAGCCCCTGCCCCAGCTCTGTTTTCAGTTTTCCTGAGGGGACTCTGGCCTCCTATTCCCCTTCCCTAGGCCCTGGCCCTCGGGGATTCTGTATCTAGGCACCTCCCCTCAGTCCCTGTGGCCTCTCAGGTTTCTGAGCTGGAAAGGCAAGCTCCCTTCTCCCCAAGAGTGGTGAAGATATTGAGAAAGACAACATCTTCCTGAAACACCCTACCCCTCATTCTTGGGCCCCTCACCCCTCAGGGCCTCAACCTCTGTGACCTCTGAGAGGCCTTTCATGTAGATGTGTTGCTCCAGGGGGTCCCCTCACCCCCCTTAATTCCCCTTGCATCCCTTGAACCTGTTTTCACAATGTGAAATCTTGTCATCCAGATCCCTGTGCCTGTCTGTGCTCCTCCTCCCCCAAATACCCAGGCAACTCTTGGATTCACTTCTTTCTTTGCTTGTTTGTCTTGGCTCAAATCTTGCTTTCTCTGTGAAGCCCACCATGATCAGCCTATTTAGAATTATAGCACAGGGCTGGGGTTGCGGCTCAGTGTTAAAGTGCTCGCTTGCCTAACATGCATGAGGCACTGTGTTCCATCCTCAGCACCAGATAAAAAGAAAATAAAGATATTGTGTCCATCTAAAACTAAAAAATAAATATTTTAAAAAAATAAAATAAATAAAATTATAGCACAGCCTCAACTTCTCGGTTCTCCTTATCCTCTTTATTTTGCTTAATCTATCTTTCTTCCTTTCTTTCCTTCTTTCCTTCCTTCCTTCCTTCCTTCTTTTCTTTCTTTCTTTCTTTTAATAACATTTAACATCTTCTAATAAATTAAATTACGTATTTTATTTGAAATGCTCCCATAGTGTCTGTCTCCTCCTGCTAGAATTTATGCACATGAGAGCAGGGACTGTTGTTGGTGTTCACTGATGTACTGAAGTGCCTATAAGAATGCAGGAGGCTGGGGTTGTGGCTCAGCGGTAGAGCGCTCGCCTAGCACGTGTGCAGCCTGGGTTTGATCCTCCAAAACCACGTAAAAATAAAGGCATTGTGTACAAGTAAAGCAAATAAATAAATGCTTAAAAAAAAAGAATGCAGGATATGCTTAGTAAATGCTCTATAAGATGCATGAGCAAATAAAGTCATGCCGGCTGAGTTCACATGGTGATTCTTTTTTTTTTTTTTTTTTTTTTGGTATCGAGGATGATTGAACTAAGGGGCACTTGACCACTGGGCCACATCTCCAGCCCTTTTTTGTATTTTATTAGAGACACGGTCTCACTGAGGCTGGCTTTGAACTCGCAATCCTCCTGCCTCAGCCTCCCAAGTGCTGGGATTACAGGCATGTGCCACCACGCCCTGCTCACATGGTGATTCTACCACATACTAGTAAATTACTACCAAGTTACTTAATGTATCTGTGCCTTGTGTCACTCCAGGGAAAAATGGGAATACTATTAGTCCCTACTTCATAGATTTGTCAGGGGTTTAAATGGGATGGCACTTGGAAAACACAACTGGGCCTTTAGCCTCTTTGGCCAGGTGAGGACTCTGCAGGGAGCCCTGGTTCTCAGAGCGTCTATGTGACACTCAGCCTTACCTCTGAGTTTCCCTAAACACAGTAGCCTCCACTTGATGGCATTACTGTGGGTGTCAGCTTGGGCCACCTGAGTCATACACACAGTCTATACTCCAGGCCCTGCCCCCAATTCTCAGGCTTTGTGGGAGAAGGTTGTTCACTGAGACTTGTATCTTTTCACTTAGATTGGGGCCAATGGGCAGGACCTAGGAGCTGCGGGGTGGAGATCACCCAGGGTCACACCAACTAAGGGATGGAAAATCCCTAGATGATCTCAGAAAAAAGCTAAGAGCCCAGCAAGTCCCACACCCTAGTTGAAATTGATCCAGTGCAGAATTAGCATGGCTTTGTTCTTAAAGAATTTCCCAATTTGCTATCCTGGGACTGAACGATTGGCCAGATTTTAGGAACCTAGGTAAGTAATGGAATGCAAAAAGGAATTGGCAAATATGCTTATCTGCAAATAAAGGCTTTTCTTGGAGCACTAGCCAATGAATGAATGTCGAATGAGCAATTTTGTCCACAGATGAGACTGGAGAAAGGGCACTGGTCCAGCAGGCTCACGGGTTCTAGTTTTAACTTGCCTAGAAGTTATTTTGAGGAAGACCGTCCCTAGTTTATGCCCAAGTTTTCATGTGTGTTGACCAGATGACTGCTAGTGGCTCCCCCTTGCTAGGAGTTTACTGTACACCAGGCATCATATTGAACACCATGTGGAGCTAAGAATTTCACATATTATCTCATTTACTTACATTTGATATTGTTTTTTTATATTTTTATTGGTGCATTATAGTGACACATAATAGTGAAATTTGTTGTTACATATTCGTACGTGTACAGGATATAAATATTAGGTATTGTTAATACCATTTTTGTAGGAAAGGAAACTGAAGCTCTGAGAGATTAAGTGACTTGTCCTGGCAGCAGACCCAGAACTTGAATCTAAGTACCATGGTATTCAGCCCACCCTGGTATCTTTAATTCAGTTCAGCATGAATTCCAGTTCTTAGACATGCTATACACTGGCTCTTGGGTGGTTGAATTATACTTTGATACCCTATGTGCAAACTTCATGGAATTGCAGAACTTTTAGGTATGAAACTAGGGAAGTCCACTTACAATGTTGGCCCACGGTCCCTGGAAATGCCCCACTCAGACCCTCTGTGACCTGCCGCAGCCCTGAGTCAACCCATAGCCTGGCCCGTGATACTGTGTGTGATCTCCCGATCAGAGGGCATCAAAACTCTGACCTCACACTTCCCTGTGAGGACAGACTGTCCACTCCAGGCAGACCAAGCCTATCCTGAGTTTTTTTCCAGTGCGACAGGGAGCCCCCTCTCATCCGCAGGAGACCAAGTCTCTGAGTCTGAGGCAGTCATTGCGAGTGAGTGGTAATAACTAGGTTCAGGGTGCCTAAATACTAGTCTTTTCTAAATTGACTTCCCAAGGTCACCAGATCACTGATGCCCCAGGGGTTTCACCCTAGACCTGGTAGAATGCCCCACCTCTCCCTGTCCTGTCCTGGCCCCACTTCACCCCAGAGTTTGAACAGTGGATCCAGAGCCTCCTTTCTGAAACCTGCCTTATTGTAACAGACTAGGAAACCAGAGACCGCATGGGTCTTGGCCAGAATCACACAGCAAGATTGTAATGAAGCTAGAATTTGAATCAAGTCTGCTGACTTCAAGTCGCATTCCACTGGTTTAGCTTTCCAGAGTGAGATGATTTTAATAAATTAATCTTGAATCACATAATAACAAGGCGATTCCTCTTTCCGTTCTCTGTCAACCTTCCTGATTACCTCAAGGAGACTCAGCTTGGTGCTAAGATGTCCTCAGTGTAGTCTCCCATGCTCCACCCCCCCCCCTTTTTTTTTTTAACAGAGAGGGCAGAGGAGTCAGAGAAAGGACAGGGGAGGGCGCCTCAGAAGGCTTCAGTACCTAGCTGCAACAGTTATGGCTTTGCTATATTTATATTTTCTCTGTATTTATCTCCATGGTTACCACCTGTTTGTGGCAAATGATCCCATGTCTCCCCAACTGTAGCGATACAAGATTTTCTTTTAAAATAAATTTCAGTATAATACTAGGCCAGCTGATATATAATCATGATGAAAATCAGGTGGTTCTTGAAGGACAGCAGTCAGGGGAACACTGCCCTCCCTTAGGCTGGCATCCTGAGCACTCAGATCCATTTTGGCTGCTGGTTCTGTTTCCACTCCCTCCCTGCGTCCGCCGGGCCAGGCACCACTGTGTGGATTCTAAGGCCACAGGAGATTCTGCTCCAGTTGGTCATGCGGGATGGGGTGCACTGGGGGAAGGGAGGCAGGGAGAGCTGCTCCACCTGCCAGAGCTCCTAAGGTGGCCAGGTTCCTGACATTTGTCCCTGACCCTGACCTGTGCGACACAGGTGCTCCTTAAGTCCCTGAACCGCCTTCTAATGTAACAGAGACAGAGGTCACTTTGACTTTGGCCAAGACTCATGCTGTCTCTGGTTTCCTCATCTGTTAAACAAGGCTGACGGTGCCCATGGCACAGTGTTCAGGAGTCTTAGGATCACTGCTGAAACCCTGGGGTGAGCGAGGCAGGGATAGGGCAGGGAGGGGGCAGGGCACTTGACCAACTCAAGAATAAGGCACAGAGCATCCATGATGCAGTGACAACTGGAAGGCTGATATCACAAAGCCCAGCTCCTGTGAGCCCATCTCATCGTGAATTGTGTCCTATGAACATCGTAATGACTGTATCACTGTAGGAGGCAGATTTTAGTTCTTTTGAATAAATACGGAGGAGTGGGGTGGCTGGGTCATGTTGTTGTAGGGACAGACAGGGCAGGGCACCGAAAATAGCAGGAAACAGTTTTATTTGGCTGCAGCCAGGTTCAGAGGCTATAGCTTTCACTGTAATCAATTAATCCCCTGAACCCCGAGTTCAGGTAGTTTCAGAACTTTATACCCAGCATGTAAGGGGAGGGGGCTCAGAAGGTCACAGTCTGGAGAAGTTCACACAAAAGCGTCTTTTTCTTTCACTGTTCTGGGCAAGTTAATCCTTCAAGGACAACACCTGAGAAGGGAAGAGCTTCTTCTCCCCCTTTCTTTCCTCCCCCTGCCAGCTGTTACCATGGAGCCCACTAGGTAACTTATCTTAGAAATGTAGACCTCCCTGTGAAACTCCAGTTCAAGGCCAGACGCCTTGTTAAACGATCTGTCTTTTTTTTTTTTTTTTTTTTTTAAATCACATTTTGCATTTGCAAACACACTTTTACAAACGACTATACTGGATAAATGTTTATGAAAAACTAGGAAAAGGGGTGTTCAGCCGCTGGAGTGCTGATCTCTTCCAGGCCAGTGGCCAAGTAAAATAGAGCAACAGGAAAATAGGAAGTTTACCTACATTGAACTCTTTTGTAGAGACTCTTTTGCTGATAGTCCTAAGATCAATTATGGTGAAGATTTCTGGAGGAGCTTAGTTAAGATTTTCTGTGGAGAAGGAGGTGCCACTACAATGTGGATATGGTGGTTCCATTCCTGCTTTCCAGAGAGGTCGTACTAATTTGCACTCCCACCAACAATGTATGAGTGAACCTTTCCCCCCCCCACGTCCTTGCCAACATTTATTATTACTCATGTTCTTGAGAATTGCCATTCTGACTAGAGTGAGATGAAATCTTAGTGTACTTGTGATTGGCATTTCCCTGATTACTAGACATGATAAACATTTTTTCATATATTTGTTGGCCATTTGCATTTCTTCTTTTGAGAAATGTCTGTTTTCATTCTTTTGCTCACTTATTGATTGGGCTATTTGTTTGGGGGTCACTGTGTTTTTTGAGTCTTTTATATATTCTGGATTTAACCCCTGTCAGAGGGAACAGCTGGCTAGGATTTTCCCCCCATCCTTCAGACTCTCTTTCCACTCTCTCTCAATCATTTTCTTTGGTGTATAGAAGCTTTTTAATTGGATGCCATCCCACTTACTGATTCTTGGTTTTATTTCTTGAGCTTTAGGGGTCTTGTTGAGGAAGTTGGTGCTGTACCAGTATGCCAGTGTTGGCCCTACGTTTGCTTCTAGCAGTTGCAAGTTTTCTGGTCTAATTCCTAAATCTTTGATCCATTGATTTGATTTTTGTTCAAAGGTGCGGGGATCTCATTTCATTCTTCTCCATGTAGATATCCACTTTCCCCAGCACCATTTGTTAAAAAGGCTGTCTTTTCTCCAGCATATGTTTTTGGCACTTTTGTGAAGCCTCAGGTGGTTGTAAGTATGTGGCCTGAAGACTGACATCTTTACAAAGCAATGACTTTGGTGTCAGACGGAGCAGAGTTTGAATCTTCCCAGTTTTTCCCTCAGTTATTCAATGATGATACTACTATATTTAACTCTTGGGTTATGATGAACATTCAAGGAAATTCTTCACGCAGAGTGTTTAATACATAGTAGACGCTCAATTAACAGTAACCCTAGTATCACTCTCCTGTTTAGAAATCCCCAAGGAGCTGGGATTAGCAAATAATGCCCCAGCTCCCCTTAGCTTGCCTTTACAACTCTCCATAGTCTGGCTCCCACTCACCTGGGCCAATCAAATGTGATCATGCTAATTCAGGAATATATCCCAAGGTCTCCTGTCTCTGTGCTTCTGCTCCCTGTTACCTCTTCTGGGAATATCCCGCACATGATTCCCGTCTGTTTACCACCTTACACATCCTGCTCGGATGCCACCTCCTTCAGGACGTCTCCTCTCCTGCGGGCAGCCAGGTATCCTCTCCTTGGAACCAGCACTCCTTGGAACTCCTGGATTTTATCTAGCTATTTCCTACCTGTAATAGACGGGACTTCTTTCCAACAGACTGGGGTTCCTGAAGGTGGGAACTGAGAGGGGTGGGTCCCTCCTTCCCAGCTGTGTGCACAGCAAAGTTTCCTGCACACCCGAAATGTCCTTTAAACACTGAGTGAATGAATCAATGTGAGAGTGGAACAGGGGCTAATCCTTTTAATGGGATCCCTCAAAGTCTGGATCATGAAAAAAGTCAGGTTGAATTCAACCTATTAACAAAGCAACCTTGAAGCCTCTACTGCTTGGCTTTGCCTAAATGAATAACATGGTGGTGGATTTCATATCACAAATATTTATTGAACACCGCCTTAATCCAGACATTAGAGGCACAAAGCAGAGTAAGAATGTCTACTTTGTCCAAGAGTCCACATCTAGGTGAGGAAAGAGCTATTTAATAAAAATCAATGCAAAAGTGGGACACAGTGGTGAATGCCTGTAATCCCAGTAATTCAGGAGGCTGAGGCGGGAGGACTACAGATTTGAGGCCAGCCTCAATAATTTAGCATCTAAAAAAAAAAGGGGGGGGGTTTGAGGCTGGGGATGTGGCTTAGTGGTAAAATGCCCCTGGGTTCAATCCCCAGTACCCAAAAAATAAAAAATCAACACATACTAAGATAAATGCTACTAATGTTCTGCACAGCATGATAGCCAATCTTTCTTCTTTACTTTCTTAATAATTAGCTTCCCAGATATGGGGATGGGGCAGCAGCTTGGCCTAGCATCCAGTTCTCTCTCACACCTTACCTTACTTCAGTGGTTCTCAGCTGTGGGTGATGTTTGCCCTCCAGGGTCATGTCTGGAACCAAGGATTGTCACACTTAGTGGTGAAGGTGGGGTGGCAGTGGTGGGCTCTGATGGATCGGGGCAGGGGATACCACTATGCTTCCTACAGTGCACAGAGTCCCAAATGCCAATAGGGCCAACGCTGAGCAGCCCCACTTTATTTTAACAACCTGCGTTGATTCTTTTTTTTTTTTTTTTTTTTTATATTTTTATTTATGTGTTGTGATTCTTATTTGTACATTTAGGTGAGGCTCTAAGGGCGTTGATCAGGGGACCCAGAAGACCTGCTCCACAGTTTTGACTCCACATCACCTTGCAACTTTGGACTCTATGGAATGTAGATGGCCAAGCTACCCTGGCCTCCCTGATGAAGGCATCCGGGGCTCAAATACGAGAAATCATTTTTCCCCCCAAAGGCAGGTGGGCAGGGAGGCGAACATGGAGAGGTACAGGCAGTTCTATCTCACCCATGCCTCTTGCAGTCAAATGGCTCAAATTTTCTCAGACAGTTTCAGTTTCAAATACTTTGTCCTTTCCATGGCTTCAAAAGTAAAATTGGCAATTCAGGCCATTTGTGCCCTGATTTTAAAAAACACTTCTATCTTCCCATCCCAGTCTTGCTCCTCATCTCCCTAATCTTTCTTCCTTATTGTACAAAACTTTGGGAAATTTAAGAAATACATGTAATATTTCAAATATAATAGATAATAGATAATATTTCAACTATAATAGATAGAAGCCTATACTACACACTTACTTATAGCGATTTTTCCTTACTTCTTGGTGTATTAAAACATTTGTCCATGCTGTTAATTTCACTTCTACAATTTTATTTTTTTTTTTTATTTTATTTTTTTTTTGTGGTACTGGGGATTGAACTCAGGGGTACTTAACCACTGGTCCACACCCCCAGCCCTTTTTTGTATTTTAATAGAGACAGGGTCTCACTGAGTTGCTAAGTGCCTCACTATTGCTGAGGTTGGCTTTGAACTCGAGATCCTCCTGCCTCAGCCTCCCAAGTGCTGGGATTACAGGCGTGCACCACTGCGCCTGGTTTATTTTATTTTTTAAATACTTTTTAGTTGTCAGTGGAACTTTATTTATTTATACGTGGTGCTGAGGTTCGCACCTAGTGCCTCACACATGCTAGGCAAGCACTCTACCACTGAGCCACACAACCCCAGCCCTATAATTTTATTTTAATGGACTCATTCCACAACGGATTTAGCTGACTCTCTACTTTGAGACATTTTTACTGTTTCCAAATCTTCATTATTACAATTTATGCTGTGATAAGCATCTTGGTAGCATTTGTATTTGTAAATTCATGACTTTTTTTCTTAGGATACAACATTCCTTAAGGTAGATCTTCTGTCTCAAAGGATACATACATTTTCCTTTTTTCAAATATACTTATTTAATTTGAAATGTGCTACTTGAGTGAATTTTGGAAAATTCTGACAGATGCAGGAAAAAGGTAAAACATTATATTTTATCTGTGATCTGAACACAACCACTATTAATATTTTAGCATATTTCATTTCTGCATTTTGTATTATATGCAGTTTACTTATTTATTTATTTATTTATTTTAAATTTGCTCAGAGCCCAACCTGTAATCCCAGTGACTGGAGAAGCTGAGGCAGGAGAATCGTAATTTCCAGGCCAGCCTCAGTAATTTAGAAAGAACTTGGATTAAACAACAACAACAACAACAAAAGTCTCAAGAGTCAGGCATGGTGGCCTAGACTTGTAGTCCCAGCAACTGAGGAGGCTGAGACAGGAGGACTGTTTGAGCCCAGAAGTTTGAAACCAGCCTGGAAATACAGCAAGATACTGTGTCTTTAAAAATAAACAAACAAACAACAACCACAAAACCCCCCCAAAAACAACAAGGGAAAAGAAAAATAATTGCATAACTGATTTGAAGCCCATTATCTGTTTGGAATTTTACCATAACCACTTCCGGTTTTTTTTTTGTTTTTTTTTTTTGCATTTTGCATTTTGCATTTTGCATTTTTTAATGATTGTATCATATCCTATTGGGTGCATGGGCCCTGGCCTATTAGAATAGATTTAGATTTTAGGTTGTTTCCAGGTTTCCATAATTGTGAATACCACTGCAATGAACATTTTTGTAAGTGAGGCTGAGGCTGTCTTTCTTTTTGTTTTTCCCTGAATCTGTGGTAAACCTCCACCCCGACCCCTCTGATCTGGGAATCAGATCCAGAGCCTCCCACATACCAGGCAAGCTCTCTACCCCAGAGATACAATCTCCTGCCCTAAATTCCTGAGATTCCCAGAACCGAAATCATGGGCTCAAATCGGAAGAACGATTTTATGGTTCTTTCATGTATATGGCCAAATTATTTTAAAACCTTTGTGCTCTGTGAATCTGGGTGGTTTCCAGCCATTTGCAGCTGTCACCATAAGTTGGCCTTTGGAGAGTTTGTGACGACTTACCCTCCCAGCGGCCACCATGTTCGAGGGTCCTGGGCTCTTTCTGGGCTTTAGCGGTCACCAAGCCCAGTAAGATCGAGGGCACAAGGCTCTGAATCCTTGTGCCACTCTCCAGGACTCAGGTTACTTGGGTGGCATCTGCTGCTGGGCCCAGTGCGCCCCCTGCAGCCGGCGTGAAGGATTGCGCTCCCAGTCCTGCGACCTGGGCTCCATCCCTGGCGTCAGAACCTGCTCTGGTCTCAGGCCCGTCCAGGTTTGGCCTGACTGTGTGCAGAGTCTGTCTGGCTCTCAGAGGCCGCCGCTGTGCCTTAGACAGCATAGGACCGCAATCCATGATGCATGGAGTCTCCTCGCCAGGAGGCTCTGCATGAGGAAAGCCCCTCTTTTTCTTGACCTGAGCTCTATTTCCTTGGTGTTTCCTCTGGCAGCTCCAGTGTTACCGCTCAGGACCACGTGCAGCCACTCTGCTTCCCTACTGCTCTCCAACAGCTTGTCTTTCCTCATGGTCTTCAGGCTACTCTACCAGGTGGTCCCGCCTGAGCTTGAGGTCCTCTGCTTCCCGATTTCCTCATCTGTAGGATGGAGATAATAATCCCTACTGTGGGGGACTGTTGCAAAGATTAAAAATATTACCAGCCTGGCGTGGTGGCTCACGCCTGTAATCCCAGAACTTGGGAGGCTGAGGCAGGAGGATCGCGAGTTCAAAGCCAGCCTCAGCAATGACGAGGCACTTAGTAACTCAGTGAGACCCTGTCTCTAATAAAATACAAAAAAGGGCTGGGGATGTGGCTCAGTAGTCGAGTGCCCCTGAGTTCAACCCCCGGTACAAACAAACAAACAAACAAACAAAAACCCTATATATATAACCAATAAAAAGCTTAGGGCTGAGCGGCTCAGGAGGCTGAGACAGGAGGATCATGAGGTCAAAGCCAGCCTCAGCAACAGCAAGGCACTAAGCAACTCAGTGAGACCCTGTCTCTAAATAAAATACAAAATAGGGCTGGGCATGTGGCTCAATGGTCAAGTGCCCCTGAGTTCAATTCCCAGTACCCCCCACCCCCCCTACACACACAAAAGCTTAGTCAGATTTTTGGCTCAAGACAGTAGACTGAGCACATGGACTTAACTCTCTTTTTTCCTGAACATCCATTGAAAGAAACTTAAAGAAGGGCAGGAGGTTAAAAGAAAGAGAGGAAAGAAGAAAAAAAAAAAAAAAAAACAATCAAATAGCTGCGTGGGGCAGATTTATTTGGACAGTACATCAGTGGATCGGGGGATTTGAACTTATTTCTGGAATATCGGAATGGGTCAAATCACATTGATGGGTAAACAGGTACAGAGAAAGTCATAGCTCCAATCAAGTAGTAGAGTTATCTGTAGATGATTTTATTGTATTTTGTGTTTTGGTGGGGCAAGGTCAAGGTAGGAGAGCAGAAGTGGGGAGGGGGCAGAAACCAGGGCCATGGTGGGCAGATCTGACTGTAGAGCTGCCACGTGGTGGTCATGTGGGCCTCTTTGGCCTGCTGTGTACAGCTCCACTATTTCCCCTACCCTGAGACTGCCCGGGGTTTCCCTGGGGAAATGGGGTCATCAGTCCAGGAGAGCCCTGGGCTTTCAGAGTGAGCTCAACCCCACGGAGGACAGCTCTTCTAGTTCTGACCCTAAGGTCTGGCTAAGCTTGCTTGCCAGCTCCCCACCCATGCATGCCCAATCCAGGCCCGACAGTCAACCAGCCCCACCCACGCCCACAGAGCTTGCTTTCTGCTCAAAGCAGCAGAAATAATTCAAGACAGCAAGCTTAACAATGAAACCCGTTAAACTCACCAGAGTCAGGAAATTACTTCATTTACAAGATAAAAAGCAGAATATAATAAAGAAACATTCAAAACAGTTCTAAGTGTTTAAATATGTTTAACATTTTAATTTATTTATTTGTGGTGCTGGGGGTGGAACTCGGGGCCTTACAAATGCTAGGTAAGCACTATACCACTGAGCTACCCCCCAGCCCAATTTGGCAAAATTTTAAAAAATCAATGAAAGGGTTACAAAAGGCCAAGATCCAAATGACAGATCTAGTGTCTGTTGAAGGGTCACTTCCTTGTTTATAGATGACTGGAGAGAGAGAGAAAAAAAAAAGGGGGGGGGAACACAAGAGTTCGTGTCTTATAAAGGTACTAATTTCATTCTCGAGGTCTTCCTTTTATTACTTAGTCCACCTTCAAATAAAATCCTGTTGGGGACTCAGGCCTCAACATATAAATGGGGGGGGGGTGCACAATGCACAAACAATTCCATCCAAAGCACATGTGCAAAACCTATACACACATCCACATTTAAGAATGTGAATTTATGAGTAATATGAATTGCTGAGTATTACAAAATATTGCTCTTTGCCTTGCACAACTTCTATAGTTAGTATAAAAATCATGAATATCCTGGAAACACAAATTGGAATGCAAAGAAAAGCAAAAGCATGAAAGTGTCACCCTAATGGGAAGTGATAGTGTGTGAATCTGTTACACTTATGTTCTTTGAGAAAAAGAGATCAGATGGGGTGATTCAGTTTGCATTTTCTCTCCTTTTTTTTTTCATTTGAATCTTCCCTGCACTTTGAAAACAGTGTCCGTCTCTGATATTGGCCTTGGGACAATCCATAAATTCTCTTGGCACTCAAATATAGTCAGTTTTTGTTTTGAGGACATAAGGCAAGAGATGGAGAAGTGTTTTCCTGGGGCCAGAGAGATGTTAGTAACAAGAGCAAATGTTTAGAATTACTTGATTACACGGTGCCAGACACATGCCTGAGTTATGGAGGCTCCCGCGTGTTCTGTAATAAATCTGGGGTTCGAGGGCTGTGCAATGTGGGCTTTCCAAGCACAGGGCCCAGGCATGGACCCTTCTTGCCTGGGTCTGGGTGGTATTGCCTGCAGCCTTCTCCCTGCGCCACCCACACAGCATAGGCAAGAAAGCCTCTGAGTCAGGCAGACTCAGGTCCCGGGCCTGCCCCTGGCAAGCCTCAAGACTTGGAGAAAGCCATCGAATCTGCTGGAGCCTCAGCTTCCTCATCCGTAAAATGAAAGTAATAACAGGTTCCTCCTCCAGGGTTGTTAGAGCAGGCCAGCCCCTAACATTTGCAAGGTGTGAGACACAAGCAAAAAAAAAAAAAAAAAGACCACTGGCCTGCAGCTCCTCGCCTTCTCGTCCCACCTGGCTTGTTCCACTCCAGTAGACATCAAAACGTGTGCGTCTGATTACCATCCACACATGCCCCATCCTGAGAACAGTGCCCTTGGCCATTTTCAGGCCTAGGAGTGAAGAGACTGATGGTGTGGTCCACTCTCAGAAGGAAGATACAGGAAGATTCTGGAATTGGCTCCGGGGTCTCAAGGCATTATCCAAAATGATAGTGGGAGGGACTGGTAGGGGGACCCTCAGACTCAGCCCATGAGGAGGATGACCTGAGACAGACCCTCTGAGTCAAGGTCCCACATTGCCTGGCTCTACGGTCGCCCTGATTATGCAGGATTTGTGAGATAATGTTTATAAACTTCTTACCACAGTGCTTGGTGTTCAGCACATAATAAATACTTAATAAATATTACTTATTGGTATTTAATAATATTATATATTAAAATGAGAATCTGAGGGCTGATTCTCCCTTTCAGAGGTGTGATAGGAATAAATGAGATTAGGTGATGGGCTCCTCTAAAGGCTTTTGGATGACACGGGATGGCTTCCCTGTGGGTGCTGAGCCTGAGGTTGCAGGGAAAGTAGCCAGCCTGCTTGACCAAGACAAGAGGGCCATGTCCTTCCCAAGACACCCAAGAGGTCTACAGTTGCCAGGGTGACTTGGCAGGAGCCTTCTCAGAGACTGATCAACAGAAGCCCAAGCTAGACTGCAGCCCCACTAAAACCCCTACTATTTGCATAGATGCTAGACTCCAATTCCCCCCATACCCTTGCCAAAAAGGCACACTTCACAGCCGAGGAAATTGAGCCTCAAGAAGTTAAGTGACTTGGTCAAGGTCATACGGCAGGGAAGCCTGGGGCACCAAGCGCTTTCCATTGTACTGTGATGCCTGAGTCTAAAGCACAACTTGCAGGTAGAGAACCCGAGGGGCTCAGGGAGGCCCCGCTGATTTCCACATGGGGATAATGAGCGTGCATGTTGTGAAAGTGCCCCGTAGAAGGAAGCACGCGGTTAATCCTGCTCCTCCTTGGCCAACGGAGCCCAACCCCACGGGATACCCCAGAGCTGCCCTGTGACCTTGGAGAGCGCTCCCTTCTCACCCACTCCCGCACCTGAAGGCTGCTGGACAGAGGCCAGCGGGGAGACGGCCTGGCTCAGGCCCTTTGTGGTGCATCTCAGAGCTCTGGTTGTCCTCTCTGCTGTGGCTGAGGGGCAGCCCCCACCCCTCCCCTCTGCCAGCCTCCAGGGACTTCAGCCTGCTCAGCCACCCATCTAGGAATCATTTCTTGGGAGTTCTGCCTGGACGTTGTTCTTGCACCTCCACCAGACTCTCCCTCTTGGTCCCCATCTGCCTGGTCACCAGAAAAATAACCAAAGCAGGGCCACTAATACCAACTGTGTGGTCTTGACCTTGGGGGGTCAAGCTACACACAGACTCTGCTTATGACTGAGTCGGTGCTCAAGTTCCTTAAACAGCTACTTTTGCATGACAAGGCATTCTGGACCAATGCTAGGCCAGGAAGGCCAGGCTCAGAGTCAGACCCTGCACCCAGAGCTGTTTCTTCTAGTGGAGATCCAGAAAGCACTCCTAAGGCAACAGGGAAGTGCGACAGGAAGGAAGGAAGACACAGGGGTTGATGAGCAGGTGATCGCAGGGGACCACGTGCTGGTGGAGACTTTCAGGAGACGGGACAGAACAAGTCTCAGAGTTGTTCCACGTGATCGAGGAACTCTGGGTCTTTATCCACCAACTCCTGTTACTCATTGGTTAAAGGCTATTCCCAGAGGCATTAACTCCCCAGTGCTCAGGACCTGCGCTCTGTCCACTGTCCCAGCCCACCTGTGAGCAGGAGAAAGCCTGGGGCAGGGGCAGCCACTTGCAGGAGGGGTCCCTGGGCCCTCTTGGTCGTGCTGGGCGTGTGGGTAAAACAACGCTCTGAGTCATCAGACGACTACGAGTGAGAACTTTATTGCTCTCAGCACTTTACATGAATGTCACCGACACCACATTTGGGCAAATATATAAAAAGTACAACTTATGGTACAATCATTTCAACCTCTGGATTCATGCACTGTACAGACGCTCCTAGGATCTCTCCCAACGCAGAAGGATGAGTCTCAGGCACAGCAGTTGCACTTGTCCGAGCCCCCTTTGCATATGCAGCCCCGGGCACACTTGGCACAACCTGGGGGGCAGCAGGGACAGCAGCCTGCAAGGGTTAGCAGATGAACGAGTCAGCTCTGCATCCACTCTTCCAACTTCCCACTGCCCCTCCCATCACTGAGAGGAAGTAGGAGAGTGTGAGCATGAGGCTTCCATCCACATTAGAAACTGTGGGACCGGAGACGGTGGGACATTAGAGCTGGAAGGGAATCTCAGGGGTCATCCAGAATCCCAGAGAGGGGAAGGGGTTTGCCAAGGCTGTGGATAGACCCAGGGCTCCAGGCTCCAGGCTGGTGCTTTAGCTGCTTTTGCCACTGGACAGGACAGAGACTTCCCTCAGTCCCCTTCCTCCTCCAAACCCACGGATGCCCGTGTGCCTGGGTGGGCTGTGGCCCTGGGGAGAGCTGCCTTAGGCGTCTGCTCAGGACTCATTTCAGATCCCTTCCAAATGAGTACAAGGCCCCTCAATGGCACCACGGCTGCATGGTTAAGGATGAAGGATTGGACTTTTCCAGAGCCCAGCCACGAGTGTCCCTTGTCACCATACTCACTTTTACGACATGTTTTACAGCTGCAAGTTGTACATTTGCAGTTGTCTCCACAGATGCAGATTCCTCCTAAAGAGAAGACAGGGCCACGTGAACAGGAGGACAGGGACTGAGTGGGATGCGAGCCCTGCTGCAGACGCTCACGGTGGCAGGGTCTCTGTGCTGTCCTTGGGGAGTCACTGCTGAGCATCCCCCTGTGTTGAGGACCGTCAAGTGGTCCCGTTACAGGCCATTGGGGATGTTTGTTAAAAGGCACATTCCTGGGACCAAACCCTAAGACTGTCTGATTCCTGAATTGAGTGGGAAAAGCAATTAGTATTTTTCAAAAGCAAAACCAGATGACTCTGATGTCTGATCAGGCTCGAGAAACTCTGGACTAGACCAATACCAGCAAGCCCAAGGTTCCTGGTAACTACGGAAGCCTTTTACACTTCTAACTAAGGCGAGATGAAAACCCTGAATGGGGAGGAGAAAGGGCAAGTGACATAAACAATCCCAAAGTGAAAGCCATCTTTGGTTTTCATACATAAAAATCATCCACATTTTTTTTTTTTTTTTTTTTTTTTTTGCAATACTGGGAATGATTGAACCCAGGGATGCTTTACAACACTGAGCTACATTCCCAGCCCTTTTTTATGTTTTATTTTGAGATAGGGTGTAAGTTGCTTAGGGCCTCTTGCCAGGTTGCTGAGCCTGGCCTCAAATTTGTGATCCTCCTGCCTCAGCATCCTGAATCGCTTGGATTGCATGTGTGTGCCACCATGCCCAGCCACTTTTTTTTTTTTTTTTTTAAACTCATCTCATCCATCATTTCAATTTCAAAATGCTGGAAGCTCTGCCTCTTTAGTTTTTGATACAGGCATGTGCTATTAAGGATGAGAGGCTTGTGGACTTTGAGATATCGTTTTTCCAAGGCTGTGAAATCACAGGATGGCTCGGAACCAGACCTCCCTCCTTCTGATCAACATGCTTCTGTGAAAATAAGAGTTTTAAAGACTTGGGGATCCACTTAGGTGGCTAACAACTACCCTGACATCTGTTTCAGAAGTTTCATGGAAACCCTGGGAGGGAGGCATCTGGGAATGAGTGATCTCAGTTTACAGATGAGGAAACCAAGGCCCAGAAATTACAAGTGTGGATAATCCCAGAGTGAGGCAGGAGGATCATGACAAAGCAGCAATGTAAGACCTAAATACCAAAAAGGGCTGGGGATGTGACCCAGTGGTCAAGTGGAGTTCAATCCCCGGTAGGTTCTGGGCCAGAATGTTGGCTTTTCCCGAACCTGGTGGCTGCCCTCAGGGTCTGCAACCAGGATGACCAATGTTTTCAGTCCTCTCCTCGACCATTCCTGTGCCAGGACTATCAATTCCAGCAATTCAGAGTGGAAGCCAACGGAGGTTGCCAGTCCAGGACAAACCTGATGGGTGACTTCTGATTGGAGTCCTGCATGCTCCCTGGAGGGTGCTGGCGCTGGTCTGGGCTCCAGGACCCCAGCCTCCTTACTTACCAGACATGCAGGTGCAATCCCCGGGGTCCATGGTGCAGGTGTGCAGGTGATTCTGCTGCTGTCGTAGCCGAGGGAGGGAGGCTGAGGGAGCGGTGGCTGAAGGCTCCCTATTTAAAGCCATGTAGGTGTGGCCTGGAGCTCCCTCCACCTCTCCCTGGGGCCAGACGCCCTGCACACGGCCCAGCCAGACGCTGCAGGCTGGGGGCTGGGGATAGCAGGCAGATGAGGACAGAGAGGCTGAGCGGTACAATTCATTTGGGTGGTTTTCCACAACAGGTACAGGTGGCTGCACCTACTCTACCTGCCCACCTGCCAAGGTGTCACAGAACCAGTCTCAGGTTCAAGTTGGTAGTTGCAACCAGTCCTACCTACCGTATAATCTGCCATTTCTATTCCCTGCTTCACGGGGGCTGCTCCTGCCCTGGTCCAGCCTCATTTTCTTTCCCTGGGTTGATCCTTATCGTGGGTGAGAAGGTGGGAAATCAGGGGGATTCTCCTACCTGAAGCTCGCAGCCTCTCCTTCAAGCCCACACATGCAATGGCAGAATCCAGAGAGGACTGGGGTGGATCCAACCAGCCCCAACCTCCATCATGGCCCCATTCTTTGATAAAGGCAGCAACTGCTTACCTTTCAGTCTTAGGCAAAGTGCCCATAGATTACATGGCTCCAAATGTGCCCCCATAAGCTGTCACCTTCACCCACCCCTGAACAGAAATTCTGAAGCAGCTGCTAATGGGGCTTCCTCCAAGAGGCCACCTCCAGTCTCTCCCTCTCTAGGCTGGAAGAAATCTCTCTCTGTGGGTCCTGGTGGTGATGTGTTTGTGTCCTTCTCTTGCCATTTACTACTTTCAACTGTGCTGGATGACGATGATGACGACGACGACGACGATGATGATGATGATGATGATTTTGGTACCAGGGATTGAACTCAGGGGCTCTTAACCACTGAGCCACCTCCCCAGCCCTTCTTTGTATTTTATTTAGAGACAGGGTCTCATTGAGTTGCTTAGGGCCTCACTAAGTTGCTGAGTGTTGGACATGGAAAATGACAGACTCCAAATTAATGTGGCCCAGGGAGAAGGCAATACATTGATCCTTTCCCAATACATTCTTTCCTAGTAACAAGGAAGACGCCAGAGCAGAGATAGCCATCAAGTCTGAAATGACAGTTCCTGGGAAGAGGCCAAAGCATTTATCCCACCCTAAACAAATTCTTTCCCAGATACAAATCACTGATCCCACACCCTGCATCTGGCCCAGTAGAAATAAATCCCAGATACTGAATACTGACCCTACACCCTCCATCTGGCCCAGTAAAGATAGCCCAAACTGACATCTCTTAGTGTAACCTCTATAAGCCTACACTCCCTCTTTGGCTGGTGGCTCATTTTCCACCAGGGAAATGGATCCCTCATAGGCATCACTCCATTCTGGAACAAGAGCTGTGCTGAGCTGATCGTGAAGTTTGCGTCTGGCCCGGTCCTTTCATGCTAACACTAAGGTTGGCTTTGAATTCACAATCCTCCTGCCTCAGCCTCCCGAGCTGCTGGGATTAAAGGCGTGCACCACCACACCCGGCTGTATGATTATTTTTGTTCAATTATTTTATTTGTGTTTAAATAACCAACCACACAGCAGGCCAAGCAGGTAAGCGGGCTGTGGTCTCCTTCTCTCCAATCTGGGAGTGCTCAGAGACAAGACCAGCATTGGAAGCATCTCTCCCCCTGTGTAATTACTGTTCTGTGCATTGGTTAATGGGGGCATCATAGTCGTACCTAACGATGGGATTTGTTGTAATGTGTTGTGCATGTGCACAATACATCAGTAAGGCCGGTGGGTGCTGAGTGAGTGAGTGAGTGAGTGAGTCAGGTGGATGGCTGAATGACTGAGAAGTGAGGGGGTAAGCGAACTCCTGAATCAGAGACCGAATGAGAGAGTGAGCAGAGACGCACACGCGTGTGGATCTCCTGCGAGTGGCCACACTGGGAACCTCTGCGGAAAAGTGTTGTCACCATTCTGAAAAGACAGATGACAGGGCCTGGCCACCACTAGAGCAGATGGCTCCCCACGTTTCTCAGCTTGGTGGGTTCTCCACTGTCATCCACCGGGACCCCCTGGGCCCAGCCTGATCCGCGGAATCGTGGATCTGAACTGAGAACTTCTGCTGAGAAAGGGATGAGGTGTCAAGGTCATCAGGAGAGCGGCGGGCAGGCGCTGGGTGGTTCAGAAGCGCTCCCTGACCTAAAGGCACTTGGTGCCCAGTGGAGGACATGCGTTCGTTGTTTATCTTTCAAGTGACACCAACAGGAGCCCCCAAATTACAGATAGCCACTCTTGTCCCATCGGTCAGATGCCACTTGCTTGTGGAAGTGGAAACCTGAATGCTGACCCCCACCTGCTCCCAGCTGTAGACCATCAAGTTCTCACATGACCCCAACCCCGAGGAGGGCTCCAGACCGGGCTCCCTCTGTGTGCAGGGCCATGTTCACAGTTCAGATGAACCTGGGCTCCTTATCATCTTATTATAATGATAAGAAACACACCCACAGGCAGGATGACAGATTGACTGTGCCCCAATTAGGAAAGGATAGATGTGTGGCCCTGATCTTGGGAAATCTCCTCCCCTTTCCCTGAAAAGCTCCGATGGCAGCATGAATGATACGCCCCCTCATCCCCAGACCCCGGACCTGGTCAGAAAGAAGGTGCCTTTAGAGCGTGAGCTCCCCTTTGCCGCACTGGCCACTGAGTCCAGTTTCCTGCCTGCTCCCAGAACTGGTTCTTTGCAAATGGCTCAGAGCAGGAAAAGAACCTGCAGGTTCAGTGACAGGAGGGCCGCACACTGTGCAGGGCGCTGGAGAGCCCGCCGGGAGGAAAAGCAGTTCCTGGTTCAGGAGGGCAGGAGCAGACCTCGGCCCAGGAACCCACGGCTGGGCGCAGCTGTCACACAGTGCAGAGGCTGGGGCCGTCTTCCTGGGCTTGCACTACCAGCTCATCCCAGCCCATCCAGGGGGCAGGGCCCGCTCCCCCCCCATCTCTTGCGCATGCCCCCTAGCACGTATTAGCTTTGGAGGCCCAGCCCGACCAAGTGAGCCCAGAGACCGGAGGAGATTTTCCTTCACACTGTCTAGGCCATCTCTCCTCCCTCCTCACTGCCTGTGCCAGGAATTGCTTCCTCTTTTGTGGATCAATAGTGTCTTGTTGCTTAAGGCCTCAGTTGAATGATTGTGCCAAAATTCAATCCTCTCACATTTAAATATTTCTCAATTTCTGGGCTGTATAGATTGAAACAACCACACGCAACACTGAATGTTCTGGCCGAGGTGGAACTGTGCCCAGGCTGGTCCACTACTTTTACACAATCCTTGTTTCAGAGCCTGGGAAAGAGCTTCGCAGGCCATTTTCTGAGTCTCAGTTCCTGGTCTCTGAATGGCAACAGGAAATCAAGAACATACATGCCACTGAAAGAACATACAAGGACCGGCCAACATGCTCAAATCCACACTTACAAAAATCAGTATTTTGCTGGGCGCGGTGGCGCATGCCTGTAATCCCAGTGACTTGGGAGGCTGAAGCAGGAGGATCTCAACTTCAAAGCCAGCCTTGGGAATTTAGCAAGGCCCTAAGCAACTTAGTGAGACTCTGTCTCAAAGTAAAAAATAAAAAGGGCTGGGGATGTGGCTCAGTGATTAAATGCCCCTGGGTTCAATTCCTGAACGTCCCCCCCCCCAAAAAAAAAATTTAAAATCAATATTTCTTTAGAGAAGTGATCCTTGAATCTTCTTGGGGGATTCCAGGAGCCCTTTGAAAGTCTGGTGAAAGCTTTGACTGTCTTGTGGGGGTCACTGGAGCTAAGCACAAATGCATAACATTTCCCCACAAGTTCAAGGGTTTTACAGATCTCAACCCCTCTGCAAAGAAGCCGTTCTGCCTGGAGCAACTCTTCTTTTATTACCCCAAAATTTTACTCCTTTGAGCCACCAAATCCTAAATATCTCCTTCCCCAGGTCTGACCTCTATTTATGCATAAAAAATATTCGGGTGATTTTTCTCAAACAATGAAACAGATTGTTCCAAAGGGCATCTAACTCCGCACCTCTTACAGAACATAGAGAAATTGGAGTTTTGTCTTTCCCCTCCCCATGAAGATGAAAGGAAAACCCAGGCAGTTTCTGCACAAAGGAGTTTCAGGTTCTCATGGCCTCGGGAGGTGGGGGGGCACCATGCCATGATGGTAGAGAAAGGCCCAACTCCCTGTCACTACTCCCCACCATGTTTTGCTCTTGGAACCACCTCCATGCAGGACCCTCTTGATGCACAGCTCTCCTGGAGCAGGCTGCAGCCACGTTTATTTTGCTGGCATAAAAACCAGCTTCTCTAGGGGGCTGGGGATTTAGCTCAGTTGGTAGAGTGCTTGCCTCTCATGCACAAGGTCCTGGGTTCAATCCAGCACCAGCACCACCACCACCACACACACGCGCGCACACACACACACACACACACACAGCTTCCCCGGAATGAGGTACTCTACTCCCAGGGCCAGGCACACTGAGTGCTGTCACACATCCTGTGACTCTGTTCATCTTCTCTGGCTCTCATCAAAGAGATTTAAGGGAACTCACTGCTCAAAAAGAGCAGTTAGAAGTTTGAGATCCTACACTCGGCCCACGAATCTTTCAGGTCCTCCATGCAGCCCCTTCAGCCCTGCCATGGCCTCTGCTGGTCTACAGATCCTGGGAATTGTCCTTGCCTTGCTGGGCTGGGTAAAGGCTCTGGTTTCCTGTGCTCTCCCCTGTGGAAGGTGACCGCTTTCATCGGCAATTTTTTTTTTTTTAATATATTTTTTTAGTTGTACAGGGACACAATGTCTTTATTTGGCTTATTTATTTTTATGTGGTGCTGAGGATCAAACCCAGTGCCTCACATGTGCTAGGCAAGCACTCTGCCACTGAGCCACAACCCAGCCCACAGTCTTGCTGCTGTTTTTTGCTTTGGGGCAAGTTATTTGATCTCTCTGAGCCTCAGTTTCCCCATCTGCAAAATCTGCATCATGCAAGTGACAGCACCATCCTTGTGAAGGTTAGATGAGAACATGCAGGCTGGGGCTGGGGCTGGTGCTCAGTGGCAGAGCACTTGCTTGGCATGTGTGAGGCACTGGGTTCGATCCTCAGCACCACATAAAAATAACTAAATAAAGTATGTTTTGTTAAAAAAAAAAAAGTTTGAGATCCAGACTCTCATGACCTGGAATCAAATCCCAGTCCTGCTGGGTTTTTTTTTTTTTTTAATATATTTTTTTAGTTGTACAGGGACACAATGTCACTAAATAAAGTATGTTTTGTTAAAAAAAAAAAGTTTGATGGGCTGGGATTGTGGCTCAGCGGTGGAGCGCTCGCCTAGCGCGTGGGCGACCCGGGTTCGATCCTCAGCACCACATACAAATAAAACGCATTGAATAAAACGCATTGTGTACAACTAAAAGCAAATAAATAAAAATATTAAAAAAAAAAAAAGTTTGAGATCCAGACTCTCATGACCTGGAATCAAATCCCAGTCCTGCTGGGTTTTTTTTTTTTTTTTTTTTTTTTTTTTTTTAATATATTTTTTTAGTTGTACAGGGACACAATGTCTTTATTTGGCTTATTTATTTTTATGTGGTGCTGAGGATCAAACCCAGTGCCTCACATGTGCTAGGCAAGCACTCTGCCACTGAGCCACAACCCCAGCCCACAGTCTTGCTGCTGTTTTTTGCTTTGGGGCAAGTTATTTGATCTCTCTGAGCCTCAGTTTCCCCATCTGCAAAATCTGCATCATGCAAGTGACAGCACCATCCTTGTGAAGGTTAGATGAGAACATGCAGGCTGGGGCTGGGGCTGGTGCTCAGTGGCAGAGCACTTGCTTGGCATGTGTGAGGCACTGGGTTCGATCCTCAGCACCACATAAAAATAACTAAATAAAGTAAAGGTATCATGGCCATCTACAACCAAAAATTGTTTAAAAAGATGCAAATGCGCAGCAAACAGAACCTGGCACCATGTTATGATCGTTTAACATCATGGCTATTCATATTATCATTAGTATTACCGGTGCCTAATATGACTTGGCAACTTGTTTCAACCACCCACACATTTCTCTGTTTCAGGCTCGTGGATTCCTCAGTGGGTCCCGAGGTCCTGGGTAGGAAGCACTCATCAGCAATAAATATTGTAGAGCTTTAATCTTTGGGTTTGATTCCCTTGGAGTCCTAGGCCCTGGGGACCACAGGTGGTTAAACTCTTTCTACCTGTTTGGAAGGAAAGTTGGCCTTCCACCTACAGAGGCTTTTGTAGGCTTATATATGGGACTTACATATGGTCTTATATATGGGACCAGGCATGAGATACAGGGGCGACAATCAGATTAGCCAGGGGTCCTGTGGCCCACCACCTTGAACCCGATGTGGGAGTGTCAGGACACTGAGAAGTCAGGCCAGCTGCTTGTTGTACAAACGGCAGCTCAGGAGCCCACTGAGATGGGACCCACCCTCCAGGTGCTGAGCCTCGGCCGGCAGGAGGAGGAGTGTGGCTTCTCAGCTCCTGGCCACCACCCGTGCTGTAGATCTGAAGCCCTGTGATGGGCCCTTCAGCAGTGTGGAGCTTGTGCGGCTTTATAAACTGTTTATTAATTAATTTTTTATTAGAAAAAAAGTTCAAACATACTAAAAAGTACAAAGCTTGGTATTCTGAACACCACTGTATCTACCACCCAGAATTAGTAGATGTCAACACGGGAATATTTGCTTCACCTCTTTTAATTATAAGAAATAAAAAATTAACAGGCTCTGGGCTTTAAACATCACCTCTGTGCTGCTCGCCACTCCCAGCTTCGACGTCCAGCCTGGGCCTCTCAGTCTCATAGTTTTGGCTGCTACTCAACAGCTCCACGTGGAGGTCAGAGGACATCTGAAACCTGGAGCACCCTCCCGAGCTCTGGCTCCCACCTCGCCCCCTGCCAGATCCTGCCTGGGCTTGTGGGCCTCCGCGGCTGCCACCTGGTTAGAGCCAGGATCACCTCCGCCTACTTTCAGCACTTGTCTCCTAACCAGTCTCCGGGCCCCTCCCTCCATGGCTGTCCTCTTGACCTGAACCTCGCTCTCTATTTGCCACACAACATTCAAAGGGATCTTATTAAAATAAAAGTTGCATGTTACTGTTCTTCTCGGAATCCTTGAGAGGATTTCCATCTCACTGAGAAGACAACAAAGCTCTTGGTCACCCATGGTCAGCCCCTGTTACTTCTCCGCCTTTGTCTCTTACAGCTCTCTCCAGCCTCCCTGCCTCCTCACTATTTGAACTCCCTAAGCATACTTCAGCCCCCAGGGCCTTTGCACATCCTTAAAGGATCTTCCCTTAGACATCTGCTCTGCTTACTCTTCACCTCCCTCAGGTGAGGTCTTCTCTGCCCTCCTATCTAAAATGCCTGCCTCTTAACACTTCTTCTTCTTTTTTTTTTTTTTTTTTGGTACTGGGGTTTGAACTCAGGGGCACTGGACCACTGACTGGGCCACATCCCCAGCCCTTTTTGTATTTTATTAGAGACAGGGTCTCACTGAGTTGCTAAGTGCCTCACCATTGCTGAGGCTAGCTTTGAACTCGCAATCCTCCTGCCTCAGCCTCCCAAGTGCTGGGATTACAGGTGTGCGCCACCAGCCCAGCTCTCTTAACACTTCTTTATGAGACTCTTTGCTGTCTGTTTCTTCCGTGATACTTATTCCCATTAAATATACCGTATGTTTTGCTTGTTTATCTTATTGCCTGACTCTTTTTCCCAAATGTGAGTTCTATATGGACAGGGATTTTGGACTGCTTTGTCCCCTGCTGTATACAGTGTCTACAGTAAAGTACCTCATATATGTGGGTGCTCAGTTTGTTGAATTAGTCTATCAAAGTCCCCTTTATGTCTCTCCTTCAACCCTCCCCTCTTTCCTGTGAAGAAGACAATTACAAAGTTCATGTGTATCCTCCAAGCTTTTGTTTTTATACATTTTTTATGAGTGTGCACATGCATAAATCTGTACATAGTATTGTTTTGTGTGTTTTTTTTTAAAAAATACCTAAGGGGCACCGAAATGGAAGTATGTTTTTGAGATCTATCCATGCTGAGACATAACTAACCTATATTGTGTGAAGATGTTACATTTTGCTTATCTGTTCTCTTACTAACAGACACATGGGTGACTCCCACGTGTTCTCTCTCTCTCTCTTCTCTCTCTCTTTTTTTTTTTTTTTTTTTTTTTTTTTTTTTTTTGTACTGGGGATTGAACTTGGGGCACTCGACCACTGGGCCACATCCCCAGCCCTTTTTTGTATTTATATTAGAGACAGGGTCTCACTGAGTTGCTAAGTGCCTCGCCATTGCTGAGGCTGGCTTTGAACTTGCGATCCTCCTGACTCAGCCTCCCAAGTGATGGGATTACAGGCTTGCGCCACCACACCCAGCCCCCCACATGTTCTCTATTATGAAAATTCTGGGGTGGCAGGGGGAGCATCTCCATTCATATCCCATAGATGAGTGTGCAAGTTTCTCTCATCCCTAGAAGGAGGATGACGAGGCTGGAGGGGGCAGTCGCTCTCCAAAGACCCTGTACCAATTTACTTTCTCTCTAGCAATTTCTGGGAGTCCCCGTTTCCCCACCAGCTCTTCTAATGTTTCTTATATATTCAGACTTTGAAATGCTTGCCCATCTGATAAGTGGTATCTCAATGAAAAGAAATTTGCATGTCCCCGCCTCCCAGCTGCGTCAGCCATTCACCTCCAGCGAGCTGGGTCCAGTCTTCCTTACAGTGAGTTTGCACATCTGATTAGCCTTTCACACCCTAGCAAGAGAGAGTGCAGTGAAGCCCAGGGGCTGCCGTCCTTCACACTTGGTTCCCATCCTGGATCCTCTGCACCAACTCAGATGAGATCCCTTATCTCTGCTATCAAACTGGCCTACTCGCAGAGAAAGAATCAGGCATGTAACACACCAAGGGCTCCAACAATGGTGGCCTTCGCTAAGATTTCCCGCGCAGAGCGCATGGCGAATGGCAACCTGACATGGAGTCACGGATGCCTCCGGTTCAGCCCCAGGGACTTGCCAAGGCATGTCCCCTTTCCCGGCATCGGTTTGTCATCTTTAAAGGGGAGATGAGAACAGGTGGAAAGAGAAAGACAGGAGATCCCCGGGTAGGAAGCTCAAGGGAGACACGGGAAGCCACAGCGAGGACAAACGCCATCCTGTCCCAGGAAGCGGAACACCAGGCAGAGGCCTCCAAACACCAGGCGCTGGGCCTCGGAGGGGAGCCTGGCCCAGAGGATGGCGAGCAGCCCCCCGCCCCACCCACTGCCAGGTACCGTGTCCCCCTCCCCTCTGAGCCCAGTCCTGCCAGCTGGGCAGACAGATGCTGCCCATTTTATCCTAGGGAGATGCTCTCAGGTCTTCAGAGTCTGTGACGTTCTTCACATTTCCTTTAAACACATTCATTTTTCTAGAGATTTGTTCCACCAGCTAAGAGGGGATGTGTGGGGCATGTCTACAAGTGCTTGTGTGTCCACGTGTCTGTGTTGCGCGTCTACATTTGGGTGTGCGTAAGACAGACAGGCAGAAATACAGAGCCTGAGAAAGCTGGGCCTGTTCTTTCCCTCCAACCACAAATTCTACTTTTCTCTCTCAAACACACACAAATTCTGCTCCCCCCCCCCGGCCCCCAATTCCACCCACTCAAGGGGACCCAGTAGAGAGCCTCACAGCTGGCTTGTGACCAGCCTCCAGGAGGTGCGTCCCAGCGCCGTGGAGTGTAGAAATCAGGCCAAGGTTAATTAGGAGCTACCTCCATCGGTGCCCAAAGCACCTGTGCGCCGGCAAGCTTCACAGACTCTCCAGGGCTTGCGGCTCCCGGATAATTACATGGACTCAGCTCCACAGCTATAATTCAGTGCCCACTGGGCAAGTGAAACCCTCTGCTTTGCACACGGCCCCAAGGAAGGATGAGTAAGGCCAAAGCCAACAATTACCCACAGCCAGCGCCCCCAGCAGCAAAGTGGCTAGTCCAGGTTGGCTGGCAGCCCAGAGCAGAGTTCCGCAGAGGGGCAGCAGGCTCCGGCCGCCCTCTCCCCCTTCCTTTCCTCACTTTGCCCACCCCCCCCACTTCTATCCTTTAATCAGTCATTCAGCAACCATGTTTAGGGCCTACTGTGTGCTATAGCGGCTTTGGGTAGCCCTCTGGATGGGTGAGTGAACCTGAGCCTTGGTGCTCCAGGGCTTTCTTTCCAATAGGGGTGATAGGTCCACGGTCGCTATCAGAAAAGGAGACAGCAGCTGGGTGTGGTGGTGCAAGCCTGTAATCCTAGTACCCTGGGAGGCTGAGGCAGGAGGATCACAGGTTAGAGGCCAGCCTGGGCAAATTAGTGAGACTCTGAATAAAAAATAAAAAAGGACTGGGGATGTAGCTCAACCTGAAGCGCACCTGGGTTCAGTCCCTAGTACTGCAAGAAAACAAAAACAGAAAGAAAAGGAGACAGCAAGCAGAGTTTCTGCGGGGGCACACAAGGGCAGGGTGGCATGTGACAGCTCTGAGACTGAGCAGTTAATTGTTGTGTGCTAGGACCTGACTCCCCTCACTGTGGTCTTGGCCCTTCACTTCCATTTGTCCCAGCAAGGTGACTTCTGGGTTCCTCATGGGATGTTGGGACTGGACTAGGGATTTTCAAACTGCGCATGCTCAGGGGTGTGGTGGGGGCTTCCGGGTCACTTGAAAGAGAGCAGCTCCTCTTGCAAAACCCTGTTTTAAGGAATGGGGTTGTGGCTCAGCGGCAGAGCGCTCGCCTCGCACGTGCGCTGCCTGGGTTCAGTCCTCAGCACCACGTAAACATAAATGCATTGCATTGTGTACAACTAAAGTAAATAAATATTAAAAAAAAAAAAAAAAAAAAACCTGCTTTAAGCCCGGCGCAGTGGCGCACGCCTGTAATCCCAGCACTTGGGAGGCTGAGGCAGGAGGATCATGAGTTCAAAGCCAGCCTCAGCAATGGCGAGGCATTTAGCAACTCAGTGAGACCCTGTCTCTAAATAAAATACAAAAAAGGGCTGGGGATGTGGCCCGGTGGTCGAGTGCCCCTGAGTTCAATCCCCAGTACCCAAACAAACAAAAACCAAAAACCTGCTTTATCCTGCACATCCCACCCTCATCCCCTCAAAACACATAATGTTTATTCTTTAAGGCTGGGGGCAATGGGGTGGCGGATAAGTGGCAACCAGGAACTGTTAGAAAGTTGGGGAACATAAGGCCCCGCTAGCAAGGTAGCAAGTGACCCTACCCAAGACGCCTGGGGGACCTGTGGCGGGCCTGTACCTGCAGTCCCAGGTGGCCGCATCTCATGATCCAGTGTTTTTCCATATTTTCTCTTTTTAAAATTATTCTGGGGACTGGGGTTGTGGCTCAGTGGTAGAGCGCTTGCCTAGCATGCGTGAGGCACTGGATTTGATCCCTGGCACCACATAAAAATAAATAAATAAATAAATAAAATAAAGGAATTGTGTCCATCTACAACTAAAATTTTTTTTTAAATAATATTTTGAGTCTTAAACATTTTTCAAACATGTAAGAATAGAAAATTAAATATGGAAGCCGGGTGCGGTAGCGCAGGCCTGTAATCCCAGCACTTGGGAGGCTGAGGCAGGAGGATCACGAGTTCAAAGCCAGCCTCAGCAATGGCAAGGCACTTAGCAACTCAGTGAGACCCTGTCTCTAATAAAATACAAAAAAGGGCTGGGGATTTGGCCCAGTAGTCGAGTGCCCCTGAGTTCAATCCCTGGTACCAAAAAAGAAAGAAAGAAAGAAAGAAAATTAAATATGGGATCTTTTAGCATTATCAAATACTAACATTAACTACTATTCATTTCAGTTTTTTCTCCCGGTCACTCAGGGCCTGGCACATGCTGGGCAAGTGCTCTGCTACAGAGCTACATCCCCAGTCCTTTTTATTTTGAGACAAAATTGCGGAGACTGGCCATGAACTTTTGGTCCTCCTGCCTCAGCCTTCCCAGTCACTGGGATTACAGATGTGAACCACTGCGCCCACCCTGACTTTTACATTTTATTTTGGGGCAGGACCTCACTAAGTTCCTGAGGCTGGTCTGGAACTTGCTATCCTCCTACCTCAGCCTCCCTTGCAACTGGGATCAAAGGCATGCGTCGCCGTGCCCATCTTCATTTCAATTTTTAAAAACACATTTATTTTTTAGTTGTAGTTGGACACAATACCTTTATTCTATTTATTTATTTTTACGTGGTGCTGAGGATGGAACCCAGGGCCAGGGCCGCGCATGTGCTAGGGGAACGCTCTACCACTGAGCCACGACCCCAGCCCCTTCAATTTTTAAAAGGATCAAAACACTCAAAAGAGAGCAGAATCCCCTGTGTCATTGTTTCTGATCTCATTCTACCCCAGCACCAAACCAGGGAGCCAATTTCACAAATTAAGTTTCATCATGCCTACACATGTTTGCCTACTTTTACTACATGTGTAGATATCTATCTATCAAAATTATATTGTCTTCTTTTACAGGTTTGTAAAGTTCATATAAAATGGCACCCTTCCCTATACAGATTTTTACATTTGGGGGCCTTTTTTATAGTATGGTCTTATATTAATATTTCAGTTTACCCTTGTCCCTGATGATGGGCATGTAGCTGTTCCCACGATTCCATGGTCACGCACACTGCTGCGACCAGTGTCCATGTGTGCACATTGCCTCATGTGAAACGTGTCAGGTTTCTCTAGGGGAGATGTCTGGGAAGGACTTTGCTGTTAGAAGGGAACATGCACGTTCTAGAGGTCCACAGATGCGTCCTTCCTGGTGTCCCCAGATGGCTCGGCTGGTAGCAGGGGTGGGTTTACCCTCCCATAAGGAATGTACCTGAGTACCCATTTTCCACATCCTATCAACACTTCGTATTGTCAGACTTTTGTATTTTTGCCAATTAAACCCTGTACTATCCTTGCTGGGTGCACATCTGTAATTCCAGTGATTTGGGAGGCTGAGGCAGGAGGATCAAAGACAGACTGGGCAACTAAGCAAGACCCTCAAAGCAGTTTTTTTTTTTTTTTTTTTTAAGGGGACTGGGGAGGTAGCTCAGAGGTAGAGCACCCTTGGGTTTAATCCCAGTACTGCAAAGCAAACAAACTGTACTAGACTTGGGGCTACCTTCTGGATGAGACAGATATGACAGATAGGAAATGCCACTTCCTTGGCTGTTGATTTGCTAATTGCCGAGGCTGAGCACAGGATCATAAGATCAGGGACCTCTCAGGTCTCCTCTCCACAATCCAGCGTTCTCCTAACTCTGTTCCAGATAAACTGCATATCTCAGTCTTCCCACACTCTTGGTTTTTAATAACTTTCCCGTTGAGGAGACTTAAACATGACCTTGGGAGATGAAGAAGATGAGCGAGCTGGTGTATCCCCAGAAAGGTCACTCAAGTGGCCAGGGAGTGGGGGTGGCCGCATCCTCAGCTGCCAAGTCCTCCCGAAGCAATCACTATGCCAGAGGGAAGGGCCAGGTTGGCACAATTGGTCTTGGACTCCTACTTACTCAGAGCCCCTTCCTCCAGGGGGTAATTCATTCACAGCAAGAAGTTCTGAACATGCCCTGGAAAGCTGCTAGTGCAACTGGGAGGAGGGATGCCAGAGCTTGTGGGCAGCGCCGTTGTCCACAACTTCCCCCCATCCCAACACCATTTAAAGACTGGAAGCCTGAGGCTCCAAGCGGGGGAAGTGGCTGCTAATCATCGCAGATCGGCTGAGGGCGGTGACTGCGGAGGAAAAGCTCCCGTGCCCGGGAGAGCTCTTAGGCTTTGTGGACAGTGGCCATTCACAGAACTGACTGCTTGGATCAAGCAACCCCCCAGGACCCATAGGGCGCCACACTCCTCACACAGGAGTGTAAAGAGGTTTTATGGCGAAACTGGGGAGCTGAGACACCCAGAAACCACCCACGAGCATCATGGAGCAACTGTGTGCGCGCGCGCTCTCTCTCTCTCTCTCTCTCTCTCTCTCTCTCTCTTTTTGGGAGGGATTGAACCCAGGGGCACTTTACCACTGAGCCACATCCATAGCCCTTTTTAAGATATTTTATTTAGAGACAGTGTCTCCCTGAGTTGCTTAGGCTCTTGCTAAATTGCTGAGGCTGACCTTGAACTTGCAATCCTCCTGCCGCAGCCTCCCAAGTCGCTGGGATTACAGGTTTGTGCCAAAGCGCCTGGCTTCTGTCTTCTCTCGCTCTCCATCCCTTCTCTCTCACTTTTGTTCTCTCATTGCTCTGTTGCCCTCCCACCTCCAGGTCCTTCTCTTCTCCCTTAGTGTAAGAACTCAAGCCTGGGACCCGGCCCGGGTGTCCTCTGCGCTCACTCACTCACGTGTCCCCTTAACTCAGCCCTGTTCCCGCTGTCAGTGAGGACACAACTGTTTGGGGGATGCCTGTCTCTAAGATTTCTGGAGGGGCAACCTGTCCATCAACATCCCCCCAAAGCAGTTTGTATTTAAAGCACTAGGATCAAAGGCTGCCTTTGAGAGAAACCTCACACACCGTTCCTGGTCCACAGGCACTATGGGGCTGTACCTCCACTGAGCAGGTGGGCATGGATCCAGCAGCTGAGGCCCCGCAGGCTCTGCCAGGTACTTCCCCCTCAGTGAGCTTGCCAGACCGCCACTGTCGCCCAGCCACTCCTGAAATTCTGGGGGTCTGCAGAACTTCTGTTTGAACAGCTCCCAGGTCTCCACCCCAAGGCTCACACCCCAAGCCCTGAGCCACCCACCCAGGGATGGATTCACCAATAACCTGGGACCACTGGGAACTGGTTATTTGTCGATTTCTCTGGTTAAACATACAATCCAGGCGCAGTGTCGCACGCCTGTAATCCCAGCACTTGGGAGGCTGAGGCAGGAGGATCACAAGTTCAAAGCCAGCCTCAGCAATGGCGAGGCACTTAGCAACTCAGTGAGACCCTGTCTCTAATAGAATAGAAAAAAGGGCTGGGGATGTGGCCCAGTGGTAAAGTGCCCCTGGGTTCAATCCCCAGTACCAAAAATAAATAAATAAATAAATAAAACATACAATCCTCGGGTCAGATTATCAACGATTAATGTCAGAGAGGAAAAAAAAAAAAAAAAAAAACGACGACGGTTTGATGGTCGTGAGAAGGAGGTTAATTATGGCTGCATCCATTTCCTGTGTTGTAAAGGACTTGATGATGGGGCTTGTTGTCTCTTTCTGTGCCTGCAGGGTCACTGCCCCCGAGTCTCCACAAAGACGGCTTCTCAGAAGCCCCCACACAAGAACAAGGAAGGGTGGGCAGGAACAGGATCCCCCTGGCTGGGCACAGCCAGATCCAGGCCTCGGGGAGCCCTGGATGGATGTCGATCTATGCTGCCGCTGCTCAGTTTCCCTCCCCCCACCCTCTGCCTTGGGCAAGCCACTTGACCTCAGTTTCCTTGCCAATAAAATGGAGATAATAATATACCCTTCTGTGGGTGCCTCTTAAGAATAATTGGTTAGTGGTTTTTTTTTTTTTTTTTTTGCAAGGCACTTTGAAGAAAATTACCATGAGGATGTTCTGCTGGTCCTGGAATTTTCCTTGGTACAGATATCAAACAGAGGAGGAGAGCCCTGTTCTAATTCTGGTGCTCCCAGCCAAACCATTTCCCCCAGTTCAGTTGGAAGGGAAGGGGGAAGGGGCTGCGATCCCAGCCCGGGCCTGCCTGGAATAGTAAATGTGCAGCCCTGCCTTTGATGCCGCTGCAACGCTTGTTAATTTTAATAGGAAGTGAGCAGAGGTGGGAAGGCTGGGCCTGGCAGAAGAAAACAGGCTGAGGCTGGCGAGGGTTAGTGCCAGCTAAATTTGGATCTTGCTTGGCTTTGAAGTCCTTGGCCCAGTGCTGGAGGTGTCGGGTGGGATGCGGGGTGGGGGTGGGGTTGCTGGGGAGAGCTCGGTCCCTCGGTTTCCAGCTCAGCCAGGAGCAGATGGCCTCTCCTCTAAAGAATTACCTTAGAAGCCACAGTCTCTGGAGCTGGAGAGTTTCTGGGGAAACTTCAGGGGTCTCACACTGAAGTGCATTTAGGAGCTAGGTAGTTAATACAGAAGAGTCGAGTAGGCGCTGGGGGTGTGGCTTGGCTGTAGAGCACGTGTGTGGCATGCATCAGGCCCCAGGTTCCATGTTCAAAAACCAGAAGAGTGGAGTAGGCTGGTTGTAGGTAACTGGGGCTGGTGGGGACTGTGGCAATCTGCGCAAGCTCCAGTGAAGACTGGGCTTTGGGAAGAAGGGTTAAATATCACCACCTCTTCTGATTTCACTGAGAAATTGGAAGTTTGGAGCATATGTGTGTGTGTGTGTGTGTGTGTGTGTGTGTGTGTGTGTGTAGAAGGAATATTGCAGTTTTTAAATATTGATCAAATTTCTTCATTATTTTTAGATACTCTCCTCATGAACATGCATATCAGGCAGAGCAGCCCACAGGGTCCTATTTTGGGAGGTCTGCACGGAGCCTCTTACAACCCATGTAGGCCTCTGGGACCAGACTTTCAGTCTGGCCCTGCTTGAGGGCCTCAGAAGCTCTCACCAATTCATTGAATTTTGGCCAAACATTGATCATACATCTACAAATGGGCCTCAAACCCACTACCTGTCACTAGCTTCAGATCTGTCACCTAGAATTTGAAGTCTTCCTCTCCCTGTTTTTATTTGTGGCCCACCCTAACCCGTGGGGCAGAACGCATTCTTTTGAGTAAGTAGGTTGGGGAAAGGGTGTCACTTTGCCTTGAACTCTTCTAAACTTCAAGGACAACCTCCCCTTGTGTTGAGGTTAGGTGGCTGGCATCCCTCTCTCTGCATCTGCTCTGGGACTCTGTAGATTTAAGTCCAGCCAAGCTTCCTTTTCTCCGCATGGAAGAGGCTTCATTTCGTAGCCTGTCATCTCACTCTGGCTTTGATTGGCAGTCATTACCTGACACAGGGACCAGGTTTGAATGCAAATGCCCCTGAGTGTCTTTACCTGTCGTCTTTCACCCCAGGGTTTCTGGGAAAGGGGAACTTGCCTGCAAACACGAGCCTGAGGGAATCCTACTGGGAGGCTGGGAAGGTGGCGTCCTCTGCAGGAAGATGGGGTGCTGGTCTCCTTGAATGGATGCCCATAGGCCTGGCAGAGACCCACTCCGTGTTCATTGCACAAATGTTCACCAGTTTCCTAAGATGCACCGGGTTCTGGGATGCATGCTGCAGATACAACAATCAATAAAACCAGCTAGTCTGGGCTGGGGTTGTGGCTCAGTGGTAGAGCGCTTGCCTAGCATGTATGAGGCCCTGGGTTCGATTCTCAGCACCACATAAAAATGAATAAATGAAATAAAGGTCTGTTGATAACTTAAAAAAAAAAAAAAAAAAAAAAAAAAAGAGCCGGGCGCGGTGGCGCACGCCTGTAATCCCAGCACTTTGGGAGGCTGAGGCAGGAAGATCGCGAGTTCAAAGCCAGCCTCAGCAATGGCGAGGCACTTAGCAACTCAGTGAGACCCTGTCTCTAAATAAAATACAAAAAAGGGCTGGGGATGTGACCCAGTGTTCAAGTGCCCCTGAGTTCAATCCCCGGTACCACAAAAAAAAAAAAAAAAAAAAAAAAAAAAAAAAAAAAAAAAAAAAAAGAAAGAAGAAAAACCCAGCTAGTCCTCACTCACATTCATGAATAGTTCCAAATTGTGATATGTGGCATGGAAGATAACTACAGGCATATGAGGGGGAACGTGATTCAGAAAATGGAAGGGACCCTTTTAAGCAGCACAGACAGCATATGCAAGGGTCCTGTAGTTGAGAATAGTTCTTTTTTTTTTTTTTTTTTTTTTCAGAAACTGAGAGAAACCAGTGTAGATGATCAGGGGTAGAAACTAAAGGAGAAGAGGTACTTATAGAGTTGTGGATCAAATGCCTACAAGGTTTAGCATTTACTCATGAGTGAGTAAAGTGAGCCAGGTGAGAGGCAAAATGGAGCATTGGGGACTGCGGCAGATTGAATAAATTGTGCCCTGTGTGAAAGAGGCAGCTGCTGCCCCACTCCATCCAGCCTTAGACTTGTGGAGGTGGAAAGTGTGAGTCCAGTATTGTCAGGCTTTTTGATATTTCAGGAGAGTCCCTAAATCTAGATTTTTATGTAAAAGTCCTCAATTAAAAAAAAAAATATGCTAAGATCCTCCAAAAACACACACTTGATAGCTGGGGTGCTGCCTCTTTGCAGCCCCTGAGCTGAGTAAATACACAATAGAGAATCAAGTGACCTCAGAGCAGGGAGCCTCTCACGTAGGTAAACTGAGGCCCAAAGTATTGTCAGCTTCCAGTTCTTGCTGCTCATGGTGGCTTTCTGAGGAACAAAGAGACTTTCAGGCTGACTTTTTCCTGCAGGCCCCAGGCAAGCTGCTAGCTGTGGGGCTCAGTTTCCTAATTTGCAACTGGGAGTGTTGGAGCCAAGTCTGGCTGCTGCCTGGGACTACAGTGAGGGGAGTAATTAGGGCTTGAAAATGACTTTGAAGCTTCCTAAAGCTGAAGAGCTAAGTACCTGGGGAAGCTCAGAACAGGATTGCAAAGAAACTGTTCCTTCAAGTGCCACAATTAGATATGCCCCATCCTGTCCCCATGTCCAGGGAGCCTGGCCCAGGGGAGGTAGGAACAGGTAGGTGTCTGACCTGTGCTGTGGGAATCCAGGGAGCAAACAGAACATCCCCTACCGTGGCTTTCCCACCAGCCTGTCCTCTCCTTCCTCCCTTCTGGCCTCCTTCTTCCTGCCTCAAATGCTCAGTGAGACCCTCTGTGTGCCAGTCATGGTGCCGGCTTGGGAACATACCCTTGCTGAGCTTGCGGTCCAGCAAGGACATGGGCAGGGAGTCAGAATGAAACACACGTGCAGTGTGTGTTTACAAGATGGAACTAGCAGGAGACCCCGCACGGGGCTCGGGAGCCCCTCTCTCCTTCCAAGAAAGTCATGCTTAAGCTGACACCCGAACACCAAGCTCGAGTAACTTAGGGTGGATGTTCCAGGTAAGAGGAAGCTTTCAGGATCAGAGGCTGGAGGGGGCGGTGAGTGAGGTTTAAGTGTTCACAGACCCAAGCAAGGTCCCCTTGGCCAGGGCCCAGAGCCTAAGGCCAAGGCCAAGGGTGGATTGGCGGTTAGTGGGTGGACAGGAGCCAAATCACACAGAGCCCTAGGAGCAGGGCAAGAGTTTTGCTTTTGTTTTTGTTTTGTTTTGTTTTGTTGCCTTGAGGGTAATAGCATAGTGAGACATTTCTGAGTTTCAACCCAAAAGCAAAGGTTTGGATTTAATTGCATTTTTTTCCGAGTTCAGTGGTTATTTTCCTGGCTTCTCCTTAGAGGAAAAGCCTGGCAAGCAAATCGCTTCCAACTCTGTTTTTCCGTGATCACAAAAATATTCTGTACTTCTTCTGCACCCCAAGACACCAGCGCCTCACTTGCAAAGTGGGTACTATTGTAGATTCATATTTGGGATGAAAACATGGGCTAACAGAGGTCATCTGCCAAGGTCACCCAAGCCCTGCTCTGCACGTATTTGCCTACTAATGAGCAAGGAGCCCGCAGCTCATTAGCAGGGCCTGACCTCCAGGGTTCCTGGACTCCAGCTTTTGTCCAAGTCTTTTCTTTTTCAGAGAAAATTGAGCAGCTTCCCGGAAGGCACAAAAGTGCCTTTCAGGGCCTCCTGATGAATGAAGCATTCTGTTCCCCTCGAAACAGAAAGAAACAGAAATGCGGAGGAACTAAGAAGTTCTGCTTCTCAGGGGTGGGCAGGCAGGCCCCTGCACAGGCTGAGGGTAGGCTGTCATGGGACAGGGAGGCTGCCTGGGCCTGGGCCGAGATGCCCACCCAGCAACTGTGGTTAATGATCATACTTGAGTTTGCAGCTAGAAACCCAGAAGGCTGGAATCCTTGCCGTGATGAGACCCATGGTGGACCAAAGGCACCAGAAGATGCGAATTCTGTCCTTCTGCACCCACAGAGGCCCAGGGAGGGCTCAGCCTGGGGTGAACACCAAGGATTTCTCCTGAGGAGGGCTGGGTTCATGTAAGAGCAGGAAGAGTTCACAGATTGAGGAAAATGATGCAAATGTCTTTTAGAGCATGTGATAAGATACCGGTCTCCACTTACAGTAATATAAATGCAAATTAAAAACGACAACCAGAAAGCATTTCCAAAATCTGTGTGATAGGCAGAGGTCCAAAAATGTGAAGCATGCGGTGTGTGGGTAGGCTGTGGGGAAGCGGGCATGTTAAGACAGGTGCGCCCAAATGGGAAAGGTACCTGTGCTTTCGTCAAGTGACTGCCTGCTGGGAATGATCCTGTTGTGGACGAACACATCACACACCAAGAAGTGGGTGGCATTCATTGCGATCTTGGAAGAGCCCTACATGTTCATGACAATAGGAATGGGATCAGTGTATCATGATGCGTCAAGGCAGTGGACTTCCAGACAGCTCACAAAAACACAAGGTCTCTTTATATGTCCCCATATAGAAGGATCATGAAGGTAGCATGTGAATTGGAGAAAAGCAAGGTACAGATCCTGTGAATCGGGAAGCCAGCATTTGTGGAGGGGGAATGGAGAGAACGGCCTAGCTGCTCAGGTTTGGAACACATCTGCCAGGAGGCCTGGAACCAGATGTGGCTGCTTAGCTCTGAGGCCTAGGGACTTGAAGTTTGGCTGAGCTGGGAGGGAGACTCACTCTGTAGGAACTTGTGCTTTGTTTTGTTCTGGTTTTTGAGTCAGGGTCTTTCTATGTTGCCCAGGCTGGCCTCAAGTGATCCCACCCACCTCAGCCTCTAGAATAGCTGGAACTACAGGTGCAGGCCACAGCATCCAACTGTGGAAAAACATTTTCAGCATTGGGATTGTTCTCATTGTCATTATTTTTGGTGTGGAGGACTGAACCCTGGGCTTCTTGCAAGCTAAGCATGAGCTCCACTACTGAGTTTGGACTACCCAGCATTTGGATTATTAATCATTTTTTACCATATATCTGTATTGCTTTTATAAAAGAAAGAGAAAAAGAGGAAGAAAATTATGAAGAAGATGCAGAAGAAAAGTAAAAAGTAAACTTAATGATGATTAAATATAGAAATAAACACTAATAAGATTTCACATCATACCTTTCTATTGTTTTTTTTTTAAATATTTATTTATTTGCTTTAGTTGTACACAATTCGTTTATTTGTACGTGGTGCTGAGGATCGAACCCGGGCCGCGCACGTTCTAGGCGAGCGCTCTACCGCTGAGCCACAACCCCAGCCCCTCTATTGTTTTTTAATTAATTTCAAACTTAAAAGTTGCCACAATAGTACAAAGAAACTTTACTAGGATGTGCATTTTGCCCATTTGCTTTCTCCTTCTCTCTTTTCTGTCCTCTTGCTGTCTACCTGCAGGCTGAGTATCCCTTATCTGAAATGCTTGGCACCAGAAGCACCTCTCAGTTTGGATTTTGGAAATATTTGAAAATACATAATGAGCTACTTTGGGGGGATGGGATCCAAGACCAAACATGAAATTCATTTATATTCCATGAATAACTTATACATGTAAACTGAAGGCAATTTTATATAATATTTTTAGTGCACCTACATCTTGACTGTGTACCATCCCAAGAGGTGGAGTGTGGGGTTTTCCATTGTGGTGTCAGATTGGCACTCAAAAAGTTTCAGATTTTGGAGTAGTTCCGATTTCAGATATTTGAATTAAGGCTGCTCTGCCTGTATATGTGGATATATGCACACACACTCACACACACACAAATGCACACATACCTGTATATATGTAGATCTCTCTCTCTCTCTCTCTCTTTTTTTTTTGGTACTGGGGATTGAACTCAGGGGCACTCACCCACTGGGCCACATCCTCAGCCCTTTTTTGTATTTTATTTAGAGACAGGGTCTCACTGAGTTGCTAAATGCCTCACCATTGCTGAGGCTGGCTTTGAACTCGCGATCCTCCTGCCTCAGCCTCCCAAGTGCTGGGATTACAGGCGTGCGCCACCAGGCCTGGCTTTATGTAGATATATCTCTATATTGGTATCTATACATAAGTATTTAGATATAAAAATCTATTTTCCCTTTGAACTTAAGTATAGAAATAAACTCTCAAATGAGAGTAAATTGCTCCTTTACTACTAAATACTTCATTATGTATTTCCTGAAAATAAGGATATTAATTTACACACCCACAATACAATTCACAATACCTGGATATTTAACTTTGACATTTAAGTTTTATCTAGCCTACAGACGTTATTCAAATTTCAACAACTGTCTTACTAATGTCCTACCTACCAATTTGTTTTTCCTGGTCCAGGATAGAATCCAGGACCACACAACTACATTTAGATGTCTGTGATTCTATACTCCTTTTATCTGAAACAGTTCCTGTCCTTTCTTTTTCTTCACGATCTTGGCATTTTGAAGAGGCCAATTATTTTGCACCCCCCCACACACCCTAAGTCCTCATGATCAGACACAGGTTCTGCAGGTTGGGCGGAGATACAACAGAAATGATGTTGTTTGCTTCAGGCTTCCTGTCAGGAGGCCCATGATGTCCCATGCACTCTGTTATCAGTGACATACACACATACAATTGTAAAAACATAAAAACTAGCTTATAGTAAACAAATTACTGTGTGATTTTTCCCCCCTCCCCAAACACATATTGGTATCATCTTTATTTTTTTAACATGTTTTTTGGGGGAAGGGAGGTAGCCAAGGATTGAACCCAGGGGCATTCAAGCACTGAGCCACATCCCCAACTAATTTTTTATATTTTTATTTTTTATTTTGAGACAGGGTCTGGCTAAGTTGCTGAGGCTGGCTTAGAATTAACATTACTTTTTAAGGGGTTAAGGATGGAGTTCAGTGGTAGAGCACTTGCCTAGCATGTACAAGGCCTGGTTCAATCCCCAGCACCACTACCCCCCCCCCAAAAAAAAAAAAAATATATATATATATATATATATTTATTTATTTATTTTTATTATTTTGTTTTAATATTTATTTATTTGCTTCAGTTGTACACAATGCAATGCATTTTATGTTTACGTGGTGCTGAGGATTGAACCCGGGCTGCGCACGTGCTAGGCGAACGCTCTACCGCTGAGCCACAACCCCAGCCCTATATTTATTTTTTAATAGACACCATAGTCATATGTTTCAAAATTCAAAGGAACAAAGAGGGAGAATCAGAAAAAGTTCTCCCTCTTTCCCCTGACCCAGCCATGCAGTCCTCTTCCCAGAGGCAACTATTCCATATTTGTCTCTCCTTGTGAGGCAGGAGGACAGGGTTAAGTTTAAATTGGTGACTGTTGAAAGAAAAGGACTGCTTGCTTTATGCTTGAGGTAAATGGCAGGAGCACCTTCCCCAGTGGTTAAGACAAACAACTAAAAAAATCATCAAGCCAGAGCAAGCACATTGGACCACAACAGCTTGCCCCAAAGTAAACCTGACCCTCATTAGCATGCATTTGCATGCTAAAGGTTGTGGGGGGTGCACAACCCTAGGCACAGTTCAAACCATATACACACATTTTTGGCAGGTGCAGTAATAACACTGCAACATAGCTTATGAATATGCTAATTTCTAGCCCCCAAATGTACATATGCTGTTTACCTCTTGATTTCCTTGCCACTCTGCCTATGGGGCTGTCACCCTGCTATGTTAATCAATGTAACAAATAATTCTTTTTAAGCCTCTCTTTGCTAGCCGTGGCTGATTTCTATCCTGCATGAGCTAAAGGTCCACTGTGCTGGTGATACTTGCTGAATATTTTATATAAGCATCTCATGAGAGTGCAGAGTGTGTTGGTGACCTGCTAGTGAGTGGCATGCAGGAACAGCCCCATCTACACAGGTGCTGTGGGAGGGAGGTCCCTGGACCTGCAGCTTCCCAGGATCCCTTAGGAGACTCCTTTGATCCCTGTGGAAAGAGCCAAAATTTCCCTGGAGGCCAGCCCAGTCAATGAGGTAGGACATCCTTTTGGGTTCAGAAAAATAAAGTCTGCCTTTCAAGTGATGCCATGAGCATCTTTCCTTGGAGAAAAAAAATATATGTAATTATCATATGAAGAAGCCCATTTCTGCCCTGTTTAGGAGAAGCCTAAGCTTCAGGTGTGGGCAGCAAGGTGTGGGAGAGAGGGCCTGAGAGCGGCAAACGTAAGGCAGGTAGGTTCGCAGATGGTGGAGGGTAGACCCTAGGACCCAGGAAGTCGGGCTGCAGCCCAGACTCTGCTATTAATCAGTCGCTGGGTGACCACTGGAAAGTCACCTTTCCACCTGTCTCTTCTCATCATAGAAAAGGCAAAATTCTGCCCACTGTACTTAGCTGTTTTGAGGAATGAGCTAATCTATAGCAAGCCCTTAGTACTGAGCAGGTGTTCAATAAAGTAGCTACCCCTTCCCAACCTAGCAGGGAAGGGGAAATCACAGCCTGCAGGTGACATTTTGGGACACTCTGGAGACCCTGCACACCTGGCTTTCAAAGCCCACACGGCAGCATCCCCACCCACACTCCTGACTTGCTGAAAGGCATCCGTTTTGATGATTATTTCATTTCTTTTGATGTGCCATTGGTACTTCTAAAAAACTGGCTTCCCTGTAAATCAGAGACTATTCTGAATAGACCCCATTCCTTCAAAATATAAAACTAGACAGGATCTGTGGCCCATATCTATAATCCCAGGGGCTCAGGAGGCTGAGGCAGGAGGATGGCAAGATCAAAGGCAGCCTTAGTGATTTAGCAAGGCCCTAAGCAACTTAGCAAGACTCTGTCTCAAAATAAAAAATAAAAAGGGCTGGGGATGTGGCTCTGTGGTTAAGAGTCCCTGGATTCAATCCCCGGTACCAAGGGGGAAAAAAAAAAAGAAAGAAAGAAAGATGAAGTCAGTGACGTTTTTGGTCAGTGGTCTTATTGAGTGTTTCTGGGGCGTGGGGTTCTTACCTCACATGGGAGGTCAGGAGATCCAGCATTCGCTCAAGCATTCCATTCATATAAGAAACATGTATTGAAGCCGGGCGCCATCGCGTATCCCTATAATCCCAGAAACTCAGGAAGCTGAGGCAAGAGGATTGCAAGTTTGGGGCCAGCCTCAGCTACTTAATGAGACCCTGTCTCAAAATAAAAAAATAAAAAGCACTGGGGATGTGGCTCAGTGGTAAAGTGCCTTCTGAGTTAAATAAGCAGTATTAAAAACAAAACGAACAAACAACAAAAACAAAACATGTATTGAAGACCAGGCAACCTTCTACCCAACCTTCTACCCAGGATGGCGGTGGCAGGCTTGAGTCTGCATTTTACCATCCTGCTGTATAAGAGCTGCAAGGAACCAGGGAAGGGGAAACTGAGGCCAGAGAAAGAAAAGGGAGGTGGCCACGGTCATGGAGCAAGATGAAGAGGAGCTAGACCAGGGCAAAGGGCAGGTAGCTGATTATCAAAGAAAAGAAAATGGGTAGACAGCACTCCCCATCACCTGGTTGCTAACAACCTCGGGAGAGGGGAAGGAGCACATTTTCCAACACAAGTAATCACCCCCGGGGTTGGCTCTCTTCCTGCTCTTTTGGTCACTTTTGGTCACGTAGGCAAGATAAGAGGGGGGCGGGGCATGAGAAGAAAGGAAACCTAAAATCTATAAAAGGGGCAAGACACCCCCACACCCTCAGCACCAGCTCTGGACCCCCTTTCTCTCTGGAGGAGTCTGTCTCTCTGTGTGTTCTGTTTCTTAAATAAAAATTTACTTTTTGCTTTTGCCTCGGCATTTCTCAGGTTCCACGCCAGGGGAAACGAGGACCCCATCCTGATTTTCAAGACCACTTTCAGCCTGGGCTTCCCAAAAGGAAGAGACTTGTGGATGGTCTGCAGAAAATCCTTGATTTTCATGGTTTTGATAGTTTTAGTTTATTCTAAATGTGTATGAGAAAGAAATGCAACAGCACATTGAAGTTATAATTCTCACAAATTTAGTGCTTAGGATAAATCAACTAATTAATTAATTAAAATTTGCAGTACTGGGGCTTGAACTCAGCAGTGTTCTACACTATGCTACACCCCCCACCAGGTCCTTTTTATTTTGAGACAGGGTTTCACTACATTTTTGCCCAGGCTTGCCTTGGACTTGTGATCCTCCCGAGTTGCTGAGTTACAGGATGAATCATTTTTAAGTGAGTCGATTTAAGGGAGAGACAATGTAAATTTTGGAACAGACAGAACGCAGTCATAGCAAAATTCAGGGGAGATTAATTCACACTGAAGTTTGGAAAGTTTTGCCCTTGCTTGTGGCCTCCTCCGGACTAAAGGAGGACATTTTCTGGGAGGGCCTGGAAGCTAAGCCTCCTTGGTCAGGGATTCTTCACCTGCTCCTTCATTACTGTCACCACAATCCTCTCCCCAAACTGTCCCTGCCTCGCTGCTGCGACTGTGGGAACCAGCCCCTTTTATGGACAATTTCATCTTCAAAGAGCTCCTGCTTATTAATTGGCTTGGGCACTCTTGCCAAGGACAGTGGTTCCCACCAAGCCACTGAGAATCCCAGGCATTCCTGATGGACGAAGGCTGATGCCACCTGCATGGGGAGGACCCCGCCAGACCTGTGGCCGGACCTCACCTCCGCGAGGCCCTGGGTCTGAGCTAGAGGAGCCAGGGAGGGATCCTAGCTCCACCACCTTAATGCACTGTTGGTAGCCTCAGTCTTTCACATCTGTGAGATAGGGATGACGACAGGATTGTTAGAAGGATTCAGCATCCCAGGCAGTGTACGCGAGATCGCTGCTCCCTAAACGTTGGGGTTCCCTTCACACTTAAATGTCACTTCCTCTGCATGACATTCCAGAGTTCTGTTCCATTCCTCCTCCAATTTCTAGAACATTCCACATGTTCCCCATATAACATGGATCAAGTGTCTGCTTTATGCTAGGGTGAACTGTGCTCCTGAACAAACTCCTCCAGAGTGGGGCTTACGGCTAGAGGCCTCATTGCATCCCTACAGTAGGAAGCCCAGGCTTGGCACGAGGTGCGGAAAATGTTTGCATGCCCCAGAGGCAGCACCGCATGGTGAGGAAGAGCAAGGGCCCTAGAGCCCCACTATGTGGGTTTAATCCAGATCTGTCATTCATTAGATCTTAGGCAAATTACTTCACCTCTTCATGCCCTGCAGCCCTCACCTGTAAGATGGGGGCAATTAATAACAGCGCCTACATCATCAAGCTGTTGTGAGGTGTAAAAAAGTTAATATGCCTCAAGTAGCTTAGACACTGGCTCCCCAGGAGGAGAGCAGCACAGCTGGTGGCCATTACTATACCTGCATCCAGCAAAGGCCCCTTTTCCATGTGCAGACTCCATAAATGTTATCCTTCTGGCTGAAAATACTGTATTCCTTCCCCAGTCTTTCCCCATGCACACACACCCTTGGCAGGTGTCTGAAATTCTTCCATTCCTGCTTTACTCTTTGGAGTTTAGATGTTACACCTTATTACAAAGCAGATGTTGTCATCCTCAAGTGTTAGTAGATTCCTGGGTAAAAGGCTTTGTGCAGGAATCCCAGGTACTGAGGATAAGAGAATGAGGATACACTCTAAAACATATTAAATTAAAAAAAAAAAAGTGGAATACAAGACTGGGTGCCTTGTATGCCTCCATTGATGGACTACACGAAAGTTAGGGAGAAGAATATCACAGGAAGAAAAGACATGCCGTCAGAGGAAGGAGACCTTGGAATTAGTTCCAGAGGGGACCCACAGGGAGGGGATATTGGTGTCAAGGACAGGGATGGGAGGGGAATTTCCTTTTATTATATACGCTTTTTCAGAAAATACACATTCTAAAAAATTCTGGTAGAATATGCGTTGTCATGAATTTTACCCTTTTAACCATTTTAAAGTACTCAATTCAGTGGCATTAAGCCACATGTTTGTGTGACCAACACCCCTATTTTCAGAACTTTTTCACCATCCCAAATCAGAATATTTTTTTCTTTTCTTTCTTTCTTTTTTTTTTTTTTCATACTAGGGATTGAACCCAGGGGCACTTAAACACTGAGCCATATCCCCAGCCATTTTTATTTTTTTTATTTTGAGACAGGCTCTCACCAAATTGCTCAGATCCTTGCCACGTTGCTGAGGCTGGCTTTGAACTTGTGATCCTCCTGCCTCAGCCTCCCAAGTCTCTGGGATTATAGGTGTGTGCCACCATACCCAGCAGGTGGGTGCATAATCTTTGTTGGCATCTCCCACCTCTCTTGCTCGCTGGCTTAGGCAATGCCAAGGCTGGAGGCTAGAGGACAGAAGGTCAAGGTCTTTATTGCCCAGTTCCCTCCTTGCCGGGCAGCTGCTGTGAGTACAGCTCCAGCCAGGGCCCCACCTCACTGGGCCCCGAGATAAGCTTCCCTTTTGCCTGTGGGCCTAGGGGCAGTGTATGGGCTCTCCAGGGCTACCAGAGCAAAGTACCACAGACTGAGTGACTACAAGACAGAAACTTATTTTTCTCATAGTTCTGGAGGCTACAAGTCCAAGATCAAAGTTTCTGCAGGGCTGGATCCTGCCCAGGGCTGTGAGAAAGAATCTGTTCCATGCTTCTTCCCCAGTTTCTCTTGGTTTCCTGGCAATCTTTGGTGTTCCCTGACATGTAGAAGCATAGCTCTGATCTCTGCCTTCACTTTTTTTTTTTTTTTTTTTTGGTACCGGGGATTGAACTCAGGGGCAATCAATCACTGGGCCACATCCCCAGCCCTTTTTTGTATTTTATTTAGAGACAGGGTCTCACTGAGTTGCTAAATGGCTTGCCAATGCTGAGGCTGGCTTTGAACTCGCGATCCTCCTGCCTCAGCCTCCAAAGTTGCTGGGATTATAGGTGTGCGCCACCGCGCCCGGCTCTGCCTTTATCTTCAAGTGATGTTCTCCCTGTGTGTGTGTGTGTATGTATGTGTGTGTGTGTCCATATTTCTCCCTTTCATAAGGACACCAATCATATTATGCAGTGGATTTGCTTACAATACCTAAAGATCTCATTCATTTTTTTTTTTTTTTATCTTTTTGGAGCTGGGCGTGGTGGTGCACGCCTGTAATCCCAGCACTTGGGAGGCTGAAACAGGAGGATCACGAGTTCAAAGCCAGCCTCAGCAATGGCGAGGCACTTAGCAACTCAGTGAGACCCTGTCTCTAATAAGATACAAAAAAAGGCTGGGGATGTGGCCCAGTGGTCCAGTGCCCTGAGTTCAATCCCCGGTACCAAAAAAAAAAAATCTTTTTGGTACTGGGGATTGAACCTAGGGGCACTTTGTCATCAAGCCACCTCCCCAGCCCTTTTTATTTCTTATTTATTTATTTTTTTAAATATTTATTTATTTGTTTTTAGTTGTACACGTGCCTTTATTTTTATGTGGTGCTGAGGATCGAACCCCGGCCGTGCACGTGCTAAGTGAGCACTCTAGCACTGAGCCACAACCCCAGCCCCCCTATTTTTTATTTTGAGACAGGGTCTTCCTAAATTGCTTAAAGCTTTGCTAAGTTGCTGAGGCTGGCCTCAAACTTGCGACCCTCTTGCTTTAGTTTCTGGAGTTGCTGGGATTACAGGTGTGCGCCACTGAGCTCACCAAGACCTCTTTTAACTTGCCTGTGTAAAGACCCTATCTCCACACAAGCTCACATAGTGAGGGACTGAGACTCAGGACTTCAGCACATCTTTTCTGGGGGGAGGAGCAGGGGAGACATAGTTCAGCTTGTAACAGATGGTCATGGCTTTCACTGTGGCCTCCTTGCTCTGTGTTGCTATTCTAAGTCTTATCCTTTCTTTCTTTTTCTTTTTCTTTTTTTTTTTTGGTACCGGGGATTGAACTCAGGGACACTGGACCACTGGCCACATCCCCAGCCCATTTTTGTATTTTATTGGAGACAGGGTCTCACTGAGTTTCTAAGTGCCTCGCCATTGCTGAGGCTGGCTTTGAACTCGCGATCCTCCTGCCTCAGCCTCCCAAGTGCTGGGATCACAGGCGTGCGCCACCGCTCCCGGCTTCTTATCCTTTCTTGTTATTGCTTTTCTATAGTCCTAGGCAAGCAAGCCCCCTGGGTCCTGCAAAGACCCACAAGCACCTCAGCCAGTTGGTTTTTGTCTATTCTTTCAAAAAGGAGCACTGACTGGGCTGGGCCTGTCGCTCAGTGGTGGAGCATGTGCTTATCAGTGCAAGGCTGTGGGTTCGTCCCCAGCCCCGCCCTGTCTTTATTCCTGGGTGTCCTTGGGTGGAGCGTTCCATGGTGCTGTGCACCCCTGCTCTCTGTGTTACACAGCTGTCTTCATCTCACGCTCACACTGGGGGCACGTGAAGCCAGTAGAAGGTAGAGGAGGGGAGAGATTCGCCATCTGTTCATATCTGCATTTCAGTTCTGCTCCTCTCAAAGCAGATCCTTAAAACAGCAGCAATGGTAAAGTGTGCCCCCAAAACAAAAACAAAAACAAAACCTAAGGCTGACATGGTGGCACACTACTTGGGAGGCTGAGGCAGGAGGATCACAAGTTCAAGGCCAGCCCAGGCAACTTAGTGAGACCCTGTCTCAATATAAATAAAAAGGTCTGAGGATGTAGCTCAGAGGTAGAACACACCTGGGTTCAATCAGTAGTGGGAAAAAAAAAGGTAAATAAGTAGGAATTCCATGCACTTAAGGAATCCATGAGGGGGTTGCTTGGAGGTGTTCAGCACAACGGGGACTCAGAAGGAAGATGATACACCTTCAAATTCCTGAAGAGCTGACAGGGAAGAGTGACCAAGTCCGTCTAGTTCTACAGAGAGACTGATGTGTGGCTCAATATAAATATGAAGAGTTTTGAGAACTACATTTCCAAGGAACAGCCTCCCGTGAATTGTGAGCCACCCAGTCACAGGAAGCGCTCAGATAGGAGGTGGGTGGCAATTCTTGCCTTGGGCAGAAGCCAGGGCTGGGAATCTCTCTGGCCCATTCCTACTGGGAAAGGTCATGAATATAGAGACAGAACTTCCTGCCGGGCCCAGTGGCACATGCCTGTAATCCCAGCACTTGGGAGGCCGAGGCAGGAGGATCACGAGTTCAAAGCCAGCCTCAGCAATGGTGAGGCACTTAGCAACTCAGTGAGACCCTGTCTCTAATAAAATACAGAAAAGGGCTGGGGGTGTGGCCCAGTGGTCGAGTGCCCCTGAGTTCAATCCCCGGTACCAAAAAAAAACACAAAAAACAAAAAGGACTTCCTTTAGCCTTCCGAGTCCCCTGAAGATATGTGTTGGGATCCACAGAGCTGTTTATGGCTTTCGGTTATGGGAATTCCAACCAAAGTACAGAAACTCAGACCTTCCAGAGCAGGTGCCCAGAGGCTGGCTTCCCACCCACCCAAGTAGAGCGTTACTACAGCTGAGTCAGGTCTTAGCAGGCGTCTGATGCTGGCCACACCCAGGGATGGCTCCAGGGGTTTATAAAGAGCACCCTCCTTAGAAACTGGAGCAGATTCCAGCCAGCCCCTTTGATCTGAGCTGGAGGTGGGTGGGCCCCAGGCCTGTCCCCTAGTTCCTCGGGTGCTGGACTTGCTGCATCCCCCTGTGGCCTCCTCTCATTTCAAAATCATTTGAAGAGTCCTTGGCAGTTCCTTGCCCTGGCAAAGCAGATTCATCATTGTTGGCACACCTCAGTCACAGCTTCCCATCGAGACCATTTACTACTGTGGGTTTGGCAGGCGCAGATGAAAGCAGGAGTTTTTCATAGATCATAACAAAGAGATTAAGGAGAGTAGGTTTGTAGATTTAAAAAGTCACAACTTACATAAGTTATACAGACATTTCAAAATTGGAAACTCCTGCCAAGAGCCAGACAATAATAGGAAGAACAACAGCATCAACAAAAAATGAATCAGATCGTGTCTTTGTTGAGTGTGGCAACAATCCCTGGTCCTCGGATGGGCAGTGTCACACTCTCCTGCAGATTCCCTTCTTTGTTTTGGGAGTCTCTAACTCACCCAAGTTGCCTAAAATCTTAAGTACGGTCTTGTGGGTGTCATGTCACTTACCATGTGTGACAAATGGTGCAAAACAAAAAGAAAGAGGCACCACTTCTCAACGCTTATTAGAACACACCCACGTCGCTTGCAGGTCTCAATGAGAAGTCATGTAGGCCAGTCCTACAGGCTGGGATTGATACGGCAGGGTGATGACAGAGTCTGGGGGTGCGGGGCAGGCCTCTCTGAGAAGGCGTGGCTTGCACTTAGATCTGATGGACACATAGGAGCCAGACTTGGAAAAAAAAAAATCTGGTGGCAGAGGATTCCAGGTGGACAGAATGGAGGGTGGAGTAGCAGGTCCTGTCAGATGAGTTATTCAAGGCACAAATATTGATTTATTTGAAGAGATAGTCATTTCTTCACCAAATACTTCAACAGAACCCAAGACTTGCCAGGAACTGGGGAAGGTGCCTGGATGAGATTAGGCTGGAGCATTTCTTGCAGAGGGAACCCCACCGTGCAACAATTCTCTTCTGTGCTGACCCACAGCGGCCAGGCTTGGAAAGATCTGGGGCAGAGCCTTCCAAATGCACAGAACTGTCAGTGCAAAGGCTCAGATGTTATGGCGAGATTGCAATAAATCACCAAGTCAATATTCAAGCAGGAGATAGAACATTTATGTACCAGCCTGTGGTCCGGATTCACCAACTGGTGGGCCAAGGCAGAGGATGCAAATCTACAACCTTTGACTCCCTCCAAGGGTTAGATCAGACCTTTATAGTCCCAAACCATGTTAATCGTAAGTGGCTGTTGCTATGATTCAAAACCATAAACAAACATCGTGAGATCTAAAATAATAAGCAGAAGGGGAAGTGTGTCAAAATGACCCTAGTTGAGTACAAGTTAAAGAATGGTTACTAACTGGGATGGGGCCATGGCTCAGTGGTAGAGCACTTGCTTTCCACATGTGAGGCACTGGGTTTGATCCTCAGCACCACATAAAAAATAAATACATAATAAAGATTTCACTCTCCCCTCCAAAATGCTTTCTTATTTTTAAATACATCTTTTAATTGTAGACAGACACAATACCTTCATTTTTATGTGGTGCTGAGGATCAAACCCAGTGCTTCACACGTGCTAGGCAAGTGCTCTACCGCTGAGCCATAACCCCAGCCATCCCTTCCAAAATACTTAAAAAAAATAAAATAAAATAAGGATAGTTGCTAACATCTAGGCAATCATTGTCTGACAGGATACACTGCCCAAGAAAAATGGGCATTCTTACATTGCATAAGAAGAACAGAGGGCTGGGGTTGTGGCTCAGTGGTAGAGCACTTGCCTAGCACGTGTGAGGCATTGGGTTCGATCCTCAGCACCACATAAAAATACATAAATAAAATAAAGGTATTGTGTCCATCTACAACTACAATTAAAAAAAAAAAAAGAACAGAAACATTTACAGTTCTAAGCAGGGTGTGCTAAGCAGGATCAGGATGGCAGAGGCGGAGCTTTCTGATGGGAGAAGCATTTCTTGCAGGACATGGAGTCTTGGGGTAAAATGGAGTCTGTTTGGCCATTGCTCACAGATCCTGGCCCATAACACAGAGGTGAGAGCAAATGACGTGTGGGGATGGTTCACAGGCACCAGAGCTCCACAGGCCAAGTTAGGAGTTTGGATTTTCTTCCATAAATAACAGGAAGCCATTGGAGGATTTTATATATGGGAGTGACATATTCTTGTTGATCTTAAAAAATTTAAAATCAACTTTTTTGAGGTGTGACTTATGTATAATAAAATACACTTAGTTTAATACATAATTTGGTGAATTTTTGTTTGTTTACAGTGATGGGGATCAAACCCAGAACCTTGCATATAGTAGGAAAGGGTTCTACCACTGAGCTATAGCTGGAGCACAGTTTGATGAGTTTAGCTATCATACTGTATACATCTACATAACTGTTACCATAATCAAATTATCTCACATTTTTATCACTTCCCCCAAATTCCCTCACACCCCTTTACAGTTGATCTTCCTGCACAGACCAGGACAGAAGAAGGAGGAAATGGATCTGGAGAGGCAAATGGAGAATATACAACCAGCAAGTTCAAAAAAAATACAGCTCCTTGGCCCTCCACGGAGCTTTAGTGACCCTTTATCCTACAAAATGTATTGAAAATGAGTTGTCTAACTTTCAGCATCTCTTCCTAAGAGATAGATAGTATTCAGACTTAAGCTGAAAGAATCTTTTTATGGTGCTGGGGTTGAACCCAGGGCCTCATGCATGCAAGGCAAGTGCTCCACATTGAACTACAACCCCAGCCCTACTAGTGTCTTAAAACCTGGGAATGTGGCAAGAATTGTTAGAGATGGGCCACGTAATGCTTCAAGGGATGGGTACCCTGGATGCTGGGATGCGTGACCCTCCAAGGAGCTCCATGCCCTTGGAAGTGTTGGAGAATCTTCCGGAACAAGAAGCCACTGAGGACTTATCACCATGACAACTCCCGCCACAGGTTTGGTATTTTAAAAATGACCACTAGCCGGGCATATTGGCACATGCCTGTAATCCCAGCGGGTCGGGAGACTAAGGCAGGAGGATTGTGAGTTCAAAGCCAGCCTCAGCAACAGGGAGGCGCTAAGCAACTCATTGAGACCCTGTCTCTAAATAAAACACAAAATGTAAGCTGCCTGGTACTGTAAACCGGGATAAAAACTCTCGGGGGCAGAGTTAAGCTTTTACTACTTTACTTCTACTTTCTTAGAGCTTAGAGAGGGAAAGAAAGATTTTTCTTCTTAGCTTAGAGAGAAAGAAAGATATAGTAGAGCTTAGAGCTTAGCTTAGAGTCTTAGAAAGATAGAGCTTAGCTTAGAGAAAGATTAGAGCTTCTTTCTTCTCTCTTCTTTCTTCCTTCTTCTTTCTTCTGTCTTCTGTCTTCCTCAGGAGTCTCGGCCTAACTCTGACCAGTCATTACTTCTTCTATCTGGTTTCTCTTCTGTCTTCTATCTGGTTTCTCTTCTGTAACCGCTCTGCCTACGTTCTGGCCGCTCTGATTCTTCTGACCGACCGAGTGACTGCCCGACTGACCGAATGAATTCGTTCTCCTAACTCGGACCGCTTTCACCCGGTTATATACCTTCAGGTTTGCGGGTGCCTACAGGTGCGTCACATACATATCAGGTGGAACCCATGGCTTCCAGCTAGCTACAACAGCCCTTCCTAATTAGGGCTCCTTCAACAAAATAGGGCTGGGGATGTGGCTCAGTGACTTTGATAGCATTTCCTACTAGTTTCATCGGATGTGCAGGTGTTAGGTAGGACAGGTGCAGGTGTTAGGTAGTTCAGGGACACCGAGATGGCAGAGGCAGGGAGACAATCATGTCCCTGTTTACCACAGTCCTGTAACAACTCCCACTACTGAGGATTTATCACCATGACAACTCCCACCACAGGTTTGGTATTTTAAAAATGACCAATGGGGGTAAAGTGGGCAGTATTTTAATTAGGTTTTCTAAAGTAACCAATGGAGGCCAATGGGTCTCACCCACGTCCTGAGCATGGAGGGAAAGGGTTTCCCTCTGGAGGAATGGGCTGGATGAGAAATAAAAGCTAAGTGTCATGAGCTGTCTGTGGGCTGTATGTGGACTATGTTGCACATAGCAGCCTCCTGAGGGGACAAGTCTGGCCCTGAGAACTCCCTGGGGCACTCCCCACAAGGACTGACCACCTGATGCAGGTGAAACCCCCCTCAAGCTCTGCCTAAGATCCCACACAGCACCTGAGATGGGTGTGTGACCGGCCAAGAAGTCAATCAACCTGCTGACAGCAAGACATCACAAAGCAAGACTCTGCCCTTGAAACCTCACCCCTGCCTTTGATGTACCCCCTTAAATAAACTACCAGAGCCATTTTGTCTTTGTCTAGCTCAAGAACCCTTGTGGACTAGATCTATCAGGGGCTTTGCTTTTGTAAATTTGTTTCTGAGTGTTTTATTATTTGTTAATTATTTGAGATATTAAGATTTGTGGTGGCTTGGATTCTTCTGGGCAGAAGAACCACCCAATGAATTGCTCACTGTCTTACCCTCGAAAGCTAAGAAAAGCAATACCACAAAATAACCACAGAACACAGAAAAGTAGTTTCAACGCAGGGATAGAGATGGGCAAAGCTGACCAGATGGGTCCAGCTTCTAACAAAGAAAGGAGCCTGAGTTTGCTTTATTTATATCGGAATACATCAAAGGCTTTCGATAGAAAGTTCTTCACCAAAACAGGATAAAGGTGAGGGCAGGGAGGCTGCCCAGTTCCTAGCAGGTCATGCCCATCTTTGGGGCTGCATGAGACCTCTTAGCAGAGCCGAGGGGCGTTCACTTGCATTTGGGCGATCTTACCTGGTGGGACTGTCACGGGAAGTTCCCAATACCAGATCTACCCCCTCACTGACTATGATGCTGAAAAATGTCCTCACATATTTCACGGATGGATTCCGGCAAATGGGGCAGGGTCTTCAATCAGGTCATATAGGGAAGAGAACGCCTCACAGCTCAGCACAGAGGACACTAACTTCCAGATATCAGGGCTCGAGCTCCCTCCTGCTGGGCCCCTTCTGCTCTACCTAACGGAGTGCTACTTCCACCTCCACTTCAGTAAACCCGCACTTTGCCTGTTGCTTCTGTGACTCTTGCTCGATTCTTTGGGACAACAAGGACCTGGACCCCAACTGGACACCCTGACTATAATTCAGGGACTAGCGAGAACTTGGGATTGCAGTTGTTTCTCCATCTGTAGTGGGGGACAATATTACCTACCTCAGGTGTTGAGGGTGACATGAGATAGTAATCTGAATAAAGAATTTCACAGGGGCTGTGGATGTGGCTCAGTGGTAGAGCTCCTGCCTGGCATGTGTGAGGCTCTGGGTTCAATTCTCAGCACCACATATAGATATATAAATAAAATAAACATCAACAACTAAAAAAAATAAAAAAAAAATTTCACAGACTGGCACATAGTAAGCACCCAACAAATGTTACCTAGTCTTACATGTAGCTTCCCTCCCCCTGTCTATTGTCTCTATATATTTTTTTTACCTGTGACATGCTGCTAAGTGACTCTGAAATAAGATGTGCTTCCTCCTAATTTCTGACATGTGTGAAATGAGCTGAGAGGAGAGATCAACACAGTCAGCCTTGCCCCGCAGCCCACAGCAGACTATGACAGAGCTAGCGGGAGTTCTAGAAAGGAGGCGGGCAATGGAAGATGGGTGGGTGGATGTCCAAGAGGGCTGCTCCTGCAGGAAGCCAGACAAAACATCCTCTCAGAGCCTGGCCCTGTGCAGCCTGTCTGATCCAGTGGTCTCCCCACCCATTCCTCCATGGACTGGGAAGGGGTCCTCATGGTTACGCCCCTTAAGGAGTTTGGGGAACCTAAGACCTCAGTCTCTGGGGCATGTGGCTGGGAAGAGGATGTGGATCTGGATCCTAAGACCATCCACAGACAGCCTCTGTCCTCAGCTGTTATTTTACTGTTTTCTGTTTTTTTTTTTTTCTTCTTCACAAAAGTGAGACAAGTGTGCTGTAAAAACAGCAAGTGCTACAGTGCATAACGAGAAATGCTAAAGTCCTTCTCCAGTTCCTCAGAAAACTTGGACTGGAACCACCATTTGATCCAGTTATTCCACTCCTCGGCATATACCCAAAGGACTTAAAATCAGCATACAGTGACGCAGCCACGTCAATGTTTATGGCAGCTCAATTCACAATAGCCAAGCTATAGAACCAACCTAGGGGCCCTTGAGCAGATAAATGGATAAAGAAAATGTGGTATGTATACACAATGAAATATTACTCGGCCATAAAGAAGAAATTATGGCATTTGCTGGTAAATGGATGGAACTGGAGACTATCATGCTAAGCGAAGTAAACCAGTCCCCCCAAAACAAAGGCTGAGGGGCTGGGGTTGTGGCTCAGCCGCAGAGCGTTCACCTTGCACGTGCGCGGCCCGGGTTCGATCCTCAGCACCATGTAAACATAAATGCATTGCATTGTGTACAACTAAAGTAAATAAATAAATATTTAAAAAAAAAACAAAGGCTGAATGTTCTCTCTGACAGGTGAATGTTAACACACAATAAGGGAGTAGGGAAGAGATGTTCATTAGATTAGATAAAGAGGAATGAAGAGAAGGGAGGGGGGATAGGAATGGGAAAGAGAGTAGAATGAATCCGACATAACTTTTCTGTGTTCACACACGAATACACGACTAGTGTAACTCCACATCATGTGCAACCACAAGAATGGGATCCTAATTAGAATAAGTTACACTCCATGTATGTATAACATGTCACACACTCTACTGTCATATATATTTTTAAAAAAGCAACAACAATAACAATCCTTTTCTCTTTCCTCAGAAGTAAGTGGGTGACTTAAAGGAGCCCTTCTCAAGCCCCAGTACACCCTGAGAAGTCAGCCTCCTGTCCTGTCCTGTCCTGTCCTGTCCTGCAGGGCCTCTCACCCCACCTCCCTCCAAGACTTAATAAATACCAGGCCTTTATTCTGAATCCTGAGCTGCCAGATCAGTTCTTTACACCTGCACACCCTCTAGTGGGTGCTTTGTAAACTCAAGGTGAGGGGAGGGCCTGTCCGCATAGCCTACCTCCTCACCTTCCCAGCAAATCAGGATAAAACATTTTGGTCCTGAGCTAAAGCATCAGAACTTGACTAGCTAGGCTGGTTTTCCAATCCCAGGACTGAAAGAAAACTGGAAATGCCACCTTCTAGAAAAAGAAAAAAGACACCAAATTTATTACCACAGTGACCCTACCCAAGGCAGCCCTTTCTCCCAGAGGTAATAATAACCATTCATGGGGGCCCTTATTAAGGGCTAGACATTGCTTTAAGCCCTTTCATTAGCTCATCTAATTCTCACAACACTGCTCCTCAGAAGTGGTGCAGTTGATATTTCTTTTCTAGACAAGGATGCAGGTGCTCAGGGAAGTTCAAGACTGGGGGCAGTGTGGTGCAGTGGTTAGGGGCTCAGGCTCTGGGGCCCAACTGCCTGGGTTTGCCATGCTGGTTCTGCCATTTCCCAGCTGTGTGATTTTGGGCTTATGTTATAGGACTTCTTGTGACTTAGTTTCCTCTCTTGTAAAATGGGGATGATGACTGATAGTGGCTGAGAGGATTAGTGAGGTGGCTTGTGCCAAGTCTCTGGTACAGAGAAGGTGATCAATAAACATGAGCATTAGGGCTAGATGGTGGGCCTAAGTTTCCACTAGTGACTAAGGAAGGATGCTGCTGTGGCTCACAGGTTGTACTGCTGCTTTTCTACAATAACCACCCCCCAGCCCACTGCCAGCTCCCATTCCCTCCTACAAGTCCTATGTCCTCAAGAGCCCCAGCTCTCACTATCACAGGTTGACTGGTGTCTCTTCTGAAGAGCCAGTAATTCCTTGTAGGCCATGGCAGGCAGAGAAGACTCCAGGACTCCTGGCAAGAGAAGGTCAACTCTGGGTCCTTCTCCTTGAAGGAAAACCTCTCAGTCACCTGCCTGGATTGGTGCTTGGCAGCGAGGCTGGGGGTTTCCCTCCTTCTGGGAGCCTTGCTGATCCTAATTGGAGTCCTGCTCCAAAAACTCAAATATACTCCATGTAACAAATGATGTGACTGCTGGAGATCTGATGAAGGCACACAGAAAGAATGGTTACTTCCTAAATATGGGAATGGCAGTGGCAGGCCGCCGCTCATGACTCCCTGATGATGTCCAACCCAAAGCTTCAAAGATGGAAGGGATGGGGAAAGACATTTCAGGCATTCACATCCACACACGATGTGAGCAGAGAGTCTAGAAACAGCATCTAAGGGACAGGGTAAAAAGCAAAAGATGAGGTTGCAGAGATTAATGGTGATCAGGATATTTTGGAGATATTCGTGTAATGTGTTAAAGAGGTTGGATTTTCTTTGGTTGAATGAGGACGTATTAAGAGAAGTGGTGATTCTAGGTGCGGTGGTGCACACCAGTAATCCCAGTGACTTGGGAGGCTGAGGTAGGAGGATTGCAAATTTGAGGCCAGCCTCAGCAACTTAGAGAGACCCTACCTCTAAATAAATAAATAGGAAAGGGAATGTAGCTCAGTGGTAAAGTGCCCTTAGGTTCAATCTCCAATGATGGAAAGAGGGAGAGCGAGAGAGTGCGAGAGGAAGAGAGAGGAGGGGAGGAGAGAGGATGGGAGAGATAGGATGATGTTAAAGCTTTATTATCTGTAAAATGGTCTAACAACAGCACCTACCTCATAGGGTTATAGTAGGATTAAGTGAAATGATCCACATAAAGCACTTAGAATGGCAGCTAGAAAATGGTCAATAAGTGTTAGTGATGCTGATGCTGTAATGTCCTGTTTAGAAAGAGCAACTGCAAAGTTCTGCAGGGCTACACACTGGTTGCGCTGGGAGGGGACGCCTGCGGGGTGCAGTGGCTCAGACACGGCCACCGCAGACACCAGGGTGGAGCTGAATCTCAAGCAGGCAAGTTACAGCAGCAAAAGACGTGACAGCTCCCAAGAGAGAACGAACTCAGCTTCCGTGGCGCGAACCACCGCGCAGCCGCACTCGGAGCGGGGCGGTGCCTGCGCAGCCGCAGAAGCAGCTGGGCGGGTGCGCGCAGCCGCAAGCACCAGCGGCGGGGCGTGCGAGCTTGGTTTGGGGCTGCTGCGCCTCCGGCCAGAGGCGGCCGAGTCTGGGCGGGTCTTGTCCCCGCGCCTGTCCCCGGCCTCGGGCGCCAGACCCCCACCGAGCCGCCGCCGCCATCATGCTGCTGCCCGTGTTCACCCTGAAACTGCGCCACAAAATTAGCCCCCGCATGGTGGCCATAGGGCGCTACGACGGGACTCACCCGTGCCTGGCGGCAGCCACCCAAGCAGGCAAGGTAACCGCCCCCACCCGCTCCGAGCCGGGTCGGGCGGGCCGCGCCCCCGAGACCCCGCCTCTCGCGCCGGCCCCGCCCCGGCCCGGGTTGCCTGGCAACTGGTGGTAGTTGCGGGGGGTACTTGTCCATCCTGCCCAGAGGAGTAGGGAGTTCTGATCGTTTTCTGATCGCCAGGACCTTGGTGGTGTGCCTGGACGAAAAAGGAGCTTAGGGAAGGGAAGTCTTCAAAAGGAAAAGGGCTTGGCCAGGATTAGCTCTAATAGCTGCCCCTGGAATCCCGCCCAGAGCCACTGCTTGTGGCTTGGAACTGCTTGCGCTCTCACACTGCCTTTTTACCGGGGGGTTGGGAGGAGAAGAAAGAGAAAGGCCTATAGATATCCCTGAATTAAATCCATATTGCTCTGTGTGTGTGTGTGTGTGTGTGTGTGTGTGTGTGGTCCTGAAGGTGGAAATCAGGGCCTCTCATGATTGGCAGGCCCTCTACCATTGAGCTGTATCTCCAACCCTCAAATTGCACTTTTGATCCTTGACCAGGTACATCCAGGTTTTCCCCACAATGTATTTGCTAAGCATTATGTGTTTACTTATGTGCCAAGTGCTCTACACAAGAGACATGGTCATTCAATAGTCATCGAACTTCTACTGAACGCTTCTGTTATGCTAGATTCACGGATGAAATTGGAATCCCTATTTTAAGAAAGCTTAAAGTGTAGAAGGACGTCAAACATAATATATAGATAGATCAAAGCCTTATATGTTGGTGGAGGCATGCTCAAAATACATGAAACACAGGGTAATAACTTCTCATAAGTACAAAGCCTTATTACATTAATTACCTAAGTATCTTTGCTACAAGGTTAAGGGCAGTAGCATAGCACAGGTGTGGTGGATACTGGCTCCATTAACTGCTTCATGACCTTTGGCAAGGTACTTTATAGTAATTCAGGGTCATGAGGATTAGATAAGATATTACATGTACAACACATGTCATATAGGAAGTGGTCACTAATTGTTACCTGATATTTTCTTATTGTGATGCCTACTTTGCTGATTAGATAATTCAGGGAGGTTCAAAGCAGTGCCTGAAGCCACTCAACTGGAAACTGGTGAAATGAGATTATAGTGCATGTTCTCTGACCCAGTGTGCATTTTATAGCTAACATTTGTGTAATGATTTATAGTTTTCACAACACATACATGTTTTGTTACATCATATGATATATATGTATATGTATATATATATATATATATATATATATATATATATATATGCCTTTGGGGGGCTGAAGTTGTGGCTCAGTGGTAAGAGCACTTGCCTAGCATGTGTGAGGCTCTGGGTTTGATGCTTAGCACCACATACAAATAAATGAATAAAATAAAGTCCATCAACATCTAAAAAAAAAAAAAAAATATATATATATATATATATATATATATATGCATGCCTTTGGATACATAAATAAAGAGTAGTGATTCACTTCCATTAAGGAGTAAAGCACTTAATGCAGGTTCTGTACATGGTGTTAGTTGTTAGGAGGCACTGACAGATCCCCAAACGAAATTCACATTAGTCCTGCTGTATGTGAAGGCTTATCATGCCTGGCACTGTTCTTAGCTTTTCAGGTGCAGTGGTTAATGTGACAAACAAGTTTCATCCCTTTGGAGTTCATTACCTGAATTACTTGTGTGCGTGTGTGTACATAGGAAAGAAAAAAAGTGGAGGGTGGGGATGGTAGGAGCTTGCTATTTTAGATGGAGTGGTCAGTCAGGCCTCTCATAACATGTAGTCAGAGATTTGAAGGAGATGAGGAGACAAGCTCTGGATGTGTGGAGTATGCGCCTTACAGGCAGAGGGAATAGCAAGTGCAAAGGCTTTGGAGTGTTCCAGAATGCAAGGAGGTTGTGGGGATGGAAAGGAATGCCAAGGCCCTGAGGTAACCAGGATCAGCCCTGCAGGCCACTGGAAAGACTTTGGTTTTTATACTGAATGTGTTGGAAATCCTCTTCAGTAAAGAGGGTGACAGGATTTGATTTATGTTTTAGATAAAGGGACTCTGACTGTCTGCTATGTGGAGGATGTACGGGGGCATGCAGGGAGGTGAGTGTAGGAGTGGAAGCAGGGAACCAGGCAGAGGTTCTATGGAAGCCCTCATATTAGACTGTGACCTAGAGTGGGAGGCAGGGACACTTGATTCTAGGGCTGTTTATGAAGATGGCAAACAGAGGATCCTGTGCTCTGTGTAATTGAATACTTTGTTAGAACTTCAAACAAATCTGAAAAGTTCTAGTCTTTTATCTTGAGACCTAAAAAATAATTGGTGATATCTTATGATTCACATAACATGTAAGTATAGTCTTTAAAAATAAGCATTCCTGGCAAGGCTAAAGCCTACTCTGTCTACTAGGGCCTTTGTTTCTAGAAACAGAACTTTGTCATATCTTGGCCTGAGCAAGCATATTTTATTTATTTATTTTTTAAATTTGCTTTTTTGAGACAGAGTCTTACTACATTTCCTGGGCTGTCCTTGAACTTGTGATTCTCCTATTTTAGCCTCTCTAGAAGCTGGGATTGCAGGCATACCATGCCGTGGCACCTGGCCAAGGATATTTTAAGAAGGGGTTTCTTGCAATATGAACTTAAAAGAGTTTTCCTCTGGAAACATTTTACCTCACCATAGAGCTGGTGGAGGCGGGGGAGGGCGTGGGGGGATAAGTTCAATTTACCTTTCCACAGTAACCCCTCAGCTAGAACAAATGATGTATGAACTTCAGCTGGTCCTTTAGGAGTCTACAAAATGGGGAGTGGTCCATTTGTCCTGTGACTGAGCTTGGCTTTTCCTTGTCTGAAGGGACGAGTAGTTCTCCCTGGGCATTCTTATTTGTGTGTACAGAGAACAGCAAGAGGGGAACAGGGAAGAAGTCTGACTCTTTGGACTCTTGTTGACCTTGGCACTCCTTCCATTCTGGTTAACAGTGAATGTGGGAGCCGGCAGTAGTGGGGCAAGCCTGTAACCTCAGTGGCTTAGGAGGCTGAGGCAGGAGGATTGCAAGTTCAGAGCCAGCCTCAGTAACTGAGCAAGGTCCTAAGCAACTCAACGAGACCCTGTCTCCAAATAAAATATAAAAAATGGATGGGGATGTGGCTCTGTGGTTAAATGCCCCTAGATTCAATTCCTGGTACCAAAAAAAAAAAAAAAAAAAAAAAAAAGAAAGAAAGAAAGAAAGAAAGAAAACAAACTCCAATGACTGACTGTGGGTCCCATAAGTTCTTTCTCAGCATATCTAATTTCTGGAAGACCGCAAGGATTCTTCTGTTCAGAACTCTTATAAAAGGAAGTATGATATGGTTAGAGCTTGGGATATAGAGAGCACCAGGCTCCATGTTTACTCACAGTCTTGAGACCTTGGGAAAGGGCCTTCTCCCCTCTGACCTCGTCTGTAAATTAGGGTTTGGTGTGAGGATCAAGTTCAATTAGTGTTTGCAAAAGCATATTGTAAAGAATCACACAAATAAGAACAGGAAGGTAATATTCAGTAGTTGCATATATTTCCTACATGTTTCTAGTCAATTCTTTTGAAAATTATTTTTTGTTGAATGTGCTACTTTGTGTAGGTGATAATTTAAAATTAGTACTGTTTGGATTTATATCAAAGGAATTAAATATGCATTTAAAATTAATGAATTTGACAACTAGAGAGAGCCTAAGGGATTTATATTCCAGTGGCTTCCATCCTTTCTTTTATTGTATCGGCCCCCATGTAGCTTTTTTTTTTTTAACTTTTTTTTATAACTTTATTTAATTTATTTATTTATGTGGTGCTGAGATTCAAACCCAGTGCCTCACCCATGCTAGGCAAGCACTCTACCACTGAGCTACAGCCCCAGCCCCCCATGTAGCATTTTTAGACATTGAAAATTTCCCCAATGAAATTTTATTACTACATTCATACTGTATATCTCTTTTTGTATTGTGGCCCTTTGGAGGCCACAGTTGTTTTTGATTTATTTTGTTTTGTTTTGGTACTGGGACATGAACCCAGGAGCACTTTACCACTGAGCCATATCCCCAGTCCTTTTATTTTTTTATTTTGAGACAGGGTCTCACTGAGTTGCTGAGGCCAGCCTTAAACTTGTGATCCTCCTGCCTCAGCCTTCTGAGTTGCTGGGATTACAGGTGTGTGCCACTGTGCCTGGTGACAAGACATTCTAATATTTAACATCCTTTCACCCCAAACCCAGTTACCCATCTTGAGAGCGGTATCATCCCTCCTAAGAATGCATTTTTTTTTTTACTCCAAAGTTCCTTTTCAGAGAGATAAACCAAGGAAGTTGAATGACTTACTCAGTCACTCAGATGATTATATTTATGAAATTGAAACTGTCAAATTTTATATCTTTGGACAAATTAATTCTCTGTCTTGCTAGTGTAGACGATGAAAAGGTCTTCAAGAAATTTGATATCTATGACACAGTTTAAGTTCGTAAAACATTTTCAAACTGCTAGACTGGGATAGAAAGTAAAGTTATTAGGTGTTTAGAAAAAATATACTAAAGGAAGTGTTTATTCTGATTTTTGTGATCTTTCAGGTATGTAACAATCATACTGAAGCTGGAAGCAGCTGCCTGTGGGTGGATGAGGGAAAGGCTGGTCTGTGAGAGTGATGGGGTGTCCTGCCTGGTGAGCAGCCTGAGCCTTGCCTCACCTTGTTCTTTACAAGGCCAAGAACGCCCAGATTTCCATAGTTGATAATGACTAAAGGTTGGGAATGCACAGAACTGAGTAGAAGCATCTTAAGTTTTGTGGGAGATAAAAGTGACTTGTTGTTAATGGTGATATCTGTTAATAACCTAGTTTTTTTTTTTTTATAAGTATGATGTTAATTTGGCATTTTTGATATTTTCAGGGAATGTAATTAGCTGTTTTTGTTTTAGGTTTTTATTCACAATCCTCATACACGGAGCCAGCATTTCAGTGCATCCAGAGTCCTCCAGAGCCCCCTGGAGTCTGACATTTCTCTTCTCAACATTAACCAGGCAGTCAGCTGCCTGACTGCAGGACAGCTGAACCCTGAGCTTGGCTGCGATGCTCTTTTGGTGGGGACGCAGACAAATCTTTTGGCTTACGATGTCTATAATAATTCAGATTTGTTCTATAGAGAGGCAAGTATACCCTTTATAACCATGAAATTCCCATTACCTATTAGTGCCCAAGAGTTTTTTATGCTTGAAGATCACACGTTTATTTTGGTTTGTTTATTATGTGGCTGTTAAACAACGTAGGGAGTTTTCCACTTACACCTTTCTGTACTTGGAACTTATCTGTTTGGTCGTGGTTAGAATCACTTGGTGACACTCACCTGGTCTCTAGAGGTTCATCTGTGACAGCACCAACTGTGAAGATCTATTGAGAATTCAGCCAGGAGTGGAAGCCAGCAAGCAGGTCTCCTGGTGGCCTTGCATTGCAGTTTAGTATAGTAGTCTGTAGGAGAAACCCTGACTGTAGTCTGCCATCTACAGGCCGCTACAACTTCAATACCCAAATAATTCATGTTTGTTACAGGAAATATAGGGAAACAAAAAGAAAAAAATATCCCCATAGTTTACTCACCTAGAAATAACATATAGCTCTTTGTTTATCCAGGTATTTTTGTTCAGTATATGTAAGTAAACTTTTTTTTTTTAACAAAGTGGGGTCAATGCTATATACATAGGTTTTTACTTTATTTTTCCTATAACAGCTTTATTAAAATATGATTCACATACCAGATAATTTACCTATTTAATATGTACGATTAATTGTTTTTTAGTTTATTCAGAGTTTAATATCCATCACCACAATCAGTTTTCGTCTGGAGATTGAACCCAGGGTTTGCACATTGATAGGCAAGTGCTCTACCACTGTACTAGATCCTAAACCCTTTTTTTTTTTTTTTTTTTTTTTTTTTGGTACTGGGGATTGAACTCAGCGGCACTAGACCACTGGGCCACATCCCCAGCCCTTTTTTGTATTTTATTAGAGACAGGGTCTCACTGAGTTGCTAAGTGCCTCGCCATTGCTGAGGCTGGCTTTGAACTCGCGATTCTCCTGACTCAGCCTCCCAAAGTGCTGGGATTACAGGCGTGCGCCACCGCGCCCGGCTCTAAACCCTTTTTAATAGCTTTTTAAATTTTAGTTGTAGTTGGACACAATACTTTTTATTTTATTTATCTTTATGTGGTGCTGAGGATTGAACCCAGTGCCTCACACATGTTAGGTAAGCGCTCTACTGCTGAGCCACAACCCCTGCCCCTAACCCCTTTTGTAAATTTTATTTTGAGACAGAGTCTTGCTCATTCACTCAGGCTGGCCTTGAACTTACAATCCTCCTGCCTCAGACTCCTGAGTAGATAAGATTACATGTGTGTGCTACCAGGCCCAGCAGTTTTAAACTTTTTTTTTTTAATACTTATTTATTTGCTTTAGTTGTACACAATGCAATGCATTTATGTTTACGTGGTGCTGAACCTGGGCCGCGCACATGCCAGGCGAACGCTCTGCCGCTGAGCCACAACCCCAGCCCCTTTAAACATTTTTATTACCTCCAACAGAAACAAACCCCATACCCATTAGTAGGTACTCCCCATTTCCCTTTGACTTGCTAACCTTAGGCAACCAGTAATGTTTTCTGACTCTGGAGATTTATGTATTCTACACATTTCATAAATATGGAATCATATAAGATGTGGTCTTTTGTGACTGGCCTCTTTCTTAGTATGTTGTTTTCCAGGTTGATACACGTTGTAGCATCTATCAGTACTTCATTCCTTTTTATGGCAGAATAATTTTTCATTGTATGTATATGCCACATTTTACCCATTCATGAGTTCATGGGCAGTCCACTTCTGGGCTATCACATGTAGTCTTTTCTTTCACAAATATATTAGGAACATCTTTATATGAAGTTATTGGAGGTCTATATATTATTGATTCTATAGTATTTCATTATGTTAATACATATAATTTATTTCACCAATATGCTAACTGAACATTTATGTTATTTTCATTGTTTATCTGTTATAAGTATTACTAAGATAAGTATATATATTGTCACTTTTCTGATTTTTTTCCTAAGGATAAGTTCCTAGAAATTCAGATGCCTTTTTTATATTTTTTGTGGAGGTAAGGTATACATATAGTGAAATGCATAATCCTTAAGTTCAATAAATTTTGATCCCTGTAACCAACATCCCTGATAAAAATGTAGAACATTCACATTTTTATCACTTAGAAAATATTGTTGTGTCCCATTCCAGCCAATTCCTATTTCTCATAGACAATCACTGTTCTGATTTCTGTTAGCTGAGACTTTCCTGTTTTGAACTTCATACACATGGAATCATATAGAATGTACTCTGGTCTCTGGTTTCTTTCACTCAACATACTTATGAGAGTTGGCCATACTGTTATGTATGATAGCAGTTCTTTTTTTAAATATTTATTTAGGGCTGGGGTTGTGGCTCAGCGGTAGAGCGCTCGCCTAGCACGTGCGCGGCCCAGGTTCGATCCTCAGCACCACATAAACATAAATGCATTGCATTGTGTACAACTAAAGCAAATAAATAAATATAAAAAAATAAAATAAATGTATAAATATATTATTTTTTTAAAAAATTAAATTGGACACAATACCTTTGTTTTATTTATTTATTTTTGTGTGGTGCTGAGGATTGAACCCAGGGCCTCGCATATGCTAGGTGAGCGCTCTACCACTGAGCCACAACTCCAGCCCAATAGCAGTATTTTTTTTTATTGCTCAGTAATGAAGATGGTGTATTGTTTTATATGAGCATCTCAGTTTGTTCATCGATTCTCTTGGTGATAGACAAGTGTGATGAACATTTGAGTTGTTTTGGGTGGGGCAGTCATGAATAACATTGCTGTAAACATTCTCATACAGATCTGTTTCGTAGACATGTTTTTTAGTTTGTCTTGGATAGATACCTACGACTAGAACTGCTGGGTGGGCCATATGGTAGATACATGATTAGTTTTATAAGAAGCTGCCAAACTGTTTTCCAGAGTAGTTGTACCATTCAACACGCTCTCCAGCAGTGTCGAGTTCCAGCTGCTCCATGCTCTTTGTCAACATTTGGTGTTACCATGCTTTCTAATTTTAGTCATTTTTTTTAAGTGTGAGCTGGTGTCTTATTGTAATTTTTTTTGGGTGGGGGGTACCAGGGATTGAACTCAAGAGGCACTTGACCACTGAGCCACATCTCCAGCCCCATTTTTGTATTTTATTTAGAGACAGGGTCTCACTTGAGTTGCTTAGGGCCTCCCCAAGATGCTGAGGCTAGCTTTGAACTGGAGACCCTCCTGTCTCAGCCTCGCTAGCTGCTGGGATTACAGACATATGCCACCGTGCCTGGCTTTTACTGTAATTTTATTTTGCATTTCCGTGGTGACCAGGTAGGTACAGTAGTTCTCCTTGTGCTCATTCCCATTTATTTGTCTTTTATGAAGTGTGTAAGTCCTGTACCTATTTCTTATTGGTAGTTTTCCATTTTTATTGATTTGTAAACATTCTTTGAATATACTGAATATAAATTCCTTTTTAGATTTATATATAGGAAACATTTTTTGGGCTGGGGTTGTGGCCAGTGGTAGAGTGCTTACCTCACACGTGTGAGGCTCTGGGTTCGATCCTAGCACCACATAAAAATAAGTAAATAAAATAAAGGTATTGTGTCTATATACAACTAAAACTGTTAAAAAAGAAAGAAAGAAAGAAAGAAACATTTCCCTGTCAGCCTGAGGTTCATTCCAGTAGTTAGGTGTCTTTTGATGAGCAGAAGTTTTCAATTTTCATAAACTCCAGCTAGTCAATTTTTTTCTTTAATGGCTTGTGCTTTATCTGTCTTTCTAAGAAATTCTTGCCTATCTTAAACTCCTGTGTTTTTTGTTCAGGACTGAAATCGAGTGTAGGGCTGTATTGGTCAGGTTCTTTAGAGAAACTGAACCCAGAGGATGTGTATATAACAGTGGTGGGGGTATTTTAAGAAATTGGCTTACCTGATTGTGGAGGCTGGCAAGTCCAAAATCTGCAGGGTGGGCCAGCAGGCTAGAGATCCAGAAAAGAGTTGATGTTGAAGCTCAAGTCTGAAGGCCATTCCTTGGAGGAGGTCAGCCTTTTTTCTATTAGTCATTCCGTTGAATGGAGGAGGCCCATCCCCATTATTGAGAGTGACCAGCTTTATTCAGTCTACTTATTTAAATGTTAATCTCAGTGGTGCACGCCTGTAATCCCAGCACTTGGGAGGCTGAGGCAGGAGGATTGCGAGTTCATAGCCAGCCTCAGCAATGGCAAGGCACTTAGCAACTCTAATAAAATAAAGAAAAGGGCTGGGGATGTGGCCCAGTGGTCAAGTGCCCCTGAGTTCAATCCCCAGTTAAAAAAAAAAAAAAAGTTAGTCTCCTCTAAAAATAAATACCCTCACAGCAATATCTAGAATAGTTTTTAACCAAATATCTGGATACTATGGCCTACATATGTTGATGCATAAAATTAATATCACAAGGACTTAGCTTTGTAGTTGCAGAATCAGAACAAATTAAAGATATAAATGAAAAAGGAAGAGAAAAAACACAGTTGCTGAGTCAAAAACCTTTTTTAATGAGATTTTTTGATAGAGATTGTCAAATTACTTTCCGAAAGGGCTACTATTTCTCTACCCTACCCTTAAAATATAAGGATGCCTACTTTAATATATCCTAATCAACAATGGATATTATTGTTCTTTTTCATCATTTCATCTGTAAAGTCAAAGAAAGTGAAAAATGACATATTGCGAGAGTGAACATTTTTCATGTTATTAGTATTTTTTCTCTAGTGAATTTCTTTTCTTTTTCTTTTTCTTTTTTTTTTTTTGTTTTTTTTTTTGTGGTACCGGGGATTGAACTCAGGGGCACTCGACCACTGGGTCACATCCCCAGCCCTTTTTTGTATTTTTTATTTAGAGACAGGGTCTCACTGAGTTGCTAAGTGCCTCGCCATTGCTGAGGCTGGCTTTGACCTCACGATCCTCCTGCCTCAGCCTCCCAAAGTGCTGGGATTACAGGCATGCGCCACCACGCCCAGCTCTTTTTTTTTTTTTGACTTGGGTTTTTACTATTTTCTTATTTGCCTTTTGTTAAAAAAACATTAAATCTTTTTTTAAAAAATATTTATTTATTTGCTTTAGTTGTACACAATGCATTGGTCTTTACGTGGTGCTGAGGATCGAACCCGGGTCTTGCACATGCTAGGCAAGCACTCCACCGCTGAGCCACAACCCCAGCCCCAATTAAATCTTTGTCTTATATGTTAGTTAATTTTTTTCCAGCTCATCACTTACCTTTTAACTTTTTTTCCCCTTTGTTAACTGGCCATTTAACAGTTTTAATTCTTATGATGTTTTTCTTTATGACCAGTCTCTTCTTTATGTTTTTCCTGCTTAGTTTTAACATAAGTAAGGATTATTCTCCTGTGTAATAAACAATATCTACAAAGTTGTCTGTGATTCTTCCATAGATAAGATGTTTATGTAATATGTTAAAGAATTTTGGAGAGTTGAACTAGAGGAGTTTATTTTATTATTATTTATACTTTCTAGTAACTTTAAAATGAGAAAGACTACTAGTAAGAGAATTGGGCAATAGTATTAAAAATATTTCCAGTCAAAATGGGTGAACTAAATTACAAAATTTGGGTGTTTAAAAGCATTGGTCCTCTGGAGAATTTGTGCTCTAGAACTTGGTGGTCCTGGGGAGCACTGGATTATTATAGTGTCATATGGTAAGAGCCTAGTGTGAAAGCCAGGGCTCTGAGTGGACCCTGGCTCTCTGCTCACCTTTGCGGAAGCCACAGTGGTGGACCCAGTGAACAGGCCTAGCTGCCCAGTCAGGAGACCATGTGGATTCTCCCAAATGGTGACAGAGGAATTTGAGTACTCACATAAAAACACAGGTGTACATTACCTCCAGTGTGCCTGCACATCACTGTATCTAAGATTATATGTCTTTTCTTGTCTTCTTAGGTAGCAGATGGGGCAAATGCCATTGTGCTGGGGACATTGGGAGATATTTCCTCTCCTCTTGCCATTATTGGTGGAAATTGTGCTCTGCAGGGTTTTGATCATGAAGGAAATGATCTCTTTTGGACGGTATGAAGAACTAAGCATTCTTTTTGGCATTTTAAGCATTTTTACTTTTAATTTTATTTAACCATTGACTGTACTGAATAATAAAACATAAAATAGAACAATATTTATAATGCTGTATGTTAAAAAAAGGTAGTTTGTATAATCCTCCCCTTCATATTGCTGGTATATTTGAATTGAATTTTTAAAAAGATGATTTAATGATTTTTGGTTTCATTTTCAGGTTACTGGAGACAATGTTCATTCCTTGGCCTTGTGTGACTTTGATGGTGATGGGAAGAAAGAGGTATGTGAGGGAGAAGATGATACTTTGTATGTTGAGCTAAATAAGTTGCCCCTGAAGGTGACATTAGTGTCCAGAGAAGTCTTAGTTTCTCATGGCTGATTTTGGAGCTTTGTTACCTAAATGATGTGCTTACTGGCCTCATTTGTCTTTTTCCTCTCTTTTGAACAATAAATAACTTGTCAATTAGATTGAACAGTACGTCTATTACAAAGATCAAGGCAGTTGATCAAGGAAGTTTCAAAAACACAGGAGAGAAATCAGAATGGCTAAAGGGAAATCTGTTCTATTTAAAATCTTGTAAATTGATTTTGATGTTTTGAAATTGTATTAATAAGTAGTTTTCAGTTTTGGCTCACTTTTTCAATAATCTAAAAGTTTTAGAAATTGTCTCTTAGCTTTTTAAATTATTCTAATAATTACTCAAAATTAGCTTCTGGAGCAGTCAGTACATGTGAAGGGCTGTTCCAGGCACTAACTTAGTCTTCTTGTCCATGGACACTGGGCTCTGGTGTGTGAAACAGGGTCTCCCTCTTCAAGCAGGGAAGGTTGCTGAACTAGGGAGCATTTTGAAGTACAGAGTAAAAGAACATGTCTAGTAAGGTGTGTGCCTCCCACGTGGCAAGGTAAAATGTAGAGTACCTACTTTTTATTTGCTGACTGAATCTGTTGACCCTCAACCTTCCCATTAGAGGGGATCTTCTTGAGCATTAGATTATTGGAGGATTGGGACTCTTGGGTGGTGGTAGCAGCAAAATAATATGCAGTTTTTGTTTTATTTATGGGAATTTTGCTGTGTTCATTTGCTGAACTAAATGTATATGCTTTCCCCCTCACTTCAGCTTCTTGTTGGGTCTGAGGATTTTGACATCCGAGTTTTTAAAGAAGATGAGATTGTGGCAGAAATGACAGAAACAGAGGTAAGAAGTGCCACCCTAACCTTGGGCAGATAGAGCACACAGTCAAACGTAACATCAGATGAGGGTGCCCCAGCATCTTCATATAGTCCAGAGGGTTTTAGGATAAAAACTTACTTAGTCTTACTATATGCTCTTTGTATAATCACAGTTATTAAAATGTAAACTGATAGCTGTGGACAGAGAAGAAATGAAGGAGAGAAATGAGTGCTATAAGCAGTGGTATGGACAGGTGTGTCTGTGCAAGGGTCCTGTGGTATGAATATGTGCTCACATGTGCTTTTCCAGAAGGAGGGTCCTTAGTGTTCATTAGGGTCTTGAATGGACTCACAGCCTTCTACCCTTACAAGCCCCCGAAACACAGCTTGAGAATCACTGGCCTGAAGGTGCTGTGTCTTACAATTTTGTATCTCTTTCATTCTAATTTATAGTAAATCTTTTCCTACTTGGTAGAAATCATTCAGTTATTTTTTTTCTTCAGGTTTCTGTTTGTCAATATTATATGTGAGGAGAGTGTAATTCTCTGAAACACCTTTTCTCTGAATCTTAGAATAGGGGAGGAGACCTTGAAATAGAGCTAGGGATTAGAAGGAACTTATTGTTCCTCTAGTCCACAAAAGAAAGGGCAAATGAACTAAAGAAATACTGAAGGATCTGTGCAGCCTGGGGCTAAATTTATGAAAATATGGACTTAATAAAATTGTTCATTTGCATAGCCAATTTCCTGTCCTCTTGGTTTGGTTTTGCTTGTAGTTCAAATGTCTTTTCCCAGATCAGCAAAATCATGATTCATTTGGCAGCTGAACAGTACTGAGTATTGCCAGGAGAATGCCTTGAGCTAAATAATTCTGGCGTCCTACACAGCACTTCGTATTCAGAGTTAAGTGGAGTGGGTGGTTTTGTAGAAAAGCTGTAGGTGTAAAGGAAATTACATAACTATTCTCTGTTTCATATGATTTATTTCTTAATATCTCTTGTATTAGGGCCAGAATTAGAAAATAGATCTGTAGGATCATAGATATCATTAGTCTTTGGATTTAACTTGAAAGTATAATTTTGTTTAGTATCTAAAATTTTATCCTTTTAAGGGTGTTAAATCCTTGTTATAGTCCTATAACTATTTCTGTATAATATAAGCATTCTGTATATTGTTACATACTGTACGAACCCACTTACTCAGGTTTTCAGCCTTGAAAAGATTATGTTTTATTTTACTGCTAGCAAACAATTATGTCATAGACAGAAAAGTGAAAATGTAAAAATTAGTCAATTGTAGATTATAATTGTTTTTAAGAATTTAGACTATAGGGGTCTGGGGTGGTAGGTCAGTGGTAGAGTGCTCACCTAGCATGCCTGAGACACTGGGTTTGATCCTCAGCACCACATAAAAATAAAATAAAGGTACTGTGTCCACCTACAACTAAAATATATATATTTATGTACATATATATATTTAAAAATTTTAGACTATAGGATATAAATTAAGAAACCTGGCCAGGTGCGGTAGCGCACGCCTGTAATCCCAGCATTTGGGAGGCTGAGGCAGGAGGATCTCGAGTTCAAAGCCAGCCTCAGCAATGGTGAGGCACTTAGCAACTCAGTGAGATCCTGTCTTTAAATAAAATACAAAAAAAAAAAAAAGGGGGGGGGGGGCTGGGGATGTACCAAAAAAAAAAAAAAAAAAAAAAAAGAGAAACCTGGCATAATCATTAAAATCTTTTGAACTAGCATATGTAATAATGTTTATTGTTTTGTTTTGTCTGTTTTTTTTTCTTCTTTTTTGTACTGGGGATTGAACCTAGGGGCCTTTTACCACTGAGGCTACATCTCCAGGCCTTTTTATTTTTTATTTTGAGATAGGGTCTTGCTTAGTTGTTGAGGTTGGCCTCCAACTTGTGATTTTTTTTTTTTTTTTTTGGTACGGGGGTTGAACTCAGGGGCACTCTACCACTGGGCCACATCCCCAGCCCTTTTTTGTATTTTATTAGAGACAGGGTCTCACTGAGCTGCTAAGTGCCTCACCATTGCTGAGGTTGGTTTTGAACTCACGATCCTCCTGCCTCAGCCTCCCAAGTGCTGGGATTACAGGCGTGCGCCACTGCGCCCGCCTCCAAATTGTGATTTGTCTTAGGCTCCTAAGTAGCTTGGATTACAGGTGTGTACACTACCACACATGGCTCATACTCTAGATCTTGTATACTTAAAGTATATACTCCTTTTGGGACACGGTCTTGCTAAGTTTCTTAGGACTTAAGTTGCTGAGGCTGGCTTTGAACTTGGGATTCTCCTGCTCAGCCTCCTGAGTCTGTGGGATTATAGGTGTGCACCACTACACCCAGTGACATATAGTTTCAGAAACTATACTTCATATTCAGTTGAACCTTAACAAAAACATGTGGTTTTATGTGTTATTTTTGCAGATAGTCACCTCTCTGTGTCCCATGTATGGCAGTCGATTTGGTTATGCCCTTTCCAATGGCACAGTTGGAGTTTATGACAAAACAGCTCGATACTGGAGAATAAAAGTAAAGTCAGCTCTATTCATGCACTTTATACTTTCAGTATCGAGAGACTTCTGTACTAATTATTGGAATTCTCTTTCAGTCCAAAAATCATGCCATGAGTATTCATGCTTTTGACCTTAATTCTGATGGAGTGTGTGAACTGATAACTGGTTGGTCGAATGGGAAGGTGAGTATAAATTAGCAGTTTGTGTATAGTTCCAAGAAATAACTGTTTGTGATAAGGGCTGCATAACCTAGAATTGTAACATGGAAACATAACTCTTGAGTTTCTTGGCTGGGTTTTCAGATTTAACCTCCCAATCTTTCCACACTTTGCTTCCTGCTACAGAATGACTATCCTTTTAGCCGTGTAAGCCCTGCTTGAGAAAAATCTCCAGGGGGTTCTTTATAAATCTCTTCTTTGAAGGAATGGGAAGCCATCAATCAGGTTGCTTGCAGGTATAGGCCAGTTGATGGAGATGGTGGTGGGGGGGTTGATCACATAGTAATGAACTGTCTGAATAGCTCTTTTCTAATAAATCTTTAACACTAACTGAAAACAGAAATAATGAGAAGAATCAGGTTAGCATATTGTTTTCCCAGCTATAACTTCAAAGTAAAATCCCTTTTTCTTTGCACGCCTGTAATCCCAGCATTTGGGAGGCTGAGGCAGGAGGATCTCGAGTTCAAAGCCAGCCTCAGCAATGGTGAGGCACTTAGCAACTCAGTGAGATCCTGTCTTTAAATAAAATACAAAAAAAAAAAAGGGGGGGGGGGCTGGGGATGTACCAAAAAAAAAAAAAAAAAAAAAAAAAAGAGAAACCTGGCATAATCATTAAAATCTTTTGAACTAGCATATGTAATAATGTTTATTGTTTTGTTTTGTCTGTTTTTTTTTCTTCTTTTTTGTACTGGGGATTGAACCTAGGGGCCTTTTACCACTGAGGCTACATCTCCAGGCCTTTTTATTTTTTATTTTGAGATAGGGTCTTGCTTAGTTGTTGAGGTTGGCCTCCAACTTGTGATTTTTTTTTTTTTTTGGTACGGGGGTTGAACTCAGGGGCACTCTACCACTGGGCTACATCCCCAGCCCTTTTTTGTATTTTATTAGAGACAGGGTCTCACTGAGCTGCTAAGTGCCTCACCATTGCTGAGGTTGGTTTTGAACTCACGATCCTCCTGCCTCAGCCTCCCAAGTGCTGGGATTACAGGCGTGCGCCACTGCGCCCGCCTCCAAATTGTGATTTGTCTTAGGCTCCTAAGTAGCTTGGATTACAGGTGTGTACACTACCACACATGGCTCATACTCTAGATCTTGTATACTTAAAGTATATACTCCTTTTGGGACACGGTCTTGCTAAGTTTCTTAGGACTTAAGTTGCTGAGGCTGGCTTTGAACTTGGGATTCTCCTGCTCAGCCTCCTGAGTCTGTGGGATTATAGGTGTGCACCACTACACCCAGTGACATATAGTTTCAGAAACTATACTTCATATTCAGTTGAACCTTAACAAAAACATGTGGTTTTATGTGTTATTTTTGCAGATAGTCACCTCTCTGTGTCCCATGTATGGCAGTCGATTTGGTTATGCCCTTTCCAATGGCACAGTTGGAGTTTATGACAAAACAGCTCGATACTGGAGAATAAAAGTAAAGTCAGCTCTATTCATGCACTTTATACTTTCAGTATCGAGAGACTTCTGTACTAATTATTGGAATTCTCTTTCAGTCCAAAAATCATGCCATGAGTATTCATGCTTTTGACCTTAATTCTGATGGAGTGTGTGAACTGATAACTGGTTGGTCGAATGGGAAGGTGAGTATAAATTAGCAGTTTGTGTATAGTTCCAAGAAATAACTGTTTGTGATAAGGGCTGCATAACCTAGAATTGTAACATGGAAACATAACTCTTGAGTTTCTTGGCTGGGTTTTCAGATTTAACCTCCCAATCTTTCCACACTTTGCTTCCTGCTACAGAATGACTATCCTTTTAGCCGTGTAAGCCCTGCTTGAGAAAAATCTCCAGGGGGTTCTTTATAAATCTCTTCTTTGAAGGAATGGGAAGCCATCAATCAGGTTGCTTGCAGGTATAGGCCAGTTGATGGAGATGGTGGTGGGGGGGTTGATCACATAGTAATGAACTGTCTGAATAGCTCTTTTCTAATAAATCTTTAACACTAACTGAAAACAGAAATAATGAGAAGAATCAGGTTAGCATATTGTTTTCCCAGCTATAACTTCAAAGTAAAATCCCTTTTTCTTTCTTTCCTTTTTTAACTCAAATCAGAATTTCTTAGTCTTTTGGCAAGTCAAGATCGTCTTGTTAGAAACTATCTCAATAGCTGCCAGGTCTCCATGGATACGGCCTGCCCTTGCTTTCTTCTCTGTCAGTGTTGGCTGCCTAGAGGAGATCAGCTAATTCCTGTCTTTGCTTTCTCTTTACTTTTGGCCAGCACCTCTAGTCTTTGGTTGGTGTTATATAATGAACAAGTTATAAAAAGTTGTTAGGTTGGTTCCTGTTCTTCTTCTTGGGTTTGTCCTTGGTGTGGGTATTCAGAATTATGAGTGAAGGCTATGTCATTGTTTATTAAGAAATGTAAAAGCTGGGCGTGGTGGTGCACGCCTGTAATCCCTGTACTTGGAAGGCTGAGGCAGGAGGATCTCGAGTTCAAAGCCAGCCTCAGCAATGGTGAGGCACTTAGCAACTCAGTGAGACCCTGTCTCTAAATAAAATACAAAAAAGGGCTGGGGATGTGTCCCAGTGGTCGAGTGCCCCTGAGTTCAATCCCTGGTACCAAAAAAAAAAAAAAAAAAAAAAAAGAAATGTGAAAGTCCACAAAATGGATGTCTTAGTTCATTTGGCTTGTTATAACAAAATACTGTAGACTGGGCAGCTTGTAAAAAGCAAAAGTTTATTTTACACAGCTCTGGAGGTTGGAAGTCCAAGGTCAGGGTGCTGGCAGATCTTGTATCTGGCGAGGGCTACTTCCTCATGGTTGGTTATCTTCTTACTCGGGCCTCACATGGTGGAAGGGGTGGGGGTCTTTCAAGGACTCTCATGAGGGTACTGATCCCAGGCATGAGGGCAGGCAAATTTTGGGGAGACACAAACATTAAAACCATAGAAATATACTCTATTCTGGGAGAATATAAATTATGATTGAGTCAAGAATTAAAAAACAGGGGCTGGGGTTGTGGCTCAGCGGCAGAGCGCTCGCCTCGTACGTGCGTGGCCCGGGTTCGATCCTCAGCACCACGTAGACATAGATGCGTTGCATTGTGTACAACTAAAGTAAATAAATAAATATTTTTAAAAAAAAAGAATTACAAAACTACTTAGAATTGAGAAATTGTTAAAAATTACTTCTAAATACAACTTTGGAACTAGAGTTTCATAGTTTAATGCTTTCAAAATTTTAAGGATTTTTTTTGTTATATAATGTATTCCAAACCATAAAAAAAGATAAGAAAAGTGTGAAATCATTATATAAGTGGAAAAACTAATTATCTACACTTAAAACAAATAGCCTTGAAAAGGAAAATAAACAGATGCAACTTGTGAATGTAGGAGTAAAGATACTAAAAAAAATACTATTGGCCAGTTAACTTTGTATTTAGTAGGTTGTTTATTGAGTTAGAGGTCTGCCCTCTCCTTCAGGACAAAACTTCCCTGTTGGATAAGCAAAGAGGCGACTGTCCATAGAAGTATTTGTAGTCCTTCTCAGCTGCAAACCCTCTTTTTTGCTCAGTGCTGTGGAGATGCAGTGCCAGAGGCTGTTCGAGAACTAGGCTTCCGCAGGGAAGAAGTTCAGTGCAGCCCCAGGTAGCGGGGTGTGTGAATGTGCTAAGAGCTTTGGTAAAACACCAACATTCCTTCCTTCAGAGGCTTTGGTAATCATAATCTTCAGGCTTCCCTGATGATGTTAGAAATGACACAGAGAAGCCAGGCATGGTGGCACGCACATGTGATCCTGCTCTTTGGGAGGCTGAGGCAGGAGGTTCACAAGTTTGAAGTCGCTTCAGAAACTTAGCTAGACCCTGTCTCAAAATACAGTGACAAAGGACTGCGGGTATAGCTCAGTGGTAGAGCGCCTAGCATGTGTCACTTGCCTAGCATGTGTGCAAGTCCCTAGGTTCAATACCAGGTGCCCCCACTACCCCCCCCCAAAAAAAGGAAGGAAAAAAAAAAGAAGTAACCTGCATATATATCCCGGACAAGGGGTATCCTGTAACCTAAATAATTTTCTGGTTGCAAAGTTTCCCCCAGAAGAATGTATATGAAAAGACAAAGTAGTCAATGGCATTGTCATTGAAATGGTTGCTCTGCCAGATTCTCCTTAGCTAGCCTTTTGTTTATGACACCTGTGTCCTTACCTGGGCTTATATCATCATTTCAAGTGAGCATCCATTATTATTCTTGAAATGCCTTTGCTTCTGATCAGTCAGTTATTTGTTTTATTCCTGGGAGGAAGAGAACCAAAGAGGATAGGAGTGTTTTCTGAGTCTGGGCAAGAAAGGAAGAGGACACTTCACAGGGTTGTAGTGAAAGGTGGTGTGGTTTGGCATTGTTTACCCTTCAGATACAATGATATTTTGTACACTTATATTTCACTAAGGTAGAATTTTTATAGAGAGCTAACATTTATCCTGTACCTCTATGTGCCAGGCCCTGTTCAAGTGCTTTACATGTGCTAGTTCTTTCAGGCCTCATCAGGCCCTCTCTTTTCCTCACATTCTGGTTATTGATCTTCACATGAGACCAAGCACAAATGGCTAAGAAACATGGAGAAGCAGTTGTGGAGAAGTCACAGACTTCATGGAACACTTTAAAGACTGCATGACTAAACGACCTCTAAAGCTGGGTTTTGTTTTAAAAACTTGTGCTGCTGATGGTGGTATTTTCAAACTGTAGCATAAGTGACTTTAAGTTCCTGTTTTTAGGTTGATGCTCGAAGTGACCGAACTGGGGAGGTCATCTTTAAAGACAACTTCTCTTCTGCCATTGCTGGTGTGGTCGAGGGCGATTACCGGATGGATGGCCACGTACAGTTAATCTGCTGCTCAGTGGAAGGGGAAAGTAAATTGGGATGAGAGAAATTCTTGAAAAGTCACTTTTTCAATTTGGTTGGGTCAAAATGCCAGGAAATTCCACTCTTAGGTATTTATGCTGGGTTATAATAAGTTCACATCATTTGGGAAGATGAGAATTTCAGTTTTTGGTTTTTAAGAGCAACTAACTGATGACCTAAAAATAGATGTGGCTATACCTGGGGTGGTCCTTCATCCAGTGAGTGTTTTTCCCTCTTTTCAGTCCGCGGCTACCTGCCAGGCGCAGCTGAGATGAGGGGAAACCTCATGGACACCAGTGTAGAACAGGACCTGATCCGAGAGCTGAGTCAAAAAAAGCAGAATCTGTTGCTGGAACTCCGTAACTATGAGGAAAATGCCAAGGTAGGGCCTGCTGTGCGGGGGAGACAGAATCTGAAAGGCTGAGGCTGACCAGGAGGATTGGCAGGTGTGGAGAAGGACGGTGTCAGGGCTGCCAGGGTGTGGGCTCTCTCCTGCCTGTCTGCAGAAGTGCAGGCTGTGTCAGCCTGTCTGCCAGGATCAGAGTGACAAGGCCATGCATCTGTTGATCTAGAAATTCCACTTTCAGGCAGCTCCTTTATAGAAACATTTGCTTTGTCATAGTGAATAGCTAGAAGCAACTTAAATGTTCATCAGTGACAGGGAGTATGTGCTGGGGAATTAATAGCTGCCCCAAAATGAAGTGAATATATCCAGACTGATATGGAAGGGTATCTGTGGTATTATTAAGTGGGAAAAAAAAAGCAAAAACAATATGTAGAGAGTATTTCTTTTATCACTGTTTCAAAACAATACAGAAATTGACAACTAAAAAATATGTGTGTGTGTATCCACCAGCCTGGCTGTAGGATGAGCTGGGAGTGGGGCTTTAGTTTGTCCTGTCATATGTTACTGTGTTGGAATTTGGCATATCAAGTGAGGTTTTTTGGTTTTTCTTTTTGTGGTGGGCTGCTGGGGGTTGAACCTAGGGCTTTGTACATGCTAAGCATGTACTCTACCGCTGAACTACACTCCCAGCCCCTGCCATTTTGAAGAACATGAAAAGAATGTAAAAGGTACAATGAGATGCAGAGGACCATAGCAACAGAAAGGGGGAAGGGCATGTGTGTTTCCCACAGGGCCAGGTGGAGAAGGAAGCACACTCAGGAGATGAGCTCTCTGATCCCTTAGACTCAGATGAGTAAGGTGATGGGGAGACTGTACTTTGAAGCTGAGCAGCCACATTATTTAAAATGGACATTAGTTCACTGTTTCAGTGAATGAGTTTTTGGTGGGTGGGTGTTTTGTAGGCTGAACTGAGCAGTCCACTGAATGAGGCTGATGGGCAAAGAGGCGTCATCCCAGCCAACACCAAGCTCCACACTGCGCTCTCCGTCAAGCTGGGTACTGAGAAGCAAGCTGCTCACGTGGAATTGTGCATCTCCACTTCAAATGGTAAGACAGTGTTTGCAGTGGGTGCTGGTAGGTGCTCGTACCGTTGTGGAGTAGCACTGGAGCTATTGTTTCTTCTTTTCCCTGCAGACACTATCATCCGGGCAGTATTGATTTTTGCCGAGGGAATTTTTGTAGGTGAAAGCCATGTGGTACATCCCAGCCTTCACAACCTTTCCAGCTCTATCCGTGTCCCAGTTTCACCTCCCAAGGACGTCCCGGTGGATCTGCACTTGAAAACCTTTGTGGGTTACAGAAGCAGGTGACCCTTTACAAGTCACTTAGAGGAGGGCAAGGTTTTCCATCATGCAGGCGTTCTCTGGGGCCAGAGAAGACATTTGGTGGTTCCAACCCTCAGTTAGTGTTTCCCACAACCTTTTATTTCCCTAATTTGAAACCTTTCCAAATTAGGAAAGTGCTGGGAATCAAACCCAGGGCCTCATGCATGCTAGGCAAGCACTCTACCCCAAGCTACATCTCCAACCCCTGACATTTTATAAATATATTTAACTGGGGCTGGGTAGGTATGTGGCTCAGTAAAGTGGTGACCTTATTTTCTGGACCTTGTGCTTTGAAATAACACTACACTAAACACTTCTCTTGTGTTCCTTTGCTTGGCTATAGCACCCAGTTCCATGTATTTGAATTGACAAGACAGCTCCCCCGATTCTCTATGTATGCGCTGACCAGCCCAGACAAGGCCAGTGAACCCCTAAGTTATGTTAACTTTATCATTGCCGAACGGGCACAGAGGGTAAGTAACTTGTGCTTTTCTTCAAATACCTTTGTACTTTAGAGTCCTTTAGATGTTACTTTGTAGAAAGGGAGAAATTATATGAATTATGTTGGTAGCAACAAACATGATTTGAAAGAATTATGTTTGGCTTGTAACCTATAATAAAAATATTGCTAAAGTATCTTCTTTCACTTTGAAAAAAATACATTATTTCAAAATCCTTAATTACAAATGAATTCTTACCAGTTCTTAATTTCTCTCTTTCTTCTGTTATGGTCTTTAGTGTGTTTTGAGAAGAACCTACATCAAGATGGAGAGAGAGAAGCTGGGTGTGGTGGTGTGCGTCTGTAGTCCTAGCTAGGTAGAGGAGGCTGAAGCAGGAGGATAACTTGAGTCTGGGAGTTCAGGGCCAGCCTGGGCAACATAGTGAGGCCCTGTCTCTTCAAACACACAAAACAAACAAATAACAACAAAAGATGGAGAGTGGGACTTGGAGCTGGGAGCATTTTTGGGGGTTTAAGTGCTACCTCTTTTTTTTTTTTTTCAATGTGGTGCTGGGGATTAAACCCAGGGCCTTGTGCATGCAAGGCAAGAACTCTACCAACTGAGCTATATCCCCAATCCTTAAGTGTTACCTTAACTAATTAAATTTTACATAATCTTAGGAAGTTCCCCTCACCAGCCTGAGCCTCAAGTTCCTTATCTATAAGTGAAGGTGTATTGTCTGCCACATGGGGCCCCTGAGGATACATGATTGACATGGCAATGCCTTATTAAGTTGGAAAGACTAATAAACAGACTTTAACTGTGGCCAGGCCTCAGAATTCTTTTTTTTTTTTTTTGTGTGTGGTACTGGGGATTGAACTCAGGGGCACTTGACCACTGGGCCACATCCCCAGCCCTTTTTTGTATTTTTTTATTAGAGACAGGGTCTCACTGAGTTGCTAAGTGCCTCGCCATTGCTGAGGCTGGCTTTGAACTTGCGATCCTCCTGCCTCAGCCTCCCAAAGTGCTGGGATTAGAGGCGTGCGCCACCGCGCCTGGCTGCCTCAGAATTCTTGGTGAGGCTTTTTAATTACATGGATTCTCAGGACCCTGCCTTGCCTGTGGAATCAGAAACTCCATAGGTGGACCTCTCTAAAGGCATCAAGGGGTTCTGACATGGAATCTGTGTTGCAAACCACTGTAAAGTATTCTTTTTTTTTTTTTTTTTTTTTTTTTTTTTTTTTATTGTATTTTTTTTTATTTTTATTTTTATAATTTTTAATATGTACAACTCATAGTGCATATATTTAGTATCTTTTTACATACAACTGTTTGTATACAAAGTATATTCGTGCAATTTAGGTCTTCAATCATGCATTAAGGAAAATGATATCCGTCTCATTCAACCACCTTTTTTTTTCCCCCCCTCCCTCCCCTCTTGCTCCCTCCCTTACCCTCCCTTCCCTTGACCATTCTAGTGTTCCTCTAATCCTCCTATGTACCCCATCCAACAATACTTTGAAATAGCCTCCTTATATAAGAGAGAACATTTGGTACTTGGATTTTTGAGACTGACTAACTTCACTTAGCATTATGTCTTCCAACTTCATCCATTTACCTGCAAATGCCATTAATTTATTTTCTTTTATTGCTGAGTAAAATTCCATTGTGCGTATATACCACATTTTCTTAATCCACTCATTTACTGAGGGACATCTAGGTTGATTCCACAACCTAGCTATTGTGAATTGTGCAGCTACAAACATTGAGATAGCTGTGTCACTGTAATATGCTGTTTTTAAGTCCTTTGGGAATAGACCCAAGAGTGGGATGGCTGGGTCATAGGATGGTTCCATTCCCAGTTTTCCAAGAAATCTCCATACTGCTTTCCATAACGGTTGCACCATTTTGCAGTCCCACCAGCAATGTATGAGTGTGCCTTTTTCTCCACATCCTCTCCAACATTTATTGTTGCTTGTGTTCTTGATGGCTGCCATTCTGACTGGAGTGAAGTGAAATCTTAGAGTAGTTTTGATTTGCATTTCTCTAATTGCCAGCGATGTTGAACATTTTTTCATGTATTTGTTGATTAATCGTGTATCTTCTTCTGAGAGGTGTCTTCTCAATTCCTTAGCCCATTTATTGATTGGGTTATTTGTTTTTTTAGTGTAAAGTTTTTTGAGTTCTTTATATATTCTAGAGATTAGTGCTCTATCTGATGTGCATGTATTAAATATTTGTTCCCAATTAGTTGGCTCTCTATTCACCTCACTGATTGTTTCTTTTGCTGAAAAGAAGCTTTTTAGTTTAAATCTATCCCATTCATTAATTCTTGGTAGTAATTCTTGCGCTACAGGATTCTTATTAAGGAACTTGGGGCCTAATCCAACATGTTGGAAATTGGAGCTTACTTTTTCTTCTATTAGGTGTATTGTCTCTGATCTAATTCCTAGGTCTTTGATCCACTTTGAATTGAGTTTTGTGCATGGTGAGAGATAAAGGTTTAATTTCATTTTGTTGCATATGGATTTCCAGTTTTCCAGCACCATTTGTTGAAGAGGCTATCCTTTCTCCACTGTACATTTTTGGCACCTTTGTCTAATATAAGATAGCTGTAATTAAATGTATTAGTCTCTGTATCCTCAATTCTGTACCATTGGTCCACCAGTCTGTTTTGGTGCCAATACCATGCTGTTTTTGTTACTATTGCTCTATAGTATAATTTAAAGTCTGGTATGGTGATGCCCCCTGCTTCACTTTTCTTGCTCAGGATTGCTTTGGCTATTCTGGGTCTCTTATTTTTCCAGATGAATTTCATGACTGCTATTTCTATTTCTTTGAAGAATGACATTGGGATTTTGATAGGAATTGCATTAAATCTGTATAATGCTTTTGGTAGTATGGACATTTTGACAATATTAATTCTACCTATCCAAGAGCAAGGTAGGTCTTTCCATCTTCTGAGTTCATCTATAATTTCTTTCTTTAGTGTTCTATAATTTTCGTTATACAGGTCTTTCACCTCTTTCGTTAGGTTGATTCCCAGGTATTTTATTTTTTTTGATGCTATTGCAAATGGGGTATTTTTCATCATTTCCCTTTCAGAGTCTTTGTCGCTGATGTACACAAATGCCTTTGACTTATGTGTATTGATTTTGTATCCTGCAACTTTGCCAAATTCGTTTACTAGTTGTAAAAGTTTTCTGGTAGAGTTTTTTGGGTCTTCTAGGTAGATTATCATGTCATCAGCAAATAGTGCTAATTTGAGCTCTTCTTTTCCTATCTCAATCCCTTTAATTTCTTTCGTCTGTCTAATTGCTCTGGCCAGAGTTTCCAGTACTATGTTAAATAGCAGTGGTGAAAGGGGACATCCCTGTCTTGTTCCAGTTTTTAGAGGGAATGCTTTCAATTTTTCTCCATTTAAGATAATGTTAGCTCGGGGCCTTGCATAAATAGCTTTTATTATGTTAAGATATGTTCCTGATATTCCTAGTTTTTCTAGTGTTTTCAACATAAAGGGGTGTTGTATTTTGTCAAATGCTTTTTCTGCGTCAATTGAGATGATCATATGATTTTTGTCTTTAAGTCTATTGATGTGATGTATTATGTTTATTGATTTCCGAATATTGAACCAGCCTTGCATCCCCGGGATAAACCCCACTTGATCGTGGTGCACTATCTTTTTGATATGTTTTTGTATCCGATTTGCCAGGATTTTGTTGAGGATTTTTGCATCTATGTTCATTAAAGATATGGGCCTGAAGTTTTCTTTTTTGGATGTGTCTTTGCCAGGCTTTGGAATTAATGTAATATTGGCCTCATAGAAAGAGTCTGGAAGAGCTCCCTCTTTTTCTATTTCTTGAAATAGTTTGAAGAGCATTGGTATTAGTTCTTCTTTGAAAGTCTTATAGAACTCGGCTGTAAACCCATCAGGTCCTGGACTTTTCCTTGTTGGTAGCTTTTTGATGACATCTTCTATTTCTTCGCTTGTAATTGATCTATTTAAATTATGTATAGCCTCCACATCCAGTTTAGGCAAATCATATGACTCTAGAAATCTGTCAATGCATTCAGTATTTTCTATTTTATTAGAGTACAAGTTTTCAAAGTAATTTCTAATTATATTCTGTATATCTGAGGTGTTTGTTGTGATATTCCCTTTTTCATCACGAATGTTAGTAATTTGAGTTTTTTCTCTTCTTCTTTTCGTTAGCATCGCTAAGGGTCTGTCAATTTTGTTTATTTTTTCAAAGAACCAACTTTTAGTTTTGTCAATTCTTTGAATGGTTTCCTTAGTCTCAATTTCATTAATTTCTGCTCTGATTTTAATTATTTCCTGTCTTCTACTGCTCTTGGTGTTGGTCTGTTCTTCTTTTTCTAATGCTTTGAGGTGTGATGTTAAGTCATTTATTTGTTGGTTTTTTTTCCTCTTAAGGAATGAACTCAGTGCAATGAATTTTCCTCTTACTACTGCCTTCATAGTGTCCCAGAGATTTCTATATGATGTATCTGTGTTCTCATTTACCTCTAGGAATTTTTTGATCTCCTCTTTGATGTCTTCTTCAACCCCTTGTTCATTCAGTAGCATGTTGTTTAGCTTCCAGTTGATGGAGTAGTTTTTTCTTATTCCTTGTTTTGTCGTTGATTTCCAATTTTATCCCTTTATGGTCCGATAGCATGCAGGGTAGTATCTCTATTTTTTTATATTTGCTGAGAGTTGCCTTGTGACATAATATATGGTCTATTTTGGAGAAGGAGCCATGTGCTGCTGAGAAAAATGTGTATTCGTTTACTGAGGGATGAAATATTCTATATATGTCTGTTAGGTCTAAATTGTTAATTGTTTTGAGGAGGCTTAAAGTTTCTTTGTTTAGCTTTTGTTTGGATGATCTATCCATTGGTGAGAGAGGTGTGTTGAAGTCCCCTAGAATAACTGTGTTGTGGTCTATTTTACTTTTGAACTTAAGAAGCGTTTGTTAGATGAATGTAGGTGCTCCATTATTTGGGGCATACAGATTTATGATTGTTATATCCTGTTGATGGATGGTTCCCTTAAGTAATAAGAAATATCCATCTTTGTCCCTCTTGATTAATTTTGGTTTGAAGTCTACCTTATTTGATATGAGAATGGAAACCCCTGCTTGCTTCCGCCGGCCATGTGAGTGATAAGACTTTTCCCAGCCTTTCACTTTCAGTCTGTTGATGTCTTTTTCTATGAGGTGTGTTTCTTGGGAGACAGCAAATTGTTGGGTCATTTCTTTTAATCCATTCTGATAATCTGTGTCTTTTGATTGGCGAGTTTAGGCCATTAACATTCAGGGTTATTATTGAGATGTGATTTTTATTCCCATCCATTTTTATTTGACTTATGGTCTTTAGCTTGATTTGGTTTCTCTTCTGGTTGGTATTTCCTTTAGTTTAATATCTCCCTTTGTTGATTTTCGTTATCATCTTTCTCTTCTTCTTCATGAAATATGTTGCCCAGGATGTTCAGAAGTGCTGGCTTTCGAGTTGTGAAATCTTTTAACTTTTGCTTGTCGTGGAAGGTTTTTATTTCATCTTCGAATCTAAAGCTCAGTTTTGCTGGATATAAGATTCTTGGTTGACATCCCTTTTCTTTCAGAGCTTGAAATATGCTATTCCAGGATCTTCTTGCTTTTAAGGTCTGGGTTGAAAAATCTGAACATAATCTGATTGGTTTCCCCCTATATGTAATTTGCTTCCTTTCTCTTGTGGCTTTTAGTATTCTCTCCTTGCTCAGTGTATTAGGCATTTTCATTATAATGTGTCTAGGTGTGGCTCTGTTGAGATTTTGTTTGTTTGGTGTTCGGTATGCCTCTTGAACTTGGTTTTCCATTTCATTCCTCAAGCTTGGAAAATTTTCTGTAATTATTTCATTAAATAGATTACTCATTCCTTTGGCTTGAAACTCTGCCCCTTCCTCTACGCCAATCACTCTTAAGTTTGGTCTTTTTATGCTGTCCCATAATTCCTGGATGTTATGTTCATGATTATTAACAAGTTTTGCTGTATGGTTTAAATTCTTCTCTAAGACATATATTTTGTCTTCATTGTCTGAGGTTCTATCTTCCAGATGGTCTATTCTGTTGGAGATGTTTTCAATTGAGCTTTTATTTTGGTTTATTGCTTCTTTCATTTCTGGAATTTCTGTTTGGATTCTCTTTAGAGCCTCTATTTCCCTATTGAAGTAATCTTTTACTTCCTGTATTTGTTTTTGGAGTTCTTTGTCAAAATGATCTTTTGCCTCCTGTACCTGCTCCCTCATCTCATTTTTGAGTTCATTCTTAAGTTCCATAAACATTTGGCATATGTAATTTCTAAATTCCATCTCTGGCATTTGACCAACTGTGCTTGCCATGACATCTGCCGATGAGGTATCTTGATTTGTTTGTGTCATTTTCTTTCCTTGTTTTTTCATGTTGCTTGTGTGTCTATTCTTCCTGCACTGTGGGACCTTGACTGTTTCGATTTTACTATTCTTAACATTAAAACTCATCATGTGCAAGTGTCCTAGTGTCTGTGGTGTTTGCATGTCTATACTTCATTTGAAATTTTTTTAAGGAATAGAATGGAATAGTTTTAAGCTGTCCAGGATACACCCACAAAAGAGCTGTTGTACAAACAGAATTAACACTGTACTTCAGTCATTTGTACATTGCATGTAAGATTTTGTCTAAGTAGAAGATACTGTAAAATCATGTCTTCTGTGGGGTCAGACATAATCATGAATGTTACTTAAGAACGCATATGAGAGCTGGGCGTGATGGGGCTTGTCTATAATCCCAGCGGCTCAGAAGGCTGAGGCAGGAGGATTGTGAGTTCAAAGCCAGCGTCAGCAACTTAGCAAGGCCTTAAGCAACTAGTGAGACCCTGTCTCTAAATAAAATATAAAAAAGGGCTGGGAATGTGGCTCAGTGGTTAAGTGCCCCTGGGTTCAATCCAAAAAAAGAAAAACACGTATAAGGAGGGAAATAGGGAGTGTGATCAGTGTTCTCTTGGTGAGGATGAGGTGTAACTTTTTTCTTTTTAACCAAGGGAGAAGTCTTTCTTCTGTAATGACTGCACTTTAAAAATTGAAGTTTATTTCATTCTGCTCATTTTTCAGATTGCTATATGGCTTAACCAGAACTTTCTGTTACCAGAAGACACTAACATTCAGAATACTCCATTTCAAGTGTGCTTCACATCATTACGAAATGGTGGCCATCTCTACATAAAAATAAAACCTAGTGGAGAGGTACTGTTTAATGTCAAGGTCATCCATAGATTTCTCATGTGCTACTTAACCATTTAGTGCAAAGCGAGGTGGGTGACATCAATGCCAAGATCATAAAACCAAGTGTTGCAACATAGTCTGTTAGTATTATCATCATAGACACTGGGGTATAATCTAGAAGAGTGGTTCTCTGTCTCCCTTTTTCCTTTCCTTCACCCCTTCCACGTACAATTTGCGTAGGGTTGGGATTATGGAGGTGCATAAAAGCATTTTTCAGTTTTTGAATAGTCTTGTCACTTTGTTTATAAGGCTAGAGGATTGACCTTTTAGCTACCCACAGGACATAAAAAATGTTTATAATTTCCTAAAGGATTAATAAACCTTATCTCATTCATCACTACATATAAATATATCCTCAGTAATTGTATTAAATATGGAGAAATTCAGGTACTGATTCAGCTAAGTTTGCCTGATGTCTGAGGATGCTAACCTGGCCTGTTTTTTTCCTGGATAGATCACAGTAAATACTGATGATATTGACTTGGCTGGTGATATCATCCAGTCGATGGCTTCATTTTTTGCTGTTGAAGACCTTCAGGTAGAAGCAGATTTTCCTGCCTACTTTGAGGAATTACGAAAGGTGCTGGTTAAGGTGAGGGTACCTGGTGGCTGCATCTGTGAGAATGTGGTTTCTCCTAGTTTGAAATGTTTCTCTTAGGAGATGAATGAGACTACAGATGTACTTATGCGATAATCTTGTGCTAAATAATTTTTTGTAAAAAAATGGAACTGGTATTGGAGACTGTAAAGGATTTCTTTTGTAAGAGTAGGTGGCTATCTCTTGACCACCCTACCTTCTTTCTTTGGTTTAGGGGGACACTTTAAAAAATATACATCATATTAACATCTTTTGCTAGCCTTTCATCTTATCTGATTGTATCTCCTTTGGTCTTCAGTTTACTGCTTTCCAAAAACCCAAAGAGCAAAACAAGGAGGATTATGATTGGCCCCAAGGTATAAAACCATTCTCACCTCAAATCCCTTAAATGTTTATGTGTCTGTTGCTAGGCCTCAATGCTAAAACACAGTAAGGGCCCACCTGGAGTGTCATATGGAGGCCACAGAGACTAATTATTTTGTTGAAGAGGAGATTAAATAATAGGAAGTATTATTCCTATTATGAATAGTATATGAAAAAGGTATGAGTGAACAGGGAAAAGAAAAGGGCCTCTGCATGTGGTGCGTAGTGTCTTCTCAGTGTGTCTAGTTTTCAAGAAGTTTGCAATGTCTTTTTTTTAAGTTTTTCTTAGATGTTGATGGACCTTTATTTTATTCATTTATTTATATGTGGTGCTGAGAATCAAACCCAGGGCCTCACAAATGCTAGGCAAGTGCTCTTACCACTGAGCCACAACTCCAGCCCCTTGCAATGTCTTTTTAATTCCTGAATGTCCATGTTCTCCAGGTGGATGAATATCATTCAGTGCACCAGAAGCTCAGTGCTGACATGGCTGATAATTCCAATCTGATCCGAAGTTTGCTGGTCCGAGCTGAGGATGCTCGTCTGATGAGGAACATGTGCGTATTTGCCTTGGCTAGAACTGGTGCAAGATAAAACACGTGAGCAGTGGAATAGCAGCTCTCAGATGCTGGTGCAGGGGCGGGGGTCCTAAATTGATACAACGACTTTGGAAAATAACTTGGTATTATTGGTAAAGATAAAAATGAGTTTGCCCTATGACCCAGCAATTCTGCTTCTAGTGTATAGCCTAGAGAAACTTGTGCACATATAAACTAGGATATTTATATAAGACTATTCGTAAAGGTATAAGAATCCTACATTAGTCCATTTTCCATTGCTACCAAAAAATACCTGAGTCTGGGTAGTGTATAAAGAAAGGAGGAAAGGAGGTTTATTTAGCTCACAGTTTTGGAGACTAAAGTCCAAATAATAAGGCAGTAATTCTGATGAGGGCCTCCCTGGCTGTGTCACCTAATGGCAGATGGCTTCATGGCAGGAGTGCCTGCATGAATGAGATCACATGGAGAGATAGGAAGCCAGAGAGATCAGGGAGGGGCCAGAGTTGCTCTTTTATAACAACCCTCTTGAGAGAGCTAACCAGGGTTTCATGAGAATCCCTAGTTCCTTCTGAGGGCAGCACCTCTAATGACCTAATGACCTTGCACTCACTTAATAAAGGTCCCACCAGCTCTTAACATTGCCACACTGGGCACCAAGCTTCCAGCACAGACCTTTTGGGGGCACAAATTATATCCAAACCACAGAAAATCCCAAAGTGGAAACAGTCCAAACTAGCCTAAGCAGTGTATTGGATAAATGTGATTTATTGATACAGTGGAGAAGCGAGAGTGGGTGAGTAAGTCACATGCTGATTTTTTGGCAGAGGATACTGAGCATTGAACCCAGAGGCAATTCTGCCACTGGGCTGTATCACCATTTTTTAAAAAAATATATTTTTTTAAATTAAAAAGTGGTGCACACTTGTAGTCCCCAGCTACTCAGGTGGGTGAGGCCAGAGAATCACAGGTTTGGGCCCAGCCTTAGCAATTTAACAAGGCCCTGACTCAAAATGAAAAATAAAAAAGGGCAGGGAATGTGACTTAGTGGTAAACTGCCCCTGGGTTCAATTCCCAGTACTGGCGCTGGGGGTGGGGAAGCATAGCCATGGTAAATGAATGGTGAACATAAGAATATTGCAAGATACGCCCAGTTCTCCTCCGTTAGTGTTGTATCACTTTGCATTCCCACCAACAGTACATGAGATTGCCTATTTCTCTTCAGCCTTGCCAGTGGAGTAGTTTCATAAACTCTTGGATTTTTACCAATCCAATGGGTAAGAAATGTCATCTTAATTTTGTTGTTGTTGTTGTTTTGGTACCAGGGATTGAACTCAGGGGCACTCGACCACTGGGCCACATCCCCAGCCCTTTTTTGTATTTTATTAGAGACAGGGTCTCACTGAGTTGCTAAGTGCCTTGCCATTGCTAAGGCTGGCTTTGAACTCGTGATCCTCCTGCCTCAGCCTCCCAAGTGCTGGGATTACAGGCGAGCACCACCACGCCCGGCTGTCCTCTTAATTTTAATTTTTACTTAAAAATTCTGTCTTTAAGAATAGTTAAAATGAGATCTACCCTCTGAACACATTTTTAAGCGTTCAATACATTTTTGTTGACTCTAGGCGCAATGGTATACAGCAGAGCCTGGGACTTATTCATCCTGCTTAACTGAAACTTTATGCCCATTGCTTAGTAAACCCTTTCTTCCTCCCACTGGCAAACACCATTCTACTCTTCGATTCTAAGAATTTGACCATCTTATAGGTCCCTCATATAAATGGATTCTTGTAACACTTGTCTTCCTATGACTGGCTTATTTCACTTAGCTAGTGTCTCTCCTTAAGATCCCAACCACACTCTTACATATTACAGAATTTCCTCTTTTTAAAGGCCTAATCATTGTCTGTTGTTTACCGAATTGTCTTTATTCACTCATCTGCCCATGAACATCCAGGTGTTTCCACATCTTGGCTATTGTGATTGGTGTGCAGTGAACATGGGAATGGAGATATTAGATCATGCTGTGTTCCATTTTTAATTTGGGGGGAACCTCCATGGTTTTCCATAGCAGCTGCACTATTCTGCACCCCCCCCTCCACCTGCCAACAATGTGTGCAAAGGTTTTCAATTTCTCCACTTCCTCACCAACACTTGTCTTTGTGTGTGTGTGTGTTTGTGCACGTGCACGCAGTGCTGGGGATCAAACCCAGGATTCACACATGCTAGGGAGGTGCTCTACCACTGACTGCACCCCAGTCCTGGCTTTTGTTTTTTAATAATTTTCATCCTGAAAGGTGTAAAGTGTTATCTCATTGTTTTAATTTGCATTTCTCTGATGATGACTAATGATGTTGAGCACTCTATTTGTTGGTCTTTTTTTGAACAAATGTCTACTCAAAACTTTTTTTGCTGTTGATGGTATTGAGGATTGAACCCAGGACCTCACACATGCTAGGCAAGTGCTCTACCACTGAGCTACACCCAACCCCAGCCCATCTCAAATATTTTGAGACAGTCTCCCTCTCAGCCTGGCCTCAAACTTGAGATCTTCCAGCCTCATTTTCCTGAGTAGTCCCATTTGAAAAAAAAATGATTATTAGGGATTTTTATGTACTCTTGATTTGTGAGAGTTATACATTATGAGCACTATTTATAATCTTTTCAGTGTTTTAAGGGCTAATTTATATATTAAGTAGATTTTTTTCTATCTGCGATATGAGCAAATATTTTTCCCTATTTTGTCATTTGTATTTTGCATTTGCTTAGATTTTTAAAAATTTATTTTATTTTTGGTTTTGCCACATTAAGCTTTAAAAAAATTTAATGTAGTCAAATTGATCAATTGTTTGCTTAATCTATGTACATTTTGAATTATAGTTAGAAAAGTTTTCTTGTCTCCCAAGTTACAGAGTAAGTCTCCTGCTTTTTTTTTTTTTCTTTTCTATTTCTGTTTTCCTTTTTCTACATTTCAGTTTCTCTTCCAGCTGGAGATTATCCTGGTGTTCAATTTAATTAATATATCCAGTTTTCTCTTTCCAAATGACTAATACATCAGAGCCACTTTAAAAAAAATATTTGCTACTAGTGCTATGGGGGTCAAACCCAGGACCTCAAGCAAGCTAGGCAAGCACTCTGCCACTGAGCTATGTCCCCAGTCCAGTGCTATTTCTTTAAGTCAATTGTTTTCTCATTGATTTGAGATGCTGAATTTATCATGTTATTATTTATGTATGCAGTTTGGTCTGTTTCTGGATTTTCTATACCATTTCATCAGTCTATCTTGGCTCTTCATTTGACATTACTATTCTTGTATTTAAAACAATATTTGAGGGCTGGGGTTGTGGCTCAGTGGCAGAGCGCTCGCCTCGCATGTGCGTGGCCCAGGTTCGGTCCTCAGCACCACGTAAACATAAATGCATTACATTGTATACAACTAAAGTAAATAAATAAATATTAAAAAAACAATATTTGATTGTGGTAAAATAATATAAAATTTATCATATTAATCAATTTTATTTTTATTTTTGGTGCTTGGGGATTTGAACCCAGGGCCTCATGCATGCCAGACAAGCACTTTACCACTGAGCCCCATCCCCAGCCTTTAACCAATTTTAAACATACAGTTCGTTGGTATTAAATATACTCATAATGTTGTACAACCACTGCCACCATCTCTCTCTGTAACATTTTTCATTTCATAAATCTAAAATGCTATACCCATTAAACAGTAACTTCTCATTCTCTTCTCGCTCCATTTCCTGGCAACCATCAGGACAGTACTATTCTTTTATTTATAGATGTTTTGTGTTTTTTAACCTGGAATAGCTAGGTAGCCCTCACCTCTCCTTTTATTCTCCCGTTCTTTCTCATGGTTCTCCTAGTCACTTGCACTTATTATTTCCAACTAACTTCAATTTTTGAGGTTCCAGAGAAAAAAGTAGATATTTTTATTTTATTACATTTAGTGATTAGGAAGAACTGACATCATTATAGTGATATCTTGTTAGCTACAAATATACAATAGTATGTCTTTATATATATATATAGTTGTTTACTGAACCTTTATTTTATTCATTTATATGTGGTGCTGAGAATCAAACCCAGTGCCTCACATATGCTAGGCAAGTGCTCTGCCACTGAGCCACAACCCCAGCCTCATTTTAATGAAAATACAGCTAAAATGTGTCTTCTCTCTTTTTGAAATGTAACTAAGACATTGACAAGTGTTTTCTTTTTTGTGGTATTGGGGATCACATTCTAGGGCCTCAAGCATGCTATGCTGGGGCTGTACACTGAACTGCACCCCTAGCCCCATAGGGATTTCTAGGCCCCGGCATAGTAAGATAAAGTGATGTTAAATTGTCTTGATTTATACAGGAAAACAATGAAGAATCGCTATATGGAACTCTATGATCTTAATAAAGACTTGCTAAATGGATATAAAATTCGCTGTAACAATCACACTGAACTATTAGGAAATCTTAAAGCAGTAAATCAAGCAATTCAAAGAGCTGGGCGTCTGCGTGGTAAGTCTTTCCTCACAGCAATGTAATGTTGTAATTTTTGGGGTGAGGATCATTGAAGATGCTGGTAGCTTTCCCTAACTCATTTTGGGGCCTAGAGTAGCATACCTTTAATGCTGCAAAGGTGGCTCATCTCTTGAGCTTCTGGCAGTCAACCTATTGTTTGACGTAAGTCTTCCAAAGGGAAAGAATCCTTCAGCTCCTTTCTAAGATCTTGCTGCTTCCTTTAAAGAAAATCACAGTGTTCATACCCCAAAGGACTTTGGAGCTATAAAGGCTCAATTTGAAACAGACTGAAAATTAATGAATTAAGTATCCAACTTAAAAGTTTAGAAAAAGAACAATAGAATAAATCAAAGGAAGCAGAAATATAGCTAGATTTATATCTGAATTCTGTTTTGGGCCAGTGTTTTGATGCCTTTATAATCTTGCTCGGTGGATGTGAGCTTTGATTCTTTTCTACTTTGGGTTTGTAGATTTGAGATGGTCTATAACTTTGTTTTGTGGTAAATACCCTCGCCAAGATTACTTTTTTTAGGGAGTGGTAAGCATAAATTAGTAAAATTTGCTTATATGACTCTTTTCTACCCTAGTTTTATGTTGTTCTAAAACTGGCCTCTACTTGATAATTTAACTTTTACTCATCTCGGGACATACTGACTTTATGTTCCTTCTCATACAGTCGGAAAACCGAAGAACCAGGTGATCTCTGCATGTCGGGATGCTATTCGAAGCAACAATATCAACACCCTGTTCAGAATCATGCGGGTGGGGACAGCTCCTTCATAGAGAGGAGGAAATAGGGAATAAATTTCTGGACAAAGGGTTTTCCTTAAAACTCTAGGCGGGTATGCTTTGGATCACATCCTGGTGAAGCAGGGTGCTAAGGATGAAAACAGCCTTGGTGAGCTACGCAGGTTAAAGACAGTGCACTACATCTGAGAACTGTATGTACCTCCTTTCTGTTTTTAGATCAGTGGTACTTGCTAGATATGGATGAAGGAGGGCAAGTACATTTTAAATGTCAGGGCTTCAAAGTCCCAGTTTTTGTTTATGTAAAGTCAGTATATATATTATGTTTTTTTCCCTTGAAAATGTAATTGAATTTGTAATTTTCAAATAGATTATCTACTTTTTCATTAAAATTTAAACGTATTGGACTTGGTTGCTGACTGATTGCAAAATAGTATTAGAATTACATAAACCATTTGTATTTATTGGAAAAAAACAAAAAATGTTGCTATTCAATTTGTGTGCCTTCTTTTTAATCACTGAAAGGTGAGTGTAAATAAATCTATATTAAAGAAGAATCAGTTTAGTTGGGTTAATGACTGCTGCTATAACATCTGAACATTTATGACTCATTTTATTATATAAGGATTTCTGTATAGAAGTAAACCAAAGGAAAATGATTTAGTGACTTTTCAAGTTCACTGCATATAATGGAGGCCCTTGGGCTTCAGAGGCTTCCTTCTTGCACGTAGAGCCATATTTGACAAGGGCTGTTCTAGGGCCGTACAGTTATTTATATCCAAGCCAGTAGAAAAGGAAGAGAGAGTGAGGAGGAAACATGCCTTCTTCTGTTAGAAGCTTTGGTCTGGAAACAGCAGTCATTGCACTCACATTCCACTGGGTAACTTGGCCACAGCTGCAGAGAAAACCAGGAAATGTAATTGAGCTGAGTGCTAGCTTATGCGGAGAGTTGATGTGCTAAGGACAGTCCCTTCCAGGAGGTAAAATTTTGGCCCGAGGTAGATTTCTGGACTGGCTTAATTCTTGTAAAAGTGATCAGTTTTCACATCTTATTAGCATTCATGGGCTGGGCGTGGTGGCGCACACCTGTAATCCCAGCACTTGGGAGGCTGAGGCAGGAGGATCTCGAGTTCAAAGCCAGCCTCAGCCATGGCGAGCTACTTAGCAACTCTGTGAGACCCTGTCTCTAATAAAATACAAAAAAGGGCTGGGGATATGGCCCAGTGGTTGAGTGCCCTGAGTTAAATCCCGGGTACCCCCCCCCCCCAAATAGCATTCATACGTGAGGAGGGAAATTGGATCTTTGCCTTGAGGTTGGTGTAAGCTAATTTTACTAGTCTTTTCATTTGGCCCTTAGGATTCCCCTTCTCCTGTATCTGAAATGTAGGCTTTATAAAGTCCCAATTTTATGAGAATATGTCCTATAATTACTTTGTTTTGCATTTTTAATTTTATAAGCTAGAGATTTCCATTCATACTGTATTATTTTCAATATCCCTTAAGTAGTAAAGTAGCATTATGTCTGCCTCAAAGATAAGGAATCTGAGAAGCAGAGATTAATTCATTGTCAGGGTCACAGAACTAGTAGCCATACTGAAGTCGCACTGAGTCTGTTTTCTGTTTTAATCATAGTTTAATATACTTTTGTTTTTGGGCAGTACTGAGGATTGAACCCAGGGCTTCATCTAGGCAAGCACTCTACCACTGAGCTACATCTCCAGCCCTAATTTAAACTGTTTGAGGGTAAAATCTTTTTTTTTTTTTTTTTTTTTTTTTGTGGTACCGGAGATTGAACTCAGGGGCACTCGACCACTGGGCCACATCCCCAGCCCTTTTTTGTATTTTATTTAGAGACAGGGTCTCACTGAGTTGCTAAGTGCCTCGCCATTGCTGAGGCTGGCTTTGAACTCGCGATCCTCCTGTCTCAGCCTCCCAAAGTGCTGGGATTACAGGCGTGCGCCACCGCACCCGGCTGGGTAAAATCTTTAATTGGTGCTAGTTTTAAATTACATAGTGGCATTCAGCTTTTGTGACTCTAATAGGGTAATCTCATCAAAGGTCATTCTTAGCCAAAAAACTTTTGGAGACTTAAGAATATTTGTGACAAGGTTTGAAGAGGTTGGCCTGCAGTAAGACATGTCAGGTCCTCTGTAGGTTACAAATACTACTATTTGATGCTGAGGCCTTGTAGCCTAGGAAGGTAGAATGTCCGGACAGGATCCCACAGCCAGATAAGTGAAGTATGAAGTTTTGAAACTACATAGTCATGGTCCTTTCTGTCACTCCAGACCGTTCCCAAGCAAGTGAAGACTAGATGAGATGAAAACATTCATGAAATACTCAACTGCCTTTTTTTTTCTTAGAAATCACCCTGTTTAGCTTAGAGAACATTAACTATCAAGAGTTAATCTGTTACTGCTTTGTTGCCCTTTTTCTATCCTGACAGCACCTGAGTGCCTTCTAGCAGCTAGGCCCTGGTTCATTGCTGAATTTCAAAGCTCTAAGAGAACACAACCTTCATTTAAAAACTGATTTTGAGGATTCTGGTATCTGGGAGAAAAGTTTTTAGTCTTTTGCAAGCATCCCTTTAAAAAGAATCACCCCCCACCCCAAGCTCAGGTACTCAATATTTAATGTGGAGTATGGGCTTTTAGTATTTGCCACCTAGCCTGCCTGTCTGGTACATCGAGGCTCAGCTCACATGTTCTTTGCTCAAGAGACCTTGCCTGTCCCATTCTCTATTCTTTAGCTCTTATTATATTGTGTATAAAATCTTTAGCCCCTGTTAAGTGAATGGGCCTGCATCTTCATCAGCTTCATCCTCAACAGTGTTCAGCCAAAGCTGAGCACAGACGTGTAGCTGCTGCCATCCATGGCCTTGTCTGTGCTCAGAAAGCCTGTCAGGAGCCTCAGACACCTCACCAGGAACTTTACAGTTATTATGCAGTCTTAGAGGTACTTTACAAAAATGATCTTCAACATTGTCATTAATGTTTCAAATCTGCCAATGCAGAGTCCTGTGACCACAGAACTAAATTATCAATTATTGCCAATTTCACTTTGAAATTAAAATACAAGACACCCATTGCTGTCTGATGTTTTGCATTTTGCCTCTCCTGTCTGGACCCTGCCCACACTACATGCTCCGGCTCCCGAGTCATCTTTATATTTGGTACAGAGCTCTGCTTCTCCTAAAAATGGTGTCATATGGATAATCCCCAAATAGTTTTTCCACTGTCCATGTGGACTGGTTTTTCATCAGAGACTGTGCTGGCCTGGTCCAGGCAGGCTATGCCCGCACACCACATCCTTGGATCTGCTCTCAGAAGGACAGGGTATTTTCTCGGTTAGTTTTAGTAGGGTTAAGTATGCAATGGTGTTGGAGAGGTATAGGTCTATGAGAGGTAGCCCCAGGTTGGATTTTTTTTTTCTGGTATTTGGGGAATAAACAACCACATTCAGTGGAGTTTGAGTAGCAGACATGCCAGGTTCAAAATTTAATGGTCTTTTTTTTCTTCCAGGCTTTACTTTCCACATCCTTAAAATTAGGGACCGCTATCCAATTATTTATAGTTACCCTTAAACATTTTTCTATTAACAGAAATTCAAATATGTTCACAAAAACAGCTTCATCAAAATGTTCCTAATTTCCATGACACTTAACATATAAAGGGGATTCGACCTTAAGTGCAGGGGGTGGTGATGGAATCTGTGTTGCTCTCTCCCCATCAGAAGCTGGAGCTTGAAGCCCACAGAGCAGGTCGTCAGGATGTAAGGTTGGAGAGAACAAGCTGGAACCCACAGACATGAGCTGGAGCCCTGGAGGACAGGCTGAAGCCTGTCAGTCCTTGTGGCCCCAGACCTGGATGGTCGGGGTGTCCTACAGAAACAGAGCCTTTGTCAGACCTGAAGGGTGCTGACTCATGCCAACATGGGTGAGCTGCTAAATGGCTGCTGCTTCATTTGGCCCTCAGTCTTGCAGTTTGTGGCTCCCACTAACTGAAAACAGGGAGGGGACTTGGAAATGTGGTTCAACATGGCCTCGTTGATATCTTTTTTTTTTAATATTTATTTATTTGTTTTAGTTTTACACAATGTATTGCATTTATTCTTTACGTGGTGCTGAGGATTGGACCCGGGCCGCACACATGCTAGGCGAGCGCGCTACCGCTGAGCCACCATCCCAGCCCCTCATTGATATCTTACAAAGCTACCAGTGGCTGTACAGGATGGTAGGATTTCAGGTGACCTTTACTTTGTATTTTTACATGTGATTTTAATTCTTTACAATGAACATCATCATATAATCTGAAAAAAATATAAAGCTATTCTCCGGGGGGGGGGGAAATCTTCCTTTACTAAAGGGAGTTCTAAGAATTGGAGGTTCACTATTAAAGAATTAACAAAAAGATGCCATATATCATAGAGATGAACATCACGGATTTACCTGAAAGTGGCAATAAAAAGATACCCCACATTTTCTGAGCAGGGTGGTGCAGGCCTGTAATCCCAGTTACTCAGGAGGCTGAGGCAGGAGCATCACAAGTTCAAAGCCAGCCTGGGCAACTGAGTGAGATCCTGTCTCAAAATGAAATTTAAAAAAGGGCTGGAGATATAGCTCAGTTCCATGCTGTCTGCTTAGCATGTGTGAGGCCCTGAGTTGAATCCCCAGTACTGCAAACAAACAAACAAACAAACAAAAAACCCCAAAACCAAAACAACCCCCCACCAAAACTCAAATTGCCCATGTTTTCATTCTTTTGCTATTTAATAGTTATCACCATTGGCTCCAGGCCCTAAAAAGTAATAGGGATCAAAAAAGTAGTAGTTGCTAGACGAGGTGGCACATGCCTGTAATCCCAGCACTTGGGAGGCTGAGGCAGGAGGATCACAAGTTCAAAGCCAGCCTCAGCAATGGCGAGGCACTTAGCAACTGAGACCCTGTCTCTAATAAAATACAAAAAAAAAAAAAAAAGGGGGGCTGGGGAATGTGACCCAGTGGTTGAGTACCCCCTGAATTCAATCCCCGGTGAAAGAAAGAAGTAGTCATAAATTGAGGCATTTCTTCGTTGTACAAATATTATTTAGTGTACTTACACAAACCTAGATGGTTTAGCCTACAACACACCTAAGCTATATAGGTACAGCCTAGTGCTTCTAAGCCATAAACTTGTGTTACATGTTAAAAATACTTTTTTTGGGGGGGGGTTGGGGTTACCAGGGATTGAACTCAGGGGCACTCGACCACTGAGTCACATCCTCAGCCTTGTTTTGTAGTTTTACTTAGAGACAGGGTCTCATTGAGTTACTCTTAGTGCCTCCCTTTTGCTGAGGCTGGCTTTGAGCTCATGATCCTCCTGCCTCAGCCTCCCAAGCTACTGGGATTACAGGCTTGCACCACTGCACCCAGCCTAAAAATATTTTTTTTTTACTTTTCTTTAATAACTTAATTTTAGCTTACTCTAACCTTTTTACTATATAAGCTTTTGAGCTTAACTTTTGGACTTAGCTGCAAATATGTTATATAGCTGTAAAAAATAGTTTTCTTTTTGTGGTGCTGGGGATTGAACCTAGGGGTGTTATACTACTGAGCTACATCCTGAGCCCTTTAAATTTTTTTTTTTTTTAATTTTTTTATTTAGAGACAGGGTCTCACTAAGTTGCTTGGCCTTGAACTTGTGATACTCCTGCCTTACTCTCTTGAGTAACTGTGATTACAAACCTGTGCCACCACATCCAGCAAGTATTTTCCTTATATCCTTAATTCTTTTTTTAATATTTGTTTTTTAGGTGGACACAATATCTTTATTTTTATGTAGTGCTGAGGATTGAACCCTCATGCATGCTAGGCAAGCACTCTACCCCTGAGCCACTGAAGGAGCCCTAATTAGGAAGGGCTGTTGTAGCTAGCTGGAAGCCATAAGTTCCACCTGATATGTAAAGAAGCTCTAATCTTACTCTAAGCTAAGCTCTATCTTTCTTTCTCTCTAAGACTCTAACTCTAAGCTAAGAAGACAAGAAGAAAAGCTCGCTTTAATCTTTCTCTCTAAAAATCTTTCTTTCCCTCTCTAAGCTCTAAGAAAGAAGAAGGAAGAAAGAAGAGAGAAGAAAGAAGCTCTAATCTTTCTCTAAGCTAAGCTCTATCTTTCTATCTTTCTACTTTAAGCTAAGAAGCTAAGCTAAGCTCTACTCTACGCTAAGCTCTATCTTTCTTTCTCTCTAAGACTCTAAGCTAAGACTCTAAGCTAAGAAGACAAGAAGAAAAGCTTGCTCTAATCTTTCTCTCTAAAAATCTTTCTTTCCCTCTCTAAGCTCTCTCTAAGAAAGTAGAAGTAAAAGTAGTAAAAGCTTAACTCTGCCTCTGAGAGTTTTCATCCCGGGTTTTGGTACCAGGCAGCTTACAAATGGTGGTCCGTCCGGGGCTCGGCAGGCAGAGAAGAAAAGCTAAGAAATTAGGAGAGCAACGAAAAAGCATAGCCTCAGACTCAGTTGAGACCAGCAAAAAGAGTAGTAAACAAGAGAGCATAGCCTCTGACTCAGTTGAGGCCAGTTAAGAATTAAGCTGAAGCAGAGTAGCCAGCGAAAAGCCGAAGCGAGCCAGCCAAAAGCCGAAGCAGAGTAGCCGGCCAAAAGCCATAAAAAATATAGAGAAAAAGCCTTGAGCTTTAGTATAAAGAAAAAAGCCATGAGCTTAAAAGAAAATAGAGAATTAAATAGCATGGTAAAAAAACCATGCAGAAAAAAAGCCATTGAGCTTTGGCAAGAAAGCCATAAAGAAAAATAAAGAAGAGGAAAAAAAAAAAAAAAAAAAAAGTCAAAGCCGCTTATGCGATTGTGCTTAACTAAGTGCGTTAGCTGCTCCTCAGCAGTAGGCTTCCTTAAAGCCACAGCACCTTCTCAAAAAGGGCTCAAATATCCACCCCTTTTAAAAACAAAAGGTGAAAAGCTAGGTAGGGACAAGAAAATAAAAGAAAATAGAGAAAATAAAATAGAGAAAATAGAATTAAAGCACCTTTTTAAACTAAAGGGAAGGAATATGAAGGAGCCCTAATTAGGAAGGGCTATTGCAGCTAGCTGGAAGCCATAAGTTCCACCTGATATGTATGTGACGCACCTGTAGGCACCCGCAAAGCTGAAGGTATATAACCGGGTGAAAGCGGTCCGAGTTAGGAGAACGGAGAATTCAGACAGTCGGGCAGTCACTCGGTCGGTCAGAAGAATCAGAGCGGCCAGAACGTAGGCAGAGCGGTTACAGAAGAGAAACCAGATAGAAGAAGTAATGACTGGCCAGAGTTAGGCCGAGGCTCCAGAGGACTGGTCAGAGTAAGGCCGAGGCTCCCGAGGAAGACAGAAGACAGAAGACAGAAGAAAGAAGAAGGAAGAAAGAAGAGAGAAGAAAGAAGCTCTAATCTTACTCTAAGCTAAGCTCTATTTTCTTTCTCTCTAAGACTCTAACTCTACAAGAAGAAAAGCTCGCTTTAATCTTTCTCTCTAAAAATCTTTCTTTCCCTCTCTAAGCTCTAAGAAAGTAGAAGTAAGACAGAAGAAAGAAGAAGGAAGAAAGAAGAGAGAAGAAAGAAGCTCTAATCTTACTCTAAGCTAAGCTCTATCTTTCTTTCTCTCTAAGACTCTAACTCTACAAGAAGAAAAGCTCGCTTTAATCTTTCTCTCTAAAAATCTTTCTTTCCCTCTCTAAGCTCTAAGAAAGTAGAAGTAAAAGTAGTAAAAGCTTAACTCTGCCTCCGAGAGTTTTTCCTCCCGGTTTTCAGTACCAGGTAGCTTACAAGCCACAACTTCAGCCCCCTTATATCCTTATTCTATAAGATTTTTTCTATTAATTTTATTTTTCACTTCTTAAACTTTGAAAAAACAACTAAGACACAAACACATTAGCCTAGACCTACACTGGGTTACGATTATCACTGTCACTCTCAGGTCGAGTGCCCCAGAGTTCAGTCCCTGGTACGCCCCCCCCCACCGGGTGCCAAAAACAACAACAAAAACGTATTTTTAATATGTTATACAAGTTTGTAGCCTAGAAGCACTAGGCTATACCTATATAGCATAGGTGTGTTGTAGGCTAAACCATCTAGGTTTGTGTAAGTACACTGCATGATATTTGTACAACGAAGAAATTGCCTCAACTTATGACTACTTCTTCCTGCAGATCTTGTCCCACTACGAAGTGTTCAGGTGCACTAACACACATGAAATTGTCATCCTATGTAGTAACAATGTCTTCAAGAATACTTTCTCAAGGACCAGCCTGAGCGTTGTTTAATAGTGAAATTATTTTTAAATAGATGCATACTCTAATGATTGCTAAAAAGTATAAAAATACGTACATAGTAGGAATCATTTATTTATCATCAAGTACTACATACTGTACGTATACATATGTGCTGTATGCTTTTATACAACTGGCAACACAGGCTTGTCTACAGAGCATTACCAGATGTGAACAATGCTTTGCAAAAGAGGCGATAGTTTCACTAGGCAATAGCAACCTGTCATGTCCGTTATAATCTAGGGGACTGCCATCCTATATGCAGTCTGTCCTTGACTGAAACATCATCATGCGGTGCCTGACTACTGAGGAAAGCTGCTTCTTAATCACCACATCATCAGGACAGAAAAGCAATCTGCAAATTACCTTCTCCTTGACAGTTCTGTACTTTGTAGATGGAGGAACTGACGGCAACATCAGGGTCAGGCCCTGAGGGATTCTCTTCCCTTATATACCCAAATCTGTTTCTGTAGTGTAAAAAAGATTTTATTGCGTGGACTGTAAGCACATTGAGACAAAGGAGAAACTAATAAGCACATTTTCACACGTGAGTATTATCTGAGATTTAGATCCAGCTCTCCAGAACTGGAAAAGTTGGGTGGCCTTAGACAGCAATGAGAGTCATGAGTCACACCATTTCCCAAGCCTGGCACACATATGGTTTCACCTATCCAGCACCTTTCCCTGGGTCTTGCTGGGGTTAAGCCACTGAATGAGGTGCTAACTGTAACCCTACCCTCCCTGTTCAGGAAAGCACTCCAGAAAGGAAGTGAGTGAAAGCAGTGATAGTACAGATGACCCTCAGGCTCCAGGAACTCAGAAAAGGCAAGCTTCAAAATTAGCTGTTAGTACCAAAGTATCTTCAATCCCACTTGAACATCACTACACTGTGGTTAAAAAAACTGTAGTCTCTAAAATGGTATGTGTGTAAAATGGTTCATACACCATTTGGGTGTGGGAAGACAATACTACAACTCTGGATATTTTTATCTCATTAAAAAACAAACTAATGGGGCTGCGATTGTGGCTTAGCGGTAGAGCGCTCGCCTAGCACGTGCGTGGCCCGGGTTTGATCCTCAGCACCATGTAAAAATAAATGCATTGTGTACAACTAAAGCAAATAAATAAATATTAAAAAAAAAAACCCAAACAAACTAGTATTTGTTTTATAACAATATTGTTTTAAAACTAATAGTACTACTATTATACATAGTATTATACTATGTATAAAACTCAAATACCCATTTAATGGACACACATGATAAAATGTGTTTTACTGATTGGGGTATGTGAAAAAAAACCAAAACCCATCAACCTAAAAGAAAGTGAAACTCATTTTCTTTATTTAATTGCAAACTTCAGAAAAGAATTAGTACTCAGGAGATGAGAGAGAAGTGGTTGAGACATTTTAAAAGTGCAATGCTTTTCCTACTAGTTAGTGAAACCCACACTAAAAACTACTGCAATAGTAAGAAATAGATGGAAAAAGAGAAAGAAAACAGAGGGAAACACTAGAGATGGAATGAGAACAGCTTCTTTCATCCACCTGTGCACACCCTCTCACACATACTTTCTCTCTCTCTCTCTCACACACACACACACAACAGAAGGAGTTATGATAGAGCCCGTTGGAGCAGCTGAGGGGAAAATGTAAAATGGACAGGCTCTTGACATTCCCATGTAGCTTTTAGCACTGGATCTCTTAGAGAAAAAACAGGCAACTAGTTCTATAGTATCTAAATACTGTAGGAAAATGAAAGCCACATGTGAAGCTACACTAATAATTATACAGAAGCCACAACCTCAAGATGGGAGGGCAGAGGGTACCTGGAAGTAACTACATATGGCAATAAGCAGCTGTCCTCTTTACCAGCCAGACGTTTCTTGCTTGGTTTTAGGCTGGACCTTTTCCAAGGAAGCAGTACTACTACTACTACATATCTACATCTACCCCGTCTGTAAACCACAGTGGAACAGCTAACAGGCAGTGGAGAGTGCAATGATTCAACTATATCAGAACTCTGACTCAACATGAAATAAGCTTCTGTGATTTTCTACACCAGTAACTGGGAAGCATGGGATCTACAATCACAAGTAAAAAAAGAAACACTGATGTATCGAGGACTCTACGCTAAGTGAAATAAGCCAATCACCAAAGGACAAATGCTCCATGATTCCTCTTATGAGGGATATGAGTATATTAATAGAGAAAAAGTAGAATGGTAGGAGGTGGGGCTACTGTTCAATGGGCAGAGGGTTACAGTTTGGGAAGATGCAAGGGTTTGGCTATGGATGTTGGTGATGCTTATACAACAATGTGAATGCACTCAGTCCCACTGAGCAATACAACTAAATAACTGACTAAATTTGTTACATAATTTTACAATAAAAATAATGAACATCACTGAAATTAGAAAAAAAATTAATGAAGCATTCACTGTGGAAATTGAAGAAAGAATTCAATGTGAAACAAAATTAAAAACGTTTTTTGAAATAAAAATGTAAGTACATAGCTCTAAGCTAGGTTGAGGTTGAGGATAAATCATGAGTCCTACTAAAGGAAAAACAGTTTTAAAATGCTAGCAGATGGGCTGGGGATGTGGCTCAGTGGTAGAGCACTTGCCTGGCATGCATGAGGCTCTGGATTTGAGCCCCAGCACCACCAAAAACAATCCCCCAAAGAACACCCACTAGCAAACAGGCCACCATGTACCTCTCCTTCATTCCATGCCTAACTTTTCCAGTAGCGATGATCACTTTTTTGTTCAGCTTTGCCCAGTCCTGTTATTCATAATAGACAAATGAAAAGTCCCAGAAACCAGTTCTGTTTGGGAAGGTTTTCTTCTGTTCTAGGCTTCGGTGGTTAATATGCTTGACAAATTTCAGAGTGTCTCTGTCTCTGTAGATCAATGCCACAGAATTGTTTTCTGGAGTCACTGTTAGCAGCTGAAATAGGCAAATACAAAGTCACATCAGAACACAGAGCACATTCTCAACTCTTCAACAGTTTACCATGGAACACAAGGTTTCCACAACAAGTACTTAAGCTGGGGATAGGGGGTCCTTTGAATGATACTTTACTAGGAGATGAGCTTTTCTCTGGTTGTCAAGGCATTTTCCAATAGGCCCTATCCCACTAGCACAGACCCAGAAAGAATTTACCTAATGCATTTATATCTAACTAACTACACTGAAAGACTCATGGGACTGCACTACAGCGTCTTAATTTGGATTTCTCAGAATAAATGCTTAGCATCTTTATTGCGTGCTGAGTATTTGCTTATATAAACTTAGAACCACTGCCAGGCAGGTCGACATGGATTTATCAGCTAAAGACACTGCAGAGATCATAAAGATTAGGTCTACAGAGAACGAAAGCTTTCTCAAGAACTGAAAAGGAGAGTCTGCTATGAGAAACAACTTACCTCTTCATCTTCACCTTTGGCAATGTAGGAGGTAAAGCCACCATATTCTGGCTCCCAGCCTGACAAGGGGAAAGCACAACACTCAGAGAGCTCTTGCTGCAAGAGTCACATCACCTGCTGAAAAGTGAGGGGTCTGGGACTCAGCAGTCACCGCCTCTGAGATTCAGGAGCTTGAGTTTATCATCTGCTTTTCAGGGGTTCCCTTTCTCCTAAATGCCTACTTTCCCAAGACAGCTGAACTGGAATGCAGACCTACTTCGATCAACATTGAATAAGAAAATTAAGAGAATTAAATGTTAAATATAACAGAAGGGCAATAAAACTATGGATCAAGGCAGGGAGCATTGGAGTAAATTTATGGTAAGGTCCATCTCCCCCTTCTCCAGTCACAGATAGAATTCATTTTGACATGGGAGACAGTAATTCATGACCCCCAACAACCCTCTGAACTGTGAAGATTCTGTGACCTGAGATCTTGACTGTAGCAAATTACTTCTAAATTTGTTCAGCTGGAGAGGGTCACTCAGGAGAGACTGCCCCTCTAAGGAAACAATTCACTGCTTTCCTTCCTCCTCTTACCTTCACATCCACAGTAGAAAAGTAAGTCCAAGGCAAATTCTGTCTTGTTGTTGTCATGGATTAAAGTGTAATGACCAGTATTCCAACGCCTCAGTTCTCCCTGGCATGTGGGGACACTTGACTCTTAGAAAAAAACAAAAGAAGGGCCAGTAGATTTAAAAAATAACTGTTATATAAATGTTAGATTGTAAGGAAATGAAAATTATGTAGGGTACTAAGAGGAAACCATTCCCCTAAACCTTCAGCTGACCTACTGCTCCACCATTCAGTAAAAAAAAAAAAAAAAAAAAAAAAAAAAAAAAAAAAAAAATGTATGCATAGCTGGGGTTGTGGCTCAGCAGCAGAGCACTTGCCTAGCATGTGTAAGGCACTGGGTTTGCTCCTCAGCACCATGTAAAAATAAATAAATAAAATAAAGGTATTTAAAAAAAATCACTGATTTAAAAAAATAATAATAAAAAAAGAAGAAGCTATTTTAAAGAAGTAACAAGAGTAAAGAATTCTTGTTCTGCATACCTACACAGGACTGGTTAAGTCATGTGATGAAATACCTTGCAGTCATTAAAAGTTATACAACAGTGGTTTTCAAAACTTTTAGCTGACAGAAACGCAATGCTAGACAGTAGATATTTGTATGTAAAGCTGCTTTGGTTGGAGGAGGGGAGTCCTTCTAACTTAGGGGATGAGCAGACCCTATTGCTATAAAGGATATAACAAGCCAGGCGCATGCCTTTGATCACAGACTCAGAGGCTGAGGCAGGATAATCTCAGGTTTGGGGCCAGTCTCTGCAATTTAGTGAGACCCTCAGCAACTCAGTGAGACCCTTTCTCAAAATGAAAAATAAAAAAGAATGGGGGTATAGCTCAGTGATAAATGCCCCTGGGTTCAATTTCCAGTACCAAGAAAAAAAAAAAAAAAAAAAAAAAAAACAAAGAAAGATAGATAAAAGAAAGAAGCTTATGAAATACTATGTGTGAAAAAACATTACAAAACAATATATATGGTATAATACCGTTATAAACACACACACACATCCTTGTACATGTGTATATGCCTACGAAGCAAAAAAAGACTGGAACATATTATAAATGTTAACAGTGGCCACCTTTAGATGATTATTATTTTCCTTTTATTTATTCGTTTTCAACATTCTGAAATTGACATGTGTTTTTATATTTAAAATGTCCTTAAAATTACCAGGTTTGTATTTTTTTGGTTATCCGACTAGTAGTCATACCCTAACTATGCCAAAAATGCTGCTATTATATACAAAGTAATTTTATACCTTTTACTTAAAAAAAAAAAAACAAGCTATAGCTTTGTTCAGGTAAACTTTGTAAACTGATCTTTCTAATTCATTTTTATATTCCCTACTTAGTTTTTGGCCTAGGGCCTTACATACAGTAGATGCTCAACAAACAAAATAAAGTATCTTTTGGTTTCTCACAGTTTTTTTTTTCTAAGTTGGAGGTCCCCCTAAAAATGAAACCAAAAAGGAACAGAATTTTTTTTTTTTAATCCTTGATACTTCACTGACCTTCACCCAAATTCCTTTTAGGCCACTATCAATTACCAAGGAAAACAAATCTATGAAAAAAAAAGGTTGTCCTGTGTACTGAGTAGCACAGAAAAGGCCATGTGGGGCTAGTTTTCCTAAATATCCGCGGTGACCAAAGTGCCTGGTTAGTTCTGGGAGACCACAGAATAATGTTGCTCATGGGTAGCATCTTACAAAGGTGATTTTGTTTCCACAGGTCTGCTGCCCTCTTCCTTTGAAAGAAGCAAAGTGGAAGCAAGGCACATAAGACTGAGCAAAGGGCCTGGGTGACAGAGTTTCCAGTCTGAATGGTCAATAGACGCTGAGAGATCTAAGCTGAATTTGTAGCTTGGTTAATGGTGCCAAAATTTCCAAAGAAGTATTACTTCCTGTATTGCTTTCTTTTCCATCTTATTTGTAGATGATTTACGTTCCTCTGCTTATAATAATTTCCTTCCATAAACTAGTCCAAATTCAAGCAAGTTTTTAAGGCTACTTTTGGTCTCAGCAGAAATTACTTGCTAGCCTTTCTCTCCTTCAAGTTCATGTGTTTTGGAGCAATTGTAGCAGCTATAGCCTAAGATTATTCCACCCTTTATACTATTTTCTCCACCATGTGTACTATTCTTAGCCTAATACAATGTACTAGCTGTTCTTCTACCTAGAATGCTCTTCCTGCAGATCCTTCCTGCAATTTAGATCTGAGCTTAAATAAATGGCAGCTCCTCTGAGAGGCTCTTCTGGATTCTCCACTCACCAAAGAGGTGGCTCGGTCATTTATCGCATGCCCCTCATTTATCTAATTCTTTTTTTTTTTTTTTTTTTTTTAACTTGTAGGGCTCCAGACATTGTGACAGTTTCCTTCTAAAGTTACGATGGGAATCAAAAACAATGCTGTATGGACCCCTCCCTGGGTAGCGCGGAAAGTTATCTAATTCTTTTTTAAAAATATTTATTTATTTGCTTTTAGTTGTACACAATGCGTTTTTACGTGGTGCTGAGGCTCAAACCCGGGCCGCGCATGTGGTAGGCGAGCGCTCTACCGCTGAGCCACAACCCCAGCCCAAGTTATCTAATTCTTGTGTGTAGAAACATTTAACCTCTGTTCCTTCCTACTAGAATGTAAGCTCCAGGGGAACAGAGATCTTGTCCTTGTCCGTTTTGTTCTCCAGCCCCTGAAATGGGGTTTATAGTAGCAGATGCTCAAGAAACATTTGTTGAATGAATAAATGATTAAATGATGAATGGTTAATGGTAAACAGGGACCTATCCTAACAGCAGCTCACCTTTCTTTGCTTTGTCATCTCCTGGCACTGGGTCTGTTTGCTCGTGGCTCTGTTGGCTGTTGCTCCTAATGGCTGCCTGGTTATTCTCGGGCTCAGAGGAGCTTTGGCTAGTCCCTTCTTCAGTGGTAACAGCAGCACAGGCTGCTTCTCCCTCCTTTTTGTCCTCAATCTCCTCTTCTTCTGAAGGGGCCAAGAAGTGAAGCTTCAGGCCTGTGAAGTTGGAGAGCAGCAAAAACAGTGCCTCGGAGCGAAATAACTCCATACAGTCCTTCAGTACATCAGGGAGCTTACTCTCCTCAGCTTTCTCATAAAACCTGAAAGGCAGCAATGTCAAGTTCATCAAGTTCCACATGTAAAATCACTCATGGAATAGAAGTTCATCATCAGCTTTATACCTCTCCCCCCTAAATCTTGGCACAGATTACTAAAACAAAGTTATTACAATGGCGAGATTCTGTTAAGGTCTGGATGTCCCTAACAAAGTGGATGCTCCTTGGAACAAAAGGCTGTTATAGCAAAGGTCCTATTGTTGGAAATGTGTGCAAACAAAAAAATAGTAGGTGCTAAATGCAGATGCAAACGTCTCAGAGGATGGGTTCTACCTTTTGTTAGGGGGACCACGGCTTTTCCATTCCACATCTCCTTTTTCCAAGGCCTCACAGACCTTTGCAAATTTCTCTGGCTGGAAAAAAGCAATAAAGAAGCAATTAGCACTGGGCCTGGTGGTGCATGCCTGTAATCCCAGTGGCTCAGGAGGCTGAGGCAGGAGGACTAAGCAACAAAAGGTGAGATGCTATTAGGATTTGTCTCTGTTTACCATTAACCATTCATCATTTAATCATTTAGTCATTTCAGATCCTCTATTCCTGTGCTGAAGACAGGGCCAAGACTGGATAAATCATCATTTGTTTTAGCTAAGAGACTACATTGCCAATTTGGGCCATTCTCATATCTTATGTCAAACTGCTAAGCCTCTCAAATTCCTAGATTCATAAAGTGATGATCATAACACAGGCTCAGCTATTGCCTCATTGAATAAGCTTTCTAAATTAAAAAAAATCAAGTACAGCTGGGCATGGTGCACACACCTGTAATCCCAGGGGTTCGGAAGGCTGAGACAGGAGGATCACGAGTTCAAAGCCAGCCTCAGCAAAATCGAGGCACTAAGCAACTCAGTGAGACCCTGTCTCTAAATAAAATACAAAATAGGGCTGGGGATGTGGCTCAGTGGTCGAGTGCCCCTGAGTTCAATCCCCAGTATCAAAAAAAAAAAAAAAAAAAAAAAGCCGGGCGCGGTGGCGCACGCCTGTAATCCCAGCACTTGGGAGGCTGAGGCAAGAGGATCAAGAGTTCAAAGCCAGCCTCAGCAATGGTGAGGCACTTAGTAACTCAGTGAGACCTTGTCTCTAATAAAATACAAAAAAGGTCTGGGGATGTGGCCCAGTGGTCAAGGGCCCCTGAGTTCAATCCCCAGTACCACAAAAAAAAAAAAAAAAAAAAAAAATCAAGTACAATACAAGAAGCTCATTAATCTACTGAAACATCCATAAGAAGTTTTGAATTTATTTAATGCAATTTCCCCAGGGAGTCCTATCAGTTATAAATATATAAAAGATAAAGGACAGCATGGTTTAAGTAAGCTCAATTAAATAGGACTAAACAAATTTAGTAACTATTATTCTCAAATTCTGTAATATTCTAAAGTCATCTATAAGAATCTGAGAGAGAGACAGGGGGAGAAAATTGAGAGAAATCTATGTGGGAGAGAATGTAAAATCTCTCTTCCTCTTTTCATGGAGGAGAAGCTCCTTTTGGGAGTCTAACTCCATGGGACCCATGGTCAACTGTGAAGTACCCGACCAACACGTTATTTCATGTGGCCCTCACAATAACTCTCTAAGAAACGCAAGGCAGGTATTATCCCAGTATAATTAATGACAGAATAGATACACAGATTTAGTGATTTGCTCAGGATAGTAAAACTAGAGTCAGTACATGATTACAGTTCTCTGACTTCAGATATGCCTCATTATTGTCAAACACTCACTAGTAGGTGTGAATCAACTATAATTAGTAATCTATTATAAAAAAAATAATAAGCACCATATTTATCAAATGAATAGAAAGGCAATTAGATACAACTCCCTTTCAAGGCAGAAGTTTTGTGTGTGTCTGGACCATTAAGGTTAGGGAACTGGGGAGATTCAACCTGTTAAACATATGACTGATACCAATGCTTAACATCACCATTTTTGTATTTTGTCTATTCACCCATTCAAACAAGACTGTATACCAAACAAGATATACAGAATAGGGCGGGTGCAGTTGTGTACGCCTAAATCCCACCTACTCAGGAGGCTGAGGCAGTAGGATCACAAGTTTGAGGCCAGCCTGGGCAACTTAGCAATATATTGTCTCAAGACCAAAAAAAGGCTAGGGATATAGCTCAGCACCTGACCTACCTTAAGAAACTCCTTCAGGAGAATTTCAGACCGTTCTTCAAATTCTTCTTGAATCTGAGCTTGGTATTCCATGTCAAGGTAAGTAGGGTTGACCCACTCATATAAAATTTCATGCTTTTAGAGAAGTCACAGATGCAAAAGTGAGTTAATTATTACTGCAGCATTTATTTTTACATTATTTCACATTAGTAAGATACATGCAAATCCTCACTTTGTAAGTTTCTCCTATTAAACAGCTAGGCACAGTGAGACCCTGTCTCTAAATAAAATACAAAATAGGGCTGGGGATGTGGCTCAGTGGTCGAGTGCCCCTGAGTTCAATCCCCAGTATCAAAAAAAAAAAAAAAAAAAAAAAAAAAAAAAAAAAAAAAAAAAGCCGGGCGCGGTGCCGAGCTGCTGCCACTTTACTATGCATTGATTACTCTTGTAATCCCAGCTACTTGGGAGGCTGAGGGAGGAGTATCCCAAGTTCAAGGCCAACTTGGACAAATTAGTCAGACACTGTCTCAAAATAAAATAAAAAGGGGTAGAGATGTAGTTCAGTGATAAGACTGCTTGCCTAGCATATACAAAATGGTGGGGGCGGGTATTCAAAAACCCACTACAAAAAGTTACTTAAAATTTAAAGTGGAAAGGGAAAGCTCAAAATCTAGTTTCATTATCAGGAAGAGCTCATTTTAAAATCAGAAAAACAAATGATATCCTACAGCTCCAAGATAAGAATTCCAATAATTTATCCTTACATCTTGTGGGATGTGAGGGTTCCGAGGAATGAGGGGTTCAAAGTAGTTGGGAGGCCTGGTCAATGAAGGACCATGAAACCAGCCACTTATAGACAAACGTGACTTTTCTTCAGAGAGAACTTCAGACACCTGAAAGAACAAGACCAGCAGCACATCAACACAAAGGATGAGGAAAGACGGCACCAGTAAGGCACATTAATCTGAGGATCCTTCAAGCTAGGTACTAAAACACCCTGGTCAGATAACAGGAAGCTGTCACATTTAGATAACAGGTGACAAAAAAGCACGATCCTTAGTACTCTATGTAATTTGTGGCTTACGATCTTTACCTGGTGAAAGGATACTGGCGACACTTCAAAGAAAACCAGTTTGTTCCATGAAGGGATAAGAGACTTGACAATCTGCTTCGGCTGAAAGTGTTCTGCGCCAGGAGAGAACACATCCACAAAGGTGGTTCATTATCATTAACCATCCCCAGGCTGCCTTGTCTCTTGACAATTCTCAAATTTCTAAGGGTATTTAGGTTTAGAAGCCCTTCAGGTCCTAAAAGATTACCCCCTCCATCTGTTTCACTCATACTTGCTAGTTCTGCTAGGTGACATGTATTCTTACTGCATCACCCATCTGCTATTGATAAGGGCTGGGGGAGGTTCTGAAAAATCTCCTGGTGTCAACCTCTGGTGTCAACCATTCAAAAAAATCCCTGACTTCCTATCACACAGACCAGCCACAGGTGGCTTTGTATGCTTTCTACCCTTCCACAGTCAGTATCAGAAGCAGAATCTATTTCTCACCTTAAATCAATTCTAATTTACTTTCAGAGTAATGATCATTTTAATTACAATTTCAAGAGGTGGTTGTCAAGGCTGGCATCAATTCCTCCTGAGGCAGTCACTATAATGAATAGCTTCCATGTCCTTTAGGGAGGACACACAGTGTACGTAAGAATGGTGATGAGCATGTACTTAACTTACCATCAACATCGTACAGGTCCAGAGTGCCTCCCAAGCTCCTATCCCAGGAAGGAACGAGGTACAGAATGAAGGCAATCCGACGGCCCTCCAGCTCATCATCATGGCAGAGCAGGGCATCTGCAATAGTTAAATGTACACCTCAGATCCCTGCAGACAATGAGCTGCTGCCACTTTACTATGCATTGACTATCAGTCCTTCTGACATTCATCTTTAATGCCAGCTCCAGTTTTAAATGTCCCCTGCCTTTAAAATGACATTCCTTCTCTTTTTTTGTAAGTATAAAAATAAAACTGTCAACATAGAAATTCTATAAATACTGAAAAGTGGACATAGAATATTTTTATACATATTCTTCCAGTACTTTTCTTATATGTGTGCATTTACTTAAAAAAAAAAAAAAAAATGGTATCCTACAGTGGTTGTTTGCGGCCTACATTTTTTATTACATGGCAAGAATCTTTCCACATCAACATACACATTTGGCATCACTTTTAATGGCTGCACAGTTATTCTACATGGATTATAGATTTACTTTCTTTCCCTTTTAATTGGTTTCCTATTTGTTAATTAAGCTGTTTCTACTATTTGGCTATTATGAAGAACAGTTTAATAAATATTATATATATATAGATCTTTCGGTACTGGTTCCCATTAACTCCTTAAGCTAAATTTGCCATCTAATGGGCTTGCAGCCTTAGCAAGGTAGGTATCTATGTGGATTGAGATGGGAGAGAAGGCTTCACGGGACTGAGACCATATAAACATAGAGTGATTGTTCCAATAAATAAATATATTAAAGGTTTCTATTAAACCAGGTTTCTCACTGTGGAAGAATGGAATTATAAATATGAGAAAGAATAAATTTAGAAGGAACCCTGGGATGTTCAAACTGGAGAAATCAACGTGAATTCAATCTCCTGTATTTGTATAGACACATATAGGTACAGAAAGACAAACAAATGTAAATATATGTTTACGCATCCACATGTGTCTTGATATGTGTACATGTATAGGCTACCTCTTTCCAATGAAAGGGTTTGGGAACAGTGCACCTGGCTAGGACACTTAGAGTCTAGAGCTTGATTTTTAAGTATCATTCTTCACTAAAAGGAACCAAGGCTTGCTCTTTGGAATAATGGCTGACCCTAGGTTGTTCTAGGGCCTAGGCTTCAGTAATATAAGCATGGAAAATCTGCTCTGCAGAAAGTAAGAAATAAAAGTATGACATGGACTAAGGAAAGGAGACAGAAGTCAGTTTGAAGATACTTTCCTTGATCAAGGATGATATAAGCATCAATACAATAACAGTAACTGATAATAACCCATACCAATATAAATAAGTAAATGATTAAAAATGGGGAGAAAGATTTTCTTTACAGTAAAATGACAACTAATAAACACAGAAAAAATGATTGTATTATAAAAACATTTGGCAACCTTCACTGCAATAATTTAGCAAGACACCACTAAAAGAGTGAATCAAAGTTCAGTGAGAAGAGAGAGAATTACGTAATCTTAAAGTATCTCTCTACAAAATACTTACCAATGAAGGGAAAAAAGAACAGTGGGCAAATCAAAGTTAACATCACTAATAATGTGACACACAGATACTGTGTATCACCATAGGATGCAGTGAAAAGAACACAACATTAATAATATTCCTGCCTAAGCTGCATGGACTGAATCCAATCCTGAGGAAACTTCAGACAAATTTGAATTAAGGAGAGTGTTAACAAAATAACTCATCTGTAAATCTTCAAAAGCTTCAAGATTTGAAAAGTCCAGGAATGACTGAGAACTACTGTTCTAGACTGAGGGAGCCTGAAAAGACACAAGAAGGAAGTACTGGATTCTTTTGCTATCAAGGACCAAATGATGAAATGTGAATGTGGCCTGTGGATGAGATGAGAATGATGTACGAATGTTAATTTCCTGATTTTGATGGTTTATTACTATCATGTCAGAGAAAATAGTTATTACAGGAATTATTGAAGTATTCAGGGTTATGGACAACCATGACTACAACCTTCTTTCAAGTAAAATAAGAAACAAATTATTTGAACTGTATTTGCTACTTTTCTATAATTTCAAAGTTACTTGAAAATAAAAAGGAAGAAAAATTAACATAAATGGCCAGGCAGAGAGTGGCACACACCTGTAATACTGGTTACCTGGAGGCCAAGGTAGGAGGACCATAAAGTTTAAGGACAACATGGGCAATGTAGCAAGACCATGTCTCAAAATAAAAAGAAAAGGACTGGAGCTATATATCTCAGTGGCAGAGCACTCGCTTAGCATATGTGAGGGCCTGGGTTTAATACCTAGTACCATAAAAGGAATTAATTAACTAAATAACTAAATATTGGTATATGAAATGGCCTTTCATATGTATAACTAAGTTAAACTTAAAAAAAAAAAAAAAAAAGGAAATACTTTTCCTTCTACATTAAAAACTAAATTTGTATTCAAAGTACATTTGTGTTCCTGAAAGGGAATTGGAAGAATGTACCTCAAACTGGTGACAATGAACACCTCTCATGGGAAGACGGGGTAAGGAGGTGACAGGGACTATCATGGCATTCACATTTTACTTTGAAATAAATAAAGAGAAATGGCACTGAGGGAGATTATTGTTTCTTAAAAAGTCTAAGAACAGAATTTATATTACCTTTGAATTTCATGATACTACCTGCAAGGTTGGTGTATATGTGCATTATGAGCAATTTTCCCCCCTGAAAATATGGTCAATAGCTATCATATTTCCAAAGAAAACAGCAGCCTCATCCCCTCCAACATGGTGGCTATTTCTGTATATGAGCTGGGTTCTTATTTAGGAAGATCCTGATGTTATACAGGGACATTTAGGCTAGTATTTTGGTATACTAGAGCTATCTTTTCATCATGGTGGAATTAAAGCCTTTAAATCTTATAGACAACATGGCTTTATCTTCCTTACCAGTAAATTCATATTTAGCACAGGACATGTCAATGGTTGATTCTAGGTCAATTTTAGAGATGTCAGAAAGCCAGGTCCGGAAATCTTCAAATAGAAGTTTCCTAGAAGTAAAAACAAAAAATAACTTGTTATGCCAGAGTGTGGGCTCTAAATGGATATGTGCCACAACTCTTCTTTCCTGGCGATCACATTCTATTAAAGATTCATTCTCATTTCATTCAAGACATTATGAGAAATATTTCTCAGTTTAAACTTGTATAGTCTAAGATTAATGTTCCCAGAGAAATAAATGTAAACCTCTAGCTACTGTAGCATATTTTTGCTCCAAAGTCTCATTTCTTTTTCCTAATATTTTCCTCCTCTTAAAAATTTAAAGTATGTGGGGCTGGGGATGTGGCTTAGTGGTAGAACGCTCGCCTAGCACGTGCGCGGCCCAGGTTTGATCCTCAGCACCACATAAAGATAAACGCATTGTGTACAACTAAAGCAAATAAATAAATATTTTTTAAAAAGTTTTACACAATGCACAATACATTTTATTTTAACGTGGTGCTGGGGATCGAACCCGGGCTGCACACGTGCTAAACGAGCGCTCTAACTGCTGAGCCACAACCCCAGCCCCATAAATAAATATTTTAAAAAAATTTAAAGTATGTCCTTCCATGGCAGCACTTTGGCCTTTGTCATATCAACTTATCACAGCATTGTTCCATTCTAAATTACTGATTTTCAGTTTTCAGACACGTTTTTCAGCAGTAAAATGGAAAACTCAACCATTTTTCTTTTTTTTTTTTGGTATACCACACCCAGCCTCGCTATTTTTCCTTTATACATTTTTTTTTTTTTTTTTTTTGGTACCAGGGATTGAACTCAGGGGCACTCGACCCCTGGGCCACATCCCCAGCCCTTTTTTGTATTTTATTAGAGACAGGGTTTCACTGAGTTGCTAAGTGCCTCGCCATTGCTGAGGCTGGCTTTGAACTTGCGATCCTCCTGCCTCAGCCTCCCAAGTGCTGGGATTACAGGCGTGCGCCACCGCGCCCGGCTCCTTTATACATTTTACTTTCAACACCAAACATGTTTGGTTTTCTCCCCATACTGACTGATTCTGAAACCACCCAGGTGTCCTACAATTCAGTTCAATTCTGACACTATCTATGAGAGGTTAGTACAGGTTAAGGACTGAGTCCCACAGGACTGCCACCCAACTTCAGATACCAATCACAAGTGCTTCTAACTAGCTATAAATCAGAGGTTCCCACAACACTCTCCTTAATGTTGATCATCTGTTAGTTTACTTACTATGCTACCAGTTTATTATAAAGCATGCAACTCAGGAACAGCCAGATGGAAGAGATCCATAGAGCAAAGTACTAGGGAAGGGGCAGAGAGCTTCATGTCCTCTATAGGGACACCACCTTCTCAGCACCTCCATGTTTTCAACCAGGCTGAAACCCTTCAGTTGAGAAATTTTGTGGAGACTTTGCTGATTAACCCAACAAACTCCAGCCCTTCTCCCCTTTGGGAAGTTGGGATGGTTAGGGATAGAAGTTTCAACTGTCCCATCACAGAGTTAGTCTCCTTGGTAACTAGGCCCTCCCCAGCTTTTGGGCTTTTCAAAAGCCACCTCATCAACATAAACTCAAATATGGCTGAAAGGGCTTGTTATAAAACAAAGCTCCATTCATCTTTACTAATCTTAACTCTTCCAAAGGTTTCAGAAGCTTGGTGCCAGGAGTGGGGACTAAGATTAATATATATTTCCTATCATGTACAAGGCCTGTGCTTTAGTCCCCAGTACCAAATATATGTGTGTGTGTGTGTGTGTGTGTGTGTGTATGTGTAATACATATCTCTCACACATATACATATATTTCCTGTTATAAACAGCAATATCTCAAACACTAATACTAGCACCACTATCTGAACCACCATTAATGAACACTTGGGTAATACTTTTGTAGAAGATCATGACTTTAAATCACATTAACAATGAGTACCACACTAACTGTATAATAATAAATAGTTCTGATGCTAACAGGATACCAGTAAAATATGGTGAACACTTCCATTCACTAGTTAAATTGATTTTCTATAGAAATCTCTTTAATACAATTTATGACTCATTTGGCCAATCATCTGTGAAATTATGTTAACCTTAATGAGTTAAAAACATTTTTAAAGAATTTACATTTGTTCAAATAGGCACATAAAGATACTTCATTAACGTTTTTTGGATTATCCTAGTTCAAATGCACTATGTTCATAACTAAATAGTAAGTCTCCACGTAGATATTTAGATGAGATTTCATTATTAAATACTATTTTGTATTATATATTACTTAAGCCAAAATATTCTATATAACATTGTGCTTAGTTAGTTCAACCACAAGTGTTCTGTAACTTTTAATGTAGCTGCAAATTATAAAGAATGGGCAGGCTGACATTGCAAATAATTTGTGTGATAAACATTTCTGCAAAGTCTTCATACTTTTATTTCTTATTTATTTTTTTAAATTTGCTCTTTTTAAAGTATTATTTATTTATTTTTTAGCTGTAGTTGGACAAAATACCTTTATTTTATTTATTTATTTTTATGTGGTGCTGAGGATTGAATCCATTCCTGTGCACGTGCTAGGTGAGTGCTCTACCGCTGAGCTACAACCCCAGCCCAAGTCTTTTTTTTTTTCTTTTTAATACTTATTTGTTTACTTTCAGTTGTACACAATGCAATGCATTTATGTTTACGTGGTGCTGAGGATCGAACCCGGGCCGTGCACGTGTGAGGCAAGCACTCTGCCGCTGAGCCACAACCCCCAGCCCCCTCAGCCCAAGTCTTGATACTTTAAACAACTAATATCATTAAAGTTTTAAAACTTTCTTTAACTGGTATCATAAACTTCTACAATTTTATTCCATAAAAGGCTCTTCTAAGGACTAGGGTTGTGGCTTGGTGGTAGAGTGCTCACCTAGCATGGGTGAGGCACTGGGTCCAATCCTCAGCACTACATAAAAAAATAAACAAGCAAATAAATAAATAAAGGCATTGTGTCCACCTACGATTAAGAAAGTATATATACACTTTTTAAAAAAGGCTCTCTACTCTATAATTTGTCATAGGGACAGGCTTACTTCATAGTCATCATTAGCATTTGTCAACAGTACTGATGAGAGAAGTCCAAAATCCAAATGGGGAATGAAAAGATCAACTCTCAGTAATGATCAAGGAATTCTGGTTCTCACACCATTTGGCTGTTAACCTTTAGTTATGGAATATTACAGTCTCAGATTAAATAATTTTTAAAAAATATTTATTTATTTGTTTTAGTTGTACACAATGCCTTTTTATTTTTATGTGGTGCTGAGGATCGAACCCAGGCTGTGCGCATGCTAGACGAGCGCTCTACTGCTAAGCCGCGATCCCAGCCCAGATTAAATAATTACCAGAAGGTGTTGTGAACTAATGAGATGATGCCTTAAAGTGAGACTGTCTCTCTCTCTGAGGGTGGGGAAAATCTACACAAATATGAAACATTGTGTTTCAGTTAACACGTAAGCAATACTTTAAGATTTAGAAGAAACAGTCTGGGCATGGTTATGTACATCTGTGATCCCAAAGATTTAGGAGGCTACAGCAGGACCTTGTCTCAAAATAAAAAGGGCTGTTGATGTAGCTCAGTGATAGAGCACTCCTGGGCTCAATCCCCAGTAGTGGATAAAAACAAACAAAACCCAAGATTTAGAAGAAATAACCTATATAGGTTGCCACCACATTTGAAAATGTTTCAGAGTAAAAAGAGAATGAGGAAAAAATACCAGATAGATGATAAACTGCTATTATGAAGCAACATGTGCTCAATACAGGAAAAAAAAATCCTATAGAAGTAAAAAAAGAAAAAGAAAAACAAAAGTCTATTTTAAAAAATCTAGCCAGGTATGGTGGTACATGTCTATAATCCCAGCGACTCGGGAGACTGAGGCAGGAAGATCACAAGATTGAGGCCTGCCTCATCAACTTAGTGAGACCCTGTCTCAAAACAACAAGCAATAAGAAAGGTCTGGGGATATAACTCAGAGCTAAAGCACTGGTCTAAAAACAAACAAACAAACAACAAACAAACCAAAAAAACCCACCAAAATTAATCCTACTTCTCTTATTTGGTACACATGGATATCCAAGTATATGTGTGCATCTTATTTTTAAATACAAGACCATACTGTACATACTATTTTTTTCTTCTTGACATAAGTATCTCAAGCTGGGTGGAGTGGCACACACCTATAAATCCCAGCTGCTCAGAAGGCTCAGGCAGAAGAATTGTAAATTCAAGGCCAGCCTAGGCAGCTCAGTGAGATCCTATCTCAAAATAAAAAACAAATGGAACCAGGGATGTAGCTCAATGGTAGAGCACCCCTGGGTTCAATTCCTAGTAGGGTAAGGGAAAAAAAGTCAACAAAGACTATCTGACACAACATTTAAAGCAATTACTACTCCGCCTCACACATATTTGGCACCCAACAAACATGATTATTTGTTTACCTTACTGCTGAGATATGAGGCTCTTTTCTCTTCTTCAAATCATCAGACTTGATCATGAAAGAAGAAAACAAGGATTTCTTTTGTTATAATATATTAGACACAAGGAGAAGAGCAGTTTAGTGAGAATCTGGCAGTAGAGCATCATGGCTAAGAGCCTGGACTCTGAAACCAGACTGCCTAGGTTTGGTAACGTGGCCCTTCCATTTTGCAGTTCTGACTTGGGCAAGTTCCTTGGCCTGTCTGTACCTCATTCATTCAATAAGCAAGTAGTTATCACAGAGAAGTTCATATGTTTGTTGAGGTAGACAATGTAAAAAAGGACACCCAATTGGTATAAAAGTGGGAAAGAGGAGTGAGGAGTGCTGAGAGCTAGGAGGGGTTTGCAATTATAAATAATGGGACCGGGGAGGCTTCAGTGAGAGGAAGCAAAGTCAATTCAAGATGCTGCAAGGATACTGTGGATTAGAACAGATATAGGGACGAGCAGGAGTAGATGGGGTCAAAGAGGTAAAGGGGGTCCTTGGAGCCAGTCTATGTCATTCAGCTTTTATTCAAAGAAATGAGGAACCACTGGAGGTTTTAAAGCAAAGGAATAACGTGATTCCACTTACATGACTTATTTTTAGTTAAAATTCACATAAAATTAGCATTTCAACCACTTGAAAGTGTATAAATTAACTGGTTTCAGCATATGTATTAATGATGTGGAGTAACCATCAAATGCTAGGTCCAGAATTTGTTAACACTCAAAAATGGAAGTCCTGTACCCATCAGGAAGTCACTCCCCATTTTCTCCTCCCTCAGCTCCTAGAAACTACTACACTAGAACTATTTCCTGCCGGGCGCGGTGGCGCACGCCTGTAATCCCAGCACTTTGGGAGGCTGAGGCAGGAGGATCGTGAGTTCAAAGCCAGCCTCAGCAATGGCGAGGCACTTAGCAACTCAGTGAGACCCTGTCTCTAATAAAATACAAAAAAGGGCTGGGGATGTGGCCCAGTGGTCTAGTGCCGCTGAGTTCAATCCCCGGTACCAAAAACAAAAAACAAAAAACAAAAAAAACAAAAAAAACAAAACAAAAACCAAAACACAACTATTTTCTGCCTCTGTAGATATATTTTCCTATTCTAAATATTACATAGAAGTGGAATTTATAGCCTTTAGTGTCTGGTTTCTTTCACTTAGTAAATGTTTTCAAGATTCACCCATGTTGTAGCAGTGGATCCCTTTTTATAGCTGCATTATATTCCATGGAATGAATAAACTATTGTTTATCCATTCACCAATTGATAGACAACTGAGTTTTTTTTTTCACTTTTCAGCTATTATAAGTAATGCTGCTTATGATCATTTGTGAACAACTTTTTGTGAACATATATTTTCAATCTCTTGGGCCAGTTTACATTTCAAAAGAACACAATAGCTGATATTGTATAAATAAATGAGGTAGGAGACCGGTTAACACATTAATAGAATAATCCTGGTAAGAGACAAAGACAGGTTGGATCAGATGTTGGCTACTGGCAGTGAAAGCGGTAAATTTTTTCCCCCCCTCTGAATATATTTTGAAGGTATAGACAGAAAAATTTCCCTGATGGAATGGATATGAGGGGTGAGAAAGGAATCAAAGATGACTCATTTTTGGCTTGAACTATTAGAAAGGTCAAGTTGGGGATCAATTGAGATGGGAAAATGGAGCAGGTGCAGGCAGAGATCAGGAGTTCAGTTTCGGACACAAGTATGAGGCCTTATAAAGGGTTTTCATTAACCTGTGTAACTTTACTAAGATTACAAGAGTCTCATCATTCATGTATTTAGCTTGGGTGATTCAATCATATGTATGAGGTCCAAAGTTAGATTGAGGTAGGGCAGGATATTGCCAGCTGACCAGACCATCAGTTCTAGTGTAAAATAATAAAAAGATAAAATCAAAAGAAAATCACAAAGAAAACAAAATAATTCTTCATCTTTCTTATCTGTATTTTTTGAACATTTTGGCCCTGATGTCATAAGGCTAACGGATACCCAACAATGATATATTTCCTGCACTGAAAGATATCTCCCAAACTGAGAAAAACCAATGGCATATTTCTATACTAGACCGAATCTTTTAAGAGTAGGAAAAAAAAACAGTCATGATTTCAAGATAGTCTTTTGTGCCAAATTAAATTGCCCACCAAAAATGAATGGATTTAACTGGACAGGGTGTAATGCAGGGTATACTGCAACAAACGAAGCCCACCTAAAACACAGACATGAACTGAAAATTTTAAATGTTTATTAACTTTTAATGTACAACTCCCTTCACTATACCACTCCCAAATATGTAATTCATGCCTTTGTTTATAACAAACTCACTTATTGGCAAAATGTATTGCTAGACTATTCTTGACTATCTCTGTCACCATCACCCCTATTATTTCAGCTTTAATGTTTTACAGAGCAAGCAATATCAAAATCTCCCTTATGATTAGTGTTAACTATGTACATTAGGACATAATATACATAGTTAACACTCAATAAACTATGTTAAATGAAGGAATGTTCTCAACAACATAAAGGTAAGGACCTCTCCCCACCCCACCCCCATCAAGGCAAACTCAGTCTAAAACCTTGAGTCTTAAAGGTATTGAATGATTTTATAGATAATAAATTTCTGAGGCGGAAGAGCTAATGTGACTGGGAATAAATACCTGCTGGAACTTATATAAATCGTTATACTTTTCATGGAAGTCCAAATTCAAAAGTTCCTTCTGAAGCCCTTCTAAGAAGTCTTGGTTTTGGATGAAGTTTGGGATCACGCAGTGTAGAAAGGGGTCCATGTCCATGGCAATGGCTTCTGTTGGAAGGAAAATATTATCTATGGCTTTCTTCCCTTTTGCATTTTTTTAAAAAAATATTTATTTATTTGCTTTTAGTTGTACACAATTAGTTTATTTGTACGTGGTGCTGAGGATCGATCCCGGGACGCGCACGTGCTAGGCGAGCGCTCTACCGCTGAGCCACAACCCCAGTCCCCCTTTTGCATTTTTGACCCCCAAGTAACACAGCAAGGAGAATACAAAAGGGATGGGTCATGAATTTTAGGGGACCAAATGCCTAATATCTAAGATTTGGGGGTTGGGGAGAAAGAATTGTAAGTTCTGCTCTTTGTTTCTTTCTTTTATTTTGGTACTAGGAATTAAACCCAGGGGTGCTTAGGCACATCCCCAGCCCTTTATTTTTTACTTTTAGAAAGGGTCTTGCTAAGTTGCTGAGGTTGGCTTGGAACTTGCAATCCTCCTTCCTCAGCCTCCCAAATCGCTGGGATTACAGGCCTGTGCCACTAGGTTTGAATCAATGCTACCTTTTAAAGACTCTGCTTAAAATACTAGTCCTTAAGATGAGCGTAGGTGACATCATTAAATCAAAGTTCCTACTTTTTAAAATTTTAGTTTTTCAGTTTAATGATTATTGAATACATTTTAGATTCTTAATTCTTTACCCCCAAATCTAAAATTACAATAGAAAAACGAGAGCAACACTGGCTAGTAATTTCTCTTCAACCCTGACATTTCTTTCCTCAGTTTACTATGGGAGGAAGTTACTATATACTTTTTAAAAACAAATCAGTTCAGGCATAACTTTTGATTTCTTGATTTCTATCCCAACACTGTACCCACTGTCTCTGGAAGACTAGATCACTATTCCTCTAATACTAACCACCACTACCTCCTACCAGGTGCCTGGCTCAGTGGTGCTGTTCATGCATTATTATTTCATTTAACCTTGACATGTCTGGGGTAGATATCACTACCCCTATCTTACAGTTGAAGGAATTGAGAAGTTAGTCAGTGTCCAAACCCTGCGCTTTAAATACTAAGCTATTCACTTTCTTCTCAGTATCCTAAACACGCAGGATTTAACAACTGAAACAAAAAATATGGCGAACCTTGTCAGAAAATTCATAACACATGAAGCCTTCGTATCCTATAAAGTGTTAACTTGAAGCTGAGAATGGACTCCTTTAAGAAGTGTTCAAATGTACCTTCCTTTGGTCAAGACACGTTTATTTCATAGATCAGACTCGTCAAAACAAGTGCGCTCAGGTGTCTGCTCTCTGACAGCTCACAGAAATGCTCTGGCTAAATTATCATGGGACGATCTAGCATAACCCTTGCTGGAAACATCACGTAAGCCATTTCACATCTGTCTAAATGTTTATTGGCCTTTACTCAGGCAAACATTTACGGATGCGTGCATGTATCTTTCCGAGATAAATATTATAATCGACCATATATATATATACATATATATACACACACACACGTATATATGTATACATATGTGTGTGTGTATACAAAGGAGCTAAAGCTTAAAAAGATTAAATCCACTGCCCAACGACGCACCATCAGTAAAGATCCTAACTACGTAATCGCGGATTTCAGAATTCAACTATTAATTTGTGTCTACTTCCCGACACTCTCCGGCCTACATTTTTTCTTCTCAAATTTCTCACTTCAAACTAAATTTAAAATGAAAGGGAGCAGCGGTTGAGGCAGGAGGGTCGGAGGTGACCTCCAAACACCTCTTCCCCAGTGGCCCGGCGCCCTATGGCTCGGCTCGAGTCCCAGGGCTTTTTCCGAGGCTTCTAGACCCCTGCGCGGCAGCTCCTCCCTCACAGCACCCGGTTACCGTGACTGAACGGCGTCCTACGTCTCCAGGACTCAGCCACCTGCTTTTTCAAGGTTTTTTTCCGTGACAGCATCGGAAAACTGTGCTATCACCTCCTTTTTCCCCTTCTTTCCCACCCAAGCCGGGCCAGGCTCCGCGGGCCGCTTTCCATTCATCTCACAAGGTATTAGAACCACGCCACACCGATGAAGTGGCTACTTCGTTCCGGAAACTACAATTCCCAGAATGCCCCGCGACTCCCCAGCGCTACCCAATGGGAGGCACCAAAACACGAAGAGGCGGCACCAATAATCTTATTTACCAATGGAAGCTTTAGATACTGAGATCACCTCGCCAGCGATTGGCTCAATGGCTCTCGGCCTGGAAGGCCTCCGCTTCTCTACTTCCTGCCGCCAGAGAGTCCGGATTCACTTCCGGCGTGCGTTCGCCTTCTATTGCGCTCTCCTGTTAATGGCGGGCGGCGGCTGCTGAGCGGGACGCTGATAACCGCTGCCCGCACGGGGAACTTCTCCCCTGACTCCGTTTTCTGCTCCCCGCCATTTCCGGAGCTCGCCAGCATGTCTGTGGTTCCACCCAATCGTTCACAGACGGGCTGGCCCCGGGGGGTCACCCAGTTTGGCAACAAGTACATCCAGCAGACCAAGCCCCTCACCCTGGAGCGCACCATCAACCTGTAAGTGCGGCGCGGCCTTGGCGGGCATCCCTGTCCTTGTGAGCGCTCCTGAAGACGTTTCTCGTTTCTCCTCGCGCGCCTGCAGCTGGCCGGCGGGCTCCACGCCTCCCCACCACCCCGCCTCCCGCTCGGGGATGCCACTTTCACCCTCAGGCCCCTTCCTGGTCTCACAGTTCCTCGGGCTTAGAGCCCTGCTTGGAAAAGTCTTCCTTCATTTGAAAAGAGGACTTATTCCCACTCCTCTGTATTCAGTCATTCTGGGTGAAATCGAATGTTGCTTTGAACTCATTTTTCCCCTCACCTATCCATAGGTAACCAGTTTCAAAATGTGGTTTTTATTCTTCCGGTTCAGTGTTTATAGTTTCACATCACGTGTAGGGTATTTCTTTGTGTGTTTTATTGGTAAGGGATGGTGTAACAGCATCCTTTTTGCAGTTTTCACTTTAGTAAGATTGCGAGATGTACTGCATGCAAGGGGCTTTCCCCTCTCCCCCCTTCTAAGTGCTGTATAGTATTTCGCCTTAGGAATGCACTTTTTATCTAACTGCTCAGGGATACCTGGCCTGCCCTGTGCATTCACATGTCTTGTCTAACCCAGCAACAGCATCCCAGGCACCAGTAGGCCTCAGTTTGGGAGTATGGAAGCTGTTATGGTGGTGGGCTTTTAGACAGTGAATGGAACCAGAATATGGCCCCAGAGAACCCATTGTTGGCTGTTGTTTTATTTTCAACACATATTTTCTCTTTAAGCAAATCAATGCATTCAAGATCACTCTCAAATATAATCTTGCTGTACAAGTAATTGGCATTTGGGGTGTGTCTTGCTCAAGATATTGTCTATGTATATATTTTGGTGTTTTTTTTTTTTTTTTTTTTTTTTTTGTACCAGCGGCACTTAACCATTGAGACACATTCCTACCCCTTTTTCTATTTTATTTAGAGACAGGGTCTCATTAAGTTGCTTAGGGCTTGGCTAAGTTGCTGAGGCTGGCTTTGATCTTGGTGATCCTCTTGCCTCAGCCTCCGAAGCTACTGGAATTTACAGGTGTGTGCCACCCCACCCCCTGTCAGTATGCTTGTTTTTGGTTGATTTTTAGAGTTTGTTTTTGAGGCAGTGTGCTGCTGACCATAACGGAAAAAAAGTGGCCAGTTTATGCTGGTCTGTGTTTAAAAAATGCAAGTATTTGCTACTTTTTTTGGTAAGACAATGTAGGTGTTTCTGTTTTATATTCAAAGGAGAGAACCTTTCTCCCCTAAAAAACAAGTGTCTTGATTGTTAGGCAAAGCAGTTGCTGGTTTGGAAATTTGGATAATAAAAATGTTAGGTTTATAAAATTTGGAATTAGTTGATAGTCATGTGTATACAAGTTAAAACCTTAGGTATTACACTAACATGTAGCAGTGCTTTAATTTGATATACTTTTTAAAGTTTTCATAAGATTCCTATGAAATGGAAAAGTCAAGAGTTCTTTTAAAAAAGTATGAAAGCACAACTTCTGGGTTACTTTCAGTCATGATGTGAACTAGCACCCACTTAGGCTTTTGTTTGTTTTTGCATTGATTACCTGATTCTGGATCAATTTGCAACAGGCCATTATGTAGAATTGATGCTATGAACAAAATGTTTTGATTTTTGCTCTGTTAAAGTTATGAATTGGGGCTGGGGTTGTGGCTCACTGGTAGAGCGCTCGCCTAGCACGTGCGCGGCCCCAGGTTCGATCCTCAGCACCACGTAAACATAAATGCATTGCATTGTGTACAACTAAAGCAAATAAATATTAAAAAAAAAAAAGTTATGAGTTGATTGCAAGACCCTGTCTCAAAATTAAAAAAAAAAAGGACTGGGGATATAGCCCAGTGGTAAAACACCCCTGGGTTAAATCCTCAATATATTTAAAAACAAAACAAAACAACAAAAAACTTACGAATCGGTGCTGGGAATATAGCTCAGTTGGTAAGAGTGCTTGCTTTGTATGCACAAGGCCCTGAGTTCAATCCCCAGCATCACACAAAAAGAAGTTATGAATTGATTTATAATACTTTTCTTTTTGTATAAATATTATGTTTAGAAGTAATCGTTGTGTTGTGAATGGCAATTCCCCTGGCTGAGTAATGGTTTATTAAATTGAAAACAAATCCCTGTCCTCCAGAATATTTTCATTTATGAAATACTGTGTGAATGCTTACTTTGTACCAGGCAGTGTGCCTAATACAGGATAAAGAGTGGTAAGAAAGATGTAGCCAGCCCCTGCTTCATGATGCTTATAATAGAATAATATGTATGTAATTGGGCTGGCACTTTGATTTCACAGCTGAAATTCAAACATTTCATTTGATAACATCTCCTTCTTGATATGGGAGCTGGCTCTTTCAAAAAAGATGTGTTATCGTTCTAATTTAGGTTATGAGAACTACATATTATGTAAAGTATTTTAAAAATATTACCTGACACATAGTGCTGTGTGCTCCTGCTAATATTGACAGTGTTAGATTTAACATTGGGTCTACTGGGAAAAGTTCCTTATAATCTTTTTTTTTTGGTACCAGGGATTGAACTCAGGGGCACTCGACCACTGGGCCACATCCCCAGCCCTTTTTTGTATTTTATTAGAGAAAGGGTCTCACTGAGTTGCTAAGTGCCTCACCATTGCTGAGGCTGGCTTTGAACTTGCTATCCTCCTGCCTCAGCCTCCCAAGTGCTGGGATTACAGACGTGCGCCACTGCGCTGCGCCTGGCTCCTTATAACCTTTAATGCATCCTGGAAGGGGTATTTTTAAAACATTTTAAAACTACTTTATTTTTGCCTAGAATTTGGCTTCTGTAATTAAAGTAACTTTTTGTTTGGGTAATCTTGATTTCCCTTTTCAAAAATAGCTGAGTGGCTAGGTTCTTTGGCACATGCCTACAATCCTAGTTACCCTAGAGGCTAAGACAAGAGGGTCACAAGTTTGGGGCCAACCTCACCAACTTAGTGAGACCCGTATCAAAATAATAAAAAAAGCTGGAGGTGTAGCTCAGTGATAAAGTGCCCTGGGCTCAATTCCCTTAAAAAACAAACAAAAGGACAACCAAATGGATTGGATATGTAGTATGTCAAGGGCTTTTGATAGAATGAATAAACTTGAAAATAGCCAAATGTGGCCAAGACATTTTTATTGAAAGGCTTATAATCGAGGTATTACAGGGTGGTTTGTGACAAAATATACACCTGGGGTTTTAACTCTATAAGGAAAGATTTGATCTTTACTAGATGATAGGTATCTTCAACAGCATAAGACATATTTTGAGTTCTTGATAAAGGAAGAGTGTATTCAGATTAGATATAATGGGTAGAAGATTCAAATGAGAGGGAAAGAATGAGGAAGGATACTGAATAGAATAACTGCAGAAGGCTAAGAAGGCTTCTTAGTAGGTTTTGAGAGGAAAAAAAGAATATAGGAAAGTTTATATGGAAAAGCTTTTGGTGCTAGAAAAATCTGAAGGTAAATGACCAGGAGAAATGAAAAATAATTAGAGAAATGCTTAGTATATAGGGAAAAAAAGGGGATTAGCTATTAGCACCTATAATTAATAGAATTTATGATTAGAGTATTAGAGGAACCAGGTTGGTAATTATTGGTATAGCAGCCCAGCCATGGTCTAAAACCAAAGTATTACCAATATCTAGATATAATAGCATTATCTATGCCTGAAAGTTCATGTATGATCATAATGGTTTTCTGACTTCAAAACTTCAGAGAGTAATATTAGGTTCTCTGCTGTTTCATTAGTTAGTTGTGTAACTTCGGACAGTTCCTCAGTCTCTGAGCACAATAGATAACACTTTTGATCATGTTTTCTTTGGATGTAGTTGGTATCTGTTATGGCAAATTATGGTTATCAGTTCTCATACTAGATGTTTATTTTTGGATCACAGGTACCCTCTTACCAATTATACATTTGGTACAAAAGAGCCCCTCTATGAGAAGGACAGCTCTGTTGCAGCCAGATTTCAGCGCATGAGGGAGGAATTTGATAAAATTGGAATGAGAAGGACTGTAGAAGGGGTTCTGATTGTACATGAGCACCGGCTACCCCATGTGTTACTGCTACAGCTGGGAACAACTTTCTTCAAATTGTAAGTGGTGTTGGAATTAACAGCAAGACAACTTTTAATAGGTTGGCTGTTTTATGTAACAGTTTTAGTCCCTAGTCATTTATTCATTTCAACAAACACTGTTCAGTGGAGTCTTTTGGGAAAAAAAAAAAAAAAAAAAAAAAAGTGTGTTTTCTCCAGGGCAGTGTTCATTTATTTTTCTAACCAGAAATCTGAAATCTGCACGCTTCTGTATATTATTGATGTTAATGATTGAGCTTGGAAGAAACTCCATGGAACAGACAGATTAGTTCAAGCTCAGTTTCCAGATGTCAGCATAGCATTACTAAAAGCAATTGATGTTGTTTCTTTCTTAGAAAGTGTTTTCTAGTCTCATTTTAATATAGTTCAATCATTTGACTTCATAAATCTTTTAATATTTACTTGGCCCACAGCTTTTTAATTAATTATACCAAAAAGAAAATTCTCAGAAACCTAGATTGAAATTCTTGAAAAATGTCCAGGCCTAAAGAATGTGGTCTCTGCTTTCTGGGCATTTCTAGACTCCATTATTATGGGATAGATTTTAGAGAGAATATTGGGAAGAATTGGTGTCCAGTAGTTATGTTTATACTGTGTTATATATTTTTTCTGTTTAAAACCAGCACTGTATACTGTTAGTCTGGTGAATTAAGTGAATTATCATTATGATTTCAACTTTCCAGAATGTTCTTTCCCCTGCTTTTGACATTTGTTTGTTCTGAGTGCCTTATATTGACATTGAGAGAAATAATTACTATTGTATTCTTGTTGTTATCCCCAAATTGTATTAAGTTGAAAGCTGAAATTCTTAACCTTTATACAGACCTGGTGGTGAACTTAACCCAGGAGAAGATGAAGTTGAAGGACTAAAACGCTTAATGACAGAGGTATTTTTCTGTTTAACAACTTTGACGGTTTAATTGCCCATCTGAATACCATCAGCTTATATATAATTTTTGTTTTGTCTTGTGAAAAGGATGAATTATTTTGAATATTTAGTTTTCAATAAATACAGTTTAAACCCCAGTGTTAGTATAATGTTTATTTTCTGAAAGGTGAACTTACACCTAAAGTTTATCTAAACATTTTAAAAATTGAGATGTTGATGTAACAATAATGATAAATAAAAGCCCAGGGCTGGGGTTGTGGCTCAGCGGTAGAGCGCTCGCCTAGCACGTGCGAGGCCCGGGTTCGATCCTCAGCACCACAAACATAAAATGCGTTGCATTGTGTACAACTAAAGCAAATAAATAAATTAAAAAAAAAAAGCCCAGCATTTCTTGAGTACTTACTGTGCTGGACAGTGTTCTAGATGCTTTACATACAGTCACTCCTTAATCATCACAGTAGCTCTGGGAAGTAGGTACTATTATTACTAATCCTATTTTACAGATAAGGATACTGGGATGCAAATAGTTTGAATAGCTTACTTGATATACAGCTAGTGTGTAGTGGAGCTGGAGACTTGAATGCGCATAGTTTTGTTCCAAAACAAGTCTCTAAAATTTGAATAATTTTATATAGTTTTTATATATCTTAGATTTTGTCAGAATTGTACTACTTTAAAAAAAATCATTCTAATGTCTGCCTCTTAATAGTTGGATTCAAATATGTAGATAATGAATTTTGAGACTATAGATTATTTTAATTATTGATTTTTCTTTTTTTCATTTTTAACATGCAGTTTCCCTCTAAATAATAAAATTAATCCATACCTTCTGCAAAACCCTTGATGCACAGAGAAGCAAAGGAGAACCAGAATTAAAATCACCTAGATATAAACTTTAGGTGTAAGTTCAACTTTCAGAAAACGAACATTATACTAACACTTGGGTTTAAGCTGTCACTATCAACTTGTTTGGTTTGTTTTTGTAGTACTTTTTAGGGTACCTTATAACTCTTCATTTCCTGTGCTTGGATTTATCTATATATGGTGGATTGAATCTACCTGCTTACCTATGCTTCTTCTGAAAACCCCACCAAAAAGGCAGGAAAGGGATATCTTTAAAAACATACAAATCCAGGGCTGGGGTTGTGGCTCAGTGGTAGAGCACTCGCCTAGCATGCATGTGCGCGGCCTGGGTTCGATCCTCAGCACCATGTACAAATAAACTAATTGTGTACAACTAAAAGCAAATAAATAAATATTTAAAACAAAACAAAACATACAAATCCAATAGGATTGAAGGAGTACAGAATGAGACAATGTAATATTTGGAGGAGCTGGAAAGCAGAAGGGCAACTAATAATTGACTTAGCAGAAACCTCAGTCCAGAAGGAGAGCAGAGTAGAATCCAGCGCTGAAGAACACCAGAGTCTGAGGAATTAGAAGTGCCAGGTTCCTGTGAAGGTGGGTGCTTGAATGGGTTGAAAGCTAGATAAGTCTATATAAGATGAATTTATGATCCTAGATTTTCTTTCCTCACTATGTACAATTAGGCAGAGTGGCTGGGGATTGATTCTACAGATAAAGTAATTGAATCAAAGAATGAAACCTTCAATGAAAAGGTTTAGGGGTTGGGGAGAATTAAGCTAAAGTTTCCATCCTGAATAATGTGACTCTTTGGTCTCCCACTCCGAAGCACAGCTCAGAGCATCTAGTATAGATTGGAGCAGAGAACTATACAAAAAAAAAATCTACTGCTAGTTAACAATTAGGCTCACATACCCAGGCAGAAGCCTGAAGATTTTGTTTCTGGAGAGAGTGACCAGTCCAAGGAAAACTCCCAAGTGATGCTATTTGGGAATCTTCTTAAAGAAATAGCATAGGCCGGGCGCGGTGGCGCATGCCTGTAATCCCAGCACTTGGGAGGCCGAGGCAGGAGGATCGCAAGTTCAAAGCCAGCCTCAGCAATGGCGAGGCATTTAGCAACTCAGTGAGACCCTGTCTCTAATAAAATACAAAAAAGGGGCTGGGGATGTGGCCCAGTGGTCAAGTGCCCCTGAGTTCAATCCCCGGCACCAAAAAAAAAAAAAAAAAAAAAAAAAAAAAAGGAAATAGCATAGCCTGCCATTCATTCACCCAGAGGTGTTAATTAAACCTTTTATGCTTTATCCTTAATTGTGAGCAGATAACCAAATATGCTGGGTTTGTGGGAAAAGCTTTTTAATAAGAAAGAGGTCAAAATGGGGCTGGATGTAGCTCATTGGTAGAGTGCATGCCTGACATGAGCAAGGCCCTGGACTCCATCTCTAGTACTGCAAAAGTACACACATATATACATACATTTTTAAAAAATGGAATTCAAGAGAAGTGGAAAATTCAGTGACAAAACTGTGATTTTAATTTTCTTGGTAAAGTAAGAGGAGATAATTGTATCTGTGAGACAAAGCCTCCTTTAAAAAAGACTTTAACCAACCCAAAATAAAACCTCATGAATATTTTTATAAATGTTAGGACAAAAAAAACTCAGTGGTGGGTTAAAAGGTAGTTCATACTATTGGAAAGTAAAATGAAAAGATAAAAAGAATGAAGATGAGAGAAAAGTAAAATTAGTGTTCATTCTAAAATGACCAATATGAACTATAGATAAATAGAACTGAGGAATAAAAATTAGCAAAACACAGTTCAAGACATTTTCCCAAGCTCAAAGGACATCAGCTTTGAGTCTGAAAAGACCTCTTGGCCTGCCCTCTATAAAGAGTATTTAAAAATCCATCCAAAGGCACATAATTATGGAAATTTAGATCAATGGTGATAGAAGGTCCTCAAAGCTTCCAAAGTGGAGGGGACTGGCTGTGCAGCCAGACACATTCAATACAAGCATCAGAAACAGCAATGGCATGAGACTGCCAACAAAGAATACTGGAAGCTAAAAGATACTAGACTATGCCCCTATAATTCTCAGGGAATGTGATTTCCATCCTAGAATTTCTTGTCAAAGGTGTGGGTAAAATAGTTGTTTCCAGACATGTAGAGATTCAAAAACTGTATTATTCCTTGTACTTTTGCTTAGGAAACTATGGGGGGTTTTCACCACCACAATGAAGGAGTAAACTAAGACTGAAGATATAGGATTCAGAATATTAGAGAGCATCAAACTTTGTAGGAGAAAGGCCAAGGGAAGCCCTAGGACTCCAGCTGTGTGAAGCAGGGCTGAGTGCATCTAGTGTAGATTGGAGCATACCATCTCTGAAAAAGTGAAATTGATAGAGTAATTTGATGCTTAAGTTCAGAAGAAATTTAAGCTCTCAAAGTGAGAATGAATATAGTGTTATAAATGAAATCAGACAGTTATCAACTCTAAAGAAAATATACTTGTGCAAGTAAGGAAATGTAATTGTTGTTTACTAATCACTCTGTTGTGACTGATCTACCTAGGTATATTAATTTGTTGATAATGAGAGGATGTAGGGAGAAAAAGTATGAGTGGGTGATATGGTTTTAATATCTAAATTCTCTTGTATAACAGAGGGAGATAATAGGGTTCTTTTAGGTTTTTAAAATTGAAAAGTAAGCCTGGTGCGGTGGCGCACGCCTGTAATCCCATCGGCTCAATATGCTGAGGCAGGAAGATCTCAAGTTCAAAGCCAGCTCTGGCAACTTAGGCCCTAAGGAACATAGTGAGACTATTTCAAAATAAAAATAAAAAAGGCTGGGGATGTAGCTCATTGGTTAAGTGTCCCTGGGTTCAATCTCTGGTTATTCCCCCCTCCGCACCCAAACAAAATAAAAATAATCAAGAAATGTTCATAAAAGAATGGTTTTTTTTTTTTTTTTGTACTGGGGATTGAACTCATGGGCACTTGACCACTGGGCCACATCCCCAGCCCTTTTTTGTATTTTATTAGAAGCAGGGTCTCACTGAGTTACTAAGTGCCTGGCCATTGCTGAGGCTGGCTTTGAACTCTCGATCCTCCTGCCTCAGCCTCCCAAAGTGCTGGGATTACAGGCGTGCGCCACCGCGCCCGGCTCATAAAAGAATGTTTTTTTAAATGTAACTTTACATTGGAGAAATCTGACAAACACTACCCCAACCAGGTGATAAAGGTTAGCATTAGTGGTAAGTGGTATCCTTGATGTGATGCTGTAAGAGTTGTACTTTGCCTCTGTGGTCTTTCTCCCAAAGATCCATAACCTCAGTCTAATTGAGAGACGTTATACTGAAGTTGACCAGTACACTTCAGAACTGTCAAGATCATCAAAAACAAGGAAAGTCTGAGAATCTGGCATAGTCCAGAGGAGCCTCAGGAGAAATGATGACCAAATATATTGTGATATCCTAAAAGGGATCTTAGGACTCAGAAAGGTCATTAGGTGAAAAACTAAGGATTTATGAGTAAAGTATGGATTTCAGTTGGTAATTATGTATTGGTATTGGCTCATTAGTTAACAAAAGGAGAAACTAGGTATAGGGCACATGGGAAGTCTCTGAACTATCTTTGTGAGTTTTTTGTAAGTCTAAAGCAGTATATTTATAAATAGAGGAAATAGAGGAATAAACAGTTGAGTTGAATGTTGCAGCCAGTGGGAATAGGTGAAGCAGGACAGGTAACTTCCCTTTCTTACTGTAAACCTTGTAGAACCACTTTTGACCATTGAAAATATGTAGATTATAATTTTGATCAAGTTAACTTAAGTATAATGTTAAACAGAATAATAAAAATGAAAATTGTGTATTGAAAATATTTCTGTAACTTGGTTAGGTAGAGGATTTATAGAGCTCTAGTTGACTCTAGAGAAACTGGTTGATGTCATTGACTGATTACCTTGGGTTTTCTGTATATAGCTAGGGCACAGCAACAGATTTGTTGGCCCTCTATAGCATTATGTTGATAGTAGAATGCCAATTTTGAACTAATAGTGTATATCTTGGGCAGAGTGACATAGATAATAAACAAGGGATTATAGAGAGGATACAGTATATAAGGAAGGCACATTAACTAGCTGTGTGTCTCTACTAGAAGTGCTGCCAGAAATAGTCTCTTCATTAAAGAAGGGTATTCATGAGTAAGTATATTTAGTTTACTAGCTGTGTCATTTCTTTTGACAGATACTGGGTCGTCAAGATGGAGTTCTGCAAGACTGGGTCATTGATGACTGCATTGGTAACTGGTGGAGACCAAATTTTGAACCTCCTCAGGTCAGTGTTCAGTTATCTTTGCTAGGCATTTGGAGAAATAAAAGTTGATTAAATTCTAGACATTTTAAAAATGATCAAAGTACTATTTGATTTGAAATTTCCTTTTCCCCTCCTTCATTTAGTTAACATTTTTTAAAGGAAAAATTTAAAAATGTATGACGTTGAGAGACTAGTAATAAATGAACCTGTTACTGCCATCCACCAATTCATGGTCAAACATGTTTTCATCAGCTTAGATTTTTGTGAGGTAAATCCTAGATAATCATTTCACCTATAAATATTTCAGTTTGAATCATAAAAGATAAGGACCTTTTAAACATAACCATGATACTACCATTATTGTACTAAAAAATGAGAAATACTTTTTATAATATCAAATATATAGTCATTGTTTTTGCTCTTGATTATTTCTATTTTATATTTGTTTTAATTAGCATAGTGTTTTTTTTTTTAATAGCTCCTACAGGTTGTTTATCTTTCTTTTCCTGGTAATTTATTAATGATGAAAACAGGCTATTTAAAGTCTTAGTGTTTCCTTTGCTGATTTGCATTCCCCTTTTATCATTGATCATGTACTTCTTTCTCCTGTATGTCCTATAAATTGATAGTTTGATCCAAAGATTGGATTTAGGATTTATGTGGGGAGAAGAGGGAGTAACAAGGCTTATCATTGATGACATATTATTTATCTGTTCCTGTATAACAGATTACAGATTGAGCATTCCTAAATCCAAGCATTTAAGTCCAGAGTGCTGTTGTTGACATGACACTCAAATAGTTTTGGATTTTAGAATTTTGGATTTTTTTTAATTAGGGGTATTCAACTGGTAAAGTCTTTACCAGTGTTCTAAAAATCTCAAAAACTCCAAAATCTGAAGTGCTTTTGGTTCTAAGCATTTCTGATAAGGCATACTCAACTCAACCTATACCTCAAAATTCAGTGGCTTAAGTAACAGAAATGTGTTACCTCAGTTTCCCAGGGTCAGGCATCTGGAAACTGCCTGGCAGGGTAGTTCTGGCTCAGGGTCTCATGAAGTTAAATTGGCAACTGGGACTTTATCACAAGATTAAACTGGGACAGGCTCTGATCCCAAGCTCACATGTAACTGACCCCTCAGTTCCTTCTGGGCTGTTGGACTAAAGGCTTCAGTTTTTGCTGGCTGTTGCCCCAAGGCCTCCCTCAGTTACTTGTCATAAGAACATTTCCAAGGATAACTTCCAGTAATGCAACTAGCTTCCTTGGAGCTTGTAATTGAAGAGATGGTGGGTGACAGTGAAAGTGGCCAAGGAGGAAGCTACAGTTTATTAGCTGTGGAGTACCATTGATCCTGATGTACATTATTGATCACATTCTAGTACATGTTGGGAGTGGACTCCACAAAGGTATGAATACCAAGAGACAGGGATCATTGGGTGTCATCTTAGAGTCTGGCATCCCCATCTGGTATTTAGAATATCAGTTTTTTTTTTTTTTTTTTTTTTTTTTTTTTTTTGTGGTGCTGGGGGTCGAACCCAGGGCCTTGTATATACAAGGCAAGCATTCTACCAGCCGAACTGTATCCCCAGCCCTCTGGTTGTTTCTTTTTATAATATTAAGTCATTGATGAGAATTTCCTAGGTCTGAATTCATTAGGGTTGTAATGCTTACATAAAGATAAATTGCTTTCTATTTATAAAAAGGTGTATAATTTGTATAAGAAAGAATATATGCTTTTTTCTTTTACTTACCAGTTTTCAGAAGAATGAGTTCATTATTTAGCATCCTGCAAACACTTAACTTTCTTCAAAATAATATGTAGACTTGGGTGCAAATAGTTCTGGGAAGTGATCACAGGAAGCAGAAGAGTATAGGGCTAGAGGGAGAGTAGCAGCTGCAGAAGGAAACAAAAAAAGGAGGAGGAACATTACTGATCTTATTACAACTGAGGGCTATCAACAGCCATGTGGAATGTACTTCAGAATTGCCCTTCAGAAAGATGGAGGGCAGACTCTTTCACTGCTGCTGCTGAGTCCCACAGAGGCTCAGATGCATTCAAGACTGGCTTTACCTATCTGATATAAAGCGGCTGGAGGTTTGATGGACGTTGATACTGAAGACTACCCTCATCCATGAAGATCTTACACATGGAATATGCAAAGCTGCTGGAATCTTAGAGACAAGTCCAGGAGCTGGGTTGTGGCTCAGTGGTAGAGTGCTTACCTAGCACCTGCACCACATAAAATAAAGTTAAAAAAAAAAAGAGAGAGAGAGAGACAAGCCCATCTCTCTCTTTCTTTTCTTTCTTTCTTTTTTTTTTTTGTACCAGGGATTGAACTCAGGAGCACTGGACCACTGGGCCACATCCCCAGCCCTTTTTTGTATTTTATTTAGAGACAGGGTCTCACTGAGTTGCTAAGTGCCTTGCCATTGCTGAGGTTGGCTTTGAATTCTCGATCCTCCTGCCTCAGCCTCCCAAGTGCTGAGATTACAGGCATGCGTCACTGCGCCCAAGCACAAGCCCATCTTTGTGTGCTTGCATCTGACTGTAATGAGCCCATATGTGTCAAATTCGTGGAGGCTCTTTGTGTTAAGCACAATATCAGCCTAATTAAGGTAAATGACAACAAGAAACTGGAAGAACAGGTAGGCATCTGTCAAATTGACTGAGAGGGCAAATCTCTTAAAGTGGTTTGTTATAGTTTATAGTGGTTAAGGATTATGGCAAAGAGTCTCAGGTCAAGGATGTCATCAATTGCAAGAAATAAGCAAATAAAAAGTTTGGTACACAACACACACACACACACACACACACACACACACACACATACACATACACATACACACAAAAGAAGAAAGAAGGCCAGAGACCCTTCTCCCCAATATGTGAGAGTTACCTTAACTTCCTTGCACTTTCATGTTGGGTCTGAACATGAGCTAAGAGATCTTCCAGGTTTTGGAAAACTTAAGACGCTGAAAAACAGGGAGCGGAACAATAGCAGAAAGCAGGGAACTTACTGACACTCCAAACACAGCTGCCCTGAAATCTGAGGGAGAATGTGGTTCAGTCATATTAGGCATAAAAATAATGTTTCAGGGGCTAGGGTTGTGGCTCAGTGGTACAGTGCTTGCTTAGCACATGTGAGGCACTGGGTTTGATTCTCAGCACCACATAAAAAAATAAAGATATTGTGTCCATCTACAACTAAAGATATATTTTAAAAAAGTGTGTTTCAGTAACCTTTTGAAGTGTCATTATGACCTCAAGAATCTAAATATATTTGATGTATTTTAATCTATCGTAATGATTGATAATGTTATTGATGCTTAGAATTTCCTACTTTGGCTAGTGATGGAACTTAAAGTTGGATCCTGTATTCTTTTGGCCAGTCAAAAGCCCCGTGGCTTGATAGCTTCTTTGTATGACAGGATGTTCTAGATCAAGCATTACACAAAATATTAGCCAAATGAAAAGTGATTCTGCCCTCTTCCATTTGACTGACTTGCATAGCAGAGGTAAGGAGGACATAGGGCTTGGAAGCTGGTGCTAGTGCACACTGCCTAAGAATTGCCATGAACACATCTGTGTCCTGGCTTTAATTCCATACAGAAATAACAAAGTTGCTGGTTGAAAAGTACATATAGCAAACAAATCCCATCATTATGTACAGCTATAATGCACCAATAAAAGATGTGGAAAGAAAAAAATATATGTAGAGCAATTATTTTAACTGTTTTTGGTTTTTTGAACATCTTTGACCTGATCAGAAAGAGCTTTCCAGTGTACTTTCTAAATACCTCATCCATCTCCCCTAGGTGTCCTAGGACACTTCCCTTTGCTGAAGTCCTGGCAGTATCAGGTACAATGGGATTGTATTTAGTAAACCTGAACTATTAGTTAGGCCTCAGTGGGAAGAAGTTACGAAGTTATAAGCTCCCTGCAGTCTTATCATATAGAGTATAATTGGCCTAGACATTAAGTCCAGGACTGTAGAAAAAGGACTTAAAAAAAAAAAGGAACTTGTAGCTTCAAGTGGAAGAAAATTAGGGTAATGGCACTCCCATTGGTTTGGTCACAGTATGGGAGCTTTTGTTATATGTGAAGCACAGATTTTTTTTTTTTTTTTTTAATTATATGCTATTTAAGTCACTTCTCAGCTCTTTGCTGCTAGTGTGTTTGTGTCTCTGCTGCTGATGTGTCTCATTTTCGTGATAGTGTAGGGGACCTCCTAAGCCTTGGACATCCCCTCAAATTATTTACTTTAGGGAATGGCTCTGATGTATAATGAACCTAACCTGAATTCTGGTTAGGTGCCAATGAGTGACACAATGAAAAAGCAATATAGACTTAAAAAAATATATATTTATTTATTTGCTTTAGTTGTACACAATGCCTTTATTTTTACTTGGTGCTGAGGATCGAACCTGGGCCGCACACGTTCTAGGTGAGCGCTCTATCTCTGAGCCACAACCCCAGCCCCGCAATATAGACTTTATAATTAGATAAGAGTTGAACAGATGCCGTTGAATTTTGGCTTCACTACTCAGCAGAGTAATCTTGGGAAAGGTTCTTGGTCTCTTTTAGAAGTTATAAAATGTAGATAATGTTAATACCTCCTTTTGGCAGCATCTACTTTTATCCCACCTTCCCTTTATGTCTGTTTTTTTTTTTTTTTTTTTTTTTTTTTTTTGGTACCGGAGATTGAACTCAGGGGCACTTGACCACTGGGCCACATCCCCAGCCCTTTTTTGTATTTTTTTTTTTTATTAGAGACAGGGTCTCATTGAGTTGCTAAGTGCCTCGTCATTGCTGAGGCTGGCTTTGAACTCGCGATCCTCCTGCCTCAGCCTCCCAAAGTGCTGGGATTACAGGCGTGCGCCACCGCGCCCGGCCCTTTATGTCTGTTTTCAGCACTTTTTAATTCTCTTGCCCTCAGATAAAACTCCAGAAGCAAAGTAGATTTCTGAATGTATTGTGGGGAGATAGAGCAGAGGTTTTTGTAAAGCATACATGGTAGGGATGGGGGGAAAAATCCCTTAGTTTTTTTTTTTGGTTGTTGTTTAAAATTTTGGTGGATTGAACTCAGGCCTTTGCACATGCTGGTCAGGCAATCTACCAATGAGTTATGCCCCCAGCCCTAAAACTCTTCATTCTTGAGTAGTAGTTTCTTTCTCTAATTCTTTTTATCCCTTTAAATTGTCTAAAATATTTTCGTCTAGTGTGTGCTGCGTATGTGTAGCTGGGAGGGTTGTTGAGGGAAAGAACACAAAGCATCTTGTCAAATACCTCACAGGCTATATTTAAACTTTTAACATAGTAAACATGTCCCACATAGGATTCTAGACCATTTAACCTTGTAAGATATTTTAAAACAATAATGACACTAAAATCAAACTTCATCATGTTGTAAATTTCTTAGGGCCATAAATTCTGTGACTACATATTTAGTTGTCTTGAATGGTTGACTAATTTACTACTTATTATTTTATATGTATGAAAACATTATTTATTAGTACATCTCTTAGGTAATTGGTCCTGGTAAATGGAAAACTAGAAAATAGTATTCTACCATCAGCTTACAGTGTATTGGGGTGTAAGCATATAAAGAAATAAATGCATGTAATGGAGTACATGTTTAATTAAAATTGTGTTTAGAATTTAAGGAACTTGGTCAGAGAAGCGTTCATACTTGGCCTTAGTGTCTGAAATGTGAGATATTGATAATTAAAGGCAGGGAGGTAGAAAGAATTGTTGGTCTTGAAAACTACAAATTACTCTCATTTGTTATTTTAGTATCCATATATTCCTGCACACATTACAAAGCCTAAGGAACATAAGAAGTTGTTTCTGGTTCAACTTCAAGAGAAAGGTAAGTTTTTTGGGAGCATGGGGGGTGGTAACAGGGATTAAACTCAGGAGCACTTGACCACTGAGTCATATCCCTAGCCCTATTTTGTATTTTATTTAGAGACAGGCTCTTACTGAGTTGCTTAGTGCCTCACTTTTGCTGAGTCTGCCTTTGAGCTCATGATCCTCCTGCCTCAGCCTCCCAAGCCACTGGGATTACAGTTGTGCACCACAGTTATTTTGTTTTTGAAGGCATACATCTAAACATTTATAGAATGCTTTCAAGGATATTTCTATTTGTGTTTTCTCCAAGTTACTGGAGGTTTTTTTTTTTTTTTTTTTTTTTTTTTTAATTGTAAAACCAAAAACATAGCATGTTCATGCAGAATTACTTTAGTTTCTCTTAGTTGTGCCAATCATGGTACTGCGGGAAAAGCAAATTTAGAACCTAACATACCAGATTATGGTAGTATTTTTCATTTTTTGTCAGAGTGGGGAGGGAGTACTAGGGATTTACCCAGGGACAATTTACTACTGAGCCACATCCCCAGTCCTTTTTTTTTAATCTTTAGTTGTAGATGGACACTATAACTTTACTTTGTTTATTTTTATGTGGTGCCAGGGATCAAACCCAGTGCCTTATGCGTGCTACGCAAGCACTCCACCACTGAGCCACAACCCCAGCCCATCCCTAGCCCTTTTTATTTTTTATTTTGGGATATGGTCTCACTAAATTGCTTAGGGCCTTGCTAAATTGCTGAGGCTGGCCTTGAATTTGTAATCTCAGCCACCTGAACCTCTGGGATTACAGGTGAGCATCACTGTGCCCTGAAGATTATGGTATTTTAATAAATTTTCAGCTCTTGGTATTGGTTTTCATATTGTGAAAAACTAGTGAAAACTTGAAGACAGATTCTTAAAAGAAAAAAAATGTTTAGACCTGTCATGTGATTTAACAAGGAATGATTCCATTTTTTACAGTAGTTTTATGATAGGATTCAAGATGAATTATAACCCCAAAGCTATTTTCTTTCTCCTGGAGCAGTACTTATAATCAAGGTGTGCATGTTGTTAATACTGTGGATCTGTTAAGAGAATCAGTTATTTTCAAATGTGTGACTGATCTCTAGCATAGAAGACACAACCAAAATGTATTAATGAGAATTATCTTTTTCCCTAGAAGTGTTTTTCAGATTTAAAACTGTGTTTAATTTGAAATGAAATAGAATCAGTGATTATATATGAAGTTATAGAAAATGAATCCTGTTTTGTTTATTTTAGCATTGTTTGCAGTCCCTAAAAATTACAAGCTGGTAGCTGCACCATTGTTTGAATTGTATGACAATGCACCAGGATACGGACCCATCATTTCTAGTCTCCCTCAGCTGTTGAGCAGGTATGGAAAGTTGAACATTTTTTCATCCATTTAAATTGTCAAATTTAAAATATTCAGAGCCATTTGAGAAGGGGCAGTTCACAAAATCTGGTGTTTAAGGAGACGATCAACTCTTGAGTCAAGTGTAAGCCAGTTGGCACGATGTTCTGACAGTTGTGTAACTGTGCTTCCTGAGATCTGATATTCTTTACAGTTAAGCTTGAGGTCTTCGTTCAAAAAGGTGGTGGTGAAATAGTCAACAGTGTGTAAATATAAGAGAATTGTTTATATAAAACTGTGGAAATTGAATCTCTTTGTGTAATATATTCTTTTTCCTTTTTGGAATTTACTATATTTGGCTTAAATTGGGGCACATGAGATTAATTTCCAAATTTTTACATGGAGAGTTTAAATTTTTAGTCAGATAAATTGATAAGAAATGAATTTTTTAAAGTTGTGTAGGTCTTTAGAACCAACCATAGATAAGAATTGCATAATAGCATGGTGTTTATGAATGTAGAGTCTATATCAGTGTTTATACTTGAATTCTACTTTCAGTAGTAGTAATGTGACCTTGGACAAACTTTTATACCCATTTGCTTGTTTCTTCATCTGTATATGGGAGTGGTGGTTCCTTCTTCATAGATTTTAGAGGAAAAAGTGAAACAACACATAAAATGTTTAGAACAGTGCTAGGTTCCAGGTAAGTACTGAATAAATGTTAGTTTAAAAACTACTTCAGGGCTGGGGTTGTGGCTCAGCGGTAGAGTGCTCGCCTAGCACGTGCGCGGCCCGGGTTCGATCCTCAGCACCACGTAAACATAAATGCATTGCATTGTGTACAACTAAAGCAAATAAATAAATATTTAAAAAAAAAAAAAAGAAAAACTACTTCAGCAGCTGGGTGTGGTGGCGCACTCCTGTAATCCCAGCACTTGGGAGGCTGAGGCAGGAGGATCGAGAGTTCAAAGCCAGCCTCAGCAATGGTGAGGCACTTAGCAACTCAGTGAGACCTGTCTCTAATAGAAACACAAATAAAGGGCTGGGTATATGGCCCAGTGGTCAAGTGCCCCTGAGTTCAATCCCCAGTACCAACAAAACAAAACAAAACAAAAAACTACTTCAGTAGTAATTTTAGCGCTGTATGAAAGCTTATTGAATATGAAATCAGCCTACTTAGTCACTGATCAAACCTGATCCTTTTTTTTTTTTTTTAATATATATTTATTTGTTTTAGTTGTATACAATGCCTTTATTCTTACATGGTGCTGAAGATTGGACCCGGGCCGTGCACATGCTAGGCGAGCCCTCTACCACTGAGCCACAACTCCAGCCCTCAAACCTGGTCTTTTGTTCCTCCGCTTTGGCCTTTTGATAAGTTCCAAGTTGAAGTATGGTATATGAAAAAAAAAAAACCGATTTGCATCGTGGCACATGCCTAAAATCCCAGTGGCTTGAGAGGCTGAGACAGGAGGATCACAAGTTCAAAGCCAGCCTCAGCAAAAAATGAGACGCCAAACAACTCAGTGAGACCCTGTCTCTAAATAAAATACAAAAAACAGGGCTGGGGATGTGTCTCATTGGTGGAGTGCCCCGGAGTTCAATCCTTGGAACCCCAAAAAAGAAAAGGAAAAAAAAGTCAAGTGTTCATTTAAACTGCTACCTGTCAGGTGCATTAACTGTGCTGAGTGATCAGAATACAAGGACATGTAAAAACTTTTCTTGCCTTCAAGGAACTTGATAATTGACAATTAATTAAATATACAGTCTTTACTTTTTTTTTCATTATAAATATACAGCAACAGTTATTTAATGTAGAAGGTATGAGTGGTGAGGGGAAATGTGTCTTGGTGTACAGAATGGTAAACATGTCAAGGGAGGGTAGAAACATCCTGATTAGCTCCTTTATCATTTACTGTTTTTAATAAAGGTATTGTTCTTTTTAAAATTCAGGTTCAATTTTATATACAACTGAATACCTGCAGCAGAGGAGAAGTAAAAGAAGCCGTCTCTGTGAGCACAGCTATACACAGTGTAGAAGAATAAACGTCTTAGTAAAGTTTTTTTGGTTTTTATCCCTTTCCCAATCCCTAAATTGCCACCTACTTTCTATTGTTTGAATAGTAAAGTTAATATGAGGAACTAGAGAGTGGTGTAAACAAATGTGATAATGTTTATTTACTTTTGGTTCTACTCATACTTTTTTGTACAACATTAAAGAAAGCAAACTTCTATTTGTATTCTTTTTTTTAAATTTCTCATTAAACTTTGAAAATCTCAAAAGTTGAGGATTGTTCTTTCCCTCCTTTAGGCTGGTGAATGTTAAAACAGTTTAGGTTAGTTGAATTTGTGGGACCCTTGCTCCAATACCATTTTGGGGCACATATTCCAGACTAGTTACCGATATTTGTGATGAGGATCTTTCATTACTTTTGGGAGCTATATTTGATTGAGTCCAAGGTCCAATTCCTATACCACACTTTACACTCTTGTGAGTTCTCTTACTGAGAACTCCCAGGATATTAACTTACCAGTATGCTTTATAGCCATCTAGGCCTGAGTAACAACAGACTTTAAGCATATGGGAAATCATTAAAATCTGCTGGGTTATGAAAGTCATGGGAATTGGTACAAAAAGAGACCCTTCTAGATAGAGCTCATGTAGTGTTGTTTTTTCGTACAGTGGGGTTATTAATTATTTGTGCTATTGTGAAATTGTTTCTTAATTATCCTTCGAGCCATGGTAATACTATGAAGTTATGAAGTCTTGCAAAGTTATCTCAACTAACTTGAGTTTATATCCATAGAGATGGAAATTTGGTTTTAGCAAGTGACAAAAGCCTTTACAAAATTTTTTTTTTGAATAATCAAAATCAACTGAACTGTGGGGGCAGGGTAGAAGACAGATTTTGTCAGCATAAGAGAAAAGTACCAAATTTTAAAAAAATTTGTATGAGCACCACCCAGTTAGGTTCAAAGGGACTCTGGTGGTTGCACCATTACTTAATGGTCAAAAGTGTATTGTGTGTGCATTATTATAGACTTGTAGGCAATAGGATTATTATGAAAGAAACTTGCAAGATATAGCTACTTAAAACAAAAAGTTTGGTAAGTTTTTGATAGGTAGAAATGAACTTTTGATTAGTTCCTATATTTTTATGGTACTATAATAAGGCTGGTATTTTGAATATGGAGTGGTCAAAGATGTGTCATATTCTTACCTATTCAGACCTGATCAGGCCAAGAGTGGCTGAGGAATTGTAAATATTCACGTTTATTTAGTTGGAGTCATGTCAGATCTTCACATGGTTGTAAAGTAGTGACTGTACCTGTGCTCATACTTTGTAATAGGTGAGCAACAGTCTCCCTGACCAAGAGTGAAGAGTTATTTCCTTTGAAAAAGCCACTAATCCTATGAATAGTCCTCTTCCCTCAAGGGCTGACAGTCTTGTCCCTTTGGTTTACATTAGCATATTTCTAATGTATAGTTTTACTGATTAGAGTCCTTCAGTTGATCCTTCAAGTTGGGGAATGCAGAGGTGCAAATGGGTTGATCCAGCTCACTTTCCATGACTGCTTTGGCATCTGAGTGAAAAGATAACATTCAGATGTTAGCTCTTGCAATTCTGGGAGGGTGGTGAATTAAACATGCTGTCAGTTTAAAGAGTGTTTGAGTTGAAGTCATCTGATTCAAGGCCAGTTATTTCCCTTAGTAACTCAAACTTTGACCTAGAAAGTCTTGGTCACTTATTCCTAATACATGTACTCCAGTCAGTCATCTATATATCAGAACCTAGTGAGCAAAACCTTTAAGTTGGCTGGGTTACTGACCTTGGGATGTAAGCTATCTGGTTTTGAATGTAAAAATCATATTGCACAAACACCAACTAAAACTTGGCTCCCAATACTCTTAACTTTCCTGGTGGATATAGAACTAGGGGGATTAAAATTTGGTTTGTTTCTCTTAAGCCTTATAAAAGGATATGAGCACTGATTAACATTAAGATTGTCTGATATATAATTTTTACTACACTCCTTCAGGAACTAACAGTCTTAAAATTTGCATTCCAATGATCTTCATGCTAAATATTGGATAGTTTTTAAGCCCTTGATTAAAAGGCATATTTTTGAGTACTTACTGTGTCCCAGGTTGTCTACAAATGAAAGCCCACTTTTGCAATTTATAACCATGATTTATGCCATCTTATTTTCCATGAGTAATCCAAGTAGTGCATATTCTGTTTAAAATTACTAAATGACACTACAAAATATTTTTAACAAAGTAGGGGGAGGAACTTTTTAGTTCGTTTTAGTTCTTATTTGAAGTCATATTTAGTATTGACATCCCTTTGGAGGAAAGTGAAATGGCTTTTTTCCTCTTCAGTGAGGAGAAAATTATGCTATTTTAAGTATTTTAATTTTTTTTCCTCCTTTTTAAAAAAAGTAGGCAATGATTAAAATGGCATAATTCTGTATATAATTTGTACTGTTAACAACATATTTCAGAGTTGAGTATCATTTCTACTTTATAATCAGCATTCAGTTATTTTGGTATTTAAAGTTCCCATTAAATTAGCATTGTATTTGGATAAAATGTAATAACCAAATAGTGGGTCTATTTTCTTTCAAAAGAGGTAGAGGACCTTCACATTCATCAGGCCAGCAACTGTCAGCTTACAGTTTCCTTTCTTAAATAAAGTGACACTTGGGTCCCTCAGCTATTTAAACTACTTGCTCAGTCACTTGAGATGAAATGCTTGGAGTAGTGCTTCCATATTTTAGTTCCTCAAACTTAATGTTTTTACTATTATGTTTGGAACAATGTGTGCTGATTGCTAAGACTGCTGCAGAGAATTTGCAGCTTTAGATGTTGCATTGCCAAAGACGGCTTAGTGGATTTTCTCTGTAATACAAGTCTGCTTCTGTAATGTAAGACTTGATCTTCCCATACTTATTCCACTTGTTTTTCCATCACTTACTTTTTGGGTTAAACTCATTTCAAGAGGTTTGCTTTTGTTATTTAAATGTGTAATGAGCGCCTAGCAGATTCCCAATGAATGTGGAGGCTGAAGCAGAAAGACTTCAAGTTCAAGACCTGTTGCAAAATAAAAAATTAAAAGGGCTGGAGATATAGGTCAGTGGTAAAACACTCCTAGATTCAATCCCCAGTACCCCCTCCAAAGAAAATAAATATGTAATGAGAAATAATAAATAATACTGTTATTTGACTTGAGCCATGGTTTTGGGTTTTTTTTTTTTTCCCTTTCTGTGCTGGGGATCGAACCCAGAGCTTTGCCCATACTAGGCAAGTACTCTATTACTGAGCTACATCCCAGCCCTAAATTTCTATTGTTCTTTTGTTTTGCCATGCTGGGGATTGAACCCAGAGCCTCAACCAATCAATCACATTTACCACTGAGCTATATTACCAACACCATAAAATGCGTTTTAATGTTAGCTCATAATTATCAAACCTGTTTTGTGAAAAAAACTAAGACCTATAAGTCTAAATTAAGCCATCTCAGGTGTATTTTTTAATCCCAGGAATTGTTAAGAATAGAGTTAAGCTGGGGAACTATGTTGATTAACAGCCAAGTGCAGACACATGCCTCTAACCTCAGTGACTTGGGAGGCTGAGGCAGGAATATTGCAGGTTTGAGGCCAGCTTTGCAATTTATTGGGGCTCTAAGCCACTTAGATTCTGTTTTGAAATTAAATAAAAGTAGAATGCTGGGGAATGTAGCTCAGTGGCAAAGCATCCTTGGGTTCAATCCCCAGTGGCCCCCCGCCCCCCCAAAAATGTTGGTTATGCTGTTCTATTGAAGGAAAAATCAATATGTTTAAAAATTGAAACCTTTGGCTGGGGGTGGAGTTCAGTGGTAGGGCACTTGCCCAGCATGCTTGAGGCCCTGAGTTCAATCCCCAGCACCACAAAACAAGACAAGAATTTTGATTACTGTGTTCACGTCATGGTATACAAGTAGTTTGGCTTTGAGAATTTTTCTGATATTGTTTATAGGAAATGTATAAAAGAAATGGTTTGAAGTCTTGGTTATATTTTTATATTTGTAAAGTAAGAGTTTGATTAAAATGGTCACTGTTCTTTTTTATTTCATTGTCATTTCAATAAAAATATTTAAAACAGATTTACTGACTGGGATAGTCCTGTATGTGGGGTTGCTAACCTTAGTGTGCCAGTAGAAATCTTGCACTGTTTTTTTCCCCAGTACCATTGGCTGAGGGTCATTGGTAAGAGATAGTTGGCGCATGGTGGGAGCCTGTTGGCCTGGGCCATTGATGCTGCCCTCCTCTTGCTCCCCATTGTGTATGAGTGAGTTTTTAGCCAATTTGGTTTCCTGCAGTTGAAGAGGGCACTGGATTTGGAGCCTGTAGACAGATTTGGAAGTTGCAACACTTAAGTGATTAACTGCATTTTGTTCATATTATTGGGGACTCACTTTTTTCATGGGCAGAGAGTTGGCTCCTTTAAACACTCCAGTTTGCATGGAAGTTGTGTGACAGACACATCATGCCTGCCAGCTTATGTAATACTTTCTTGATATTGAGATTGACCTCTTAGGTAGCAGTTAAGACATGAGCAATGGGTCAGAAGTTTAAGAAAATACTTAGTGCAGGTTGGGGGTGTAGCTCAGTGGTAGAGTACCTACCCTGAGCTCAATCCCCACCATCTCCAAGAAAAGAAAATAGTACAGAGCAAATCAGTTGATCAACAGCCCTGCCTTAGTAGTGCCTCAGATCTGACAAGATAGCTGTTTCCGTACCCTTGCCTAATCTCAGCTGTATAAGCTATTCCTCTTAAAACAGGAGGAAGATAGAAAATTCAGGGGGGAAAACAGAATATGTTTGCTTGAAAGGGTGTAATTATCAAAACATCTTCAGGCAGACCCTACACAAAAAACAGACCAGAGATTCCCAGACCTAGGAAAGCAGGATGAATGAGAACAGAGTCCAACCATGAATTCTGTAAAACCAGTTCCAATTGGGTCCTGTCAGCCAGGCCAGCATGACCAAGAGCTGCCCTTAGGTTGTTAGCTGATGTAGTCTGACAATCCAGAGCCCAGAGGTGATACTTCGGTGGGATTTAATAGTCTCCTTCATACCCCAATAAAAGCTGGACACAGTGAGTTGTTGCTCTGTTCTCTGAGGGTGTTTCACTACTTTTTTCTCTTGTAATAAACTTTGTTATACTTTGCTAAGTCTTGAATCTGCTGGAAATCCTCCCATGTGAAGACACAAGAGCTGAGAACACAATGTAATCTGTAAGATCTTATCTCAGGTTCTATCATACCCCTCTGCTCTGCTCTGAGCTGCATCCCCAACTTGCCTTTTTTTTTTTTTTTTAAGATAGGATCTTGCTAAATCGCTGAGGTTAAGAGTAGCTGGGATTACAGGTGTGCACCACCATGCTTCGCTTCCCCTATAAATTTAGATAGGTTTAGCAGAGGAACACATTGGTCCAGCTCATGAAACTCTTCCATGGGAATACAGTTCAGGCTGCTGGATTAGAGTAAAATTTAGCTCCTAGGATTTTGAGAATCTTTAGGCAACAAAACTACTCAGGCTTTCTCATAGGATGGTGAAAATCAACTGAGGTCATGCATATGAAAGGACTTCAGATATATTAAAACATGAAAATAGCAATAACCGTCTAGATGTGAATCTTACACTGTATAAATTACTTTATTTGAAATGACACAGTTATTTCCTTCAAGTCAAACAAAACCAGAGCCACTGGGCTGGGGTTGTGGCTCACTGGTAGAGTGCTTGCCAAGCACAAATAAGGCACTGGGTTCGATTCCCCGTACCACATAAATAAATAAATAAATAAATTGACAACCAGAGTCACCATCCCACAAAGATGCTAGGAAATCCCATCTTGTCAGTCTTTGGGGGAGAAGGGCTTACTAAGTCTCAAATCTAGAAGGCATAAATGGTACTGTGAAATGATGAAAGCCCTAGCTTTCATCATGGATTCCATAGGCTTTCTTTCTTTCTTTTTTTTTTTTTTTTTAATATTTATTTATTTGCTTTAGTTGTACACAATGCGTTTACATGGTGCTGAGGATCGAACCCGGGCCGCACACGTGCTAGGTGAACGCTCTACCACTGAGCCACAACCCCAGCCCATCCATAGGCTTTCTTGTCCTAGCAGGACCAACCTCTTAGTCTGGTGCTGTTGCCTCCCTGCTACATAGGTGATTTAGGTATTCCCTCCTATGTCTGTGGTCCAACCTTTCTGGGCACACAAAACATTCATCTCTTCTGTGTCCTGCCTCCTCCCCAGCCCTCTCATGGAGTAGTAGTACTAGTTCTTAATGGTAATTAAGAAATCCTGGGCTGGGGTTGTGGCTCAGCAGTACAGCTCTCACCTCGTCCGTGCGCGGCCCAGGTTCGATCCTCAGCACCACATAAAAATAAAGGCATTGTGTACAACTAAAGCAAATTAAAAAAAAAAAAAAAATCCTGGGGCTGGTGCCCAGTGCTCTATGGTGCCCACATGTGGTCCCAGCTACTCAGGAGGCTGAGACAGGAGGACTGCTTGAGCCCAAGGACTTGTAGGCCAGCCTGGCCAACAGACCTACACCTTAAAAAAATAAAACTAAAAATCCTTGGAACAAGGATGTGCAAAGTAACTTCTTGGATTGGGAGGGGGAAAATGTTCAAAGAAAAATTCCTAATTAGTAAGATATCCAGTCACAAAATTTTAAGTTATTTAAAAATGCAAGTGAAAAATAACCTTACACAGTTGGGTTAATTTCAACCCTTCCACATATTGGGTTTTCAGAAAGCTCAAGCTTCTAAAAGTTGGGAGTGAAGATTAATAAGGGCAGATCTATGAGCAGGAGCTCCACTTGTGGTGACAGGACAAGGACAAATTTTGTGTAATGTAACTGAATTGTGGTTTGGATTGAATACAGATTGCAAATTAGTGTCATTTAAAAAGTGTATCTTAGTATGGTGACTCCACTTTTGAACTGTAAAAGTAGAACACTTCCCTGGAAAATTACCATATTTGTCTCCCCATCTCCCAAAATGAAGCCTTACTTTATTTTACCAATAAAGTTTAAAGTTTCTTATTTTAATCAAATGGCTCTTGGCAAATAAGCAAAGGGAATTGAAGTCTAATATTCATATGACTTTAAAAAAATGCATGTAAACACTGCTCCCTTCAGTAAAATCAAGCTTGTTAAATTTTTAAATTTTATTTATTTATTTTAGTTGTACACAATGCAATCCATTTATGTTTACGTGGTGCTGAGGATCGAACCCTAGCCGCGCACGTGCGAGGCGATTGCTCTGCCGCTGAGCCACAACCCCAGCCCTAAGCTTGTTTAATTGAAAACCCTATTTAATGTTTCTAAAAATTCCAAAGTTGCAGTTAAACTTCCAAAGCACTTTTTTGTTTTCTAATTAATAGACTTAAAATTGGAATACTGGCATGAAAAACGATTTAAAAGTGATTTTTAGTCTTTCTCTTTAAAAAGTTTGGAAGATTTCAACAACTGCTCTGGGTTAGGCACTATTACAGGTCTTGGGGTACAATGAGGAATAAGACCCTCGAGGTAACTTTTAGGTAGTTTAGTTTGGTAAGTGTTTCGAGGTATAATTCACATTGAATGCAACTCACTGTTTAAAGTGTACAATTCAATGATTTTTAGTGTATTCAGAGTTTTGCAACCATTTCAATTTCAGAAACTTTATCACTTCAAAAAGAAAATAGTACCTTTCAGCTATCACCCTAGTTCTCTCATCCTCCCATCCCTAAGCAACCATAGATCTACTTTGTGTCCTACCTGGCCTGTTCTGGACATTTCATTTCAATGGAATTACATATTTTTTTTGATTTTGGCTTCTCTAATTTAGGCAGTTTTCAAGGTTCATCCATATTGTATCATATATCAATACTTCATTTTGATGACCAAATAATATTCCAGTGCATAAATTACCCAATCGTCACTTGATGGACGTTAGGGTTATCGAGGTTTGTGTACAAGTTTTGTGTGGCTCTATATTATCATTTCCCTTGGGTATATAACTAGGAGTGTAACTGCTAGGTCAAATGGTCACTCATGTTTACATCTGAGGAAGTGACAGATAATTTTGTACCATTTTACCTTCCTTGTAGTGGATGAGGTAACACATTTGTATTTCCTGCTAAATTAGGTTCTTTTAAGATTCTGCTCCAGGCTACTAGTAAACAGAAACTTAATACTTTTGATTAATGCTCTCTTTTTTGGTGGGGGGATGGTGTCCAAGCCTTTGTTAATTCCCCCAGCACCACGTCCCCTCTCGTACACCAGGGACGTTGCTAGGACTACAGGGGTCCTCAGGAGTAAACTTCTTTTGGGGGGTTAATGGAAACCCCGGGGCCAGAGGCAGGGTCCCGGGGCCCTGCAGCCTGGCCACGGAGCCGGCCTGGAGCCGCCCGTCGACGCAAGCGGGGCCGTGTCACTCCTGGAGTCGGGCCGGAGCGGGCGCTGCCGCGTCGGCGGGCCCAGCGGCGCGGGAGTCGCGGAGGATGCTGCTGAGTGTCGGCCCCCCGGGCCCGGGGCCCTGGCCTGCGCCCGCCAGGCGGCCGCGCGACCGCTGGGGGCGGGGGACGAAGGCCGCGCCTCCGCGCCTGTCCCGCCCGCGCCCCGCTGGGGGCGGCGGCCCGCCCCGAGCCCGCCGAGGCTCTTCCGCGCCGGCAGGGGCAGCAGCGGGAGCGGCGCGGGGCGGAGCGGCGCGAGCAGCCAGGAGCGGCCCGGCCCGGCCCGGCGCGGCGGCGGCGGCGGCGGCGGCAGGCAGCAACGCAACGCCAGAGCCCGTGGGCGCCGTTCGCGAGGCCGCCGCAGGCGCCTGGCCGCAGCGCGGGGAGGCCTGGGGGCCGGAGGCCGCCGCCATGCCGCTGCTCTTCCTCGAGCGCTTCCCGTGGCCCAGCCTCCGCACCTACACGGGCCTCAGCGGCCTGGCCCTGCTCGGCACCATCGTCAGCGCCTACCGCGCCCTCAGCCAGCCCGAGGCCGGGCCCGGCGAGCCGGAGCCGCTAACGGCCCCGCTGCAGCCCGAGGCGCCCGTGCCCGCCCGGCCCGGCGCGGGGGGCCCGCGGGCCCGCGACGTGGCCCAGTACCTGCTCTCGGACAGCCTCTTCGTGTGGGTGAGCGAGGTTGCCCGGGAGGGCGGGCGGGCAGGGCGGGGCGGGGGCCGCCATGTCACCCATTATCCGTGGGGGCGTGGCTGGCCGGGGGTCCCCTCCTCCCGGGACCCCCGAGCGCTAGTCGGGGCGCGGCCCCTCCCCGGCGGCCTTGAGGGTGAGGCTCGGGCGCCCGGGGGGCTCGCGAGGAGGCGGCGGGAAGTGGGACTGGGACCGGGTCGCGGGGGCGCGCAGCGGAGCTGGGCCGGGGAGCCGAGCCGGGCTTCCGGGCGGCGGCGAGCGGGGCCGCGGGCAGGTGGGCCCGGGAGCGTCGGCCGCCCTGGTCTCGGCGGCTGCGGGAGGCCGGAGCTGCTCTGCCCGGGTCGAGCGGGATGTGGTTGGCGGGTTCGGGGAGCCCCGAGGGCCGGGAGAGAGGGTCCAGACGTTGGTGTTAAGCGTTGGGGCATCCCGGTTCCGAGAGACCCTGCGCCCCGCAACTTCTTCGTTTATTCGCTTGCTTAGCCATTTAGCATGGGATGGCCCTCTCGGGCGCTGGGTAACGGAGCCGCGGACTGTGCCTCTTCTCCTGCGGCTCCTGCCTGCTGAGGGCAGCGCTTGCGTCGATGTCCGAGGCCGCAGGACCCCGGGAGTGCAGGGCAGCCCCCGGGCCGGACTCGGGCCTCCTGCTAGCGGTCCGTTGTGCCCCAGCTTTCCAGTGGGCCCGCGGACAGAAGGCACGCACGTGGCCCCCGGGCTGCTGGGTTTATCCGAACACATCCTCACGGCGGGAAGATCTAGTGTTTGGGCTGACGACTTTTGCCCTCACCTTCCACCTGATCCATCACCCCCACAGCGATGAGAAAAGTTGCTCCAGGATTTAAAGCCCGTCACTTGGATTTCCTGTGGGTCTCGGAGCTTGTCTCCTCCTCCTCCTGCAAGTTCTCACTTGGGATTGAGAGTAGGCTGTAAATGACGGAGAGATTAATATTCCATGTTTATAGAATGATATGCAACTCTTGTGTTATAATTATTCCCACTGTGCTTCATCAGGAAGCTGCGGGATTTACCAACTCCGTGGGCTGTGGATTAAGTCCCCTAGCCCTTCCGACAGAGTGTGATTCCAGGCAATGCGGGGAGAAGCTCCTGTTTCTCTACCCTTCCCTTGTGTAGAGCTGAACCTCACCACTACCAAAGACCCTGAAAGAGAGAGAATGTAACATTTCTTTAATTTCAAATCTATTTTTGCTTTTGAATGACCTGTTGAACAACTTAAAGTGATGCGAAGAGTTCTTTTGTCAAATGTGGAGATTATAGTATATTCTTTGATGTCTTTAAGTCAAAGATACAAAAAAAAAACCTTTGAAAAGGAACCACTATTGTATTTATGTAACTACTAGCATTGTTTAATTATTTCTTCCCCTAGAAATTTCTTTTAACAAAATCCCATGTTGAAATACAAGGTTGATACCTCTCCGTAATACATTACCTAAATCCTATTGATTTTTCTGTGAAAATGTGATTTTTGTTTTTGGGTTTTTTTAAATTGTAGATGAATATAATATCTTTATTTATTTTTATGTGGTGCTGACAATCAAACCCAGTGCCTCATGCATGTGAGGCAAGTGCTCTACCACTGAGCTACAACCCCAGCCCCAAAATGTGATTTTTAAGAAACTTTTCTTTTCTTTGAGTTTTTGCCTAATGGAAGTTTATAATTTCTTCCTGTCTGTTGATATTTTTATTTCTCAGTTGGGCTTTCCACTGTTTTTCTTCCATTTTTCCTCTGGGGTTTTCACATGTTCGTTTTGGCCTTCCTTGGCTTCTCAGACCCTCCATGTGTGCATTGTAAGTTTCCTTCATCACCCATGATGTGCATGCTTTAGCAGCAGAGTAGCAGTCACAGTCTCAAAAACCTTCCCCAGTGTCCAGACGGGTAATGTTATTGAGTGAATATGTGTTGGGGCCTTTGTCAAAATAGGTGCTCTTTGAACCCTGCTCATAAGCCTTTAGATAATATTTTTTCAAAAACATGGCCTGCCAAGGCCAAGCAAGACAGAATAAAAACTGCTCCTTTTGCCAGTTTGCAAATCCTTCTAGCCATATTGGAATCTCTAAAATTCATCTTTGTAGAGCACAGTTTAGAATGATAGCATCTCAGGAGTTTTTTATTAACACATTCAATTCAGAGTCTTTCAGAGGTGTTATATTGGGCACTCTGGAGCTGTGAACACTTTCTCTTGCCCTCAAAGTGACTCACATGTAAATAAGGCAAAATATAACAATTTATGAAAGTACAAACAAAAATATGGTGGAGTGTGGAGGGAAAAAAAAAGTAATTCTTCATAGGGAAGGACTCAGGGAAGGTGGCATGTGAACCTAGCCTTGGAAGATGGGAGGGGCCTCAAGTAGTGGAGGGGACTCCAGGGAGAGAAAACAGTATGTGGAACCCCCTATGATGTGGGAAGGGCCTGGCATCTTCACAGTGGCCCTGAAACTGCACTGTTAGATTAAAAATTCACTGGATCTTTGATTTAAGAGGGAGGTTGAGACTGTGAAGAAGGGACCCACCTGTAACAAGAAGTGGAGGAAGTGGCCCTGCTGTTAAGAAAGGAGGCAGACAGCCCCTTGGAAGGTTGGTTTCACCAAGTATGGTGCTCAGGCTAACCAGAGCCACCCAGTTGTGGTTGTTACTCATCTCTCTCTCCTAAAGTGAAAAACATCATATGAAATTGCAGAACTGGTCAGATTAGTTTAATAGGTTCTAAACTTAAAGAAAAAAAATAGATAATACAGGTTCATGGTATGACAGTGAAAGGTACAAAAGTGATAGTGAAAAGCAAATCTCCCTCTCTCCCTACCACTTGCCTCCCTCTGACAGGTGTAGTGGTAACTGGGTTCTAGTAATTAGTGCTGGTGTTAAATTGTAGTCTTAAGAAATACCCAAACACTCCAACTCCTTGGCAGTTCACATCTGCGTGTTATACATACACATATGTGTACCTATTTTTTTTTTACACAGAGTGTGGCACAGTTAATCAACATTTCTGCATCTTGCTTTTTTTTCAGTGATCTGGAAGTTATCTTGAGTGTTTGTTATCTTGAAATTATCTTGAAGTAACCTTGATATTTGTTATTTTGAAGATTCCATATAATGCTAGTAATACAGCTAGAGCTGCTAGGTTGGTTTTACTGGCTGGGTTTGGATGCATGTTTTACAGTTTATTCAACTAAATCTTCTATGATGGAAATTTGTTTCCCATTTTTCTTCATAGACAGTGAACCCATCAGTCTGGATTCTGCCCACAAGAAAAATTAGTTAGCTACGTATAGAGAGGATAAAAAGATTAGCTTTTTTTTTTTTTTTTTTAAAGGTTGTACCATTTTGATCTTTATTTATTTATATGTGGTGCTGAGAATCGAACCCTGTGCTTCACACATGCCAGGCAAGCACTCTACCACTGAGCTAAGACCCCAGCCCTGATTAGCTTTTTTACTATTGTCTAAGTGAATAAAATGGTTGTTCACATCAGTTTTTGCTGGAAGGGAGCCTGAACATGATTATCAGGGCCAGAGCATTTGTTCCACAGTAATTTATTATTATTGTTGTTGTTATTATTGTGGTGCTGGGGATCAGACCCAGGGAGTTCTGTGGATTTAGATCTGGGCTAAAGTGTTGATTCTGTAGGTATTATGGGAATCTGATTTGGGATTTGCTTTTAAATGAGAAATGCTACAATTAATGTTTCTTTTCATATTTTCAGTTCTTCAAGGCTTTGTCAACTGAGGCTAAGTTAATGTATTCTTTTTTTTTTTTTTTTAATTTATTTGCTTTAGTTGTACACAATGCCTTTATTTTTATGTGGTGCTGAGGATCGAACCCGGGCCGCGCACATGCTAGGCAAGCGCTCTACCGCTGAGCCACAACCCCAGCCCTAAGTTAATGTATTCTTATTGGAACAACATAATTGTGAAATTAAGACGTTTTTCTGTAAATAGAGTAGTTTTAATAATCATTAAGCTGTTCTGAAAAACATTTTGTTCATAATCTTAAAAACAATTTTTAGTTGCTTCCAATTCTTTGTGACTTTGGTTTTCACATAAAGATCACAGAGAATTGGGGCTGGGGTTGTGGCTCAGCGGCAGCGCCCGCCTCGCTCGTGCGCGGCCCAGGTTCGATCCTCAGCACCACGTAAATATAAATACATTGCATTGTGTACAACTAAAGTAAATAAATAAATATTTTTTAAAAAAAGATCACAGAGAATTATCACTTTTTAGATAAATTCCCTTTCTTGTATCCATATACTTTCTGAAGCCTCTTTTTCCTTTTTAGCCAGTTAATTTTCAAATCTTCCATTTAAATAAATATAGGAAATGGTTATCTGTGGGTGATGGAATTATGAAAAGACTTTTACCTTCTTGAGGGATAAATCAAACTTTATACCTTATTTTGTAACATATATTTATTTGAAGCTTAATTGAGAAGCAGTAAATAGTGCTTTATTTTCTGTTTTGGAACCCAAGATATGCAAGGATGGTGTTTTGGATAGAGAAATAATTGAGTGATCCTAAATTTGATTTCTCTTTGACTACTCTCGTAGCATCCTGCCTGGGCTCCTGAGAGATCTTGCCATGTTTTCTGTGTCCTGGAGATTCTCAAAGCTCTTTGAGTTCAGGGCCCAGATTTCTTTCATTTTTCATTTTCTTTTCTTTTTTTTTTTTTTTGTGGTGCTGGGGATTGAACCCAGGGCCTTGTGCATGCAAGGCCAGCACTCTACCAACTGAGCTGTAGACCCAGCCCCATTTTTCTAACCTCTGCCTTGAGCAAGTACTAAATGTGTTGCATTAAACAAACAAAACCCTAACAAACTCGTACATCTACATGCAAATCTGGAAGAATTTTTTTTTTTTTAAATTGTGTTGTGATTAAGCTGGGGGAATGTTTGGTTGATTAGAAATACTCTGCTTAGCTGGGGCATGCAGATGAGGGTTATGGTTTTGTGTTATGACATTTCTCCTAATTAACACAGCCGAGGTTCTGATTGACTGGCAGAGCACAATGAAGACGAGCCTTTTATAACTTCCATTTCATCACCTTGAAAGTCAGCTTTGTCAGTTATCTGGAACATTTTGAATAGGGTTGTTAGCACAGGAAGTCACAAATAAGGGATAAGGGATGTTTTGGTTAACTAGTTTAGGCCTTTTTTCCTGGTTATTTTAGTACCAAAAGTTTCTTTTTTTCAGCAGAACTATTTTTAGTTCTTTAAAAATGTATTACATATTTCCTGGCCCTGTTGGGCAGCAGAATAGCACTAAACGTAATTTAAATCTTTTTGTAATGAATCAGGGTTGCCATTATGTGTTCTACCAAAGGGATGGATGATGTGAGGTATTAAGGGAGGCCCAGAGAGATGTCATAGAAATTGCTTTCTTAAATAGCTCTCTTCCCCCCACCCCCCTTCTTCTTCTTCTTTTTTCCTCATTTTTTCAACATTTGCTTTTAAAAGTAGAGGAAAGAATGACTTGGGAAGAGGAATATGGCCACCTACCATGGATCGAAGGTTGAAGCACAGAGTTGGTGCGCCTGTTTATTTGTTCTCAATAAAAATCCTCTTTAGGGGCTGGGGCTATGGCTCAGTGGTATAGTGCATCTCATGTGTGAGGCCCTGGGTTCTATCCTCAGCACCACATAAATAAAATAAAGGTATTGTGTCCACCTACAACTAAAAAATATAATTAAAAAAAAATCATCCTATGTGCTTTCTCAAGGCCTTCTTGGCATTTTAGGGTCACTTAGAGTTTTCAAAATTATTTCAGCGTCAGTAATGTGATATGGCACCCTGACCTCTTGATCAAGGACAGCACACTCTTCCATTTTTGTCTGTTTGTCTCTTCATTATTTTAAGAAAATTTTGTCACTGAGCATAGAAGGTGGCCTCAGTTCTGCATTGGTATCGCAGAGCAGCCTTTCACTGCTCAGCCTCTCTCACTGGTTTTTCTTCTTTCTTTCTTTTTTCCCCACCCAACTCCCCTCTACTACTCCAGAACCTTCACTTCAAAGCCGACACCAAGCATGGAGAACGTTTATCTTTTGGTTGATAGGCTCCCCCAGAGGCAATACTGTGTGTGTTGGGGTGTGTGTGTGTGTGTGTGTGTGTGTGTAGTATGAATATTTTGATTATCATTTCTCTGTGATCTTATGACATCTTTGTGACCATAAACATTCCTGCCCACACCTCTTGTTTATTTGGCAAGGGCAGGCTATTTGGGTGCTAGATTTTACTGATCATGTGATAACTTCAGTTTCTAGAGCAGTTTTTTTAAAGCTATCAAAATCTTTTTTTTTTTTTTTTTTTTTTTGTGGTACCGGAGATTGAACTCAGGGGCACTCGACCATGGGCCACATAGCCCTTTTTTGTATTTTATTTAGAGACAGGGTCTCACTGAGTTGCTAAGTGCCTCCCCATTGCCTGGCTTTGAACTCGCGATTTCTCCTGTCTCAGCCTCCCAAAGTGCTGGGATTACAGGCGTGCGCCACCGCGCCCGGCTTCAAAATCTTAATGTAGGAAATGATGTACCTGCATTTCACATGGTACATACAGTTGGATGCCTACAGTATAACATTCTTGTAAAGTAGTTAAAACTGAAAGGAAGATGACCTGCTGTAGGTTGCACATTGGGACAAGGAACTGTGAATTAACTGCCTCTCCTCCACTCTTCTCATCTCTGCTCCCGCTGCCCATGAAAGTGCCCCTTCAAATATTATTGACCTTACATGAGGAGAAAACTGGCAAGGCTCAATCACTGGAAAGGATGGCTGAATTCCTAACATGAAAATTTTAGAGCTGCTTTTATTTTGCAAGAGGAGGAACTAAACTTCTTTTCTTTGATTTGTGTACAGGTTCTGGTAAACACTGCTTGCTGTGTTTTGATGTTGGTGGCTAAACTTATCCAGTGTATTGTGTTTGGCCCTCTGCGAGTGAGTGAGAGACAGGTAAGTCCAGACAGCTTGTAGATCCTCTGACCAGATTAAACAAACAAACAAACCCCTTTCTATCTGGTATAATTTCAAACATATAGAAAAATCCCACAAGTACTACAGAGGATTCCTAGATACACTATCCACATTCGCCAAATACTATTGTTTTCTCTGTTTACTTTCATATTCACTTTTTATTTATGTAGTACATATTCGTTTCTGATCCATGTGAGAGTAAGTAGTGGACCTTATACCCCTTTACCCACCATACTTTGGTATGTAGCTCCTAAGAGCAGAGGCCTTGTCTTAAATAACCACAGCACAATGATCAAAATTGGGAAGTTTAGTATTGATGAAATACTTTGTCTAATCCACAGTAGCTAGGTTGTCCCAATATTGTCCTATATAGCTATTTCTTTTTTGAGTATGATTTTTAAAGAAGTATTGATTAGTTTTAGTCATCACAAATATCACTTTATTTATTTATTTAAAAATTTATTTATTTTAAGTAGAATACATTTTGACATATTATATACAAATGGAGCACAACTTCTCATTCCTCTGGCTGTACATGGTGCAGAGTCACTCCAGTAGTGTAATCGTACATGTATATAGGGTAATAATGTTTGTCTCATTCTACTTCCTTTTATCCCCACAGCCCCCCACCTCCACTCCCCTCTATATAAACCAAAGTTCCTTCATTCTTCCCAATATCACTCTTTAGAATATGGCTTCTTTCCTAAAGGAATTTGCTGATTTTGAAAAACTATATTAAGATTCATTGTTTCACAAATAGAAAAATGGTGACTTGCCCTCATAGGTGAGATTGTTAAACACTGAACATGATTCTCAGAACGTATATCTGGGCAGGAACACTTTCAGGAATTATGCCACAAACGTACCATACAGATTGGCAGTTCTCCAAGGATTTTGGTGGGTAGAGTGTGGAATGGTGTGTTTTAAAGACTTTAGACCTGGCCTTCAAAACAGCATAAGAAGCCAGGCACGGTGGCTCACGCCTGTAATCCCAGCACTTGGGAGGCTGAGGCAGGAGGATCGCGAGTTCAAAGCCAGCCTCAGCAATGGCGAGGCATTTAGCAACTCAGTGAGACCCTGTCTCTAATAAAATACAAAAAAGGGGCTGGGGATGTGGCCCAGTGGTCCAGTGCCCTGAGTTCAATCCCCAGTACCAAACAACAACATCATAAGAACAAAACTGTATTTTACTTTGCCTCATCCTGATGATAAGACACAGGAACCTCCTGCATTGAAAGTATAGCAACAGCTGGCTTCTCCAAGTTTTCAAAGTACAGTGTTGTAGTCTCCTTACCCTTTTCAACCCTGCTCTCCTCCCTCACTCACCCCTAGTACTGGGGATTGAACCGACTGAGCTACATCCTTTTTTAAATTTTGAGACAGTCTGGCTTCAAACTTGTGAACTTCCTGCTTAGCCTCCCAGGTAGCTGGGGTTACAGACTTATGCTGCTGTACTGTCCCAATTCTCCTTTTATAAAGTCATCCAGGCATAGTTTAGAGCTGCTGTGTGGTTCTCTGGTTGAGCCCTTGATGAACAGAACTATTCTGTTTCCCTAGAAATTTTTCATTAATGAATATTCAGCACTTTCTCCAAAATATCAATTCCAGAGCTCTCCCAGATGGGTTCAGTAGAAAGAGAAGATTTTTCTAAATACAAAAGCTCTTTTAGATACTTCTTTCTTCAAATTTTCCTTAAAGTTTTTTTTTTTTTTTTTTTTTTTTTTTTTTTTTTTTGTGGGCCAGAAATTGGTCAGGCTAGAGGCAAGCCATCTAATTGCTGGTGGAATGATCTGGCCCCTTTGGGCCTTAAATATTTTGTTTTCCCTAAAATGATAGCTATTGGGTGGAAATGAACAGGAAACATAACCTTAGAGTGTTTCAAAGATTGCTCCTCTCTGTAGATATAATGGGCATATTTGTTACCCAGCACTTTCAGATTTTTCAGTATGGAATGCGTCTTTCTTACTGTTCTGGGTTGGCTTATTTTATGATTCATTAATCATAAGATCATTCAGTAGCATTAAGAACTATTTGAAGGGCTGGAGAGAGTAGCTTGATGGTAGAATACTTACCTAGCATGTGGGAGGTCCCAGTTTGATCCGCAGCGATGCAAAAAAAGAGGAAAAGTTTTAAAAAGAAAGAAAAAAAAAGAACCATTTTGAGTTAGAACTCTATAGAATTAATATGGGTTTGCTCTGTTTGTGCTTAAGGTTCAAGAAGTAATTATGGAGGCAAAGACATTGAATATCTAAAATGTAAAATGCAACAAATATTAAAATATTTTCTCTTCTAGTACTGGGGATTGAACCCGGGGACTCTACATTGCTGAGATATGTCCCCAGTCCCTTTTATTTTTTATTTTGATACACAGTCTCACTAAGTTGCTGAGGCTGACCTTGAACTTGCAAACCTTCTGCCTCAGCCAGCTGAGTTGTTGGAATTACAGGTGGGCACCTACCAACATGCTGGGCTCAAATACTAAAATCTTTTAAGTGAAAGTTTAGAAGCAATAAGTTATTTTTAAAAAAATTTTTGAGCACTTAATGCCTATTATGGTACTTTTTAGAGCACTTTACATAATGTAACTTATTTAACTCCCCAACAATCTATAAGATGTGTGCTCCATGACAAAGCACAGGAATGTTAAATGACTACTCCAAGGTCACACAGCTGTTAGGTTGCAGAGCCAAAGTTCAAAACAAGGGCACAAAATACCTAGGTTCATCTTGTACTTTTCCTGCTCCAGCTCTGGAAATAGACACTCACCAAGGAATCCTAGTTTATTTTATTGGGGAATGGTATTGGAAGCCAAAATCTATATTTGTGCTCATTGCTGCTGGGGTACCTGCCTTTTTGGTGGACAGAGTTAGGGGATACTCTTCGATTTTTCTCTGTAGTTCATTTTCCCCCCCTCTATATATGAGGTATACCCCCAGAGTACACCTAAAAACAATGATTAGCTTTTAATAGTCATGTTGTCAGTTTGTCATGCATTTGGGCTCAAGTTATTTCTGTTTTCAATTTTTTAAAATTTGTAAAACAAGGGGTTGGGGTTGTGGCTCAGTGGTACAGCGCTCACCTAGCACATGTGTGACCTGGGTTCAATCCTCAGCACCACGTAAAAACAGATTGTGTACAACTAAAGCAAATAAATAAATATTAAAAGAATTTGTAAAACATTTACCTGATTTAAAATTATATATAAAAGTATACTTAGAGGGCTGGGGTTGTGGCTCAGTTGTAGAGCACTTGCCTAGCATGTGTGAGGTACTGGGTTCTATCTTCAGCACCACATAAAAATAAATAAATAAATAAATAAATAAAGGTATTGTGTCTGTCTACAACTAAAAATTAAAAAAAAAAAAAAAGTATACTTAGAAGTCATGCTTCTATCCTCTTCACCCAGTTCCCTCCCAGCCCCATAGATAGCTGGATAATTGTATATTTTAATATCTTGTAGGGCTACACCTCCTTTAATTTCTACTCCCCCTTTTTTAGTATAATGAAGATTTTTTAAACTGAAGTCTTCAGTTCAGAAAAGAGTACCAGAGGAGTGAATATTGGGAACCAAGTGATCATTACTTATCAGAAATCATAAAAATATTAGTAATCTTTGGGTAATGAAGTAGGAATGCATGCAAAGATACATATATAGCTATTCATTACAATGTTTTCTGAATGGTAGAAACATTAAAATGATATATTGATACAGTCTGAGAATATTCACTGGCGGGTAAAGTTCTCACAATATGATAGGTGAATAAAAGCAGTGTCTAAAAATTGATAAATTTTCTACTTTGGAGAAAGATAAATGTATAAAAATATTAAGGCATTATTTATCTTTTAATATTTTGATGATGGGCTAACAAATTATCATGTACAATTTTTTTAATCCAAAGAATTTTTTAAGTCTAATCTTCAATTGTTTCAGAAGCCAGAGAGCAGAATTATGAAAAATGGTACTTATTGCCCTTACTGTTCTTTTCTACTATGTGTAGAAAATATTTTTATTTTTTAATACCAACGTAATAGACTGATATTACTACCTTTTTAATGGCTAAAATCAGGGTTACAACCCACAGTTTACAAATTACTTTCTGTGTATCTCACTTTTATTCTTTAGAGAACTTCTTTGATTCTTTGCCCTCTGTTTCCTTGTGCACTAGTGTTTGAAAGCGAAGTGCAGAACCTGGGTTAGGTGTATTGGTATTCACTATTATAACCCTTTTTCTTTTTAGCACCTTAAAGACAAGTTTTGGAATTTTATTTTCTACAAGTTCATTTTCATTTTTGTGTGCTGAATGTCCAGACGGTGGAAGAGGTGGTCATGTGGTGCCTGTGGTTTGCTGGACTTGTTTTTCTGCATCTGATGGTTCAGCTCTGCAAGGACCGATTTGAATATGTGAGTTTTTAGCCAAGCTCTTTGCTGGCTTAGTCACCCATTTGCCAAGTGTGAATTGTGTAATGTGAGGGAGCCACTGTGGGCATGTTTGGGGTAGCTCTCAAGGGGAAGATCTCTGGGTCAGGTACTCATTGCCTGTTTTTTGAGGAACATCTGCTGCTGCCAAGGGATGCAGAATCATTCCTCTCCCAGGGAGGTTCCCTCCCCAGCCCCATAGGTAGTGTGTTACATTGTCATTGGGTGGGGTCAGTTCACCTAATCAAACTGCACACAGTGCAAGGAAACCTTGGTATGTACACTGAATAAAATCCGATCTCCTATGTGTATTTTCTGTTCTCATCTCTCATTTCCCTTTTCCTCATGTTGTCCCCCCTCCCCTCACCCTGATTTGTGGTTTGTTTTTTTGAGATAATGTGAATTGAACTTAGGGGTGCTATACCACTGAACTTAAATCCCTAGCCCTTTTTTATTTTTTGAGACAGAATCTCACTCTGTTGCCCAGGCTGGCCTCAAACTTTCGATCCTCCTTGCTTAGACTCCTGAGTAGAATCATGGGCGTGCACCACCAGCCTGGCTCTTGGAGCTGCTCTTCCTGTCTAGTTTATACTGTTTCTCCTGTGGGCCAGGGCCATACTGGCTTTCTCAGTGTTCCTGGTTAGAGAAGTGAGTCCTTTCCTGTGTGGGTAGGGAGCTGCCTTGGCTCGAGGGCAGAGCTGTGCAGGGGGGTCCTCCCTCACCTGCGCCTCTGCACCAGTCTCATGGGTAAGCATGCTCCTGCTTCTGCCTCTCTGTTAAACCCAGTCCAGGGCCTCGCTTGCCCTGTCTTTACCCAGTCTTCACTGATGAAGCGCCCTTCCCCTTCTGTTTGAGTTAACTGCACTCTCAAAGGCTTTACTTCTTTTACAATTCAGCCTCCATTCCCTGTCACAAAAAGGAGCTTCCAACCTCCCAAACTCGTTTGTTATCTACACCTGCTACCTCAGGAGTTGCAGCTCCAGGCCTTCTTTTCAGGCTATTGCCTTTCCTTGCATAATATTAACATAGCATTTAATAGTGGTTAATCTGCACCTGATTACATTTTAGGTGTCTTAGCACTAACAGACTAGTCCTCCAAGTGAACTTGGGAGTGGGAGTGAAGATTGAGAAAGAAACAACAGAAAGTGATACTGTTCTGAGTCTGGTGAATGTTACAAGAGATAATTTTGTACCTTGGAAAATTGCTTCTAGAGGCTTATCTTGATGGTAGGAGGATATAAAATGAAAATATAATGCATATTATTATATTTCATAAATTAAATGATAAAGACCTGTAAGTGTCAGTAACTCGTCCTCATAAAAAAAGTCCCTGGAGAATTTTGACTGTATGATAGTGGGATACTTTTTGAGTCCATACACGAAGATGCCAAGTCTGACTGAGTTTCTCAGGGCATTTTACCACTGCTGTGAAGAAGAATGAGCTGCTTTTCTGTTCTGTCCCTTTCAGCTTTCCTTTTCTCCCACTACACCGATGAGTAGCCATGGGCGAGTCCTGTCTCTGTTGATTGCTATGCTGCTTTCCTGCTGTGGGTTAGCGGTTGTCTGCTGTGTCACAGGCTACACCCATGGAATGCACACCTTGGCTTTCATGGCTGCAGAGGTAAGATGCTGAACACAGGGTTGTTCTGATTATATTTGCATTTTCAAGGAAGTTAGAGGGTTATTGATAGATTTCACCCATGAAATGATGGCTTTGATCTTTAATTTGTTTTAATTTTTTCTATTTTTTTGGTACTGGGGATTGAATCCAGGAGTGTTTGCCACTGAGCTACATCTCAAGACCATTTTATTTTTTATTTTGAGATAGGGTCTCACTAAGTTGCTGAGGCTGGCCTTGAACTTTCTGTCTTTCTGCCTCAGCCTCCAGAGTAGTTGGGATTACAGGTGTGCAGCACTGTGCCTGGTTTGATCTTTCATTTTAACAAGTATTTAATGAGTTCCTTTTTTGTTGTTGATAACTGGTGCTGAATGCTTCTGTGGTATTTCATGTAATGCTTGCTACATCCTAACAAAATAATTATTTTGCTCCACAATTATATTGTGCTTACTATGTGCCAGGGGTTGTTCTAAATGCTTGACATGTATTGACTCATTTTTATCATTCCTGTTTATGATGGGGACCCTGAGGCATAAGGGTAAAATGAATTGCTTGAGGTTCCAGAGTGGCAAGTGGCACAATCCAAATCCTCTGGCTCCAGAGTATGACGAGTGTTCCCCTTAAGATGTTATTAAATGCATGATTGAAGACTAGAATGGTACGAATATACTTTGTATACAAACAGTGTTATGTAAAAAGATGCTCTATATGTGTAATATGAATTGTAATACATGCTACTGTTATAAATACAACAATTTTGAATAAAAATAAATAAAAAAGCAAAAAAAAAAAAAAAGGCACGTGGTCACAGTGATGAATGAAATATCTATTTTTTTTTTCTTTTTGTACTGGGGATCAAACCCAGGGAGCACTTCACACTGAGCTTATCCCTAGCCCTTTTTATTTTTTATTTTAAGACAGGGTCTCACTAAGTTGCTGAGGCTGGCCTTGAACTTGTGATCCTCTTGTCTGAGCCTCATGTCTCACTGGGATTGTAGGCTTGTGCCACCCTGCCCAGAAATATTTAATTTTTTAAAAAACTAGAATATAAATTAAAATTTTACAGAATAATAAATATGTAAATTGTAGACATTATTTTGAAGAAAAGATTTCTTTTTTTGTGTGTTGGGGATCAAACTAAGGGCCTTGGGGCTGGGGTTGTGGCTCAGCGGTAGAGTGCTCACCTAGCACGTGCACAGCCTGGGTTCGATCCTCAGCACCACATAAAAATGCATTGTGTACAACTAAAAGCAAATAAATAAATATTAAAAAAACAAAACAAAAAACTAAGGGCCTTGTACACACCGGGCAAGTGCTCTACCACTGAGCTACACCCCCAGCCCTCCATGAATATTTAAAAATTCAAAACAAGATTTAGTTTTTTAAACCTTCCAGAATATACCAATTTCTGTTCAGTGAAAACCGAAATTTTTGTATGTCCTTATATTCATGTGGCTGTGTTTGCTTTTTCCTCAGCCTAAAGACCTAAACTACTTTTATCTTACCTTTAAATGTTATTTAAAAACAATAAAACATAGTAGTTTCCCCTTATTTGTGATTTTACTTTTCTGTGGTTTCAATTATCTGCAGTTAATCAGTCTGAAAATATTAAATGGCTAATTTCAGAAATAAGCAATAAACAATCCTTAAAGTTTTTTTTTTTTTTTTTTTTTTTTTTTTTGGTGCTGGGAATTGTACCCAGGACTGCATGTGCTCTGCCGCTGAGCTAACACCTGCAACCCCACAGCTCTTAAGCTTTAAACTGTGCATCCTTCCAAGTGGCATGATGAAATCTCTTGCCATGCCTCCTGGAACACAAGTCATCTCTTTGTCCAGTATATCCACATTGTATGTGCTTCTCACCTTTTAGTCACCTACCAGCCTTCTCGTTTGTTAGATAAACTGTGTTCAAGTAACTCTTACTTTACTTAATAATGACCCCAACATGCAAGAGTGAGTAGTGATGCAAAGGAGGCATGAGACATAAAACATGGAAGGACAGGTGAACTATTGTACTGTATAGCAGTGCTTCAGGTTATTAGGGCATTTAGGATGGTTAGATGTAGGATTCAGTGCTATCTGTGGTTTTAGTCTCCACTGGGGTCTTGGAGCATATGTCTCAGTGGATAAGAAAGGATTTATCACTGTATTAGATACATTGACACTAATTAGCTAATACCAAAACAAGTTAAGTATGAACTACTAATTGGGAATCTGTTAGAGCAGGGTTAAAGTTACTTTCGCTTCATAGTGTTCATTTCTGAGTACCATGTAGTAGTGTAAAAATTAGAAAAGGCTCATTTAGGTCCAAATAAAAACATTTGCGGGGGCTGGGGTTGTGGCTTAGCAGTAGAGCACTTGCCTCACAAGTGTGAGGCACTGGGTTTGATCCTCAGCACCACATAAAAATAAATAAACAAAATAAAGGTATTGTGTCCATTTACAACTAAAAAAAATAAAAACATTTGTAATCCTAGTTGAATACTTTTCTACATATGAAAGCTATATTTCCTCTTGAAAAAGATCTGCTTAAAACTTCATTTACACTGATTTCCATTAACTAGTTTGCTTTAGATATATTTTATTATAAAGCGCTATTTGATCCTCATGTTGGCCTTTTTTTTTGTTATTTAGCTTCTAGTTAATATTAGGCCAAACTTTGAAAATGACACACTCCCAAGTAAGTAGATTTAAATTAGGCTTATTGGGTCATACTGTAGTAGTATAGTATATACTTTTATTTCAGCTTGTTGCTGTTTATTCTTTTAAGAAAATTTAACATGCTATAGATTTGATGTTTTAAACGGAGTTATATTTTTTATATTCATAGTGTTTTCTCTTAATGTAAAATTTTTTCCATTTATAAATGGGAGTTTAATCTCAAACACAAAACCAATTACAATCCAATAGGTTAAGAGAAAATCTTTCCTAATGTCAATTTCCATAATAAAAATACCATGAGAGCTGGATGCAGTGGTGCATGTCTGTAATCCCAGTGGCTTGGGAGGCGGAGGCAGGAGTATTGCAAGTTTGAGGCCAGCCTCAGCAATTTAGCAAGGCCCTGAGAAACTTAGCAAATGAAAAATGAAAAAGGGCTGGGCATAGTGGTGCCCACACCTGTAATCCCAGTGCTTTGGGGGGCTGAGACAGGATCATGAGTTCAAAGCCAGCCTCAGCAATGGTGAGGTGCTAAGCATCTCAGTGAGACCCTGTCTCTAAATAAAATACAAAATAGGGCTGGGATGTGGCTCAGTGGTTGAGTGTCCCTGAGTTCAATCCCTGGTGCCAAATAAAAAAGAAAGAGAAAGAAAGAGGGCTGGGGAAGCAGCTCAGTGGTTAAGTAACCCTGGGTTCAGTTCCCAGTACCAAAAAAAAAATTACTATGAGAGCCTCATATTTTGATTTACTTTATTCTCTTCTGGTAGACAAAGGAAGGGAGTACACAAAGCACATAGGAGTGAGCAGGTGTTCCTGTCTAGGATAGCAGTGTCTTAAACTGTGTTTTGAGTTACAGTATCCCCAAGCAATCACATACCTTTTGGGGCAATGAGTTATAGTGACTTATTGTTATATCAAATAGAAGTGATTGTCACAGTACTAGGACAAACCTCAAGATTGTAGAAGGCATCTCCAGGAGGTGCTGTAATTGGTTGTTACCTGTGAACAAGAACATGCTCAATAAAATTTGGTTTTCTAGGTTATGAAAACATTTCATGAAAGTTTGAGGAGGAGAAAACAAATGGTTGGTGAACTTGATGCTTTTTAACTGAACTGAGAAATGTTATCTTTTACAGTCTCTTCTTGTGACAGTGAGGACAGCCCATGTGATTTTACGGTGAGTAGAAATTTGGGAGAGGTCTACTTTTTTGGTTAGCTTTAAGTTGTAATAGGTGCAAAATACATAAAAATGTGACCAAATTATAGTGTGCTTGAACTAAATTCAGTTGGTAAATTTAAGATGTTTTTCCCTTTTTTGTTTCTGTATTTTAGGTATGTAATTCACCTTTGGGACCTCAACCATGAAGGGACCTGGGAAGGAAAGGGAACCTACGTCTATTACACCGACTTTGTCATGGAGCTCACTCTCCTGTCCCTGGACCTCATGCACCACATTCACATGTTGGTAAGTTCCCCTGAAAAGAGCTCTGACTGAAGACTTAGACTTTCAGAATCAGGAACCCATGTTTATATATTAAAAAATGAAATATTTGGGATAAGATATAGATGACCCACTTAAAAGTGAATGTAGCCATGCATTCTCCTCTTTTTGCCTTTGGGTGTAAAGCAGTATTGTGGAATTGCTTTGGCTGGTGCCGGGCACAGAAGATGATTGCTGTCCTAGGAGACTTAGTTAACTCTGCTAACCAAGTCAATAAATCATTCTTTTAGTATGAAATTAAAGGAGATGCCTCTCCCTATAATTTCTGTGGCTTCTCCTATAGCATTTACTTTGTGGTCATTTCTCTATTTTCATAAGTTTTAAGCATTTCCCACTTTGGGAGGCTGAGGCAGGAGGATGGAGTCATAGGAACTTCAACTGCTGTGTCTTAAAAAAAAAAAAAAAAAAAAAAATACAAAAAAGGGCTGGGGATGTGACTACTTCAATCCCCGACCATTCAAAAAAAAAAAAAAAAAAAAAAAAATTCATAGTTTTGTATCTTTGTCATTAAAAATAAAGTCCTTATACTTAAATCCTACCTTGATTTGGTGAGAAAGAAATTATAATGCTGTAAATCTGCTTTATTAGTGAGCACTTCAGTGAGCTAATAATGGCAAGACTCAACCTAGTTGAGGGGCAATTCGTTTATTTATAAGCCTCTCAAAGTAACATTTAAAAATTATTGGATTTAGTTGGGTGCAGTGGTGCACACCTATAATCCAGGTGATTTGGGAGGCTAATAAAGAAGGATTGCAAATTTGAGGCCAGTCTGGACACATTAGTGAGAGACCCTGTCTCAAAAAATTTAAAGGGCTGGGGATGTAGCTCAGTGGTTTAAAAAAAAAAAAATTACTGGGTTACATGTAGCACATTTCTAAGTCTACTTTTTGAAAGTAACTTTGCGAACATACTTTAAAACAAATTCTTTTATCTAAAAACTTTCCTTCCCCCATACCAAAAGGGTGAAAATGCCGAGATACAACTCTTAACATTTTGTTGTATTTAACTTTATATATGTTGCTTTATATATTCAAATACATTTAATCACACATTGAGATCTTATTTTTTGTTTTTTGGTACCAGGGATTATTTTTTATTTGAGACATGGTCTTACTAAGTTGCTTGGGGCCTTGCTAAGTTGTTGAGGCTGGCCTCAAACTTGTGATCCTCCTCCTGCCTTAGCCTCCCAAGTGGCTGAGATGTCAGGCATGTGCCACCATGCCCAGCTGACAGATTCTATTTTTTTTTTTTTTTTTTGGTACCAGGGATTGAACTCAGGGGCACTTGACCACTGGGCCACATCCCCAGCCCTTTTTTGTATTTTATTTAGAGGCAGGGTCTCACTGAGTTGCTAAGTGCCTCGCCATTGCTGAGGCTGGCTTTGAACTCACGATCCTCCTGCCTCAGCCTCCCAAAGTTCTGGGATTACAGGCGTGCGCCACCGCGCCCGGCTGACAGATTCTATTTTGTACATAGTTTCATCAATGGAATGATTGTGTTGGGAATGGAACCCAGAGCCTCATGCATGCTAGCTAGGCAAGCACTCTATTACTGAGAAATATATCCCTAACAAGTTTTGTTTTGGTAAACTAATACATTATGAATATTTTCCTATGCTAGCAACAATTATTTTAAACCATTTTAATACCTTTGGGATAAAAATTTCATCATATAGGTTTATCAGTTTTAATTAACCAAACTCCATAATGGGCTGTTTAGATTATATTTGTTGTTTGCTATTTCGTAACTGTGCATTATTTTTTAAAAATCACATATTCATTTCTTCAAGGTATGTCCTGCTTTTTTCACTCAACAAATATTATTTTACTAAGTAATTGACATTTAGAACTGTTATTATATAAATGTGTATTATAATAAACAGAGTTAATGACTATATAATATTGCAATGTATGAATTTACAGCCTAACTGTTCCCTGCTGGGCATTTTGTTCGTTTTCATATATATTTTTATAATTCTATGGATGGACATCTTTTTGCATAAAGCTTTTACATTTCTGATTAGTTGCTCAGGAAAGATTGCTAGCAGAGGTCATTGTACATTGTTTAGGGTAATGAAATAGATATATGCAATAACGTCCTGAAAGATTGTTCCAGTTCACCATCACTAATCATTAAGAGTTTCTGTTGCATACTGTACCTTCAAAGTAGCAACTTCGTGTGCATTTTTATTGTGTATTTTATTGTTTCCTCTCTGTTTAAGTTATTTGGCAATATCTGGTTATCCATGGCCAGCCTGGTCATCTTTATGCAGCTGCGTTACCTGTTTCATGAGGTGCAGCGTCGAATCCGTCGGCACAAGAACTATCTGCGTGTGGTTGGGAACATGGAAGCCAGGTAAATAAGTGCAAATTGATGTTGCCCAAGTTTGCTCATTTTAGTTTTTTAAGAATAACAAGTTCTAGAGCTGGGGTGGTGGCTCAGTGGTAGAGCACTTGCCTAGCATGTGTGAAGCACTGGGTTCGATTCTCAGCACCACATATAAATAAATAAAATAAAGGTCCTTGACAACTAAAAAATATTTAAAATAAATAAATAAATAACAAGTTCTAGACTATCAGAAGTTGGTGTTATAACCTAACTGGATGGTGAAGAGTATAGGCTCTGGAGTCATAGTGCCTCCATGTGAGTCCCGCTTACCTCCTAGGTGATGTGGGGCAGTTTATTAACTCCCTGTGCCTCAGCTACTTCATCCCTAAACTAGAGCATAGCAGAACTTTCTTAGAATTGTCGGGAAGATTCCATGAGATATTAGTCCATACTATTACATCATTATTTTATTGTCATTAGTATTAAATGGAAGCTTCTCTGGGCTGCTGCCCTCTTTATTTTTACAAATACAAAGGTGGGTTTACACACACACACTCACACACATTGACGAAGGTACTCCTAACCTAAGACTAAGCCAAGTATGAAGGTACAAGATTAATGGTCATCCTGTTTTGTTTCTGGGGAATAGTTTGGGTCTCTGGGGTCTTATTTCTCTGATTTGCCCTGGAGTGATCGTTAACAGGAGCCGTTATTAGAACAGCTGTTCTTTGAAGGCCTGTGAAGATGAACCAAATGCTTTTTTGCCAATCCTCTGTACTTGTGCCATAATAAAGATGAAGTCTGTAGAGTGGTGTACACTCTATGTGTGTGAACTTGACAGAGATTCCCATAGGGTCTCTTTTGTTTCTTACAGGTTTGCAGTTGCAACTCCAGAGGAATTGGCTGTCAACAATGACGACTGTGCAATATGCTGGGACTCCATGCAGGCTGCAAGGAAACTGCCCTGCGGACATCTTTTCCACAAGTAGGGGCTTCATGAAGGGCTTCTTTGTACTAGTGTTCTGTCCAGGACTTGTGGGTGCTTTTTGTCCCTGGGCTCAAGGATAATCCCAGCAGAGGAACAGAGATTACCTCACATTGGCCATGTGGCTGATATTGATGTTATGGGGAGCCTTTGGAGATCTTTTGTCCCTCAGCCTCTTCCCTGTGCCCCCCAAGACCGTACTTAACTCACATATTTTGCCATCTTAATTTCTAGATAGTTTGACTATCTTCATATTTGTTTTGCTATGTAAGCTCTGAGTTAGAACAAGTATGCCTGTAAGATTTGAAAGAAAAGATTGGGTAGGGGTAATCCTTGTTTTAAAACAGCTTATTACTTAACTGAGGGGAGAGAGCATATATTGTACATTTTGCACGTGCCCCAAAGCAGCATAAAGCACATCCCAGAGAAGTGGTCTTAGATGGGGACCAGACCAGGACCAATAAATGACCTGTACAGCTGTGACTGTTAGCAAGGGTTGCAAAACAAAAACCTTCGAGATTGAAGTAGATCTGTTACTCAGTTTTAGAGGTCTTTGTCAGGGCTTTGTTGATGGATTTGTTGCTTTGATATTGGTGGTGGATCTTGAGGTATCTTTAGGCCCTTTGCAATTAGTTTTTCATGTTGAGAAATTTTTGATCTTTAATCTTCCTTATTTTCTATTTTCAAATAGTTTTCATGTTCCTTTTTTAATAGTAGTAGGGCTTTGGAACTGTAGTGTCCTACTCAATAAATGTAGTGATACTTTTTTTTAATGTATTGGGTGTTGAGTTGGGCTCTGGGATAGAATAGAAATGACGGATATGTTTTTTGCTTTTCTGGAGCTTGCAGTCTAATGGATGAGATAATCATGGATTTACTGGGTGTATTTATGGATTTGTATATTGACACATGCTCTGTAGGAAAGGAACATGGTTCTTCAGAGTGAGTAACAAAAGAATCTTGCTCAAACTTGGAGGAACTGACTTGAAGATGAGCAGCAGTCAGGTCTGGGAAGGGGATTCGGTGGGAGAGATGTGAGTTAGAGAGCATCTCTGGTAGGAGGGAATGTGGTGTGTAGAAGGAACTGGGAGAGAACCTGGTGCCTGAACTCAAGAGTGGGAGAGAGGCAGAAGAAGCAAGGAAAATGTGGTCCAGGGGGAGGTTGGAAAGGCGGGTAGACGCCATTGAAGGCTTTAATTGGGGATGGTGCATAAGATATGCAGCCTGAAGAGGTTAAGGGACAAGTTCAGGACTGCTACAGTGGTTCAGGCGTACGTTGAGAGCTTGAACTGCAGTGTGTGAGAAGTGCAGTTGGACTGAAGTAGACCGATTTGAGAAGGATTAAAAGGACATGGGCTGGGGGAAAGGAATAAAGGAGTCAGGATTCTCCTAGTTTTGTAACTTGTGCAGTTACCATAGAATTACCGAATAGTTGGCTTCATTGAGTTTGGAAAGACCTGAGAATTTGCACACATTTCTCAGAAACTTTATAGTTCCAAAGCAGCTTCAGCCCAGAAGAAATTTTTTGTTGTTGTGTTTTTGAGACCAGGTCTTATCTACGTTGTCCAGGCTGCCTTTGAACTCCTGGGCTCAAATGATCCTCTACCCTCAACCTCCTGAGTAGCTGGGACTACCACTACTTTGATGGAGGTAAAATTCAGATAACATGCAGTCAGCCATTTTAAGGTGTACAATTCAGGGGTGTTTAGTGTATTTGTGGTGTTGTGCCACCACCACTTTTTTTTTTTTTTTTTAATTTTTTTAAACCTTTTATTTTTATTTATGTGGTGCTGAGGATCGAACCCAGGGCCTCACACATGCGAGATGCATACTCTACCACTGAGCCATAGTCCCAGCCCCGCCACCACTACTTCTAAGTTCAAAACTTTTCATCACCCCAGAATAATACTCATACTCACTGGGTAACCATCCCTGGTTCTTCCCTCCCTGTTCCCTGACAGCCAGTCACCAGTCTGCTTTCTGTCTCCATGGATTTCCCTCCTGTGGACATTTCATATAAAGTGAATCATACAGTATGTGGCCTTTAGTAACTGACTTCTTTCACTTAGCATAGCATTTTTTTTTTAATTTATTTTTTAGTTGTATTTGGACACAATACCTTTATTTTATTAATTATTTTTATGCGGTGCTGAGGATCGAACCCAGGGCTGTGCACATACTAGGTGAGCACTCTACCACTGAGCCACAATCCCAGCCCTAGCATAATACTTTTTTTTTATCAGTATTTTTTTTCTGTTTATTTATTTTTTAAACTTTATTTATTTATGTGGTGCTGAGGTTTGAACCCAGTGCCTCACACATGCTAAGCAAGCACTCTACCACTGAGCCATAGCCCCAGCCCCCGCACAACACTTTTGAGGTCACTCTACTTATAGCAATACTTCATTCCTTTATATGGCTAGCTTTAAATAATTCTGTAATAAACAGTAGCCACTGATGTACATTTGTTTCTTTCCACCTTTTGGCCATTCTGTGAATAATGCTGCTATGAACATTTGAGAGCATGTATCTGAGAACCTGTTTTTAATTCTTTTTGGTATATACCTAGGAGTGAAATTGCAGGGTCATATTGTAATCCCACTTTTACCTTCTTGAAGAGCTGCCATGCTGTTTTCCACAGCAGCTGCACCTATTTATATTTTCACCAGTAATGTATGGGGGTTCTAGCTTTTCATATTCTCACCAGTGTATGTTATTTTTCTAATTATAACCATCCTAATGGGTGTGAAGTGATATCTCATTGTGATACTTTTTGACTTTTTAGTGATTATTATTTAATTTTTGTGGCAAAATACAAACAACATAAAATTTATCATTTTACCATTTTATGTGTATAGTTCAGTGGCATTAAGTGTAGTCTTATTATACAAAACTTCACCAACCATCCATCTCCAGAACTTTCTCATCTTCCTAAACTGAAACAAGTGTACCTACCCTCCAGTCCTTACGAATCATTCTGTTTTCTATCAGTTTGACTACACTAGGTATGTCTGTTAGCTTTGGATTTATTTTGTTCTTTCTCGGATCCAGTGGTATAAAATTACTGATTTGAGAACTTTTTATAAAAAGCATTTTTAGAGCTAATATATTGAGCATTGTTTTCTGTATATCTTAAAAGTTTTGGAATGTTCTGTTTTTGTTTTCATTTGTCTCAAAGTATTTCCTAAATAATTTCTTATTTGACCCAAGAATGTCTGTGGTTGACCCAGGAAACAACAGTGGTTTAAAATTAGAATTTAATTGTAAAACACTTTGGAGTGAGCAAACCACTGTTGGAACATCCTCTCGGCCTTCACTGCATGGCTTTGGTTTTCAAGTGGGAGAAGGATGGTGTGATGACAAACTAAGGCAAATTCATTTTAATTTTAATTTGTGATAAAACTGTCTAGATTGCAGCAGAAAATAGTCAGATAATTTGTTGCTTGTAAAAGATTTTTTTTTGGTAGATTTCAGAGTCCAGTGAATAGTTAATTACATTGAAGTATCATATATAGAATGAGGAGAAATTGTTTTTCAATGAAATATTTTTATAGCTATGAAGAAAAATGTTTTCCTTGGGGATCATCACATCATGGTGAGGCTGTCCTTTGTAACTTTGTGCACATGTGACAGATATTTTTGAGAAAAAGTATTTTTATTCAATCTCCTTGAGCTCTTAAAGAACAAATCTATTAAATGGGAAAGGACTGGAGAGCCCTTCTCACTGGAGAGGACTGACTAGAGAGGTTGAAAGATTTGCCTGGGTCACACAGGTGGGGAGTGGCTGAGTTGGGACCAGATCTTACATTTTCTACTTCATATTCTAGTATCTTTCTTTTAATGGTCATTACAAGGTTTTATTGAGTATTTGCTATAATTAGGGCATTATCATCTCCCGAAAGAGGGGGAAAGAAGCTTTCAGCCTTTTTGGAAAAGCAGAATGTGAAGAGGAGAGGGTGGGGACAGAGGTGCTAGATGGAAGGAAGTGGTTACAGATGAGGGTTAGCGAGGAAAAGACCTAAGAGGTTGTCTTCATGCCAAAAAAGTTGAATGGGTGGTCTTGGCAAGTCAGGTCTTGTCAGAAGTGATTTAAAAGAAGAGGGAGGAGCGTTAGTGAGTGAGTGAGATCCCCAAAGTCAAGATTATGACCACATTGATGAATAGCTAAAACAAAGTGAAAGAAAAGATCATTGGAGCAGATGACTCAAGGTCATAAGAGGTCAGGATGTTGGAGGATTCAACAATATGGATTTTGAACCAGGCAAATTGAATTGGAAAGGAAAATGGTGGGCCATGCTGTGAAGTCTCATTGAAGAGGGGTCAGGACCAGGAACTTGATGGAGCTTGGATATGGTAAAGAATTAATGTCAGCCGGGCATTGGCGCACGCCTGTAATCCCAGCACTTTGGGAGGCTGAGGCAGGAGGATCGCGAGTTCAATGCCAGCCAGCAATGGCAGGCACTTAGCAACTCAGTGAGACCCTGTCTCTAATAAAAACACAAAAAAAGGGCTGGGGATGTGGCCCAGTGGTCAAGGGGGGGACATGTATTAGTGAAGTAGGGCAAAGAGGTAATGTCTGCAAATGTTTTTCAACTTAAGAGCTCACTAATGGTAAGTAGAGAATAAAATTTGAATGCATTTGATAATTCAAAGTACTTCTGGGGAATTCTCACAAAATATGGTAGGGAAAAACTGAGTGCACTCACCTGTCTTATTTTGGACTTTTTGGTAGCTCCTGTCTTCGTTCCTGGCTAGAACAAGACACATCTTGTCCAACATGCAGAATGTCTCTTAATATTGCTGACAATAATCGTGCCAGAGAAGACCATCAAGGAGAGAACTTGGATGAGAATTTGGTTCCCGTAGCAGCCACTGAAGGCAGACCTCGCTTAAACCAACACAATCACTTCTTCCACTTTGATGGTTAGTTGGTTTCAATCTCTAAAACTATGCCCATGGGATTTTTATCCCCTATAGGGATGCTGTTTGTATTCAAAATAGCCCTGTACAGGTCAGTTTAATATACTTTTTCAATTTAATTGAAAGGATTGAGGATGGATGGAGAGAGAAAACTGAAGAATTTTTCTGTGCCAGGCAGTTTGCTAGATTTCATCATCATGGGTGGGGGGAGGTGGGGGGGGAGGAGGAGGCAGCAAGATTGAACCAACCATACTTTCAAGGAGCCCACTTAGCCAGTTCAGTAGTAAACCTTGGTTAATGGTTTTTTGTATTGGTGTGTTCCTTAAGCATGTAATGCAGGATCATAGAGTAGCTTTCCAGTGAGTATTGGAAGCAGGATCAGAGCTGCAATGCTGTTACTTTTCCCATAAAATAGGAAATATTCTGCTTCTTACACTGTTGAAAAGGGTTGTAATAAAAACCACAATTAAATTCTAAGGCCATGGCAGTATCAGGTTCTAATCGATCCTCCTTCCTTAATTGACATACATTGAGCTATTGTTTGTTTCCCTCAGCTCTGGGACCACCTTTTGAGTTCCCATTTCTGATATTACTATAAAACGGGCATCCCTGGGTTTGTTCTGGGGGTAATGGTGCTGTTAGGATCTGTGATTTGAATCTCCAAGGGTGGAGTACAGTGGATGTGGTGGCATGTGGGTGCAGTCCCTGAAAGGCTCAGGGGGAATGGAATCTAGTCTCTTGAGAGTAGATGAGCTGGCTGGGCCTGGGTGCTGGAGGGGTTTCAAGAGAGGATTTGGTCACTGTTCATTAAGGCCTCTACTAGGTACAACTACTAAAATACACTAGCAGATCTGAGAGATGGATCCTGGCTATGCAAGCCATTATTATGAATGATTATCCCTAAAAAGGCAAAATAGATAAAGTCAGCTTTATTTGTCCCTATAAGTGTATGAAGTAAGTATCCTTTTTTTTTTAATGAATGCATTTTATTTGACATGACCTTGGAGGTGGCCATTTAACTTGATTTTACATTCCATGCCTCAGTGCTGCTTTGTGAAGGAATGAAGTAGCACCCTTACCTGTACTGCTTGATTCAGAGTTATTTTATAGCCGTTGCTTGATGGCACTATATTGTGGACTTCCTTTCATTAGCGAAATAACAGAAATGGCAGCCTTTCACAAGCCTGTGTTGTAGAACTCTTTGAGAAGAATTTTGAATTAGAAAACCAACGTCAAAACTTTAAATCATATTGTTGAGGATAAAATGCAACATGAAAGTAATTGTGAAATGATGTCTCCAAACTATTAGTATTTTGTGTATGAATGTGAGGAAGAAACTCATTTGTTGTAGCAGCTGCAGAGCCATGGAATCCTTCCTTGGAGTTCTAGGCCAAGGGAGTGAGTGGATTGGGGGTTGAATGGTTCAAGGGCCCCTGGAAAGCAGGAAAGGCCAGTTAGTGGTTCTTGAACCCTACTGCCTATTTCACATCCTGGCCATTATCATTAAACTTTGTGATCTTGGACGCGAAGTAGAATGTGCCCATTAACCTCTAAGTGCCTTGGGCACCAAACACCAAGTGGGGAACTAGAGTCACATCTCTGAGAAGAATAGAATGAGAAGAATGGAAGATACCATGTGGATTTCAGTGAGGACTAAGTGAACCAATCCATGTGAACTGTTTGGCCCAGCCCTGAGTGAATACCAGCTGTTACGGAGTGGTCACCCAGAGGAGACACCACCAGAAAAAAACAGGGCTCTAAAACTTGTGTTGCACTCTGGTTTGTTTTAGGGTCCCGGATCGCAAGCTGGCTGCCAAGTTTTTCAGTGGAAGTAATGCACACCACCAACATTCTTGGCATTACGCAGGCGAGCAACTCTCAGCTGAATGCAATGGTAGGACTGCTAGCTGCTTTAAGAAGATAACTGGTAATCGGGAGTTAAGGAAAAGCTTTGGAATGTTTTTGCAGAGTTTAGAGACCTTGTTGATCTTATTTTGCTCTGGTAGGAGAGCAAGATTCCCAGGGAATCAATTTATTTATTTATTTTTTATTTGGTACTAGAGATTGAACCCAAGGGCATTTTACCACTGAACTATATCCCCAGTTCTTTTTTCTGAGACAGGATCTTGCTAAGTTGCTGAGGGTCTTGCTGAGTTGGTAGGACTAGGCTGGAACTTGCCTCAACCTCCCAAGTTGTTGGGATTATAGACACAAAGTACTTTTTGCTAAAAATTGTGTGAGGTCTACCAAGTATGTTTTTTGCACTCTGTTCCACCACTCCCAAAATAAGTGGGTATGTACACATACACATGGTTGTACATGGCATACTGTTGGTTCAAGGAGATTGTTCAGATACTTCACATTTCTTTGTATTTTTCCAAAGCTGTGCTTTTGTTTTAGAACAATGGAGAATAATCTGTCAATATTGTTGAAGTCTAGCATTCATTGTTAGAATATGTGCAGGAGTCTTAAAATGCAAACGGCCTTATAGCACTTGCCTAGCATGTATGAAGCTCTGGGTTCAAACTCCAGTACAAAAAAAGAAAAGAAAATGCAAACCACCTTAGGCTGCTTGGATTAGGGTCTGTAGGGTCTGTAGCTGGATAAGCCTGGTTAACCCTGGGCAGTACTTCAGAAAGTCATTGGTTCCTTTATTTATTTTTTTTTAGACTATTTTTTTTTTTTTTTTTTGTGTGGTACCGGGGATTGAACTCAGGGGCACTTGACCACTGGGCCATATCCCCAGCCCTTTTTTTTGTATTTTATTTGGAGACAGGGTCTCACTGAGTTGCTAAGTGCCTCGCTATTGCTGAAACTGGCTTTGAACTCGCGATCCTCCTGCCTCAGCCTCCCAAAGTGCTGGGATTACAGGCGTGCGCCACTGCGCCCGGCTATTTTTTTTTTTTTTTTTTGTACCGGGGATTGAACTCAGCGGCACTTGACCACTGGGCCACATCCCCAACCCTTTTTTGTATTTTATTAGAGACAGGGTCTCACTGAGTTGCTAAGTGCCTCGCCATTGCTGAAGCTAGCTTTGAACTCGTGATCCTCCTGCCTCAGCCTCCCAAAGTGCTGGGATTACAGGCGTGCGCCACTGCGCCCGGCTATTTTTTTTTTTTTTTTGTACCGGGGATTGAACTCAGCGGCACTTGACCACTGGGCCACATCCCCAACCCTTTTTTGTATTTTATTAGAGACAGGGTCTCACTGAGTTGCTAAGTGCCTCGCCATTGCTGAAGCTAGCTTTGAACTCGTGATCCTCCTGCCTCAGCCTCCCAAAGTGCTGGGATTACAGGCGTGCGCCACTGTGCCCGGCATCCTTTATTTATTTATTCATGCATTAGTCTTAATTTCTTTACCAAAATAATTTATACTAAAGCCTGTTCTTATAACAGGGTTGTGCTAAGCATAGCACCTGCAGTGTCACCAAAGTTGACAGGTTTTCTACTTCCAAGAAGGGTAAATTCTTGTTGGAGAAGATTATAAACACAAAACAGTAAGATAATTGGTGGTGGTGATCAGTGCTCTGGCAGGCAGCATGGTCAGTGGGTGAGTGAACTGTTTTGAAGGACGCATTTGCAGAAGTTCTGAGGAGATAATACTTAATAATGAGACATAAGGGACAAGATGGCAGCAGATCTGTAGGAAGGAGGCAGTGGAAACAGTAGGTGCAGAGGTAAGGAAGTGCCTGTTAAAGTCACTGTGCTTGGAGTGGAACAGTTAGGAGACTGAGGTTCTGATGGAAATTGAGATTGTAGAGCCAGGTCATGCAGGCTTTTGTAGGCCATAGTTAAGTTTAGATTTTTACAATGAAAGCACTAGAAGACTGTTCAAAGCTTTTTATGCAACCCCTTCCCTCCCCCAGGACTGACAAGACATTTAGCAGAAATGATTTTGCCTCTAGGAGGAAAATGAACTATAGAGGTTCAAAAATGGAAGCATCAAGACGAATTAGGGGGTTGTTGCCATGACTTGGACAGGCTTGTTAGCAATAAAGATGAAAAGCAGGTTTAAGATACTTTTGTTAGATGAACTGACAAGCACACGCTGCTTGATTTAGACATGGGGGAAAGTGGAAGAATGGAAGGGGAAGGGCTGGATTTGGTTAAGCAGCTCAGTAGATGATGGTACCTTGTACTTAGATGGGTAGGCCTTGGGGGAAACAGGCTTGAGGACTTTCCAGATTGGCTTCTTTCACTTAGTAGTTTGTATTGAAGGTTCTTCCATGTCTGCTCATTACTTTTTAGCATTGAATAATATGCCATTATCTGGATGTACAATCATTTATTAATCCATTCACCTTAAGACATCTTGGTGCTTCCAGGTTTTGGTAATTATAAATAAATTGCTATAAACATCTGTGTGCAGGTTTTTATATAGATGTAAGTTTTTTAACTCCTTTAGATAAATTCCAAAGAGGGTTGCTCCATCCAAATGGTAAAAGTTTGTTTCGTTTTGTTAGAAGCTGTCCAACTGTCTTCCAAAGTGACTGTACCCTTCTGTGTTATCATCAGCAATGAGAGCAAGTGCCTGTGGCTGCGTACTCTTGTCAGCATTTGTTGTCAGTGTTCCAGGTTTTGGTTGCTCTGCTGGGTGTGTAGCAGCACTGTTTTTATTTGCACTTTCCTGATGACATACAATGTGGAGCAACTCTTCATGTTTATCTGCCATCTGTATATCTTCTTTGATGGGGTGTCTGATAAGGTCTTTGACCCAGTTTTTAATCAGATTGTGTTCTGTTCTTGTTGAGTGTTATATTCTTTGTGTATGTATTTTTTAATTGTTTTAGATGTATATGGACACAATACATTTATTTATTTATTATTTTTATTTGGTGCTGAGGATCAAACCCAGTGCCTCACACATGCTAGGCAAGCACTCTACCACTGAGCTACAACTCCAGCCCTTCTTTATATATTTTGAGTAACAGTTCTTAATCAGATTTGTCTTTTGTGAATATTTTCTCCCAATTTGTGGCTTGTTTTTTCATTCTCTTGACATTGTCTTTTTAATTCTAATGAAGTCCATTTTTAAGAATATTTTAATAATGTTTTTGTGGGTTTTTTTATACCTTTATTTATTTTTATGTGGTGCTGAGGGTTGAACGCAGTGCCTCACACATGCTAGGCAAGTGCTCTACCACTGAGCAGCAATCTCAGCCCCCCTAATGAAGTGCATTTCATCAATTGTTTCTTTCATGAATTGTACCTGTGATGTTGTAACTAAAAATTCATTGCCATACCCAGGGTCATCTAGTTTTTCTCAAAAATTATATTATTTTCTAGGAACATTAGAGTTTTGCATTTCACATTTAGGTCTTTGGTATATTTTAGGTTTATATTTTTGGGAAGGGTACAAGGTATGTGTCCAAATTCATGTTTCTGCATATGGATGTCCAGTTGCTCCAGCATTATTTATTGAAAAAGCTATCTTTACTCTGTTGTATTGCCTTTGTTCTTTTTTCAAAGATAGTTGACTTTATGTACATTTATTCCTGGGCTCTCTGTTCTGTACCATTGTCTGTCTGTTCTTTCACACATACCATATTATCTTGAAATTGGTAGTCTAATAGTAAGTGTTCAGGTTGGGTAGTCCGGTCCTACTTTTTCTTCTCCTTTAACTTGGTATCAGCCGTCCTAGATCTTTTGCCTGTCAGATTACCAATAATCAATTTGTCAATATCCACAACAGCTTGCTGTGATTTTGATTGAGATTACATAAATTCTGTAAATCAAGTTGGGAAGAACTGACATCTCAACAGTACTGAGTCTTCCTACCCATGAACATGGAATATCTCTCCATTTATTTCATTGTTGTTTTATTTCATTGATTAGGGCTTTGCAGTTTTTCTTGTCTAGATATTTTTTTTCTTTTTTCCAAATATTTATTTATTTGCTTTAGTTGTACACAGTGCGTTTTTTTACGTGGTGCTGAGGATGGAGCCCGTGCCGTACACGTGCTAGGCGAGTGCTCTACTGCTGAGCCACAACCCCAGCCCATTGTCTAGATCTTATACATGTTTTCTTGCTTAATACCTAGTAATTTTCTCTTGGGGGATGCTAATGTAAATAGCATCGTGTTTCTCATTTCAAATTCCACTAGTTCCATGACTGACTTTTGTATATTAAGGTTGTATCCTGCAACCTTGTTATAGTTGCTTATCAGTTCCAGGAAGTTTCTTTTTTGTTTTGTTTTGTTTTTGGTCACTTCTTTCAGATTTTCTACACAGGTAATCATGCCATCTGCAAATAACGACAGTTTTGTTATTTCTTCCTTCTCAGTCTTTATACTTTTACTTACTCTTCTTGTCTTATTACATTAGCTAGGACTTCCAATATGACATTGAAAAGCCATGGTTAGAAGGGACATCCTTTCTTTGTTCCTGATCTGAGTGGGGAAAGCTTTCAGTTTCTCACCATTAAGTATGAAGTTAGTTATAGGTTTTTGTAGATATTCCTTATCAATGTGAGAAAATTCCCTTATATTATAGTTTTCATTGTGAATGTATATTAGATTTTGACAAGTTCTTTTTCTGCCTATTCATGTGATGGATTATATTAACTGATTTCAAATATTGGACCAGCCTTACATATCTTGGGTAAATCTCACTTGATTGTGATGCACTTTTTTTTTATACATTGGATTCAATTTGCTAATTTTTTGTTGAGGATTTTTGCAATCTGTGTTCATGAGAGATTCTGATCTTTTCTTGTAATGCCTCTGTCTGGTTTTAATTTGGGGTTATGCTAATATGGCCTCACAGAATGAGTCAAGACTACTCTCACTGCTTCTGTCCTCTGAAAAAAACTGTAGAAAATTGGTAGAATTTCTTCCTTATGTTTTTAGAGCCAGGTAAGGTGGCACATGCCTTTAATCCTGGCAAGTTTGAGGATAGCCTCAGCAATTTTGCAAGACCCTGTCTCAAAATTAAAACAATCAAAAGGGCCAGGCATGTAATGTAGTAGATTTAATCTCCAGTACTGCAAAACCAAAAAATTTTTGGCAGAATTCACTATCTAATACTGATGACTTTCATTACAGAAGGTTATTAATTATTGATTTAATTTCTTTAGTAGATATAGGCCTATTTAGAGTGTTTATCTCTTGTATGAGTTTTAGCAATTAAAGTAATCTGAAGAGATACTTCTCCCCCTCCTTTTTGTAGATGTACTGATATTTCTGTTACAGGTTGAACATCCCTAATCCAAAAATTTGAAATCATAATGGGCCAAAATTTGAAGCTTTTTGTGCACCAGCATGGCCCCACAAGTAGAAAATTCCTCATTGGACCTCATGTAACAGTTGTAGTCACAGCATGGGTGTAGTATTGTATAAAATAATATTCAGGCTGTATGTATAAAGTATGTATGAAACATAAATAAATTCATGTGCTGATGATTCCTGTCCCTAAGATATCTCATTATGTATATGTAAATATTCCCAAAAAAATCAAACCAAAACAAACAAACAAAAAATCTCCAAACTGTTCTGGTCCCAAACATTTTGAACAAGGCATACTCAACCTGTATAAGTAATTTGGTTCCTCTCTTTTTTTCTTAGTTAGCTTGGCTTAGAGGCTTATTGATTTTATTGATCTCTTCAAAAAAAACCAGCTTTTGGTTTTGTTGATTTAGTGTATTATTTGTATTATTTATTTATTTATTTTTGGTGGTACTAGGGATTGAACCAATTCAGTTTTACCATTGAGCTATATCTCCAGTACTTTAAAAAAAATATATATATGTATATACACTTTTGTGTGTGTGTGTGTATATATATATATATATATATATATATATATATTTTGACACTTTTGGGGGACTCTCTAAGTTGCCAAGGCTGGACTTGAATTTGTGATCCTCTGGTTTCAGCCTCCCAGGTGACTGCGATTACAGGAATGTGCCACCTGTAATCCTTCCTGTTGATTTTTTTTTTTTTTTTTTTTTTTTTGTCCTGGGGATTGAGTCCAGGGGCACTTTACCCCTGAGATACATCTCCAGCTCTTTTTAAAATTTCATTTTGAGACAGGGTCTAAGTTGCCCAGACTGGCCTTGAACTTGCAATTCTCCTTCCCCAGCTTCCCAAGTTGCTGGGCTCAGCCTATTGACTTCTTTATTTTCAATTTCATTTAGGTCTGTTCTCACTAATTTTGTTTTGGTAACTGGAATTGAACCCAGGGCTGCTTAACCTCTGAGCCACATCCTCAGCCCTTTTTATTTTGAGACAATGTCTCACTAAGTTGTGTTAGGACTTCAGTTTCCTGAGTTGTTGGGATTACAGGTGTGGGCCACTGCACCCAGTTTGCTCTCATTCTCTTTATTTCTTTTGCTTCCTTTGGATTTTGTTTGCTTTCCTCCACCCCCAGCTTTTGAAGGTAGGAACTTCGATAATTGGTTTTAAAACCTTTTTTTTTTGGTACCAGAGATTGAATTCAGGGGCACTCGACCACTGAGCAACATCCCCTGCCCTATTTTATATTTTATTTAGAGACAGGGTCTCACTGAGTTGCTTAGCACCTGGCTTTTGCTAAGGCTGGCTTTGAACTGGCAATCCTTCTGCCTCAGCCTCCCTATCCACTGGGATTACAGGCGTGTGCCACCTCACCTGGCAGTTTTAAAATCTTTTAATAAATGCATTCTCTGCTTCTCAGATTTTAATTAAGTTGTGTTTTCATTTTATTTAATTAGGATATTTCAAAATTTCTCTAGAGATTTCTTCTTTGACCCATGTGTTATCTAGAAATGTGCTGTTTAATCTCTGTGTATTGGTATCTTCCAGTTTTCTTTCTGTTATTGATGTCTAGTTTAATTCCATTGTAGTCTGAGAGCAGACATTGTATGATTTCCATTCTTTTAAATTTGTTAAGCTGTGGTTTATGTCCTACAGTTGGTATGTCCAGGTGAATGTATTGCATATGAGTTTGAGAAGAATGTATATTCTGCTGTAGTTGTATCAAGTCATCTGTAGCTGTTGATTATATCCAGTTGGCTGATGGTGCTATTGAGCTCAACCATCTTTACTGATTTTCTGCCTTCTGGGTATGTCCCATTTCTGGTAGAGGAAATCATAGTTTCCAGCTCTGATGGTGGAATCATCTGTTTTTCCTTGCAATTCTTATAGTTTTTGTCTCATGTAGTTAGCCATACACATGTTAAGGAATATGTCTTCTTGGATAACTATCCCTTTATCATTTCATGATGCCTTTTATCCCTGGTAAGTTTCCTTGCTTCCAAGTGAAATTACTGTAGCTGGCCCTGCTTTATTTATTTATTTATCTATCTATCTATCTATTATTTATTTATTTATTTTTCCTGTTTTATTTTGATTAGTATTAGCATGATATATTTTCTTCATTCATTTCCTTTTCATTGGTATCTTTACATTTTAAATGGATTTCTTTAGATGGCATATAGCAAGATCTTGTTTTTTGATTCACTCTGATTATTTATCTGTCCCTCTCCGCCCACTTCATTAAACACACGCCCTTTGCATATTAAATATGTGTTCTACCATTGAGCAGCACCCCTCCCCCTGACTCCTGTATCTCTCTCTCTCTCTCTTTCTTTTTGGTACTGGGGATTTAATCCAGGGGTCCTTTACTACTTAGCCATGTTCCCCATCCTTTTTATTTTTTATTTTGAGACAGGGTCTCACTAAATTGCTAAGACTAGCTTCGTACCTTCTGATTCTTCTGCCTCAGCCTTTTGAGTAGCTGAGGTTGCAGACCTGTGCCACCAAAATTAGCAAAACAATCCTAATTTCTCCCTTCCCTCTCTGTCATTCATTGCTATCACACCTCTGTGTGATATATGCATCATAAACATCCATAATTAAATACATTGTTGCTATTATTATTTTGAACAAATTGTTATCCATTAGATCAACTAAGGGCTGGGGATATAGCTCAGTTGGTAGAGTGCTTGCCTCACATGCACAAGGCCCTGGGTTCAATCCCCAGCACTTAAAAAAAAAAAAAAATAGATTAACTAAGAGTAAGAAAAGTGAAAGTTTTTATTTTACCTTCACTTACTACTCTTCTGATGCTCCTCCTTCCTGTATGTAGACTCGAGTTTCTCACCCCCATCACTTTCCTCCTCCCTACAGAGCTTCTTGCAGCACTCTGGCAAGGCAGGCCTGTTGCCATACATCCTCTATTTCTGTTTGTCTGAGAATGTCTTTATTTCTTCACTTTTGAAGGATAATTTCTCAGGTACAGAGTTATAGGTTGGAATTTTTTTTTCTTTCTCTCTCAAATATTTCACTTCACTTTGGCTTGTTGTTGAATGTGGTTCTTTTCTTTGCTCCTTTATAGATAGTCTGATTTTCCCTTTTGGCTTCTTCCAAGATTTTCTTTTTCTTTGATTTTCTGTAGTTTGATAATGATATGCCCAGGTGTTGGGGTTTTGGCATTTTTCCTCCTTGGTGTTCTCTGAGCTTCCTGGAGCTGTGATTTGGTGTGCCTGACATTCACTTGAGGGGAGATTTCAGGCATTGTTTCAGATACTTTTTCTGTTCCTTTCTCTTTTTTCTTCTTCTAGTGTCCCCATTATGCAGATTTACTCTTTGTAGTTACCCCATAGTCCTCAAATGTTCTGCTCTGTTATTTTTAGTTTTGATTCTGTTTTTCAGTTTTCATTTTCTGTCAAGTATCCTCAAGCCCAGAGGTTCTTCCTGCACCTGTCAGCCTAGGAAGGCCTTCTTTTTTTTTTAATATTTATTTATTTGCTTTGGCTGTACACAATGGGTTTATTTGTACGTGGTGCTGAGGATCGAACCCGGGCTGCGCATGTGCCAGGCGAGCGCTCTACCGCTGAGCCACAATCCCAGCCCCAGGAAGGCATTCTTCATTTCTGTTACGTTTTTGATCCCAAGCATTTCTTTTTGGCTCTTTCTCAGGATTTTTGGCTCTCCCTGCTTACATTGCCCATCTGTTCTTTCATGCTGTCTTCTTAGCATATGCAGCAGGGCTCTGGTGGATATAGCATTTAGTGTGGAAATTAATCAATTAAATTCCCACTCTGATAATTCCAGCATTCCTGCCATGTCTGCTTCTGTCTCTTCAGATTGCTTTCTGTCTTTTAGTAAGCCTAGGATTTCTTCTTCATAGCCAGACATGATGGACCATGTAGAAGGTGAAACTCTGGAGGAGGCTTCTGCTCTACATGCTCCACTAAAACTTGGGAGGCAGGCTGGCAAGGGAACAGGTTTTATTCAAAGCTGGCTTTGAGGAAGATGGAGGTGACTTTTTCCTTTCTCAGATCTCCATCTTTGGGGACTCCGGGGTGCAGAAAAGCTCTTAGAGGAGGAGAGGAGGCTTGCCCAGCGGATTGGGAGGCTGAGGCAGGAGGATTGAGAGTTCAAAGCCAGTCTCAGAAAAAGTGAGGTGCTAAGCAACTCAGTGAGACCCTGTCTCTAAATAAAATACAAAATAGGGCTGGAGATGTGGCTCAGTGTTCAATTGCCCCTGGGTTCAATCCCCAGTACCAAAAAAAAAAAAAAAAAAAAAAAAAAAAAAAAAAAAAGGGACAGGAGGCTTGAAGGGGCAGAAAAACAAGAGACAGGGATGTAGGTTCAGCTAGGCTTGTTAATCAGAACTACGTCCTAGTCTCAGGTTCCTGGGCCAGGGGCAGCCCCTCAGTCTCCATTCTCAGGAAGAAAAAGTTCAGAAGTGAAAGCCATTTGGAGCTTTTAATTTCAGAGGAGCATGGTTAATGAGGGTAGAGAAGGGGAAGAGATATAGTCCTTGATCAGGTTCCAATCTTGGTGAGCCTGGCCTCTGAGCTGAGTGTCTCAAATGCTTCTCAGTCATTGTCCTCCCCACCCACCTCAGAAGGGGCCTTGTAAGTCTAGCGACATCTGGAGCTGGGTTTTGTCCCCCCGGTCGGTTGGGTTCTGATAACCAACACCAGCAGGCTGGGCTCTGGTTCACTAGTTTCTCCTGAGAGTGGACCCTGCTGTGGAGAAGGGGGGCACTGGCGAGTTTCACAGAGGTTTCTTTCCCCGCCTCTGCTGGAAGCTGGAGGCGTGTTTCTTAGCTACCTACGGTAGGAACCTGGCAGAGCTCCAGAAGGTAAATCTCACAATATTGTGTGTGTGTGTTGGTGGCTGGGGGTGCATAGGGGTCCTAATCTCCGGGTCCCGAGATTTTTAAACCATCAGTTGTTCACAGTGAGCCTGCAGCACTTTGCCTATTTCCGTTTTCTTCCCAGTGTCTTTTTCTAAATGCTAGATTCTAAAGCATGTGTGACTAAGGGGCAGAGCTTGGTGTACAGAACAGATAGAAGAGTTGGTTTAAAGCAAAGCCCTTGAGAATGAAGGGTGGGGCTGGGGCCAGAGAGCAGGAGAGGACTTGCTGTTTGGGAAGAGGGATGGATATAGCTGCAGGCCAGGCATGGAGCTTTGTTTTAAAAAAGAAAGAATTGGCTCATAGTAGGCAGGATGCAGAAGCAACCTAAATGTCTACTAAAGATGAATGGGTCAAATGTGGCATGCCATTCAATGGCATATTGTTCAGCCTTAAAAAAGAAGGAATTTGGGCTGGGGTTGTGGCTCAGCGGCAGAGCGCTCGCTTCGCACGTGCGCGGCCCGGGTTCGATCCTCAGCACCATGTAAACATAAATACATTGCATTGTGTACAACTAAAGTAAATAAATAAATATTTAAAAAAAAAAAAAGGCATTTCTGGCACTTGCTCTGACTAGGAGAAACTTTGAGGACAGTATGCTAAGTCAAATAAGCCAGTCACAAAATGCGGATGTTGTATATTATATTTATGTAAGGTGAATTCAGACAGTAGAATAGGTGGTCAGGGGCTAGACTGAGGAGGGAATGGGTTGCTGTTCAGTAGATAGCATTTCAGTTTTGCAAGATGAAAAGCTCTTCAGATCTGTTGGACAGCAATATGCATATTGTTTACACTGTATACCTAGAGATGGTCATTGTTAGCCAGGCACAGCGGCATGTGCCTGTAATCCCAGCAACTTGGGAGACTGAGGCAGGAGGATTGCAAGTTCCAGACCAACCTCAGCAACTTAGTGAGTCCCTGTCTCAAAAAAGGACTGGGATGTGGCTCTTTGGTAAAGTGCCCCCCAAAAGTAATTTTTAAAAAATCATTTTATTTTATTTTTTTGGTGGTACTAGGAATTGAACCTAGAATTCCACACATGCTAGGTGAGTGCTCAACTTCTGAGCTACATCCCCACCCCTTTTCATTTTATTTTGAGGCAGGTTCTCACTCAGTTGCACAGGCTGACCTCAAACGTGCTGTAGCCACTCAAGTAGCTGTGTATGCCACTGTGCCCGTCCGTAAGTGGTTTTGATCACAATGAATAAAGAAAAGGAGACGTGGCTTCTGACGACTCCTGCAGTCTCCATGAACTCCTAGCCAGGTGGAGAGTGAGGGTAGCACCATGGTGTACATAGTGGTTTGAAGTGTGGGGCTCAAGGCAGGCCCTGCGGGGCTGAGGAAGTTCTGCAGGGGATCACTCTGATTCCCAGGCATGTACCTCCCTTGAGTGAGCAGTGCCTTCTTGGAGTTCATGTATTCAGAGATCTCGGGCAGGCCCTGGCTGTTCTTTCTCCAGTTCTTTGATGATTTGAAATAACCAATTTTTAGCACAACTGATTTACTGGAACCATGCATTTTTTATTCAGACCCAATATTTAGCTTACTGGGTTTTGTGATAAAACAGCTTTAGTCTAGAAAAATGACTCCTAGGCATTTTTTATTTGGGAAATGAGGAGGAAGCTGTTTGAGGATTGAGAGGAATTTTATCTGATCATAAATGTTCTTATGAGTTCTTACTCCTTTGGCTTTGACTGGACCTGGGAAAAATGATACATCCAGACTGCATAAACTCTAATAAAGGGGCCCACGGAGATTGGTAGCTCCGGGGCCTTCTGGGCACTCTTTGTCTTGCCAGCGCCCACTGCCAGGTGAGTCTGAGCAGAGCCCTGTGCTGGCATTGCTCATCTTTTCCTTCAAGGCCTTGATGCTGAGCCATGTTCCTCTCTGTAGTTGTAGCAGCATGTTCCTTGGGGGTAGTGTCCCAACAGTTTATCATGCTCCTGAAGCAGATTTTTCCCACTCCTCATTCTTTGTTTCTTTTAATCAGTGAGAATTTCCCACAAAAACCTTGAATGTAAGCATTTGTGAAATAAGTATACGTATACTAAAAATATCTAGAGCTGCTTGGTTGAGAGTATGGGCAGTAGTATGCCCAGACCTTTGTCTGTCTCTGCTGCACACTCATGCCCAGCCTTGAGCCCTAACTGGACTCTGAGGTATTTCTAGAATACAGTTTGAAGACTGTAGCACCAGGGCAGTATTAGGAATTTACATTCTTTATAATCATATTTTTCCAAATTGTAATGTGATTTACATACAGTAAAATTTTTACTCTGTTTGTATCCAGTTCTCTCATGTGGCTGTGTAGCCATCAGCACCCTCGAGATGCAGAACACACCCAGTCCTCCTCCCCCACATCTCACAGTGCCTGGCCCCTGGCAATCATTCATCAGTTTTCTTTCCCTGTGATTTTGCCTGTCCCCAGGTGTCATATCAAGGGAATTGTGAAGTCCTGTGTGAGTCAGGCTTCTTTCACTTGACATGATAACATTTGAATTTCATCTATGTTGTGTATATCAGAAGTTTATTCCTTTTAGGAATTGCATTTTAAAGGGAAAGCACCTTTTTATACCCAAAATATACTGAGCTTTACAATAAACACTTTTTAAAACTATAAGATTCTACTTGAGCCTGCCTGAGATCCAGCTGGATTTCTGTTGCTTGTATTTTGAAATCGATGCTGTCCCCAGCTGCTACTTTTTGGAGCAGTACTAAAGGGACTACAGTATGAAGGTGATCTACATGTGGAGGTGGCCTCTGTACTTGTGCTTTCAAGGAATGATGTTGGATTCAGTGTCCAGAGCCTGCCATGTGCTGTGATCGCAGGAGTAACCTTGGGAGGGAACCTTGCTGAGGGCTCTGTGTGTTCCCACAGGCTCATCAGATTCAAGAGATGTTCCCCCAGGTTCCATACCACCTGGTGCTGCAGGACCTCCAGCTGACGCGCTCAGTGGAAATAACAACAGACAACATCTTAGAGGGACGCATTCAAGTACCTTTTCCCACACAGGTAAAACTTGGGTTTTAAGCATGACAGGTAGATTCTGTCTTCACAAAGATTAATTCCTCTAGATTAATTTTTTCAGTTACTTAACAATTGAATATTTAGAATTTTGTGAAGAGTTTCTATAAACTCCCTCACTTTTTTCAAACTTTGAATGAGAACAGATCCATCAAAGATAGAGACAAAGGTCTGTGGATGATTTTTGTACAGATGCACCCCCCAGGCAAGCTTGCCTTTGCCAGTCGAGGAGGTCATGGCATTGGCTCCTGTCTGACAAGGTGGACGACTTTTTGTGTAAAGGGCAGATAATATTTTAGGCTTTGTGGGCACATAGTCTGTTCCGAACAAGAAAGACGGGTCCAGAAAAACTTTCTTTATAAAAATAGGCAGAGGGGTAAACATGGCCCTGGGGGCCTGTAGTTCGCAGACCCTGCTCTAGGAGATAATGCCATCTGTCCCTACTTGGCCTTGCACATTACACTTGTACTTCTGACTTTTTAAAAAAGGTCAGATCTCCTGGCTTATCATATAACCTCTTTGATGGTTCCAAGAAATACTAGCATAGACAAGCTTTTGTTAGAACCCAGGAATGTATAAGGAATAATCTACAAAAAAAAATTGATTCAGTTTTAGTATACAGAATGATACAAAAATCTATTAATAAAATTCAGAAAGTTGAAACTCTTTGAAGAGGTGAAGAGTATGGACTTTGGAGTCAAATAGGCTGTTAGAAGCCTCCCACTTCTCAGGTATTTGGCTTGGCTGCTGGCTGCCTCTGGAGGTGGCAGAATTACCCCATGTGGCCACAGAGTCCTCAGGTAGTGGAACAGACACTTCAGCCTGCGATGAGGTGCTGAGACCTGAAAGGGATATGGCTGAAGTGAGAAACAGCAGAACCTGTTCCAGAGGGTAAGATTAATTGTCAGGATTTTCCTTGGTGCCATGCACAAGGTTAAGTGCTTACTCAGTGTTACCTGCTGCTGTCGTTAATATTGTTGGGCAGTTACTGTTACTGAAAGCTAAACTGCATGTGGGGCCAGTTGCTAACTCCCACTGAGATCTGCAATTTGGGCCTCAGGCTCCTTTGTCTTACCTTTATAGCATTTCAATTTTCTTGGTTCTCTAGGCTTTGCTAAGTTGCAGGCTGTGCTCCCTCTGGACCCAGGTTTTCCCTGGGCCTGTTATTTCATTCTGAATGGCACTGTCCTGTTTGTCTTGCAGCGGGCAGAAGGCATCAGACCTGCATTGAACAGCCCTATGGAAAGGCCTAACGCTGACCAGGAGGAGGGAGAAGCTTCCCCTCAGGTAAGAGTGGCCCACTAGAGTGCACTGGACTGTGGAGGAATGGCGTGGACCCTGCCAGTGGTCACCTTCACTCTTGACATTTGTGAAATGGGGCAAGGGTTCTGTGTTTGTCTCTGTTGTGGTGAAGACCAAGTTGCACCTGCGGGCAGGCCTTTTCCACCTAGGGCTGCATTCCACGCTCTGGGCATTGGGCCAGCCCTGCCTCCCTGAGCTTGAGTGAGGGCACCAGGTCCTGGGCTCTGAGGGGGATGGACACACACTCCCTGGGGACCTGAGCCACTGAGGTTCTTGCCTCCACACCTCATTTATTCAACTCAGGATTTCCAGGACCTTCCATGGATTTTGCCAAAACAAGATTTCTGAGCCAGGTGGGGAAAGCAGCCCTGCCTTGTGGCAGAGGCATACCCACCCTGCCCTTAGTCTACACCTTCCACTCAATTTCCAATTTCCTCCATCAGTTACCATACTTTTTCTTTTTTCTATACTAGGGATTGAGCCAGAGATCCTCTTAATACTGAGCTACATTCACTCTCCAGCCCTTCTTTTTTTTTGAAACAGGCTTGCTAAGTTGCCCAGGATAGCCTTGAACTTGGTGATCCTCCTGCCTCAGCCTCCTGGTCACTGGAGTTACAGGTGCCACCATGCCTGGCCAGTTACCATACTTGCAGAACACTTTCTCCAGAAACCAAAATAATAGCCAAACACCCTCATCTTTGCTTTCTCGTGTACACACGTGTAGGGTGTGGCAGGGGTGCACGAGTCCTGCACGTGGAGCTCTGGCCAGGGGAGGTGCTGCTGCTTCCTGGTGTGGCCAGGGCTTTCTGAAAGCAGTGACTTTCACTGACAAGTAACAGGGAGGCTGCTCATACCTCTTGTGGGTTTCCCTGCAAATAGGAAACTCAAAACTACTAGGACTTTATCAGATCTGTTACTAGGACAAAGTTTTCATATCCAAATCCATAATTTGTGCATCGTTTGAAAATGGCATGTGCCTTCTGAAAAGGGGACCATTTCTGCATTTTCAGCTTTTGGAAAGCTAGCTTAACAGAGATAAGAACTCTGGAGTGGCTTGCTCTGGAGTGTACCTGTGGGTACAGCACATTTAATTTCAGTCCCTACTCCCCAACTTTGTTTTCAGAGTTAGCATGAAGATTTCTGAATTTTTAAAGATACAGTTGAGGAAAGTACTTATTTGTAAGGAAATTGCTGTGTAACATGTTTGATCTTCACAGGATGTGCAAAGTCCTTGGATAACGGTTCATTGAAGCCTCAGTCTGGCCTAGTGGTCATGTCTGCACCACGCATCCCTCTTTTCTATCTTCCTGCCCCAGCTAAGGCTGCTAGTTGGGCCTGGAAGCCTGTGCGGGGCGAGGCTGAGGGGGGTTTGGATTTTCTTTCTACAACCACCTCTGCTCACTTAGCTGTTCTTTCTAACCACCTCTAGGGTCAGGCTTGGGGAGGTTTAGGATGGGGCAGTATGATCCCAGGAGAACAGGGGTGTGTGTGTGGATGTTAACTGTCCCCCTGTCCCAGCTTGCACTGGAACTTCCTCAGACAGTAATACTCTCTTTGAATTTAAGGCCCTTTATGGAGGGGTAACACACCCCTGCCTTCCTGGGGTTCATATCGCCCCTCCAAGTGGTCCTTTTGGGGAAAGTCTCTTTTTTACAATCTCAGGCTGGTTCCCTCCTGCAAGGACCCCCCTGAGCCCAAGACAGTGTTGCCTGTAGTCAGTGGACATAGAACTTGCTCCCATCACAGCCCCCACCCATTTTTGTGGTCTGCTACATCCAGTTTCCTTCCTTTAGATTTCCCCAGTGTGTGTGGTCACTTGCCCCTGTGTCTCCTGAGCTCCAGGAGATACGAGTCAGGCTCTCTACCACTTGGCTCTCTTAAAAGTCCCCTTTTGGGCTTGGCTGAAGGCAGGAAGAGGTGGTAAGGGTGGATGATGGAAGAGCACCTACCCCAGCAACTGAGAAATGGAACAGTCTGCCCTCAGCTCTCTGGTGGCCTGGTAGTGGGTGATGGGCTGGCACAGATGGGTCTGCACCTGGGAGTTTGAGCAGCATAGGTGGCGGTTTCTGTTTGAGGATACCTAGGCCTTGTCTTGGCCTCTGGAGCTTCAGCCAAAACCAAGAAAATGTCCCATTTTAAGTTCTGTTACATAAGGAACCACATAATCTGTTATCTCTGTATTTTTTTTTAATATTTATTTTTTTTATTTACTTTAGTTGTACACAATGCAATGCATTTATGTTTACGTGGTACTGAGGATCGAACCCGGGCCGCGCACGTGCGAGGCTAGCGCTCTGCCACTGAGCCACAACCCCAGCCCTCTGTATTTTTTTTTTTTTTTAATTTTATAAAAGGTCCTTAGCATTTACCCTTTTCTTATTCAACTGTGTTTTCTAAGTGAAGGTATAAACTTCTTGTAGCAGCTGCAGTAAGACTTGTTTAAATTATTGAGCAGTTAGTAGAATTGAACAGAATTCTCAGAATGCAAGCTAGCGGTTGACTGTTGTCGTATTCCAAGGGTCGGGTTTGGAAGTGCTTCTGTTTTCATACTGGTGGTCATTTCCTTGTGATATTGGACACGGTGTGTCTTGCTAGCACACGAGTCATACACAGGTCTGCCCCCAAGGAGCCCGAGTTTCCAGTATACATCTGTCCCAGGCTCTGCCTCCTTGCCTGGCAGCAGTCCCTGCTTGCCAGTCCAGACAAGGCCTGTTTAGGGGTGCCCTGGCTAGAAAGGGGCGGCCTGTGCTCACAGCTCCTCCCTCTGTCCAGACTGAGCGTGTGCCATTGGACCTCAGTCCTCGCCTGGAGGAGACCCTGGACTTCAGTGAAGTGGATGTGGAGCCCAGTGAGGTGGAAGACTTTGAGGCCCGGGGGAGCCGCTTCTCCAAGTCTGCTGATGAGAGACAGCGCATGTTGGTCCAGCGCAAGGACGACCTCCTGCAGCAGGCTCGGAAGTGAGTTGCCTCCCGCTGCACTCCGTGGAAACCCAGTCGGAAGCTGCAGGCCCTGTCGTGCCAGCTCATATCTTCTCCCTTTAAACTGGCGACAGCATTGAAAACCATTGCCTGTCACCTAAAAACTCAGATTTCAAGCCCCTCTTGAAACTGCAGAGAATCTGGCCACACTGAGGCCAGCTGGTGACTTGGGGCTGTCATCTCCAGCAAGCACTGCAGGCACACGTGCACAGATGTGCTGAGTGTCCTGAGCCCTTCACGTTCATTACCTCAGTCCTCTTACCAGCTCTAGGAAGGAGCACTGTTAGGCCCATTTGAGAAATGGACAGCCAGAAACTGAGGCCTAGGGAGGTTCACACTGGCCTGTTCCTGGGGTCTGGCTTTCGAGACGTCCCTCTTGTCCATGCTGCATTTCAGAGCAGCAGTGTCAGAGCACCCTGTGTTCCCCCACGGTTGGTGGCAGTTGGAGCACGCACCGTTCCTGTGGGTGGATAGGAGTTTCTGTTTTAGTCCCTGAGGACAGGGCCAGTGTGCGTTCGTTCATCTGGGTGGATTTAGTCCCTGCACAAGACTGTGGGCCCCTGCACTGTTTCTTTGGGCAGACGAGAGGATGCTGAAATGCTGAAGAGCCACTCGAGAGGCTTCTCCCTGGGAACTTGGGTCCATCTGTCCTTCCCTCCCTCCCATGGGGGTTGAACCCAGGGCCTTATGCATGTGAGGCCAGTGCTCTGCCACTGAGCCCATCTCTAGCCCACAGGATAGCAGGTGTCTTTTACATGGGACGGTCCTGAATGGCAGCTTCAAGAAGTGCCTGGAAAGGGGGAAATTTAAAATAAAGCAACATTCTGTATGCATTCCAGAGCTTCCATCTCTCATGTGACTTTTGTTTTTGTAGGCGATTCTTGAATAAAAGTTCTGAAGATGGCTCAGCCTCGGAGAGCTTTCTCCCCTCAGAAGGTGCGTCCTCTGACCCCGTGACCTTGCGCCGAAGGATGCTGGCCGCTGCTGCCGAGCGGAGGCTTCAGAAGCAGCAGACCTCTTAGCACTTCCTCATCTTCCTCAGCCACCTCTTCCCGAGCCCTGCGCCCGACCAGAAGTGGCCTAGCCCAGTGCTGCCTGTGTTTGAAGAAGCAGGCTGACTGCTTTGCCGCTGTATAAAGCACGTGTCTTAATAGTGTTTGGACAGCTGACAAATTTAATCCTCCTTTGTAATACTTTATATGTGACATTTCTCTTTCCCTTAGAAACACTGCACATTTTAACTCTAGGCATGATCTCTTCTGCGTTGACTGGACTTCTTAGGTGTGGGGACGATCAAGAGGAAGTGGGCACCACCTACCTACATCAGGAGGCTGCAGTCACTGCTTCGCGCATGCGTCACGGCGGTCCTGGAGTCCTGAGGTCCATGTCTGGCAGGAAGAGCACTGGGGAGGGTGCACAGACGCGGTGAACAGATGCACAGCACAAGCCTGGCCCCACACCACTGGAGGAGATCTGTTGTCACTGCTGTCCCTAGTGAGGAAGCATTCAGAATGTTCCAGAGGCCAGACCACGGGTTCCAGGGCGCCTGGGCCAGCAGGGCATCTTGTCAGAAGAGCTCCTGGTTTGACTCCTGGAGCAGAGAGGGAAAGCCCAGGGCTGCAGAATGTGAAGCCGTGACCCCTTCCGTCCCTCGACACCCAGGACTGACCGCACCCTGGTCCACAGCTGGCTTTAACTTCCGTTCACTCTGGTGCTCCAGCATCACATGCGCTTGCCCTCGGGCATCTCCTCCCCTCCCCCGTTTCTTGCTCCCTCTGGACATGGGGAAGGTCTAGCAGCAAGCTTTGGTTTGAGGTTTTTAATTCCTTGGTCAACTAAATGAGGCAGTGCCAGAGCCCGTGGGCATGGTCCTTGGAGAAGGGGTGGGCCTTGCAAGAGGGAAGAGGAAATTGTGGAGGGCATTGTTGAAGAAATAAAAGATACCTTCTGTATCTTTCTTCCCTGGAGCCCTTCATTTTCTTAACTTTGTTCCTGTTGGTTTAGTGCAACTTAGAAAGGTAGGGTGGTGAGTCCACGTGCCTCGCAGCAGAACAGGCGCGGGCTTCACGTCCTTCACGTGTTGAAGGATCTGAAACATGCAATCATAGGTTACATAGTTCAGTTTTATGTCCCATTGGATTAAGTTTCTTTCTTTCTTTTTTTAATGTTTGAAAGCATAGTTTATGGTAGTCCTATTTGGAAGAATCCAGTATTATCTAAAATTATTGGTAAAGGTAAACGTATTTTACATAACTGAAAGTTTTTAGGATGTTGACACGTAATTGAAAAAAGGGTGATAGGTAAATATGTAGGCAGAGATAATTTATTTCAATAAATCTTTCAAAAGCCTTACCTTGAAATGCTGTTAGTACATTTCTGTGATTTTTTAAAAAATTGTTTTGCTGAGAGCATAGCTATTTGTTTTTATTGTAAAACAATAATAATAATAAAAAGGAAACTCTTCTAATGTGTCGTGTGGCTAGACTCTGAGGCAGCTTTTTCGATGGTGCGGACACCGATTCCCATTTTGTTTTGAGTCTGCTGTTTGGCTGGTATTCTTTCATCTTTTGAACTGGAGGAGAGCACTTCACATTTTGTTTGGAGAAAGCAGCATGGAGTGTTTCTTTCTCTCTTTTTCATCTTTTCAAGGTCAATGGGGAGATCTTATTTCCTTGAATCATGTCATACTTTGCATGTTGTACACATTAAAGGTGACATTAATTCCATGTGTTGTTAAGGTTTCAGATGTATGAGGAGAAAATTGTGTACGGTGACTTTAGAGGGTCTTGAAACACTGGGAAATAGAATGCAGTAGTGGTCAAAGCAAAAGTGCCTTAAATAGCTTAAGGTAATCAAAGAAGAAAGTCCCAGGTTCACCTTTGGCTTTTGCCCCTGGACAGGAAAGGATTCTGGGTGCTACAAAAGGCCCCTGGTTCTCATTGCTTCTGGCCCCCTCACAGCAGGTGCTAAGGGAAGTGCTGGTGAGACTGGGTGGGCTCCCTGTGCCTGGTTTCACTCTTCTGGCTGGCCACAGGGCCACCAGATCGCCCTGGGGCTCGGCCCCTGGAGCAGCAGAGCTGGAGCAGGCTTTTGGGTTGCAAACCGAGCTGAGGGAGTGTGGGGGCTGGGGAGTGCTCTTGTTCATGGTAGAGTTGCTCTTTCTGGGCTCTGGGAACCAGTCTGAGTTCCCCCTCCATTTGCGTAATTGGTCCTGATTGATTGACCTCTCCTGGGTTTTCTTCTTTTCCAAAATTTGAAATGTTTAGCTCCCATAGAGAATGATGATCCATGTGGGTGCCTCATTGGTATTGATGGGAATCTTAGGTGCTAGGGGGCTCCTGGACCTGCCTCCCACTTTGTGTAGACACTTGTTCTTGTCTGCAGCCTCTGCGTAGGGACTGTAGGAAAGGGCGCCGAGGACTCCGAGGAAGCAGTGTAGGGGAGTGGGAAGGGAATGATGTCCCTGCAGGGAGCTGGCCAAGGAGTAGCACCTGCCCGTCCTGGGAGGCCCTCCAACCTTGGGTTGTCCATATCAGTGCTTCTGCTTTCTGTGAGAAGTGGTTCTAACTCTAGCTGCACCTTAGAATCATTTGTCGTGCTTTAAAAAAAAAAAAAGAAGATGTGTAGGTTCTGCCCTTGTGGTTCTTGTTCTAGTTCCATTGGTCTTTTTCCTGCATCCTTTCCTAAAAAATGGCTTCCTAACTTCCCTTTTAAGCAGGGCTAGGGGCGTGAATCAGTGGTAGAGCACTGGTCTTGCATGCATGAGGCCCTGGGTTTCATCTTCAGAAATGGAAAATAAAAATGTTGGTTTTTATCTATAAAATTCATTTGAAAGTTGGGGAAAAGCCCTGTTAGCAGATGGCTAGTTTTTAGAGAGATTCAGAAACTCCACATGTAGAAAATGCCCTAGTTTCCTTCAGCCTTCCAATTGGGCCTTCATATGCCCTGCAAGATCAGCACTGGGAGTGGAGGTGTAGCCTGAATTGCAAACCTCGCTGTCAACACAGATGGTGGGTTGGGTGCCCCACTCTGCAGCCAGCAGGTGGGGTGAAGGGAGGTGGTGGGGGAAGCACTGGAGAGGAGGCACGGCCTGGCAGAGGGGCTGGGGAGGACAGGTTCAGGTGGAGTGTTATGAGTACTTTCAACAGCAGGGCGGGTACATGCCTCTGTCTTTCCAGTCTCTGAAACGGTATCACCCCTACATCTGTCCCCACTAGATTTAAATGACAAATGGCATGTGCCAGGGAGAGGCCTTTCTGAGTTGGTAGTTCCCTTTATCAGAGAGGGGATGCAGAGAGGGACTCCAGTGAACATCTCTGGGGAGCTTCCACCTCACTAAAGATGGCAGGAAATGCATGGGGTTGGGGGTGGGGAGTGCTGCCCATTCCCCCTTGTGTGTTTGGCCTGCAGGCAAGATCCAAGGAAACCTTCCCGGCCAGTCTAACTGGTCCCAAGCTTGTCTTTGTCTCTTGAGTGGATGAGACTCCTTGGGTGCAGAGGGCCCAGGCAATTTGGCCTTCTTGGGACGACCCATTCTTCCACTGTGGTGGGAACCCTGGGGACAGGAGATGGGGGCCCTCCTTGTGCTGCCTTCCTAACCCTCAGTCCCACCAGAGACAGTACAACCAGCTGAACATGCAGAAGGCCCGGAGCCACACGGAAGAGGTCATCACCGCCAGGAAGTGGCCTATTCCCTGCCCACCTTCCGGGGGACACCAGGCAGCTGCCCTACTCTCTGTGCTCTGAACTGGCGCCCCGGTAACCGCACAGAGGGGGCCACAGAAGGTCCTGGGTTCCTCACCCACCAGCTCGTGGCCAAGTCCAATCCCTCCCTCCCTCTCCATCAGAGCCAAGCCCACCCGGAGCGACCATACCGAGTGGAAGGCAGAGGGTGAGACGCGGAGATACAGACAAACATTCTCTTTATTGAGCTACACATGAATTTTCCATTAGAGAAGTAGACTGGCAGTGTGTAAGATATCACAGAAACCTCACCGATTGGGAATAGAAAGGCTTAGAAAGACCCGTGGGCTTTTTTTTTCTTTTTTCTTTTTTTTCAAGTTTTTTTTTTTCTATATTTTTGATTTTTTGTGTGTTTTTTCTTTTTGCCTCCTCTTTATTTGAAATGGCTGTGACTGGTCTTCAGCAAATAGTAAGTCTTAAAAGTGAAACCGTGAAGAGGTCTGGGGTTTGGACACTAGTCAGTAGAAATGACATAGGGCTGATCATGAAAACGGTGGCTTTAATGTAAACACTACATTCCATCTTTTTTTAATCTTCTTGTGTGTTTTTCTTCCATCTTGTGGTAGTTAAAAAAAAATTTTTTTTTCTTTTTGTCTGCATCACAAACATCCCCACATGAGAAAGAGGGAACATGGGTCACGTCGAAACGAAGGAGAGTGGGGGAGGGCACACACGGGAGGACAGCGTCGCCCAGAGGCCGAGGCCCAAAATGCCAAGGGAGGAAACAACCCCCTTCCCCAAGACCGCGAGAGCCGATCTGGTGTGTGATACCAGGAGCTCATCAGGACAAAAAGAAAAACAAAGAAAAAGAAAAAAATTACAAAGGGAATCTGAAGAAAGGGGGTCTGCCCGGGGACGGGGGCTCTGCTCTAGGGCTCTTCCCACAGGACCGGGCTCGTCTTGGTGAGAGCTGTGCTTTTTCTATACAAACCTGGAGTCAGGTGTGGCTGGAGTGCAGGGCTGGGGACAGGAGCGTGCCACCCCTCGCGGTGTCTGCGGTCTTTGGGTGGCTCACGGGCAGCAGGGTTTGCAGTGGCCTGTGGCACTCTGGAAAGCCCTGCCCAGGGGCACTCCTGCCAGCTAATGCACCCCTGGGGCCCTGATGGCAGAGGGGCCCTGGGCCGCGCCACGCTGGGAGGGAGGGCGTGGGTGCTCATGTGTATGTTTCTTTATTTCAAAAGATAAAGAAATATGGATGAAATGGTAAGTTTTCCTTTGTCCTCTTTTTTTTTTAAACTACAAAGCACATGAGAAATATTGTTTTGTTTTTTCTTTCAAATTCTAAATGTAAAGACTGAACTAAAACCGGATTCTACAGCATTCTACAGAAATACACAGCCGTCAGTCACTCTGGGGTCGTAGGTTAGACAGGGGCTTGGTACAGAAAGGCTGTGTGTCTTACAAAGGCCAAAAGGTCATGCTACCAGGAGATCAACGTCAACAGCAAAGAGTCCGTGAAGCAGTCTGCAGAGAGAGAGATAAGGGGTCCAGTCTGACCATTTTCTTCCATTTTAAAAACCAACCAATCAACCAAAACACCCTAGGACATTTTAACTGGGGCTGGGGTGGCAAGACGGGGTGACTCTCACGGGGTCCAGGGCTCGAGCGAGGCCCATCCCAGCCGCCCCGGGGAAACCTCGCCCTGCGGGATGCGACTCTGGTCTGGTCTACAAGTCCAGCCCTCCCCTGGGCCACCTGGATCCCTCCTGGCCCTTCTGTCCCCAGTGCGCTCTGGGAGGGGAGCCGGCTTCCACTCCGCAAGACCCCGCCCTCGGCTGCTTAGAGAAAGCAGGTCAAGTCTCCAGGTCTCTGACTCTGGTCTTGTTTACATGAAAAAAAGAAAACTCAGGAGACAGTGGATTGATCAGAGCAATGATTCTTCTAAATTCTCGAAATCAACAACCACCACCACCCCAAGAGAAGTGACCTCAAATTGTTCTGTTGTTGTGGGTCTAGGGTCAGGAGATGTGTAGGGCATTGGCCATTTTCTTAAAGGGTTTTGGAATTTGCACAAGAGCAGGGACAGAACTGACAGCGCTGCCTGGGTGGGTGGAAGGCAGGGGACCACGCTGGGCCAAGCCCGGCCTTCCTCTGCCCTGTCCCTACTCACCGAAGTGGGTCTTAGAAGCCAAGACCTTGGGCTGTCCTGAAAAGGACCAACCTGCCTACCAGGCCCCCAAAGCCTCGGAGAGCTACGGGATGGCGGTCAGTTCTGTCCACGGCTCTTTCTCGTACAAACTAAAAAGATTTTTCTAATATATATGTGTATATATAAGGTTTTGTTATGCCTCTTTAAAGTTTATTTACCAACTTGCATTTGTTAGTGGTGTGTGTGTGTGTGTGTGTGTGTGTGTGTGTGTGTGTGTGTGCACAAGCTGTTCTGAGTGCTGGAATCATTACCAAATAGGTTGCTATACAGGACAAGAGGTCAGTACAAGCCGCAGCCCCGGAGGTTGTTGGCAATGATGATGTCGGTGACAGCGTCGAATACCACCTGGATATTATTCGTGTCTGTGGCACAAGTCATGTGACAATAAATTTCTTTGTTGGGTGAGCGGTTTTTGCTTTCAAACTGTGTCTGGATGTAGGCAGCTGCATCTTCATAGGTATTGGAGCCTGTAAGAGAGGACAGGGCGAGGCCTTGGTGAGCACAGAGTGAACGGGGGTCGGGTAGGGGGCACGGAGGATAGAAGAGGTGGTGGCAGGTTCCAGAAGTGGGATGGGACAGAGGAAGCGACTAGAGGAACTGCTACCCAGTCATTCCATTTTAAATTAAAGACTACCGGGGCCAGGGCTGTGACTCAGGGGCAGAGCGCTTGCCTAGCATGTGTGAGGCCCGGGGTTTGATCCTCAGCACCGCATTGAACAACATAATAATAATAAAGATACTGTGTCCATCCACAGCTAAAAATATTAAAAACTTTGTAAGGCTTAGCATCCGCCTGGCTTCTGACTTCTCAAGTTTTTTTGAGCAAGGGCTCTATACTGGGGCTCTGGGGGGACAATGGCCACAGAGCGCCCTTTTTTGCTTTCTAAATGAACAAACTGAAGCACCTTCCATGGTCTAAACCAGTCCTGTTGGTTCTCATAAACCAAGAAAATACAGTCTGCTGAGGGAGCCGCCCAGCAGGGTGACGGACAGCATTTCTGGGGTCTCAGGACATGGTGAACGCTGAATGGGGCCTGGGCTCTGTCCTTAGTGGGTTCCTCTGAGAGGTCACTCTGTGGGGCTGAGGGCATCTCTGAGCAGTCCCAGTTCTTGGTGCTTAGAGTGGCCAGGATGTGGGAGCACTGCTATCCTCAAGGTGGGAATTTTAAGGGGGTATTGGCATGTGTGATACCAGCTGGCCCCTCCCCACCCCAGAAATTCTTTAGGTGTCCCCTGGACCCTGGCTGGGGCTGAGTGCAAATCACAGGGCACACCTGTGCATGACACAGGCACTTCCCAACTGTCCACAGTCCCACCCTGTGGCTCCGCCCTGGGGTAGAGTAAGGACCAGCGTGGAAGACGCCCCATGTCCCTCAGTGCTCCTAGGTTCTGGCCCAGGACAGAAGTGGTGTAGTGTCGTTTGGGGTGAGTGGGAGGGTCCCTCCCTGCCCGCCCTGTCCCTGGGCGGGAAGCGTGAGGACAGAGCTGGGTGGCTGGGGCTAGGCCCTGGTCAGCAGCCAGGATTCCTCTCCTCTAGAGACACTCCAGAGGCAGCTCCAGGCCTGCACTCCAGGGCAGGGACGAGCCGTGAGGGGTGAGAGGTGGACGTCCCTGGGGTGAGGGATGACCCACAGGAGCAGAGAGGCTGAGCAGACGCAGGCTGAGCCCAGGTGGATGCTGTCCAGGGCTTCCTGTCCAGGGCCAGTCGGGACCAAGGCACTGGGAGAAAGTGCCCGGATGGTGGGGACGCCCGCTCTGCCCCTGTCTGCCGGGTCCTGCGTTCTGACATAGCCCAACAACTGCCCAGTGCTGGTTACTCGGCCCTGAGAAGGGCAGCCCCTTCCCACCCCCACCACCAGCTTGTTCTGCATCCCCAGCAGGCCTGCCCCCCACGGGGCCATGGCATTGGTGCCATCTGTGTGTTTGAACTCAGGATCCCGTGGAAGGCCCTGGAGAACTCAGACATGGCCAAATCCAGACCGACTTTGGCTGGGGACGTCGACGTGGGGTTGCCCTGTGCCTACACTCTCCAGCGTGAGACGCACTGACCACTCCTCAGGCCACATCCCAAGTCAGGCTCCAGCAGGTCACTACGCAAGAGAGCCCGAGGGTTGGGCCTGCCCCGAGGGTGGCACTGGCCTGTGAGGGCTGCCAGGACGTGGGGGCTGCTGGCCCCATCCTGCCACCACAGCTTTCTAAAGCCTGGGGAGCGGGAGGCCCTCGCTGGGGCAGCCAAGAGAGGGCACAGGCAGGACCCTCCTGGGTCTTGCGGGCAGAGCCTGCCCTGTGTCCTCCTGGACTCCTCCACCCTGCAGAGGGCTCCTCCATGGCCAGTCCCCCTCCCTCGGCTTCCATCCTCTGAATAACCACAGTGACAGCGGAGGTTATGGGGACCTGCTGTCAAACACTTCCTCTCCCCGATTCCTGTGGCCACCCCATGGGGTGACCTACTGTGGAGCCTGATAAAAATGGGGCCCAAAGCCGGGCGCGGTGGCCCTCGCCTGTAATCCCAGAACTTGGGAGGCTGAGGCAGGAGGATCATGAGTCAAAGCCAGCCTCAGCAATGGCGAGGCACTTAGCAACTCAGTGAGACCCTGTCTCTAATAAAATACAAAAAAAAAAAAAAGGGCTGGGGATGTGGCCCAGTGGTCGAGTGCCCCTGAGTTCAATCCCCGGCACCAAAAAAAAAAAAAAAAAAAAAAAAAAATTGGGGCCCAAGGGATTCAGTCACTTGTCCACAGCTGCCGGAGGCCTAGCTCCAGAGGTGGCGTTGGCGGCCTGCTCTGTAGGGGACTTTGTGCTCCTGACGTGGGGCAGACCCAGCAGCCTGGAGTGCAGGGCACAGTCCCTGGCAGGGCCTCCCGCTCTGCACCGGGGGAGGGCAGGCACCTGTGTGGGGAGCACCGGTGAGGAGACCAGCTGTGCTCAGAACAAGCCGGTGGCCCTTCTTCACACTCCTGTTCCAGACTGTGGCACACTTGGGGTGGCGTTGGTGAGCGGGTTCCTGGCTGAGCCAGCCTGTGCCCGTAACTGAGGAGGGCGGGGCACAGCCTCCTTCCTTCAGGGTTCTGGCCCTCGTTCCCTTCAGCAGACAAAGGTGACTCCACCCCAGGGACCCCTAAAACTTTCTGGTCCCCAGAGGGCTGGGCTGGGCTCTGGTGTCTCAGTGACCTGCTCCTGGCCTTTTGCAACAGCCCAGACTTGATCCCCATGACGGCAGACCTTCCCTCCTGCCGCCTTTCGGAAAGAGCTGCATTGTGGGGACTGTGACACGTTCGTTCGTGGGAGAGCCAGGTGGGGAGAAGCAGCCCAGCAAAGGTGGAGGACAGGGAGGAGGAGAGCCGCAGTAGGTGGAGGGGTTTGGTTTGGAGGAAAGACCTGGGGAGGGCAAGAGGGGTGGGAGTGAGCGCCAAGGGCGGGGGTGGGGGAGGGGTGGGATGCTCTGGCTGGGCCGGGGCTGCCACATAGACTGTGGTGACTGTGACACACGACATGGTCACTGCACCAAAGCACACGCGGGCTGAACTGAGCCTAGGCCCCACTCAGGCTGTGAGTCCACCTTTTTTATTTTGTGGAAAGGTGAGGTGTGGTCCAGGGCTGTCCTGGGAAGGGGCCTGGGGAGGCCACTGGTGAGGTTTCTGGAGGCTGTCCTGAGACCTAAGTGGCTGACTAGGAATAAAGGGGGAGGGGAGGTCTGTCATCCTGTCCTGAACCCTGTGATGCCACTCTTTTTTTTTTTTTTTTTTTTTTTTTTTTTGGTACTGGGGATTGAACCCAGGGGCACTTAGCCACTGAGCCACATCCCCAGCCCAGTTTTCAATTTTTTATTTGAGACAGGGTCTTGCTGAGGCCCCTGCCAAGTTGCTGAGGCTGGCCTTGAACTTGCAGTCCTCCTGCCTCAGCCGCCTGAGCCACTGAGATTTCGGGCGTGCACTACAGCTCCTGGCCCTGCCATGCACTCTGGGTCACTGTCCTGATGCAAACAGCACAGGAGGGGACACTGTCCACTTAAGACTCCGCCCTGAGTGTTTTGCTCTCTACCTCTGCCGGACTCCTGCTCTGGCCTGCTGGCTGGTGGCCTGAGTAGCACTGGCTGAGCAGCCCACAGTAGTCAGACTCCAGCTCGTGCCTTTGGAGGGAGACCAGGTCCCCACTAGGGCTGGGGTTCTTCCCAGGGTTGCCAGGACACCCACCTGCATATTCAGGAAAGCAGATGGTCAAAGGTGACTTCTTGATCTTCTCGCCAAAGAGATCTTTCTTGTTGAGGAAGAGAATGATGGAGGTATCGATGAAGAACTTGTTGTTACAGATGGAGTCGAAGAGCATGAGAGACTCGTGCATGCGGTTCTGCAGCCCCAGCAGAGAGGAGAGACAGACAGACAGCACGGGAGACACAGAGACAGGGAGAGAGAAGAGCAGAATTAGGCTCGGAGAGGGCCCGGGCTGCGCAGCAGCTCACAGGGGCCCTGTGTCCCGGGTGCCTCCGAGAGGCTGAGGCAGAACCCGAGAGCTGGGGCATGGGACTCTGTCCTCGTTCCCTCTGCAGAGCCCCTCAGCACCAGAGCCCCTTCATCTCAGGGCCAGCGGCGACACTGGACTGGGAAACAACTGTGGATTTCTGAGGCTGACCCGGGGTCTTCCCTCTGCAGAGCCCTGTCCATGCAAGGTCTTGGTGCCGGACTGGAACCGGGGAGCTGGGCTTGGGCTCTGCATGTCTGGACCAACCCAGGGGAGGGAGGGGTCCTCTGGGAGTGGTGAGGGACTCGGGGCCTCTCCCGTGGTCTGAGGGGAACGTTGTCCTTGTCGCAGCAGGCTGTCAGCATGCTTGGGGCCATCACTCAGGAGAGGTGGCCCCACCCAGGGCTGCCTGCAGGGATGGGGGCGCGGCCACACCTCCTCTGGCTGGGCCAGACTCACAACAGGCCTTACTGTCAGGGGCTGTGAGACAGACCATGTCACTTCACACAGGAGGCTGCTCAGTCAACAGGTGAATGTGACAGGACCCCAAGTAAGCCGAGGCCTAGGAGGACAGGCTTTCCCCTGGGCTAGGACATGTGCACTTAGGTGATGTGTTTCTTGCAGTAGGGAGGGGCACACTTGTCTGCACAGGGATGTGGGGGGAGGGACAGCCTCTCTTATTGTTCCTAGGAACCCCATCTTAGTGCTAGGAACTTGTTACCATAAACCTGACTCCATGGGTCCAAAGCCCAGGCCCACGGGTAAGCCAGGCTCAACTCCGTCTCCCTAGTTTAGACTGAAACAAGTTGTGGCAAAGAGAAGAGCCCTGGGCTGGACACGAGTGTGGACACTGTCAGCTGAGAGATGCGTTAGTTTTGGGTCTCTGGGATGAGCAAACAGCAGGAGCTGGCTTGGCAGCCACAGCCGTCCCCCTGGATGAAGTAGCCACCGCTGGTCATCGAGGACCACTCTACCAGCACTGTGCCCAGCTCTCCTCCTTGCTCGTGTCAACCCTTAGAGGACAATGTGGTGACACAGCTGGGACCCAGAGAGCAGAGACTGGTGGCATAGCTCAGTGGAAGAGCCCTTCCACGAGGCCCTGGTTGGACCCGCAAACCCACAGAGGCTTGCTCAGGCTCTGCGCTGGGTGCAGAATGTAAACAGTGGGTTTTTCCAGTCAGTGTGAGCAGCCTGTGACTGGGTGCACAGGTCCTTAGTCCTTGCTTCGGTGACCTCCTCCGCACCTGCGTGATTACAGCAGGGCCCTGAAGACTGTGGTTCCTGCGCTGCAGTCAGGGTGGTGACCGGGCAGGCTGAGCTCTCTGTAGCCCTCGGGGACATCTAGACAATCAGCATGGCTCTCATCCCCTCTAGGACCCATAGTAAATGGCATTATCCTGCCATTCTGCTAAACAAATCCAGTCACCGCTTAGGATTTCCTTACCCTCCTAGCGGCGGCTGGTAAATTTTGTTCTCATTTCTACCCCAAAGTCTCCCCACTCCCCGTCGTTCGCACTATCACATCCAAGGAGGAGGAAGACACTTTGCCATCATGGTGGAATCTGCTCTGGAAAGGGCAGGCAGAGATCTAGAGGTCAAGTGGACCCACGCTCGGGCCCAGGCTGTGACCACTCAGGCTCCCTGGCCCACCTATGAGGGCTGGGCCCTCCTCCTGATCCGCGAGGCACCGCGTCCTACAGATGCCCAACGCAGCTGAAAAGCCACAGCCAGAGGCGAGCAGTCCCCAGCTCCACAGCACCTGTGTCCCGGCACTGCCTCGCTCCACAGAGGCTTGGGGGACGCACTGCCACTGGGCACTCACTCCCAGGACCAGAAGGGGACCACAGATGGCTGCCAGGGCGACCTGAGCTGAGAATGGGGACTATGCGCTGGGCTGAAGTTCTCTTCCTCACGAGGCCACCAAGCTCAGGTTTAGAGGAGAAATCCAGGCCAGCTCCCCGGTGCGTAGGGCCTCACCTGCTGAGGCTCAGCCCTGGGCAGCCTCCCCCTGCCCACCTGCTCTGGCTTGAAGCTCCCACTGATGGTCCTGACTGGCGTTTGGTGTGCAAGGCCCTGTTTTGGGCTGCACAGCGATGGGACGACCCCGCCAGGCTCCTGCCCTCAGAGAGCTTACAATCTAGCGGGAGCAGCAACGCACACGCATTTACAAAGGTCTGAAGTCCGTGGAGCAGCACGGAGCTGGGGAGGGGCCTGGGGAGCAGAGGACACGCAGTCAGGCCTGGCCTTGTTGAGGACAGGGCCTTGGAGTGCTCCTGGCAAAGGCTGATCCTGGACGCTCAGGGAGGGCAGTGAGGACGGGAGCCGCTGGGGGAGGGGCGGCGGTACTGAGACCCTCCACCCACGCCCAGGCCTGATTGCCGTCCCTCTGGAGCTGTCACCAAGCTCGTCTACCAGCCTCTCCAAAGGAGACGGACACTGGAGTACGTTGCAACCAGAGACCTCGCCATTTGAGAAAGGAGGAGTCGGAGTCACAGATGGACAGTCACTTTCTGCAGAGCCACTGGGAGCCGTCCCAGGGTCATCGCCTCCACCTGCCCAGGCTGCAGTGGAGCCCAAGGGCAGCAGGACAGCCACACCCGAGCCTGTCACGCCGGCACCAAGCACACAGGACACCAGGACTGGGACGCAGCTCAGACCAGGACAGACCTGCCTCTGCCTCCCAGAGAGCCCGAGGCGGACAGGGCGGCTGGGCACCTGGAGTCCTGTCCCCAGCAGGACCTGCCCACTCCCCCAGGCTGTCTGCAGCCCCAGAACTGGGTGGCATGAGGACGTGTGCTGTGCGGTGCGCCTGGCGGAGGCTCCTCGGCACTGACTGACACATCACGCTCACGCTGGAAGGAGCTGGCACTGTTTATTAACGTAGGTGACTAATAAATACATTACGGCAGCCAATAAATTATTACAATAACTAGAGATTTATTAAACCAACAAGTCAACTCTTCTTACAAAATTACAGTTAATACGGGGTGGTGGCGGCAGGGTTGGGACCACTGTGCCTAATTCGGTTGTGCTAAAAAGGGAGTGGGCGCCCAGCCCACCAGCCTGGGGCTGGGAGGGCGCGGACAGGCTGCGGGGGGGGGTGGCGGGAGGCTCTGGGGGGCAGAGGAGGTGCAGCCAGAGGACCAGCCAGATGGGGAGGGGAGGGGCTGCTGCCTGGAGCTGGAGGGCGGGCGTGGCGCGAGGGAGGTGAGGACGGGCTGCGGGCAGGGCCCGGCTGACCAGAGGCCTTCATGCCCTGGGCCTGGCAGAGCTGCCTTCAGAGGGAGCCCCTCTCAGGGGAGAATTTCAGGACTTTGGACTTTCTGCTTCAGCCCCGCCTGCCCCTTCCTTGACAGGCCTTCACCTGGCTGGGCAGCCCTCTGTGTGGAGGCCCAGCTCTCCTCTCCGGGCAGGGCAGGCTCAGGACGCTGCTGGCTGAGAGGGTAAGGCTGGGAACCCTGCTACAGGCCCGTGGCGTGGCTCCAACCTAGCCTGTTCCCTGGGCTGCTCCATAGACCTGGGGCCTGCACGGGGAGTCACCTGGGGCACTTGCCTTTGGCACCCCAGGGGGAGCCTCTGGATACCACAGAGCCAGTCTCAGGTCTCGGTTCCTGAGAAGTGCCAGGTTGTGCCTGAAGGCTTCCAGAGGCTCAGAGGAGAGTAGAGGCAGCCAGAAGAGGCCCTGTGCCCCAGGCTTCTTACAAGCAGGTGTGTGCAGGCAGCTACTGGGGCTGGAGGAAGGAGACCTAGGGCTTGCTAGATCACCCTGTGCAGGCAGCTACTGGGGATGGCGGATCACTTGCCAAGAAGAGTGTGCTGGGTCAGAAGGAGAGAATGAGAAGGACGGGGTGGTCAGGAAGGATGCAGGCTAGAGGTAAAGTAGGACTTCCAACGTCTGCCGCTGGGGTACTAACTGATGGATGATAGCTGGGAGGGAGCTGCAGGGCTTGTGCCGATGGGAGGAGAGGGCTTGGGAGGAGTGACTCCAGGGCCTTTCCTGTGGGGGGTTTGCAGACAGCCTAATTATAGGGCCCAGGTGGGGGACTTAGGGCCGCATACACTGGGGACATGGCTGGGTGCCCCCAGGCCCCACAGTGGGGGGTGGAGCTGGGATGGGAGGCAGAGCCACCTCCTGGCACCTGACATGGTGGAGGTCTTCTGCCTGGGCTCTGCTGGGTCAGCAGGTAGAGAGGGACAGCACATTAGGAGCCAGGGTCTCCATGGTAGGTGGTCATGGGACCCCGCAGGCCAGTGCTGCTGGCGAGGGGTCCAGGCTGGGCTCCCTGCTCAGACTGTGCAGACTGACACCCTCTTCCTGCCAGAGTCCAACAGAACCCCTCCTTAAGCCTCAGGCGGACCACCCGAGCCAGTCCCCAGAGCCTTGGGGCGGGCGGGCTGTTGGCGGTCAGAGAGAAGCAGCGGGGCAGTGCCGCGCAGGCGCAGAACTTGCGCACAGGCACCTCAGTGATAGGCACGTTTCACGAGTTTGGCAAAGGCACCTTCCTAGACATCGGCCGCTGGGTCGGGGCTGCTCAGAGCTTGCCACGGCCCCTCTGGGACACACACTGACACTGTGGATGAGAGACCCACCCTTGGCCGGCCACTCACAGCACCTCCCCCAGCAACCACATCCACGACGGAGCCAGACCTCATCTGCCGCCCTGGGTTGTCCCCAGTGGTGGAGCTGCTCTGATGCCATGGAGGGGAGAGAGGGCCTCGCTGGACACCCTCTCCCTGCTGGCTTACTCCAGACAGCTGAGGTCCCCTGGTCCCCGGCTCACAGGCCAGGGTGGGACAGCCGGGACGACGCAAGACACTGAGCAGTACGGAGCAGCTACAGAGAAAAAGGCACCTGAAGGCCTGCGCCCCTCCCCCAGCACTGCAGGTGGGGAAGGGCTGGACCAGGTCCTGACTCCAGCCTGGGCTCTGGCCCTGGTGCTGCCCCTGGGGAGAGAGCCCTGGGGTGACAAGGTCAGTGACTTCCACTACCAGGGTAATGGCCTTAGAGATGGGGTTGGGCCACCATCCCTCCTCTTGCCAGGTGCTTTTGAATCTGTGGTCACAGTCTGGGGCAGTTATGAGCGCAGCTGGCCACACCCAGAGTGGTGATGCTGGAAAGCAGCGCTGTGACATCAGCCTTAACTGGCCTTGACTGTCCATGGCAAGACCTGGAGGCTGTTGGTTGCAAGGGCCTGTCCTCCACCACGTCCCAGACTGGTACAAGGTCCAGAACATGGTGCAGGTGGACATAATGGAAGTGGACTTGGGCTGATGGGATGGTTCCTGCGGCTTGGCAGGGAAGGCTCTGCCAGAGCCCTGTCTCTGTCGGCTTTTGGCATGAGGGAAAGTCCCCGATCTCCCTGTACCACCTGCAGCTCTGTGCCTGTTGGAACCAACGAGCCCAGAGCTGTGGACCTGGGGCCCTTCCTGGTTCCTGGGCAGCCCAAGGGGGCTGCAAGTGGAGTCCAGGCATCCTGCCTGGCCTGGCTGAGCCACCCTGTGTGAGGCTGGGAGGGCACAGGGCCTGAGGAGGGAGGAAGAGGCCCTCAAGAGGCAGCCCTTGCCCTCCTGTGGGACGTCTGGGTCCCTGGGCACAGTCCACCACACAAGTGCAGAGGCCTCCTGGGCTGTGAATGTGGTGTCAGCGGACTGGAGGTGCCCAGGAGTGTGAAGGAGGTGTGCTCACTGAAGGCCACCAGGAGCACCCCAGCCTTTGTGCTCAGCGGTCTCTGCAGCAAAGCTGCTCCCAGGGACCCCAGGGCCTCCCTTTGGGGCACGGAGGGCAGGATGCGTGTCTGAGCTGGCCTCAGCCCCTGAGAGCACCATTCCAGGGTGCTGGTCACACCCACGCCCTCTCCTCTGCCCTGAGGCTGGGAGGTCACCAAATGACCAAGATGGAGCAAAGTGGGCACTGGCCACAGAGGCCTGGCCCAGACCCACCCTGGGCCTCCCTGCCTACAGAAACCCCAGTGCAAAGGCCCCAGCCTGTCCCTGCCATCAAGTTGGACTCACTGCAACCGGGACAAGGACAAGATGTCCACTTGCCCTGGAGCAGCTGAGCTGGGAACTGGACCAAGCAGGCAGCTGTCCCCTGGCTGCTGCCCTCCACCTCTCCCCACCTTCTCCTCTTCCCTAACTCCTGCCAGGTACAGGCCCCGACCTCTCCCACCACTGGCCACCACAGGTGGTTGGTCAGTCTCAAAGCATTTCCAAGCCTCGGATGGGGGTTGGATTAGGGATTCTGGGGAGGGCGATGGTCGAGGGAGGATGACCAGAGGAGGAGGGCTGAGCCCCACACCCACAGCGGTCAGCCTCGTCCCACCCTGGCTTTTGGTGGTGGAGCAGCCCTCGACAAGACACCCCAGGCAGAGCTGAGGGATGGCTTCTATTACCCCCACAAACCTGCCAGCACTCTGCCCAGGGCCATCCTGATGATAAGAGGCCCCAGGACTTGGGCATGAGTCAGGGAGCACAAGACATGCCCATTCTGGGCCAATGGCGGCTCGGTCCACCCTCCCAGTCCTGCCAGCCTCTGAATACAACACTTTGAGACGAAGCGGAGGCCAGTGAGCAGCACTCAGGTGGTGGCGTGGTGGTCACCGGCCTTGCAGCCCTCAGCGCCCCCACCAGCCCCCGTCACCACACGTCCGCTGGGAACGGTGGTGGTGGGGTGAGAAGGCGCTCCCGCCTCCACCCCTGGCGCCAGCTTCTGGGTCCTTCTTCCTCAGTGCAAAGAGTGGTCTGAGAGGTGGCAGAGCTCTGGCTCCAGGGGAGGAGTGGGTGCGGTCTGGGTAGGGCGTGGGCAGCCTGGCAGGAGGCTGGGGCTCAGTAGAGTCCACAGCCCCGTAGGTTTTTGGCGATGATGACGTCCGTCACGGCGTCAAAGACAAACTGGATGTTGTTGGTGTCTGTGGCGCAGGTGACGTGGGTGTAGATCTCCTTGTGCGTGGACTTGTTCTTGCTCTCGTACTGGGCCTGGATGTACGCCACAGCCTCCGTGAAGGCGCTGGGGCCTGCAGGAAGAAACAGGCAGTGGGCAGGTGAGGGGAGGCGCTGCCCTGCGGGGCCAGCCCCTGGGCCAGCCCGCGTGACCATCAGGCTGGGGGCCGTGCAGCAGATGCCAGGAGCCTCTCAAAGACAACCAGGAAGGAGGAGGCTGCTAGGGTGGGGACCTGAGGGACCGGCTCCATCAACAGGGGTCCATGGTTCGAATCCAGTGTAGGTCATGAAGGAAACAAGAGAGGTCTCCCAGTGACCGCCTGCGCTAAGGGCGAGTACTGTCCCAGGGAACTTCTGTTTTCCTTTTACATGTGCACCCACTGAATCCCGACGCAAACTTCACATCTCACCATGGGTCACGCACAAAGAGGTTTGGAAGTGCCGGTCTTACGTAGGTGTGCCTCTGTGAACCTGCAGCACGCACACCAGGATGCTGGGCAAGCCTGGCTTGTGGTCTGCTTGCGATTGTGAATCTCCTGACCTGCTTCCCCCTTCTCCCTGCCATCTCTCTCTTCTGGCATTCGCTCTCGGGGAGTAAGCAGCCCTGGAGCCCCTCACTGTCTTCCTCAGGAGGCGCCACATTGATCTGGCTCCAGGTGAGCCCAGGGACAGGGTGTCTGGGACAGAAGCTGTGGCTTGGGGGGAACAGGAATGCAAGACCTTGTCTTTGTCCTGAAGCCCACAGCCTCTTAGCATAGGCCAGGCTGTGACCTCCAGCAAAGGCATGGGTGGGGAGGAAAATGGAATCGAGCCACACTGCAAAGCTGGAGTGGCATGCCTGGGGGAAGGATCCTTGTCACTCAGGCCCAGGCAGGAAGGCCATAAGGCCTGGCCTCGAGGGCCTACCAGACTTGGGCTGGTGGTGAGGGGAGGGTCCTTGGGACAGCAGGTAACTCTTGGACTCCCTAGGTTAGGGATGCACTCCCTCCTTCCTCGCCCCAGCTCCAAACTGGTCTTGGTAGCCAACCTACCCTGTCTGCTTCTATTGCCCCCATGGGACACTAGCCATGGTCACTTAGGTCCATAGGCTCCCAACTCATGGCTGGTTGGGAAGCTGGTGGGCAGGTGTGTAGGAGTTGGCTAGGCCCTGCCCATCTCTGGCTGGATGCTCCTGACCTATGGGGTGGTCAGCCTGGTTAAGAAAAGGGGGTGGGTGCCAGTGGGGGCAGGAGTTAGAAAGCTGCCCAGCCGGCCCAGCCCCAGGCATGGCCACGTGCCCTCCAGGCCCGAGGGTGGCCAGGCTGTGGGGTCACCACTTCTCTCACTCACCTCCCGGGCCTGGCCATCTGGGAGGAACTGATGAGCACCAGAGTATCCTGGGGACCTGCTGTGATCCTGTTGCCACCTGATGGGGACTGCCAACCCCATAGCATCCCAGGGGCTTTGCTCAGACTGCCCTCCTGGCTGAACAATCTGCTCAGGGTCAGCAAAGTCCATCACAGCACTGATGGCCGTCCTCTTGTCCCCAGCACCCTCTACAGGATGGCCAGGGTCCTGTGCTTGCCAGGCTCTGTCACACCCACGAGGCCATTTGAACCTAGCAGCTACCCTGTGTGGGAGGTGCTGCTAGGATGCTTGTCACCACGGTAAACTAATGGCCTGAGCAAAGACAGTGAAGCCCCAGCGGGCGCCCGCCAGGCTAGGCTCCACGTGCCGTGAGCTCGCTGCATCCTCTCCGTGACTCGCAGGAGAGGAGGCACAATCGTGCTCATCCCCGTCTCACAGACATGGAAACCGAGGCTCAGCGAGATCACGTGACTGAGCAGCTGAGCTGGAGCTGGAGCTCAGGCTGCCTGAGTCCAAGCCCTGGCTTGTCACACTTTGTCATCTCACTGTTCCCACTGTGTACACAACCTCTGTTTACAGTTGAGGGGACTGGTCTCCCTAGGTTGTTGAGAACATGGGGCTGGACATGCCAGCCAGGACCCCTGCCCTGAGGGCTGCTCGGCAGCGGGGCTGGTACAGGGCTGGGTTCTTGGTGGCGAAGCCCAGGGCACCTGCACAGCAGTGAGAGTGGCTGGGCCTGCTCCGTGGCAGTCCCTGTGGCGTACAGGCCCCTGCTGTCCTGGGGAAGGTCTTCACCTGTGTATTCAGGAAAGCAGATGGTCAGCGGGGACTTCTTGATCTTCTCTTCAAATATGTCCTTCTTGTTGAGAAACAGGATGATGGACGTATCTGTGAACCACTTGTTGTTGCAGATGCTGTCGAACAGCTTCAGTGATTCGTGCATGCGGTTCTGCAACAGAGCGGAGAGCCGGGTGAGGGGTGGCAGTCCAGGGCCCTGACCCACCACGGCCACCACACAGCGCGACAAGCAAAGGGAAGGTCCACCAACGCGGTTGAACGCACCACCAGGGACAGAGACAGGAGGGCCCACGAGGACAAACGGGACGTGTCCCTGCTTCATTCCACGCACAGGCAGGGTGGGGTGGAGCAGGGGTGGGCTATAGGAACACTGTCCCCTTCCACGGGGAGCTGGCCTGGGGTGGGGCCTGAGGTCACTGGAGAAACTCCAGTCCTGGAGAGGACATGCACCATGCACGCAGAGGGTGGGGCCGCGACCACCACGGCCGACGCCCACAGGGAACAACCGCAGGTCATGCAGGCTTCTCTACGGGTCTCATTCTGCTCCGTCAGCGAGGTCAGGAGGGTGCACACATTCAGTTGGGTAACATTAACCGAGGACCAAGACAGCCTCGAATTAATCCAGAGTTGGAAGCAGACACCAGGGGGACAGCGTCTTAGGGGTGATCTTGCTGTGGCCTGGGTTGGTGGTGATTTGGCGGTTGGCCGGGCCATGGCTCTGGGAGAACGGGTTGTTGGGACTGGTTTCTCAGCAGAGGGGCCAGAGGAACCCCAGAGGAAACAGCAAAACAGATTACGACCGAGCGGAAGAGGAAGTCCCAGCAGCAAACACGAGAGAAAGAGGGGAAAAACGAAAAAATCTGACCAGTCTCAGAGCCTGGATGTCCAGGCCAGTCCGTGCCGAGGCCCTGCGCAGGCTCACAGAAGCCACGGCGTCGGGCTGGGGACAGCGTGGCTGCAGAGGGAGGGCTGGGGTGGGAGGCCAGACCTGAGCCAGTGGCCCCGTGAGGGGTTGTGGGTGAGGGGTGGGCCCGGTGGCGTTCACAGCAAAGTCACCCCACAGTTCCCTGACAAACTGCTGCTTTCAACTCTTAGCCGATGGTTTCAATTGGAGGGAGGCGCTTCATACCTGCCGGGCTCGAAGGGTCTCTCAGAATCGGCTCATGGTTTTGGCCTTGATTGGCAAGATAAGGCCCTGGTAGGCGGTGGTGACAGTAGTGGTGGTGGAAGGCTGTAGCAGCCCGCGGCCTTGCTGTGCGGTGCTGAGAGCTGGTACGAGGACAGGATGAGCCCTCAGGGTCCCAGGGTGCAGCGGGCAGGGTGACCAGTCCGGTGGGCGGCAGCCACTAGCCCCAAGGTCCTCCTGGCCTTGCTCCAGGAGCTGCCTCCAGGCACCTCTGTCTTGGGCAGCCCCCACTTTTGCCCCAGGCCAGAGAGGGAAGCACAGGGATGACCAGAGAGGAAGGCTGAGACCAAGGACTGGGTCACTGATGCCACATCCCGCCTCTCTGGGGCGGAGCACCCACATGTTACAACTTGCCCTCTGGCCACAGCGTCTGGGTGCAGGAGCAGCAAGGGTTGTCCCCAAGTGACGACTCTGGGTGCCAACACCCAGCTCTGAGCCCAGGGGTCCCCACAGCTGCCCACGATGCCAGTCTACCATCACTGCCATTTTTAGAAGAGGCCCAGGGAGGCTGGGGCAGGGCCCTGATCACACAGGGGACAGGCGGTGCCAGGACCTGGACCACATCCACCAAACACCCAAGCTGCCCACCTCTGTGTTCCTCTTGGTGCTGCCATGGCCATGGGCGGCTTTTGAGTCGTAAGGCCAGTCCCATTCCCTGGGAGCTGCTGTTCTTCCCTGGGCTGTGTAGGTGGCCAGTCATGGAGAGGGAAGGACCCCGGGAAAAGCCCCTTCCTGACTTTGGTCCATATGCTTTTGCTTCCCAAGGTCCTCTGCTCCTTGGGCAGAGGGCAGTGGAGATGAGGGAAGGGCTGAGAGAGGGACAGGAAGAGGAGAAGAGGAAACTGGGGGTCAGTGCTCCAGGACAGGCCCTGCTCTGCCACCAGGACTGGTAAGGAGCTCACAGGGAGGCTGGCTGGGCACCAGCCTCAGCCCCCAAATCCCTGGAGGTCTGAGGGCCACGGAGCTTGGTGTCTGGTGCCAGGACCACCAGACATTCTTTTGCTTCCATCCTGTGCTCCAGAAGTCAGCAAGAGCCCAAGCCCCTGGCTGATGGGCCTAGGCCTGAGCTTGAGCTGTTTGAGGCCTGGCAGGGCAGGTCAAGGCAGAGGCCATACTCCAGTGAGAAGGGCCCACCTGCCCTCCAGCCTCCAGCTCTTCACTCTCTTTGGAACCCATGGCTGGAGGCAGCATCCATTCCCAGGTGTGGCCAGGAGAAAAAGATGAACCAAGCCATGCTTAGACCACGGGGTCTAAGCCCAGGGGACAGTGAACAGTGGCTCTCATCATTCAGGTCAACCCATGGAGCAGTTAGGGATGTGCTGGGGCAGTCACCTGCGGCACCTACTGCCAGGGGCTGTCTTGGGCTTTGGGTGGTCACTGCATCTGGGGCCCTAGTGCAGCCCAGGTCATGTCTGCCCCTGCCTTACATTCAGGGTCAGGACTAGGCTGGTGCCTCAACACCCTGCCTGCAAAGGTCACTGAGAAGGACAACAGCTGGAACCCAGCCCAGGGCAAGTGACACAAGGTGCGGGTCCAGATCACCCACCCAGGGGTGGCTTTGGCGCCACCAGTCTGTCTGAGCCCCTCCAGGTGGCACACCCCACCACAGCACCACACCCCAAAACTCATCCTGTCTTCACAGCAGCCCTGTGGGACCAGCAGGGCTGGGACTGACGAGGAAAACAGGGACACAGAGGAAGCCTGAGAACCCCTCCTCAAACCCCAGCGCTGAAGGACAGAGGCCAGGGTGTGACGGCCCATGAGCCCTGCTCCAAGGCCACACTGGGTTCCCTGTGAAGAACAGTCTGGCAGACCCATGCCTCGTGGGCTGCAGGCTGATGGGGCCCACTGGCCCAGGGCCATCACCAGTGACAATATGACTACCAGCTTGGTGCTGCTATGCCAGAAACGGTTCCAAGTACTGCATGTGGATTACTTCACTCCACATCTAGCAGCCTCCCCCAAGGCAGGGTCTATTATTATCCCCCTTTTACAGGAAATAGTAACTGAGGCTGAGGTGCTGCGTAAATTCAGCAGCAACACGATGCTAGCAGACCCAGGGCTGGGCCCAGGGGAAGGCCGCAGACACTCTCCAGTGAGTGTCCCCGCTGCAGCGGGTGTGGCAGTTCTCAAAGGCCAAAGCCTGAGGCCCAGGATGAATGTGACGCACAGATAGCATCCCGCCGGCGCAGACGGAGCCAAAGCCACACCTATACCCACCGGCGACCCTCACCCGCTGCCCTGCTCAGCCTGCCAGCCCACGCCGAGGGCTGTGGAGACCAGTTCTGTTGCATGTGCATTCTTGCTTGGCCACACCCTGTCTTTTTTTTTTTTTTAAATATTTATTTATTTACTTTAGTTATACACAATGAAATGCATTTATGTTTACGTGGTGCTGAGGATCGAACCCGGGCCGTGCACGTGCGAGGCCAGCGCTCTGCCGCTGAGCCACAACCCCAGCCCATACCCTGTCTTTTAAGGATTTGCTTAATTTTGTTTTGGCCTGATGGCCTTTGTGACTCTGCTGAGTTTACTGAAGGCGCATTTTACTGCCCAAGACGCGAATTCTGCTGAGCTGTTTGTAATCAGTTTGCACCCAGCCCCCGTGCCAGAGGCCTGGCCTCCTGAGGCATCTTCCCTGGCAACATGGAGTGAGAGTGAGCCAGCGTGGCCCACCCACCAGAGGGCCCCAGACAGGGGGCAACTGAGGCCCCAGTGCTCCAGTGCTGGCCTGTCCTGCCGCCAGCCCTTTTGGTGCCTCCTCAGGCTGGGTGGCCAGCCCCTGGGTGCTGCCCCCTGCCCAGTGGGCCCAGGGCGACTCACCGTGGTTTCGTCTTCGTGGAGCACCTGGTCATAGCCGCTGAGTGCGACGCAGAAGATGATGGCCGTGACGTCCTCGAAGCAGTGGATCCACTTCTTGCGTTCAGATCGCTGGCCCCCGACGTCGAACAGCCTGCCAGGAAGAGGGGAGCTGGTGGGCGGTGAGGTCCAGGCAGGAGGGGTGCCTGGTGGTTTAGCTCAGTGTCCTCTCAGGAGTGGGGCACAGTGCCCAGGGCCTCACGAGGGGTCCTCACTCCAGGTGGTGACTGACTGACAGACCACTGCCATCCCTGGGGCTTGGTCCCGGGACCAGGCTGTGCTCACACGGAGTAACATACAGACCTGCCCTCACCCCTGAAGAATCTTCCTAAGGGGCCCAGAAAGTGCCTCTGAGAGTCTTCCTCTCAGGGGAACGCTGACATCTGGTCCTTTCTGCATGTATGCTGTGGACAAACTGAAAACCTGCCAAGGAAGGAGACAGGCAGGCACTGTCACCTGTTTTGTGGGTGGGAAAAGTGGGACACCAAGAGCCTAAGGATGTGCCCCAGCTCCTGGTGTGAGTGCCAGTGTGGTGTGGCTGGGGTGTGACAGGCCCGTCTGCAGACACGGCTGCGGGCTCCTCTGCTACGCACTGTCCCTCCCCAGCAGACTGGAGCCTGGCCTCCTCCCTCAGCCTGCATCCCTCAGGGCCTGAGGGCTGTGGGAGGAGGCTGAGGCTGGTGGGGCAGGTCTTGGAAGTCAGAAGTCAGCGTCACATCCTAACCGCTGAGCAAGGAGCCTGCAGCCTCCTGGACCTGGCAAGCTGACTGACACACAGCTGCAGAGGGGTGACCTGGCCCCGCAGGGACAGGAACGGTCCAGACAGAAGACAGCAACCGCAGGCACAGATCAGGGCCAGTGGAGAACAAGGAAATGAGCTAGGGCCTCATTCTCTTCCTGCCTCTGTGGACCCCACCTCCCCACCTGTAGCCCTCCAGCATCTGACTGCTGGCCAGGGCTGAGCTGAGGTCCCCTCCGGCACCTCCAGGGGTGAGCAGGAGACACTGAGGAGTCTGAGGGCAAGGAGGCCTCTCAGAGGGCATCGCTGCATGCCAGGGCAGTGGGTGCCCAGCATGGCTTCCACTGACGTGCAGAGGGGCTGCCGATGGCCCAGGAGCCTGGACACAGTCTCGATCCCTCTGGCTGCACAGGAATGGCAGGGGGCCAGGAAACAGGACCTTACACCTGTCCACCAGCCTGAAGTCCCCGCCCTCCCTTCCCTCCTGGCCTCTCTTCCTGTTCCACTCGAGACCCAGAAACCACACCTGGAAGGTAGGGCAGGACAGGGCTGCCAGTTTTCAGTGCACGGAGGTTACCCCAGGGGAAAGGATCCTCCCGCAGGGCCACCTCAGGGCCCCATTCTGAGGCACTCAGAGCCCCAGGTCCCAGCTATATTCCGTGCCTTGGGGAAAACTTGCTTATCTTAGGCCTCGGTCCCCAATATGTCCTAGGAGAGGGGGTCAGCTGCTCTCTAAAGGCCTCTATCTCTGAGGTTATGTGAGTCCTCGGGTCTCACAGATATCCCTTGGGCTTACCTACCCTATTCCCCACCATCTGGCCCCCTGGTCATCACCTGAGGGACAGCTTTTCCTTCCTTTTCCATCCAAATCCTCCCTTTCCTCATAACCCCACTCCAGGACTCCCTCCTCCCAGGAAGGCCCCCTTCTTAACCCAGCCTTGAACCTGGCAACAGGGAGCACACAGGCATGCCCCTTCTGGTATGTGAATGCCTGTCGCGATGTGAAAGCGTGCCCAGGCAGGGAGCTCTCCGTCTGCACCAGATGAGATGAGATTGAGGGTCCGGGCGTCTCCTGTCCCTCTGCCACCCTCACCAGGGCCTGGCTGTCTCCTGGGCCTCACCTGAAGTGGAGGTTCTTGAATGTGAAGTGGGTTTCTACGATGCCGGTGGTTTTGACCCTGGTTCGGAGGATGTCCTGCTCGGTGGGCTGGTAGTCGCGCCGGCCCCAATCCGATCCAGGCTGTCTAGGTAGCTGGGGACGGCAACACACAAGGCACCATGGACCCTCCACCTGGGCACTGCTCAGGGCTCACTGGGTCACCCACTTTCAGAGTCCAGCATCAGCCCGCGCCCCTTGAAGGTAACCACAGCGGCCAGTTGGGGATGTGGGGACAACCAAGCAAGAAGGAGCTCATGGTCCTGGGCTCACAATCTCCACAAGCCTCTCATTCAGACCCAAGGGGTTGTGCCCCCAGCTCCAGGCACACTGACAGCCTTGTGGAGGGGACTACCAGGTTCACGGTACCATCTTGTCATCTCTTAATTTAAAAAATGATGAAGGCGACAGGCGTGGTGGTGCACTCCTGCAATACCAGCTACTTGAGAGGTTGAGGCAGAAGGATTGCACGTCTGAGGCCAGCCTGGGCAATTTAGTGAGACTCTGTCTCAAACTAAAAAGTCAAAGGGGCTGGTGTGTAGCCAGTGGCACAGCCTTCCCTAGCGTGCACGCGGCCCTGGGTTCAACACCACCCCCAGCCCCCCAGAAGTGAGCATTCTATTCTTTACATGTGATCTCGATTCATCCTTAATCTCCCTGAGTCAAACATACTGTTTCATAGATTCGCAAACTCAACACGGGTAGGGCCTGGACACGCCCCCCTCCAGGGCTCTCTCGGTTCTCACTCAGCCGTGCGCCAGGAGGCCCCCAAGCGCCGCTTGCCCTCCCGCACCTCCTTCTCATTTACCAGGGGTCTGTGTGTCTCTTTCCATTTGAGGCTCTTAGAAGGGAGGTGCTCAGGGTCCTCAGGGCCAGCTGGTGGGACCGGGCCTTTGGCCTCGGGCTCTCCCCACTGGCTCTTCCCTTAGCCTACCGGCTCTCTGTGGGTGAGGCCGCAGAGCAGTCGCTGAGCTCGGGCCCCACGGCCTCCTTGCCAGGCTGGTGGGCATCTGGAAGGCTCTGCTTTCAGCCAGAGGAGCCCCTCTAGACCCCTTTGTGCTGTCTCCCCGCCCCCACGCCCCGTCCCACAGCCTTTGCTTAAAGGTTGTGCTAGTCTTAATGAGCCTGCTGTCATCTGCAGCAGGGCCCCAGCCGGGGAGCCCCTGACTTGCCCCCCTTGCCCCAGCCAGGCAATTCTTGGTCACAGCCACACAGCCTGGCCCCTGGTTTCTCTCTGTGCTGGGGTCTCATGAGGGGAGATGGCCATGGATAGGTGGGGCAGGGGGTGGGGAGAGCCACAGAGTGTGCACCTGCCCTGTGTCCTACCTACCACTGCCCTGACAGCAGGGTGTGACAGTGATGGAGGCCTGACACAGACCCCACCTGTGTGTGAGAGAAGGGGCGGGGGGAGGAGAGAGGGACGAGAGAGGGCCAGCCAGTGTCAGGGGACAGAATCAGAGCAGCCAGGTGACTGGTTAGGAACCTGCAGGACGGTGGGGGAAGGTTTCTTGAGAATGGAGACAGGAGAATAGGGACAGTGGGCACAGGGGCTGGTGCCTGGGTGCAGCAGGAGCCGGATGCAGGCCAGGAAGGCTTCAGGGCCAGGACTGGTAAGACAGGAAGCACACAGGGTGGGAGCAGGTGGCCGGTGAGCCAGGGGTGAGACTGTGGCAGTGGCAGGAGTCAGGCCCTCAGGTTATGGTGAGGACTTGGGCTTTTACTCCAAGTGACGGGCCCTTTCTGGGTGCTGGAGTGCTGGTTTGGGCAGGGCGGGTGCAGCAGGAGGCCTGCCATCATCCAGGTGTCAGGTGATGGCAGCTCACACCTTGGAGGGGGCTGTGGAGGGGTGGGAAGTGGCCAGGGACACTGTGGGTGTGTGGGGCATGGGAGGAAGAGCTGCAGACGCCTCCGGGGGGCAGAGTGAAGACGCGGCCCATGGGAGGGAAGAGGAGGCAGAGTGGCCTTTGGGGGAGGTGGGGCCAGGACTCCCCCACATTCTTTTTATGTTGTTTGTTTGTTTTTTGTTTAATTTTTATTTATAGTAGTAGTATGTATTACAGTTCATACTACACATATAGAGCATCTTTTTACACAGAACAGTTTGAGTTCAGACAGACACCGAAGAGGCAGAAGTCGGAAGGGAGGGAAGACCTGGCGAGTGCCATCGGAGAGTGCTCCAGGTGTACGAGGAATTTAAAACAACGTGGCACTGGAGAAGGTCACCTGGCACCAGGACTTGTCAGGAAGTGGTTCAAGATGGGAGCTTGGGCGTCCAGGAGAGATGGGCAGGAGAGGCCTGCAGGGGCATGGCAAGGAGGCTGAGGCTGGGAGCAGAGTGAACAGGTGCTAGCAGAGGCAGCCTGGGGACAGGGCGGAGGAAGCCGAGAGCCACGTCCTGCCTGTGAGCGGTTGGTCTGGGGGTGAAGCTGGAGGAGCACAGTGGGGGGTGTCCAGGAGAGAATGCCAGGGGACAGCGTATCAGCAGCATGTAGGCAATTCAGTGGGGAACCAGACTTGGGAAAAGCGACACCAACCGAGCTGCAGAACTCTTCCCAGGCCCTGGTTGGGTCTGAGCACGGTTTCGGAGTTTCTGGGATCTGTCTGCTTACTCAGAGGCCTGGGCCACGCCGAGAAAGCAAGGGTCGGCTCGGGAGCTGAGCTTCCCCAGACCTCATCCCCTCCCCTCTGAGCCCTGGGCCTTGACTTGTAAAGGGAAGGGCTTGGGATGCTCAGTGACTGGGGCTTTAGGGTGTCAAGGGCATGTTCTGGAACTGGGCAGGGTGAAGCGTTAGCAGGCTGCCCTCTCTTTTCTGCCACAACAAATTGTTTTGTTTTACATATTGGGCCTAAGATGTTTTGAAAAGACAAGCTTAAACTGCTAAGACAACACAACCCCGGATCAAGAGGTATTTAAGGTCCTACTGACCAGACAGTCTGTTTGTCCCCTTTCTTCCCTGCTGAGGAGCCCTCTTCCAGAGAGAAAGCATGAAGGAGCTGAGTAGGAAAATGTCAATGCCATAAACCCTGGCAGTAGAAAATTTGGAGAGAGGTAGGGATCAGAGAGAGGAGAGAAGAGAGAAGGCAAATTTCCTGAGCTTACTTTGTGAGGAGTTGACAAATACTGACTCGATGTTCTTATTTAAGGTTACAATGGTAACCACCAGAAGAACTAAAAATAACCCTTTAACTAGCAAAAAAAAAAACCTGGAGGCGGAGGTGGAGAGAGGTGGAAGGAAGGAAGGTGAGCTGAATTTGGCAGATTTCATAGTCAGGAAATACTATTTAAGGTTGGAGGATCAAGATTTCATGAACACCACTGGGACAAGTAACTGGAAGTGGTTAAAAGCAGCAAGGGACAGGACTAGGAAGGGGAGATTTCTCATTTTATATCCTTATGGTTAAAAAGATACTTTTGCAATGGATTTTATTTATTTATTGGTACTGGGGATTGAACTCAGCAGCGTGCTACCACTGAGCTATATTTCCAGCTCTTTTTTTTTTTTGTACCAGGGATTGAATGTAGGGTGCTTAACCACTGAGCCACACCCCAGCCCTTTTTATTTTTTGAGACAAGTTCTTGCTACATTGCTGAGGGCCTCGCTAAATTGCTGAGGCTGGCTTTGAACTTGTGAACCTCCTACCTCAGCCTCCCGAGTCCCTGGGATCACAGGAGTGCACCACCAGGCCCAGCTTGGATTCATTTTACAATTAATAGAATGGGCAAAAATTTAACTGATGAGCAGAATTTAATGAGCCACCAGAAGACAGACTGGGGCCAGCTGGCCCTGAGGGTCCCTGGGGTCTGGCTGGCAGCAGAGAGGAGGCCCTGGACTTGCTCCAAGCAGGGAGAAAGGTGGGTCTCTCTGGCTTTGAGGACCAAAAGGGTGGGCCGGAGGGGGTGTTCCCCACCCCTTCCACGCGGGCCTCAGGCCTGCTCTGGGCCCTCCCCCCAGCCCAGGACACTCACTATTTGGCAGAATCGTTGAGCTGATACTCCCGAGACCGGCTGAAGCACTCTTGGATCCCTGAGTCACCCCAGAGTCGCATCATGGCAGAAAGCAGCTCTGCGGAGAAGGGCTCAGTGTCTTCCATGCGACTCACCACGTCACACACCATCTTGGCGTCGGCCTGTGAGGAAAGAGGGACGCAGGGTTCTGAGTCCTCGTGGGGATTCTGCCCTGACCAGGCCCTGGCCAGCTCAGGGCAGTGGGCCGCTCTGAGTGCCCTGTACCTCTGTCTGGAGGCTTCCACCCCACCGGGTGCTGATGCAGCAAGCCACAGGGCCTGAGGGAGCCGCGGGAGACGTGCAGGGCTCTGCTCCACTCGGCCACTCAGCTGGGGAGGCTCTGCTTTGAAAGCTGGGCTTTGGCACAGTTTTGGGGGAAAAGTTTAAAAAACAGTGCCCTTGGCTAGAATTGTGATTTCCTTTATTTTCTGCCCCACGTGGAGCACGGTCTCTCTGGGAAAGGACGTTCTGGTTATTTGAGGATTCTGATTGGCTGAGGGGCTGGGCCCCAGGGGAGCAGCACCCTAGTGGTGGGGCACAGGAGGGGTTGGCTTTAAGTTAGTGCAGATGGGGGGAGAGTCCTCATGCCGATTATACCTCTGGAACTTAGGCTTTTAAGTTAAAATTTGATTTCAATAGTCTTTATGTCTGTGACCTGTGGTGACCGGGAGCAGCCAGGCCTGCTTACACCTGGGAAGGTACAGGGACCGGCTGGGAGCTTGGGAGCACTGGCCCTCTGCCTCCTCCCTCCTTGTCTGAGGGGGTGAGCTGAGTCTGCTTAAGGCACACACCTTTGCGTAGGCTGAGACTCCATCAGAACTGCAGAAAAAGTACTGCATAATTCACAGGTTTCTTCCCCCTTCCCCTCACCTAGGATACCAAATGGGGGTCACCTGTTTTCAAAGACCACAATCAAGTACGTGTAACATCAAAACCAGGAGTGCAGTGTTCTCGGAGGCTCTTGGAGAAGTCACAGGATGGCGCTGTCACTACCACCTTCCTTGCACATGCAGGTAGGAGTTTGCAAAGGATGATTGTGTGCACACACACTGCTTCCTTGAAACTTGGCCTTAAGGGAGCCATGGGAGCCATGTGAAGGGGCCAATTCTTCATGCTCCCCTCTGTGCCCCCTGCCCTGACTAACGGCCACTCCTTCCCTGGAGGCAGAATGTATTTCCTGCCTTCTGGGCTTGGTGGCTAGAGGACTTGCTGTGGCCCATAGAATACAGTGAGGGTGGCAGTGTGTAAATCCCTAATTCCTAACAGGCCTTGAGTGCTTCTGCTGCTCCCCTGGCCCCTGTCATCACCGCATGCATTATTGAGCTTTCCATCGCTGTGAGAAAATACCTGAGATAAATAATTTAAAAAGAGGAAAGACTGATTTTGGTTCACAGTTTCAGAGGCTTTAGTCCACGGCTGCTTGGCCAAGTCACTTTGGGCCTGTGGCGAGGCAGCACAGGGTGGTAAGCAGGACTTGGTGGAGCAGAGCTGTTCAGCTGGCCTCTCACCAGGCCCCGCCTCCCACTGGGCCCCGTCTCCCACTGGCCCCTCCTTTTACCAGGCCCCACCTCCTACCAGGCCCCACCTCTCACTGGGTCCCACCTCCCACCAGGCCCCACCCATTGAGGCTGCACCACCACCTCCCATTGGTGCCATAGGCTGGGGACCAAGCCTTCAATACAGGTGATTTTGGGGACATTCAGAAGCCAGACCATAATACCACATATATTCCTGGATTCTCATTCCTCCCAGGAAGAGGGCTTGGGATGCTTGGGCACAGTTGAGTTGCCCTTGATTTCTGTCCTTGATTTGACCAAGCTAAGCAGCTGAGTTTAGGGGAGGCTTGTCCCATGGCATTGCTGTGGTTGTAGCTAACGAACACAGTAGTCAAAGTCAGGCCTTCTGAGCTGGGTGCAGTGGTGCACACCTGTAATCCCAGCAGCTCGGGAGTCTTAGGCAGGAGGATCACGAGTTCAAAGCCAGCCTCAGCAAAAGCAAGGCACTAAGCAACTCAGTGAGACCCTGTCTCTAAATAAAATACAAAAAGGGGCTGGGGATGTGGCCTAGTGGTCAAGTGGCCCTGAGTTCAATCCCCGATACAAAAAAAAAAAAAAAAAGGCCTCTGTGTGCAAGTGGCAGAAACTAATCCTAAAACTAATCCTAGGGGCCACAGAGAGTGAGGAGGCTCAGCCCTGAGGGCCTGAATACCTTGACATTTTCCTGCTTCTTCCTGGTAGCTGTATTCTTAGAGGTTTCTCTATGGGTTGGGGGACACAGGTCTCCAGTGTCTCTGGGGACATACCCACTTAAGCTTGCCCTATTTGTTTGTTTTTTGGTACCAGGGATTGAACCCAGGTGCACTTAACCACTGAGCCACATCCCCAGCTCTCTTTTATATTTTTTTTATTTTGAGATAGGGTCTCATTAAGTTGTTCAAGGTCTTGATAATTTGCTGAGGCTGGCTTTGAACTTGTGATCCTCCTGCCTTAGCCTCCCAAGCTGCTGGGATTATAGGTGGGCACCACCATGCCTGGCAAATTTGTCCTATTTGAATAAGAAGCACAGCATTGGGGGACAGGTCTAGGGGGTGGGTATAGGGCTAGAGTGGGCCCCAAGGGGGTCCACCTGGACTGCGGTCAGTTCCCAGGGCTCCCGGGACCCCTCCTCCAGCTGCCTTTCCCCATTTCAGCCTGCACATGCCCTGGAACTCACAGTGAGACTGAGGCCCTGCTGGGCTGGGAGTGGGCTATGGCAGGCCCACACCTCCATGACCTCACAGGCTCTCAGGAGTCAGGATGCTCTGTCCAGGGGTGCATTGTGGTCACCAGACAACACTGCTGAAGGCCCTTTCAACCCAACCCTCCAGTGAAGCCAGAGGAGAGAGATGGCCCAGCCCACCACGGTGGCTCAGGAAGGGAGTGGGAGGTGCTGCGCATCCCAAAGGTGTCCTTTGGGGTGGGAGAAACAAAGAAAACGAGGTCAGCACCTGGAAGGCTGGTGACCAACAAAAGATTTTGCACAAAAGGTTGGTGGGGCCAAAGCCTTCTTGGAGCCTTCCAGAACGCAGCTGTCTGGCTAAGTAGCTATTACACGTCAGAGCCTGTGCACTGTGGAGGGTGGTGGGAAACGTCTGGCGGCTCTGCCCTGGGAAGGAAGGTGCCATTGGAGCGGAGGCCGGAAGGTCAGCCCACAGTGCTAATCCAGACGCAGTGTCTTGGGGACAGTGTACCAAACATGCTGGCCCCGACAGGAAGGGCTGCCCACCAAGGAAGCCGGCCTCCTGGGGTCAGGACTGGGCCAGGGCCTCCTCTCCAGTGGCCTGGAGAGCTGGGCCTGGCCCTGGGTGCCCCTAGTAGGCACCCACAAGTCAGTGGGGGGTGAGCCAGATCTGTGCAGGGAGTGGGAACAGTCAGGGTTCAGGGGCAAAGGGGCAGGCCAGGCAAGACCTCTGCTGGGTGAGAAGGTCCTGTTGTGATCTGAGTGCTGAGAGCCATGCCACCCCCATGTCAAGGCCACATGGGACACTCCAGAGGTGACAAATGAACTGTGGATCTCCCACAAAGCCTTTGTCCTTCCACATTTAATCCTCCAGGTTTGACCTGGAACTCTGTGACCCCCACTGCAATGGGGTGTGTCCTCCAGCTCCAGGAACACTGGCCCAGGTGTTTCCTGTGACTGCCAGTGGGCAGCCCAGGGGAGCCTGCTTCTAGTTTCCTGGAGGTGTGCCGGGCAGGAGGGGCTTGGCACTGGCAGCCACCAGCCCCTGCCACCTTTCCTGCTCCCTCTGTGTCTTCCCCAGCTCACTACACAGATGGCGTCACCATCGCCCCAACTGCTCAGACCCGAAGACCAGGAGCTCTGCTTGATTTTACCGCCTCCTCCTGCTGCCTGGTTGCCTGTCTGTGCACCACACAGTGGGAGACCATTAGTCTCCTTCCAACATCACGTCGCCCCTTCTCCTTTAGAAAAAGAACCCAGTGTTTTTTCTTTTTTTAAGTACTGGGAATTGAACCCAGGGGCACTCTACCACTGACCCACATCCCCACCCCTTTATGTTTTTTAGACATGTTCTCGCTAAGTTGCTTAAGACCTTGCTAAGTTGCTGAGGCTGGCTGAACTTGTGATCCTCCTGCCTCAACCTCCTGAGTTGCTGGGATTATAGGTGTGCATCACTGTGCCCAGCCCGAACATTAAAAAAAAAAAAAAATCTGGGTATAATTGCATTCAACTATGAGGCTGAATTTCCAAATTTTGTTGCAGTTATGATCACATGATAAGTTATGCACAATGAGAGGTCCACAGAAGTACAGGGAGGTCTCTGGAAATGTCATTTTAAAAAGAGAAGGGGCATCCTTTTTCTTTTGCTTCCTGAGATGGCTGGAGCACTAGCAGCCAACTTCATGAAGACAAGGTTCTCACCCTAGGGATAGTGACACAGTGATCTAAAAACAGCGTAGGTCCTTGAAAGCCTTGTGGAAACTCCATACCATCTGGAGTCATGCTAACACTATTTTAAGTGTTTGGCTTAAAAAAAAAACAAAAAACCACACACACACACACACACACACACACACACACACTTAAAAATAAAATTCTGTCTTATTTAAGCCACTATTTTTTCACCATCTTTTCAGGGTCTCCAGTACTCATAGTCAAACCTAATCTGAATGGATACAACGACTGTCCCGTTGAAGCTCTCAGAATAGCTTCCCATCATTCCTCAACTCCAGATTCTTTACCGTGGCCTGCAAAGCTCCTACCTACCTCTCCCTCCCAGCCGCACAGCCCTTCTTTCCATTCCCCAAATAGACTGGCGATGTGCCTCAGGCTCTCCATTTGAGCAGAACACCTTTCCCTGCCTCGCCCCATCTCCAATGTCACCTCCCCGGGTGGTCTTCTCCCTCCATGCACTGCCACTCCCTGTCGCAGCTGGTGCTGTGTGCCCATTCCCCAGCGCAGCGCTACCTTCCTGATTCCCAGGGTACCTCGGGTCTCACACAGTGCTTTGTACCTAGATGGTGCCCAGCAAAGCTTGGGGACGAAGAATCTGGGGTGTTTTAGTATCCGGCACGGCTAACCGCCGACAGCCCTGGACTTGCATCTCAGACAAGGTTGGGCTGGATTGACATCCTCACTGCTGGGGTGATGCATTAAGAGGTGGGCCTCTGCGAGTGGCTGGAGCTGAGGGTGGAGCCTCATGAATGGGACCTTATAAGAGGCCCCAGAGAGACCCTCACCCCTTCCCCACGTGAGGACACCGCAAGAAGACAGCTATCTATGACCAGGAAGCAGCTTCCCCAGGCAGAGAATCTGTTCCCGTCTTTGTCTTGGACTTCCCAGCCTCTACAACTGCGAGAAAAAAATTTCTGTTGTTTATCTACCCAGTCTGTGGTGATTTGTTATAGCATCCTGACAGACAATGACACGAGGTCTGACCCCTGGAGACTGTGTGGGGGCCACTGGAGTTAGCATTTGTAGAAAGCCGGCTATATACCCCCACCCAGGCAGGGCCGCAGGAAACACCACAGGGGCAGCTTCAGCTTTAGCCCTGCAGGAGCCCTGTTTGGGGAGATGGCTTAAATTGCGGTTGACTATGGGCCATGGAGATTTGGGCATTGTCGCCTTCCGTAGTCTCATGGGACTTGGCCCGGGATCTCGAGTGACTTGAGCCGAGATCTCGAGTGACTTGAGCCGAGATTGCTGATCAGGTCAGCGCCATTTTGGTGGTGTGTGTGGCGCGTGTTAGTCGTTGTTAGAGCCAGAGAGAAAAGTTATCAGAATAAAAAGCTGTTTGTTTCCAGTTCGCCTCTGAACTTCTTCCCTTGGCTTCGTTGCTCCAAGCGGCCATCGCTTCAGGCGGCAACACAGCCCCTCCTTTCTGCCCAGTCCCTTCCATGCCAGGCACTGACCTCTTCCCCTAGGAGGCTTCCAGCCCCTGGTGTTCTGGAAGCTCAGCCCCGGGTTCCCCGAAGGAAAACACCCTTCCCTGAGCCAGGCTGAGTGGTCTGGGTGCGAGACACCCTAGGGCTAGTCAGTCCATCCTGGTGGACTGGGAACACTTTGGGCAGACAAAGAAGCCATATTTTTCAAATTACATAACAACAAGTTCCATCACCCCAATAAGCCCCAAGACATTCGTAAAAACTCAGCAAAGAGATTCTCAAAAGGAGGGCCCACCTTGTGTGGAGCCATCACTGAGGAAAGCAGAAATGAGCGAGGGCGACCCCGGAGTCTCCGTGACACGTTAACATCTGGATCCAGCTATGCCTGCAGTCACATGGACGACTGGGCTTTCTGGTTACTTGAGTCAATCAATCCCCTAATTTTTAAAATCTAGTTGAGGAGTTGCTGTTCATTTGGTTGGTTTATTTTTGTAATTGCACCCCAAATACTCCTGACTATTGCACCTCCTGATCTGCCAAGGCTGACCTCAGACGGACCTCCTCCAGTAGGGTTAGTTCCTCTGGCATCCGAGTCCCGTCCTCTCTCACTGTGCCACACCCTGGGCGTTATGCCTATACTCTGCTGCTTCCTGTGTGAGCAGCCCCTCTTTCTCACAGGACTGGCACAGACGTGTCATGGGCTCTGGCCACGAGCCAGACGCTAGAGTATGGGAGGACTCAGCAGACAGTCCTGAAGGGAGTTTCTGGACAGCATGTCCACTGGGGGCATGCAGGAGTGGGCCCTCTCTCCACCACTGCCCTCTACTGTCCTGAAGCCCAGCTGCAGAGAGAAAGGGACGGGCCCTCTGGGTGGAGTCACAACAGGACTGTTCCCTGTACAGGCTTAGGCAGGGCAGGTCTGGCCATTACTGCCAGAGGCCCCCAGCCCCATCATTCTCAGCCTGCTGGGTGTGCCATGCTTTAATGTCCAGCTCTCAGGCCACCCTACACTCTCCGAGGAGTCTCTTCCAATGGCCTCCCTCCTTGGGCATGTGGTCTGAAGCCCACAGACTCAGGAGCCACCCAGATGGGGCCTCAGGTCTGGCTCCACGTGTGCAAAGGCCTTAGCCTTTCTAAGTCTGTGTCCTTGCTGCAAACTGGGGATGACAGCATCCGTATCTTCTTCCCAGGGCTGTCCCTGTGAGCAAGCAGAACACTCAGCCCAGGCATGCAGCTGTGCGGTGCCCGCCCAGTGGACAATCATCTCCTGTCCTGTCTCTCGGGCTGCCAGGGCCCACAGAGGCAAAGAGGCAAACCTCTGTGGGCACCAAATGTCAACAGCTGGAAGGCGCCATTCTTATGGGTTTAGAGTCAGGAGGCTGGGAGGAGTTGTGACTCGCTGAGAATCAAACCCAGTGCCTCACACATGCTAGGCAAGCGCTCTATAACTGAGCCCTAGCCCCAGCCCACGTGGGATTCTTTTTACCAGGTCAAGGACTGAAAAACAGCACTGGCATTCTTTTTCATTATGACCAGTATAACTTTTCTGGTTAAATTATATCTTCCCCATAATATGGACATTTTAAAAGGGATGACGCTGCTCTGGTGGAGATGAGGCATTTTTGGGGGACCCCTGGACTCTGAAGAACCCCATTTTCAAGCCCGTGTACTCTGCCCACCAGAAGCTGGGGAAAGTGGTGGGCAGGAAGAGGAAGGGGCAGGTGGAGCCAGGCCCAGGGCACCCCTCTAGAAATGGGCTGCCTTGGGTCATTGCTGGAGGGCAGAGTCTGCCTAGGGTGGTGGTGGGGTAGCAGTGCCCCTGAACTGGCAGCACATAGTGGGTCCCTTACAATGGTACACAAGCTAGGGGCTTCCTGACACAGGAACATGTGCGTCTGGGGGCAGCTCATGCATGTGCATGGGAAGCAGCACCAAGACCCAGGTGACAGCCAGTGGGACAGCCCACTGGCATCCAGCAGTGAAGGGGTGCACTCCACAGGGCTGTCTCCAGCCAGCCAGCTGGACCCTGGAGCTAGAACCCATTCTAAGGCCTGGTGAGGGCCTTGCCCACCCCTACCCTGGCTCCCACCTGTCTGGACGTGGATAGACTCCTGCAACCACAGCTCCGGCTCTAGCATCTCAGATGTAGCTGATGCCTGTTTGTGCCATACCCCAGGGCGGGAGTGCTGGCCAAGAGGAGATGGGCTAGCCAGGTTTTCACTTCCACACAGGACACTGCGGGGGCTTGGAAGTGCCTGGCATCTTTGCTATCTGAAACTGGGAGGGCAAATTGTACTTGTACTTTTAACACTTGGTCTTCAAAACCTCTCCCTTCTCTTTAGGGCAGTATGGACATTTCCACAAACATCAGCAGCAAAGAAACTTGGAGTTAGGGGATCACAAAGGACCGTTTCCCTCTCAAGAGATGAGATGCAAAGGCTATGGCAGGGGAACCAAGGGGATCTTCAGTCGAGTGACCCAGGTTCAAATCCTGCCTCGGCACCTGTTCAGCTGGTGGCGGGACGGACCACTCGCCACTCAGAGCCTCCGCTTTTCTCAGCCCCACTGCACAGGCTGTTTGTGCAGATGAAATGGGCTGAGGATGTGACACAGCTTTGCGACATGAAAGAGCCTTGCAAATGTTAGTTATTATGAGCAAAGATGAGGCGCCTCAGACACAAACAACAAGCTGACAGAAAATAAGCCTGCTTTGTCCAGGAGTTTCCAGGCAAGCATGATAATCTTGATAACAATAATCACAGTAATTATAATAATAACCCCTTCATCTGAGGAGCTGCTTTAGATTGTGCAGAGTTTTCCTCCATCTCTAATCCTTGTGGCCAAGTAAAGAGTGGGAGAAACACACACACACACTCCCACACCCTTCTCCCTTGCAGGGAAAACTCCATTGGCCCCACCTTGGCCCCTTGCTGCAGTTGTCCCGGAACCCAGCAGAGGGCAGGAGAGCACAGGCCAACCAGAGAGGGACTTGCAGAGCTGAGGACCAGGCGGGGCAGGGCCAGGCACAGGGCCATGGCCATGGTCCTTGGGCTGCTGACCAGCTTCTCAGGGGGCAGGGGCAGAGAGACCCCCTGCTGAAGGCCCTGCAAACCCAGTAGGTGGAAAAGGGCAGGAAGGACAGCCTGGGCCCTTAGCAACTGCCAGACTCACTGGCCAGGACCTGTACCTTTGCAGCAATGTGGACACGCTCTCCCTCACACACAGGAGAGCCTCTGCCCTTCCACTCTGCCTTGGGCTTCAGAACAGTGGGTGGTACTGGGGGTGGCTATTTATGCCACTGTCTTTGTGTTTGGTGGTGCCAAGACCCGGTGCTCTTCCATGGCCAAGTGCCAGGCATGCTTGGGGCTCACTCCTTACCTGGTCTGAGGAGTCTGAGCAAGGTTCATGCCCACAGCATGCTGCCACAGGGTCTCTGGGGCTGTGGGACCTGTGGGTCCTCCATCTGCTTTAAGGAAGGAAACCTTCCTGGTTCTCCCAAAAGACCCTGCAGCAGAACTGGGGACTGGGTGCCACCGCTCACCCTGCTTCCCACCCTGCACAGCACCCAGGTCACCCCCTGTCCAGCCTCAGCACCCACACACTGAGCCACCAGCAGGCCATCATCCCCCCCACCCCCCCCCTCTCCCCCCCACCAGCCTTGCTCATCCCTGCACTCAGTGCCACCCCTCCCCTGCCCCTCCCGGCCCTGTCCCTCCCCTCTAGCTCTAATCACTCCTCCCGCCCTCTCCTCTCTCTCTAGGCTCCCACCATTCGCCCTCCCGTTTCCTGCTCTCCCCCTCACCCACCTATTCATTTACCCAATTGTCCACCTACCATGTGGCAGGCAGCGGTGGGGTCTTGGTCTTTAGAATTTTCACATGTGGCCTAAGGGAACACACTGTCCAAATCTCCCCAGCCCAGTAGTCCATTCCCTGAACACTGGGGAGAAGAGCTCCCACTTCCACTTCCCCTCCCTCTGCCTGTGGGGCCAACTCTGACCGGGGTCTGCGGCCTTGTGATGGAAGGCTTTCCTGAGGTCTCCAGCCTGGGGTTTGTCCTCAGCCCTTCAACAGCCTTCCCTGCTCTGGGCCAGGCTGCCTCCTGGGGAGGCGAAGGTGGGTTTATGGTCCTACCTTTTGGATGGTCAGAACCCCGGGAACTTCCAATTGCCTGGGAGCAGCTTTTCCCTACAGAGAAGCTTTGCCCCTGGCTTACTATCTGTCTTCCAGAACAGGGCTGGGGTGGCCGTGGACTGAGCCCTCTGAGGCCAGTCATTTGTTCCTCTCAGAAACCACCCGTCAGTCCCTGCAGTTGGTGTGGCTTCCCACCTCTGGCCCTGGCCCTGGCCTGAATTCAGTAGAGGGAGCCAGGGAGACCTTCACCCCAGGTCAGCTGAGCATCAACCTTGGGAGGCCCAGGGCTTGGTGTGGGGACAGGACAGCCAGTAGGCAGTGCCCTGCCCAAGCCTGTGGTCCACTGGAGGCAATGGGCATATCAACTGTGGAGTCTGGGAGGCCACTAGGTCTGGGCCTCAGGAAGAAGCACGCGTCAGGGTAGGGCACGTGAAGAGTGCCTGTAAGAGACTGGCAGCCACTGCTCAGCTGTGCCCAGAGCCAGGGCACAACCCAGACAATGGTCTTCCCTGGGGGGTGTCTTGAGGAGGGAAGGAGGGAATTAAAGGGGGATGGACAGAGACCCAAAGCCGAGCCTAGGGTCTTGCTGGGCAGCAGTGGGCCCTGGAGGGTGCAGATGCTCTTTCAGCCATCAGTGGGGCCAAGGACGATGGTGGGCTTGGAGGTCCAGCGTCCCTTAGAAAATAAGCCGAGATCAGCTGTCCTGCCTGCACACAGATGTCCCAGGAGTGTGACACAGACCACATCTCCACCAGGCACTCCGCCCTTGTGAGGCAGCTTGGCCTTCTGTCGCGTAGCAGCTCTGGTGGGGGACAACTTCCCTGTGGAGCCTGGCAGAGCAAATGCCCAGGACACAGCCTCCCTGTGGTCCCGGGGCTTCCTGCCTGCTCAGGTGCGAGGACACTGCTGGCGGGTCACAGCTCCTGAGAAGCACTCGGATCCCACTAGTGTCTGTGTAGAGTGGCCGTGCAGGCCTGGGAGGTGGCGCCAGGTGAACCAGTGCAGGGAGTCCCCCGTGGAGACAGCAGGGTAGAGCTGCAGGCTGGAGGTGCCGCCTGTCTCTGTCAGTAACACTAGACTGCCCAGGGCTCTTGGGGCAGAGGTATTCTGCTGTCACCATACCCAAGGTCCCTGAGTATGGACTGGGGATACTGCATGTCCAAAGCTCCAATCATCACCCTTTTGGGAGAGCCTCCTGAGGTACCTCTTCCTCTTGGTGCCCTCTCCCCTTGGTTGGTCTAGACCTGCCACAGTCAGGTCCCCTGGGCACCTAGATGTGGCTCAGAGAACAGCTGAGCCATTAAGCAGGCATTATGAGGACACAAATAAACTCTGAAGTGAATGGGACAGAAATTTCCAAATACACGATGCCCTCACCCTCCTCACTTCTGAGCCCAGTGTGCTAAGATAGGAGAAAAGAACTAAAATTGGATAGACTAAATTTCTAAGAAATGAACAAGGACAGAATGAAATTACCCACAGAGAGCTTAGTCAAAGGGAAAGAAAAGTGATAATGGCCAACCTCATCTCTGCAGAACACAAAGTGACGATGGTGAATAGTTTAATTAGGGCTGCCTCGGCTGGGAGAGATTAGCAGCCCAATTATGGAGGAGAAAGGATGGCTTCTCAAGTCCATGCAGGAGGCGGGGCGAGGCTCAGGGCTGATGGTTGGGCTGAGTGGAGTCTCTGCGGGATCCTTCACTGACGCCCCTTGTTGTCCCCTCACCCTCCACTGGGGATGTCAGTTCCTGCTCCATCCATCTTGGAGGATCAGCTACTGTTTCTGCTGGGAAAGGAGCGGACCACCTTGCTTCCTGGAGTTTGGAAGACTGGGGCTTCTGGCCATGCTCTGCCTCTGGCTGGCTCTTGGACCCTGAGTCTCCATGGACCAAGTGCACAAGGAAGGGGTTAGCTAGATCCATGATTTTCAAAGGGTGGTCTGCGGTGCTGTGGGAGGTCTCTGAGGCTCTTTTGGGGGAGTCCATGAGCTGAAAACTGTTTTCACAACAATTCTAAGATGTGGTTTGCCTTTCTACGGTGCGAATAGTTGCAGCAGCCACACTGGTGAACAAGTGGGCCCCTCAGCAGGAAGCAAGGCCACGGACAGAACTACCAGCTGCCACTGAAATAGTGAAACAAGTGGTGGTGCACGCCTGTAATCCCAGCAGCTTGAGAGGCTGAGGCAGGAGGATTGCAGGTTCAAAGCCAGCCTGGGCAACTTAAAAAGGCCCTAAGCAACTTACCAAGACTCTGTCTCAAAAAATTGAAAAGGGCTGGGGATGTGGCTCAGTGGTTAAGCATCCCTGGGTTCAATCCCTAAGCACCTAAACAAAATAGTGAAGCAAATATGAGTGTTACTGAAGAATGTCCTTGTTGGAGTAAGAGAAATGATGAATCTTTAAGAGTCTGCACCCTGGAGGACAGCCTCACGTCTGTAGGATGCAATGGGAAGCAAGGCACTTCTGGGTCTTGAGAGGGGCCGGGCGGCTGGGGTGCTGCTGAGCTACCTCTTCTCATGGGACACCACTTTTACGTGAAGGAACGCTTGAAAGACAAACAATGGGAATTCAGATTTGGATCTTTGATAGACTTTTTTCTCAAAAATGAACCAAGTGAGCCTATCATTCCAAGGAAATCAATGGACATATTTGTCCATTGCTGAGGTATGATGGATCCACAGTAGACCTCATGGGCTGAGAGGTGGGGTTTAAGCTGTCGCAACACCTCCCAGTTTATAAAACCAAGAAATAGGACTTCTGGCCCAAGGTTAGTGTTGGGGGAGGGCCATCAGGGTGGGTGAGGCGGGGGCTCTGGGTTCAGTGGTCAGGGCAAGCTGAGCTGACCAGCCCAGAGGGCCAGTGAGCCAGGCCTCCTCAGTGTCTACCATGAGCCCTGGATTTGGCAAGACAAACAGATGCACGCAGGTGCATGCACTCAGAAGTCTGGTGGTCAAGGAGGAGCCAGTATGGAGCGAGCACTTACAGTGGACTCTACTTCTCGTCCATGGTGGTTCACAAGCACTACCACTGCCTGCACTTCATGATCAGAGAGACTGAGGTGTTTGAGGCGCTTGGGCCTTGCCTGTGCTCATTCAGCCAGGAGGTCTGGGGTCTGCACTGTGGCCTCTGGCTCCTCTGCAGCGCTGCAGCCCCTCCAGTGAGGCCTGGGGGGAGGAGGTGGGGCTTGACCCACCATCCAGCAAGCCAGGGGCAGGCTGGGCGGAGCTGCCAGCCCTGCTTCCCTGCAGGAGGCATGTGGGAAAGCTGGCACCTGGGAGGCTTTCTCGCTGCCATCACCTGCTCTCCTCAGCTATGCCCCAAGGGCCTGGCTGGTGCCCGCTGGGGGGACTCAGCGTTAGGGCCCTTCAATGCTGGCAGTGTTTGCAGCAGGCAGGTGGGATGGCGACAGGTGTAAAAAATAAGTGTGACAAATTCTCCCATCAACAACAACACAGGTGAGGCAGAGCGGCGCCCAAGGCTGTGCTCCAGCTGGGCCAGGCAGTCCCACTGGGTCACCTGGGCGGGGCGGGAGGGAGCAAGCACCAGGGAGCCAGGGCTGGAGGCCAGCTCCTGGGGCTCTCCACGCCTGGCCCTGAGAGAAGATCATGGGGTAGGGGAGGCTCAGGGCTTCGGGGTTGGGGGGGGGGGCTGTCTGCTTGTCACACAGGCAGGGAGGGAGGAGGCAGAGGCCGCACCCTGCAGAGTGAGTCCAGCTCTGGGATAGGTGGAGGGGAGCTGCTCCAGCAGCCTGCAGCTTTCTCCAAGGCCTGGGGCGGAGTGCAGGGCTCCCTCCCCACAGGGCCTCTGCTGTCCTCCTGCTCCCTTCACTGCTGCTGAGAGATGACCTGGTGGGAAGGGGTGGTGGGCAGAGCCCGAGGTCAACTCTGCCGTCGGCTGGGGAAGAGCTGCTCAGGGCTTGCTCGCTCAGACAGGGGGGCAGCAATGGAGCTCCCCTCCCAATTTTGGGGAGGCTATGCACCTTGCCTCAGGCTGGCACTCATTCTCTAAAACTGCAGGGCCACCAAGGAAGCCATCAGGTGCCACCTGGGCTCCGGTTCCTCCAGGACACTGCTTGTTTCCCTTTAAGCCCTCTCTCCTCTTTCTCCCTTTCTTCCACATCTCTCCTCCTGCCCCTACCCTGCTATGGCAGAGCCAGCCCACATGGCACCATTGTTGGAGTTAGAGAAAGGCAGCTCCTTCCCCTGGGTTGCATGGCTTAGCACGTGAAGGGCAGGATGGATTTCTTCCTTCTCCTGGCTCCATGGTTAGGAGCTTCTGCAGCCACAACTTGCTGTGTGACCCAGTTAAAGTCGGTGGAATATGAACCTAAAGTTTCCTACTTCTGGGCCAACGCTCTTAAGATGTATGTGTCCCCTGACGGCAGACAGTGACAAAGTCCTAGGAGGTGGTAGTGCCATGAAATGGAAGGAGCTGATCCATGAGTCACTGTGTGGAGGAGAGCCACCCACCCACCAAGAGAACCTGCCCTGGACCATTAGGTGAGCAAGAAATACGTTCTACTGCATTTGAATGATAAGACATTTTGGGAGTACTTGCTATAGTAGCTAGTGGTATCTTCACTAGTACAGCCTGCTAGTGTCCTTCTCCTGGTTTTGTTTCTTGTGTAACATTTAGCCTCTACTAAACCCTAGGTTATGGATTATCAGGCACTGTCCCTCTTTTATTGCTTCAATGAACATTAGAGTGCCCTCTCAATAAGTTAGGGAGCTAGTGAAGAGCAGAGGTAAAGTTTTCTGGAGTCTCAAAAAAGAATCTGTGCCATGCCATCTGCCTTCCCTGAGAATGGAAAAAGTCATGCTCCACACAGTAGTATCTCCCCAGACTCGCCACTCACAGGCCAGACACTGTATCCACAGAACACCACATGGCACCGAGGAGGCTCTCATTAAATAACTGTTAAAATTTTCTGCTGTGTTGCATACCACCTCAACTATAATTTACTTAATATTTTTCATTTAGCTTTTTTCTACTTGAACTTATTTAAAGTGAAAGGAAATTTAGCACAATAAACAATATCTTCTTCTTCTTCTTCTTCTTCTTTTTTTTTTTTTTTTTGTGGTGTTGGGATTGAACCCTTGGCCTTGCACATTCTGGGCAAGTGCTCTACCACTGAGCTACACCCCAGCCCTAAAAGGATGCTCAATATGTGTTTTTGTCTTTTTCTAATATCCATTAAAGCAAATTAATAACTATTGGGATAGGCCAACATGTTCACCTATCACACTAAAATCGACTGCCTCCCCACTTTGGGGAGCACTGCTCCAGAGCCTAGCATAAGCAGGTACCCCAAGAGTGTGTCCTTGGTGCTCAAGGAACATGTGTAGGAGCAAGGAGTTGGTCAGCCCCCGGGCAGGGCAATGGGAACAACTCACTTCACCACCCTCCTCCCCTGACCCTGGGCAGGGCCCCGGTTTGGCTCTGTGAACCCTGACAACAACCCTGATGGCTGGGGTTGGGCTTGCGAGGGACATTACAGGGACGGGGCATGCCACTGCTCCAGCCCTCAGGTCGCACAGCGCCTGCTTCCTTCTCTGTCCTTGTCTGCCCCCTTGGTTCCCTGGCCTTCGTGCCAAGGTGGAAAGAACTCACAAGTGGTTCTGGCCCCCACAGAGCCTGTGGCACCCTCATGGGAAGCGGAGGGCATCGACGCCTCCCTTGGGAGGAAGTCTGTTCCCACCGCCTCCATCTCCCCCACCTGCAGCCAATTTGAGGCCTTGTTTTTTTTTTTTTTTTTTTTTTTTTTGTGGTACCGGGGATTGAACTCAGGGGCACTTGACCACTGGGTCACATCCCCAGACCTTTTTTGTATTTTATTTAGAGACAGGGTCTTACTGAGCTGCTAAGTGCCTCGCCACTGCTGAGGCTGGCTTTGAACTCGCAATCCTCCTGCCTCAGCCTCCCAAAGTGCTGGGATTACAGGCGTGCGCCACCGCGCCCGGCTTTTTTTTTTTTTTTTTGGTACCGGGGATTGAACTCAGGGGCACTCGACCACTGGGCCACACATCCCCAGCCCTTTTTTGTATTTTATTATAGACAGGGTCTCACTGAGTTGCTAAGTGCCTCGCCATTGCTGAGGCTGGCTTTGAACTCGCGATCCTCCTGTTGAGGCCTTGTTTTTGTTGTGAGTTTATCCCAAATTGCTTGGACTCATGTGCAGGGACCCAGGGACACTGGCCTGTTAAGGATCTCTTGTTATGGTGTCTTCTGGATCCTAGCAGCCAACATCTCTCAGAGAGGGCTGGGAAGGAGCAGGGAGGTCAGAAGGAAAGTGGGAGAGATCCCCTGTCCATGCCTGTCCCCAGTAGCCCTGTGGCTGAGAAGGCCAGAGCTCCAGCAGGGTGGGCCATCTCCCCTGCACAAGACGGGGGCTGGGAAGCTGGAACCACTGATTCCCAGAAGTCCCAGAAACCAAATCCAGATGGTTTCCTCCTGAGCTCTGAAGACCCGCTCTCTCAGCCACCAGATGAACTTCAGCGAAACCTCTAGGAGGAGACTCACCCCACATTTAGACCTGACCTGCTGAAAAGGCAGGGGAGGGGGCCTCTGGCCTCCCCATCCCAACCCCTTTCTCCTGCTTCCCACCCAAGCTGCCACCCTCTTCCTCCTCCTCCTCCTCCTCTTCCTCTTCTGCTGCCTCCCTCTCCTTCTGTCTGGGGCCTGGCCCATGGGTGTCACTCCCTGTTCCCAGCAGCATGCTCTCCTCTGCTTCATCTCAGTCCCCAGTTAGCCCTCTGGTCTTCATTGTGGACCCTGTCCCTCCACCCCGTGTCAGATGCTCATATTCCCCAAACCCTTCTTGCTGTCTCAAGCTACCTTCTCCCTGGCCAGACCTCACCTGGCCCCCCTCTGTGCAGGATGCTGAGTGCCGCCCCCGCCCCCCGTCCCCCGCCCCTCTGTGTCAATGGCTCTTCAGACTCAACCCCCACTCCTGGCTTTCTAGCCATACTGCTTCCTGTCTCCCCTGCTTTCTGTCATATCAGCACACCACTGCTACTGTGGACTCGTATTTTTTAAAGATGACATTAAATTGACTGTTTTTTTTTTTTTTTTTTTTTAAATTCACTTTTCCGTCAGGTATGGTGGCGCACGCCTGTAATCCCAGCACTTGGGAGGCTGAGGCAGGAGGATCGTGAGTTCAAAGCCAGCCTCAGCAATGGCGAGGCACTTAACAACTCAGTGAGACCCTGTCTCTAATAAAATACAAAAAAGGGCTGGGGATGTGGCCCAGTGGTCGAGTCCCCTGAGTTCAATCCCTGGTACCAAAAAAAAAAAAAAAAAAAAAAAAATTCACTTTTCCTATTCAACGATATCCACAAAGTCAAGTTTGTGTGCTCATTTTTTCTAACATACAGTAAAATATGTAAAACCACTAAAACAAAAGGAGTCAGTCTGTATGAACCTCCAGGTCATTTGTGTGCCCTGAGAAATGCCCACACCACTCTCTAGGGACACACAGGTCCTCTCGAGCAGCCTGTCTGTGCTTCCATCCCACAGGATGGGGGCCCCAAAGTTGGCTCCACTCTCTTCCCTTCCTGCGTTCCTGCGGCCAACTGATCCCCAGGAACTGTCACTTGTCTGGAGAAAGGTCTGACCTGGCCCTAGCTTCCCACTGCCCGCCATGGACCAAGCACCTGGTACAACTCCCTGCTCAGGTGTGCCCCTGTTCACCTGCCACTTCACCATCTGCCTCCTCCCATGGAGGAGCTGGGGACAGGCCTTTGCTGAGACAGTGAGACAGTGGTGGGAGGGAAGCATGGGGCAGACACCTCTAATCAATGCTAGCAGTGTCAAAATAATGGTCACAGCAGTCTGCCGTGCTGAGTGTCTTTCTGTGAGTGATATGCTGGGACTGGACAAGGGAGGCACATGCAGGAATCACCAAGGGCAGGCGGCTGCTCCTGCCACCCTGGACTCCCGCTTTGTTCAGAGAGCAGGCGAGAAGGATCCTGAGCTTGGGGCGTCTCAGAGCCAGCTAGCCGCTCTACCTCCAAACCAACTTCAAAAGGGCCTCCCAGAATTCTGGAAGGAGGGAGCAGGCCTTCTCTACCTGGTGAGGCTTGGAGGCGGGCTGGAAAAAGTCCCTCTGAGGGAGTTCTACCCTGTCAAGAGGGCACCCCAGGCACCATATACAAGAACTAGGGCCTGTTTCTATGGAACCAGGGAAGGCAGGGGCAGGGGCCAGCACTCTACCCAGTGAGTTCTCCCAAGATGGCCCTGACTGGACAAATTCTTGCTCTCCAAGGACAAGGCCATGCTTCAATTAGCTCTCCTCCCCAGAAGCGGCTCCACTGATCCCTTAAAGGAAAGGCCCAGCAAGCTCCCGGGGCTGAGGACCCCTGCAGCTGCCAGTCTGGGCCTGCCTTTGCTCAGTCCACAGGCCTCATTGTGCCTGGGCCCCTGCTGCTCCTTTCACTCCCTTTGCCTGGCCAGGGATAGGCGGTGCCTTTGAAGTCCTGTTTTCTGTTCCAATTGGAAACTTTGCTCAGAACCAAAATTAGAGAGGCTGCACAATCAGCTTGCAATTTTAAATGCCACCCAGGATCCCCCGGCCCCCCCCTTTTCAAATGTCATCTTAATTAGATGGAGCCCGGCTCCATGTTTTCTGAATTTCAAGGTAACTTCTCTAGGACGCGTCCCTACTTGTAGTTTCTTTTATCTTTAGTGTAAGAAGAAGGGAGTGACTGGAGGCCCAACTGTGGGTCAGCACTTGGGGCCAGCTGCCCCTGGCTCTAGAGGCTGGAGAAGCACTGATCTGAGGGGTGGGAGAGGCTGGTCCTGAGGTCCTCTCCACTGAGCCCAGCACAGCACTCTCTGGGCCTCTCTCCTGGGCAAGAGACTATGCCGGGGGTTGGGAGGAGAGCCTGAAGAAGCCGGGTGGCCTGGTCAGCTCTCCTGCTCCCTCACCAGCCCACCTACCTTCCTCACTTCCTCTGCTAATTATCCCTTGGGACAAAGAGGGAGCAGGTAGCGTTGGGGCTGACTGCCTTTGGCGATTTTGAATATGTCAATCCTGCCCCACCCCGTTCATCTGTTGGTCCTGACCCTCAGTAGCACACGATCACAAAATTGGATACAGGGTCTTTAAAGAGGTGATTAAGATGACATCATCAGGGTAGGCTCTGATCCAATGTGACTGATGTCCTTACAAGAAGAGATTAGGACAGATTCCTGTAGTGGGAAGACCAAGTGAAGATAGAGAGAAGACAGCCGCCTGTGATTCAAAGGGGAGGGTCCTCGGAAGACGCCAACGCTGCCACCTTGATAGACCTCTGGCCTACATGTCGTACGAAGACGGATCTGTCATTCACATCATCTGGTCTGTGGAGTTTGGTGGAGGCAGCCCTAGGAGACTAACAGGCCCCAAGAACTCTCCTGCGATTGGGAGCAGGGTCCCTGAAGACGATTCCCGTTTAGCCACAAGGCCATGGAGGGTCCTGGTCCTGCCTCCTGCGTGCTCTTGCTCCCCTTCCCACTCCTCCGCCTGCCCACCCTGTTCCCTAAACAGCTCCCAAGACAGGCCCAGCACCTTTGTGCACGCTCCTCCTGGGCCCTGGGTCTGTGAGATGGACTCCGTATTTTTTCTGTCTCAGTCTAAATACAACTCCCAAGAGAAGGCTTTTCCTCACACCCCTATCCCCACGGAAATCAGGCATTTTCTGCTACTCTCACCCAACCTGCTCTTCTTTTCCTTAATAGCACTGAACCACACTGTAACTGGACAGGTTTGTTGCCTTGTTGGCTCTTTCTCTTCCTAGGGAGATGGCAAGTCCTGTGAAGTCAGGGCCCATATGGGCTTTGCTGACTATTCTGCTCAGTTACAAGGTTCTGCTTGTGCAATGAATTAATTCCAGGCCGTATGCTGAGGGTGTCAGGGGCCATCCCCTTATCCTTAGAAGGCCTAACAGAGAAGGGGTGAGCAGAAGGCAGAGTTAGGAAGTAGAGGAGGGACTGCCCAGAGCGTGTTCTCAAGTTCCCCACTTGCCTGAACAGGAGACCCAGGAAAGCTGGGTCCTGGGGCAGGCCAGCCACGAGAGGAGCTGGGAGGTCACAGATGGAGAAGAAATACGACACCAGTTAGCCCTGCCTGTGCCAGTGCCTCCACGCAGAGCTGTCAGAGCAAAACGAGCTGGCTCTGTTCCAGCAGAGGTAGACAGTGTCCTCCCTCTACACCTACCTGTCAGCTGAACATTGACACAACCACGTGGGTGCAGCCTGAATGTGTAGGCACAGACCAGGTCACCTGCTCTCAGCCAGCCCTGGGTGGGTGGTCAGTGAAGCTGCGAAACTGAGTCACACAGAGCACAGGGCTGTTCTGCAGGGGCGGAGGCCTTTGCTTTATCATCTCAATCTCCAGCCCTCTAGTATTTCTCCTAAGAGGTTGTCTGGTTCAGAACATTACAAATGAAAACTGAAGAAAGTACATGAACAGAAAAGCAGATAATGTTTGCCTATATTAAAAGGGGCAGGGAAGGAAATTATAATAAAGTGATCTTTGACCCTAATTTTATAACTATGTCCATGTGTGGGTTCTTTCTCCCCTCAAGGACTAAGAGGAACCAGTCTTCTCTTGTTATAGATGATGGCATGAGAGCCAATTCCCTACAAAGTTAAGACATGATTTAAGTCAAACATGGTGGCACATGCCTGTAATCCCAGCGGCTTGAGAGGCTGAGGCAGGAGGATTATGAGTTCAAAGCCAGCCTCAGCAATTTAGTGAGGCCCTAAGCAACTCAGTGAGACCCTGTCTCTAAATATAATATAAAAAGGGCTGGGGATGTGGCTCAGTGGTTAAGTGTCCCTGGGTACAATCTCTAGTACCAAAAAAAAAAAAAAAAAAAAAAAAAAGATGTGATATAAGTTCAGCATGTCTAATATATCCCTTATCTTGAACAATAAGGGAAGAATTTTCATTAATAGCCCATGCCTCCTTAACCCATTGAATGAATGGTAAACAACATTTCAATATTACCAGCATGAGGGACCAGTAATCTGCCTTCCATGGATGGCCTCAGGTCCAGATCAGCCTCGGAGACAGGGACTTGGGACAGGCACAGAGGACTCTGGCATCCAGCACCACAAAATCACTGAGCACCACCAGGGGACGCACAGACAAGGGTGGCACTTTGTATCTGGGTTGAGATCTCCGCTCTCCCAGGAACATGGTGTGGGGTGTGGCTCCCATCCTTTTCTGGGATTTGCATCTCCAGGTCTCTCCCCTGGACTGTGGGCTTCTATGCTAGCCTCCCTCTTGAATCCAGAATCTACTAACAGGCTAGCACACAGTAGGTGCACAGTAAACATTTGCTGAATGAACTTGGTAGGGAAAGCTCCAAGATGCACTGTAGCTAGAAATTAGAACACTGGGGTGCAAAATAGGATTCTATGCTCAGAGGCCTTTCATACCCCTCCCCCCTTGCTAGGCTCTGTAAAATGAGGGCCATGCGCTGGACGGATCAGAGTGGGGAACTGGCCTCAACTTGAGGGCCAGCTCCAGTCAAGCAATAGCTTGGTGGTGGCTGCCTGCAGCACTGGCTTCACAGAAAGGACTGAGGCCAGGTTCAGAGCTGTGACTGGTAAACAGTGACTGCCAGGGACAAGAGATGGTGGTCAAAGGCAGTGCACAAGCCACACCAGTGCCACTCTTTGAGCGTGACCATCTCTGAGGTGGTGTCAACCACCACTTTGGGATGCGGCAGCAGCATGCAAGTTGCTCCCAAGGGAGAAGCCTATCCAAGGCCTCACCAGCCCAGATGCCAGCTTGGCTCTGCCCCTCTAGGATGGTGTGTCCCCATTCTTCCTATTTCAGGTCAACCCAGGGAGGTGACTCCTGGGGCACAGTGTGACTCACTCTGTGTGCCAGGACACACTGGTGGAGTCCCCTTTGGGAATGCGTCCTGCCCACTTGGACCCCTGGCTCTTCTCTGAATTCCACATTGGGCTCTGAATTGTACTAACTGGTTGATGATGGGTTTCTGGGAGTCACTCCTGAAAACAAGGCTGGGGTCAGGAGCTGCATCCACCTCTGACACACCCCACCCCAGTCATGGGAGAGGACACAGAGCTGGGCATACCAAAAGCAGGGGTGAATTCACAGGAACTGTCTGGAAGCGGGCAGAATGAGCAGTTGCAAGCTGAGGAGGACTCCTGTGGCCTTCTCCATGGATCCTGCCTTGAGGGACCTTGGAGGTCCTGTTTCAGGCCGGGGTGGGGATTCCAGAGATGGCATAGATAGACCTGAGTCCAGTCTGGGAAGAAAGCTGGCTTATATTGGGTTTGTGCTGGGTACCTGCCACAGCATTTGATCTTCCCAGAAAAAGTTAGGTGGAATTATTTATAGACAGAAACAATTGTTTGTTTCCCTTATGAACCATTCAATTGATTATAAAGCAACTGTTTTTAATAATTTGGAAGACATAGGAAAAGGGAAATATCAGGGCAGGTTTCAAGTATAAAGTTGAGGACCCAAGGCCAGGTGGGGATATTGGGAACTCAGGCAACGTGCCCCACGGCTGGCAGGGTGGGGGCTGGCTGTGCCCAAGTGCCTGCTGAGCAGCGGCCAGCGCCTGACCCCAAACACAGGGTGCAGGAGCCCTGATTTGAGAGATGGCTAAGATTGCGGTTGGCTGCGGGCCATGGAGATGTTTGGGCATTGCCGCCTTCCGTGGTCTCACGGGACTTGGCCCGAGATCTCGCGGAACTTGGCCCAAGATCTCACGAGACTTGAGCAGAAATCGGAGCGGGTCGGCGCCGTTTGGTTGTTGGTTGTTTGGTGGTGTGTGTGGTGCGTGTTAGAGTTGTTGTCAGAGCCGGAGAGAGAAGTTAGCAAAATAAAAAGCCTGTTTGTTTCCAGTCTGCCTCTGAACTTGTTCCCGCGGCATCATTGCTCCAAGTGGCAATCGCTTCAGGCGGCTACAACAGGGCACTGTTGGCCATGGAGAGGAGTTTGGCTTTGACCCCCAGTGTGGTGGGAAGTCATGGAAGATTTTGAGCAAGGGAAAAGATGGCTCATGCTGACTACTACATGCAGCTGGCCTGGGCTGGGAGAGCTGGCAGAGTGGCCCAGAAGTCACCAGGGAGGCCACTGTGCTCATGGGAAGAGAGATGGTGGAGGTTAGAGGATGTGACTGGAAAGGCACTTGGAAATGACGCTGTCTGCACTCTCTCATCACGTAAGTTGGGAAACTGAGGCAGAGACGGAGGTGGCTGGCTCAAGGTTCCTGGATCACTGTGGTTTGGCTCATAGCAAAGAGATGGGGACAACCTCAGGCTGGCCAGGAAGCAGGGGCTGGGGACAGGAGGGCAGGTGGGGGTAGAAACCCCTGGGGGGGGGCTAGGGCCCAAGGACCCTCAGTCACTTGGGCTGGCACTGGGGTCCTTGAGAACTCAACACTGTAGGTGAGGAGGGGGTCTCAGGGTGTCTGAGTGGCCGATCAGAGAAGACTGTTCGCAACAGTGAGACTGGACACGGGTGCCACTGTCAGATCACCCGCCAGCAGGACCCACGGTTGTGGGCACTCAGGGCCCCAGGACTGCCCACCCACACCTCCATGTCAACACAGCTCAGTATCTTCTCCTGTGACATGGGCGCAGCACCAGTGTGGGCCTCTTAGCACGGCTCGTGCTCACTGTGCTAAGTGACTTGTGGTGGGGGTTCACTATAACAGCTACTGCAGCACAGCTGGGATTCCATGGCTGAGCAGCATGGTCTTAGCTGTGTAGCACTTGGAAGAAAAGAACACTAAAACAGGTATAAGCCAGGGTTTGGGTAAAAACAACTCACCAAAACAAAATGAGGAAGTACAACCAAAAAAATTAGATAAGACAATCTCCTTGCACATGCATGTGTGCGCGTGCACATATACATACACACACACACACACACACACACACACACACACATATACACACACACACACAGCTTAGGGAGTCAACTGCCTCATCATCCCTCGGGGGCCTGACAACAAGGCAAAGAAGAGCTAATTCCAAGGGCACGGAGCCAGAAGGCAGGCTGGGTTTTTTTTTTTTTTTTTTTTGGTATTGGGGATTGAACTCAGGGGCACTCGACCACTGGGCCACATCCCCAGCCCTTTTTTTGTATTTTATTAGAGACAGGGTCTCACTGAGTTGCTAAGTGCCTCGCCATTGCTGAGGCTGGCTTTGAACTCACGATCCTCCTGCCTCAGCCTCCCAAGTGCTGGGATTACAGGCGTGGGCCACCGCGCCCGGGCTTCAGGCTAAGGTTTGAGTCTGGACCTTTCTGACTTCACGGCCTGTGCTTTTGGCTTCCCCCACGCTGCTTCTGGAAGAAGATGGATCTTCAGAAGCAGATCTGAGTGGGGATGAACCTATGAGGTGTGTTTCCTGGTCCATTGATATCTGCCAGGCGGGGGCAGTGGTTATAAGCACAGAAGGGCCAACCCCCGTCACCAGCTGTACAGCCAAGCCCTGCTTCCTTGACCATGTGGCCGTGTGCAGGTTTCGCGGCTCACAGTGCCTCCGTCAGCACCAGTGGCCTGCGCTCAATGCCCCAGCTGTCATTAGGGCCCTGGGAGGCGAGAAACGTGGCCTTGCACTGGGCAAGAGATGCGCCTGAGGCTTCTTGGCGTAAGTGGGCAGATGAGAGCAATGGTGTCAGGGAGGCAGTGGTGGCCAGTGTCTGGCTTCTCAAACCAAAGTTGTGGTTCTCTAGAGTGTTGACCAGTTCGTGGAGACAGTCAAACTCTGATTTGTAAAATGAGGTTTAAATAAAATTCCTCACATTGGCAGTTCAACTAGCAGACCTGAAGGAGTCCAAGAAGTCACAGGCACTGTCCATCAAGGGCTTCTGGGTCGCCTGGGGCAGGAGTCTGATATTCAGATCTGTTTATATAAAAGCTGATATATATCTCTTTTTTTTCTTTCTTTTTGGTACTGGGGATTGAACTCAGGGGCACTTGGCCACTGAGCCACATCCCCAGCCCAATTTTGTATTTTGTTTATTAACTCAGGATCTCACTGAGTTGCTTAGGGCCTACTTAAGTTGCTAAGGCTGACTTTGAACTTGTGTTTCTCCTGCCTCAGCTTCCTGAGCCTCTGGGATTATAGGTGTGAGCCACCACAATCGGGGTGTGTGTGTGTGTGTGTGTGTGTGTGTGTGTGTGTATGTGTATATATATCTTTTTAATTTCTGATTATTATTTTTTTTAGATGGGGTCTTCCCATGTGACCCAGGCTAGTATCAAACTCCTGGGCTCAAGCCATCCTTCCACCTCAGCCTCCTGAGACCCGAGCAGGTGGGACTCCAGGTGCATGCCACTACACCCAGCTAATGGATTCCTATTTGCTTCTCAGGAATAAACCCACCAGGAACCACCCCATTTTACAGATGAGAAACATGAAGTCCAGGGAGGCAAGTATTTCACCCAGTGAGGCAGCTAGAGGTGGGTAACCCTAGGTTTTAGTCTCGACTCTGCCACTCACTATGTGACCTTCCCCAAACCTTAGCACGCCAACCTGTTAAATATGCCAACCTCTCAGGGTGTTATGAAGATTAAGGGCGTTGGATACAAGCCGTCCAGGCCAGAGCCTAGAGCACGGGCAGCAGTTGGTAGATGTCAGCTGTGACTTTGACACCCAGTTGGCCAAGGGTAGGCTGTGGCCAGGGGCCAGGTGGGCAGTACCTTGACTTGGAGCAGCTGCCCATACATTTAAATTCCCTGCCTGGCACAGCCACTCTGGTGTTCCTCTTGTTTGTTTGCTTCTCGCTCTCCACTCTAGGCTCTGTGAGAATTATTCTTAGAGGCCAAAGCTAGTAGCTGACCTGCCTGGGACAGAGTAGATCCTGGATAAACCTTTTTAGGATTAGAGGAGGCCTCTTTGGCATGTGACAAAAGCCAGAGCCCCTCTCCCTGGAGAAGACACATGGTTAACTCACCCCCCCCCCCCCCCCCACACACACACACCAATTTGCTTTTCACTTCTGGGCTTGCAGTCCCAGAATCCCAGGTTAGGACCACTCTGGACAACTATAAAGCACAGGCATCTAGATGGTTTCTAAGCCACAAGATCTGCTCTGGTTGCTTGGGACAAGGCTGCCTTCCTCATGCAAATTTAATGGCGGTCTGAAGTCTCAGATGAACATAAGTGGAAGTGTTTCTAACTCCGAGGCTTCAGCTCTCAGAGGTTTTCAGGAGTCATTCAGAGTTACTTGATATATTGAGGCAACAGTTTATTGGGGAAAGTGATTCAGAGATAAGAAAGAAAAGAAAAATGGATGGGCTGGAGAGACAGGGAAGAAAGGAGGGAGAAATGGAAGCCCTTTAGGGCTGGGCAGAGTCGGGGGCAGGGGCCAGGCGGCACAGTGAGCCCTTGGCAATCGCAGCTCTGCCAGTCACATGCAGCATCACGCCAGGCCCTTCTGAAAAGGCTTTTATTTGAGAAAATTCCATGCAGCAGATCAGAGGAAGCAGGCCTCAGAGGGGGATTTGCCCCATCCATGCTTCAGTAAGGAGCAAGAAAGCCTTTCTCTCTGCAGTGGAGAGCCCCAGGAAGGCCAGCTAACCTGGCCCCAGGGTCAGGGCTTCACCTGGAGAGGGAGGCTGAGAAAGTTCATCTGGTCTGAGGGCCCTGGTCCTTGCCTTTGGAGTCAGGTGCTGGCTCTGCCAACTACCTGCTGTGTGGCAGTGGGCAAGTCACTCAACCTTTCTGTGCCTCAGTTTCCTGTAAAAGGAGGCTAATCATATGACTAGCCTTCCCCAAACTTCTGTTCTATTTTCATAATTTCTGCTCAATCTGTGTGATACCCTTGTTCCTATGTGTATAATGCGTTTCATTTACTTGATTCACTTTTAAAAGTTACAAATTTATTTTTTAAATTCATACCAAAATGACCTATCACTATTAAAATGAAGCCCATCAGTTAGGGTAACACCAGAAATGGGGGGTGTGGCGCAGATCTTGGCGCTTGTGTGCCCAGCACGTGGGCACAGTTGTTATCGTCCTTTCTGGTGGCACCACTGTCACTGATCATTGCAGGTGGGGAGTGTCCTCTCCCCCGGCAAAGCCCAGACTCACCTGGGTTCCCCCTTCACCTGCTTCCTCCCCATCCCACCTCATCTCTGCACACGGACAACAGCACCCCACAGGAAGACAACTTACTTAACTGTCCAATTCTGCATAAAGGAGGGAATGCCCCGCCTGGCTGTGTCCCTCCCTACTCTCTGCAGCCCCCTCTCCCCCAGTGTGGCAAAACCCGGATCTTAAGCGGGGGGGAAAAGCCTCCATCCGGCACTGCCTGGTTATTTTTCAATTCTGCCTCGCTGACTAACACAGCATTTCCTAATTACAACTCCACCAGCAGGCTGTACAGTTTCATTAAAAAAGGAAAAAGAAAAAAAAAATAAAAAACACAAAACCCAAATTCAAACCTTTCAAAAAATTCTTACCTTGTGAAAACAAACACACACACAAAGAAGCCAGCCAGAACCAGCAGGTGTGTGCTGTCCGAGTAGGCACCTGTGTAGCTGGGGCCGTGTGCAGACAGACTTGGGTTTGGATTCAGGAATCCCAGGTCCAAGCCAGGGTCTGCACTCCCTGGCCGTGTGGCACTGGGAAGGCCCTGGACCTCTGTGAGCCCAGGCCTCCTTGTCAGTGCTGGGGTCGAGAGGCTGCTGTGTGGGTGAGGGCACAGGGCCGGGCAAAGCCTTTGCAAGACGAGGAGCACCAGGCAGAGGCTGGGGCTGGGGATGTTTTCGGGTATGAGGGGTCACATTTGGGCCTGGCTTGTTGAATCAGCTAGGAGTGAGGGGAGTTTATTTGACCTCACTCTGGGTACAGGGAGCCCATGTGCTGCTTCCTCAGTTGGCCTTGGACTAATCCCTGGTGGTAGATGCCTCTCCTACCAGGGGCCCCAGCACTCTCACCAGGATCCTGGAGACCTCAAAAAGGGCTTTATCTCTAGTTAGGGAATTTTAGGCTTGGGAGGGGGGCCACTTTTGAGTGGGGTCCCATTACCACTCTTAGATTATGTGCTCCTTGTAGGATGAGGTGTGGGATGGCTGCAGCTTCTGGAGAACTGGGGTCCCCAGAACCAACTTGCACTCTCACTTGGAGCCCCAGCCTGCTCCGCCACAGGCCAGGAGGATCTGGGCAGCAGGGTGCTCTGACTAGAGGCAGAGGGTGGCTTTCCAGTCTCCACCAGCCCTGAGCCTTGCTGATGGGGCCCCGCATGTTCTGGGGAGGGATGACCGCTTGGGCAGAGGTGCCTTCAGGGGCCTTGCTTCATGGCCTCAGTGTCTGTATGTCCCTGTGGGTAGGGACAGAAGCGGTCAGAGTACAGTCACGCTGTTTAAGATACTCTGGTGAGATGGGTGAGCCACTCTGCGCCCTGTTCCCGCAGGCGTCCCTGAGAGCAGCCTTGCGGCTGCTAGAACTCCACTGTGTATGGGAAACAAATGCTTCTCCCTTCAAAGCTGAAGGACTTTGTTTAGCTGAGCTCAATTCCAGAGACTGTCACCCTGGCAACGGGTCTTTGGGGGATTTACATCTCATGCATCACAACAGGGGAACAGCCATTCAGCAAGTAATGGGGGTACAAAAACCCCACAACACAAAACCAGCGTGCCTCCCCCACCCCAAGAGTGCAGCCACAGAACAAAAACCAGAATCAACAACAACAAAAATCTCCCACAAGCCCATTTGGCCTCCGCTGGCAATCAGCCAGAGAGGAATTCAAACTTAATCAAACTTTCATGTCTCCCTTGTAAAGCTCAGGAAATCAGTAATTGGTCTTATAATTGAATTTTCTGATCACGTATCAAAGGAATGGGTCCTGCCAAAGGCCAGCAATGGCCTGTCTCCAGTAAGGACAGCCAACGTCCCTAATGGAGCCCTGGGAGGTAGGAGAGAAGGACTGCTGGTGGGCTAAGAATAGAGCCTGTCATTTATGGCCAGACAGGCCAGTGGCAGCCAGCCCTGCCCTGCAGAGAGGTCTCCCCCAAACACCCGCCCAGGAGCCCCAGGTTTCCGACTAAGAAGAGAAGCTGTCGGCAATCACAGCAAGGGCACACGGGGTGGGAGATGGGAGCAGAGGCGGGGCCCATGTTGGTAACAGGAGCTATTCCAGAGCACGGGGGACAGGTAAGGCCACCTGACTGGGGCAGTAGAGAGGAAGGGCTGACTCGAGAAAGCCTTTCTGGAATAGGAAGTGGGAAACACAGGGTAAAGGAGGAGCCCAGGGTTTCAGCCTGCAGGCCCAGGAGGAAGGTGGTGCCTCCTAAATCCAGAGGACGGCAGAAGAAGCCCACTGTGTGCAGCCCAGCTTTGCACAGGCCAGGGCTGTGTGCCGAGGGCCTCGGCAACAAGAGTGCCAGCAGGTGCGGCTCACTCCCATGTGCCCTGGCTAGGTGGTGGGCCCCGAGGCAAGCTCTACAATCCTTAGCTCATTTCATCTTCACAACAGCCCAAGGGGGAAAGTGGCTTACTAGTTCCACTTCACACCCCAGAAAAACAGCCTCAGAGGGCGGCGGTGAAGTGCCTGCCCACTGGTGAGCCATGGAGGTGGGACTTGGACTCAGGACTGTCCGACCTCGGAGGCTGCAAGTTCAACCTTTAGTACCAGACTCCTTCCACCTGCAGATGACGATCTCTTGCAGCCAAACAGAAATAGTTACAAAGGGTTCCCGACATTAGGATGGGAGGGGCAGGATAGAGGTGGACATCTGGGAGTGGACAAATTGACATTCACTAATTAATCCACTTAAAAATGTTAATTCGAAAGATAAGCCACAGACTGAAAGAAAATATTCACAGTACATATACCTGGATCCAGGATTAAAAAAAAAAAAATCCTATGATTCATTAATAAGAAGACCAACAACCCAATAGAAAGAGAGAATAAAAAGTTTAAACAGATATTTCACAAAAGAAGATACCCAGATGCCCAAGAGACAGATTAAAAGGTGCTAAATATCATGAGTCATCTGGGAAATGCCAATTAAAACCTCAGTGAAATGCCGCTGTGTACACACCACAATAACTGAAACGAGAGGGAGCGACCATCCAGCGTTGAAGGGAGTGTAGGACAGCGGAACCTGCACACCGCGGGGTTTGGGTGGCCCACCACTCTGGAGGCACCTGGAAGTGTCTTATGCAGCGGACACACTCTGGCCATGGGACCCAGCAGCCCCATTTCTAGGTGGCCACTGAGATGGACGGGAACACGCCTCCACACGAGAGCTCACACAGGGGTGACCCAGCCCTGCCACTCAGAGCAGCGGCAGGACGGAAGCAACAGGAATGTCTGGATAAAGGGTGGTCTACGACGGGTGCAGGTTTGAAGTGCCTGGGTGTCGTGGAGAGACGCTCCTGGAAATCCAGAGCTGGGCAGAGGATCGGAGGGGGGGTGGAGCCCGCAGACACCCACATCCACGCAGTCCTTGTTTTTTTTTTTTTTTTTTTTTTTTTTTTAAAGCAAAGTCTTCTGCTGGGGTTGGAGCACAGATGGCAGCCCCCACGGAGCTGGTCTCCCACCCCCAACACACAGGGATCTTGAGGAGAAGAGCAGGAGGGGGGGCCTGCTTAAAGTGGCCTCTTAAGTTAGTGCCAGTGCCAGAGCTCACAGAGCCTGGCACACGTCAGGCACAGCTGGGGTCAGAATGTGGCTTGCTACTAGCTGGGCAGGTGACTTACCCTTTCCTGGCTTGTTTATAAAGTAGCAGTAATAGCACCTATCAGGGGACTGTTGACACAGTTAAATGACACGATGCAGTATTTCCTAACAACATGAATACCTAACATTCACTGAGCAGAGTAGGTGTCAGGTGTTGTGTTAAGCCCTGGACACAACTGTGCTATATTCTGCGTACAGCAGCATGGGGACATGGCACAGAGGAGGACATTGGTACAGAGAGGTCCCTCGGCTAGAAAGCACCGGAACCACAGTTCAAACAAGGCAGTCTGGCATCTGAGCCTTTCACCCCAGGCAGCATCCCAAGACTTGTCATTCACATATCACTTTTATCCCCTGGTATCAACAGAGCCCTCAAATTAGCCTCATCTTAAGTATATGTCAAATTGTGAGTTTGCTCCATTGGTTCTTTTTTTTTTTTTCCAAATACACGTTATAATAGATATACTATATAAAAGTAGAAGTAGAAGGTTTATTTATGTGCATCACCAAAATACGTGTGCCACACCAGAGAGACAGTGACAGCCCACATCTCAGGGCTTGCCTGGCACGCAGCAGCCGGGAGCAAGGCTCCAGAGCTGTCGTGACATAGGCGTTAGAAGGCCAACCTGTTTCTACAGACCTGGGGACGATCTGCCACCGCAGTCACTGACAAGGTGGATCTTCAGGTTCATTCAGTCACATCACAGAGGAGTGACACCCTAACTGCTCAGTCACTGAAACTCGGGTGGGTCCAAAGTGAGAAACGGGCAATGGACAAAGGTGCCAGGAAAACGGGCCTCTTGCCACGCTGAAGGTGGTGCTTCCAAAGGCTGGCAGCAGTGTCGCTAAATTCACACCTGAGCACTTGCCAGAGCTGGGCTGCCTGTTGACAATACCATTTTGTCTTTTCTTCCTGAGGGCACAGCCAGGCATTTCCCAGACTCCTCTGCAATTAGGTTTGACCGCGGACCAAGTTCTGGCCAAAGGAATGCAGCCTGGCCCCAGACACTTCCCTTGCAACCTTCCAAGCGTTCTCCTCTCCTTGTTCACTGGCCCCATGTCAAGAGTCCAGCAAAAGACCCTGAGCTGACGCCGAGGGGGTTGGCAAAGCCACTGTCCACAGAGAGGAGCTGGCTGTGCGACACAGCCCTCCCCATCCCACTGCCCCAACCCCAATGGCTTTCACATTGGACTGGGATGGTGGATGTAAAAAGGATTTACTTATGTGCCAAGACCAGGACTTGGATCTAGGAAACAAAGGGTCCCTGACCTGGGGGTTGCCACAGAGCTATGTAATTGGTAAAGGCCCATAGGCCTTTGCATCCTCTGCAGCTCTGACTTCCCTCATGCTGTTCCGAGACGGCTTCCCAGGTACAGGCATGGGAGTGGGCCTGGGCCTGGCTCTACCTGGGCCATGGATGTTCAATTCCATGACGGCTGCTTCTTGAGGCAGAGTACCTGAGGCACAGCCAGACCTGCAGGCTGAGAGGGCAGGGCAGAGACTTCCAGGAGCTGTTTCCTGGGATGAACTGCTACAGGGGAGGGAGGGACCTCTCAGTTTTGGAGGAGAAGCACATTCTGACCCCAGGAGACAACTCAGCACACCAGGGGCAATGACTGTCCACAGAGTCCCCGACTACTCTGGGCCAGGCTGTGCTGGGCACTGGGGATTGATTCCAACTGGCATACCACAGGCCTTGGACCTGTCCTTTACAGCCTAGCAGGAGTACAGGCATTGACTATATATTCACACACACATTTACAAAGTGTGACAAGGTCCCGAAATAGCTCCCTGGGCTCAGTGAGCCAGGAAAGGACTCCAAAGGCGGTGGTGACAGCAGAGTCTAGGTCTGTGGGGTGAGGGAGCAGGTGGAGGAGAGAAGACAGCTCACACAAGGACCCTGGGGCCCAGGCTGCAAAAGATCCCATGGTGGGACCTCCGGGAGATGGGGTGGGGCTTCACCCACTGAGGGCTGGCTGAGGGCTGGCTGTTCAGCAGGGGATCAGCCATGCATGTTCCCTGGCTCACTTGGGCTGTCACCTGGAACACAGATTATAGGCTGGGGGGCAGGGGGACCATGGGAGGCTGGGGAGAGGTTGCTTCAATTGGGGGATTACCAGGGCAGGGACATTCAGCAGCATTGTCTCCTCCTGCTCTGAGCCCCAAGTGCCCTGATGGTATCATGGGACACTTGTCCATGCGCTCTGGGTGTTGGGTGTGGGCCAGTCAATAAATTGTGCACCAACTCTTTGTGACAGTGCCCTTACCCAGCTTCCCAAAGGCCTCCCTGGCCTTTGCAGCCCGGCTCTGGCCCTGCTCTGCTTGCCAGGCTGTCTCACCCTTGTCAAGCACAGAGCTCCTGAAGTCCACCCTCCCGTTCTCCCCCAACCCCGGGAGCCTTCTGGATTGACCAGACTGCAGCTGACAGCTCCACACAGCTCTTCGCCTCCCCCCGCATCCCCGAGACACAGCTACCCTTGACACAAATGACACAAGCACTTGACAGTGTTTTTCTGCCTGATTTAGTGGCTTCAACTCGATGGCCTACGTGTGCCAGCTGTGGGAGAGTAAAATGTGCCACCCCAAACATATTTCTTTCGCACACTTCAAACTGCTTATTTGCAGTCACAGGAGTAGCTCCGAAAAGCTGTCCTTTCGTTAAAGAAATTTACATCCGTCTATCTCAGTATGTAAATGGCAGATGCAGGCAGAGGCGTTTCTGATGGCCCCATTCTGTCTGGGAGGGACCTTCCTACAGGAAGGAGAGACTGGGGGTCTGACACCTGGCCTAGACTGATGGGCACAGGTGGCTGTTTCTGGAAGACTTCCTCTGTGGCCCAAGACAACCCTTGCTTGCTGTTCATATTCTCTGGTGCCACACCCCTTTCCCTGAAGCCCGGGTCCCTGGAGGCCGTATAGGAGGGTCAGCCATGGCACCCCTCTTGTGTCTCACTGTGATTTAGGCATGCCGTCACACGCTCCTATTACCTGTCTACTGTCCATTCGCTTTATAGACCAAAATGATGGAAACTTCAGAGGGAAAGTCTAAAACTTTCCTACATAGTCAGTACCAGTGCTCCTATTGGGCAGGGACCATACCTTTTTCCACAGTCCCCTGTCTGGGGCCACAGTTCCAGGTGGCACACTGGAGCTGGCGAGGGCTCCCTCTCCTGCTGGGCAGCGTGGGCGGCTAACAGTCTGGTGCAGACTCCCTCCTCAGGTCCATCTTCAACTTCTCGTGGGTCCCAACTTTAGAGCTTGGGGTTTTCTTTCTCTTGGAAGAGCTCTGTGCCTGGCCTAAACTTAGCAATTAAGTTCTGCTGGGAGAATTAACAGAACTTTCTAGAATTTAAAGAACTGAATGGGAGTGGGGGAGGGGAAGAGAGATGTTAGATCTGGTTCCTCAGATTTAATGGATGGAACCATTGAGAGCCTGTCAGGCAAGGGACTTGTCTGTGGTCACACAGGTGAGCACAGAGGGTCAGCGTTCTCACTGCCCGCGGAGGACCCTCTCCTGACTTGAGAACCCTGCCTGTCTCTGCTGAGTCCCTGGAGGCCCCAGGCTGTCTGTGCTCCTGCCCTTTGGGACAAATGCCGGAAGTACACTGAGGACACACTGGCCTAAGTGATGGTCACTCACCCCCACCCCAAGCCCGGGGGCTGGTGGCTTGTGATGCACACGCGCAGCTGCCTCCCCCTCCCCGACTCTTCCCCTGGCAGAGCTAGGCCTTGTTCTCCTCCCCCACACAGCCTGGAAGCTTCTAGTCCTGGAGCCCAAGGATGTGCTCTGGGTTCACACACCAAATGCCCCAGAGGCAGACACTGGGGCATTCTGTTGCCCATGGCTGGTGTGGCCGCAGGACCAGAAGATGCCTTGACGGGAGCAGGTGAGGCTTTTGCTGCTCTGTGGCCCTCAGCTTCACCTGCTGGGGCCTGGCATGACCACGCACAGTGGCCAGCTGGAGCACAGCTGATGTCAGGGCTGCTGTGTCGACTGGCCCTGGCTGGCCTTTTCCCTGTTTCTCAGCTCTTGTTGGTTATCTAGTACATGCAGAGCTCAGTGCCCAGTGATGTTCCTGGTGGGGAAGCCGAGAAGGATGACGGGGGCCTGCATCTCATTAATGGGTTAAAAGCACACACTCCGGAGCCAGGCTGCCTGGATCTGACCCCGGCTCCACCACTTATAGTGGGTGACCATGGGCTGCTACTCTCTGAACTCCAGCTCTCCTCATTGGTAGAATGAAGAAGATAATAGAACCTACATGCCCATCCGGTCCTGTCAAGAAACACGGCGAGAGAAGAGGATCAAATGTGTTAACAAGTGAAAGTGCTTAGAACAGCACGGGCACATGTAACGGCCTGGGGCTGCCCCTTTTTGCCACTCCTGGAGGCAAAAAGAGTGCAAGGAGGGCAAAGGCCTTAGGCAACCCGAGCCCTTCTAATGGATGATGGCAGGTATTCTGGTTTAGAGATGAGGTGTCCCCCAAAAGCTGCTGTGTTAATGGGGCACATTCAGAGGAGGAATGATTGGATTACAAGAGCTGTGATTTACTCAGTCCGTCTTCGTTCGAGTGGACTAAGTGGGTGGTGACTGTAGGCATGTGGGGCCTGGCTGGAGGAGGTGGGCCGTTGGGGGTGCCCTGGAAGGGTGCATCTTCCCTGTGGCCCTCCTCCTCTCTCTGCTTCCCAGTCTGCAAGACCTGGGCAGCTTCCTTCCACCATGCCCTTCCTCCATGATGTGCTACTTTTCTTGGGCCCAGAGCAATGGATCTAGCCCACTGAGGACTGGACCTCTGAAACGCTGAGCCAAAATAAACTTTCCCTCCTCCAAGTTGTACTTGTCAGGCATTTTGGTCACAACGACGCCAAGCTGACTAACACAGCAAGAGATCACTGGCCCAAACCTGGGGGCTCGTTCTTAGTCACAGGCTGATCTGTCCCCCCAGGGCCTTGGCACTGCGGGGCCAAAGACGGCAGCAAGGGAGGCAGATGGCAGTGATCCTGCTGTCCAGCTGCCAGCGGGCTAAGGAGGCACAGGAAGGGGACTCTGCAGCAGGAAGGCAAGCCCACCGTGGCTACTGGAGGTGGACAGTGTGGTTCTTGCTGCCTGCAGGGGCAGGAGAGAGGCTCACAGCAGGAAGTCCCTGGCCAAGAGACTGGAGACCTGGCTCTTGTCTCAGTTCTACTGTCCCTGGATGGCATCATCTTGGGCAAGTCTCCTCATACTGTGCCTCAGTGTCCCCTTCAGTGAAAGGAAGGACGCCCCAGAGGATGGCTATGTAAGGATTCCTGAAAACAAAAAACGGTGTGGGGAACACTGGGTGAGACGTGTGCACAGGGCTCCTGCCTAGGCCTCCACGGGGGTGGGGGAGGCACACACTGTGAGGGCCAGGGACGCCTCATGAAGGAAGCGTGGGGTGGACGGTGAGGCTTCCCTGAGGAGGCAGGAGGAGTGCTGGCCTCTGAGACTGAGTGTGGTCAGAGAAAAGGCTCTCTGGTGAAGCAGCCTGGGCTGAGGCACAGGCCTACCACGACTCCTGTCCTGCAAGGGAGGCGCCCCTCCATGGCCAGAGGGGGTGGGGACCTGAGATTCTGATGCTCTGGGCCAGGGGAGGCGCATCACTGGGCCTTGCATACAACGTGAATCTGAAACAAGCCAACCTGGTGCCACCAGGTCCAGCAAGGAGACATCTGATTACCCTGCCCACTGGGACAAACTGCTGGTCACCGGCTCTTCCCTTGACTCAGACACCTCCTGGCCCACACCATGGATGATCTACACTCCTCGGCCTGGTACATGGGCCTTCTGCATCCAGTTCCCCTCCTGTGAACGGCAGCCCCCATTCCCCTTCCTCCCTTTGCTGTTGGCTGAAGGGGTAGCTGGGGCAGCCTCCTTGGCTGCAATGGAGGCAGAGACCCTGAGTGTGACAGAGTGACAACAGAGAGGCCTGACCCCGTGCCACATCTGGGCTGCTCAGGTAAGACAGAAATGCATTTTTAAATCTTTTTTATGTTGCTATAATTTTGGGGCCCTGTTAGTGAGCAGAAGAGTCTGTATTCTAAATGATAGACTCTGGTATTACTTCAGTATTACAAATGAACAAACTGAGGTTCAGGATGGTTGAGGAGTCTTCCTGAAGTCACAAAACTAAAAAGCAGAGAGCCAGTTTTTGCCTTGGGCCTGCCTGACTCCAAGGCCTGTGCTCTTGGCCCCACAACACACTGGCTCTCTTCAAGGATGCGCATGTGGTTCTCCATGACAAGACGACCAGCCCGGGCTTCCTGCTGCAGAGTGCAAGCCTTGGACGTGGTCCCGGGAGGGACGTCTGAAGTCAAGGACTTCATCATTCAGGCCCACAACCACAGACTCAGGAAAGAGCAACGGAGCCTCTGGCGGGTGCCCTGGCCTCCAGGACTGCGCCCAGAGAGACACCCCGGGCCAGGAGAGCTGCCCTTCCTTTCCTTGGCCAGTCGTCACCTGGGGAACCAGCTGGTGTCGGCACCAGGAGGGAGTGGGGCTGCCATGGGCAGTGTGGCAGGAAGGAGAGAGGAAGGAAGACAGAGGCGGGCAAGGAGCAGCAGGCTCCTGCGGAGCTGGAAAAGCTGGACTGAATTCTGCAGCAAGCTATTTCAGGACTGTGCCCTGGGGACTTCAGACCAGAAATATTGGGGGAGGTGAATTTGGTTGTGCAAATGATCCTGATCCCCATCTCCTCGAGAGGCCCTCAGTTGCTTTTGGGCTGAGGCCTCCTAGCACTTGTGCTGGGCCGTGTAAGCTTGCTGCCCGGGCCACGAGGGGTCTGTGGGTACTGATGGGCAGTAACACGTGTACGGCATGTTTGGCAGAGCAAGCTATATTGCAAGGGCTCCCTCCCATGGTTATTTGATCATGAAAATATATATCGTCTCTGAGTTACAAATGAGGAAACTGAGGCCAGGGGTGAGGCTGAGGGACCAGAAGTCAGCGTGCTCAGAAGGGGTGGAAGTCAGTGGCTGGGGACACTCGGTCTCTGGAGGTGGTTTTCCCCAGTGCAGGGAGGCCAGGACTGCCACTGTCCTTGGGGCCAGGGATCTGTCTGCCTTAATTGTGGGCAGCAGGCCTCTGTCTGCTCCTCAACAGACATCTGCTGGGTTTAGCATGCTCTGTGCCAGGCAGTGTGCCCGGAGGGTTTCGGGGTCCCTCATGGTGATATGACACAGGAAGGCTCTGTGTCTGGTGGACTGGGAGCATACCCAAAGCAAGGCCCAGTTCTCTGGACTAATGGTACCTCTCTTGATCCCTGGACACCTGCAGTGGCCTCTCAGCTCACCTCTCTGCTGCACTCCTGCTGTCCATCTATCCATTGTCCCCACAGCCACAGTGGGACTTCCCAAAGGCAAGCCATGCTTCAGCCTAGCTCCAGTGGTTTCCTGCTGAGCTGGGAACAAAGCCAGAACGCCTTCCACACCTACAAGCTCTCCTGCCTACCTCCTCCTCCTATCTCATCTCTTGACCTTTGAGTTCCAGTGACACTGGACTTATTTTAGGAACTTGTGCTCAGCTGGGGCTCCCCCTGTTGAAGTCTTTGCATGTGCTGTTTCGCCTGCCTGAAACTTCTCCCTCCCATCGCTCCCTGTTTGTCTCAGATGCCCGTCCTTAGCACGGGCCAGGCCAGGCCCATGTCAGGACACTCAGCTCCTTGGAATTACGCAGCACTGTGCACCTGCTTGCCAGCTGAGCTCCAGGCTGGCACATACCCACTCTCATTTGCTCCTGGGCTGTCCAGAGTTTGCCATGCTGCCGGCATTCACAGGGGCCAGTGCATCCATCCATCTTTCTTTCCTTTATCCCTCCCCCTTCCTTTCTTCCTTCGATTGAACCTAGGGGCATCTAACCACTGAGCCATATCCCCACCCTCTTTTTTTTTTGTTTGTATGTTGGTATTTTATTTAAAGACAGGGTCTCACTGAGTTGCTCAGGGGCTCGCTGAGTTGCTAAGGCTGGCTTGGAACTTGTGATCCTCCTGCCTCAGCCTCCAGAGCCGCTGGGATTGCAGGTGTGTGCCCCTGTGCCTGGCTCAATACATATTTCTTGAGTGCATGAACGAGAAAGCCGGATGCCGTGGGTGTCCAGGGAAGAAGACGCGCTGAACTGGAGGGCTGGGGAGCAACAGTCACAGAGCTGCAGTGGTCCTCAGAAAACCGAACACAGCAGCTGGCGTTTTAGGAGCCTCTGCTCTGTGCCAGGCACCGCGCTAAGTGCCTCCCTCCCCACCCAAACACTGGGACACCCTTCCTTGGGCAGAACCATTTCCACCCTTCGCAGACAGTCCGCAGCCTTGTCTGCGGCTCTCCTCCTCCCCTACCCCTTTCCTCTCTCTGTGATCCCTCCTGTTCTCTCCTGTCACCACCTCTTCAGATGTCCCTCCCAGGCCTTGCTGGGTCTGCTTCGGTGGCAGCACCTCTCAGCCCCGCCTCTAGAGTCAGCAAGGGGCCAGGCCTGCGGAGTGCCCTGTCTCCCAGCCTGGAACCAGAACCACACGTGATTTTTGGGAGGAGATGGCAGTAGCTGAGATGCCTTGACACTGACCTTTTACCTGGTTTGGTTTGGAAACTGTCACAGGCTGGCCCCGACCACATATGGTGGAGCCCGTGAGGAGGGAGGGTAACGGGAGCTGTTTACCAGGCACTTTGCCTAGTTCTTACTGTGTGTGATCTCTTGGCCCTAACAACCCTGTGAGTGGGTATTATTATTACCATCTCCACTTTTGAGATGAGGATGGTGAGCCACGTACGTGACTAGCCTAAAGTGCAGCGGCTGGCAAAGGGCAGGGCCAGGTTCAAAGTCCTGTCTCCTGACCCCAAAGCCTGACTCTCACCCTGCTGAACTGCCTCACCTCCCTGGGCACAGCCCTCTGGAGTTCTGCCTCCCTAGCTCTAAAATGAGGTCCCAACAGGCTCATCTTGAAGGTCCCTGCTGGCCCGGGCTGCTGGGAAAGACCAGAGTCTTCTTGGGGAGACTCCCTCTACACTGGCCACCTCCCCGCTCATCTCCAACTCTCCCACAGGTCCCCAGGGAAAGGCGAGATGAGCTGGGTGAGGGGGGGTGCTGTGTGTCCACGTCCCTTGCCACCCGGGGTCCTCTGACTGTCCACCACAGGCCCTGCATCACTGCCGTATGAACCACCTCCACCACAGACAGGACAGCTGGCAGGGCCAAAGTCAAGGAGAGAGTCGGGGACGGCTGGTGGTAGGTGGCCTGCCCAGCATCCATTTCTTCTCATTCCATTTCCCTTTTTTTTTTTTTTTTTCCATGACCACCTGGTTTCTTTTATTTATTTGTCTGTTTGTTTATTTACTTGGTAGGGCCTCAGGCACACCAGTCAAGTGCTCTGCCATGGAGCTACACCCCAGCCCTGACTTATGGGACATTCACTTGTCCCAGGAACCCCTCAGCCCATCACTCACAGCTTCGCCTTCCCTGGGTCGCAGGGGTTGGTTCAGGGGCAAGCCTGTGATCCAACTGTGGCCAAAAAGAGACACAGACTCCTGGGACTTGGTTAAGACTCAGAGAAGAGAGAGACTGCACCTTGTGCTCTGGTTAGGAGCCACGACCCAACTGCTATATCAACCCCCTGCAGAGTGGAGGAGTGACCCTGTGGAGTCTGACGGCGAAGACCACACAGTAGGTGAGGGTGCAGAGACGGAGGGAAGCCAGGGACATCACCTGAGCTGGTAAAACAAGTCTCACCTACAGCTGACCTCTGGACCTCCTGAGCACTGGGCCAGCTAGCTGTTTTGTTTGTTGTAATTAGCCAGTTTTCAAGTTTGGCTATATCTTCTATCGTCACTTGCAACCAGAAGTACCCTGACTTACCCAGAGGGGGTCTCTGGCAGTGGCGCCAGGCAGATGAAGGAGAAGGGGGCGGACTGAGGGAAGCAGGAGCAGGGGGATGGACACCAGCGCTGTCTCCCTAGGGAAGTCTCCGCACCATGGCCTGGCAAGTGTTTCTCAAAGATTCATGTGTTAAAGTCTTGATTCTAGGACAGCACTGTTGGGAGATGGTGGGGCCTTTAGGAGCCTGCCCTCGGGGGGTCCTTAGGCCATTGGGGACATGCTCTTAGTGCCACCCTAGACCCTTCCTCTTCAGCCCCCTGGATCATGATGTCAGTGGGTTTGTCTGCCATGCACTCCCCACCACTACCGTCTGCTGTGCCCATCAGAGGCCCAAAGCAATGGGACTGCCCAATCTTGGACTGGAAACTACAAAACTATGAACCTAATTAAATCTTTTCTTTTACGAGTTAATTATCTCAGGTATTTTATTATAGTGATGGAAAGCTGACTAACACGCACCAACACTCCACATTAAGGTCCTACACAGTGGGCCTCCAAGCTGGGAGAGACATAGCTATCACCTTGGCCATCCCCACCAGCCTGTGACTCACAGCCTCACCTACAGGTGGTACTGTTACAACAAACCTAACCCCTTTCTCAGTCCCTGACACCCATTATTACATTACATTCTAGCTTACTGGTCCCCTAGGCTCCTCCATGGTGGCCAGGAAGGGACTGTACATTCACAAAGTGCTCAAATGTGGGGTTTGGACCAAATGAGATACTAGAGTTGGGAAGAGACTTCTTGGGAGGAAAGGTGACAGTGCCCATCACAAGCCTCATCTGTGTCCAATTATAGGACCACATGGCCAGCACTGCACTATGAATTAGTATCTTTTGTAAATCCTATAATTATTTTTTAGGGAGCACAATTATATTCTATCACATTTGTGGTAAGTCCAAAGCATTAATTTGCCAAGTAAACATAGTTAAAATAGATCATAATTTTGTGACCTTGTTTTGGGGGTTCTTCATTTTTCAATATTCCAGGAGCCTGAAAATATGGCATTGGCCTTGCAGGCCTCTCTCAGCTGTTCCAAGGCGGGAAGGTCTTTCAGCTGCTTATTTGTCACCTTGAAACAACTACTCTGAGCTCGAAGGATGTACCCACAGTGCTCCTTCTCAAAGACAAAGCTCTCAGGTCCTTCTGTGGGGCAGCCAGATAGCAGGGGCAGGGGTTGGAGTGGGGGTCCCAGACACCCAAGGAAAGGGCCAGTAGTGGGGACTCACTCCAGTCTTGAAGCTTTGTTTTGCTACTGGGGCAGAGTAAGCGGGGCTCACAGGGAGGAAGGAGGGGAGTGAAGCTGGTGAGAGGGAAAGAGACACATGGAGGGTGCCAACAGGTGCGGGCACCACCGCCTGTGGTTTTCATTCCCTACTCTTGGAGCCTTTCATTTAAGTTTCCTTTCACTTTTCTTTTTAAAATTCCATAACCCTTTTTGCATCATCATGCAGAGACTGATGATGGCCCAGCCTTGGACACAACCCTGTGTGGCACCATAGGAAAGATGGGCAAGGCCACCTGGAGGCCAGGAGCCGGGCCAGGCCTCTGCAGGGACCAGGGAACCTGGCCTGCTGCAGAAGGGGGAGGCCGGAGCCAGGCCTGCAAGGTAGGGACATCCTTGCACAGGCACTCCACCCACCAGTTTTGTGCTGCCAGGATTCATCAGTCACCCCGCTGTTCCCTGGTCTTGGATACCCCTTGGGACAACATTCTAGTTTCTGAGCCTATTTGGGAGAAAAAGGCAAAGCCACAGAAGGAACGAGGACCCGCCTTGCCATCAGCCATCACCGTTCTGACCGTCGGCCGCAGCTTCCACTGACCTAGCACGCCCACTCTGTTACTGAACTCCCATCCCAGTCCACTGAAGCATGGCAGGCGATGACGGTGTCATCCCCAAGCCCTTTTCTCCTGCCTGTGTGACTACAAGAGGGGCCAGAAGGCCTCGTTTCAATGTGGAGGAAGAAGTCCAGGGCTGCCCCACTTCCTCCTTCTCCTCTGGACTCCTTGTGGGAGGGTGTGATGCTTGCCATCTTGGAACCAGGGGCATCCAGAGTGCCATCCAGTGCTGACCCAGGCTTTGCGCTGCACAGCTGCAGCAGCAGCCCTGGACTGCCAACTCTGGGGACTTCCTATCTAGTAGACGCTGGCTGTCCCCGTGGGGCCACTACTGGTTGTGTGATTTTTACCTGCATCCTAACGTACACAGCAAAGCTCAGAAGGGTTGAGCGACTTACTCAAGGGAAAGCACTTAGTGCTCAGTGTTAAGGCCTCATCTAACGCCTGGGGTACGTCCACAGCTGTCAGGGCACCTGCCCCTGTGTGTTGAGGAATAGGCCAGGGAGCTTATCCACAGCTGCCTTGGTGCCTCTGGGTCAAAAACCTCAAGGCGGGAAGGACGTGGACTTTCTCCTAGGTGAACTGTTGTCTCCAGAAGCTCAGTCCAAAATGTGACTTCTTCAGAATGTTCCGTGGGCAGCATATTCAGCCCGGCCTCCTACGGGAACACCCTTCACCTCTGGGTATGAATCACAGCCCTGGTCTGATGCCTATGGGGAGGATCCAGTGGTCAGTGTGAGCCTCCTTCCAGAAGGGAACACCCGGTGTTCTTGACCCTTGATTTACTAAAGCAGGGAATGGCACAGCATTCCCAAGTTTCAGAAGGGTTCAAGTCAGACAAATGGTTTTTACTAGCCAGAAGTAAACCTGGGTAAACTCTAAGACTCTGTTGATAACTCTCACCTGCTGGGCACATTCTTTCCCTCATGAGCACCTCTTCACTAGATGCAAATAATGCAGTAAGTGGACTGTCTAGGCCACTCCTGCTGCTTCCTAGGATGGATAGACAGTTGGTAGTAGGACTGAACCCAGGAGAAAACAGCGCTCCTCCTACATCCTGTCGGGCCCCGGCACACTTCTCTACTGAGCGTAGGCAGCCCTCTTCTAGGATGGGCCTCCTCTTTCTGTTTTGGTACCAGGGATGGAACTCAGGGGCACTCAACCACTGGGCCACATCCCCAGCCCTTTTCTTTATTTCATTAGAGACAGGGTCTCATGAGTTGCTAAGTGCCTCGCCACTGCTGGGGCTGGCTAGGGCCTCCTCTTTTATAGTCCAACCAACCTTTTAAAAGCAAGGGTAGGGGGCTGGGGTTGTGGCTCAGCGGTAGAGCCTAGCATGTGTGAGGCACTGGGTTCGATCCTCAGCATCACATAAAAATAAATAATAAAACGAAGGCATTGTGTCCATCTACAAACAACAACAACAACAAAACAAACAAACGAATATCCCTTTGCTTTGAGACACATGAGGCTGATATTAGCTAATCTTTCCCAAGTACCTACTATGTGATGAACCCTACTCTAAGAGCTTGCACCCAGTGAGTCATTTAATGGACAACCCCCATGCGATGGGTCACTGTTACCGTCTTCACCTCACCATCACCAGTTGCGTGACCGAGGAAGGTGAGGCCCACAGCTTGCTCTGTTGTCTACACCAGCAAGCAGAGGGGCTGGGACTCCACTCAGGCAGCCCAGCCCCAGTGCCCTGCGCCCCACCATGCCTCACTGTGCTGCTCGAGGTGGGCTTCTTTAGGGCTCCCACCCTTGCACTTCATGAAAACAAACAATGCCGTCCACTGACATATCTGTCCCTGGCGCCCTCTCAGGGGCAGAGTTTGGGGCTCCATAGCCACCTTTGCTCTGGCTATGGAGGGGGTCAGGAAAGCATGAGGAAAGGTGTGTTCTGCATCTTTCATTCCTTCCTCAGTGGATGCAACGCTTGAGGGCAGGGGCCACGTCTGTCCTGCACTCAAGCATATCCTTAGCAGCTGGCCCAGCACATGGCCCGGAAGAGGCACACAGCTGTTGGAGGAATGGGATCACTCGCGGACTCAGAGCTGCACTGGTCACGGCCAGACACTGAGGGTGGTGATGGGGGAAACGCGGACGAACAAGACCATCCTGCCCCCAGATTCACTGTCTGGCTGTGGTGATTCAACAGCCATGAAGTAGAGTGCTGGGACAGCAGGGGGTTCAGAGGAGGGAGTGGTCCATTCAGCTGAGGACACCCACCACCCTGAGGAGGAGCAGCACTTGAGACATCAGTCCTTTCTCTTCACTTCCATCTTGAACCTCTTGTTCCTTGGAGTTGGGTCTTCCTTTTAGAGGAGGACCAGGAAGAGAAGCTGGTACTGTCACCCTAGGCCAAGGTACCCCAGCCAGGTGACCTAGGGGACCTGACCCAGCCTTAGAGCATAGAGAGCAGGTTAGCTGGGCTGCACTCGCCTTGGAAATCAAGAAGACATCTTAGTGATGTCTTCTCTGTACAAGATTGGGAGCCCTGGTCTTGGCAGGGTAGACCTGAACTCCGGTAGACCCAGGCCAGAGAACTCCTTGTTTTTGCCTGCTTCAGAATTCAGGCGCACAAGGTGAAGAGCACTGTGCAGTGGAGAAGGCACCATAACAGTTCCATGATTAGAAAAAGACAGTGCTCTGAGCTCCACTGTGCAACTTAAATGTCAAGATTTCTCCCACCAGAGGAGGTCCAATGACATTCTGGAAACTAAGTGTGAAATTCGATTCTGTCTCCCCAAAGAGATGCCATTATCTCTAGGGGGGCTATCTAATGAAGCCCCTTGGTGGGCAGAGGAGCCCTGGGCAGCAATTCCAGCAAGCGAAGATCTTCCATCCCTCGCCCTGCTTAGGCCCGATACTTGGCAGCCAATTAGGAAGTGCTTTGTGCCTCCATTTCTAAACTGAAAATGCAGATAACAGCTTGCCCATTCCTCACTAGATTTCTGTGAGGACAATTCATCAACACTTTATCAACAACAATGATGATAATAATAATAATAATAATAATAGTAATTTAAAACAATGGAAAGAATAATAGCTAGCATGTACTGAGAATTTTCTGTGCCCAGCAGTATCCTATGCACATTACATACCCCTACAGCAGTTGAATGAGGAAGCTAGGAGGGCTGTGACTATTTTACAATCAAAAGCACAGCTTGGAGAGGTTAAAGCATTTACCCAGGGCCACACAGCTGGTAGCTGAGTTGGATTTGAACCCAGCATCCAATACTTCTTATGTCACTCATTGTGTTAGATGATTAAGATGTAGGAGTTTATATTTGAGAGAAACAGGCATATGCGCAAGTAGTTAAGAAAAAAGGAAGGAAGGAAGGAAAGCAGGAAGGAAGGGAAAGTACTTTTAACTGAGTAACACCTTACGTAAGTTCAAGGTGTTAATTTGCTTCCAAGGGGGCAGAATTGCATGATGCCCGTCCAATCCCATCGTAAGTGTCACAGTCAAGACCTCTGTAACAAGACAGCCAACAAGAGAAAAGCACTGCAGATTTATTTACCTACAATTTCAGGTGACAAGGGAATCTTTAGAAATGAAGAACCAAAGGTCCAGGGAAACCTGCCTGTTTTCATGCTTAGGTTTGATGAAGAATGGACAGATGTATAGACATTTGGTTGGACCAAAAGGGAGTGATGTGAGGTAGTAGATGGCATCACTACAACTTTCATACTCTGCTATCAGACAGGGTGGCCAGAGAATTTCTTTATGGTCAGCTCTTACACAGAAAGGTAAGCATAGAGGTTAGAGTCTAGGTTAGGTGACCTGCCTTGGGGAAGAGGTATCCTGGTTTCTGTGACTTCCTGGAGGGTGGGATTGAGAGGGGGCAGGACAGGTTGGAAAGTGACTGCTCCTGAGCTCTTCCAGAGCCCCTCAAAGTCCTCAGCATGTCAAAGCACCATGCTTTGGGGTATTGTTTTTTCCCCAACACTACTGTTTCATTAGTTTATGTAATCTACATATGCAAATATACATATACACACATAGATTTTTTTACCTGTTTATACACACACGTGTGTGAGACAGACCTTATTAACATGGGATTGTTCAGAAACTTTCCCCCTCCCTTCCCCCCTGGTCAAAGTGAACTTTCTAACCCTGTCATTGTCCAGTCTCCCCTGTCCTTTCTTCCAGTGTCTGAGCTCAGGCCAGTCTTGCAGACAAGTTCCTCTGCTCTAGTGGAGCACACACAGGCCCAGGCTAAGGAGGGAGGAAAAGGAGGAGAAAACCTCAGCTGAAAGGTTAAGACAATTTACACAAGAATGACCTGGGAGGGAGGGGGAGAAAGGAAAGGAAGGGGAGGAGGAAAAGGAGAGTGAGAAAGAAGGAGGGGGAGAAGGAGAGAGGGTGAGAGAGGGGAATGCTGGGGTGAGCAGGAGGGAGAGTCAGCAGGTGGGGGCAGGGGAGTGGAGTGGGACAGGCAGGAACACGGAAAAGGACGTGTGAGTAAAGCAGTGGAGTTGTCCAGGGGGTCCCTTTTCATACTCTTAGAAAGCCTTAGGATAAGAATGGGATTCTTTCAAGGATCTGATTTGCCTGATTGTACTGTGCCTGTTTCAGTGGGTCTCTGCTTTGCACTTGAGCCACAGGGTCTGTGGTTCTGTCAGGGTTACACATCTATATTGTGTACTTACGTATTTTGTATGCGTGACTGGCAAGTCACTTAGCCTCTTTGTGCCTTTTTTTTTTTTTTTTTTTGGTACTGGGGATTGAACTCAGGGGCACTTGTCCATTGGGCCACATCTCCAGCCCTTTTTTCTATTTTATTAAAGACAGGGTCTCACTGAGTTGCTAAGTGCTTTACCATTGCTGAGGCTGGCTTTGAACTCGTGATCTTCCTGTCTCAGCCTCCCAAGTGCTGGGGTTACAGGCGTGCACCACCGCGCCTGGCTTCTTTGTGCCTTTTTTTCTTACAAAATGGACATAATAGTAGAACCCACTGCACAGGTGGTTGTTAGGATTAAATAATTTCAACATTAAATAATGCTTATTAACTAATAATGTAAACTGTTTAAAATAGGCCCTGGGACATAAATATCAGAAGTCACTTTTACACTGGATTCAGTAGATCCTGGAGCTCCGGTCCTCTGAATCCACCCACTTGCTGATCACTGCACCCATGAGACCTGCAAGCGTGCTCCTGGGATAGTGGCTCCTGACTTCCTGCCAGGTGCTCCTTGTTCCCACCCCTCTAGGCTGGTAACACTGGTGTCTCAGTTTCTTGTCCTTATTCTTTTGTCCAGTAGCCAACCAAGCACCTGCTTTCCTTCCTGGCTCCCACACCTCCCGCGGGGTCTACTGCTGTAGCTTCCTAACCTGCCTCCTCGCCTGCAGCCTGCCCCAACCTCATCCACTCTGCACAGGCCGTCAGAGGAAATGCCGAGAATGTCACTTTCACCCAGTCCCTCCCCAAATCCAAACCTGCCAGTGGCTGCTACTGCCAACAGGAAAATACCCAGACCCCCAAACAGCAAATCTGGACTCACCTGTGTATTCCAACTTTCCCATACCTGGTCCCTACCCTACGCCTATTCCTGGCCACTGCCTTCTCTGCCAATCAAATCTCCTTCACCCAGTGCTCACTGGCTGCTTCAGCGCCTTTCTCACCCACACCTGCGCTTCTTAACCCATGCCTGTGCTGCAAGACAGCACCAGCCTCCTTTCCTCTAGGCAGCCGGCCCTTCCTGACCACCACCTGGAAGCTCAGGTGAGCACCATCTTCCCAGGAAGATGACCAGTCCTGAGAGGCCTCCGTCCACATGCCTCTGAATCTTTTTTGCACATGGCTTCGCATAAGCCTACACAAGACAGGTACTCAATGACCATCACCTGGTCATTCAGGGATGAAACTCCATGCACTTTCCTTTATCTGAGAACTGAGAGAGCAAAACATGTTCTCTTCCATTACAAGGAATGTTTTTTGAAGACCTACTATGTTCTGAATGCTGTGCTGGTTGTTGGAGTGAGGAGGTGACCCAAGGATGAATGACAAAAGCCTTAATCATACAGATCTTAAATCACAGTGGGCTGTCTTATTCTAGGCTCCACTGGAACCAGAACCCTTTAAAGAACCCTTTAAAGTTTAAAGAACCCTTTAAAGAACCCTTTAAAGAACCAGAACCCTTTAAAGTTGTATGCAGATTTCCTAGAAATGTGCACACGTGCCCCATTCTGCAGAAGGCTCATGGCTTTCATCAGCTGCTCCAGGGGGTTCTGACCACTCACGTGCAAGGCCCACTGCTCTGAGGCAAGACGGCCCCACAGTTTGCATGCCAGCACGTGGGGAAGTGCACAACAGGAGAAAGCACCGAGCTGTTTCTCTGCCGAGGATAGGAAAGGGAGAAGGGAGTGGGAGAGGTGGAGCCGAGCTAATCCTTGCTGAACAGGGCAGTGTCACGAACAAGGAGGCAGAGGGCAGGCCTGGCAGAGGCCTGAAGGCAGTGGGGCAGGTGGCGTCTTGGGGAGGGCTCTATGGTCTGGTGAGGCTGGGCCCTGGGGCCCGGGGCTACAGACTGATGCCCCCCGCAGGCTCAGGCCTAGGTGCAGGCACAATCATGAGGACAAGGGAGGAACCAAGCGGTCCTCCTTCCTCTGGGGGCAGGTGGGGAGTCAGTGGCGGGAAGGAGCCTGCAGCACCTGTTCTGTGGGCGGGACTGAGGCAGCAAAGACGCTCTGGGATGCTCTTCTGTGAGGAGGGTGCACAGCTGGTGGGCCCAGCAGGCAGCGGTGTGGGGCTGCCTCCTCCAGAGACCCCACGAGGGGTGGGGAGGGGCAAGGGAGGGTAAGGTACGAGGACAGTGTCTTTTCTTTAGGGTTCAAAAACCAGTCTGGGTCTGTACTGTGTGGGGTGGTTCCCTAACATCCAAGTGGCAGATCCCCCAGGGGAGAAGACCCTGGGGACCAGAGGGGGCAGCCACCACTGGCCAGCTGCAAGCAGCCCTGGCTGGACACAGCTTCACCTCCTCCCTCTTTGGCTGTGGAATGTAAGGTGGGTGCTCCCCTTCAGCCCCCCAAGTCGGTCCTTTCACGTCACCTCTCTACTCTCCTCACAGCACTGCCAGCAGGTGAGGCTCTGGTTTGTCTTCACACTACACTGGGAAGCTCCTGGCCACAGGCAAGGGCGGGGCCCTGGCTCCCGGTGGCTTTTCCACACTAGCAGTCACTGCAGCCCTCCTGGCCCCGGTGTCCCCCACCCACAGGGCAGGACCCACTGCCACTTTCTACTGCCTAGATTCCCACCAGCCTGCTCCTGGGAACCCCTCCTCAGCTGCCTGGCTCGCCTGGCCTGAGTCTGGGTTCATGGTCCTTTCCTGTTTGTCACAGGTGTCAGAGCACAGGGAGGAGGGGCTGTGTGCCGGGGCCTTGTCAGGGAGGAAGATGGTGCCTATATGCCTGTGCTGCTTGGGGACAGACCTGGTGCCTGCCATGGTGCCACTAGCCACTCACAGGATTGGGCTTGTATAGCATTCCACTGTGTCCAGTGGCTCCCAGGGACTCCCACCCTGTTCTCCATCCCTCTGATGGACCCCTCCACTCCCTCCTACTTGAAGGCCTACTTGGCCGGGAACTCCCATGGAGAACAGCGAGACATGGGCCGAGGTCCCCCAGACGCCGCGACACACAATCCTTAACACATCCCCAAGCAGTCATCTCTCTGTTCAGGATAACAGAATGGGGGAATCTCACAGGAAGAATTAATGTTTTCCAAAGTGGAAGGAGAAAAACCTTTCCTCAGCCACACTAACTTCTCTGGGTTACAGTCAGGACAGGGGACTTTGGGCAGGAAGAGCTGACTGGATACTGCAAACCACGTGTCGGGTGTGCCTCTGGCACTGCCTGTCATCTGGCTAGCTGAGATTCAGGTACCATGTTCCCCCCTTTACCCAAAGAAGGTAAAAGACCAAAGGCCTGTGCCACGTCTGAGGATCAGATCAGCACCACCTGCGCCGGGCGTCAAGGCCTGTGTGAATCAGGGCTTAGCGCAGCACCTGGCAGCCAGGAGGCACTCAGCAAAAGACGGCCATCCTAATTCCCTTTGCTGCCACCACTGTGAAGGCGAACGGGGCACCGGGCTCATCCGGGCTAACACCGATGGATGATCTCGGTGGGTGTTTTCCCAGGGTCTGGCTTCCCTACGCTCACTCCTGTATTCCTAGCACCTAGCAGACCGCCTGGCACACTGGGAGCCTGCAGAATGGTTAGCAGAGCCAAGACTACAGAGCTGAGTGCCTTCCACTCCCCTTCCCCCTCCCATGGGCCTTGGCCCTATGGCCAAAACCAAGGCTGGTCTCCTGGGGAGAGACTAGCCACCTGCCAGGGCCTGGCTCCCCCACCCTCCCTAGGCTGTCCTGGGACACACTCTCAGTCACCTAATTCCCCAGGACCTGGAGGAGCCAATGCCTGAGCTGGGGCAATTCTGTGCCACGCAATTAGGATTTTGTGCATAAAATATTAAATTTTACATTTAAAGCTATCGGTCACAGATAATTTGTCAGAAGGCCAAGACAGCTTCCCTCTGTGAGGGAGTCGAGTTTTAGCTAAGACAGGATATGGGTGGGTATGAGGCACAATCAAGTTACACACAGGGACCAGACACTCCCACTCCCACCCGGAGACCCCAACGCAGGCCCCATAGCCACTCCAAGTTTGCCCCCCTTCCCCAGGCTCCTGGTCTGGAAAGGTTCGTGGGAGTCCCCGTCCTGACAGGGACAAAGAGCTGCTTCTGGATTCACTCTCTGAGGCTGGCTCCTCCTCTTCCCTTCCTCCTCCTTCCCTTTCATTTGCAGATGCCAGTGAAAGTTCAGCGTTCCAGGGAAGGCCAGGGTTTGTGGTAAGAGGCTTTTCTACGCACATTCCATTCACCACTTATCAGATGCCTGAAAGCAACCCCAAACCATCCCCATTCTAGGACACTGACCTCCTCGGGGGAAGGAAAGCCTCAGACTTACCCAGGAAGGCCAGGAAACACATCCCTTGGTGTTAAGGAGAGGTCGATTTCAATGGCTGCCCCCCACCCCAACAAGGCACGGGATGTTCTCCCAAGGAGGGGAAATGGTGGCCAGGCAAGGTTTGTTTTGTTCAATAAAAACTTTTTTTTCTGTTTCAGTTAATTGTGCAGAGGCCAGGGTTGGGGCAGCCTCGCTTTAGGACAGACACCAGCCCTTTTACTGCAGCACATGCTCTGGAATTCTGTGCTATGGAGGCTGCCTGTCAGGGAGGCCCGGCATTTGCCAGGCAGGTTCACAGAACGGCTTAGGTTGGTGACTGCCACCATACAGCTTCCACACACGGCACGGTCCCTTCCGCTTTCTTTAAGCAGCCTGGTGTTATCAAGAGGAGGTGCTGGGGCCAGAGACAGGCCCTCTCCTTACTGAGTCCCTGGGCTCAGGTGCATGCCTACCTTTTTCTCCTTGTCACCATATTCGACGCCCAAAGTGTCCATGGCCCTGACGATGGCTGCCAGAGACTGGATGGTGTTGCTGTAGACAACGGGCTTGTACTGCTTCACGTCTTCCCCGGAGAAGCCATCTTCATGGATGATCCTGCAGAAAAACCACACACAGCACACCTGATCACACACCGTCCTCACCTGTGCAGAGGGCATTGGGCATGGGAAGCCCTGGCCACCCACTGGTCTAGTGGGGGTGAGGGCTGGATCCCACTGGGATGATGAGTTATTGAGTTGCTGCATTAGTGCCACAAAATCTGAAGAAAAAAACCTTAACTACTGAAAAACAGAATATTGAAAAAAACCCTCATGTATAGTGAAAGAGGTGTTGCCAGTACTTGAAAGTACTTAGACGAGGAAGGCAAACACTAAGTGCTCCATACATGTTAGCTATTGGCATTTTAAGCAAAGCTTAGGGTCTTAAGATAGGTATACACTCAGGCATACCAAGGAAAATCCCTGCCAGGGGTCTGTAAGGAAAAACACATTTTTCTTTCAGAGAAAACTCCCAGTGCCTTTGACCAAGGCAGGAGGACCCACTAAAGTCAAAGGACACCCCATGGGGACATCCACAGGAGGCGCTCCCTGCTCCTCCACCCTGCACGGGGTTTTAGAGGCCCAGTCAACCTTGTTCTGTAACAGTGCGTGACATGGAGCCCACAAAGGGGACATCACAGTTCTCAGACACGTGATGTTCCCTGGTGGCCACTCAGTACGTGCTTGCTGCTGACAAGGATCTGGAGAGGACAGAAAGCTATAAAGAGGAAATCATGCCAAAACAGGATGAGTCCTCTTCCAACTGAAGCAACGGAGAAAGAGCAAATGGGGTTTAAGGCTAATGGCTGGCACACGTGTCCTTCAGTGGGCTGTGTGGCCTCTTCTGTGGTCACACTTTGTGGATTGAGGCTGAGTGCTGTGGTGACATGTGCACATGCCAACCTAACAGCCCAGCCCTCTCCTCCTCCCCTTTCCATGCCACCATTACCTTCAGTGCAGAAATACATTAGTAACCATCTTTTTTTAATTTTAAAATTTGTTTTAATTAGTTATACACGACAGCAGAATGCATTTGTGCCCTTTGATATATCATACATAGATGGAACATAATTTCTCATTTTTCTGAGTGTACATGTTGCAGAATCATACTGGTCATGCAGTCACATATATACATACAGTAATAATGTCTGTTTCATTCCACTATCTTTCTCATCCCCACATCCCCTCCCTCCCCTCCCATCACTTCCCTCTACCTAATCTAAGGTAACGTTATTCTTCCCTAGTGCCCCCCCACCCCTTATTATGAATTAGCATCTGCATATTAGGGAAAACATTTGGCCTTCAATCCTTTTTTAAAACAGCTTTACGGAGATACAATTCACATACCATACGACCCACCCATTTGAAGTATACAACGCATACTTCAAGTATACAATAAATTTAGTTTATTCACAAGTCCCTGCAATCTAATTTTAGAACATTTTTGTCAGCCAACAAAGTAACCCTCAGCGGTCACTCCCCAACCTCCACCCAATCCTCAGCAAATGCTAATCTATACTATTTCTATAAATTTGTCTATTCTGGATAGTTGATATAAATTAAATTATACATTTGTATGGTTGTTCGTGAGTGGTTCTTTTAAAACTGTTATCCATGTTACAGTATGTTTACATAGTTCACTTCTTATTACTGAATGATATTCCTTTGTACGGAAATACCACTTTTTACATATTCAGTCACCAGTTGATAGACACTCATGATTCCTGTTGTAAAGTCAGATTTGGTGATGGGTTGTGGGTTTTCATCCTGAGCTTCTCTAAGAAGCAGGTCAGAATGACCCTAAAGCGTCTTTTTTTCGGGGGGGGGGGGGTAGGTGGGTACTAGGGATTGAACACAGGGGCACTTCACCACTGAGCCACATCCCCAGACCTATTTTGTATTTGATTTAGAGACAGGGTCTCCCTGAGTTGCTGAGCGCCTCGCTGTTGCTGAGGCTGGTTTTGAACTTGCAATCCTCCTACCCCAGCCTCCTGAGCCACTGGGATTACAGATATGTGGCACCGTGCCTGGCCCTAAAGCCATTTGTTTGACTTTGATTAGCTCTAAGTTGATTTTTTTCAAAAGTCTCCTGAGTGTAGATGACCCCTCCAGCCCACGGGTGCCCTATCCGGAGAGACCTCACAGGGAATTGCTAGCTCCCATGGCACACAAGTGGAATACTGGACAAAACATATGAAACAAGGGTTTTTAGGGATTTGGAGAAGAGGCAGTTTGGGGCTGTGATCCCCGTGAGTCCTGTGATTGCCCGGAGACGTCCACCGGCCACAGCATGGGAAAGGAGCAGAAGTACAGCACAGCAAGCAGCTCGCTGAGCCACGGATTGAGAGTTGGAGAGAAAAGTGCAGAGGGAAAGAGCCCGGGGCAGCTGTGTGGGCCTTGCGTCTGGCTGGTAGGCGAGGCCCGACAGCTGGGCAAGGCTCACAGCCAGGGGAAGGACGGCTTCGGAGCTCACACAGGTTGAACACTTGAGCACTTCTGGGACTGGGAGAGGCTCGGGTTCTGGCCGGCCAGAGCGGCCATCCGCGGGGAAAGCCTGGGTGTTCAGCAGACATCCCGCGAGGCGCATGCCATGGTAAGAGGGCTAAGTGAGGCCTGAAGGCTCCCCGAGGCTTGTCCTGCCAGCGCTAGGAAACCAGCCTTGAAAAAGTCGCAGCTAACTCAAGCGCCTGATAGAACCTGGCCAATGCTCGAGAAGGAGGATGACAAAGCCCAGATGTGCACCACTGGGAGGGTCATAATATCACCATCCAATAAATTCCTGGATACACAAAGCAGCAGGAAAGTGTGACCCATGATGAGAAGAACTGGTCAACAGGGACACTCAGAAGTGGCAGAGGTGAGGAGATGGGCAAGAATGTAAAAGCCTGTATTCAACAATATTTTCAAGGAAATTTTCTTAGAGGAAATGATGAATGTACTTAGGAGAGAAATGGAAGATACAGAGAGAAACGAAAATAAATAGCTGAGATGAAAATTTCACTGGATGGGACAAACAGCAGAGTAGACACACAGAAGACCAGTGAACTTGAAGACAGCAACAGAAAACACCCCAACAGAGGCAGAGGCACAGGGCTGAGCGTGTTATTACAGGCACAACACACGTAAACCTTACATAATGACAGCACAAAGGACAGGAGGGACCTACGCCACGCAGAGACTCACACATGAAAGACGTGGAGAGTGAAGGGTGACACCTTGGTGCACATGCCACAGACTCCAGAGCAACATCGACAACCGCCAAGGAAGGGCAACAGTCGCTCAGACTCCTGGAGAGGCTGTGGCCGGGCTGACCTGGGCAGTGCTGGGGGATCGGCCCAGAGGTGGGGACGCACGTCCAGAGCCGCTAGACCAGCTGGCCTTGCCCACGTTCTGGGAATGCTCCCCAGGCCCCTGGCTGCCAACGGGATTTCCTCCCCCCTGGGGTTGGGCTCATCTTTTATTCTCACTTGGTTTCATTAACCTCGACATTGGCCCTGTGGGTAGGAAGCGTGGGTATTTATTAGGCTCATTTCACTGAAGGGGAAACCGAGGCTGAGAGAGTAACAGGCCCAGTGTCTCTCAGCAGGCTGGCGTCAGAGCCAGGGATGGAGCCCAGGTGTCCAAGCCCGTGGTCCTTTGCCACACCCGAGACCACGCGCTGGACGAGGCAGAACACTGCCCGGAGGCGTCGGCCTGGGGCTTCACTTGTGGATGCAGTTTGGGAAAGACTCAAACTCGTGCTCAAGTCATGATTATGAGACTTATAATTTGTTCAGAGTTTTGTTTACACCTGGGCTTGCCGTTTCAGGGTCATTTTATACCCCCCTCACCCCCAACTACAAAGTAACAAGTACTCACTCAACACCAGAAAACCCGGACTGTCCAGGACAAAGTAAGGAGTACTCGTCACAATCCCGCCACTCAGCAGAAGACACTGGACCTTTTCATGTAAGGCCTTCCACAGCAGTTTTCCCCATCACATTTCCTCTCTTTTCCCCCCAGCACTGATTCCAGGTAGATATCCTTAACAGTATCAATACGCCCCTTTATTTTTCTGTCTCCCCATGTCACTCCAGAGAGGCAGAGCAGAGCAGTGGTTACAGCTTAGGCCACAGACAGGCCTGAGCCAACCCAGGCTCCCCCAGTGAGTGCCCTGACCGCCCCAGCCTTGCTCTCCTCGTCTGCAGGAAGGTGTTGTGAGACACAGCTAGTAAGGACAGGCCTGGTGGTACAGACTAGCAACAGTGTTCTCATTCCAAAGACAAAAGATGCCAAATATGATTTCCTTCAGTTGTGGTTTACGACAGGCAGAGTAACACCTGCAGCCCGTGTCTGAGGGGCCGCCCTCTGTGCTGAGCGCTTGGCATGCTACATTTCATCTCATGTTCAAAACAATCCTGGGGCGTAAATGTCACTGTTGCCTCCTGACAGATCAGGACGCCGCCGAGGTCGAGGAGGTGGGGCCACCTAGCTGAGGTCACACAGCTGGTCAGTGGCAGAGCAGCCCCTGAGGTCCTGCTTGTGACTGGCAGGCAGGGGCTGAGAGGCAGGGCTGCTCCCGCTGCCCTGGGCCCCTCTTATCCGTGCTCCAGAGTCGCCTGCGACTGCGCACAGCACGAGCATGAGCAGCCCCTGCATCTGCCCAACACTGTGGAGGGTGGGGCAAGGAAAGGCAGCTTCTGGGTGGGGTGGGAGATGCACCTCAGGAGTTCAGTCTTATGGGATAGCCCAGGTCTGAAGCTGGAGGCGACAGAGGCCTGGATTTAGAAAGCATCTCCGCGAGACACCCTAGCAACAATCAGTGGCCTCTCACACTGTGGACTCCAGTGGAAATGCTGAGTGAAACAGCACACAGTCAAGTCCCAGAGGCATCGTCTAAGCCCCTGGATCCAACCACTCCTGAAGCCAAGCCTCTCTCTACACTTTTGAGTGATATGAGCCAAAATATCTTCCTCTTATTTTTGTATAAGCTGATGTGATTTGCATTTCTGTCACAACCCATAGTCATGATTAAAATGTTTTGTAACTTGATAACAACAAGAACTTATCTCCCAGTAGACTTACTATTATTATTTTTTTATCTTTACCACCAGCCTGTCACCCTCTGCTTCCATGTTACCTGGCACAGGGCTGGGCTCTGCACGGTGCTTGGGGCAGGTGGGACATAATGACATAAGTCAGGTGTACACAGATGCACAGACCTGCCCCTCCAAGGGGTGCACTAAAGGAGGCAGCCGGGTGTGTGCCTGGTGTGTGGGGTGGCCACCAGCACACTTCTCACGCCTGTGGGTCAGGGCTTCAAAGTGAGGCCTGGCTAGTTTTGCACTGCTGCCCTCCAAGCTCAGGGGCTTTGAGGGGTGTTCCAGGCCACCAAGCCAGAACCAAGGGGAGTGGGAGGCTGACCAGTGAGGGCCGGCGGCAGCCCCGAGAGCTCCACTTTGGACAGAAGCTGCCAGCTGGACTCTGGAAACCGGGGAATGTGGCTGGGAGGAGGTCTCCAGTGAAGAGGGGTCAGTGGCAGCCACGCCCACCAGAGCGGGCAGGGGTGGAGGGACATGGCCCCTACCTCCCTCTTCCCCTCTTCGCTGCTGTGGGGACCCTGCAGGAGGCCCAGACTGGGGCTTCCTCTGCTCTCTGCACTTGGCTGCAGGAAGACTCCTCTGGCACAGTGGCCTTATATGGTCACAGAACCACAAGCTGGGAGCTGGAAGGGACCCTGGACAATCATCTGGCTCAGCAGCCACTCTCCTTCTCTGAATCACAGACCCCTCTGAGGTGGTGACAAAGGCACCAGTGCACACAGTCCTTCCCTCCGCTGCTGGAGTTACAGAGTGCCCAGGCCCTGAACTGCGGGGACACACGACTTCATTCCAGGCTGGATTAAAAATCCCTCTCCCCTCTCCCCTCACAGGATGGTCTCTGTCCTCTGCACAATCCCTTTAACGATCCAGAACAGGGGTGGGGGCTTCTCGCTGCACGGGCATGGCTGGGTGTTTCCCTAACTGCTTGGTGCTTCAGTTTCCTTTCCCAGGAGATGGGCGTGGGAATAGCAGCCATGCTCATTGAAGGCGAGTGCGGGGCCTGCCCACGGGCGGGGGTCACTCTTGTCAGCTGTTGCTACAACTGCTCTAGTCAGCTTGTGGGGTGGGGGAGAAGGTGCAGCCAGTAGGGTGTCCTGTGTCTGTCCTACGGAGGAAGAGGAAGTGAAGTGGGCCCCTGGGGTGGACCTGCACTGCAGGAGAGGAGGAGGAAGGGCCAACTCGCTTCAGCAGGGAAAGGGAGACGAGGAGGGAGAGGGCATTCTCTGGACCCTAACACACAGCCCCCACACCCCCGCCGTGATGCCTCCTACCCGGGCCAGAGAAATGTTCCTGCTCGAGCCAACATGGTCACTTGCCAAGTGGGAAGCTGTGAGTTCTGAGACTTGCATATAGGGATGCGGTCAGTTTGTGCCAGAGCAGGGGGGCCTTTCCATTGTGCTGCAGGCCTCTTATGTCCGTCCCTTGGTGCTCCCTGGTGTGGAGGACGTGATGGGCAATGTGAGGTGGGAAAAGCATCGAACTGCAAAACAAGGACTCTCTCCCTTCTGTCTTAGAAGCTCTTGCTGCCAATGATCTGAGGGCTTTCTTGGGAGGTGTTCTGTAAGCACCTCGTTCGTTCATTCATTCATCCATCCCTAATCCATTTTTCATCTATTATCCGGACACCTATGTGCCAGGCACACGAATCAAGAGCTGGGGATACAAGAGTGGACCGACACAGTCCCCACCCTGTAACACTTGCTCAGACGTTGACTAGGTCATTTCTCCAGTGATCATTTAAACCACAATGGGATAACAGGAACACACAACCTGAGAGCCCCTTTGCAGGGCAGCCCAGCTCTCGGGAAGCAGCACCCACAGTGCAGCAGGCTCTGGCTGGCAGGGAGTGGGATGCTGCAGACTGGGAAGGGCTCGTGCAAAGGTGGGGTCTCCTGTGTCGTCCAGCCCTGAGCCAAGGCAGTGTGTGTGCCAGCAGGTGGCAGACCAGGCAGGAGTCGGCCTGACATGGGTCTCACGCTCTGCTGAGAGCGTTTCTGCCGGCTTTCAAGGAGAAGGTGCAAACAGCAAGCTAATTCAATGCAGAAAATAGCATGAACACCAGCCAGGCTAAGGGGTGAGGCAGGAAGTAGCAGACCATCGTGGAGGTAGGCACAGCAGCAGGGAGGCACCCGACAGAACTAAGACCCTCTCCCTGTTTCTCTCCCTGCTGGAGCTCCCACTGCCGATGTTCTTATATTTCCTTTGACTTGAAGGACATGTTCTGGCTCTTGTTCTGCAGGCAGGCCAAGAGTGGGGACTAAGCAGAGAGGTCTGCAGTGGTCCACAGGGTGCAAGGTATAGGCACGGTAAGGGGAGGGTCAGTGGTGGGAATGAGCTTCCCAGAGCTGCAACTCAGTGAGCTCTCACTGGTCCGTCCGTCCATCCATCCATCCATCTATCCTGAGCACCTGTGAAAAACTGGACGCACCCAGACTCTTAACACCTACCGTATGGACTATGGGCAGGTTACCAATCTCCCCGGGTGCAGGTCTCTCTCCATAAAACGGGCACAATGACTCTGTCACCCTTGGGAGCATTAAAAAAATGTGTGAGGAGGGCCTGGCACACAGTTGGGCCCAACCAATGCCACTGGTGGAATTATTTAAAAGCCACAGGTACATCAGGGCTAGGCCACTAGTCTTGTTTCTCAAGCCTCCTGGGTCCCCTCCTACCAGGTACAGCAGTGCTTGGACCCAACTGAGTGGACTCCCGGGAGCCAGAGGATAAATAACCTGAGACTGCATCTGGGCAGAGGAAAGATGTGTGCTTAGCAAAGTAACTTTCCATGGGTTTCCAGAATCCTAGGAGAGCAGAGGCCCCGAGACCTGGAGGCCCCTGATGAGCGGTCAGGAGGTTGGTTCTTCTCAGGAATAAAGGCTGATTCCTCACTGGCAGAGCCAGGGACAGCCCAAGATTACTGCCTCTATCAAGCCCCCTCTATTGCTTCCTCCCCCTCATCCAAGAGAACTACTATGTGCCTGGAGCAATTCATACAGAACCCAGGAAATCATGGAAAACAGGGCAGACAGAGCTGCTGCCTTCACAGTCTAAGAGGAGAACATGGAAAATACAGAAGTAACCAAACAAATAAGTATTATAGGGCAGTAAACATAGAATAGGTACACTAATATAGGGAAGGATAGAGTTAGAAGCCAGGAGGTGACATGTTGAGGCCTAAATGACGAAAAGTGGACCTTGCATATATGTGAGAAAGAATATTTCAGGCAGAGAGGACAGCAAGTGCAAAGGTCCTGGGGCACCTTGTGTGTTGGTGGGATGGTAAAGAGCCTATGGGGCTGGAATGGAGTAAGTGTAAAAGACAGTGCGGGGCACAATCACAAAGTTTTGTCTGAACTACATTATTAAAACAAAATGCTTACCTGTTAAAATAAAAAAAAAAAAATTCATCTATGTACCTCCCAAACCATCCTGACTCCCACCAGTGGTTCTGCTCCAACCATGGATTTACTAAAAAATAAATTTAATTTTAATTAAATTAATTAATTCGTGGTACTGGGAATTAAACCCAGGGATGCTCTACTACCAGTTGAGCTTCATTTGCCGCTCTTTTTTACTTCTTTGCTATTGGGGCTTGCTAAGTTGCCCAGGCTGGCCTAGAACCTGTGATCCTCCTGCCTCAGCCTCCTGGGTCGTTGGGATTACAGGTGTGCCACTCCATCCAGCTAACAGGAACCACTTTGAATTGGCAGCTTTCCCTCCTCTTCCCCTAACTTCTCCAGTCCTGAGTGAAAAGTCTGTTCTTGGGAAACTTACAGATTCCAACCCACACACCTAAGCAAAAGAAAAAAATCACCAGCAGTCCTCCCACTACCTGGGGGGAACCACTGTCCACATGTGGGGTGGACCTTTCAATCTTTCTACCTGGGAGTGCACATGCACACAGTTCTTCCTGAAGTGGAGACACCTGATACATATCCTTCTTTTACACTGAGCTCAGTATTCAGTAATTGTTCCCTAAGTGTCTTTATGCCAGGCACTGAGCGCCCGGCTTCAGGAGCCACAGTCCAGCACGGGGCTGGAAGGAGCAGAGCAGGGGCACCAGGCTCAGTCCAGCCTGGCCAGAGAAGACTTTGGGAAGAAGTCCTTGCCGTGGCACCCTGCAGTCTTCACTAGTGGCTTGATGTCCCACCCTCTGAATGCACCACCAGTCCCTCAACCAAAACCCTTTCACTGGACGTCGGGCTGGGCTGTTCCTAGCGCACCCCTCCCCACACAGACTCTGGGGAGCTGTCCACTGTCTTCTGCTTCCCTGGGGGGCAGGAGCAACAACATCTGGATGGAGCAAGGCACCGCGGGGCGGCCCCTGGGCCTCAGTGTGAAGCCTGTGAGCCCAGGTGGTGTCCTTGGCTCCTAGAAAGGGACAGCCCTAGGTGGGAGGTGGCTCAGAGGCAAAGCGCTGCCCTTGCGTGTGTGAAGCCCTGGGTTTGAGCCCCAGTTCTAAAAAAAGAAAAGACAGAACTGAACAACAACAACAACAAACCCCAATCAAAAATAAAAAAAAACAAAAAATAAAAGGACCCAATTTAAAAGCTTGCTGCTTAATGGTGGGTGAAGTTGTAGAGTATGAGAAATATTATTTAAAAAGCAAACAAGATCCCTTAGCAATTAATGGTACATTTAAGACTTAATATCCTAATATTAGAATACATATAGAAGACTGTATTGCAAAGAGTTCTAAAATAACAGTAACAGGCAGATCAGTCCCCCAGGAAAAGGACGGGTAAAAAATAAGGGGTATGTCCTATCGCCAGTGACTTGCAGAGACATATTATAAAGATGTCATTTTAATAAGGGGTAACTCTGGCCAGAAGCAAAGATGTCAGCTGCCAATTATCACCAGACAGAGCCAGGGACAAAGCTGGAACTTGCTGTGGTCAGTACAGAACCTCTGCTGCCCTTATCTGGAAACAGTGTGGACCCTGCCCCTGCCAGGCTCCCTGGGGTCGGGTGCATGGGTGTGAGTTGGCTACCAGCCTTGTCCTGGCGCGGGTGCTCAGAGCTCTGCCTTCCATAGCTCCGCTGCTTTCCTTCTTGGTGGTGCGGCAGGTCTGCACTTGGGGGGACCCCAGCCTTGGACTTGGGCGTGGAAGACCCAGGCTCCTATGCAGTCTGGCAGTTAACTAATACTGCCCCCAGGTGCAGCGGGCAGAAGCAGCCCTTCCTGGGCCAGTGCTGCTGGCCTCCGCCTGGGGCTGCACCTCAACATTGGATGAGCTCCTCCCAGGCGGTTCTGCCACTTCCTGGAGGGACACCCCAGGCCTCCTTGCACCTCACCTACCCTCACATTCAACCCATGGGCCCTTCTCAGGCCTACATTTTAGGAAACACCGCCATTTACTATGGTAGCTCACACCCCAATTCTCATTCAGGACACCTGAGGTCCAGTCTTGGCTCTGCCTACTGATGAGGCCCTGGGACTCTGGTCTCATTTCCTCTGTGTACTGCCCAGTCTCTCAGACAGGTCAGGTGCTGGCTTCTGGGTGGTTGGGTTGATCAGCCTCCCATGTCATTGCCAAATGCAGCCTTTTGGGGGTGTAACAGCTCATGAAACATGGAGACTCACAGGGGCAAATCATCAAGGGGGTTCTTGGAGGATAAAAGATAGAAGGGCTCTGAACAGAGACGTGCGTACCTCACACATCAGGGCTCTGCTCAAGGTTACCTCCCTGGACCCCTGTGTTACGCCCTGTCTGTACTCCTCCCATCTTCCTTCATAACGTATGTGCCCCCAGGTGCATCTCCATCTCCATCTCCATCTCCATCTCCATCTCTATCTTTCCCCAGGTAGCAGCGTGGGCTCCATGAGGGCAGGAACCCTGTCTGTCTTGTTTACTGACCGCAGCTCCTGACAGTGAGTGATGAATAAATGTTGGGTGAATGCTGAATGTAACCAGCGTAGGAAGCCTTCAGCTCTCAGATGATGACTCCAGGTCTGACTTACTCCTTTCTGCGAGAGTAGGAGCCTTTCAGTTGCGAGAGCTGGGATGGACAGCATCTCTCCTCGCACCTGCACCGGGCATCCTGCCTGCCCCTGCCATCACTTGGGCGCCGAGCAGTCTCCCCCTAGGGCCCGGCATCTGTTCCTTTTTCTCAGTGATGTGCACTAGAGTTCCTCCCTCCCCTCCTGGCATGCCCCGTGCCCCTCAACCCTAACATCTTGGTTCCATAGGGTTTCTCAGGGTCAGGGCAGACAGCTGTGATGCAGCCCCCTCCAGCTTACTTCTGGGAAAACCCAGAATATTCACTGGCTATGTTGCAAAGACAGGACAGAGAGCTTCATGGATTCTGAGCCTTTCTCACAATGACTTTCATAAAAATGTGTGTTTTCGTTAAACACAGTAAAAGCCTGTGAGTGAGGCAAATTGGTTCAATGTCAATTTTACTGCCTAGATCTAAGTAACATTTCTGGTTCCCATCTGCGGGATTAGGGCAGCTGCTGGATTGCCCTTTCTTCTGCTGCTGACATAGTGAAGGGAAGCACCTTTATTAGGACACGGTGTTTAATACATGAACAATGCTGTCCATCGGGCAGTGGGCACAGCTTCTTTATTGTGTTCTGTGGAGGACGCACAACAGGCTGCAGAGCTCTGCTCATTTTGTCCAGTCTTTGGGGGGGAAAACCTGTCCCCCTGTCTATGAAATGCTCGTTCATTATTTCTGTTCCCTGCTCATGACCCCTGGATGTGTCCTCTTGAACCAAGGGCAAGATGGAAGTTGCTGTCTTTGGCAGAGAGCTCACAGACGAGGCTTTTGCGAACCCAAGTCGTCTAAAACATCTTCCTTTCTGACACATCCAAAAGGCTCTGTCATCCAAGCAGACCAGGTGGGGCTCTGACAGCCTGTGGGAGGGCTCCCATCTGGGTTCCTCCCAGCTCCCTCACTACTCGCTGTGGGGCGTGGTGGTGACTCACTGCAGAACATGCCTGTGAGGACGCGCTTTGTAAATGGCAAATGAGGGCTGGAGTGGACATCTGCTCTTGCTTGGCCGGCTTCTGTTCCCCCTTCCTTAGGAGGCAGAATCAGAACCTTCCTTTGGGGAAACATCATTCCTTGAGCTCTGAGGACCCTCCCACTCCTAGCCTAAGTTCCAGGGGTGAGCCCCTGGCCCATATCTGGACAGCAGTGGACTACATACCTGGACCCAGCCCCGCCTGAAGCTAGTGTTCACCTAGGCCGCTCAGTTACATAAGCCAACATGTCTAGTCACTCTGGGGCAGGTTTCTGTCCTTTGTAACCAGGAGTCTTGACGACAGCAGTGAAGCTGCACAGCCCTCGGGAGTTTCTTGGCTGCAGGGCACTGGATTAGCCCTAGACTTGCAGATCTGACGCAGGTATCTGGTTACTGCATGGCTTCCGGGGGCACCGAGGGCTGTGACACTATGGACAGCACCTGCTCCAGCTTGGCCTTACAGTGGCTGAGCAGCTAGGGTAACTCCCTCTCACAGGGATCTCAGACGCACCGGCTCCCATAGCTCTGCCTGCTCCTGGAGACATGGGGAACTTCACCCCTCTTTCTCTCCTAGAGACCAGGTGGCTCAGAAGATGCTTTTCATAGGCTCCTGTTTTTTTCCTTCCATTCTATTAAAATGAGGACTTGTTTTTCTCCTTCTTTCCCGTGATTGGACAGGGAAAGACACCACAACACCAAAAACAACCTGCAGAGATAAAGGAGCATGAAAAGAATCCCGGTTCCGGGTTTGGGCTGCCTGGTACCCGCAGGGCCTGGCCACTGCTTGGATTTCCAAGGCACCACCTCAGAGGGTGGAGATCCTAGGTGTGCTTGTGCCCAAACAAAAAGTGCCCTTCTTAGTTCCCCGAGGAGAGCTGGAGGCAGAAGGCGCACAGCACCCAGACCAGGCTCCCCAGGGACATCACGCTTTCTCACTCCCTCTGGGGAGATGCCTGTGGAAAAGTCTGACAAAAGCAGGTTGGAGTGCACGTTTCTCTGCAGGGCGACTCAGTCTCCCCCAGAGGGAGCAGTGGTTGGAGGCCACGCCAGCTCTTGCCGGACAAAGAGGTCATGTCTGCACACAGCCAGGCCCCCGAGCCTCCGACTGCACAGATAGGAGCTGCATTCTTCTGGTTCCTTCTGTGTCACCCTTTGTTGGACTTTTGAAAGAGAGTCAGGGAGAATTCCAGGTGAGGGTTTATCTTGCTAGACCAAGAAAAACACAGAAACAGAGACAGCCAAACCTGGCCCTGCCGGTCTCTCTTCCCTGGTGGTGGATGTGGCCCAGAAAGGATGCCCTTCTGTGTGGTGGATTTAAATAGCCCCACAGTGGCCTCCCGGGTTTCCCGCCCCAGCCTTTCTTGAGCAGATGGAAGCTCCTCATTAATAACCACGACAGTGTGGTCATGCCCAAAATGATAGAGTCCTCAAAAATCACTTTGCGGGCTTCCACATCGATTCCCCTCTCGGGGAAGTTCAGGTGAGGCACGTGTGCGGGCTCTCAAGGCCAAGGGCACACTCTCTAGCGAGGGTGCGGCAGACCCTGCGGAGGGTCTCCTGGCCCATCTTTGCATGGTTGGGGTCAGCATGTCAGGGCGTCGGGGCTCGCTGCTGCAGCTCTGTGAGGCCAACAGGAAGGCCCGCGGGGCCCTCCCTCATGGCCACTCAGCCTCTGCTGGGGGGCTGCCCAGTGGATGGCAGATGGGGAACGTGGAGACATGCAGTCTGAGGGGGACAGGCCTCTCCAGCTGCCAGCGTGAGGATCTGCCCACTCTGTCAGGTCCTCCTTACTTGGGTTTAGGTCGAGTGAAAGACAGACGCGCACACTGCTATCGCCCCAGCGCTCTGCGCGCACCACGCAGCTGTGTGGGAGCACCGAGAGGCAGTTCCCAGGGAGCCACAGCAAGGGCCAGTGCTGTTGCAGCAGCAGGTGTGAGGGCTTCCTGGACCTCCACTCAGGTGATCCTCCAGAAGCCCTCCGAGGCAGAAGACGGGCAGGAGTCAGCGCTGCTCCGCTGTATAGGTGAGGACACTGGGCAGCAGAAGCCACGAGGTCCCTGAGGCCATGCAGCCAGTAACAGTGGGGCTTCCCAAGGGCCCCTGCTCCCACCACACCAGGGACAGCCTGCAGCTAGGACTTCCAGGGAACACGGATGACCTCAAGTATGTTCAGAGGAAAGAGACTGGGCTGTGAGGGACTAACTAGGCTGCTGACCAACCAGAAAAGAGGGGGAGAGGCATTTAAAAACTTCTGCATTCACAAAGGGTTCCAACAATCAGGACATGTCTATTGCCATACTGGTCCCTTACTTGTAAACTCTTCCCTGTCTTGAAACACCTTTCCAGTTTCACAGCTCAATTCTCATCACACAAACCCCCTGCGCTGGCCCTTCCAAGGACCACTCATAGCACCGTGTGCCCCACAGTGGCACAGAGCCAGACACACGGCTGACAAGGGAGGGGACAATGAACAAATGGCTGAAGACTGACTAGGGAGATCCCGGACCCTGCCCTTTTGCCATCGTACCCATGTTTGCTTATTCTCGCCACGGCCAGCTCTGCTGAGACAACTGTCCAAGACACCTCCGCATCCACTGAGCTTCAAGCTCAAACACATGGACATCAGGATATAATAGAGCAGAGTGGTTAGGGACCAGGAAGGATGGAGGGATGAAGCAGAGAATATGCACTATTTTCCAGCATTGAATGAGGCAAGAATGAAATTCAATTCCATAAACATTTACCCTGTTCCTCCCAATTGTGAGCTGTGCTCTTGTCTCTGATGAGTGCAAATCATGCTCTCTGACAAGGTCGTGGAATTCCTGCTGTAGACGAGGCTGCCGGACCCTTGGTGCTATTTCAGGGGTGTCACTCTGGTTCCTGATGCGCCTGCCCAGATAGTGCTGCCTGCTCTGAAGCCAGCCCCTCCCTCCTGCGCCAGCTCTGCACTGCATCTGCTCCGGCGTGGACATGCTGACTTCCACTGATCATAACCAAGCCCTGGGGCTCTTCAGAGGGTCCTGTAAGAATGCATAAGCAAATACTCTGCTTCCCAGGGTGGGGTCTATTATTTCAAGCCTGCTACCCAGCTCTGGGGCTCAGATGGTGGACTATCTGAAGCCAGGTGTGTGCCTGATGGTATTTTCCAGCTAGAACAAAGGAGAGGACTTGGCTGAGTTGCCCACAGCCAAATGAGAAGCATCAACAGGGCTCTGGAGGCCAGGGCTGCACGGGGCTTCACTGTCTGACATCACACCAACCCTTCTCCTGGCCCTGGGCTCACCTGCCAGCCATGGAAGGCCCTAGTGCCTTGCCTCTTGCAGGAAGTGAAGGAAACTCTGTCTCCTGGGCACCCCTTGATTCTAGGGGACTCAGTGAAAGGCAAGGGCTGTCCAGAGGCTGCATCGGGGTCCATCAGCCCACGGGCTCATGGGGACACTGTTGGGGACTCTACACTGCCTCTTCCTGAAGGGCAGCAGAACTGGGCACTGAGGCTGAAGTGGAGGTCCTCTCTGCCTCCACCTTGACAGCCCTGGTGGTGACTGTTTTACAGTGACAGGAGGAAGGATGAGTAGGCTCACTGTCACATAAACTGGCCACCTGTAGCCTGGGAGATGTGGGCCATAAGATGTGCTTCATTTGGTCTGCAGTAGTTCTGAGTCTTTTTCTTTTTAAGCAAACATTCATAAATCAGAAGAATTTTCACACAAAAAAAATACTGATTTCTGGCTTCTCCTGAAAAACTGGACACACTGAACCGCCTTCTTGGTTGGGGCCTGGGTTTGGCTGTTGCTGTGGGCCACACCAGAGCTCTCCAGACCAAGCCCTCAGCCTGCTGGCCCTGTTGGCATTGTGAGCCCCTCACAGAGTCAGTGAACAGCACTGGGCTCGTGTTCCTGGTAGAGGAAATGTTTTCAGCATGGTTGTAGGAAGGAAAAGTGGTGAATTAATGGCAGAGTGATTTTTTTTATCCTATTAGCATGGACAGTAGCTGGGAACTGACAGATCCACTGACTCTGGTCATTTAGTGTGAACCATGCTCAGACTCGTGAAGCAGGTCTGGCTTGCTTCCTTCTTGCTTTGCCTCACTGGAGGACAACATACGCCCCCAGGACCTGAGAAGATGCCTGGCCAGCTAGAAGACAACCCAGTAGAAGGTTGACCACGGCCCATGTCTGCACTTAAGTGCTGCCTGGTCAGACACAAGGGGCACTGATGACGATCACGTGGCCTTGGCTGCTGAGAAGTGGCCCAGAGGCAATGGGAAGCAAACCTCTTGAGCTAGCCAGTGCAGATGCGCTTGGCCAACAAGGGACAGGCACCTTCTGCACTGGTCGGCAGTGAGGAAGGAGTCCAGTCTCCAAACACTGGAGCACCCAGGGTCAGGCCGTGGCTGGCTCAACGCTTCCACTCAGATACGCCCGCGGCACTGCAGGATAACAGGTCCCTCACTAATTCATGGCTTCTCCACCCGCTATGCACATCAGCCACACCACAGCAAATATTATTGTCTACAAAGACTCAGCAAGATACCTGTTCTCTTGTTAAAAGGGCATTTAGTAAGTTATAAGAGGTGTCAGATACTGATAGTAAGTCTTAACTCAATTAGATCTGAAAGAGAATTAAAAAAAAAAATTCCCACCATGGGATTCAATGTGTCCTTGTACCACAGGGAGTTATCCTGGGGGTTAGCAGGGCCCAGGCCATAATTTGAGGAACCCTTGAGCATATTATTCTAAAATCTAGCATTGTCTATTCTGATCCAATAGACAGAGTGTGTGTTGGCAGCTGTGAGCCAAGGCAGGGGCTAGTGACCCTGCACCAGCCACAGAGGCAACCTACCCAGAGAGTTAGAGTGAAAAAGAAAGAGAGTTCTTCAGTGTGGGTGCATCCATTAGTCACAGCAAGATGGCAGGGATTCTGAGACTATGGTGACCTGAAAGAAGAGACCATCATTTCTACTCCACTTGCCCATCCTGAGTTAGAGGACTGTGGAGGCTTTTGGGCAGATGGATGTACAAGTGGGAAATAAGGCTGAAAAGCTGATATGGAAATCTTTCACTTTTACTTGAAGATCAGCCTTGGAAAGCTTAGGAGCAAGGACCAAAAGCCATGAATGGGGCTGGGGTGTTGCTCAGTAGTAGAACACCTGCCTAGCAAGTCCTAGGCCTGAGTTCCATGCTCAGGACAAAACCAACCAAACAAACAAAACAACAACAACAACAACAACAACAAAAACCCATAGAAAGCAGGATGAGCTTGACCAGGGGACCTACAGACCCCTTCTAGTGTGTGTTGGGGGAGACAGTTTGGTGATAAAGAGAGGGAGGTAGAAACTGGCTTTGCCTGGTCCAAGTCACCTTGGAACTCAAAGGGCAAGTTGCAGCTGAACGAGTGGGCTGCAATCCGCACCCAGGGGCTGAAGCAGAGCTGGAGGCAAGGGAGAAAGGATCCCTGCAGGTGTCCCAGGAGCAGGCTGGTGGTTCGCCTGCTTCAGCACCACAGGCCCAGGCAGGAGGGCAGCTCTAGCCCTGCTTGCTGTAGACAGTTGCCACTCAGCCTCCAGCACCCACTACAGGTGTCAACAGGAACAAAGTACACTTTCCAAAGCCTCAAAGTCCCAGAAGAAGATGGCCAGAGGAGACGGAGCACATGCCCGGTGAAGTACAGCTGCCCTGTGACAAGTGACAACTCAAAGACCATCACAGGGGCCCGAGAGCAATTCAGGGCATACAAAATAGACTTTCTACATGTTAAAACAATGTCTTCCCAACTACAGCAGGTGAGTCCCTGTTGGGATGTCAATTAGTGGCCTGGAAGACCAAATGGCAAAACCGTCTCCAAGTACACAGCAAAATATGAAGAGAGAATTTATAAGGATAAATATAAAAGACCCAGAGGGTAGATCCAAGAAAACCTAGCTGAGCATACTAAGAGTTCTAGAAGAAGAAACAGTAACGGATGGAGGACAGCCAATAATTAAACAACAAATAGAAGACAATTTCCCTGAGCTGCAAAAAGACCTGAGTCTGCAGATTAAAAAGGCTCACAAAGTTCCAGGAAGGAAGACAAGAAAAGACTACACATAGGTTATCCTGGTTCAATTTCTCAACCTGAGGATGAACACAAACCCCTAAAAGCTTCCAGACGGAGAGAACACATTACCTATGAGGAGAAAAACAAAAACAAAAAACAGGGGCTGGGATTGTGGCTCAGCGGTAGAGCGCTCACCTAGCACGTGGGCGACGCGGGTTCGATCCTCAGTACCACGTACAAATAAAACACATTGAATAAAACACATTGTGTACAACCAAAAGCAAATAAATAAAAATATTAAAAAAAAAAAAAAAAACAAAACAACAACAAAAACACATTGGCAGCGGACTTCTCTGTAAGCTGAAGAGAGTGGAATATCATCTATAGACTGCTCAGGGGGGAACCAACCCCTGATGGTGCACCATCGTTCTTTATAGCAAAAGATCTTTGCAGACAGGCAAGGATTCATAGTTTATCACCCGCGCATCCCACTACAGAAAATAAGAATCAAACAACAAACCTGTCAGAACAGAGGCCTCCCTGTGGGGGAAATGAACAGGCTGGGACCAGGGCGAGTGGGATGCTTGCTCACTCCCCCACTCCCTCTCTTGCCCTAAACTTGCCTGGGCACTAGTGGGCACCAAGCAGGGATTCTGCAAACAGCAAGGATGCACTACATGGGAAATTCCAGCCATAGTCCAAAGCCAGATGAAGTGATTCTAAGAGAATGGAGAAGATGAGAAGGGGAGCAAAAGGTGATCCAGGGTCTCATCTTCAGTAGGAGACAAGGAGTCATATCCAAGGCTCATCCCACTCAAGTAAGAAAAAGCAGGGAGAAAATGGAGCGTCTTGGAGGGGGAAATAGCTACTCTGTGTGAAATATGTACTTAAATATGAATTAAGAGAAAAATAATGTAACCTTTAATTAAATGGAAAAGTAGAGATCTTTCAAATTAGCACTGGGGAAAAAAATGAAATGCAAGGTGACTACATCAAACCAGCAGAAGAGGAATAATGGTAGGAAGAAGTTACAAACATACCATGAGGTGAAAGGAACGGGGTCAAGTGCATTGGTTAATGGACAAAACTTCTCATTAAAAACAGACAATGAGCCGGGCGCGGTGGCACACACCTGTAATCCCAGCACTTTGGGAGGCTGAGGCAGGAGGATTGCGAGTTCAAAGCCAGCCTCAGCAATAGGGAAGCACTTAGCAACTCAGTGAGACCCTGTCTCTAAATAAAATACAAAAAAGGGCTGGGGATGTGACCCAGTGGTCAAGTGCCCCTGAGTTCAATCCCCGGTACCACAAAAAAAAAAAAAAAACAAAAAAAAAAAAAAAAAAAAAAAAAAAAAAACCAGACAATGTCAGATGGGGTTAAAAAAGCAAAACAAAAGCCAAGTCCCAGGTACATGATGTTCATAAGAAAAATAATTAAAATAAAGGTATAGAGAAATGTTGAAAATAAATGGGTAGGCAAACAGACACAAGGCAAACGCAAACAGAAGGAAAGCAAAGTGTCAAAGTTAATTAGCTAAGGGGAAATTAACACTGCAGAGGACAAATACAGACATTTGTAATGACAAAAGGAGCATTTTATGAAGAAGTTACAACCATCAGAAACAGGAACACGTTATATAAAGGAGGTAAAATATATAAACCATGTATTACTAGACACGAAATAAAATACTACTGCAAAATTTCAAAGATATCTATTTCAGAAATGGATGCATCTTGTAGGTGAAATTAATTAAGAGAGAACATGAATAATATAACAATTTGAATTACAAGATGTATGTAGGGCTTTACAGTCCTTGATACAGAATGGATTAATTTTAGGGACCTGGACTTGTAAAAAAATTGATCATGTATTGGATCAGAGATAAACCTTAACAAACTTCACAGAGAAAAGCTTTTGCAGACCACAATCAATAAAATTAAAGATTAAAACAAAAAAAATGGTGAGAGGGTTGGAGGCATAGTTCAGGGGCATACTGGGATCTACCCTCCAGGTCTTTCATCTTTATCCTTATGCCTAGCATGCACAAGGTCCTGGGTGTGATACCCAGCACCACAAAAAGAAAGAAAGAAAAGAATGAATGAAGGAATAAAAAGGAAAAGAAAGCAAGAGAGAAAGAAAAGCATTTGCTTAGAAATCAAGAAACTCACTTCTAGATAAATCTAGGATTAAAGAGGAAATCAAAAGGAAAGTTACAAACGATCTAGAAAGCAGTTAGAGAGCATTACATTCCAATTCCCATGAAATGGAGCCGTTATCTTTAGAAGAAATGCAAAGCCTCTATGATTAAAGAAAATATGAAAAATAAAGGAACTCTCCCCCCTTTTTTAGTTTTAAGTTCTCCACATTTTTAATTGGTGCATTATAGTTGTAAGTGCTGGTGGGATTTTTTCTTACATATTCATATGTGCACACAATATAACAAGTATAATTTGGCCCTCTGAAGAAATTACAAAAAGAACAAACCAAAACAGCCTACAATTGTAAATTAATAATTAAAAGCTGAAATTAATGAGATTTAAAAATAGGAAACTAGGAGAAAGTATACATAAGTGCAAATTCTATACTAAAATAAATCTTAATAAGGCTGGCCAAGGAAAAAAGGTCAGGAACAAGACGGGAGACCAAGCCACAGCCTCAGAAGACAGAAACAGAATCATAAAAGTGCATTGCACACAGACCCCCTATGGCCACAAACCTGAAGATCTGATGACATGAATTGCCAAAACTGACTCCACGGAGGAGCACTAGAAGACAAAGTGCCAAGAAAAAAAAACTGCACAGGGGACCAAAGACCTACTGTTGAAAATGGCATTAGAACCAGAGAGACTGAGTGTTTTTTTTTTTGTGGTACCGGGGATTGAACTCAGGGGCACTTGTCCACTGGGTCATATCCCCAGCCCTTTTTTGTATTTTATTAGAGACAGGGTCTCACTGAGTTGCTAAGTGCCTCGCCATCGCTGAGGCTGGCTTTGAACTCGCGATCCTCCTGCCTTGAGACTGAGTGTTTTTTATCCAATGTTAAGTGACAGATGATTCCAGTATTACTTCGACAAGTCTGTGTCATACTAAAAGATGGAGAGCTTCCCAATGAATGCTATGAAGTCACAATAACTTCAATTACTAAAACCCAAGGAAGAGAGCATATGAAAGAAACTATGATTCTCATTAACTAAAACTGTTGCAAATTTTATTTTTTTAAAAAAATTATTAAATTGAATCTAGTCAAGAATGAAAAGAAAATGTTACCACTAAATTTGTTCATTCTAGGAATGTGAAGTATTTCAACAGCATTAACCCATGACAACCACAAAGGGGGAAAGCCACAGGATCACACTGACAGAGGCTGAAAAGGTGCTTGGTAAGATTTAGATGACTTCGGGGTGTGGGGTGGGGATTTGATCCATGCACAGTGAATATGTGTAGGGAAATATCATACTGAATCCCACTAATGTGTACGAATAATGATACACTAATAAAAATGAAAACTAAAAAGACCACATCTAATTAAAAGCCAGAAATAGAAGTTAATTATACAAAATAAAAATTATTTACCAAAACTCAACAGCAAATATGCTATAAACAGAGACATTCTAAAACCATTTCACTTATAATCTAGCTAAGGATGACAGTAATCATTTTTATTATTTATCATGATCTACTAAAACTAGCATAGTAAGGTAAGGACATGGCATCAAAGTTGTAAAATGAGATATAAAATATCTCATTTTTGATGATATTGGATACCAGAAAACCTAAGGCACTATTATTTTAAAAATTCTATTATACTTAATAAGTGAATCAATAAAGGGCTGGATCCAGTATAAATATTCAAAAGTATACTAATAGTTGTTTTCCTGAGCAACTAAATTGAAATTGTTAATAATTTTAATTTAGTCATTCCATAATGTATATATTTCAAAACACCATATTGTATATCATAAATACATGTGATACATATATATTTTGTTGATTAAAAGCTAATTTTAAAAGAATCTAAAAACTAAAGTATTTTATCTATAAAAGTAACACATAAATATCTAGGGAGAAATTATACACGAAACTTATAAAATCTACAATGAAGAAAATGAAAACTCTTTAGTGTCCATCAGTTCCATCCTTAGGTATAAGTCCAAGGGAAATGGGTACATATTTCACCAAGGCCATGCATAAGAATGTTGCTGGCAGTGCTCGTAGTAAAAGCTCAATACCCATCAATTCCTTGGAGAAGGAATGAGTAGAACTGTTTAGTCACATAGTGGAATACTACGCAACAAGGAGAAGAGACAGCTACAAACACGTACCACAGTGGGGATCAACACAATACTGAGCGAGACAAGACTAAGACGAGACATATAGGGCAAGATTCATTTACATAAAATACAAAACCAAGCCCAACTAACAAGTCTCTGCTCTGGAGGCCAGGCTGGTGGTTTTTGTAGGTGTGTGTGCATGAGCGCGTGAGGGTGGGTGGGTCATGTTCCTTCTTGATGGGGCACACCAAGTGCCCAGGTGTGATCACTTTGCGGATTTCCTTCAGGCTCTACATCAGTATTTTGTGTTTTTAGTAGGTACGTTACATCTCAAAAGGAATTTACTGAAGGATATAAAACCAGATTTAAAGAAAAGACAGACTCTTGAATGGAACATTTGGCATTATAAAAAATGCCCCCATGTGATTTCAATTTAATACAAATTTTAATTAGAATTTCAGCATATTATTTTTTTTATTTTTTAAGTTGAAGGTTCAATCCCAGGAGAGCCGACATCTCCCTCCCACCCCTAGCCTGGGAGGAGGCAGGGGCTCGAGTCTGGCTCCTGTCTCCCACGCAGCCACCCCCACATCCCTCAGCCTGCTTCAATAAGAGGACAGAAGCTTGCAGCCTTCAGGTCAGAGCTTGCATGTCCAGGTCCATATACCCCCTGGGGGACTGAGCCTGAGAGGGGCCCAGCAGGGTGGCATACAGCTTAGCCTTGACACAGCAGGGTGGTCCCGTGCAAGCACCTGCTTTTAACCCCCAACACCAAATGGACAGTGGCCAATACCTGCCCCCTGGGCTGTCAAATATTTTCATTCCTCAAATTCACCTCTGGCTTGCTTTAAAAGCTTCCCAAGCAGCCAGGCGTTGCGTTTTGGTTATTGTAGTCATCAGCATACACCCGAGTATGGAGAAAGGGCAGCTATTCTCTTCTCCCCATCTTCCAGGCAATAAAGCACAAGTCTGAAAAGGATGTCACTTGCTCAAGGTCACCAGCCAGCAAGCAGCCATGCTGAGTGCCAGTCCTCATCTTCTGACTCCACCTCCCAGCCTTCCTTCCTGCTAATCTTTGTGATAAGACAAAGTGGCAGGATAAGTCACATGATGCTGTGGGTGAGACGGAGGAATGGGGGTGATGGGTCCTGGCACCAGATCCACAGTCCTGTAGAGATTCTCTCTGAGAGAGTTGGATGGAGCCTGGACCAGACTAGAGGGACCTGAGGCTGTCCCCTGCTCAAATGCTTGGCTCCAGAGATGGCTGCTGCTATCTGCTGGACACTCAGAGGTCAGGAGAGAGCAATTCCCTAGCAGAACTCCTGGCAGGACATAAGCCCTGGCCCCAAGTCTGACTGCAGTCTCAGAATCTGCTCCAGCATGGCACCTCCTCAGGGTGACTTGGACTGCATCTGCCAGAAGGGCTCTGTGAGCTGAGGGAAGGCAGGCCCGTGTACTCCAAAGCAGCAGGTTGTCCTTCCCTTTTGAGGATAGGGCGCATGAAGCAAGACAGCTGGACTGGGCTGGGGTGTGGCCAAGGGGAGGATGTGAGGGCACCTGTGAATCCTCTTGGGACTTCCTGGTGAAGGCGTGTAGATGAGCTGCCCCTCGTCTGAAAACTCAGCAAGGATGCAAATGCAGAGAGGGCTAGCACCCAGGCAGCACCCAGGAGGCCTCAGGGTGGAAGAGGCGAGCAGTCTCACCATGTGAACATGCCAAGGAACGAGTGTGCCAGAAGTCATCTCCTGGCTTTCTCCACACAACCTGAGGAAGGTAGCGTTCCAGAGAATGGAGTGGAGGCTAAGGGAGATCACCTCACTTGCTCAAGGCCCCACAGGTGAGAGGTGGCGGAGCTGAGCTTCTCTTGACCGGGAAGCTCACTTCCTCTGGACTCTGTTTTCTTTGCAGCCTAGTGCCAGGCAGAGGCTGCCCAGAGCAACGTACACACCACATTCCCTAGTCCCAGTGAGAGGGTCCTGCCCGGCCTGGAATCAGTGTTCTAGCCTTGGGGACTTGCAGTCAGAAGGCCTGACCTCACTCAGGCTGTTCTCCTCTGTATTGACCTGGCTCTGCCAGCCCAAGTCAGTAACTGAGGGGACACTGTATAGCACCTATAATTTACCCTGTACCTGCAGATATGTTCTCAGTGAGTCATGAACACACATTTCTGGCTAATGCAGAATTCCCTCCTCCTTTCTCTGTGTGGTCTTTTTTGAGGGTGGGAGGGTGGTCTCTCATGTTTCCTATCACTGCTGCCCATTGTGTTCTTTATATCCACCCCCCCCCCCCATGGGAAACAAGTCTGTTGTCCACAAGAAGGGCCTCAGAGGACTGGAAGCCTCTGGTTTTGTTTGGGTCCCAGAAAAGATACTCATAAATACCCATAAACTTAACAGGTACTTTAGGGTCCACTCTGGAGCTACGTGCTTACCAGAGAAAATGGCAGCCTGCTTGGACTAGAGTTGGGGATCGGGATGAATGGGGCGTTGGAGCAGGGGGGTGGTGGACACTGCCATAGGTACTGCAATGACTCCTACAGGGAGAAGCTGTGGAGTGCGACCTTTAGAACAGATAAAACCCTGTCACCAGATGTGCAAGACCATTAGCTGACAGCAGTGAGGTTTGGCAAGGTGAGCTGTGCAGGCAGACTCTCCTGCAGGCAAACTCTTAAGGAGCTGTTAGGAAAATCTAACTCACACTTGACCACCTGGGGCTCTGTATTACAAACCTTCCTAGGACCCAGCTCAGCAGAAAGGAAAAATATTTGCCAACTATCTTGTAAAAGTTAATTAACTGTTATTAAAACATGCCCTTGAGCTTAATGATGTTCTTTATTTTACCATTTACATATCACAAGCCTTCAAGTGAGGGTGACTCCTTGAGCTGACTCTTCAACTTGATTTCATGAGCAGTTTTAAGAATTTATCTCTTCAAATATTGCAGAATCTCTGTGAGTCAGATGTAATGGGCAGTTTTGCTGACAAAGTAGGCAAGAACACTGACTGGACTGGGGGGTCGAAGTCATCCCAGGTTCAAAGCCAGACCCACCAATTTCCATCAAGATGGCCGTGGATAAATCATTCACTTTCTGTAATACTCAGTTTACTCATGCACAAATAGTGGGATTCCCATGCAACCGCATTTACAGGGATATTATGAGCATTAGTGATAGGTCTGTGACAGTCCATTGTGGATGTTGAAACAAAACATTAGCTATTTCTTTTTTTAATTATTATTATTATTATTATTTTTGGTACTGGGAATTGAACTCAGGGGCATTCGACCACTGGGCCACATCCCCAGCCCTTTTTTGTATTTTATTAGAGACAGGGTCTCACTGAGTTGCTCAATGCCTCACCATTGCTGAGGCTGGCTTTGAACTGGCGATCCTCCTGCCTCAGCCTCCCAAGTGCTAGGATTACAGGTGTGCACACACCACGCCAGGCATTAATTTTTAATATTTATCTTTTTAGTTGTAGTTGGACACAATACCTTTATTTTATTTATCTATTTTTACATGGTGCTAGATCAAACCTAGGGCCATGAACATGCTAGGTGAGCACTCTAACCGCTGAGCTACAACCCCAGCCCCCAAACCTTAGCTATTTCTTAGACTGGGAGGAAGATTCTCTGATGGGCTGCTTGCAGCTTGGATCACCTAGTGCCCATTCTTTCTCCTGGCTGCCAACTCCACATCTGGAGGCCACTCTTCCCCAGTTGTGGCCAACACTCGTGTCCTTAAGGTGGGATCTGCGTCAGCATGCTGCATCCCTCAGTGGTGGTTCAGAGTGGGAACCTGAGCCAGACGGAATCAGTGAGGGGCAGTGCAAAGGCTTCCTGGGACATCCAGTAAAGAAACTCATACTTTGTGTGGGAATTTGAAGCTGAGGCCAAATGTCCTGTGTCCTGAGGGGTGAGCTGAGAGTGAAGTTAACACAGAGGAAGGCACCAGGTCCTTGTGACATCTTTGGAACCTTGGGTAGATTTTTCAGTGATAAGAGTTTCTATGCTTCTTTTTTATTTAATCTAATGTGGACAGGATTTCTGTCATTTGCAAGTGATACACAATCTGAATGAAAGCAGGGATGACCAGCAATCAGTATCTGTTTCTGGCTATGTTTTCCAAAGGAAAGCTCTGTCCTGTGCACTCTGCTTTCTCCCCAGGGGTCACCCCACTAACCCTAGCATCCACACAGGGCCTAAGCTGAGGACACTCCATTTCCCCCACACGTGGAATTGCTTATGAGAACACTATCAGTGGCCTTTCCTCAAACTTTCTCCCCTTCAGATGGACTGGCCTTCTAGGTCTGTGGTTTGCAAGGACTGGTCTGGAGACCTCAGCTTATTAAAGGCCACTAGTGATGATTGTGGCGATGGTTCCTGACTGGCCTTTGTTCCCTGCCACGCTGTACACAACTCATCAACCCAGCCCACGTGTCTGGTGGACATGCCTGGTGCCCTCCATGCTTCTGTATTTCTGCTCAAGCTTTTCACCCACCCTCCCTTCCTACTCCTTGGCACCGACTCCTCTGGCTGCTTAAGGTGGGCAGACACTGCTGGTGTCCAAACCATCCACCACATTTCTCCTTCTCCTTGCTGGCCAAGTCCCAGCTACAATCTGGTGTCAACTCCTCCTAAGTCTGAGCTCACCATGTAACTGTACTGCCCTAACCAGTGACAGCTTAGGATGAGACACAGGACCCGAATCTGTCCAGTGACATGAAAGGGCAAGTCTACCAATGGGGTAAGGATGGGGGAGGGTGGACCCTTTACTACCCCTGGATTTAGATGTACAAGACCATGACGCCTAAAGGTGCCAAGGTAAGGAACTACCTGACATGCCAAGGCTGGGAGAAGACAATGAGAGACGTAGGTCCCTGACAAGCTTCCCTGGGCAACCTTGGGACAGTTTATTTTCTATCCTTCTTGAAATGAGTTAATAACCTCCTGCCTGTCTGAAGCCATTCGGAGTTGGGTTTTCTGTTACCTGCAGCCAGGGGCGCCCTGACGATATGAGAGCTCTGTTCAAACTCTTTTCTCCTTGGAGCCTTCCCTGATTGTGCCAGTCCACAGGGACATCTCGTCCCCAACACGCCTGCCCCAATGCACATTCCCTGGATTTTCTGTCAATGACAGCATAATGGGGACAGCTTTCATTCTGGGGTAGATTTCTTTTTTTTTTCTTCTTTTTTTTAAATTCAAAATTGTTGTATTTATAACAGTAGCATGTATTACAATTCATAATACACATATAGAGCATCTTCTGAAGCACAGTGTTGGGAGATGTTGAGGCCACAGTTGGGCTCAGCAGGAAGTGCTCTGGCAGCTTCCAGAATCCAAACTCCTGACAGTGCCCCCCACAGCTGTCCCTCCATGTCTCAGTGAACATCATCTTCATTTTATCAGTTATCCAGGCCAGAAACCTTGGATTCACCTTAACTCCACTCCACACCCACACTCAGTTTAAGGGAAATCCTGTTGGTTCCACCTTCAAAATGTACCAAAAGCCTGACTGCTCTACCATTTCCCTAGTGGCCATCACTCTGGTCCATGCCACTGTGGCCTTTCTCCAGAATAACCTCAACAGCTCCCCAACAATCTCCCTGTTTCTACTCTTTCTCCATAGTGAGATCAGTACTTCCCACAGGTTCCCATAGCACTCAGAATAAAAGTTCAAATCCTTGCCACGCCCTCAGATGTGGCCCAACGCTAGCCTGTTCCTCTCTTGATCTCATGTGTCCCTATCTGACCTACTGCCACATGGGCCTCTATTTCTTAAACATGTCAGAAACCTGCCTATCTCAGGGCCTTTGAATTTGTTATTTCCTCCGCTTTGAACACTATTCCTTCATCTCCCCACAACCTCCTTCTTTTCTTTTTTTTTTTACCTTTATTTGTTTATGTTTATGTGGTGCCGAGGACCGAACCCAGTGCCTCATGCATGTTAGGCAAGTGCTCTACCACTGAGCCACAATCCCAGCCCTCCCCATAACTTCCTTCTAATCTCTGCTTACTTTAAAAAATTCCTTTTGAGACAGAGTCTTGCTAAGTTGCTCAGGCTGGCCCCAAACCAAAGGGCTCAAGTGGTTCTGGTACTATAGGCACATACCACCACCACATCTGGCCTTTGTAGATCTCTGTTTAAATGTAACTTGGAAAGGGTGTCCATGAATATTGCTGCAAAATAGCCCCCCAACCCTGTTATTCTGATTTACTTTTCTTCATGGACTACCTGCCTCTGACATATTGCTTTTCTGTTTGATGTCTGCCTCTCTGTTCTGAAACATGGGGCTCTTCCTTATCCGCTGCTGTTACCCATGGACCAGACCAGTTCCTGGCACAGAGGAGGCACCTAGTAACTACCCACCTAGTGCACAAACTTATTCTTTATCTTCTGCTGTTCTCAGTACAAGGCTTGTGCATAGTAGGTGCTGACAAAGGTTGTCTGTCAGACTTGGATGTTTATAATTGAATAACATCAACACTTAGATTTCATTTCAGGCAGAAATGAAAGTTTCTTTCTACATATAGAAAATGATTAGAAGGTGGCACAGGAGCCTAAAATGACAGCTAAGGGTACTAGAAGTTTTGTATATAAATTCTCTAAATATTGTTATGACAGCACAAAGAAAAGGCATAAACGTGTTTTACTGTTAAAAATTGCTTCAAAGAATTGTGCAGGTTTTGCTCTGCCTTGTTTAAAACAAAGCACTTCATGTTTTGTTAAAGGTGCTGACAACTAGGACTGGACAGGTAAAATCTCCCAAAGAACCCCTCGTCCCCAAAGAAACCTACAGAGAGACTTTGAACCTCTACAAATGACACTGAGAGCTGAGACCCTCCTCAACCTGCATGTGTGAAAATGCACACTGAATAACTGAATATCCTAATTGTTTGCCTTTATATACCTAGTTTCCATATAACATTATGTGGGGGTTATTTTTTAAGAAGTGATACAGGTTAATTCATTCATGTATCCAGTATTTATGAAATTTTCAAATACTTACTCATCTAGCCAGTACTTAACAAGCATCAACCATGCTCTTGCCCAAGGACTCTCCATCGCTTCTAGGGATGGATGTGTATTTTTTACAGAATTTCAGGAAAGATGTGAATTGGACTTTGGAAGAAGACTGCTCAATCCATTCTAATTCTGTTATTTATTGAGCATCTATTGCGCACAAGGTGCTCTACCAGGCACTACAAATTCAAAGACATGGTGCTGTTCACAGGAAGTGGTGTGTGAGAGAAGACCTGGAAAAAAACTAACCCTCCCAAATGGTAGCAAAATGTCGGCTCCACCATAAGAGAAAAGAAAAACCACCCATGTTTTAAAGGGGCTCAGAGGAGGAGGAAGCACAGCTGACTGGAGAAATCAGGTGCGGCTTTAGGAAAACCATGACACTTTGCGGCCTAACAGGAAAGGTGGGTGTGACAGGCAGAGATGTGGGACATGTGGGTGGGGTTATTCCAGGTAAAGGAAACTGTGCGCTCCCAGGCAGGGAGACAGCAAGGTGCAAGGTACGGTCTGCCTGGGGTGGCCAGCCCCAGTGTGCAAGCTCTGCTGACAGGACAGGCCAAGCAACTAAGAGGAGCTGAGCTGGGCAAACTCGGCCCCAGCAGGCATGTGGACCATGGTGTGGACTGGGAAGAGAGGAGGAAAAAGGGCCAGCTAAAGAGGTTGTCACTCTGGGGAAGAGTCACATAGGGGACTTAACTTGATAAAAATTGTTTGTACTTAAAATTGATGTTATATATTCTTTATGTACAAACTATTATTATGTAATGAAAAAGTGCTTAATTAATTTAGTCAACAAACAAAAGTTTTGTTCTTTAAAAAAGTCATGGAAGAGAATGAGATGAGAGTCTGCAGGAGGGGAAAGGCTACAGGAAAGGAAAGCAGGGGCAGGCAGAAGAGAAATGACACCGCAGACTGGCAGCGATGGCCTGCTGGGGCAGGGCAGGTGCGTGAGGGAGAGTGTGGGAGCACAGAGGACCAGATCCTCAGCAGGCGCTGCAGGATGGGGTTCTCTGAGCTCTTCCCTAAGGGAGATCCTGGGCAGAGAAGGACCTTTGCTTCACATACACACTGGCTCCCATCCTGCTCAGCCCCACTCTGGGAAGTCTGCTTGAGCTGCATTTAGTGGGAGACTTTGAACTTGATCATGTAGCATCCAGAAGCACCCTCTAGGCACAGGCCATGGCAGGGCCAGGGGTGCCTGCAGCAGGAACCTTGTGTCTGTGTACAGGGCTTTGATGTTCCCGATTGTGACCTGGGTGTGTTACCACGAACACAGACATCCTAGAGAAGAGGTTTTCTCACTGATGGCTTTGTGATTACAGCTGGCTAAGTAGGGGTTTTCCATAACATGACCTTTGAAGGAAGCTTAAAAACAGTTTCAGGAGGACCAGAGCAGAAGGATAGAAGGGAGGATATGGGTGTTTTGGCCTGTCTTTGACCTCCCCTCAGAGAAGGCACCACAGTCAGCCATATTCTCCCATCAGGGAGGCAACTACAGGCCTGTGCCCTAAAGCAGTCACCCAAGTGGCAGGGACTGTGCAAGAAGGAAGACTGACCCAGGGCTGAGACCTGGCCCAGCTCGCCCAGGGACCCTGCATGGATCTCCACTGGCCAGAAGCATGGTGGGGACACAGGAATAGGCCCCAGACTCTGGGCTTGGTAATCTGAGTTTGGAGCCTGGTACCCTTTTCCCCAAAACACCCACTCTAAACTGCATCCCTCTAAAACACCTGCCATTTTCCTTTCCTTGTACTTCTCACAATTTATAAGGTTATTAGGAGCCCAGGTTCCAGATGTGGAACTATTGGTGTCTCAACTGCTGTGCTTTTTGTTCTCAGCGGGCCATGTTTTGACACAGAAAGCACACCATACCAGTTCCCAGATCTTACTGATGCTTTAGGGGCCAGCTTAAATGCCACCTCCTCCAGAAAACTTGCCTTGGGCCTCCAGCACCCAGGCATCCGCTTTCTGTTCAACTGCCCCCAGCCTCCATCTGGCACAGGCCTTTTCTGCCTCTGCTCGGTGGTTTCTGGTGTATCTATCTATAGAACAGTTACCTTCCCCCACTCATCAGTCCCCCCCAGGTCAGGAGCACATCCACATCAACTTCTCTCACGCTCCCTGAATACCTAGGGCAGAGCCTGCCACGCTAGGAAGCTAATGAGCGGGTCAGTGAGCAACACTTCCTGACCGCCCTAGGGCACGCCACCCTGTAACTGGCCCAGGTTGTGAACTTCTACAAAAGGCCTGAGCATCACCCCGCCAAGCTGAATAAAGTGAATATCAAGACTGTGATTCCAAGACAAATCCATACAAACTGAATTTAGCCACCGCAGAGAGTGGTTGCTACACTTGCCTAGTTTCTATGAAGGGCTGGCTGACCCGGATGATTAGCTCAGCCACAACTGCCTACCAGAGGCGACGGCTCCCGGGATCAACACTGGAGAGGAGGCATCTTTCAAACACACCAGTAGCCTTTCCCTGTCTTTAAAGTAAATAAATGTTGTTCTGGAGCTAGGGTTGTGGCTCAGTGCTTGAGCACTTGCCTGGCACATGTGAGGCACTGGGTTCAATCAGTACCACATACAAGTAAATAAATAAATAAATAGATGAATAAAAATAAAGGCTCACCCAAAAACTATAAATGAATGAATGAATGAATAAACATTGTCCTGGGCTTTTTCCTGACTCAGTTGCCCTAAGACTCTAGTGTAGACTCATCCTAAAGGCAAAAAATATTTTGGTAAAATCGTTTTGGAAAATTAGTGCCAGAGAAAACCAGCCCTGAGGTGGACCCGAGGGACCACTGGTGGAGCTATCCCCTGATTATTCCCAAGCTGGCTCGTTTCTGGACTGAGCTTTTGCCAAAGAAGAGGCAGTGGCTCTGAGTGCTGTGGGCTCCGTCCGTCTTCCTCATAGTGTGGGTGCTTGTCCAGCTTGGCTGTGGTGGCCAGCCCACCCTGCCACTGCCCACTCTGGCTTAGGCCTGCCCCACAAGGAACTCCCAGTGGGGTGAGAAAATGCTTCGTTAGCCTGGACTTGAGTGACCAGAGGAAGCCAGGGAGTCCAAGGGAAGGCAAGTTCCATGGGATCAGATGACCTTGGAGAAGCTCACACTGTCAAAGTAGTGGAAGCACCCAGACCCAAAGTTGGCCTTCCCCACACCATGACCCCAGAACACGGGCAGTTGAGGGCTGTTCCATCACGCAGTACTTCTCAAACCATGAAGGATCCAATTTCTTATTCTTGTTAAGCAGAGCTGGATACGTAACTGCTAATCAGCGCTTCTCATCAGCCTAGGGTAACCAGGGTTACCGCCTGGTTGGATGTAATTCCACCCAGCAGCAAAGACGCCACAGTCTCATTAGCCCACGAGGCCTGATCACAGATAAGATCCCAACTATAAGTACATATTTTTAAATGCTAAGGGTTGTCCACAGATCAGCATTGTTACTTTTAAGAATTCTAGCACAAGGGTTTCTACAGGGGCTTTTGCATCTAACCTAAGATAGGCCCAGGAATGCTGAGCCTTAACTAAAAGTCTCAAATTGATTGAATTAGACTTCTCAGGCGTATTTCCTGTTTATCTACATACATTTGGAATAGATTATAGTTCCCCAAGTATAGGGAGACTTTCCTCTACCTGTGGTGTAGCAGAGAGGTGGCTAAGAGTAGGGTCTACAATCATTCTGCAGCTCTGCCTCCATTGTGTACTGGCTGTGTCACCATAGACAGCACTCGCAGCTCTGTGCCTCCTGGTCTCTGTGTGCTAAAAGGGGACAATAATAGTACCTTGGGTCACTCAGTCTCACTTTCTTCAGATGCAAAGTGGAAACATTCACACAATGGGGACTATCTGATCTGTGTGGGGGCGACAGTAACAGGGATTGAATCCAGGGTGCTCTACCATTGAGCTACACCCTCAGCCATTTCTTACTTTGAGACAGGGTCTTCCTAAGTTGCCCAGGATGACCTTGAATTTGTGACCCTCCTGCCCCAGAGACCTAGGAGTCACTGGGATTATAGATGTGAGTTACAAATATTTTTTCCTATTTTGTTTGTTGTACTTTCTTGATGTCATTTAAAGTATAACAGATTATAATTTTTATGACATCTGATTTTTCCTTTTCTTAAACTGAATCACTGCCAAATTTCATGAAGATTTACCCTGCACTTTATAGTTTTTGTCCTTCCATTTACGTTTCTGATCTATTTTGGGTTAGTTTTGTATATGGTGTGAGGTAAGGGTCCAACTTCATTCTTTTATCTGTGACCACCAGTTGACCCAGCACCTTTTGTGGAAAAGACATTCCTCATGGGATGCTCACCCTGACCATGGATAGATGAATTTATTTGTGGATTTTCAATTCTATTCCATTGATCTATATATATGTCTTTGTGCTAGTACTACACAGTCTTGATTGCCATTATTTTGTACAAGTTTTGAAATTTGGAGGTTTGAGTCCTACTTTATTCTCCCTTTTCAGGATTGTTTTGGCTATTCTGGGTCCCTTGAAATTTCAATCCGTTTGTCAATTTCTACAAAGAAGGCATCTGGGATTCTGAAAGGCATCATGTTGAATCTATAGATAATTTGGCCAGAATTCTCATTAAATATTAGCTTTTTCCCCATTTTCTTCTTTCTCCTCCTTCTATTCTTGTTACTACCACGACTCCTGTTACCTTTTTTTTCTTTTGTGGTACCGGGGATTGAACTCAGGGGCACTCGACCACTGGGCCACATCCCCACCCCTTTTTTGTATTTTATTTAGAGACAGAGTCTCACTGAGTTGCTAAGTGCCTCGCCATTGCTGAGGCTGGCTTTGAACTCGCGATCCTCCTGCCTCAGCCTCCCAAAGTGCTGGGATTACAGGCGTGCGCCACCGTGCCCGGCTCCTGTTACCTTTTAACATGGCGAGAAGTAAGCAAGATGACCATGTGAAATGCCAGCATGCAAGATAAGCACATGTTTGTTGTTGGTTGGTGTTTCTGCTATTGCTGCTGTGTCCTAGGCCTGTCCTGGGCTGGCAGGAGGGAGGGCTGAATGACAACACAGTGAATTCTGACTCCAGCAGTGGCCAGCCAGGAAAACTGCCTGTTTCCAGGTCATGGCACAGGAACTCCCAGGTCCAGAGCTCTTCTCTGCCAAGGCTGCAGACAGGGTATCTGCCAGCAGACAGCACCCTCTGCCCACGCTCAGCTCCCACAGGCCTCTACCTGGGAATTGCTCAGACCACACATACACACAATCACTCAAAACACCTTTTTTGGCCCTGGCAAGAAGGGACATTAGACTGTAGGGCAAAGAAAGGAAGAGATCTGGTTTAGCATTTCTCTAACTTCAGTTATTCAAGGACCACTCTAATCTTTTTTTGGCCATGTAGTTCCACACTTGATTTACTTAGTAGTTTATCTTAAATCTGAATACTGGAAACACATCACTTTAAAAGGAAAATATACATCATTGTCTTCAAGTGGAAAATCAGTATCACATGCTTTAGATGAGATAACCACGAAAGCAAATACAATGGCAACATAATTATACAATACAAAGCTTTGTTAAAAAAGACTAACAAGTCTTAGAGGGAAGACAAGACATTCTAATACCCAATGAGACTCTCCTCAACCCATCAGAGGCTGGGAGAAAAAGAAAAGAGGCTCGTTTCCCTGTGTTAGTGACCCTAGACAGTGAGGGTCGCAAGAGCAGGGCTGTGCCTGAAGCTGAGGAAGGGCCTTGTGGGGGACGCCTCTCCTCCGCCCCAGCCTGCTGCTCGTTCACACTGTCCTCCTTGGCAGAGGCACAGATCACCACACAGGCCCCCAGCACTGTTGCTCACCCAAAGTGGCAACTGGTAGGAGTGGCATCAGAGCACGGCAGGGTCTGCAGAGGAGTCCTGCATGGTCCCTGTGGGTTGCAGCCACAGGACTGCTGGTTCTCAAGGTCGGCCCCCACTCCACAAAGCAGTGAGCAGAGCCTGGGCCACCACACACACAGAAGCCCAGAGTATGGAGCCCTAGAGAGATGGACGGTGCCAATGCCACCCCATAGAAGAAGCCTTCTTCCCCTCAGGGCACACCGGCCTGGGCTGTCACTCTTGGGCTTTCTCCTGTCTTCTCCTCCTGCAAAGGATGGCCTTCCTGAGCCAAGACAAGCAACCACAGCCCTTGAAGAACTTGTCCTGTCAGTTTATTATGCTCCCCACACCTGAGCTCCCAGGGATGACCTGCACCAGGAGAACACCCTGGCTTGCTTCATAGCTTACAACCTCATCCCCCTTAGCACCTGGCCACGAGTAGTCCTGAACCCGGAGAGGGAGGCACATCACAACCTGAGACCAACCAACTAAAATGAAACCAACAGAGCTCTTCTTAGGATCCTGTGTAGGCGCTCCACAGAGGAATTGACAAAGGTCAACAAAAAGAGAAAAATTTAGGTTTTGACATAAGATTCAACACAGTTCAAGACCCACCCTGACATGCTCAGTGCATACACAGATGGAGTGCACCACCCAGCAAAAGCATTGAACAGGGCCAAGACAAACTGATGGGACAAGAAAAGGGGAGCGGCTGAAAACCGATAACCCTGGGGGTATGAAGTCACATCTGCCTCCCCGACCAGATGTGGGAGGCAAAGTGTCCCCAGGGGTGCCCGAGGGCTGCTTGCTGAGATAAGCAGAGGCAGCAAGATGTTTTCTACATGCAGACAGGTGAGCACAGTCCAGGGACCGGTGTCCATGAGAACCTGCCTTTTATTACTCCTGCACCCTGCACACACTGAGCTGACACCAGCGAGAGGACACTTTGTTTGAGGCTGCTGAGGTGGCCTTTGCATGCTCTTGAAGAAAAGTTCCCATCTCCATTGTTAATTTACAACAGGGCTGGCTGGGACCCCCCCCGCCTGAACCCAGGGTGTGTGTGTGTGAAGCCTCAGCCCCTTTACTTTCCAGACCATCTGCAGCTGGTCTTCTGCTGCCCAGGGGACAAGTGCAAGTTGTTCTTCTAACTCAAAAGCTTGACCTAAGAGCATCTCTGTGGAGATGGGGCTCCTTTTTGAATGGCTCAGGGAAGTTGCTGAGATCCACCACCTGGGCCTTCCTTGGCCCCAAGACGCTGCCTCCCCTCCACTTCTGCCCAGTTCCCAACCCCCAGGGATGCGGCACAGTAACTGTTTCCGTCTTTGAATCCATGGCAATCCTATCCACCTTGGGAAAGAGATCTATGGCTTGAGCCTCCAGCGATGGCGAACAGTGGCATTACAAGGATCCAGCACCTGGATCACACACACGTTGGCTGATCTGCTTCAGGCACAGAATTATTAACTTCTCCCCAAGAATAATAAGCATCCAGCAATTGTCTCTAGAATTCTTCAGTGAAACAATTCTTCATTAAAGTCTGAGGATGTGACACCCCAGCACCTCTACTCTAGGTGTATGCTCCTAAAGGGAACAAATATCCCCTCTGGTGGTGCCTGGCCAGTCCCCCTGGATTTGGCAGCTGGGGAAAGGACCTGTCTAGTACAACCCTGGAACTCTCTCTGTCCCTGCAGTTTTTACCAGTTTTCAGAAGCTTAGGCTCAAGAGAAAAATACTAACCCAGATGCTTTTTATTAAAGCACCTAATTATCAAAGGGAGTTCTATTAAAATATAATTCCTAGCCAGGCACCTTGGTGCACACCTGTAATCCCAGTGGCTGGGGAGGCTGAGACAAGGGAATTGCGAGTTCAAAGCCAGTTTCAGCAACGGCGAGGTGCTAAGCAACTCAGTGAGACCCTGTCTCTAAATATATACAAAATAAGGCTGGGGATGTGGCTCAGTGGTCAAGTGAGTTCAATCCCCAGTGCCAAAAAACAAAACTATACACACACACACACACACACACACAAACACACACACGTTTCCTTCTTCTCTGTTGGGACAATCTGCTCAGGGCTCCTGAGCAGCATCAAGGTGATTCCCTTTGGTTTCCAGGGACATTCTGCAGAGCTGGCCCTCCCTTGGTGAACTGGCTGATGAACTAGACAGCTTCTTACCATAGCTCCAAACAGGAAGGGTCTCGGGTAGGATGTCTGGGACAGGCCCACGTAAAAGTTTTAAAAGTACCCAAATGTCAGTCTGTGATCCAGTGGTCAACTGTGACTTCTGTTGTCCCTGTCTCCAAAGGTAGGGAGAGAGAAACACAAGGAAGGATCTTCTCGAGACCTGCAGAGATGTCTGCAGGGCAAAGTGATGTGTGACTACATTTGTTGGTGTGCGGAAATGTTCAGAGTGTACACTGACTGTAAAGAGGAACAACAACAAATATTAGTTTTTATTTAAAAATACACAAAAAAGAAGCCTGAAAATATATACACCAAAATGCTAGCTATCATTTCCTCTGAGTACTAGGAATACGGGTTGCTATAGTTTGGGCCTAGTGGAAGGGCTTCTGGTCAGTGGTAATGTACTATTGAAAGAGTTGTTGGAACTCCAGTCTCTTCCTCTTCTCTTTCATTCCTGGCCATGAGGTATGGGGGCTTCTGTGTGATCTGGCCATAAAGTGCTACTTCAACACAGGCCCAAAAGTGACAAGACAAAAAAACCATGGACTGAAATCTCCAGTAGCATGAGCCAAAATAATCCTTTCCTTCTTTTAAGTTTATTATCTCAGGTATTTTGTTATAGTAACAGAAAGCTAAACTAACACATAGGTTGTATTTATTTTCATTCATTTTAAGGTCCGTATATCTAAATTATCTATTATAAATGAGCATTACTTGTTATAGTTTAGACATGAAGTGTCCTCCCCAAACTCGTGTGTGACAATGCAAGAAAGTTTAGAGGTGAAATAATTGGGTTATAAGAATCTTAACCTAATCCGTGTATTGATCACTTGACAGGGATTAACTGGGTGGCAAGTATACAGAGGGAGTGTGTAGCTGGAGGAGGTGGGTCACTGAGGGTGTGCCTTTGGGGTTTATGCCTTGTCCACAGTGAGGGGAGCTCTTTCTCTTTCTCGCTCTCTCTCTGCTTTCAGGTGGCCATATCCTTAGGCCACTTTCCTCTGCCATAGTCTTCTACCATGTTCTACCTCACTTAGGGCCCGGAGGAATGGAGCTGGCCATCTATGGACTAAGACCTCTGAAACCGTGACCCCCAAATACATTTTTCCTCCTTTAAAATTGATCCTGTCAGACTTTTGTTTTTGGTGGTGCTGGGGACTGAACCCAGGGCCTTGTGCATGCAAGGCAAGTGCTCTACCAATTGAGCTATATCCACAGCCCCCAGTCTTTTTTAAAATTTATTTTTTTACTTTATTTTGAGACAGGGTTTTGCTAGTTGCTTACAGTCTTGCTAAGTTGCTGAGTTTGGCTTTGAACCTGTGATTCTCCTGCCTCAACCTCCCGAGTTGCTGGGATTACTGGCATGTGCCACCCCACGTGGCTTGTCAGGTCTTTTGGTCGAGTGGCAATGAAGGTAATTAAAACACTTGTGTAACAAAAGTATTATTTAAAATCTGTGCTGGTGGTGAGGAGAAGGCATGCTATGCCTGTGAGTCTCAGTTATGACTACCTGTGTCAGATCTCTCAGTGTGGAAACAGACCAGGAGCAGAAGCAGACTTTGGGTGAAACAATTGCTCCCTGAACTTGTTTTCCAAAAGATGAACATTTTCAGCAATTTTTTGCAACTATGTTAGCATTACTAACATGAAAAAAGAATGTCCAAGGGATGGGAAAGCAAACCTCTGGGACTGTGGCACTATGGTTGCCAAGCCCTCATCTGTTCTCAGCCACGAGGTGTTAGAAACTGCTGGGCCTCTGTGGGCAAGGGTGGACTGCAACCAAGGACATCGATGTGTCTCTGGCCTTCCAGAAAGGGCACACCTTTCTAGATTAAGAGGAAAGTGAAGGAGCAGCAACCTCTGTCTTAGTCTTGCTCAAATCCCAGGCCCTGTTGGTACCTCACAGGCTGACAGACGCTGGGGAAGGCCTGACCCTCTTAGTGTCACCTCTTGAAAACCTCGTCTTGGGGCCTGTACCAGGAGGATCCAACAGGTGTGCTGAAAAAAAAAAAGGGGGGGGGTCCCACAAAAGGGTGTGTGAGCATGTGGGTATCTGTGATGGAGTCCATGATGGAGACCCTCTGTCCCCATGTGCCTCGGCCCATCATCTCCTTTCACTCTCGCTTTCTTAGAATGTAGTGAAATGTATGAATAATGTTCTGGCCCAAAGCTTGGAGAGAGATGAGGAAAGAAGGTTACATTGTAGCCAGCTATGGATTCCACAGATGAGACTGTACAAGTGGTTCCCCAGGTACTAACTTGGCTTTTTTTTCCGTTTCCAGCTGGCCTTGAAATGTGCAGCTGCTAAATAAACAAAAAAGGATTCACGTTTTAATTTAGACAACTTTGTGCTTCATAATGTGTCCATTTTTTTTTTTTCCTGGAGCCAGAGTGTTTGTTATTTCTTTGCAATTTCAGAAGTTATGAAATGATTCATGGTTTTTGTTGGAGCTGAAGTCAACCAAAACCATTCATAATTGTGAACAATCTCTGTTATTGTCAGAGGGAAAACGCCAAGGCATCTGTGCTTCCCAAAAACACATGGGGGAGAATTCCAGTTTGGAAATGGAACGGCTGTGCTTCTCCTTCTAGAGTCAAATTTAAACAGACTGATTTCCAGGGAGATGGCTGTGTTCTTCTGGTTGGAGCAGTGGGTATGGTCTCTCCTCTCTCCAAGGCAGGGGATCCACGGGTATCACTCTGCATGTTGGCAATTACCCATCAAGTTCTTGTCTTCCCTGCAAGAGGGTAGGGCTCATGAAGGCAGGACATCTGTCTTCTTCATTTCAATAAGCAGCTTCACGTCTGGCATAGACTAGGTGCATGGATCCCTCTAGCTAATGTCATTACTCTTTAGTTCTCTGATTCTTCCTATTTTTGCACACCAATTTTTTTTTTTTTTTTTTTTTTTTTTTGTACTGAGGATCAAACCCAGAGCTTGCACATGCTGGGCAAGCACTCAACCATTAAGTCAAATCCCAGGCCCTGTACCCTATTAATTTGCATTGGTTGATAATATCTGCAACTATAAGAGAGACTGACTTAAAAACAATAATGTTGACAGCAAATATTTTTTAGTGAAGAAATGTACTCAGCACTTTATGTACAGCAGTCCACTTGACCCTGATGGGAATTTTATGAATTAAGTTCATAAAATATTATAGATGAGGTAATTGAGGCATGGGTAAATTAAGCCTATCTAAGATCACCCAGCAGTGCAGGGAGGAAGCAGTTGCGGATATGCAAACACACAGCAACAGTGCACTGGTTAAAGCACACCTGACTGCCCGTTTTAGAACACATTCAGAATCTCATTCTCTCTTGGTGAGTCTGACTTTGTGAAACAATCTAAAGTCATTCAAAGCCATAAGATATTTGATGATTACAGAGGATCGCTGAGTTTGGGGACAAAGCTGCTGGTGTCGCTACAATGCCATGAGACCAATTTGCTCTCATGAGTCATGGAGCAGCTTGGAAAGGTCACTCCAGGAGAGAAGCAACATGCTACGGTGGAACAGAGCACTGGACTGGAGTGAAGAAGCCTGTCTGCAGGGTCAGCAAAGATGCATGTCTAGCTCTCTGACGATGGCCAGCAGAAGCTGACTGCATGGCCTGGAACAGTGCAGTCCAGACCTACCCTGAAGTGACAGCTGGAGTTTCTAAGGCCATAAGAAGAGCATCTCCACGTTCCCTTCCTTTCTTCCATCTGCCTCTGAGGTTTAATACTACAGACTCAATCTGAATGATACCTCTTCTCTCTCTGACATGTGAGGGAAATAAACAAGATATAATTTAACCCAAGCTCTCTTTTCTCTAACAAGTCCTGTTTTGAAATCATACCTTGAAAATCATGCCTACTGTTTGGTTCAGCAATTAAAACTATAGCCAGAATTACCCATATCATTTCTTTCCCCCAAAAGAAGACTAGTGTGGATTTGCCAACAAAGATCAATCAATCACCAGCTTCAAGAAAGATGTGGAAAGGAGTGACGGGAGAATGTTGTTCTTTATTTGACGTGGTTAAGAATGACTACCCGAACTCGAGAGGAGAACTGGGCTGACCAGCCCTTACCTTAGGAATGATGCTTCCCCATCTCAAAATGCGGTGTAACTCAGTGTTACCCCCTAGGGTGAAAACAGAGAAGACTTGATCCCCCTTTGTGATGATTTCAAATATCAAAGACCCAAGTTATATTTGCAAAATGCCCATATTGTCAACTTCCTCCACTCCTAATTCCCTTCCTGTTTTATACAGCCACGTGATCCACAGGCGTCAAATGAATAAGTTTCTCTTGCCAGAATCACTGCACTTTCATCAGGCCAAGAGTGAGCTGCAAGGCCAGGTTGCTCTCTTGGCCCCAGGACAGAGATGGGTGATACTAGCAGCACTGTCCAGGGAGGCCGAGGGGCCTAACAGGCAGGACACGCTCCACACTTCCATCAAAGTCCCACAGAAAATGGAAGGTTCTTGCTCAGCAAGCAGTTTTAGAGTTGGGTGTGCTCTAAGAGAAAACTGAAGAGAGAGAGATCAGGCAAGCCAAGGGGAAATGGTGGATGGGCAGAGGTATATCAGTGGAGGCCATTCACCCCGCAGGCCTCATGACCAGCAGGTCTTTGGTTCCTGTGGCCATACCTCTGTCTGCAGTCTGAGGGTACCAGCATCCTTATCCATAAATGGACTGGGCTATATAATCTCTCTATGCTCCTATCTTCTTTAAGAGCCTAAATCAACATCAAGTTTCTGGATGTCCTAAGTGTACTGAGCCACCTGCAGTAAGAGGGACGTCCCGGAGCTTGCGGAGGGAGTCCAGTGCTAGAAGAAATAACTGGTTTCAATCATTGGCCCTCAAGGGGGCATGAACTTCATACCCCTTCCTCCTTCCCAACTGCACCCTGAGGGTGTGAGTCGTAACTCAGCACCTTTGCCTGGTTAAAAATGGGCATTTTTTGCAGAACCCAACCACCCCAGCACCATATTAAACACCCTGAGGAGCTGCAGGGCGACAGAGAAACAAATGACATTTTCCAATGGGAAGCTGGTGGCTGAACATTAACTATCCTGGGGCTGTGCAGCTGCAGATGGTCATGCACTGTCCAACCCCAAGTGAAATAGGTTTTCTGACCGAGACAGATGACCTGGGGAGATAGGTATACTGGCTTCCTCTATTCCTAGGGCTAAAATGTGTTTTCTTGGAGGATCTCTGGGTTGGAAACAGCCCCGTGTGCCCTGTATAGTCACTAGAACATGAGTGCAGGAGGGGGAAGGGGCTGGCCCTGTGCTGAACCGCACTCCCTCAGGATCTCCTACACCTTCACAGAGTACTCTCTGGATGTGAGAGGCAAGCCACCAGGGATCAGGGAAAATGGAAGGTACAGAATGGAGAAGATGACTCAGCTTTGAAACAGTTCATAGGCTTAGCCAGGCTTTCTATGAGATCTCCCTGAACTGGCTACCAGAACTTTAAGGGACAGCCCAAGAACCGTAGGCCTGGCTGAAGCAGCTCAGCCCTCTCCCCAGTGCACTTTCTGAAGGGCAGCATTCAGTTGTAGGCCTGGGGCACTCCTGTGGGCCCCTCTCCAGACCAGGCTGCTGTGGTCTGAAGGACATTCTGGGTCAGAGGGCCTAGTCTGTCCAGGTCTTTGCCACTGCCTAGACTGGGTGCCACTCCACTATCCAGCCAGAGGCAGACAGAGAAGCAGATTCTCCTCAGAGCGTCAGCTCCCACCTCTGTCCAGACTGGAGGGCACTCACAGAACATATCTAATTCTGGGTAAACTCTGGCTCCTTTAGGAACATAAACAAGATGGCATAGGCAGTTGAGAGAACACACTGCCTGGAACGGAGCAGAATCAACCTCCCAGCCTAGCAGCACCAGGCAGAGCTCACATTATGAAGGCGGAGAGAGACCCGGGACCCATCAGCATCACGCTTCCCTGCAGAGCTGGTCAGCACAGCAGCTGGGCTGCTTCTTTTGGTCCAGTGCCTTTGTTATGTTTCCTCAAGAGACAGTAAAATCAGCACCAGCAGGCCACGTGTTCACATGCCATTCTGCAGGGCCTCTGGAGCCAAGAGCATTAAGGTGGCCAAGGGCCCCTGGGTCTCCCCTAGATGTGAGTGGCATTTCCCTCCCTTCAAAAACAGCTCCACAGGCAGCATCTTCCCTGGGATATTCCAAAGGTAAACAGTTGTCATGCTGGAAATTCTCTGGCTGGGGCAGACACAGACCTGTGTGTAGTAACCAGGAATAGAAACCCACATGGTTTGGAACCTTGAGGCCCAAAACATTCAGACGACACTGTCACCTTCCAGGAAATTGCTTCGCGCTCTGCTTCTGAGTTCCACACTGTGACTTGCATCCTCTTGGGTGCTGGCTTCTCATTCACGCACAGGGAGACTGGGGCAGGGGAAGCACATGCCTTGCCCTGGAGAAAGCAGCTCTCCTCTCACCTGTGCCTACTCTGCTGGCATCTGACTCTCAGACGTGCCTCACTCCTCACACAGGGAAGACCCTCCATTCATTTCCTTGATCATCCAACCCATCTTCACTAAGCACCTACTATGTGCCAGTCCCTACTCCAGATGCTGGTGGCACAGGAGTGAACAACACCAAGGTGCCACCTCCACAGAGCTCACGTTCTAGTTGTGACAACGGCAACAGGTGAATGTTTCTACATGCTGGCTCTGTACCAGATGCAATTCTAAGTGCTCGCCGTGGATCTCAGTGGTCCTCCAAGCAACCTTTGGCAGGTACTGTGAGCGCTCCACTTGCAGGTGAGGAACAGATGAACCAAGATTAAGTCATGCTCTCCAGGGACAGTAGGATTCACATCCACCTAGCACAATGACACTCAGCCTGCCAAGCTCTATAGACGTCAGTGACACCATTTCCTGGTGGTGGGTTCTTTCTGGACTCTCTTGAAAGCTGTGCAGAGTCTGTATTTTGTTGTACTCATGAAATGAAAAGAATCTGTAGGCTTTCTTAGGGCAATGAAAACAGAATCACAGGACATAAAGAGGGGAGATGTCCTCGCAATGTTTGTTTCATTTGTCCTTCCACTATGAGAAGTAAAAAGCTGGTTGGAGGGTATTTCACCTCTGCCCCTTTTGAGCAGGCCTCTAGATCTTTTGTTTTTTCTCAATACAGTTTACTCTTAAGTTAAACAATATGACTGTATATAATAAAAAGTAAATGTTGGGCTGGGTCAGGTGGTGCACACCTGGAATCCAAGCTATTTGGGAAGCTGAGGCAGGAGGATCCCGAGTTTGAGGCCGGCCTGGGCAACTTAGCAAGATGTGTCTCAAAGATTAAAAAAAATAAAAAATAAAAAAGTCTGGGGGTGCAGCTCAGTGGTGTAGAGCACCCCTGGTTTGAATTTTCAGTACTGCCAGGAAAAAACAAACAAACAAAAAGTAAACATTGGGCCCTCACTTGTATGAGCAGGCTGACTGGTCTGTGATTGGAGAAAGACTAGCTTTAGAAGAGGCCAGAAGCTTTTCATGCAAAAAGAATCCTGAGGTCAGAAGAAACTCTGAATTATACAAAAAGAACTGCAGGGATTTTTCTTAACTACAGAACTTTTCTGAGCCCTTAACACACTGAAGTTCATTGTGTCTCTCCTAAAGTTTTTATAGGAGAATGCATTTTCCATACTTACTCAACCTTACCACCCCTTTCAGGGAGGTGCAGGCACACTGAATGCTTGCAGAACAAGAATCCTAACAAATACATACCCAGGAAACACCTGACTCACCAGAGTTACTGTCTATAGCTAGAAGCACGGTTTTGGCTTACCAGGCACACTGCTGAAAATGCATGACTTCTCTAGCCACGACCTCAGAACTACCGGGCCTCAAAGGGCCAAGCACATTAGCGCAAGCATCAGGAGGCCTTTGCCAAGCTTTGGGAGATTTGGGGGGTAGAAAAGGCAGTAGGAGAAAGGGAAAATCCAAACATTAGCAATAATAAAGAAGGAATTTTTTAAAATGCCTTTCTGTGTGACCTTAGGTAGGTTTTCTAACTTTTCTCTGCATCAGTCCCCACTTCTCCATGGCTAGGTCAGGAATTTACCTCCCCACCTTCTGAAATCTAGGGCCACTAGGAGGTGGGCTCGAGGCAGACACTTTCATTCCAAGGAGAGGACTTCCTTTATCTTCAGCAGAGAGGAGTGAACCAGATGGTCTGGTGGCCCCTCCAGCTTCCACATCCCTTCTCTGACCTGCTAACCAGACAAGGGGATTGCTGGCAGCCAGCCAGGGGATGGCACTATAACTGAGATACACCTTATCTTGGGACCTGGCTTTATCTTGCCTAGGGCCCTGTCTGCAGGGTAGGGAGGACACAGAGACTCAAAGGAGAAGAGGTCCTTCAGGAAACACAGGGTGCACCACCAGGGAATCAGAGACCCTTGATTGCAGGTGATAGTGCCGAGTACCACGCCTGGCGATTTTGGAAGAATCACTGATGAGCGCCTGGAAGCAGCTCTGTTCCAGCAGTCTGTACTCAGACTTACTGAAGTGGTCTTTTCCTTGATCCAGCCCCTCTTACTTTCCCAGTGCTCCCAGTCCCTTGTAGTTGTTCCCCTAAGTCTGGCCATCCCTTCAACCCCTGTTCACAGAGGACATGGCCAGGTACTCTTCTAGGTGCTGGGAATATAGAGGTGAACAAAACAGACCTGGAGCTGTCTCTCAGGCAGCGTGCTTTCTGGAAAGGGACAACAGAGACAGAAGAACACGTGAGAGTTGGTGATATGTGGAAAATTAAGCAGAGTATAGGGACTGTGAGCGATGAGGCCTGATGTTTTGGATAGAGCATCAAATATTAAGTAACATTTGGGCAGAGCCCTGAATGAAGGGAAGTAAGTATCTGCTTGGAGCCCACCTCCCAGTGGCCCTAGATTTCAGAGGTTAGGGAGGTAAGTTGGTAGCCAAGGGCTGGACCTGGCCTCAGAGAAGGCTGGGCTGGGTCTAAACATGGACCAGTCAAGGCTTTCACACTGAGAGTAAGCCACACTGCCCCGTGATGGAGCCTCCTGTGTCTGCACTTGTATACCCTCATCCTCCTCACCTCTGCCTGTGTTTGTGGGTCCTGGCTTTAAGATATATCCATGGGGGTGAGGATTAATCAGATGAGGGAAGCTGGGCAAAGCCCCAACTATTTCTTGACAGACAGAGATCCAGGACACCAACCCTACAGACCCAGGCTATGAGTCTTTGGGCCTCATCTGGGAAATGCAAGCACTAGACAGTCTGGTCTCTGAGAGCCCTTCCAGTTTTAAAGCACTGTATGCCTCTGGACATATGTGGACTGGGTTTCCAAGAAGAGGCAAAGACACAAAGAGTGAAGAAACCTCATCTAAGAGTCAATGGGAATCCTGGAGCCCTTACTCCCACCTTAGAGAGGATGCTTGGAAACTCAGTCACTGAAGTGTTAACCTGAAAAGAGGCCCTTAGCCATCTGACATCAAAGTCTTGAGTCTCAGTGGTTCACTTCGCTTACCACACCAGACCTCTGGTTACATAAAACAAACCATAAAGGTTATTCCAACAGCTTCAGGATATTTCATACTCTCTGTGCCTCTCCCCACCCACGCTCTGATTGAGGAAGAAGGGCAGAGCTATAAACCTGCTTGAGAGGTAAACCTTATCAAAGGTCTAGGCCAGGCCCTGTTTACTGAAGGCCCCATTGCTCCGGGTGCAGCCATCATACAGGTCTGAAAGAACAGATGGCTCGGGCTTGGAAGTGAATGTCCTGCTTCCTCTGGACAAGCCGTGTTTGCACAGGGGACAAATGGCCTGAGTCCTGCTGTGGGACTGCACACGAGCCTGCTCTGGCCTTTGCACAGTGGGCTAAATGGGTCCTGGGCACACAAAACTCAGAGCAGGAGCATGCCACCAGGAGCAGGCAGCAGCTTTAATTAAAGTTTGTTTTTTTTTTTTTTTTTTTAAATTTAAGTTATGTATTTTTAGAGGCCAGATAATCAAAAGCATCCTGTTAATTGTAAAATAGGAGGGGTTTGTTTTACTATAGAATACTATAGAAGAATGCAAAAAAAGTCACATGGAGTTTTAGAACAAAAAGGCAGAAGGCCAAGAAACCCTGAGGTGGGCCACTGCAGGCCAGCCTTTCAGCCTCCCTGGCATACTCACTGTCCCCTTCCGTGAGTGCTTCTCGGTGGGAAAGCTTGAGCAGCTATAGGAGCAGGAAGAGCTGGCCTTTCTCCCACTCACAGACACTCACTGGACACCTGCCATCTACAAGCCAAGGCTGCAGGCACTTTGGAAATTAGATACAGTTGAAATTCTGGGCCTTGAGTTTTTATTATTATTATTATTATTATTATTATCTGTAAAATGAAGATAATGGAACTTACCTCATTGGTAAGTGATGTGGTGATCAAATTCTATCCCTCCATCCATATCCATCTATCCATCCAACTAGCCTAGAATAGTGTCTGGGAGCCAGCACAGATCCAATTACTTACAGCTCCTGACCCCCAACCATGGGCAAAGTCAACAACTGTTCCAACAAAGCAGGTATTCCTCAGAAGGATTCTACCTCCACCTTCTAAATCCTCTTTTCAAGCATTAGAGTCATTTTTCATTTCTTTTCCATTACAAAAGTTTACTAAGTAGCATTAGGTTAGATGAAGAGAAAGTGAATCCAGTCAATCAGCAAATACTTACTAAGTTCTTTTTTTTTCCTGATATTTATTTATTTGTTTTAGTTGTACATGATACCTTTATTTTTACATGGTACTGAGGATCAAACCTGGGCCGCGCACGTGCTAGGCAAACGCTCTACTGCTGAGCCACAACCCGAGCCCCTTAAGTTATTATGTGCCAGGCATCCCACAGACAACAATAGGTAATCCCTCTTTCATGGAGTACACATAGGGTAAGAAAGCAAGTGAGCAGAAAATAAAATACATTAACATGTCCAGGAGGGAGGGGTCTGGGGTTGTGGCTCAGTGGTAGAGCGCTCACCTAGCACATGTGAGGCCCTGGGTTCTATCCTCAGCACCACATAAAAATAAATAAATAAAATAAATGTATTGTGTTCATCTACTAGTACTTAAAAAAAAGATGTCAGTTAACACCTAGATTTTTTATTTTATTATTATTATTATTATTATTATTATTATTATTTTTTAATCAGATTGAGCCCAGGGGTACTTTACCACTGAGGCACATCCTCAGCCCTTTTTATTTTTTATTTTGAGGCAGGGTCTAGCTACGTTGCTTAGGTCCTCTAGTTGCTGAGGCTGGCTTTGAACTTGCCTATTGCCTCAGCCTCTAGAGCCACGGGGATTATAGGCTTGTGCCATCATGATGCCCCATAGCATTAAGTACTTTTAAGAGATACAAAGGGTAAGGGAAGGGGTGGTAAGAGTGGGGTACTAATTTATGTAGGGTGGTCTGAAAAGATCCAGGACAGTGTTGTTTCCATGGACCTGAAGGAAGTGAAGCAGTGAAGCCAGACGTGCCCACGGCATGCTGCGCGTCTGTCCGCAGAGCTGGGGCTCAGAGCTAAGATTCCTGACCACCAGTGCTCTTCCTACTGCACTGCAGCTCAATCCCGGCAGGCTTAACTTGGAGGGATGCACCCCCCATGACCCATGGGTCACGGAAGAAAAAAGATCACATTCCTAGTTACAGTAGTTTTTAGTTGACTTTCATAGTTTTCTATCGTCCTTATGTATTTTGATGTCTAAAGGCGGGCAGGCAGAACCCAAGCACCTTTCACTACAGGGAAACGTCGGCAGGCCCTGCTGCTGTCTAGCATGTCTCCACCTGCTCCGGGCCAGCCTGGTTGGGGCCCTGGCTAAACCTGGGGAAAACTTTCCCTCTGGCTGCGCCTGGGACACAAGAATTGTCCAGATGAGGCAGGCTGGCCTCCCTCCTGGCTCTGGAAAGTACCATGAGCCTGGGAGCAGTGCTCAGGGCCTCCTGGTCACACCAACTCTGCAGTGAGACCTTCCTGTCAACCCTGCTATGCCACTTCAGGTACCTGTGCTCAGCATGGCCAGGCAGGGAATAAAGGCCTCCTGCTCCAAGGTGGCCAGGCGTCACCAGGGAGGGCTGTGTGCTCCTCTAAGACTACTTGAGGGCACTATTTTACTAGGCTCCAGCCATGCCTGGTGATACTGAAGTGCACCATTAAATTGGCCATGTCACCAGGAAGAAAGCCAGGCCATAAGGCTGCAGACAGACAATGCCTCCAAGCCTCATTATATTGGCAAAATAATCACAATAACACAGCCAGGAAAGAGGTGGGAGAGCTTGAGTATTTGCTGAGTCAAGGAGACCACAGTTCTCACTGGCAGCAGGCAATGGCTTCATAGCTGGAACTGGTCAGGAAGGGAGCAGCAGAGAGTGCCAAGTGGACACACCCCACCACCCAGCGACAGGCTCAGGCCTGGGGACAGGATGGGAGCCACACCCTCACGCCCTGCGGCACAAGCCACAAGCCAGGCAGCAGCCCTCAGAGGGTGCTGAGCCCTGGCTCTGTAGAGCAAGGGGCACTGCAACGCCTTCGGGGCCAAGCAAGAAACCCGTGTGTTAAGTGGGCAGGTGGCGAGGCAGCAGGAAATGGAGGAACCTTCATGTGGCAGTGACAGAATACACCCTTGTCTAACGCAGGGTACATTTCCTTCTTCTTGGTAGTTGTTTTGTTTTGACACTGTATAGGTCAATAAAAAAAAAAAAAATGAAATAAACAAAACAGGTCTCCCTCCCATTTGTTTTCCCTCCCCCTCCCAAATAGCCACACAGCTCATCTGAGGTGGGCAGTGGTCTCTGGGTAACTGTTCTAATACCTCTGCTGTGGTCCGAAGGCTATTCTAAACCTTCCTAAAGACCCACATTTCAAATTCCATATGAGTGGCATGGAGCTGAGGAGGAGGTGGTTTCCAGGGGCCAGTGTGTACGAAGGTTAACTCTTGGGGGAGCTAGGCTCAACCAAGTTCAAACTAGTTCTGTCACTTACACAGTCTTGTTTAGATTCCTTAACCCCTTTCATTTTCAGCTTATTGTTCTATAAATGGAGAGGAATCCACTAAACGCACAGTTTTTGAAAGGATCAGAATTTAAATAAGATAAAGTACGCAAGTGCCTAGAACTTATTAGGTAGGTATCAACTAAGTCAATGTCTATGCATCTAAAAAGTCACATGGCCAGAACAAACACATTTCCACCACCACCCCATCCTTCTCCTTTCTACCTATGGCCTCTTTCCCCTCAGGGGATGGCTCACCGTCCATCCAGGTGCCCAGACCGGGACCTGGTGACATTCTTTAACTCTGGCTTCCTCATCCTCCATAGCCTTGACTCAGCACTGTGCTGGAGCTGGCGTGGACGGCTCATGAGAGCAAACTGCACGTGGTTTGCTGGCAGAGAGGAGCTTGAAATCAGCCATAGTGGGGCTATTACAACATAGAACCTGACTAACTGAAAAAAGGGCGTCCCTCCTACCCATGGCTGGTTAATGAGCCCACCACTGTCCTGATCCTAAGTAGGTCCTATTAGGTTCCACGTCCAAATATTACCTGATTCCAGTAATTCCCCACTGTCCACTGCCATGACCCAGGTCCCAGTTACCACCGCCTCTCACCCAAATGAAAGACTGTGATGGCTTCGTCCCTGTCTCCTGCTTCTCCCTTGCCCTTCCACAACCCATCCTTCACACAGCAGCCAGAGCTTTCTAAGTGTGAACCAGATCCTGCCACTCTCCTGATCAACTCCTGTACTGACTTCCCAGCTGCTACACTTCGGATATGCAATGTCCCCCAGAGGCTCTCGTGTCGAAGGTTTGGTCTCCAATGCAGCAGTGTTCACAAGAGCGGAGCTCTGGGGAAGCGCTGGACCATGAGAGCTCTGACCTCATTCATGGATTAATCCACTGACAGGTTTCTCATTGGACCACTGAGAATGGGTGGAAACTGGGAGGTGGGGCCTCACTGGGGGAAGTAGGTTATCTGTGATGTGCCCTGGAAGGGGTATATCTTGTAGCCCACTCCCTCGGCCCCTGCTGCCTGACTACGCGAGGTGAGAAGTTTGCTTCTGCCATGCCCCTTGCACCTCGAGGTATTCCTTCACCACAGGCCCGGAAACAATGGAGCTGAAACTTCTGAAATTGAGAGCAAAAATGAATCTTTCCTCCTCTAAGGTATTTCTTTCCTCATCTTAGGTATTTTGTTACAGTGACAGAAAGCTAACATACCACGACCCTCAGAAAACCCCTTCCTCCACAGCAGTCCCTTCCCAGAGCCCAGCAGCATGGCAGTCTTCCTGTCTCTAGGTCATCACGAGCTCACCACTGTCTGTCTTTGTACTTCTGTTCCTTCTGTTTGGAAAGTTCTTTGCCCAGATCTTTGCGTGGCTGCCTTCTCCTCATTTGAGCATTGGCTCCAATCTCCTTTCTTAAGGGAGCTCTGTTTCCCTGATTAACTTAGCTAAAGTAGTTGCCCAGCTAGTCTCAATCACATTTCCCTATTTTGTTCTTTTCACGGCATTCCGCACCAGTAATGATCCTGTTTAGCTAACTTCCTGCGTGTTGGCTTGTTTTCCTGAACCTGGAATGGCAGCTTCCTGAGGGAGCTGTATCCCTAGTGCCCAGTATAGCACACAGCAGACATGCAGTAAGGATTACTGTCTTGCCCAGGAAGGGGCTGTCATTACTATGCCCTGGCTTCACTCATCCCTATCTACCTGCTAGAATCAGCTCTATCCTCCCACCAGAAGACAGAGAAGGTGGCTCTAGCCCCATCAGATCTGGGCAGGGTGCACACATGCAGAAGTTGACCTGACAGCAAAACCAAGCTCAGATTCAACTCACTAGAGCCCAGGTAATCCCTGCTAGCAACCCTCTGAGTAACCAGAGCCACCACCTCCCAACCTCCATTTCCTAATCTGTAAAATTGGGCAAATCACACCTGCCTCCCGGGGTTAGTGCAAATCAAAGCAAGCAATGCGCAAATGTGCCAAGCCCTGTGGCTGGCGTACTTCAGGCACACATGCTGGTTCCTCTTCCAGGCACGACTCATATGTATTCCACTCCTCCAACCTGGCACCCCTGACATTGTGACCCTCGGCATTTCTTGCCTAGGAAAGAGCTGGCTCAGCTTTTGCTCAACACCCCCCAACAGACACGGGAACAAAGCCCGAATTCCAGTGACAGCCTGAACGTTACATCCTGCTCTGCACAGACGAATAGCTCTTCCTGGGGCTGCCTCGTGTCAGGAGCGGCCTGGCACTGCCTCAGGGACCAGAGACACTGGGCACCACCCGGTCCCGCGTTAGCTGGCTCCCATGGAGAGGGGGGCACTACCAGCTGTCCAGAAAGATCTCACTGGTTGCCAAGCTGTGTGCAGCTTCAGCAGAGCCAGGGAGCCCTCAGGACAACAGCATGACTATGTCCCTGAGGCTAACGTCAATGTTCCTGAACCAATTTTCTGAAAGGGACTGAAAATCAGGGCCATCGTTTGGGACCCTAAAGGTGCCCAGATGAACTACAGATAGGAAAACTGATATGTAAGGAACCATTGCTCCTAAATCCCATAAACATGTAAGTGTAAATGGGCAGGCTAAAACCCAAGTCCCTGACTATACCATGCGGCCCTGTCAAAGTAGAGGGGGCTGATTCATACAGGCACGCGTGGGGTTCAGGCATCTGGCGGCTGTCTTGCTGGGGAGCTGCCTCCAGAGATCTCCAAAAGCCTCAGGATAAGCTACAGATAGGCCCTGCCAAAGGCAGCCCCTAGGAAGAAAGGGTGGGGCCCTCTCTTCCACATGAGCTTTTCTATCAGGCTGCACCAGGGGCTGGTGCCCGAGCCAATGCCTCTTCCCCACCGGACTGGCCTCTGGCATGGCTTATACCGCGGAGTCTGGAAACTTCGACAGAAGTGGATACAGCCTGGTGCAGAAGACACACTGGTCAGAAAGGCAATGGCTACATGCTGGGGCTCTGCCATTATCTGTTACCCAAGGGCAGTCCCCTTCCCACCGAGTCTCAGGTTCTGGAAGTAAAGGGAGAGGCTTGAACTGGTGATCTCTCCTGAGAGGCCCTCCACCTCTGACATTCTCTGAGTCTTGCAGCACTCACACACATCATTTATTTACTTCCCCGTCATTCACTCAACACACGTTTACTGAGAGTCTCGTCCGAGCCAGGCACATGGTAGGAACTACAGGGGACAAAAGAGATGGATACAAAGCAGACCTTTCTCTCAAGGAGTTTTGAATCTTGCTCTTTGGGCAAGCTGATTGACATCTCTCAGCATCTGTTCCTTCAACTGTAAAACAGGTTTGAGAAGAATCCCCATCAACACGCCAGAAGCTGTGCTTCACACTCGGTCCTCACAACCCAAAGGTGGGGACCATGTTCTCCCACTCACAAAACCAAGAAGTCAAGCACACTTCCCCAGGTCACTGTGATGAGCACAACGATGGCCTCCCAAAGATGTCCACACCCTAATCCCTGGAACCTTAGATGGCAAAGGGGATTTTGATGTCATTAAGGCTATGAGATGTAGAGATTATCCTGGATTATCTGGGAGGGCCCAATTTAATCGCATGAGTCCTTAAAAGCAGAAAACCTTTCCTGGCTGGGTCATTGGAGTGCGAGTGGGGGAAGGTGACTCTAGGAGAAGAATCTGAGGCACAACTGAGAATAATCCCACTGGCCGCTGCTGGCTTTTGAGACAGAGGAAGCAGGTGGTAAATCAAGGACTGCAGCAGCCACCTCTAGAAGCTGGAAACAGTTCACAGCCAGAAGAAAGGGGAGTCCTCCAACTGCAAGGACCCGAATTCCACCAACATCCTCAAATAGCAGGGAACGGATTCTCCCCCTAGGGGCCCCAGAAAGGAACACAGCCTGCTGGCACCTTGGTTTTAGTCTGGTGAGACCTGTGCCAGACCTCTGACCAACAGTACTGTAAGAAAATATATTTGTGTTGTTCTAAACCACAAAATCTATGGTAATTTGAAGTAAAGAGCTACAAGTGCAGAAGGTGTGGCTGGACTGTGCGGAGGGCCTCTATGCACAACACAGAGCCTCAGCCATGCTCAGAGTGTGAGTTGCACGGAGCCGCCGTGGCTGGTACAGTCAGCACTCCAAACACACCAGCTATTACTATCAGCCTCCTCATCATCTGGCAGCAGAGCTGCATCCCAGTATTTCCCCACGTGTTGAATGAAGGGACTGGACCAAATGCCCTCTGAGGGTCTGTCTCTCTCAGTGTTTTCTTGGCCATTTCTGCATTTCCTTGCTCACACATCCCTAAGATGGAAGCTCACACTGCCAGCTAAGCCTCCAGCCTTCAGTAGGGCTCATGGAATTTCTTGCACCTGGTGAGCACACGTGAAGGGGATAAGATCTCATGGGGGAAAGGCTTGTACACCCTTTTTTGAGGAGGCTACAAATTCAGGGGATCAGGGGACCCAGAGTTGGGGAGAGGGGGGACATTCCAGTTTAGTTATGCCATTGCCCTGTCTGTACAGTGGCAACATCCAGGTCCATCTGGGTGTCCATTTAAAGGCTACCTGTAGGCAGGCAGCCCTCTACCTCCTATGGTAACAAAACCTGGAGTTCTAGGATTTATGGGGAGCAGAGATGGGGGCTTCTCTACCAACCTCATGGGTCTGTTGCAGAAATGATGAGAAAGGACTGCAAAGCACTTTGCAAACCGAGGCGGCTGCCTCACTTGCCCTCCAGAGCTGTGAGCATGCTGCTGCTCCCTCCCTCCCTCCCACTGACATGCTCTGTTCTTAATAAGGCTCCCATAAAGATCTCTCCTGCGAGATAATCATAGACTCTCAGGGGCATGCCACTCTTAGCTGTCAGCATCATTTGGGAAGACCTTATAAAGGCTTTCTAAACCTTCCGTTCATCTCAAGTTGAGCTCTCTTAAACACCCTGTTACATCCCTTTGCAAAACTTCTGTGCTTGACTCCAACTTCTTTTCCTAAGTTTCTCCAACATTCCACCTGGCCTCCTGCCATCTCCCCCAACAAAAGTACAGCCCTTGGATCCAATGACCACATTCTCTCCAAGCACCATGGCTGGCTCTGGGGATGGTCCCCCTTCTCTCTGCTTCTGTTTCCTTCCCATCCTAGGATGAAAAATCAGAGATCACAAGACATTGGCACACGAACAACTCTGACTGCTGAAACACTGATGATAACGAACAACAAAAATCCCTCTCATGCTCCTATCCTCTGTTCAATGTGACATGCCCTTGGAGAATTAACAACAGTTCTCAAAGAACAGGACTGTGATTGCATCATCTTGTCCAGGGTTTCTCAGTCCACGAACATCTGAGGCAGGGTATGGCAGGTCCCCAGACTGTCTTTGGCAGTCTGCTCACCTAAAACTGCTGTAGTTTGTTTGTACTGCTATAAGAAAACACCCGAGACTGGGTATTTTGTAAGGAATAAGAGATTTATTTTTTTCACAGTTCTGCCAACTAGGAATATCAGGGTGCCAACTTTTAGTGTCTTGTGAGGGCCTTCTTGCTGTATCCTCACATGGCAGAAGGTAGAAGGGCAAAAAGGGACAAAAAAGGTGAAGCTGTCTCCTCTGGCCTTTTATTAAAGTGCTAGTCCCATCCATAAGGGTAGAGCCCTCAAGGTCTAGTCACCTCCTCAAGCTTGGAGAGGAGGGGTAATTTTCTTGCACTAGGGTTTCAACAGGAATTCTGGTGGGAATAAGCATTCATACTTAGCAACCTTTATATGCAAACATTTGTTGTTTCAAATTAAAAAATGCATTTTGTGTGTGTGTGTGGTACCGGGGATTGAACTCAGGGGCACTCTACCACTGGGTCACATCCCTAGCCCCCTTTTTTTTTTTGTATTTTATTTAGAGACAGGGTCTCACTAAGTTGCTAAGTGCCTCACCATTGCTGAGGCTGGCTTTGAACTCGCGATCCTCCTGCCTCAGCCTGCCAAAGTGCTGGGATTACAGGCGTGCGCCACCGTGCCCGGCTTAAAAAAATGCATTTTAAAAAGAGTTTCTTTAGAGCTTCCATCAGTTTTTCCAAGGGGTTTTGTGACCAAAAAGATATTAAGAACCTTAGGTCTAGGCACTAAACTTCTCTAGGAGGCTGTGAACACTGGCAGGAAAAAGTCCAAGAGTCATTTGGCTCTGGAAGTCTAGAGTTTACCATGGAGCCCGGCTACTGTAGGCTCTTAGTAAATGATTCTTCCAAGAATGATTTCTGAAAGTGTCTTCCAGGGTGATTTTTCATAGGGGAGGAAGGAGATCTTGGAGAAGGAGGGCTACTTTTCTTGCAGGCAGGTGGGTATGAAGGCAGACCCCTGGGCAGGGACTCAGGAGGTTCAGTTCCTGTCCCAGGTCTGCCTCCAGCCTGAGTTTCTCCACCTGCAAAATGAGGCCAAAGACATCCTTCCTGCCTGGCTGTTTAAAGAGCTGTGGGAAAACCTTACAAAAATAATAGGTGTGGAGGAGCTGTCAGTGACTGTCCCCAGCTACTGCCCTTTCTGTTGTGGTTCCAGAGCTACTGTTCCACTCCTTTAGTTCCTCAGCACCACGTTGATATCATCTAATTTTTCTCTGCTTTGTTGAATTTTAGGACTGATTGAGGCCCTCTCTAGTCCCTGGCATTCCAATTCTTAGACCTTGGAGTGCTGGGCACCAGGACCTCAAGTCACCGACAGGAGCACGGGGCCAGATCCCTACTGCCCTGCGCTTTCACTTTCCTGAAGCTCCTCTCTCAAGGGCTGTTTTGTGGGTGGGGGTTTCAGAAATCTCCAGAATGGAGGATTCTCCATGGAGGTCCTCATGAAGAACCTCATGGACCTCACAGAGGCTGGAGCCATGAAGGGGACACACGAAAAGCCAAACATGGCAATAGAAAAGGGCCTGCATCAAGAGTCAAGAGACGGGTTTGAGTCTTGACCTGTGGCTTGATGTGTGACCTGGGAGGGAAAGTTAGGTTTCCTCTCTGCGTACTCGTGTCTCTCTCTGGCGGATGAGGTGTAGGACAGGAGGACACACAAGTCTCCTAAGAAGCCAGGTTTTCTGGAAGGCATTTGGTCATGATGATCTGACAAGCTGAGGTGTCCTGGAGAAGTCCTCTGCTACGAGAAAGCGTGAGCAACAACAGAGGTTGATGGGGTGCCTGACATCTCCAAGCCTGCAGGCTTCTCAGCCACTCTGAGCTGGGGTCTTGCCAGAGGAGAGGACTAGGTGAGCACTCCTGTCGGGTCTCAGGAGCTCCAGGAAGGCAGGGAAGGGCTAAGAAGAGCAGACCTAAACCCCACGTGGTGATTTCAGCCAAGACACAGTGAGATGGAAAAGGCCTGGCAAGGACACTGGTGCACTCCCGGATGAGCTAACGTCTTTCTCCATCAGCAACTGAGTCCTTGTCATTGGGTGGACACTCACGCCCCCATGGTGTTCCGTGGATGCAGTGGCCTCTCTGCGGCGGGTCAACTCAGAGGTGTGGTTGGAGGGTAGAGCTAGGCACAGCTCCTTCTAAGCACATTCCCTCAATGTAGCATTGTTCTCAGTTATAAAATTGTGTGGGCACAGGCCCACAATGAAAAAGTTATAGAAGTTGTCGTGTAAAGCAAGGATTGGACTGCTCCATGTGCAGCCTGGTCTTTGGGTTCAGGCTGTAAAGTGTCACCTCCGCTGAGGCCTGTATTCTGAGTAGGATTTGGCCAAGCAGAAACAGGGCTAAAAAGCCTCCAGGGAGGGCATGGTACCACAAAGGCCTGGAGACGATGAGAGCATGCTCACTGTGCTACAAAAACCCAAGGCAGATTGGTGTGGCTCAAGCACAGAAGGTGGCCACACAACTGGCAAAGGCACAGGTGGAGAGCCAGGGGCCAGAGAGCACAGGGCCTGCAGCTGTCCTAGAGAGTCAGGCAGCTGGTTGCTGTTGAGCTGTCTCAGAGCAGAGAAAATGCCCCCAAGAGTTGGCCCATGGCGGGCTGGGGTTGTGGCTCAGCGGTAGAGCGCTCACCTAGCATGTGCGCGGCCCAGGTTCGATCCTCAGCACAACGTAAAAACACATTGTGTACAACTAAAGCAAATAAATATTAAAAAAAAAAAAAAAAAAGAGTTGGCCCATGGGACCAGATATCTTGGTAGATGGTGCGCTTGGGCCCTTTGTTCACTGGGTCTCATCATCTCTCATTTTATGGGAGGATTATCCATTGAAAACCTCTCTGGCCAAGCCCACTGCGGCTGAGTTAATGCTTGACCGTTGTTTCTTCACTGTCGCCTGATTTCCTACTTCCTCCCTATACCTCACACTGAAGACTGCAAGAACCAAAAGACTGGTGTTCCATTCTTACCTAACAGGAAAGGCATCTGAGGCCCACATGCAAATCACCTCTTCATGCGGAAAGGTGTGAGTCAGATGGACATTAAGCTTAGGGGCAGAACAGCTCTACTCAGTACAATGACACACCTTTCCATCTCCAGCAAGGAGCAGGGTGGGGCATTTGAGAGGATTTCCAGGCCCACCCAAAGCTAGGCACAGCTTCATAATTATTTTTGCAATTGCTAGAATATGAGAAATACAGAGATAATTGGATCAAAATGCTAAGTCCAACAGAACTAATTTCAGATTACAAATTTTAGATTATCATAAGACTAGATGAATAAAGAATCAACACTTAATTCTAATGACAAAGGTCTCTTGCCCCCTTAGCATAGAAACATGTCAGCTATATGATTTTTTTTCAGAATAGATAGTCATAATAGAAAGATGCAGAGGCTCAACTGATATAAGCAGTATCCTGAATCTCATATGCACACTACTTCGCTGCAAGCTTTTAGCTAAATCTGGTGTCCTGTTAAAAATGACTATGCAGCAATCACCTTGAATTGAATAAGAATACCCAGTCTGTCACTTTTTGTGCTGAATTGTAAATCAGAGAGCTCCCAATTGATGCTGCAGCAAAACTCTGAAGGCAAGGACATGTCACAGGGGGCCTTTTATTTGTGAGGTAAACTCCAAAGATTAAAGGTTTCAGCATGGAAGAGCTTACCAAATATAGCAAATAAGCAGGCTCAAGTCCAAAGTGGAGGTGAATATAGTCAGCACATGAAACAGTTATATTCTAATGAGACCTGCTCAGTTTTCTTCTGTTTCAGCCTTATAAAGATGTCTTCTGAAGGCCTAGCAGACAGCCTTGCCCATATCAATATTAACTGTATTAACTAATCCCTCATCAAAGTGCTTTACCTAGATTAACTCATCTAATCCTTAGTACAATCCTGTGGGGTAAGAGCTGTCATTATTTCTATTTTACAACTGAGGAAACTGAGGCACATAAGGATTAAAAAAATAGCTGATCAAGCTGGGCGCGGTGGCGCACGCCTGTAATCCCAGCACTTTGGGAGGCTGAGGCAGGAGGATCGCGAGTTCAAAGCCAGCCTCAGCAATGGCGAGGCACTTAGCAACTCAGTGAGACCCTGTCTCTAAATAAAATACAAAAAAGGGCTGGGGATGTGGCCCAGTGGTCGAGTGCCCCTGAGTTCAACCCCGGCTACAAAAAAAAAAAAAAAAAAAAAAAAAAAAAATAGCTGACCAAGGTCATAGAGTTAGTAAGTTAGTAAGGATCAACGAGCCCAGGCAATCTTCCTCCAGAACCTGCACACTGAGCTTCTAGGCTTTATGCTCCTCCAAACTTCAGTGCTCTCAAATAACGTATCAGTGCAATTAGCTGGGCTTGGAGGTGCATCCTGTTGATAGCTGATATTTTACCACCATCTAAGACTTTCACATCTGTTATGGTTTAGTTATGAGGCATCCCCCCAAAGTTCCTCTGTGGATGCTGGCACATTCAGAGGTGAAATGATCAGACTATGAGGGTTGTAATCTAATCAGTCCATCATAGTTTAAATGGACTGACTGGGTGGTAAATGTAGGTAGGTGGGGCATGGCTGGAGGAGGTGGGTCGATGGGGGTGAGCCTTGGAAGGGTACATCTTCCCTGAGGCCTCCCCTTTTCCCCCTCTCTGCTTCCTGGCTACCATAAGTGGAGCACTACTCCTCCCCACACTCCTCCTCCTCACACTCCTCCACCATGATGGTCTGCCTCACCTTGGGCCCAGAGCAATGCAGTGGGCCTATCACAGATGGAACCTGTGAAACTATCAGCCCCCAATAAATTCTCTTCCTCTAAATTGTTCTTGTCAGGCATATTGTTCACAGAGATGAAAAGCTCACTAACATAACATCCATTATCTCATTTGATATTCTTAGTGACCACAAGCCCCCAAGGCACTCAAGGCAAAGAGATAAGATGGGCCTTGAACCCCAGTGCTTCATCATGCCAGGCAGATATGTGCTGAAGAATGGGCTGTGACCTTTGCTGGGCAGTTTGGGCCATCTCCTCCTAGGTGCAAATGTGAAGGAAGAAGGAAGTTCACAGGTGGCCATTGCCTAGCAGTTAAGCAGGGAAAACTAGGTTGGCTGGGGCATATGCTTCTCTTATGAGGGTTTAAATACCTTCCTCCACTAAGCATCCCTTCCTTCTCTCCACAGAACTAGACTCTCCTGAGGCAGGTGGACTCTGAGGGGCACTGCTTAATCTCCCAGGCCTGCCTCTGTTGAACAAGAAGCACTATTATTACCTTTTTGAAAAATGAGACATAATTTATACATAGTAAAACATATAACTCTTTAGGTGTCCAGCTAAATGGTTTTTTATAGATGCAAAACCTGTGCAATCACTCTCTAGTTCTACATGATGTTACTTTTAGATTTACTAACACATGGAAGACTGGGCTGAGTATTGTAGCCTTGCCACAAACTCCTCTATTGCTTAGAAATGGCCCTAGCACCTGCTGGAAAGACTTGGAAAATCCAAGATCTGCAAGGGAAGGGAGCAGAAGTAGAGGTCTAGGCTATGGAGACAGGAAAAGGGCCAGTTAGCAATGATGTGTCCTCAACAGGACAGGGAGTATGCCCTTCCTCTCCCCGCATACAGGACCTTCTCTCCCAATAGATCGTGGGCAGAGCTTTGGCTAGGCTTGTGGTGAGCAGGACTGTTCTGTTCTAGTAGTAACACATGTGTGTATACTTGTACATATGTCTATGACACCAGATTAGACAAAGGACCATCTTTAGGGGATCATGACAGCATATAAAAAACTCTAATTGTGTGTGCAAACATTAGATATAAAATCACTTAAAGAATGAGAGCCCAAGCCGGGCTCAGTGGCACATGCCTGTAATCCCAGCACTTGGGAGGCTGAGGTAGGAGGATTGCAAGTTCAAAGTCAGCCTCAGCAACTTAGCTGACTTAGGCCCTACACAATTCTACGAGACCCTGTCTCTAAATAAAATATAAAAAGGGCTGGGGTTTAAAAAAAAGAAAAGAGGGCATCCCACAGAGTGGGAGACAGACACAGCTCAGTGTCAGTGCAGTAGGCTAACTATGACATGTCCTCAAAGCCAAGGAGAGTTCCAGACCTAAAGAAGAAGGTCAAAGGAAACCATCTGATATGGCAGTGAAGGGCAGAAATGGTCTTTCTGGATGATAGCTGAGAAGACTCTATGCACTGGACCCAGAGAAACGGTGAGCAAAAGATGGTAAAGAGGGCCCAGGCCAACCACAGGCAATGGGACAGACACACCCAGTAGGCAAGCATTGTAAATGAAGTGTTCAATCATGGGGCAGCTCATGGACCTGGGGGTGGGACAGGGAGAACGTGCCTGTGTCCCCACAAAGGCAGAGGAAGATGGAGGACCTCTTCTAAGACACTCTCTTATCTCTAAGAGGGCAAAATTTCCTGGCAGGAAATCAGGGCTCCCATTGGAGCTAAGCACTGCCCAAACATCATTTGTGCCTTTTAAAATGTATTCTACTTACTTTAATTTCATTCTAAGCCATAATTACCAGTAAAATCATGATTTTGATGTGTTAGGCACTTTCTGTCCTAAAACACATTAAAATAAACATATTAACCTAAGTGTTTACTTGTATACCACTCAACACTCAGGCTACACTTGGGGAGACCTGCCCTTTGCTCTGACTCCCTGGGATCTGTACCTGGTTGCCAAGCTGGCTGGCTGCGCACAACCAAGGCAGAGGTCGTACCTGCTGGCACCCTGATGAGGTATGGAGGCCAGTCCCTTGTCCTTGTGCAAGCCTCAGCACTCATGTCTGGTGATGGTGGCATGGAGAGCAGGTGGCAGAGCCAGGGCCAATGGGGAGCCCAATGGTAAGTACCTCCTCCACCAGCTGACCAGACCAGGCAGCCCCACGCTCCAGTGTGCGTCCTCCAGAGAGGTGAGACGGCATCCCAAACAACCGCTTACCTCTTGGGTGCAATTATTTTTCCAGTACATTTGTGTACCACACAAACTTCCTTGTAATTTGTCATACATACCAAGCACACTGTACACTGCTGACTCGGAGCCCGTGTGTTCTCTATTCCCTCTGCCTAGAACACTCTTCCCCCATGTGTATGGGGGGGGGGTTGTTCCCCTCACCTCCATCAAATAAAAATTTCATCAAATTCCATCTTCTCAATGTGGCCTTTCCTGACCACTTTTAAAAAGAGTAACTTCCCCATATGAGACAGCCAAATCCATAAATTCCCTCTTCCTAGGAGAACCACTAGTGTGGGTCTTGACCAAAAAGTCGCATCTGGGTCTGCGCTGGCTTTGGTTTCTTCTGCAGGTGAGCAGACGCCATGGTGGCGACCACTGGGCAGGGTTTCTGGGGATGTCTGCTTGTCAGGCATCCTTACCCTGGGTGTGCCTGTGTCATTTTATAGAAAGGGCCACGGGGCACCAGTGCTCTACAGATTCTTTGTACCAGCCTCTGTGCGGCTGTAGCCAGTCCCTCGTCACTCCTCTCTGGAAGCTACTTGCCCAGAAGTTTCTGTTAATTGAGACCCTGCCAGGAGCCAGGAAAGACAATGAAGAACTCTGAGCAGCCAGACAGCGCAGCAGCCACACCCTTGCCACCACCACTTACATCTAGATAGTTCATTTTTACACACTTAGTCCCATGTATAAATGGGCAGAAAGGCAGCGAAGCCCAAGCTCCAGAACACGGGGCACTCTGCTTTCAGGAGTTTCACAGGTCCTCACACCGCCTAAGTGCTCTTGTCCTTCACACTACTGTGAAAAACCTGGTCATTGGGTTTTCTGGACCATTATAGATTCAGTGGAACAAGAGAAGAGAAATAATTCTTGAGGTGGGATCACTGAAAACAGCAAGACATGACAGATGACAGCAAGTGAAGAGAAAGGAGCATTATACAGAGCACACTGAAGCAGAGTGAATTGTATCCTAGAACCAACTGAGGTTGGCAGAAGGGGGGGGGGGCTGGCGGCAAATTGTCAGCACGCCAGTTGCCCCCAGGGACACTGCTTTTTAGCACAAAGCAATAATAAGAAATGATGACTTGGGGACATTAGGACAAGGGTTAAATACTGCCACTGCAGATAGCATTCAATTACTTTCATAACACCATATGACTATTTTCTTTTGTAAATGTCCCTTCTGATTTCTAAAACTCTCCCTGAATTGAGAAACAATTTTTTTTTTTTTTAAAGCGCATTTATGTTTTTAAACAGTCAAATCGACTCTCGTAAGTAGCACTGTGACAGGACTTCCGGGCTGCGCTCGGCTGTTGAAGACCTTCCTCGCATCAAGTGCCAAGTAGCCTAGGTCTGCACACACACATTTCAGATCCAGGCTGACAGCCAGCTTGTCCCTTCCTTTCCCCCATTACTCCCCATTGTTTAACCCTGCAGTTGCATAATTTACTGTCACCCTGTGAAGGGCCATGTGTTCCAGAGTAGGAAGCTGTCATACTGAATAGAACACTGCTGGGCTGTGTTCACAAACAGAGCAGCTCACAAGTCCTTTGCACAGCCAGCAGCCGCAAACCTCCTTGTGTGCACGCAGCTCCGACCCTCAGTGAGATGGGGGCAGGTGCTGCCAGGAAGGCGCAACCATAAATTCTCTCAAGCCCACTGTATAACAAAGCAGGGTCATAAAACCCCAACCATTATTTTCAAGTCCGGACCAAAGAAGCACACCCGGGGCAACTCCTAATTTGGTTCCTAGAATCTCAGAAGTTATGAACTAATTTACTCAGTTGGGAGGGAACGCTGGGGGAGGGGGCAGGAACTCGACCCAAGAGTTGACAGTATCCAGGCCTGCATGGACCTGGAACTGCCGGTACAGTTTCATTAGCAGCAGCCCCAGATCTGTGCAGAGCCTGGGCCTGGGAGACAGTGTGGTGGGAAGTGGGAGGCGCAGGGGTTCTGCAGGTGACTGGACTCGAACACAGAAGGCCTGGAGTCCTGTGTGGGAGTGACAGAGCAACCAGGCTCCTCCAGCTCTGAAATGTTCATCCAGTGAGGAGCCAAGGTGTGACCCTGAACATGCTTTTTGGGGTAACCTCTTTGAATTTCACTTTTCTCATCTGTAAAATGGGGATATTATGAACCTGCCTCCAAAATGAAAGTTAAGCTGGTCATATAGGTGAAGAATCGTAACTAAATACTATTTCCTTCTCCTCACCTGGCTCCCCAATCCTTCCTGAATATTCTTCCTTTGGAAGTCAGAAGAAATCGGACCACATTCATCTTTGTTCTGCTAATAGTTAGCCATGGGAACCTAGAGAGGTCACTCCCCTCTCTGGGCCTCAGAACCTACAAATTGACTATTAGAATCTATATAAAAATGAATGGTGAATGACTAATGATGAATATATAATTGATACATGAATATCAACTGTATTTCTACATACCAGCAACAAATACAAAATTCAATCAAAAAAAGAAGCAAATGTCAAGAGAATGAGAAGACAAGCCATAGGCTAGAAGATTTACAAAATACATATCTGATAAAGGACTGTTACCTCCAAAATATACAAATTCTTAAAACTCAACAATAAGAACAGAAGCAACTCAATGAAAAGATGGGCTGAAAGCCATAACAGATACCTCAAGAGGAGGTATGCAGATGGCAAATAAGCAAATGAAAAGATGTTCCACATCATATGTCATTAGGGAAATGCAAATTAACAATGATGAGGTACCAGTACACACATATCTGAATGTTCAAAATCCAGGACACTGACAATAGCAAATGCTGGCAAGGATACAGAGTAACTTATTCATCACTGGTGAGAATGTAAAATGGTACAGCCACTTTGGAAGGCAATTTGGTGGTAAACAAAATTAAGTATACTCTTACCAGACAATCCAGCAATTGTGTTTCTTGGTATTTACCAAAAGGAGTTCAAAATTTATGTCCACACTAAAACATGCATGTGGATATTTATAGCAGTAACTGCCAAAACTTGGAAGTAACCAAGACGTTGAACCAAATATGCAAATGAATAAAAAACAACTATGGTACATCCAGATGATGGAATATTATTCTGTGCTAAAAAGAAATGAGCTGCTAAGCCACAAAAAGACTTTGGAGAACCTTAAATGCATTTTACTGAGTGAAAGACAATTTGAAAAGGTTCATACTGAATGATCACAACTGTATGACATTCTGCAAAAGGCAAAGCTATGGAGATAGTAAAAAGGTAAGTGGTTACCAGGGGCTGAGGAAGAGGGATGAACAGAGGATTTTTAGGACAGTGAAAATCTTCTGTATGATACTATGATAGATGCATGTCATTATACATTTGTCCAAATCCACAGAATGTATACCAAGAGTAAGCCCTAAGGTAAACTATGTACTTTGGATGATTATGATGTGCCAATGTTTGTTGTTCAGTGTTGACAAATGTACCCTCTGGTGAGGGATGTTGATAATAGGGGAGGCTGTGTATGTGGGGGAAAAGCGAGTGTATGAGAAATCTCTGCACCTTCCTCTTAATTCTGCCGCAAGCCTAAAACTGTTCTTTAAAAAAAAAAAAAAAAAAAAAAAAAAAAAAAAAAGGGCAGTTACAAGGCCATGGTAAATATCGAGTGTCTAGCTAGAAAGTAACATAAGTAATTAAAGCCTCTATAGGAAAAATTATGTCTTTCTTAAGAGAAATTAAGATAGATTCTAAGTAATGGTGAAACAAGATATACACTCATGGGTCAGGAACAGTTCATGGGTCAGGAATAGTCATGATTTAAAGATGTCAATTCTACCTAAACATATTAGTGGATTAAAAAATTAAAATCTTGGGCTAGGGTTGTGGCTCAGCGGCAGAGCACTCGCCTTGCACGTGCGCGGCCCGGGTTCGATCCTCAGCACCACATAAACATAAATGCATTGCATTGTGTACAACTAAAAGTAAATAAATAAATATTTTTTTAAAAAATTAAAATCTTGGGGCTGGGATTGTGGCTCAGCGGTAGAGCGCTCGCCTAGCACGTGCGTGGCCCGGGTTCGATCCTCAGCACCACATACAAATAAACGCATTGTGTACATCTAAAGCAAATAAATAAATATTTAAAAAAATTAAAATCTTTATAGCATGGTGTGTGTGTGTGTGTGTGTGTGTGTAAGAGAAAAAACATTTTAATGCAAGCACAAAGGCCAGAGAACAGCCAAGATACTCATGAAGAGAAAGGAGAAGGAGAACTGCTAACTCAAACGTGAAGACGTGCTATAAAGCTGTGCTGATCCAGAGAGAGCATCAGTGACATGAAAACAGAGTCCAGTGGAATGGAAAAGAGAGCTGAGAAACAAGTCCCTGCCCATATAAACACTGCACTTAAAATGCAGGTGGCCTCACAGAAAGTAACTGAAAGAGTGGCCTTTTCAATAATGGTGCTGGGACAAATGAGTCCCATTCATCATGGGAGAAAATGAAATGAGCCATGTCCTACACTACACATGAGAAATCAATTACAGGTAAATTAAACACCTCCACAGGAAAGGGGGAAAGCTTTGGAGCTTTTTGAAGAGAGTGGTAAGGAGAGGATAGCTTTTGCCACCTCAAAATAAATAAAAGCTTCTTAAATAGATTAGAAAAAACACCAAAAAGAGAAAGACTAAAATCCATGATTACATTAAAAAGAAGAATGTTTCTTTATCATAATATACAATTGGTAAAGTGAAAAGATGAACCAGAGGTTAGGAGGTAATATTTGTAATAGAAAGAAAAAGAAAAGAGAACAGGACTAGTATTCAGAACACATAAAGATTCCTACAAATTAATAAGAAAGGAAATCTGATAAATATACCAAAATCTGCTCAACCTCCTTGGTAACCTAGAGTCTGTAAAGTAAAGGCACCATGAAATACTACTACCCACCTGTCAGCTTGGAAAAAATGAAAAAAGTCTGACAACAGAAAATATTGGCAAGGATTTGGAAGAACAGGAATTGTCTCTGCTAGTGTGAGTATAACATGGGATTGCCACTCTTAAAAACATTGGGCATTATCTGATACCATTGAAGATTCCTAGTAATCCCACTTCAAAGAACTATTCACAGATGTATGTGCCCCAAAACACACACACACACACACACACACACACACACAAAGGAAAAAAAAAAAGGTATCAGTGTCCTTCTTCATTTACCCAAACTCAAAATGACTCAAAGGCACATCAACAATAGAATGGATAAATAAATTATGGTACAGTCATGGCTGGCATATAACAATGGATATTAAATAGCAATTATGTGAATGAGTATATCTGTGAATATTTCATAGAAAATTTAAGATACTCACAAAAATGAATCTCATAGACTACTATATAGCAATGAAAATGAACAAACAATAGCTACATACACAACTTGCATGATTATTACAAACATAACATTGAAGGAGAGACTCAAGACTTAATACCTAATAATTCCAGTGACATCAAAACCTGGCAAAACTAGTCTACATAATTAGAGGTTGTACACATAGGTTGTAAACTCTAAAGAAAGGTCAGGAAACACTAAAAAAAAATAGTCAAAGGGAATGAGAAGGGAGCTGTGATCAACAGGGATATTTAGAGAGGGTCTTGGATGTTAGCAATGTCCTACTTGTTTTACCTGGTGATGGTTACTTGAGTGCTTGCTTTGTTAAACATTTTGTAAAATACGGAAGACCGGTGCACATTTTGCATGTATTTTATCTATGTCACAACGACAATTTATACTTTTGTTGTGGTGGTTGTTTTTAAAGCCAGTTTCACTGTTATTTCTTTCTGGAAGTCTTCCCAGACCCCATACCCAGCTAGGTGTTCCTACAGCATCCTTCACCTCCTCAGCTCTAGGAGCATCCCTGATCTAGAGAAGGAGTCTGTTTTGACCCACTATTACATCCCATGTCTATACAGTGCTCACCACAAGGTGATTACTCAATAAATATTTACTAAGTAGTCAATGACTGTATTTAAACATCTGAGTTGGTAAAAAGCAGTTATCCCTGGACTAGTCAGTTGGTCAACATATAAGAATGTTCGGCCTGGGGTGACAGAATCAGGAAAATGGATCTACTCGCAGCATGCACTGGCTTCGTCATTTGATTTGAATAAATCATTTTTTTCCTCTGATAGTAAAAATGATGCAAATAGATACCACTTAATGAATTTCCACTATGTGCCAAGTGCTTTTAGCTGTGTTACCTCATTTAATCCTCACAGTGTATCTGCAATGTGTTAATTTTTTGTCTCTTGTTAATGATTAGGAAACTGAGGTGCACAGAAATTGAATAATTTCCCCTAAATCACACTTGATAGCCAACAAATGCCACAGCCCTTCTTCATCTATGAGATGGGGATGCAGCAATGTCTGCCTGGTGGGCAGGGGCCTTGCAAGGCTCAGAGGAGATAACGCACCACCCCAGTGTGAGGAAAGTCAGCACAGCGAGCATCTCCCATGGGCCACACAGACAAAGCAGATGGTTCCTATCCACACTGAGCTCCCCAACCAGTTGTGAAGGAAAGCTATGTAAACAGGAACTGGGAGCACGCATCAATAAACGGATTCAAGGAAACCACCAGGAACAGCACGTGATGCAGGCTCAGCTGCAGCTTTGTCCGGGAAGTGCTGCTGGGCTGCTCCATCACCCTTCTTCACACAGCAGAGAGGGATGGAGGAGAGCTTTGCTGCAATCCTTTTTTTTGATTAAAAATAAAAGTGTATTTTTATAAGTTAGATTTACTTAAGTATAATTGACTCAGAGTAATAATCACCCTTTTTAGGTGCACAGTTTAATGAATTTGGATGAACATATACAGTTGTATAACCACCACAGATTTCCAACTCCATCTCCCACAAAAGTTCCCTTATGCCCGACAGTGGTCAGTCTCTACCATTATCCCCATCCCAGTTCCTAGAAACCACTGATGTAATTTCTGCCTCTATGGTTTTGCTGTGCCCAGAAGCAGAAGGATCATCTCAATACGTATGTTGGGTCAAGCTATTGGTTTCAGCTCCTCGTGGCATTCAGAATGAAACCCAGGTGCCACACCACAGCCAGCAGACCCTGCATGCTTGGCCTACCTGCCTCAAGCTTCAACGGGTGTCACTTTTCTTTCCTACTGTCCAGCTGGCCTTGTTGTTGCTCATTCTGCCTCCACTGACCTTTCTAATTCCTTCTCTCCAGTCTCTAATCACTCTCCATTACTTAGCCCCAATTTCCTCTTTCAGAACATTTATCCCAATATGAAATGAAATGCTAGTTTACTGTCTCCCTTCCCTAAAACTGAAATGTAGTCGAGGGCAGGGAGCTTGCCTATCTTAGGGGGGACTCTAGTCCTAGAATCCCAGGAAGTGCCAAAGCGTAGCTGGTCTTCCACTGGCATTCATAAAATGCACAAACATGAGCCAAAGAGGTTAGGGAATCATGAGGTCCACGTGGGGAAATTTAAGTGAAGATTCAAAGAATAAACAGCCTTATATATCATATGGGGGGAGCAGGGGGAATTCCTATAATTCAGAACCAGGTTCTCCCCACTGCTATTCTACCGTCCCCACCCCAGAGGCTCCCACTGACAGGGCAGTGGAGGACCAGGGAGACAGGGCGTCTGCCTCTCCTGCCCATGACACTGGTGCCTTCAGGCCTGTCCATCTCCTAAGACAGGGTCCCCCCACAATCTCTGCTCTAGCCTGCCCCGGCTGGAGCGCCACCCTCACAACAGCCCAGGCTCACAGCCACCTTGTCCCATCATGATCCTCTGCATTCTGGGCACAGCAGAATCACAGGGACAGCAGTTTTCTCCTAATCCCAGGGGGATGTTTTGTCTTTGTACCCTGGAATCATCTTCAGCACTCCTCCCTGTGGAAAAGCAGCACACAATTCTTCTCACAACCCTGACGGTGTGAAGAGACACAGCCCTACCTACCACAGAGGGTACTCATGGACACAACACGTGCTGGTGTCCACAGTTCCCTGAGCCCACATCCCAGTTTTCTTTCTCAATTAGCACTAGAGTTCTGAAAGCTTAATCCTGGTATAGTTTATTATATCGGTTGGGGGTGACCAAGAGAACAGGAGGGAATTCCTCTGTCTCAAGAACTTCAGTGTTGCTGGACAAGCAGGACCTAAATGATGACCTCGAGCCTGGGGCAGAGGCTTACAGACTATTCAGTCCAGTTTCTGAATTTTATAAGTGAGGATACTAAGTCTCAAACAAGGTAAGGGACTTTCTAGGGCCCTCAAGGGACACGAGATCACAGGGACAGATAAGAACTTGAGTTTCTTGGCTCCTACTCCAGACTTCTTTCTACCATAAAATTTTCTTGAGTTCAGCTTCTATCCCTTTTCCTCCACTGAAACTGCTCTTTCAAAGGACAATGACAGCTCCAATCAACAAATACAATGAGCTTTTCTCAGCCCTTATCTAACTTGGCAAAGCTTGGGACCAGAACACCCAGAACTTGCTGAGACTTGTTCCCTTTTTTGGGCTTCCTCCTGCTCCTCTGACCTCTGGCCCCTTTGTCCATCTGTAGCTTCCTGTGGGCCTATCACCTCCACTATGGTGGGCTCCTTTCCTGGGCCCTCCTCCTCCTGTCCACCTGCACATTCACTCTCAAGGCCTTACCACCAGGGGCAGCTGAACCCAATTTTCCTTCCAGCCCAGATTGCTCTTCTAACCACCAGAACTACCTCCCAAGCAAACTGCTTGACATTTTCAGAAAGTTGTCTGCAAGGACCTGAGATTTATGCTTGTGGTTTGGCTTGCCATTTTCCCTCCACTGTCTTTCCTGATGCTGCTATACATCTGAACTTGAGGGCATAGCTGAACTCCATCACCCAGAGTCAGAAATGGAAGGTCTCCTCTGGTCTACTCTTTTCCCCATGTTCAACTGGGCGCCATCTATTCTGTCTCCAAAATATGCTCCCACCCATGCATCTCCTCATTGCCTTTTCTACTGATTTCCTAGTTCAGGCTACACACATTTCTCTTTGCTGTTGATTCCTCTCTAGCCCCCCCAATTAATCAGGCTCTCCTGACTTTGCGCCATGCTGTATATGAAGTACATACCCCTTAGCAAAGTGATCAGGGGACCCTATAATCTAGCCCCACTCTTCCTTTCCAAACACTTCTCCTCTCTAGACACATGGGGCTGTCCACTCCTCCTTGAGAGGGCAGTGTGTGTTTGAGTCCTGGTTTTGTGCTCTAGCTCACACTATTTGTTCTTCCTGGAAAGCTTTACCCTTTTTGTCAGGATGATTCTGGATTTAAGGGAAAGAATTCCAGTCATACTAGTTCATATAAAATAAGGGATTTACTGGTTCACATAACTGTCAGGTCCATAGAGCTGGCCCAATAATGTCAAATGTCTTTCTGGCTTCTTCTTTCCCTTCTCCCAACTCCCTACCCTGTCCCCCAATCTCTCAAAGCCCCAGGCTTGCTCTCCCATGATAAGCAAGCTTCCTCCTTGCAGAGTACATGGAGATGCAGAAACATGACCCCAGTCAGCTCCAGGTTTCCATTGTACCAGCCCACTGAGGACCTTGCTGGGATTCCACATGAAGAGCTTTCTCACAGTGACTACAGATTTCCAGAGAAGGGATATGATCGGCCTGACTTGACTCACAAGGCCACCCCTGGGCCAATCACTGTGGTAAGGCCTGAGTCATAAACCCACTTCTATCTTTAAGCAGCAGGGGACAGTGACAGGCAGCCCCACTAGAACAGCCTGCAATGAGCAAAACACAGTTCTCCACTGAGCTCCTATTTCTCTAAGTAGCTCTCTCCCAGCTTAGTCCTGAGCCTTGCCCAAATTAAATTTTGCCGTTGCCTCTTCTGTACCTTCACAGCTCCAATTTGTCTCATCCAGAGGATGCTACTCTCTGAGAGCAAGAACTGCATCTCTCTGTGATCCCTTTCAGGCCTTCCCCAAAGGTGTGACTCCAGAAAAAAATTCACAGTCTGCAATTAGTGTGACCAATAGTTTGTTTGAGGCCACTGCCTGATTCCCCTGGGACCTGACTGTTCGCCACTGAATCTCCAAACACTTAGAACAGTGCCTAACACATAACAGGTGCTAGATAAATATTGGCTAAATGAATAAATAAGTGATTTGAATAGAATAAAGGGTACCAGCCTTTGGTGTTTCAGTAAATGAGCACAGCTGCTTTTTAATTCTTCTCACTTCAGAGAGAAAAATAAATGCGAAGGCAGGAGCTTCATCTCACCCTTGAGTTTCTCTACACTCTCCCCATCCTTACGAAGCGCTGTTAGTCTCGGAAAGGAGACACACATTCATGTCAAGACCAATCTGTCCTCACTCTCCGGGGCTCTGCTACTTCTACCACCTTCCTCTATACCTTCAACTGCTCCCTCCATCAGGGCTCTTGCTTTACAGCTTCTTAATGGATTCAAGTCCCCCAACATTAGCCAAGGAAACAATAAAATGAAGCCCTAGCCAGGCGCGGTGGCTCACACCTATAATCCCAGTGGCTCAGGAGGTTGAGGCAGGAGGACTTGCAAGTTCAAAGCCAGCCTCAGCAACTTAGTGAGGCCCTAAGCAACTTGGTAAGACCCTGTCTGAAAATAAGTAAAATAAAAAGGGCTGGGCATGTGGCTTGGTGGTCAAGCACCCCTGGGCTCAAATCCCTGTATGAAAATAGTAAATAATAGTAATGATGATGATGATGCCACCGCCTCTCTGAGCCCTATACCCCCTCTCACTTCCTCTTTTCCCTTTCTTCTAGTCCAGGTTTCTTTTGAGGGTGCGTGGTGGAGGGTGGGCCTCCATTCACAGCCTCCATCAACTTCCTCAATGCCAACACTTCCTAACGCCCACTGCACTTGGCTTTTCTCCCACCACTCCATTGAACTACTCTCACCAAGGTCACCAGCAACTTGCCAGACCCAATGGACACCTGCCAGTCTTCATCTTATCTGACTACTGCAGTATCTGACTCAACTAACCACTTCCTTGTCTTCTTGCAATGCTGTTCCTCCTTGACTGTCATGATGCCTCTCTGCCTTGGATTTTCTTCCCCATCTCTCAGGTCACTCCTTCTCAGCTTCCTTCACAGGTTTTTCTTCCTAAACTAGTCTCATTTCCTGAAGTGGGGTGTGTGCCTGTGGTCACACCCTCGGCCTTTATTCCCATTCTCACTCAGCCTGCCCAGGTAACTAACTGCCACAGCTCCCACTGCCCACAAGCACCAAGGAATTCCAAGTGACTCTTCCCTGGTGGGTCTAGCCAGATGCCTGCCAGGGGTCTAGGTGTGGATGATCCACAGGAAGCAGCAGAAGGACTAAATGAAGTCATCATTTTTCTCCCTAAGTCTTCCCTCTTCCTCTCTTCTGCATTCATATATCTTGGGGAATGACACAACCATCCCACCCATGGCACAGACCAGAAATTCTGGACTCACTCTTCTCTACATCCTCTAAAATCAATCTCCTCCTCAATGCCCTTTCAACAGATCATCAAGAGGGTTCAGTTATTTCAGCTGGGTGCAGTGGCTCACACCTGTAATCCCAGTGGCTCAGGAGGCTGACACAGGAGGATTACGAGTTCAAAGCCAGGCTCAGCAAAAGCGAGGTGCTAAGCAACTCGGTGAGACCCTGTCTCTAAATACAATACAAAATAGGGCTGGGGATGTGGCTCAGTGGTCAGTGCCCCTGAGTTCAATCCCTGGTACCTTCCCCTCCCAAAAGAAGTTCAGTTATTCTACTGGCTAAATATTTCTTGAGCTTGTCTCCTTTCCCCACCCACACTGTTATGCTTTAATTTAGTTCTTGATCTCTCCCCACCTGGATCACAGAAGTAACTTTCAATCTGGTTCCTAATCTCCAGGCCTGATGCCCTGCAGTGCACATAGGTAATCTTTCTAAAGAATAAACCAATCCTGCCACTCATTTTCTTAAACCTGCTGGTCTGGTGGCATCTCATTGTCCTCAGAGTAAAATCCAAAGTCCTCAGCATAATAAATAAGACCATTCACGATTTGGTTTCTGATTCATCTTTCATCCCCTTTTCTCAACATGCACCTCACATATTTTGATCTAGTCAAACCAAATTATTTTACATTCCCAGTGTGTTCTATGCAGTGATATATCTTAGTGCCTTTGTACATGCTGGTGCTCTGCCTGGCTTTCCTGTTTTCCACCTGGCTAACTACCACTGGATTTGAAGTCTCAACCTTCATTCCACTTCCTTTCTTTCCTTCCTTCCTATCCTCCTTCCCTCCTTCCTTTCCTCCTTCCCTCTTTCCTTTCTTTCAGTTTTGGTACCAGGGGGCACTCGGCCACTGAGCCACATCCACAGTCCTATTTTTTTCTTTTCTTTTTTGTTTTTAGAGACAGGGTCTCACTGAGTTACTTAGTACTTCACTTTTGCTGAGGCTGGCTTTTGAACTCGGGATCCTCCTGCCTCAGCCTCCGGAGCCACTAGGATTACAGGCATGTGCCACTATGCTGGGCCCATATACCATTTTCTTTCCACTGATGTCCCTGAGAAGCTGCCCTCTGTTCTCCCATAGCATTCTGCACATACAGATATCACCACACTTCTTGCCCTGAGGTGTAAGAGCCATTTACCTGTAACTCTCTAGACGATGGGCTCCTCAAGGGCAGGGACTGAGACCTTCCTCTCTGCCTCCATGACATCACATGAACGCCCAGCAAAGCAGGCACTCAAAAATGCTTATGGGTGGGTGGATCCCCTACTGTCCTGTCTTTCCCAGTTGTCTCTAAGCCACCTTCCTCCACCAAAGCCAGGGCCTTTGGAGGCAGCTTCTCTGTTGTAACATGAAAATGGCCCACACTCTGAGGAAGGGATGAAAAAAAATTTCAGGAGCTGTCGAGATGATTGCTAGGGAAAACCATGGTCTCCAAATCAGTGGTGCGCAATGACGACCATCACCATCACCTCCTCCAGAAGGAACCCAACTAGTCTCTCAGCCACCAAACTCATCCAATTCTTGTGCCAACCCATTTACTATTAGGTACTAGGTCCCAGACTGCCGGCTTTCCAATGCCCACACTGTTGATGTTTGTATAGTAAGAAGTGTTGTGGGCTGACCACAGAGAGGACACAGGTTTTAGAATTATATAAATCACTATCTGAATCAGCCCTGCCATTTACTAGCTGTGTGGCCTTGAGTGAACCACTTAACTTCTCTGACCCTCACTTCCTCATCTGCAAGATGTAACTGATGAATCTATTTCCTTATAGGCTCATGTGGAAAAACAAATGAAGACAATGGATTAAAAATGGTGAATACAAGCTGGGCACAGTGGCACACACCTGTATTCCCAGTGGCTCAGGAGGCTGAGGCAGGAGGATCCCGAGTTCAAAAGCAGCCTCAGCAAAAGCAAGGTGCTAAGCAACTCGGTGAGACCCTGTCTCTAAATAAAATACAAAATAGGACTGGGGATGTGGCTCAGTGGTCAGTGCCCCTGAGTTCAACCCCTGGTACCAAAAAAAAAAAAAAAAAAAAAAGATAAATACAACCTATAGCCACTGAAAGCTTTCAATATTATTCTCGCTTATGTACATTCTAATGCATCTTCTTTCTGTTTTGTGTGCGTGGTGCCGGGGATTAAACCCAGGCCCTTGAGCATGTGAGGCAAGCACTCTACCAACTGAGTGATCTCTCCAGCCCTCAACTACTGTTTTTAAAGCACCTTTGTGCCAGGCTCACTGCTGTACCAATTATTAAAAAAAAAAAAAAAAGTCACCATCCTTGCTTTAGGGAACCCTGGTAAGGGCACCAGACTAACAAGGGATTCAAGCACATAAAAACCTAGTTAATTTACATTGTGTGATAAGTATCAGTGGTCAGGGGATGGGAGCAGGCAAGTCAGAGTCAATTTCAAAGCATGAAAAAGCTATTCCTGTAACAAAAAGAAAACTTATCTGTTGTCCAAGGCATACCTGAGAATTCAGGGTAAATTCTTTGCCATACACTCATATTCTTATAGATTATTCTCCTTTATTTGTTTTCATTCTATTTGTTTATCAGATGGTTCACAAATCAAGGGAGTAGGGGACAAATTCAGGGCACTGACTATTAGCCTTGCAGGATTTTATTTTACTTTAATTCTTTGGTGCTATGAAAAGCACAATGTTTTTCCTCTTTTCTGTAAAGAAAATTAGAACTAAAGATGGCTCAGCAGATAAAAGCTGTGGGTGGTAAATACTCCCACTATTCCCCACTGCATTTCAGGCTTCTAGGTTTCTCCTGGCATTTACTGTAACTTAGAACTGAAAATGCAGAAGAGGCCTGGCCTGAGAAATTCCATGGTGAAAGCCCATACTTCAGTTAAGAGATGAACAAACTGAGGCCCATGGGAGCTAAATTATCTGCCCAAAGTCAAGTTAGAGAGTGAGTCAAAATTGCTACATGGTTCTCCTGATCTTCCCCTTACCAGTCTGAAAATCTTTCAACTTTCCAGAACTTAGGTACCCAGACCCAGGCAAGTTCTTCTGCGTGCAACCCATCCCTGGGGGATGCAAGGGCTGTCTCCATTTCTGAGCATCCTAGAAGCCACAGAAAAACCACTTCTCTCTTACATATGTCACTGGCTTGCTCCTCCCAGTAACATCCTGTTTCGTACTAATGAGACACTTTCAGATCCTCCTCTTTGGTTTGAGAACCATGTCTGCATGAAAAGTTTGGTTAGAGTTGGTTTTTCTCAAAATGCCCCCCAGAACTATGACTTTCCTGGCTGACAAAGCTTTGTGGTTGAGGTTTCTATTCTGCAATTAGTCTTAAAAGAACTTTCAAGGGTACCTCACACCCTCTCAGGATGTAGCCATAATTGACCCTTTTATGTTTAGAACCTCAAGACCCTGAAAATGAAGGGAATTCCCAATTTCATAGATCATTTAGAAGAGGAAAGGAGCCTGGGTACCCCTGGCCCAACTTTTTGAGGAAACTGCACCCTTAGAGGGGCAGAGGCAGGGCTGCTGGTCTGGACTCCTAGTTCAGTGCTCTTTCTCACTCTCTGTAACATCACCCAGCCTCTTGGGCTGAGGCAGCTGCGCCATCAAAAATGTCACATCAGTTATGACAACACCATTTGTTATATAACTGGTGCTGCAGAGCAGGCAAGGGGAAGAAGCCATGAGCATGAACCATAGTGCCCCCCTTCTGGTTCTTGGGGTGGCTGAGTCCCACATACTTGACAAGAGAACTCCGCATGGGAAGGGCACACCCACTGATCAACCAAAGGAATGAAAACTAGAGCTAACATTTGTATAACAGTTTCCATGTTCGAGAGGTTGTTGTAAGTGCACTCCAAGTGTTGCCTCACTTCATGCCCACCACAACCCTTTTAGGTAGTTATTTCTATTACTATCCCCCCTTCATAGGAGAGGAAACTGATGCACCAGAAGTTAAGAAACTTATCTAAGGTCGCAACCTGCTTAGTGGTAGAGCCAAGATTTGAAACCAGGCAGCCTGGTCCCAGAATCCGTGTCTTAACCACCTCTCAAATTTTTGAGAAGTATGCTAAATGACTTCCCTAAATTACCATCGACCTATGCCTCTGACCCCCTCAGTCAGCCACCACTCTTTCCTCTCCTCTTCCCTCTGTTAATCACTGATTTATTGGGCAGTTTCTTTCTACCAGTGCTATGTGTGAAAAAAGGAGATGGAATAAAATAAGAACAGGATACAAACTCGAACACATTCCTAGAATGGGGTTCATCTGAGCACCTTGAAGCTTTTTTTTTTCCCTTTTTTTCTGTTTTTTTTTTTTTTTTTTTGGGAATGGTTTAAAACCTGTATTTTCGTAGTACCATAGTCTTTAAAAATTTTTTTTAATTTGTTCTACCTTTAAGTGTTTTATGAAGATGCAATCAATAGATGTGACATGAAGTGCTCTCCTCACAGCATCTGTTTTTAAATCCATGTAGCATGTACGTGTACACATACACACACACAGATCCTGTTTTCTTTTTTCAAAATAGAAAGTTGTTCTTTGCCAGTGTCAGTTTTGGGGGTTACCATTCCAAAAAAAAATTTTTTTTTTTTTTCCTTTTCCTTTGAGTTTGGAATCTTCCCCTTCACCAGCTTATTAGCTGTCTTTCAGATCAAAATGGACTATTACAATAAAGGTCTGACTTCTTAGAAATGAGAATGAACACACACTGAGAGACAAGGAATCAAGTTCCTGAATCCAGATGGGCTGAGCACTGGTCAGAAAAATAGGTAGGACCTTTTTCTACTCATATTAAATCTCCACTGACTGGTGTTCACTTGTGAGCAGCTGAAAAACGTGAGTGATCTTGTCTTGTCTTTAACAGATGTGGCATCCTAAGAAGCACAACATGATCTCGGTATTCCATGTGCTAAAATAAGCAAAACAGCACTCTAACGTTTGGCACTGTGAATCTGATCCAGCTCCCCACATACAAAAGAGAAATTCTGGATTCCTATCAGCCATGTCAATCCATGTGAAGCTTCATCCATTTAATCTAATTGGCAACAACCCTTTCCACAGCACGCAGATTTCATTTTAGAATCCAATGGGTAACTGAGGTTCAAGAAATGCACAGCTGACTGGTGAGGAGATCAGGTGGACTGTTCACTACTCTTCTGGCAGGAAGATCTGCTGGTATTTACAGCTCAGTGAACAGTAAGGAGGGAGAGAGCATCATCCATCAGCAAAGGAGAACTCATCTGCTACTTGATCTGACATTCTGTTCAGCTCCCGCTGTCTCCAGAGAGCAAGGTGCATCCATTTGAATAAACATGGAGACAGGAGGAAGGGAGGGAGGCAAAGCAGCCAATGAGATAACTGCAGAAATAACAAATCCACAATCTAGAAGAGTGGCTCTCAGTGGAATGCTAACTCAACATGGGACCCTCTGGGCATGTGTTGGAAACACCCTTTTAGATGGTTCAACTTTCAGAGTAATGGCTGCAAGTTGCCATTTACCTCCACTGATGCCTGCCACTTGGTGGGTACTGATCAGCAGTGTGCTAAAGAATACAGGCTTGCCCTGAACCCAAACCAAAGAGTAGACATCCTAATTACAAAGTCAGGGTAGTTGGAAGGAGAAAACCTAAAACTACCAGCTTTTTGACAGAAGGTGGCTTTTTTTACTGACAGGGTGGGGTCTGTCTTTCTAATCATACCCCACTTGTAAAAGGGTAGAGGATTTGTATGAGCAATCATGTCTTCATCAGGAAAATCTGTTAGATGGTTTTAAAACAGCACTGAGCAGGTACCTTGGAAATGAACCAACAACTGAGATGCTCCATTTTACTGTGATCATTTGGGTAAAGCCTAGCAGCCAGCAAGCACTGCCTCACCATCACCTCTGAACTTTCTGTTTGATGCTCCAGAGGCAGATAGCCTGAACTCGGCATCCCAGCAAACTCAGCATCTCGAATGAGGACAAACTGTGGTGCCCACAGCAACTGCACAGTTCATTCTGCATTTTCATCATGTTCACAGTCCAAGCAGTTGTCATTATTGGTTCAGAACAGGGAACTCGCTTAAAGTGATATTTTATTGATTCTATACCTCATAAAATATGATTCTTTAAGCAATTCCTTTATAAGGGTTTGTAAATTCAATAAAATTGACGCTTCCTTAAAAAAGTTGTATTAGTCTGAGTAACTAAGAAAGAGCCTTGTTGATTGGCTGCAAAATGATGTGGTTTTAACACAGGTGAGGCCACAACCCCTCAAAATAAGCAAAATTATTTAAAATGCCATGCAGAAAAAAAGAGTCATTGATTAGTCACAGTATGTGTAAACTGTATTTGTGCTGTCTCAATTATCATTGTTTATTTCTCAGTACTGAAACGTTTTGGACTGTCTGACACAGAGCTCCCAAATGCACAAATACACAAAGGAAAATAATCTCAGAAAGCTATGTTCAAGTGAACTTTTTAATAATAAAAAAGTGCTGAGAAACAGCCTTCTAAAAATGACAATTTAATCTGTGGCATCTCTTAAGCAGATGCAAGTTTCCTCTTACGACATGTATTAAGCAGAAAAAATTTCAAAGGTCAGTCTCCCTGTAATGTTCCTGGGCTGATGATGGTATCGACACTTTGTTCTAAGCAGCGTCTGCCAGCCAGTCCTTTATCATTTAACTTCAGTTACTGTGGACATATTTGGAAGCCTACTTCTTCTAATCAGCACACTACAACACAGATGAGGACACAGGCTGAACAGAAGCCCTCTTTGCTCTTCTGGAAATGCTGAGTAAAAAGGGTCTGGCACTGTCTGAACATCAATATTCTTCTTCAATCCAATGGGCTGTACTACTAAACCCCAATCCCCAATCATTGGGTTCTCATAGGCCATTGCCCAGAGAGGACTCCCTAACCACCTAATTTCATCTGCCCAGATGAAATAACACAGCATCCTAATTAACTTATACACATGGCCTGATACACCAATCATATCCCATTGGGAAGTGGGAAACTGCTTTCTGGAAACGCCACCTAGATTTTCAGGCTGGGCCCCACCCAGAAAGTACAATTCTCCTGATTCAAAGTGACTCTCACTCAAGTGGCGATCTCTAAAACCATCTCTGCAAATGAGACTCAAAAGAATTTGTCACTAGGATACAGTGACACCAATCCCACATTTTGTGGTTAATAAAACAAGCTGCATCCAGTTTGGCTCAAGGCCCTGATCTGATTTATTTCAAGCCAAGCAGCAGGGCTCACAGGAAAAACTGCCATTCATGAATGCTTCAGGATGCTAGGGTCCCTTGTGGCAAAATATACATGGCCAGACACCTTTCTGATGGACCTTTTGGGCAAACCTAGTCTATTTCCTAAATAGAGATGGTATGTAGTGCTTTAAAACTTTTGTTTTAACTATAAAATCTCAGTTTTGCCTGACATTTTTCTCCAAAAAGGTCCTATGGGATGTAATAAAAGGGAAAATATAGGATAAAAAGAGAAAAAAAAAAAATGTTCTGACTTCTGATTTAATTGTCCCAACACCAAACACTTCATTTTCTCCCTCCTCAATGTTACCAAATATGAGACATAGGACTTTCCCCAGAAAGTCTACATGTAGCCTTCATTTAAAATTTCCTGCCCCAGTACATAATTAGGAATTTTCATTCTAAAGTGGCACACCTATCTCCTCAGAGAGCTCAGCTCTCTTTGAATAAAAAAGGCAAGATACCCTTTGGGGGACTCAGTATGTATTTTTAAACTTCTTATTAAATCAACCTAATTTACAGGGCTTGCTCAGGAAACGCAGATAATGTGTCGCTTTGGTGAAGTCAAAGTTAATTTGCAGACTAAACTGTCCCCCTCCTACCTTTCCCTCCCCGAGGTTTCCGAAAGCCTTCGGTTCCCTCCGAAGTGGTTCGGTCCTCTCCGCCAAGCCCCGACTCGGCTCCGAACACTGCCGAGTACCTCCGAGCCCCGCACCCAGGCCGAGCCGAGAAGAGCCGAACGTCTCCGAGCTGAGTCCCATCGACTTTTCCGGCCTCGGCTGGGCGCTGTCCACCACTCACAACGCCTGAAACCTCACCCAGCTTCGGTGGCTGGGGCTTCTACCGGGTTCCCAGCCTGCCACTGCAGACTACAGACTTCTGAAGTTTTGAAACGTCCCCCCTAGGGGGAAGGGGGTGGCGCGGGTTGCATTTCCCAACCTGCAAGGGCTCCAGGCAGATGCAACATGCACCTTGTTGCAAAGAGCAATTCCCCAGGCCCCGCCTCTCTATCCATTTGGGTTGCGAGAGCTCTAGAGAAGCCCCAGGCCAAATTACCCGGTGGCTCACAAGGGTGCGGCGGCGAGCCAGGGGGGCCTCTGCGAAAGAAAGCCCCAGGGAGCTCTCGAACAAAAATAAGAACATGCCAAGCAGATGGGGGAAATTGTCTCGCTACTCCCTGCCATCATGGCGCCTCCTGGAACCCGCTTGTCATGCCTGTTACACATGCAAGATTTTTTTGCTTCTTGGTTCTGAAACCGCAAGCACGCTTCGTCTCCCACCCACCTTCCCACGAAAGAGGTTTTTATTTTCTATTGTTTTCCTGCGGGATGCAATTACTTCGGCTATTCTGTCAAGTTGAAAAATAATCATTTTTGTTTACTGCACAGCAACCTCTAATTAGGAACTGTGTGTGCACGAAGGTGTCACAGCAAAGCGACGTGGAATCCTCGCTAAACAGTCTTAACGAACTCCTCCGTCCTGAACTGACAGGCCAACGGAAGCAGCAGGGCCAGGAGGCCCCGAAGGCGCGCACCCCTTCCCTGCTGGCCACCCCCTCCCCAAGCAAAACTGCTTGTGGGCTCACCAGGAACTGCCAAGTGGATGGGGCAAGAAGCGAGCCTGCGAGTGGGAAGGAGGGGCGAGGCTCCTTATTGAGAAAGTGTGGAAGGGAAGGAATATCCCATTTTGCTTTAATTTTCAACCATCACTCAAATCCACCCCCAGTTAATTAAGAGGGGAAACTGATATCTAAGGCAGAAGGGGGCGGTGGCAAGTGGGGCCTGAAATCCGCAATGTGGGTAAATTACATGGAACATGGCCTATGCAGAGTGTAAATAAATACATTGATAAAGGTCACGGAACGAACGAAAACTGCCCATATCAGGAGAGCAAATGTTGGGAGAATCAGGGAGAGGGGCCTGGGGCAGCAAGGGACAAGGGGCATTCAGTCCTACAGCCATCCTTCATACCCCTTCCATCTCAGCCTTGGATACAGCTGTACCTGTCACATCCGCTTGGAAACCCACCCCTTCCCCTAGCACACGCCCCCTCCCCTAACCCTGGACCTCTTTTGGGAGGGAGGGGGAGGGGGTGAAAAACCACAGCCTCCAATTCAGCACCAATTCCATGAACAGCAGACACTTGATCCTCCACCCCAGTCTAGGGCTGGATCCCCTCCATGTTTTAGCCAAGTTCAAAATCACTGCCCCAGGAGAAGAGCGGAGAGAAGTGGGATTATGGACCAGCGGGGAGGGAGGCAGGAGGAGGAGGAGAAACAGGCAGAGACAGAAATGGAGGCAGCAAAACACACGAAAATACTCCACGAGCAAGAGTAATGATCATAATCATGCCAATAGTGTGATGTTCTGATCAATATGGCGGACACCGTCATTCATACAACTACAGACGCTCCCCTTCCCTCCCCCCAAAAAAACACCCACTCCAGGAGTTGGGGTGGAGGACCCAGAACCAACGTAGGAAATGGGGGAGGGGAGTCGAAGCCAGGTCTGTGTGTGTGTGTGTGTGTGTGTGTGTACGAATTTAAAAAACCAGAGGCCTGGAGAGCAATGTGGAGTGAGCAAGGTAATAAAAACGATTTTAAAAAATTATTCTTTAAAAAAGTACAAATCCCAATGCCACAGGGACTTACTTCATCTGCTTCACAATGGTGCTTTTTCCTGATTCTCCAGCCCCTGTTGGGACACAGACAGGGGGAAAAACTGGTGAGTGTCAGTTTAGGGGAACGGGAACGGGGGGGATTAAGGCATGCGAGGGGGTGGGAGATCCTGGACACATCCTAGTGCCAACTCGGTGACCAGGTCTCCCGGGGTACAAGTCGGGTGGGGGAGCTGGTGGCGGGGGGTGCGTTGTGGCCGGGGTCGGGGGATGGGGGTGGCAGCCGTGGTCCTTACCCAGCAGGAGTAATTTCACATCTTTGGCGGCGCTGATGCCATCCTCTTTGAGGTTTTTCTCAATCGCCTTGCTCCGCTCGAGGGCGGCTCTCTCTTCTGCGCTCAGAGTACATCCCATGGTGGCCCCTTCCCTGCCACAGCCCGCACGACTAGGCTGGCACGGCTCCCCGGCTCGACGCGCCCCCCACCCCCCCAAAGAGCAGAGCCTGGGCTCAAAGGGGGAAAATCACGATATCTTCTCCTTGGCTGAGAACAAAAATGTCGGAACACCAGAACCCCCCCAAAAGACAGCCGCTAACAAGATTCCAGCAGCGGAGACTCTGGGCAGCTGGTGGGAGTCTGGGGGAGTCGAGGCCGAGGGTGGCCGGGTCTGGGGCTCCGAAGCCGAGGAAAGAGGCGCCCGCGGGCCAAGGAGGCGCGGGCTGCAGGCACTGAGGCTTGTGCACGACCCAAAATAAATAAAATAAGAGTAGAGGCTGGATCCGCAGCCGGAGCCGGCGGAGGGTGGGGTGGGGGGCAGGGTGGGTCCTTCTGCCGCGGCTGCCGGAGGAGGAGGAGGAGGAGGCGGAGGAGGAGGAGGTGGAGGCGGCGGCGGCGGCGGCGCGGGGTGTGGAGGGAGTGAGTTAGGGGGTGCTGCTAGTGCATGTGCATCGCCGGTCCTCAGCCGTCGGTGCGTCCGCGGCGCCTTCGCCGACCCCCGCGCGCTGGGCAGGGCTGGGCAAGGGGCCGGGCCGGGGGGCTGGTCTCTAGCGGGAGGCGGCGTCGCTGTCTCCCAGCGCTCGCATCGCTCGGTGGAGCCTACGGGAGAGAGAGAGGGAGAGCGCGAAGGAGCCGCGGGCAGCGGGGAGCTCAAGGGAGAGGGGGAGAGAGAGAGAGAGAGAGAGAGGGGAGAGAGAGAGGAAGAGAGAGAGAGAGGCAGGGAGGGAGGGGGAAAAAAAAAAGGGAGAGCGACCGAGCGCGCGCGCACTCCGGAGCCGCGGGGGAGGGGGCGAGCGCAGCGCGCGAGTGCGCCAGCGGCTCTGCGCACCCGGCTCCGCGAGCCGCCTGCTGACGTCAGCAGGGCCGCGCGCCGGGCCCCCGGGACAGCGCGGGCGGGGGTTAGGGGAGGGCGCGCGCTCCGAAGCCCGCGTCTGCTGGCGGGGGCGCGCTCGCGCGCGCGCCTCGGTTCCCCCTTCCCCCTCCCCCTGCAGGCCGCTGGGCGCGTGCGGGCTGGCGAGGGCGGGGCCTGGGCCGGGCGCGCGCCGGGGCGCCCCACCCCGCCCCACCCCTCCCGCGCCGGCCTCCTTGTCAATGGGAGCGCGGGGCTGGGCCACACGGCGGTCAGGTGGGCGCCCCAACTCGCAGCCCGCGCGGCCTCTTCCCCTCTCGGGCTCGTTCTGCATCTCGTCTCCAGCAGCTCGCCTTCTTGGTTGCTTTCCAGCTTCTGGGGCCGTAGCAGCTGAGACCGGGTTACCTCAGCAAACGTGAGGAGACAGGGTTGGGATAAGCCTGCGCACCCCATAGTTCGCTTCTGGGCCCCCGGGCTGATCTGGGGTTTCCTAATTCAACATTTATTGAGCAACTAGTGAGAGACGAGGCTGCGAGGAGAGTGACCAGCCTGAGCACACGGCCTGTGCTCCAGGAGCTCCTGCCTCCTCGGGACGTCGTCCACCTTGCTCCGAGATTCCGACCACCAGTCTGGGCAGGAGACGGTTCCCGCCCCGGGGGGTTTTGGTGTCGAAAGGGAAAGGACAGGTTTTCACCCGAGCTGCTAGCAAATGCTTGCTCCCTGAACACGGTTTAAATGCTTCTGCAAATGGTTCAGGTGGTCTTTGCCCTAAATTCTCTTGTCTTGTTGCCCTCTGCCTCTTCCAAACACACACACGATGAATTCTACATAGAGTTTTGGTGAGAGGAGAATTTTTCTTCCTCTCTTTATCTAAAAAAAAAAAAAAAAAAAAAAAAAAAAAAAAAAAAAAAAAATTCCCTCCATCTCAGCCCAAATAAGACCCAGAAACCTGGATCAGTTACTCAGTGTACAGCTAATGAAATTCTGGGGAAACCAGTAGATATTGCCAAGGATGGGGGCATATTCTGGGTGGTCTCCGAGATTTTGAAGAAACTAATTCTTCCTGCACAAAATAGTTTTACAATCAGTTCCACCAGACAGCCCCAGGGGCCCTCCTAGAGAAAAGGGCCAATAGGCAAAGCTGCCTGGGGATAAGACAGGCAAGCGGCCAGTGGAAAACATTTTTTTTTTTTTTTTTTTTTTTACAGTTGGGCATTTCTGTGGCTCTGAAAGCAAACTTGTTTGTTTCAACAATAGGAAAAAAAAAAAAAAAAAAAGAAAGAAAGAAAAAGAAAAACACTCCTGTTTTGGAAATGTTACCCAGCATAAAAATACATTTGCAATGGGGGAAAAAGAAAGCAATTAGGGCCCACCCAGGAGAAAACATTTTTCCCCTGAATTTTTTAAATTTGGCATTTTCCAGTACGGATTTGCCCTCTTCTACAAATAGCTGTCTGTGTCAAAAGTTGTATGTTACACATTGAAATTTTAAATTTGAGTCATATTGTACATATTCTAGGAAAATGTCGAAGGAATCCTATAGAGAATTGTTTTATAACTGCTTTCCCACCTCTACCTTGCTCATTAGCCTTTCCTGTTTGTTTTTGGAGGGGGGTAGATTAGGGAATGAATCTGGTTTGGCTTAAACTCAGAGTATCATTAGAAATCATCCTTCCAGATCCAAAACCCAAAGCTTAGGTAGCCAACATTCTATAGAATTTGTTATTTCCTCTGGAGGTTGCTAGGCCACTCATGCAGATCTATCATCTACCAAATGTAGGAAAAAATTTCAGTAATCTCACCCGGTTCTTCTGTTTCTACAAGACGACATTTGAAAAACCAAAGAGGTAAGGATATAACCATATCTTTCCAGATGGTGGGTCACATTTTATATTTTAGTGCACTTTCATCTCCAGTAATTTTAGACTGAAGGTCTTATACTCTTGAGCATTCTGGTTTGTATGGTGATTGAAACTATCCTTGACTTTAGATATATTTCCTCCTTCTTGGTATCAGATCGAGTATGGTGGAAGTACAAACCTGTATTTTGTGTTTTCCTTTACTCCCTCAGTCCTTACTAAGTACCTACCCACCATGTATGGGGTGGGGGTGTCATGTTCTAGGCACTGTAGATGTTGTATTTCAGGTTTGCCTATCCTGCTTTCTTTTTCTGGGTCACTTTGCATCTTTATGGCTGGGTTTCATAAAAGACTAATAATAATCCTCTTCATCTGTATAGTGCTTTACAGCTTACAGAGCACTTTTACAAAAATTATCTCATGTGATCCTCCCACATAAACCTCAGTTAGGCACTGTGGTGTGGGAAGCGTCATGGCTGAGTGGAAAGAACCTAGGCCATGAATACAGATTGATAAGAGAAAAATTCTGAGATGTCCTATATTTAATTACAAAGGATGGAAGGAAAGAAAAGATGTGGAGAGATTAATCAATAACAAGCTACAGGCCAAAAAGAACAAAGGACTGTTTTTATGTTCTTGAATGCTAAAACCTTAAACCTGTCCTGACTCACAAGATATCCCTGCATCTTTCTTGCAGCCCCAACCAATTCAGGCAACTGTAGCTTCTCCTTGTAGATGGTTCCATTCCAAAGCCTTTCACTGCTTAGGGTAGTCCAGCCCCTCTTACCAATAGCACAAATGGGTTCAGTGTAAACACCTCTTGCTTTCCTAACCCATGTCTTCATCATAAAATATTCTGGCTTCTTAAATTTAGCCAAACTTTTCCAACTACAACCTAGCCTGATGCTGATAGTTGTGGGAATTTGTCCCAGGACTTGGTAGTTTCTTTTTCTGGCTAGCATTTGTAATGGCTCAATAAACCGTTTTATTTCCAGGATCTTTTGGCCTCAAGAGTTTTGGTTTAACAAGATCAACCTGTGTACCCATTTTACAGCTAAGGAAGCTAAGCTTTAGCTTAGAAGCTTGAATAACTTGTCCAAATTCTCAAAGTTATTAAGTAATAAGCCAGTGTGCCTTTTACATGTATGTGATTGAGAAATAGTGTGTTTTATACATAGGTCAAGCATGCTTTTCAGACTCAGAAAGCTGACAACCCTAGGACTCAGACATATTCTGGTTCCCTGAAAGGAAGTGAGGATGAGAATATCAGTTCTTGGTGAATTATTAGTAGCAGATAATAGCACATATGTCATTTTATCCACAATTAATTCCTGTGGGAATGAGGAAATTATATCCTAATGTCAGGAGTGGGGATGCATAGACCAATGGCAGATTCCATTTGGTTTTATTTCATATGAGTCTCAGATGTATATTTCTCTGATTATTTCTGTTGGTCAGAAAATAACTTTCACCACACCCTCCTTGCTACACACACGTCGTTCGGCATATTTTTAATTTTAAAAGTAGACAATTTGAATGTTTTATATAATCTCTAAAGGGAATTAGCACAAAGCCTATATTAAGTTGCTTTTTATTTCAGTCCTAGGGATTGAACCCAGGGGCACTCTACCACTGACCTACATCACCCGCTCTTTTTATTTTTAATTTTGAGACAGGTTTTCACTAAGTTGCCAAGGCTGGCCTTGAATCTGTGATCTTCCTGCCTCAGTCTCCTGGGTAGGGATTACAGGAGTACACCACCATGCATTGGCATTAAGTTGCTTTTTTTTTTTTTTTTTTTTTTTCCAAACTACATGTGGCTCCCAGTTCTGGAGGACAATAATTCATGATTATTTACAAGGTGCCCCAGCTCTGACTTACTCAATGCACGCTCTTATTAGATGAACTGAATTTCCCTATTTGTTCCCTTATACGAAATTACTTTAATTAAATATGCATGTATTCACAGTCTATCATGTTTTATATATTGATTTAGACTCAAAGAGAGATGTAGGTAAGAGCATAGAATCTTGAAATCTTGAAACCCCTGAATGTTTTACCAAAACCATTCACTTTAGAATCAGCTGGGGTGCTAATAAAAAATTCTGTTATCCATCTAAAAAATTCTGTTATCCATCTTACTTCTACTGTCAGACTCTAGTGCAGTTTGCACTGATAGATATTCCCCAGGTAATTTTTTTTCTGTACAAAGTGATTTTTCTGTACATACAGAGCTAGGAGCTTAAAGTTCAGATATCTCACATGTTTCTGAGTTCAACTTTTATTTATGTTTACTAGTTTTTTTGTGTTTCTGTCAAAGGAAAAAAAGTATGAAAATTTTAATTCCTTATAAGCGCTACTGTCTTGGGAAGAAAACAGACTTAAATGTGTGGTCCGTGAGCTAAATTAAACAAAACTAAATGTCAAGTGAATTCAGCATTTGAGGGAGAATGGTAGATCACTAGAGATTTTGGGTTTCTGCACTAAATGTTTCTATTATAAAACTGATACCTCACAATCCAACTTAGTGGTGAAAATAATTTAGAAGAACATCTAGCCTAAGGCTAAAGGATGACTATTTGGAGGGGAGAGGTTACTGAGGGATGAACCCAGTGTTGCTTTACCATTGAGCTACATCCCCAGTCCTTTTTACTTTTTTTTTTTTTTTTTTTTTTTTTGAGACAGGATCTTGCTAAGTTGCTGAGACTGGCTTTGAACTTGGGATCCTTCTGCCTCAGCCTCCCAAATTGCTGGGATTACAGGCCTGCACCAGCATGCCCTACTAAAAGATGACTCCTTATTTTCTGATAGATATCTGGCATTAGTTAGGGAAAGTGCTGATCAGTTTTCTTTTCTTTTCTTTTCTTTTTTAATGTCTCCCTATTAAAAAACATGCTCCCTAATCAACAATTCCCTGACTGCACACATCTCTCAAACCATATAAGAATTACCTGAGGTGCTTTTTAAAATGGAAATTCCTGAGTACCATTCCTAGAATTTCTCAATCAGTAAGTCTGAGGTGGAGCCTAGGAATCTTCATTTTTATAATTTTTTCCTTTTCTTTTATGTACTTTGGGAAGCTCTTTACTGGGCTGTAAACCCCTTTGAAGTGAGAGAGTTGTCATCACTTTGTATATATCCCAGAAGTCAAGCATGGCCCACTGTCCACAAGGTCATTAGTTTTAATATTTGTTAACTAAATTCACCTATCTCTAGAAAAGGCCTAATGAGATAATATATCAAAGCTCTTTCCATATTTGAGACTTTGTGATTTTCTCATTACAAATTTTGTTAAGTGATTGTTCTAGAAAATTTTAAAATTGGGTAGGTTCAAAAAGGTAATGGCTTGTCTTCAAGTAAGGTTCTGAAAAATGAAATGATACCACTGATTTTAAACAAACAAATGGAACTTGTAAGAAGAGTATATGCCAAATGTTTTTAATATTTCCTTCAGAAAATTCTTTGCTAAGTTTTGAGTTCCATTGTTCTTATTTTGTAAGTGTTCATGAAAGGCAATCGCTTCCTTATGTATAATTGTTAGGGATACGAGATGTCATGGGAAGAATGAGAATTTTGCGTATTTTTAAACAAAGGAGCAGATTAAGGCTTGTATGTAATTAAATTGAGCTCTTAAATTACTGAATTCCATTTTATGGTCACCATTGACAACATTATTTGTTGAGTGTACTTAGATGGTTCGGGAACTCTGAAGAGGGTATGCTTTGCCATTTTTGTCAATTTAGGATACCAAGGGAATCCCACAGGGATGCATTTGGCTTGAATAAAGTGGAAAGTTGGAGGTGGTTAGAACTTGTCTTTCACTTGGATAATAAGATTGACCAAGAGCTGAACTTGAAGTTGGAAGCTTGGATTTACACGAAGGCATTACCTAACAGGCATGGTTTGGTGTTGGATTTTCTTGTGAAGTCTTTCATTGAAAATAAAGATTCTTATTTGTTATGATGGGCTAACAACAACCCCTTGCAACCTACCGAGGCTGGAGCTGGCAGAGAAGATTAGCATATTTGTAAAGTATTTTTTTAATATTCATCATGTTTTCCAGAAGACAGATTTCCTGACCAAAAGTTTCTTGCATTATTTATTTTCTATCTTCATAAAACCTTTTCACACATGCAACTCAAACATGTTTTAGACATTATCTCATTAGTCTTCTGTGAACTTCAAGGTCCAACGTCTTATTACCTCATTGCTTTTTACAGATAGAAATGTTTTTGTTTGTTCCTGTCAGTTTTATTTGTGAAAGCAAAAAGTAGGTGAATTTTATCTGAATCTGGTTAAAACCGATTTGAACTGACTGTAACAAATATGATTGGGAAGAAGGGGAGGATATCAATTAGTTGAAACTTAGAAGTGAATTGTGGGTATTCGGCCATGCCAGATTGACAAGTTTTGTGACTCGTCTGCATTCTACAAAGTACATGTGGTTTGGGGTGTTCCCAAAGTCTGCCAAGTACCAAGAACATGGCATTACAGTGGGGTAACATGGTTCTTCAGTTAGGCTGACATTTAGGCTTGTTATCTATTCCCCAAAGGCCTACAAAACCCTGACCTCTCTGGCAGAGAAAAGCATTTCAATGAAATTCCTCTGCATGTGATGGAACACATCTATAAAATTGAAAAAGGACAATTCAGAGAGAGATACATTTTCAACCAGACACCTATCCCATAGGACTTTTAGCTGAAATCATTTAGAGCTTGAAATAAAAAGAAAAGAACTGCAGTGATTTTCCTCTTAAGCTGTCCCTGAAGTCTACAGACTTTACCCTGGCCACCGTAGACTTCAGAGACTATAAGAGAAGAGGAAAAGAAGGACTCTGAATTAGTTATAGCCAATATAAATGAAAGCAACATTATTCCTAATGACAAAGGACAGGACATATATAGATCTCAATAAAACACTGAATACAATGGCTAGATGATGACTCTGAAATTAGTGAGGTCAATGCCCCCAAAGGCATTTTTCTGGGGGGGGAGTACTGGGGATTGAACCCAGGGGTGCCTTACCACTAAGCGATAGCTCCTCTTTTTACATTTTTAATTTTCAGTAGGTTCCCTCTAAATTTCTGAAAATCTCACCAAGTTGCCAAGGCTGGTCTTGAATTTGCCATACTCCTGCCTCAGCCTCCAAAATTGCTGGGATTACAGGCATGAGCTATCATGCCCAGGCCGAAGGCAATATTGAAAAATAAATGGGATTGAGAGGTGGGATGAATGGGGTGGTGAAAGAAAAAGGGCAGATTTAGGGATGGGTCCATCTGTTCATCTTTAATTCTACCAGCTCTGCTTCTGTTCTAAGAAGGGAGAGGTATCAACCATTTTTTTTCCTTCTTTTTGCCTCTCTAACCTCAATTCTACTCATATACTTGGATGAACCCACCATAGCATTTCCACAGCAAGAAACTAGTGGTTAGAATAATATTTTCCCTATAGTTGTCTTCATTTGCTGAATACATAAATTTACTTAATATTTGTTATATGCTTACCATGTGCCAGACGCTACATTAGACACTAGGAATACATAGTTGAACATGACATATATGGTTTCCTACCATCATAGTGCATGTAGTCTGTGTCTTTTGAACTAGAACAATCTCTCATGCATTTTTTAAAAATTTGATCCTTTTAACAGCTTTGATCCTTTTAATAGCCAGGATTTCTATTTTCCTCTCATGCATAATGAAGTTAGGCTTAGAGAGGGTCAAGTGATTTACCCAAGATCACCCAGCTCATCAGTTGTGTAATCTGGATGGAAACTCGTATTCCCCAAATTTCAAGACATTGGCCTTGCTGGTACATCATTCCACTTCCCTAAGATCAAAGTTCAAAGTTATATATAAGTTGTTCTCCTGGTTCTTCACTTTAAGTGATTACTAGTTGTTCCCAGCCTATCCACTGAAAAGGTATCATGGAGGGAATGGAGTGATTCAGCATGAGACTTCTACAACCTTAGAGATTCCTATGTTCTAAGCATGAAGAAACTAAGTATTTATGGGCTTATCTAATAGTGAGTCAGAAAGTAAGGTTTTTAGAAATCCTAGTATAGTTTATGTTAGAATACTGGAACTCTAACCAGAGAATTTAACATAAAAAAAAAAAAAACAGTCACCTTTGCTTTACATCAAAAGACTGGCTCATAAATGCACATTTATATGTTTTAGACTAAAACAAAATGCTTATATACAAAAGTTTTTTTTTTCTTTCATTACAAAAGTAATCTTCTATTTTAAAGAAAAGCCAAATTACACAGAAAATATCTGGGTTCTTTACCATAGAGTGATTAAACTAGAACATATTAGAATTTCTTAGGGGTGAAGACAGTTTTCTATTGATTCCAGAATTCAGCTGCCCACTGCCCCCTTCCCTCAGAGAGCTACTCTATTTAGGAATCAGCTTCTTTCATATCTAATTGCCATCGTTGTAACTACTGAGAAAAACCACCATCATGGGGGCATTCCAGACCTTATGTCTGAAACAGAATTCAGGTAAGGGTGGGAACTTGAGTCAGACAGGGGTTGTTCTTCAGTCTTTTCAGCAAGGCTACTTAGCTCCCTCTCTAAGACCGGTGAATCCTTTTCACAGATTCTGTATTAATCCAGGTCTTGAGTAAGGAAAATCTAAGTAGTTGCTTGGTAGTTGAGCATCAAATCCATTTCACTGCTTGTCCTTCTTTGGGCTTACCATGGCCCTAGGGAGTAGGCACTGGTCCTTGTTTACTTATTCCGTAATTAGCCTCTTTTAGGTTCTTTGTATCTGCTTCTCACCATGTTTTGGGAATGTGGTTCTACCGTGATCTCTTCAGTTTCATGAATGAGAAGCCAATCCCTAAACCAAAGTCAATGTGACTAGATTCTTACTATAAGCTGCACATCTCTGATGTCCATCATCTTCCTGTTTGAAACTTTGCCTATTGACAATGACTGAATCCTAACACATCTAATTTGGGGTTCCCACCTTTTGGCACCTACATGATTCCCTTGCTTATTGTCAAATTCTCCTGACACCATCCCATGCATGTGTAGATTTATTTTTGTTGTCTATCAAGTGAGCCTTGATCTGTCAGTGGCTGGAATTTTAGAACAATGGAAGAAAGTAACTTCTTCCTTTTGGGTCTGGATTCATGCTTAAACATTGCCCTCATCCATGTGCCCATGTTCGCCACCATAGGAGTGACATAAATTCATATATAGATTGACACAAGAGAAGGGATCTAGACACAGGAACTCTGGAGGCAGCAGGAGTCCAAGTGCAGGACAGCTGCTCTGAGTCATAGGTGGTGGCTTATGTGAGGCCTGTTCTAGCCCAGATGCAATAGTCATCACATTCAGGTTGAACATTTTGGGAAAGGACACCTCAGAGGGACCTCTTTTCACATTACATTGAGTATGCCATAAAGTACCCCCAATGTCTTAAAAAAATCCTGAACCATTTGGAGTAAGTGGAAGCCATCAAGAAACCCAGGGAAACACTTCTGTTTCTGGTTAAATGAAGTAACAGTTACTTGCTATTAATCCTCCCATGTGAAACAAGAAGAAAACAACAGACAAAATACATGAAATAATGGTTTTCAAGAACCCTGACATTAGAAAATGAATGACAGTGATTCCTGAGAGACAGGAAACAAATGAGGTGGCCCTGTGCTTGCTACAGCTTATTTCCTTGAGGTAGTTTTTAAGTGGTTATTCAGGGAGGGGGAACCCCCTGAGTTGAGGGGGATAGAATAGAGAGAGTCCAAGGAGAAGTAAGCTAGAGTTCTTAGGACAGGAGAGAGCTGCACAGAAAGAACTCTGGAGATCTGAAGTATTTATCTGCTGGAATTATATTACTGTTTACAGTAATAGCTACAGCATTTATGGTTTCTATCATACCATGAGGACAAATATTCAGATTACTAATTCATACATGCATGTGAAGAAACTGTTCAAGATCAGGAAAATAGGGCTGTAGTTGTAGTTTAGTGGTAGAGAGCTTGCCTAGCATGCACAAGATTCTGGGTTCACACCTTATGACCCAGCTATCCCACTCCTCGCTCTATACCTAAAGGACTTAAAAACAGCATACTACAGGGACACAGCCACATCAATGTTTATAGCAGCACAATTCACAATAGCTAAACTGTGGAACCAACCTAGATGCCCTTCAGTAGATGAATGGATAAAGAAAATGTGGTATATATACACAATGGAGTATTACTCAGCAATAAAAGAGAATAAAATCATGGCATTCGCAGGTAAATGGATGAAGTTGGAGAATATAATGCTAAGTGAAGTTAGCCAATCCCAAAAAGCTAAATGCCAAATGTTTTCTCTGATATAAGGAGGCCGATTCACAGTAAGGTTGGGACAGGGATCATAGGAGGATTAGAAGAACACTAGAATAGCAAATGGGGAAGAAGGGGGAGGGACAAAAGGGTGAAGAAGAAAAAAAAAAAAAAGATGGTAGAATGAGATGGATATTATTACCCTAAGTGCATGTATGAAGTCACAAATGATGTGAATATACTTTGTATACAACCAGAGATATGTAAAATTGTGCTCTATAAGTACAATATGAAATGTAATACATTCTGCTGTCATTTCTAACAACTTAGAATAAAATGTAAATAAATTTAAAAAAATACAAATAGTGAAAATAGCACTGGCAATGTCTTCTCATCTCACAGTGCTACCACAGTGCAGTTGCACAATTATCACATCTATACAATACTAGAGAATATTCCCGCAGCTCTATTATATGACTTATAGGGTTTTAAAATGGCATGAACACCTGACAAAAGTATTAAAAAATCAATAATTTTCTAAGAAGGAAAAAAGATTTAGAGGAAGTTCTCAGCTTAAGAATGTGTTGTGTTTCAAAAGCTTAAGTATGCTCTTGATTTTTAGCCTCAGGGATCAGCATGTATTCAAATAGATGATTTCTTATCTTCATTTCAATAAATTTGTCATAATAAAATATTCATTGAAAGATTAAAAAAACTAGAAAATTAAAAGTATTTATCCTATGACCCAATATATAAAAAAAAAAAAAAAAAAAAATTCTGGGTTCAGTTCCCAACACTGAAAAAAAAAAGGTGGGAGGTAAGATCTAGCCATCAAAGAAAACTAGAAAGAACAACAACAGCTCTCACAAATTTTCAATAGTAGCATCTGTTTCAGTCAGCCAGACCAAAACATTTCATAATTCATGGAGTATTTGGGAGGGTCTTGCTTTAATAGTTGGGAATACTTAGCTCCAGACTATATATTGTGCTCTATAAGTACAATATGAAATGTAATACATTCTGCTGTCATTTCTAACAACTTAGAATAAAATGTAAATAAATTTAAAAAAATACAAACAGTGAAAATAGCACTGGCAATGTCTTCTCTTCTCACAGTGCTACCAAAGTGCAGTTGCACAATTATCACATCTATACAATACTAGAGAATATTCCAGCAGCTCTATTATATTGGCCCTCCCTAACAAGCAAAATTCAATATGATCAAACTATTTTCAAGGAACTTAATGATGCCCTGCCACACAACTCAAGAACATTTAAATAAATAAAAAAATATACGATCCTTCCAAAAGGAAACATTCACAATGTATGGCATCCCACACAAATATTACCGGGCAAACAAAAAGCATAAAAATATGACCCATCATGAGGAGATCAATCTATCAGTCAAAACCTAATCAGAACTGACACAAATATTGCAATTGGCAGATGAAGACACTTAAAGTTATTCTAACTGTATTAAAATGTGAGTAGAGACTTAGTATTTCTAAAAGGCCCAAATTAAACTTCTAGAGATGAAAACTACAATGTCTGAGATGAAAAATACACTAGATGTGATCAATAGCACATTTGATGTTAAGAGAAGATTAAAGTATTTTATGTCATAGAAATACTAACTAAGGGCGACATACATCTGAGAATGAGAAAAAATAATTTTTAAAATTAGGCTTATAAAGACCATCTCTTATCAGTGATTACATGAAATGTAAATAGATTAAATGCTCCAAGTAAAAGGCACAGCTTTGAAGAATGGATATTTAAAATGATCCAACTATATAAGAATATAACTTATATTTGAAAATGCAAATATGTTGAAAGTAAGTGGAAAGAAGAAACATATATACCTTTTATTTTTTCAAACATAACCAAAAGAGAGCTAAAGTGCTCTCTTTATCAGACAAAAGATTTTAAGACAAAAATTGTCCTACAGAAAAAAAGAAACATTTTATAATGATAAAAGAAAGATGCTAGGAAGATAGAAGAACTGATAACATTTGGATATGTAGCAATTATAAACATATATGCACCTAACAACAGAGCCTCAAAATACATGAAGCAAAAATTGATGGAATAGAAGAGAGAAATATGTAGACAACAATAATGGACTTAAATATTCCACTCTCAAAAATAGATATAATAACTATTCAAAAGATCAACAAGGAAATAGAAGACTTGAAGAGCATATAAATCAAATAGGCCTATTGATACCTAAAGAGCACTATACTCAGCAAGAGCAGAATACCCATTTTTCTCAAGCACACATGGAAATATTCTTTTGACTAGATCAATCCTGTGCCTCAAAGTAAGCCTCATTACATTTAAAAGCACTGGAATCAACAAAGTGCATTTTTTTTTTTTTTTTACCTCATGGAAATAAATTTAAAATGAAGGACTGGGGGGTGTAGTTCAGTAGCAAGAGGCCCTACGTTCAGGTCCCAGCACCACCAGAAATAAATAAAACAGAAGGAAATTGGGAAATTCACAAATATGTGGAAAATAAATAGCACTCTTCTAAATAAGCAATGGGCCCGAGAAGTAATGACAAGGAAGATTAGAAAATAATTTGAAATAAATGAAAATGAAATGCAACATTGCTAAAACTAGGGCATTCACCTAAAGTGGTGCTTGGAGGGAAACTGATAACTGTTAATGTCTACATTAGAAAAGTAGAAAAACCTGAAGTCAATATCCCAATTTTCTACCATAAGAAACTTAAGACACAAGGCCCAAAGCAATCAGGTTAAGGAAACAATAAGATTAGAGAGGAAATAATAATAAAAGAAAGATGTCAGGAAGATATCCCAACTGAAAACAATTTGATGTATAGCAGTTATAAGTATATATGCACCTAACAACAGAATATTCCATTAGAAAACAGAATAGTGGTAGAAGAAAATCAATAAAATGAAAAATTGGTTCTTTGAAAAGACCAGCAAAGTAGACAAACATTTAGCTAGTTTGACCAAAAAAAAAAAAAAAAAAAAAAAAAAAAAAAAAATTACTAAAGTCAGAAATTAAAGAAAGGATATTACTAACAACCTTAGGGGAAAAAAGATTATAAATGAATACTATGATGAAAATTTTATGCCAAAAAATTAGATAACTAAGATGAAATACATAGATATACTGAAGGTGACAAAAATAAATAAATAAAAGATCTGACTAAACCCATAACAAAAAAAGAGATTGAATTAGTAATTTAAGATTTCCCAGAGAAAAGCCCAGGCCTAGTGGCCTCACTGGTACATAGTAAAAAAATTTAAAGGATCAATTCTAGACTTAATATTAAAATGTTAATTCAACCCAAAGAGAAGTACAGATTAATTGTTCTCCCTATCAAAATCTCAATGACAATTTTTATAGAAATAGAAAACCTCTTCCTAAAATTCATATAGTGTCTCAAAGGACCCTCATAGTCAAAACAATCTTGAAAAGTAACCAAACTGGACTACTTGTACTTCCTGATTTCAGAGCTTACTACAGACCCACTGTAATCAAAGCAATGTAATACTGGCTATAAAAACATATAGACCAAAGGAAAGAGAAAAGAGGCCCAGAAATAAGCCTTCACATACATGGTCAAATGATTTTTGACAAGGATGCTGAGATAATTTAATTGGGAAAAGACAGTCTTTTCAACAAATAGTGCTGGGAAACTGGATATTTACATGCCAAAGAACAAATTTGGACCCTTACCTGTCAGTATACAAAAAGTTAACTCAAAATGAATCTAAGACCTAACTATAAGACCTGAGAGCATAAAACTCTTAAAAGAAAACATAGGGCAAACTTTCATACATTGGATTTAGCAATAGTTTTTTGACTGTGACACCAAAATCACAGGAAACAAAAGAAAAAAACCAGACAAAATTGACTTCATGGAATTTTAAAAATATTGGACATCAAAGGACCCTATGAAAAGAGTAGAAAATCAATTCACAGAATGGAGAAAATATTTGCCAGTCATATCTGACAAGATATTAATATCAAGCATATCTAGAGAGCTCCTGAAACTCAACAAGAAAAGCAAACAGCTAGATTTAAAAATGGGTAAAGACCTGAATAGACATTCCTCCAAAGAAACAAAACAAAGTAGATTAAGTGGTTACCTAGAATGATGGAGGAGTTACTGTTAATGGGTGTGGTAGGCAGAATAACAGTTCCTGAGATGTCTATATTTTAATCCTCAGAACCTGTGATATGTTGATGTACATGAACAAAGGGGTTTTGCAGATGTGATAAGTGAGATGGAGGGATTATCCACTTGACTTCTAATCACATGAATCCTTATAAAGAGAGAATCTCTTCCAGCTTTGGCCAGAGAGGGAAACGTGAATGGTTAGGGATGTAGTGTTCCTGGCTTTGCAGATGGAGGAAAGGGATGGTGAACAAAGGTATAGGGTTGCCCTCTAAAAGCTGGAAAAGGAAGGGAATGGGCCTTTCCCTAGAGCCTCCAGAAAGGAATGTAGCCTTGCTGACACTTGGATTTTGGAGCAAGGAGACCCATGGACTTCTAACTCCAGAACTCTAAAATAATACATTTATATTGCTCTAGTTACTAAGTTTGTGGTAATTTGTTGTGGCAGCCATGGAAAACTAATGCAAGGAATATAAGATTTCTCTTTGAGGTGATGAAGATATTCTAAAAGTACATAATTGCACAAGTTTCAGAATATGCTAAGAACCTTTGATACGTACAACTTCAAATGGATAAATTTTATGGTATGAGAATTATATTTCAATAAAGTTCCTTTAGAGAACGAAAAAAAAAAAAACCCATCAGTGAAGTGAAGTTTTTTAAAAACATTAAATGATTTAATATGTGTATGATTAGAATTCTCAAAGGGAGAACAGAAAAAGTACAAATAAACATGACCAAAAATATTTAAATTTTGATGAAAACTAAAGTCCATAAACACAAGGATTCCTAGTGAACCCAAGCACAACAAACTTGAAGGAAACTACTCTAAGGTGCATCATAATAAAACCACTCAAAAACAGTGATAAAGAGAAAATCTTAAAATTAGCCAGGAAGTAAATAGGCATTATGTACAGAGAAAGAAATAAGCATGAAAGCTGATTTCTTTTTAGAATTGGTGCAGATGTTAAGACCATGAAGCAATACCTTAAAAACTCTAGAAGACAAATGCTGCTAACCAAGAATTACATACCTAGAGCAAACAGTTCTAAAAATTGGATGCAGAATAATAAATTTTTCAAAATACAAAAGCTGAAAGAAAGTATTCATCAGCAGGAGAGCTACACTACTAGAAGTTGTAAAGGAAGTCCTTTAGGCAGAAGGAAAATGGCACCAGTTAGAAATATGTATATACAAAAAGAAACAAAGAATACCAGAAATGAGAACTACAAAGGGAAATACATTATTTTTTCCCCTTATAATTTAAATCTCTTTAAAAGACAATTGACTGTCTAAACCCCAAATAATATTGTATTGTGGGGATTATAGCATATGTATAATTATGCAAAACGTATGACAAAAGGGTGGAAAGGGAGAAATGGGAGTGCACAATATAAGGCTCCTCTGTGTAAACTAGTATAATGTCACTGGAAGTTACATTATAATAAGTTCAAGAGGTGTACTACAAACCTGTAAGCAACTACTAAAATAGGAAAAAAGATTTACAGCTAATAAATGAACTAAAGGAGATGTAATGAGTAATAAAAATAATCCAAAAGTAGGCTGAAAAAAAGAGGACAAGAGAAAAAAGAATAGTTGGGACAAATAAAAAATTAACAACAAATGATATAGTCTAAAACTTAACCATATTAATAATCATCTTAAATGTACAGGGCTAAAAACTTCAATTAAAGGGCAGAGATAATCACATTGGATAAAAAAATGACCAAAATATATGCTGTTTACAAGAAACAAGCAAGGCCATAATCCTATCCCTAAAAGCTTGAAGTCTACTTTATTTGATATGAGGATGGAAACCCCTGCTTGTTTCCTCACTCCATGTGAATGGTAGGATTTCTCCCAACCTTTCACCCTCAGCCTGTGGATGTCTTTTCCTATGAGATGAGTCTCTTGGAGGCAGCATATTGTTGGGTCTGTTTTTTTGATCCAATCTGCTAGTCTATGTCTTTTTTTTTTTTTTTTTTTTTTTGATTGGTGAGCTTAGGCCATTAACATTCAGAGTTATTATTGAGACATGTTTTGTATTCCCAGCCATTTTTGTTTGTTTTGGCATTTAACTTGATAGGGTTTCTCCTCTGATTGGTTTTTTCCTTTAGTGTAATACCTCCCTCTGCTGATTTGCATCATTGTTTTTCTTTTCCTCTTCATGGAATATTTTGCCGAGGATGTTCTGTAGTGCTGGCTTTCTACTTGTAAATTCTTTTAACTTTTGTTTATCATGGAAGGTTTTTATTTCATCCTCAAATCTAAAGCTTAATTTTGCTGGGTATAAGATTCTTGGTTGGCATCCCTTTTCTTTCAGAGCTTGGAATATGTTGGTCCATGATCTCCTAGCTTTGAGTGTCTAAGTTGAAAAATCTGCTGTGATACGAATTGGTCTCCCCCATATGTGATCTGATTCCTCTCTTTTTTGGCCTTTAAAATTCTATCCTTGTTCTGTATGATAGGCATTTTCATTATAATGTGTCTTGGTGTTTATCTGTTGTAATTTTGTACATTTGGTGTCCTATAAGCCTCTTATATTTGGTTTTCCAATTCATTCTTCGTGCTTGGGAAATTTTCTGATATTATCTCACTGAAGAGATTGTGTATTCCTTTGGTTTGAAACTCTGTGCCTTTCTCTATCCCAATTACTCTTATATTTGGTCTTTTGCTGCTGTCCCATAATTCTTGGATGTTTTGTTCATGGTTTCTTACTATCTTCACTGTGTGGTCAACTTTATTTTCAAGATTATATACTTTGTCTTCATTGTCTGACGTTCTTTCTTCCAGTTGATCTAGTCTGTTGGTGATGCCTTCTATTGTGTTTTTTATTTGATTAATTGTTTCCTTCACTTCAAGGATTTCTGACTGTGTTTTTTTTCCAGTTTCTCTCTCTTTTTTTGAGGTAATCTTTTGCTACCTGTATTTGCTCTCTTATATCTTTGTTGTAGTAGTCAATTTTTGCCTGTATTTGCTCATTTAGGTCATTCTTTAATTCACAGATCATTTTTATTATGAACCTTCTGAACTCCTTCTCTGACATTTCATCAACTTCGCTAAGCATGGGTTCTGTTATTGTAGAATCCTGGTTTGTTTGGGGTACTTTCCTCCCTTGTTTTTTCATGTTGTCTATTTGCCTTACTTTCTTGCAGTGTAGGTCTGAGATATTACAATTTCTCCCCTATATTCTTGTAATATCCTTGCAGGTAGTCTGTGCCTACCCTTAATGTTGGGCTATCAAAACCTGCCGTTGTCCCTCAAAGTATGCTACCTAGGGCTGTGTCCACGCAGGTTGGTGTGGGCTGAACTGGTTGAGTCTGAGCTCCTGCAGTGGTCTGCTGGTTGGAATAGGTGGTCCTCTGAGCGGAGGTCGGTGAAGCTGTCCTAGACTCGCCTGAGCTCTGCGGGTGTGGGGCTGACCTGGCCTGGGCCTGCCTGTGTTCGGGTGGAGGTTGGCAGAACTTCCCTGAGACTGGCCACACTCAAGCGGATGTCAGCGGGACTGACCTGGGCTGGCCGTGGTATGGTGGAGGTCAGCGGGACTGACCTGAGCCTGGCTGTGCTAGGGTGAAGGTCAGCGGGACTGACCTGGGCATGGTGGCACTCCATTGTAGGTCCCCGGGATTGTCCTTGGCCCCCTTGCACTCAAGCAGAATTGGTGGGTCTGTCCTTGCTGTTTCCTGCTCTGGGGCGGAGGTTAGTGGGACTGTCTGGAGCCTGGTTGCACACCAGGGGTGTCAGCAGGACTGACCTGAGGCTAGCCGCGCTGGGGTGAAGGTCAGAGGGACTGACCTGGGCCTGATGGCACTCCAATGTAGGTCCCTGGGCCCTATTTTGTATTTTATTTAGAGACAGGGTCTCAGTCCCAAGCCTCTGGGATTACAGGCATGGTCACCTGGCCAAAAGCTGATTCTTTTTTTAAATTTATTTTTTAGTTGTAGATGGACACAATACCTTTACTTTATTTATTTTTATGTGGCGCTGAGGATTGAACCCAGTGCCTCATGCATGCTAGGCAAGCGCTCTACCAATGAGTTACAACCGCAGCCCCCAAAGCTGATTCTTTAAGAATAAAAATTCATCAGCCAGACTAATAATAAAAAAGAAGATAGAATACAGATTACCAATATCAATGAGAACATTAAAATCACTACAGTTTAAGATCAGGATAGTGAGAGAATATCATGAACAATTTTATGTCAATAAACTGAACAACTTAGGTGAAATGGACAAATTCATTTTGAAAGACACGTAGTACCAAAACTTACTCAAGAAGAAGTTGATAACCCGAACAATCCTGTGTCTATTAAAGAAACTGAATTTTTCATGAAAAATCTTCCCATGAAGATAATGGCAAGCCCAGATGGTTTCATTGGGAACTCTACATATCAGAAATTCTTCCAGAAAATTGAAGAGAAGGGAACACTTCCCAGCTTATTCTGTGAGGCCAGCATTACCCATATACTGAAAGGAGACAAAGACATTACAATAAAAGAAAATGGCAAACCAATATCCTCATGAACATCGAAGCAAAAATTCTAAAGGAAAGGAACTCATAATTCTTTACTAAAAGCAAAACCCCAACACTTCTCTTAATTCAGTTGAGGTTTTTTGGTAGAAAGCCGCATACGTTTATATTTCTAATAAAGCGTGTACTATAGATGTACATTTTGACATTTGGTATTCTTCCTTAAGAAACTGATTCAATGTGAGGAAACTCTAAAACATAAAAAAGCCACAAGCAGAAATCGCTTTGCCCCCAGGGAGCTTTATAGCTGCATTGCTATGTAAAGCTAGGAGCCTGGCTACCCTCTGTTTATGTATCATTTCATTTATTTGACAGACTAGACAAGGATTTAATTTTTTTTTTTTTTTTTTTTTTTTTTTTTGTGTGTGTGTGTGGTACCGGGGATTGAACTCAGGGGCACTCGACCACTGGGTCACATCCCCAGCCCTTTTTTTTTTTTTTTGTATTTTATTTAGAGACAGGGTCTCACTGAGTTGCTAAGTGCCTCACCATTGCTGAGGCTGGCTTTGAACTCGCGATCCTCCTGCCTCAGCCTCCCAAAGTGCTGGGATTACAGGCGTGCGCCACCGCGCCCGGCGACAAGGATTTAATTTTAAGGTGAGCTCAGTTTCTTTGCCTTTGATAAACACTTTTACATTTTCTAAAATTGGAATTTACTATCATAATTAATTTCAGGATTTTAAAATTCCTTCTATGGCTTATTCTACAATTTTTACTTATGATCTTTAGACAATTATTCACCTATGTTTGTCCTGAACTTTGTTGATGCTTGCATTAATGAAGGTAAAATATATAAATGGTAGCTATATTTTAAAGGATGATTTGATTTATATTTTGTCAAGAATCTACTATATTGAAAAGCTTAATGCTTTAGGTTTTATATGTATTTTTTCATGGTAATCCTAATATAGATGATAATCTTTACCCATAAAACTATGACTTAAATATATTTTATTATGTATTATTTTTCACACATTTTGATTATCTTTTGAATTTGTGCCAGTTTGTCATAAATCTTCAATAATTGTGTTGTTTAAAAGATGCATAGAGTGCCATCCTTAATCCACAGAGGGCTTACTTTTTTATTATTTTTCAGTCATGTTTGTTATAATCTTTACCATTTTTTAGAAGTAAAGATCTAGCAACATTACTAGGTTCCTGCTGACACTGTCATTTTATTATTATTCCTACTTTTAATTTGGGAACTTATATAAGTTGTTACACTAAATTAACTCAAAAAATCATCTGGAGTCTATGAAAAATACAATTGCAATTTATTGTTGCAAATATCATGTTAGTAAAACCACTGGTACAGGAATCATTCAGATGGGATAATGTCATGATAAAACTACATGTCCTTTAGAAGTGAAGCAGAGTGCTGTATGGTGAGTACTGAAAATTTCATTGTGGTAATTCAGAGTATCTTGATTATGCATGGAGATGATAAACAAATTAAGGACATAATTGGAGGAAATGCCAATGTAATGGCTCTGCAGAGGTTACATTCAAATGATTATCCTTCATTTATAGGTTGATAAAATAATTAAGATAACAAATGTGATCCTAACACTGTTTTTAAAAAACCACTACACTGACACCAAAAATCATCATACTGGCAAATAATAAGACTTATTAGTGCTAGTTCCACTTTTCCTTGAGCAACTTATTTTGGGCCATTCATTGACTCCATCAGACCACATAGTCCTTTAATTAAATCCTCACATGATATTATAATGTAAAAGAGCTATCATTATCCACTGAGGGCTAGGTCCTCAGTTTTCTTTTTGTAGAACCATATTTCTTCTATTGTTTGACCTTATGGATCAAGTGGGGTTGCCCTTGCCCTAGATTCTAGAGGTGGCAATCAAGCTTACGGCTGGCCATTATAAGAATTTCATCCCATTGACTATGTTTGCTTTAGTGGCACAAATGACCCAAACTGAGCCAGTGAGTCCTTCTCAAGGAGTCTTTTTAGAATTGTTATTTCCAGGAACAGTATTGCCCATTTTGGACAAGACTGCAACAATACAAATGGAATTTCACGATTTGAGATTCAGTTACTATTATAGTTGTACTAATAGTACTCCCTTTGCTTCCTTTTCTTTAAGATTAAGGTGGAAGGTTGGAAACATTCATGGGCACCCTAAGCCCTGCTCCTGTAATTCACATGGGCTATATAAAATTACAATGCTACCTACTATATATCCTCATACATCCCCAGTATCAGTGAAATCATTATTTTGATGTTCTGGGGACAGTTTTATTCCTGATGTGTATCAAAATATAATTTCATTTTTTTTCAGTGGTCTATATACCATTTTTTGGGAAACACTGTCCTAGAGAAGATATCACATCATCCTGTGTTGTTTAGAATATTGCTTGTTTATTCATTTGTTTTAAAGTTCTATCTTTATATTTGTAACTCCTCCCTTAAAAAATCGTGGTGGGGGGAGCAAGGAATGGTGGCAGCAAACCTCTAATCCCAGCAGCTCGGGAGGCTGAGGCATGAGGATGGCAAGTTTGAGGGCAACATCAGCAACTTAGTGAGGCCCTAAGTAACTTACTGAGACCCTGTCTCAACATAAAAAATAAAAAGGGCTGGGGACATGGCTTAGTGGTAAAGCAACCCTGGATTAAACTCTTAGTACAGTTATAGGGGGAAAATGCACCTAGAGGAAGAAGTAAGAAATCTTTTTGTTTGCAATTTTAGCATACACACACACACACACACACACCCAGCCCTATTTTGTATTTTATGTAGAGACAGGGTCTCACTGAGTTGCTTAGTGCCTTCCTTTCGCTGAGGCTGGCTTTGAACTCACAATCCTCCTGTCTCAGCCTCCTGAGCTGCTGGGATTACAGGTGTGCACCAATGTACCCAGCATTTAGCTCATATTTTGAGCCAATATGATACAAAGCACTTATGAGGCATTCCCTTTTTACAAATTTGAGAGTTTTTCTCTTGCAATCTATACCATTTCTCTGGAGCCTTACCTGTAGCTCTGGACAAAAGGAATCTGTAGCCTTACTCTCCCAAGTTAGAACATCTTTCTCCCTTTCTTCCTATTCAAATAAGACATTTTTAAAAAAATTGTACAGATTAAACTCCTGAGGTCAGACTCATTTCAATTTTACTACCAGATCTGTAGCACCATGCCAGTGTGCAGCACAGAGGAGGGGCTCAACGAACATCTGCTGAATGCATAGTTGAATGAATGAATGAACATATTTATTTAAGGGCTTGTCGAGTCAAATGTTACACTAAGGGACAGAAGCAAGAATTGGTTATGAGGTATCTGTAATGTTATATTTTCAGTGACAGAATTGGGACTTACTTACCTTTTCACAGTGTTGGTCATTGAAATATGTTTGTTGAGTAAACAACTTAATTAAAGAATAATATATAGTATTCTGTTGTGCGGAACTAAGTGGGGATGGGTGAGAGAATGGAAGGATAGAGGGAGCAGATTAAAAATGAAGTCTTAACTACCTTAGAAGTAACTACATGTATTCTTAGCACCAATAAAAACAAGTAAATATGTTAACATACTATTGAGAGTAATTTAATGATGGAATGACAGTGAATGCCTTAAACTAGCTCACAAACCAATTTTTATCTTTGCCATAAAAATGTGATTAATAAGAAATTCATCTCATGTAGAAAATACTTCTTGTGAGATCTAAATTTTGAACAAAATGCACCAAAACATTTGTTTCTATTTACCTTAAAAAAAAAATCCCCTTCAGAGATAGCATGTGGAGAACAGCCATCTGTTCAGGATTACACTTCTGAAGTGCTGTTTCTCAGAACCCGCCTGACTCTATAGATGTTGATTTATAAAGTACAGATTGTTTCCCCTTTATCAAGATCACTCATCAACTTTTTCACAAGGATGTCCTTATATTGTAGTATGAATTAATAACTATTAATTGGCCATTGAGTAACAGATTGAACCAGGAACTCTGGAGTCTCTGAATTCAGTTGCTCTTTGTACTCTGCCATCAGACTTCGGAATAAGTGATTAAATATCTTACCTTTCCCCCAAATACCTTTGAATGTTCATGAAATTAGGTGCAGCTCAGATGGTTTTTAGCTGATTAGGATCCTAGCAGTACTGGGCAGAGGCATGGTAGAATGTTAGAGAGAAGTAGGTGTGGCAGTGAGCTTAACCCTTATTCCCACTGCTCCAGTGTGACCCCTGATGCCTGATACAGAACCCAATTATTACCCCAGGTAATCTCCTCTGGGTGAAGCTATATTGCCTTAACACCATGACAGATTTTTAAAAGCCTATTTTCATGTGCTGTCTCATTTCAACAAGGGAGGGGTTTATGGCAGGTTTTTCCTAGTTTTATTAATTTTACCTGGTTTTACTAATGATAAATTTGAGGCTAGGCGATTTGATCAAGGTCACACAATTATTGGGTGGTAGAGTTGGGACCTGTACTCATACATTTTTTCAAAGTTTTTTTTTTTTTTTTTTTTTTTTTTTTTAGTTGTAGTTAGACACAATACTTTTATTTATTTATATGTGGTGCTGAGGATCAAACCTAGTGCCTCACATGTGTTAGGCAAGCACTCTACTGCTGAGCCACAACCCCAGCCCTGCACTCATACATTTTGATCCCTCTATGTATTGTTAAGTCTTTGATATATCTGGGGAAAAGAAACATTAGAAGGGGTGGAAGGAAGCTAGATACTTCATTTGTATTTGGTGGAGTGATGACTTGCCTGACCCTTTTGCAAGATTTTATTTGTCTTAAAAAATACATCCACAAGACACTGATTAAAAAAAAAAAACTGTAAGTAAACAGCAGAAAGATCAGTGGTATGGAGGGAAGGGAGCAGGCTGAGCAGGAGAGGAGGGGAAGGAGGCACTGGGACTGAATCAGAGCAAATTATATGCCATCCTTTTATAACTATGTCAAAATGAATCCATTGTCACATGTAACTAAACAGAACCAATAAAAAAATTAAAAAGAGGGAAAAATTAAAAAGAGAAAAAAAGTAAGATCCTTTTACTTTAGCAAAAACTGCACCCAACAATTACCTAACATCCTTATAATATATCATATACATATATAAGAACTAGAGGTAATAATCTTGGCTGTAAGAAAATATTCTGTGTTTTATTACAGAGCAATTTTTATAGAGTAAATCAAAATGATCATGAACTAGCTAAGAGGTTTTTCCTGTTGCCTTATTTGATGACATTTTCTTATGGAGACTTCAAGGTCATCTGCATGTAAAAAAAAGGCAGGATAACATCTGGATTTCAAAGAAAATTAATCGCTTCTTAAAGCTGTGCAATTGCTCTGTTAGAAAATATCACTACTAAGCAATTGAAGTGGAAGTCCTAGTGCTTCCTCCTTAAGATCTGTTTGGAACAGAGGATTTTTTGGTTTCTGTTCCATAGTTTAGTTTGTGTAACCTTGGACACACTCTTATTATTTTTTAACCTTTCTCAACTCATCTAAAATATGTCTCAGAGTTTTATTTTGGGTTTAAAAATGCTTTGACATTTTTGGATTAAGTAGTTGGTGGATGGAAATGCTATTCCTAAAGAAGGTTGAGGCTAATTAAACCATTTTATTGTTCCTCTCAACTTTCTTCTCAGGAAGGTCAGGGAACATTTTATTTGTGGGCCATTTACTTATGTACCAAACATTTACTGAGAACCATGTATCAGACCACGACCCGTCCCTTCCTCTGCTCCCTGGTGCCATCAGATGATACTCCTGAGAACACAACAAAAGGCCCTTTTTTTCTGTTATGGAATGTGAGAATACGTGACCATCTGCAAGGACTTCTTCCTACTGTATAGTCAACAGTAGAATTTCTTGTTTCCTAGTACATGGTTGTACTTGACCACATATTGCCTTATTGTGATAGACTGTTTCACAAGCATATGCCATTAGAAAGTTGGCTACTTGAAGGAGGAAGCCAGGGCTCCTTCATTTTTCTACTCAGTGCAAAGCAGTAGTGAGGGATTCTTTCTTAGAAGTTCATGGAAGGAGGGGTTCCACAGGGCCTATGAATTCCCTGAAATTGTAAGACAAATTGTGTTTTGCATATATAGTTTTCTACACGGAGGGTCAATCATTTTCATTAGATCCTCAAGGGGGCCAGTGGCTCAGTGATTAGCCACTGTTGCTTAACCACTCCTTGGGGCTTATGGTGGGTATTTAAATTGTGACAGATATGACTTTGATGCACAAGAGGGCATTGACATGATTGGAAAGCATGGTTGAGAAGGCTCTCAGTTCCTCATTGTTGGAGATATTAAGTTAATAGCTGGATAACTCATCAATGATAATATCATTGAGTTGTTGATGTGTTCTTTCTGCCCCCACAATACTATGATAATGTGAAGCTGCATTAGAGAATAATTCTTATTCTCCATCCATTCTCCCCATATCTACTTTTGTGTGACTCACTTCTCAGTTAAGTATAGCTTTGACATGTCACCAGAGGCCTACAAATCAGGTTATGAGAACCATGGCCCTAAGGATATGTGTGAAATACTGGAGAGTGGACAGGGAATTTGGTATAAACCCTAGGGAATACAGAGAGAGTAGAGTGATTTTTGAGTTGAGGTTAGAATAATCACAAGGAAGTAGTTGAGAAGCAGGTCAACACTACTGTCAACAGAGTAAATAGAATAGAATTTAATTGAGTACCAAATTGGACTAGTTACCTTTCAATTTAGGCCTCTGAGCAATTTTAGTTTGTTCTGCAGTTTTGCAACTTTCATTCAAAGAAATTAGGACAATGCAACTCCAGAGTTGAATTTTAGGAGTGCAAAGTGGTAAAACCACATTCTTTTCACGTATATACAAGCACAAATATGTGCATGAATGAATGCATGTTATGCAACATGTTCAAGATGTCCATCCGCATGAATCCATCCACCCATGTGATGGATAGATGTATCCATTCACACATACACCATTTATAAGGAGGATTAAATATTGTTCTTAATAGAAAATTTTCACTTGCAGGGAAATAGAGTATCTTCAAGTAGTTGAATATCTAATAGCTGAGAATAATATTTTAGGTAATACACTAATGCTTCTTTAGTGGTCAATGTCACTAAGCGTCCTGGAGCTGATCATGGGCAGAACCCAAACTGACAGTATCATACCAAGGTGGTTTAGGCAAGAGAAATCTGAAAGATATTCATTAGACTCTAAAAGAAATTGACCATATTCTATGCTCCAGTTTTCCTTGGAAAAGTGTGTTTGTTAAATTGTCATCATCCATAGCTCTAGTTTGTTGTGTTGGGCCTGGGGCCCTTTAATTAAATGTTTCCTCAGAATATTTCCTGGTGATCTTCTGAGCTGGCTGTTTTATTTACTCTAGCATCTGCAAAGTGTCACGGAGCATCCTTTATCTTGTGCATTTTTGATAAGTATGGTATTGCTATTTCTACATGGTTTTTGTAAACTCCTTTGAGGAATTCAGGGGTCCATGGAAGGGAGGAGATGGCAGTGATATCCTTCCTGTATTTAATCTAGCCATCCCCCAATCTCACAGAGACCAGTGTAAAGCTGTACCTATAAAAGCTGATTTGCCAAGTGTTTTTGCTCTGAAGGGACATCACCTATTTTTAGCAACAAAGAAGTGTTAGGAAGGGGAGGGAGGCATACCTCAGAAGGACAGATCTGAAACGAAGCCCAGAATTCTGAAGAGAGTGCAGCCAGACGCGAAAGGTGTCTGGTGAAAGGTCGCCCGGGGGAGAGTGCAGATCTGAGGTTCGGGAGGGTTGTAGGAAAGCCTCCATTAAGAGTTCTGTAATGCAGAGTTTAGGGAATGTTATCAAAAAGTTCCTTAACACAATAGAATAAGGGAAATCAAGACACGGCAAACTGAACAGCTTGCTTAATTTGTTCAGTTATTTGTATTTTAAAAAATTTTTAAATTAAGATAAAATATCAACACATTAATTAAGCAACCATACTTGTATACAAAGCATTGTGCCAGGAAATGTATGCAAAGGGTGGGAGGATGGTGTTTGAAATATACAAGGTAAAGTACATGTTGCCCCCAAAAAACAGGGCACTGGGTCTTAAGAGCTATTGGGTGCTGTCTATCATTCTACTGAGTCTTTAAAGCAAGTATTAGAAAGTATAGCGATCCCTACTTGACCCAAGGGGAAGTGCTGCATCCTTTCCTTAAGGAGTAATGCTATGGTTCAAGCCAATTATGGTAGGCCTGATTCTCTTGTTTCACTAATTTAGTGGTGGGATAGGAACCAGTTCAATCCAGTGACATATAAAAATCTGCTGAGAGGCTTTAAGAAATGTTTCTCAGCCTTAAGAGGGAACCACTGAAAGAAGTAGCCTTTATTATTATTATTTTTTGTTTCTAAGCATTGCTGTGCTTGGAATAGTTGCTTAAAAGTACCACAGGCATCTAGTGACTATGAAGGGAGTCAACCTGAGGGCAAATCAAATTTTCTGAAGATGACAAAGCAAAGAGATAAAAGGACTGTGGGTCTTTGATGATATTTGTTGAGTTGCTGAAAAACCTTCCTTATTTTCTGAATTCCTACTAGATGAAGTTATAACTGTCCTTGTATCAGCCAGTGTGAATTGAAGTCTTTGGTAATGGTAACCTCACTGATAACAGAGCATGTGCAGACGCGTGGGGCTCAGAAAGGTCACAGGGCACTTGGAAATCACTACTAGTTCAACATGACTGAAATGTAGGACATTGGAGTGTCAGGTGATGGCTAGAGATAAAATGAAATAGTGGGCAGGGCTCAGATTATGAGGGCCTTATGTTATGATCAGACATGTACTTTATTTTGTAAATAATGAGGAGACATTGAAAAGTTTTAAGCAAGGGAATAGTATAGTTAGATCTACAACATAGAAACATTTCTCTGACTACAGGGTGGAAGATTGAAGAGGGCGAGATACCAGAGGGTAAGATGCCAAGGTCACTCACTCAGGAGCAAGTGGAGTCCATGCAGGGTGGTGTCTTTCCCCCATTATTACTCCATTTCAGCTTGGAAAGACAGAAGTGAAGACAAGATGTGCAAAGTGGAAAATCAGAGGGGCAGACAGTAAGCACTTTAGAATTTCATAAAAGAATACTGTGTTGGGGATCATGTAGGGTTTAAAAGTGCAGATTGGGGGGCTGGGATTGTGGCTCAGCGGTAGAGCACTCGCCTAGCACGTGTGCGGCCCGGGTTCGATCCTCAGCACCACGTACAAATAAACCCATTGTGTACAACTAAAGCAAAAAAAAAAAAAGTTTAAAATTAAAATAAAAAAGTGCAGATTGGCTTTGAGCTGAAAACTGAAAATCTTGGAAAACTTGTGGGGTTGAGTGGTGCATAAAACAATATAGGGGAATGGATAATTGAACCGAATTGGAGGGTTTTATGGGGTGGGGCGGGATGAGGTCAAACTAGAATGGACACTTGCAACAAAAATGGCAGAGAAAAGAAATTAATCTTTACCCTGGTCCTACCACTTGTCAGTTATGGAACACAAGTCTTGATAAATTTTGGTTTCCTATTTTTTTTGAATTGGGATTACAAGCATATACTTTATTAACACCACTAAGTGATATATGAACAGCATGTACCCCCGATGTTTTGTGATGGGAAAGACACCTCCACTTTGAGGCATTCTTTCTAAAAGCCCAGATCCCTAGTTTAATTATGGGGAAAACATCAGACAAATCCAAACTAACTAAGGAATATTCTACAAAATATTTGACTGAGACTCTTTAAAACTTTCCAGGCCATAAAACAAAACCACAAATACAACACAGCAAACAAACAAAAAACAAGGAAAAACTAAGAAACTGTCACAGGCCAGAGGAGACTTAAGGAGAAATGACAACTAAATATAAAATCCTAGAAGAGAAAAAAAACACTGGTGGAATATGAATAAAATTTAGAGTTTAACTAATAGTATTGTACTGTTGGTCTATTAATTTTGACAAACTCATCACAGTAATATTCTAAGAAAATAACAATCTAGGCAAATGAGTACAGGAAGCCTGTGTTATCAGTGTTCTCTTTGTAACTTTTCCATAAATCTAACAGACCTCCAAGATAGAAAGCCTATTTACAACAATATGTACTTCACTGAGTTGTTTTGAGGACTGAATGAAGAGACATGTATATATAAAAGAGCTAATACAGTGCCTTATATATATTGGGGTCTCAGCTATTCATTCTCTTTACCCTTTCTCCATAAACTAGTGATTCTCAAATTCAAGATGTATAAAAATTCCTTTGAAGTGTTTTGTCAAAAATGCAAACAAATGCCAGGGCCTCAACCTTGGATTTTGATTGAGTCTATGTGAAATAGGGCCCAGGCAGAACTTTTAGTAGGTGTCTTCCAGAGATCTTAATAATGCAAGTGACCCATGACCATGCTTTGAGAACTGCTGCTATAGATGGTAGGGGATCCTTGAGGGAGAGCTGTGTAGATGAAGAAAATAACAAGATAATAATGCCTGCCCTACTTACCTCAAATGGGTTGAAGGGAAAAAATAGGGGAAACACAGAAGCCAGCACTTTGCAAACTGTAAGTTACAATTTAAATCATTAAAGATTAGTTTGGAATGAAAGAGAGGTCTGATTAGGTAGACATTTGACAATAACAGCAGTGTGGTTGAAATCTAATTTTTATCCATTTCAGCCACCTAAAAATGTTCAGCTGCTTTTGCCACTTAAGCACTCAGATGACCCACAGGCAAAGGCTCAGTTCAACCCCTTCAATTACAGATGAGCTAACTGAAGCTGAGAGAAGAGGCATGACTGGTTCAAGGTCACAGAGCCAGTAACTGAGAGGATGAGATCAGAACCCTCTCTTGCAAGCTTTGGTCCAAGTGTCCTTTCTACTTCCACACCATCACTGGATGCCTCACTCAGAGTCTCAGCCCTTTCATATGGGCTCTGGAGAAAGGGAAAGATGTCAGACTTATTAAGGAAGATGCCAGGAGTTCTGTTGCCGCCTGAAGCGCTTGGAGTAACGGAGCCATGGGAAAAACTTTAGAAGTAAACTGGAGACAAACAGCTTTTTATTTTGATAACTTTTCTCTCTGGTTCTAACAACGACTAACACACGCCAAACACACCCTAAAAATGGCGCTGACCCGATCAGCAATTTCGGCCAAGTCCCTCGAGATCCCGCAACAAGTCCCGTGAGACTACGGGAGGGGACAATGCCCAAATCTCCACGGCTCATAGTCAACCGCAATTCAAGTCAATCCCCAAACAGGGCTCCTGCAGAGTTCTTTTTTTTTTTAATTTAAAAAAAAATTTTTTTTAACCTTAGACCTGCTGGTAGGTCTGCTCTTGACCCACCATGCTGTGGTATAACACAGTTTTCATTTCAGCTAGATAGAGTTAAAAAAAAAGGATCAACTGAACAGGAAAATGGCTTTTTCTGGACAATCTTCAATCATCCTCAGCTTCTACATCCTCAGCCATGTCAGTAATGTGTCACCAACCTGAAAAATCTCACCAGGCCTTCAGAATGCTGACTGTCAAATCAGCCACACCTCCCTGCCCTGGCTCAGCTTAACTCTACTGCCAATAAAATATATTGCTTATAACTATGCTATTCCGAGGTGGTGTGTAACCCAAGCCCTACTTCTGGGAAGAGTAGAAACCAAGGCATAGCACTGTGTGTTTTTTCCCTAAAGCTCTCTAGGTAAGTGGAATTGGGTTTAAATTAAGTGCAACCTGGGCTGGGGATGTAGCTTAGTGGTGGAGAGCTTGCCTAGCATGTGTGAGGCCCTGGGTTCAATCCCCAACACTGAAAAAATAAATTAAGGACGACCTTGAAGTGGAAAGTCATAGCAAGGTAGTGGAGTAGTTTGTTAGTTGACCAACCCTATCTATAACATACCCTGTCTTAGTCATCTCTTAGGGGGTTAGTCAACTTATTGTCACTGTGACAAAAATACCTGACAAGAACAACTTAGAGGAGGAAAAGTTTATTTGGGGCTCATCGTTTCAGGGGTCTCATCCATGGTCAGCCAACTCCATTGCTCAGGGCCCAAGGTGAGGCAGCATACCATGGCAGAAGGCCATGATAGAGAGAAGATGCTCAGCTCAGGGCAGCTAGGAAGCAGAGAGAGGGAGAGTAAGGGGTCAGGGGCTCCAGGGAAGATGCACCCATCCAGGGCTCACCCCCAGTGACCCACCTCCTCCAGTCATGCGCCACCTGCCTACATTTGTCACTCAGTCAGTCCATTCAAACTAGGACAGACTGAGAAGTTATAGCTCTCATAATCTAATCATTTCACCTCTGAATATTCCTGCATCAACAGAGGAACTTCTGGGGGACACTGCATATCCAAACCATAACACCCGCCTTCATCCATTAGACTGGTTCAGGATTGAACCCAGTTTTAACAAGCAATCTTTCATCTTTTAGCGAATAAGACATTAGCAATAAGTTGGTGGGTGAGACTGTTGGAAAGGCTTTGGTTTTCCTTATAGCAAGAGCTTTTGTAGCCGTCTTGAGAGGATGAAGTATAGACCTTGAGAATGAAAACTAGATCCTAAAGAAGTCAGAGCTGCAGCTGGAGCTGGTATTGTACATACCTCCTCCTAACTCAGCCTCCAGTGACATCACCATAGTGGGAATATTTACACCATTGGAAACTGGCAAATGCTACGGATGGCTTTATCCCCTGCCTCTTAGAGAGCTACTTCCTAAACAAAGCAGTATACCACCAGCAGAGCTGAAATTTAGCAGGAACCTGGGGCCTTCATAATCTCCTGTAGAAACTGTACTATCCTTGAATTACCCACTACCAGATAACTCTTTATATGTATTAGCCAGTGGTGGTAGGTTTCCTGTAATTTGAACCTGAATGCATTCTTAACTGCTTCAGGCAGCTTGATTGGTTAGAGAAAGGGAGAAGGGTAGGATGCACTGTAATTACTTTGCCTTGATGGAATAAATGGGGGAGATTTTGGCCTAAGCCTCAAGTATATTTTTTGGGAGGGGGTATTGGGGATTGAACTCAGGGGCACTCCACCACTGAGCCACATCCCCAGCCCTATTTTGTATTTTATTTAGAGACAGTGTCTCACTGAGTTGCTTAGCGCCTTGCTTTTTGCTGAGGCTGGCTTTGAACTTGTGATGCTCCTGTCTCAGCCTCCCCAGCCGCTGGCATCACAGGTGTGTGCCAACATGCCTAGATCAAGTATATTTTAAAAGCAATGGTTCTCAAAGCATGTTTGTTCCCATACCAACAGTATCAGAACTGCAAACTCTCAGGCTTCACCAGACCTGTTGAATCAAAAATTCTGTGGAGTGGTCCAACAATCTCAAGATGACAAAAGCTCAAAACTGGAGGAGATGCTGGACTGAAAACAGGGGAGGTGAAGTTAAAATGTGCATTTTGAATGGTGAGACACCTACCCTCCAGCTTCTGTTCTTATCTGTGGCCTTTTCTCAGGATACTACGAGAGGATGCTCTCCACCATAATGAGGAACTAAACCGACAAAGGGGAGGCATGGGATTCAGGAAACAGAAGAGAGGAGTGGGGGATTCTCAGGATGATGCAGAAGGAAAACCCCAGGGTAACAGCTGTACATTGGATCTAGAGAGCAACCAGTCCAGACTGGAAGGGGAGGATGGAGGGCTCCAGGAAAATAATCACCTTCTGTTTGGTTTCACCATATGGAAAATTGAATTGAACTGCTATTAAAGGGCATCATTATAAGGTCGAGCCACTGCAACAACACAACAGCATTAACAACAACATCTCAACAAATTCTAAGGAGGGATACTTGTTAACTCAAAAAAAGAAAAAGTTGAGCCGGGCGCGGTGGCGCACGCCTGTAATCCCAGCACTTTGGGAGGCTGAGGCAGGAGGATCGCGAGTTCAAAGCCAGCCTCAGCAATGGCGAGGCACTTAGTAACTCAGTGAGACCCTGTCTCTAATAAAATACAAAAAAGGGCTGGGGATGTGGCCCAGTGGTCGAGTGTCCCTGAGTTCAATCCCCGGTACCAAAAAAAAAAAAAAAAAAAAAAAAAAAAAAAAAAAAAGAAAAAGAAAAAGTTGCACACAAAAAAGAGATAATCAAAGCCAATCACTTAACTGACTAATGAATGGTATTTAGACGTCCAGTTAATATAAACTCTGACTATTGCTTTAATTAAAACCTGGATGTAAGTATGCTGAGAATGGAAAGAGGAAGATGGATCTAAGTGAGCTAAATCTTCACTCACCAAGAGTATGGTAGGTAAGTCAGTAGTTAATGTTCAGAATCAATGAATCAAGATACAGCAGGTTAGGCACAGTATTTAGAAATATGAAGACAACCACAAAGAAAAACAGCTAAAATATTAAAATTTTTTTGCCTCTGGGTAGTGGAATGTAGCCCCACTTTTTGTGTTTTTTTTTTTTTTTTTTTTTTTTTTTTTTTGGTAATAACACATTCCAACAAAAACCAAAACTAAAATCTACCTAATAAATGCTGGGATTACAGGCGTGCGCCACCGTCTATTACCAAAAAAAAATCTACCTAATAAGTGTGTGTGTGTATTTAAAGACTTCAACTAGCAAAAAACAAAAATGAGCAAAGCAAACACTCCAAACTATACCCCAATCAACTTAATATTTCACTTGGTTCAAGACCTTTTGCATTTACTTCCCATTTAATCTTGGAATAAAATCAGGGAGATGATATTTTCACATAGTCAAACCCAAGAGGTTATGCCAGAGTTAGTTCTCCATGAAGATGACATGCTAATTTCTTTTGGGGGTGAAAACACAGATAGACATTGGGTTGTAAGCTTGAGAGTATACCATCCTCTTCCTCCTTTAAAGTACCGGGGAGTTTTTCTGTTTTCCTCTCAAACTTGTGATATTTTGTGGAAGTTCATACTATGATTCTTGATATCTCAAGGGGTTAGTGACATAAACAACTGAACATATGTGTTTCTAGTAGCTCTTGTTATTCAGAAGATAGCAACACATTTTATTAATTCATATTTATTTATACTCTTGGTAAACACAATTAACTCTTAGATTCAACACTTAATTTGTACAAATGTCAATGCAAGAAAGTCACATGGCTGGTTATTAAATACAGGCTAATTCCATCTCAGTGCTTTCTTGTATATAACGCCCCCCCCCCCACATTGCTTCTCATGTATGCAGTGAAAACAACTCTCATAACTAAGTAGATGTTTCAGTGAAATATCCAACTGTGAACACATTTAATGTTTATTTAAAGCACTTTTGTTCTCAGTGTCATGAAATGCAGTTTTCAGGGTGGTACTGTCAACTTTATGTTACACTTGTCCTCATTGTTCACCATTAAGCATTTATCTGGTGATTTTCATTGATGAACCCTTTGGCGTTTTACTCTTCTCATTTCTAGAATTTCCCTTTCTTTTTATACTCTGACTTCTTTTCTCTTAGAGCCCCATTTCAATTTCCTAGTCTGTGTGAGTCTCTGTAATTAGTATTTTTTCTATAATTTTGCAGAGTTCTTAATGCTTTAGCAAGCTTTGCCTTTCTTCAAGAATTTTAAATATTTCAGTAGCTAGCTAAATATTAACACTACCTGAATTTTTGATATATGTTAAATTAGTGGAAATACTTTTGGGCACTCTATTAAGTTCACCTGGATGATACATTTTAGCAATACCTGGTAGAAATTCTAAGCTGATTTTTAAAGATTAGGTAAATAAAGGAGACAACAAATACAATTCTTGTGAATAGTTATTTTTTACTTGTCACTTGTCAATGCAGTATTTATAAATTAATAGTCATGGATTTTTCACTTGAAAATCAAGTTTAGAATGAGTATTTGAAAACCATCTCAGATGATTTCTTGAGCATTAGATGAAAATGGGGAAAAGACAGTAGATACATAAGTAAAAGGATGGATAGATAAATCATTGCCAGATGTGACTTTCCCCCAAAGTGTTCCAAGTTACCCTGTCAATGATGTGGAAGGTGAACAATGCTAGAAAACCAAGTTCCTTACTTTACACATTCTATAGGTGTATAATATTTCAGGAAAATAAAACATTAGAAAACGGGAACTTACACATAGATTTCTTTTTTATTTATTTTAATTCTTTCCACATTTTTAAATTTTTAAAAAATATTTATTCATTTGCTTTAGTTGTACACAATGCGTTTATTTTTATGTGGTGTTGAGGATTGAACCCGGGCTGCGCGCATGCTAGGCGAGCGCTCTACCACTTAGCCACAATCTCAGCCCTGACAAATAAATTTTAAAAATAATTATTTAGTCACAAAAAGATTTACCCAGATTCCTTATTTGAGGAACCTTAGATCTCATGTAGTATGCAAGGCAAGCCAATCCTGTCTGCGTGTTACTCCTGTGGCTTTCATTTGGGATTAATATATTTTGTGTTCCCTAAGTTGATGACTGCCGGCAATTCCAGGGGTCAAGTTGAATATAAACTGAATCTAAAAATACATATTTTCAGAGGTGCTCAGCACAATGTTTTATCAAAGATCAGGCCAAGTTTCCTCCTGACAATAGGTCTCTGGTAAGGAAACAGTGCAACATTACTGGGTGTTTTATAAAACCATTTTATCCATGAAATTATCAAGTGAAAGATAATTTAAAAACAAATATGTATTTTACTATTTAACCATTATTTTTTTAAATATGAAGAAATATCCTGAGAATATGACAAAACAAAAGTCAACAAGCCCTTCACCTAATTTTAGTAACTATTCAAATGCTGCCATATTTCCCCTACAAAATCTTATAGGATGGCCCCAAGCCATATTCTTCCCTTCCTCCTCATAAGTGATCACTGTCCTCACAGTGGTGTGTGTGTGATTATGCAGTTTTTGTAAATGTTCCAGTTGTGCTTGAAAAAGAATGCGAGTTCTCTAATTGTTGGAGGCAGTTTTCTATATAATTATTGTCACTGCTTCAAGTCTGTTAATTGTGTTATAAAATCATTTATAGCTTCACTTATTTTTGGTCTTTTGATCCATTCATTACAAGGAAAGGCATGTTAAAGAAAACTTATTTTTGCTTTTTCTACATACATCTTATGATTATGTTGCTAGGTTTATATATATTCAGAATTATGTCTTTTGGTGAATTATTCTTTTGCAATTATATATTCCTAATGATACTGGTTTTCCCCATAGGGTATTTTTTGCTTGATATTAATATAAATTTTCTTTTGCTAACATTTTTCTGTTCTATATTTAATTGTCATTTATTCTTAAACTTTTTGTGTCTCTAAGGGTTAATTGTGAAGGAGTCTTATATGCCCAGTATTGAAGTTCTTTCTTTTTTTTTTTTTTTTTTTTAATATCCATAAAGTGAGACATTGTTATTGGTGATATTTTATTAGTTTCTCACCTTCTTTTTGTTTCTTATACCTCATTCTTTGCTCTGGGTTCAATTTCCTTTTTTCTGAAGTACTTTTCAGGTAGTTCTTTCAGGCATGGATCTGGATGGCTTGCTGTCTCACAGAAGAATTTTCACTATTCAGTGTTTTAGACATAAAATAACTGCCTTGCTGCTTTGCTGAACTGGTTGGTGGAGTTTTCCTAGTTGATAATGACAGTTGCCACAGTCTGAGCATCTCTTCAAGGGCCTTGGCTTTATGTGGAAGCCTCAGTTCTAGCTCTTCTCCTCCTTGTAGTCCAAAATGGCATTTGCTGCCTTGTGTGGGTGGTGGACTTCTAGTTCCCAGGTTCTAGGACCTGTTCATAGGTATAAAACCACTTCCTCATGCTGCTCCCGTTGCTCTGGCTTTGTGTCACTAGTGTATTCCTGTTACCTTGGGAACTCTTACTTTCTTTTAAGCTTGGCTGAGTGTTAGATTATTTTATTTTATTTTTTATTTGTTCTAATTAGTTATACATGACAGTAGAATGCACTTTGATATATCATACATAGATGGAGTACAATTTCTCATTCTTCTGGTTGTACATGATGTAGAATCACACTGATCATATAGTTATATATATATGTACATAGGGTCATAATGTCTGATTCATTCTACTATCCTTTCTACCCCAAAGCCACCTCCCCTCCCTTCACTCTCCTTTACATAATCTAAAATAATTTCATTCTTCCCTAGCCCCCTGCTCCTTTATTGTGAATTAGTATCTGCATATCAGAGAAAACATTCAGCCTTTGGTTTTGGGGATTGGCTTATTTGTTTGTGTTTGTGTGTGTGTGTGTGTGTATAGGGTGATGGGTGATATTTTACCTAGAAGTTACATATGCTTGGAGTAAGAAACACGTTTAATATCTAGAGCACCATGTCTGTAGAATTGGAATTCTAAGCTTCTTTTTGCAACACAGTTGTCTTTATTCTGAATATGACGTCCAGTTGCTCTCTACCTTTGGCCATATCTAGAAGATTAAATAGTTTGATACTATTATTTTGTAATTCTATTTTCTTTTTCTTTTTTATTTTTTTTGGTACTGAGGATTGAACCCAGGGGTGCTCAACCACTGAGCCAGATCCCCAGCCCTTTTTTTATATTTTGTTTAGAGACAGGGTCTCACTGTGTTGCTAAGTGCCTTGCTAAATTCCTGAGGCTGGCTTTGAATTCACAATCTTCCCGCCTCAGCCTCCTGAGCTGCTGGATTACAGGCTTGCGCCACAGCACCCAGCTTGTAATTCTATTTTCTCTATTTTGCAAGTGAAACACCTTTTGAATGTATAGGTATTGATTGACCCAGTTTTGCTGATGCCTAGAGTTCTCCTTCTCCCTATCTACCCTGTGGGCTTTCTGTCATACCTTCTTCTTATCACCCACCTTGTCCTCAAGTCCTTCTCTATTTCTTACACTGTGAACATGGAATTTAATGACTGAACATGGCCCCAAAAATTCACCTCTCTAAACTGTGCTTGGTAGGGGATTGGGAGCTACAAAGAACAAGTTGATCTGTGACATTACAAAAGGCCATTATGAAAGACATTTTGGAGACTGTATTAGCTTTCTGTTGTTATAACAAATACCTGATATAACTATTTATAAAGAAAAAAGGTTTATTTTGGCTTACAGTTTTGGAGGTTTCAGTTCAGAGTTTTGGGTCTGTGGCAAGGTGCATGGCAGGAGTTTGTGGCAGAGCAAAACTGTTCCTCTCATGAGTCTGGGAGCAAAAAAAGAAAGAATGAAGAAGAGGCCTTGGTCACACAAACCCTTCAAGGGCATGCCCAATGACCTAAAGACCTCCCACAAGATCCCAACTCCTAAAGATTCTACCACTTCCCAATAGCACCACTGTGGGGTCCCAATATTTAACAAATGGGCTTTTGGCAAACACTTAAGATCCAAATTATAGCAAGAGCCAATAGTCCAACCAGTATTCTCTTCTGGTGCGTATAGATCACATTGTCTTAGAAACACTGTCTTTGCTATTTCTATTTAAATGTATCTGCATCCTTCAAACAACTCAGTGTCAACTCTTAAGGAATAAAAACTCAAAAGGGAAACAAAATGGAAGTAATCACTTTCCTAAAATGAAAACTTTCTTCTAATCTTTTCCTTCATTCTTTCTCAAACACACACACACAAAAAACCCAAAACGAAACCCTACACAAAACAATCCATCACCACAAAATATCTTAACAGATAACTTATGCCCTAGCATCACAATGTGGTGAAAATTATAGTGCAAATGTAGAATAACATCTAGACTGCTTGCATCAGAGCACTAATATGATGCAAAGAGAAGGAATAATAGAAGCTGCATCTTAGTGTGAATGCCTAGGTGAAATTACGTGGGCTTTATTGTATTTTCATACCTGAGCCTAATGGGAAATTTAGTAACTCAAGCTGTACACTGTCATCCCCAGGAGTTCATCATGTGAAGGAATGAAGATGTTCAACTGAAAACCTTCATACTCATTCCAGAGTATGTTCCCAGCTGTATAAATGCTGGACTCAGCTACTCGTCCTTAGAAAGTAGGTAGCTCATTGAAAATTCAGGCTCCAGCCAGATACCACATCTGGGCTTATGTTAAAACCAGTCTCTCCTGCTGATCAAATTGTGGCACAGCCATAGGAATAGGCCTGGCTTCTCACTTAATTCTCAGTGAGTCCTTCTTTTCCCACTACTGTGCTGTGGCATTAAAAAATCGAACTCGTCCATATATGTTGTAAGACATCCATCCCTTCATGGGGTAGATGGGAGTAAGAGATCTACCTATTTTGGTCTATAAAATTATATTTAGCGCATTAGATAATAAGTATCCCAGTAAAGTCAGTAGAGGACAGTCATGTTACTTGGAATAATAATTGATAGGTAAGGAATGAGAGGCAGGTGGTGGATGATATGAGTTGCTGAACAGTTTTGGAAGAAGGACTTTATTTTCAAATGCCTCCAATAATGCTAATAACAACATTAACAGGAATGAGTTGATATTTATAAATAGGTAAACATAATTTCAAATTGGTACATCTGTCATTTAGAAGCAATATTTGTATTAAAATCCTTCAGTCTCAGTCCCTAGAAGAAAATATTTTTAACAGTTCATTGTGTATCTTTTCAGGAATTTGTGATGAATATATAAGCACATTTAAGCATATTTTATGTTTTACATAAAGAAGTAATGCAACTTATACCATAACATCTTTCCATATCAGCTCCTATAGAACTTTTTTTCTTTTTAACAATTTAAGAATATTGTGGGAAGTACATGAATATACCCAATTAGTCTTCTAATGATGGATATTCAGGTTGTTTACAACTTCCTATCTTTTATCTTTTACAAAGCATTCTGCAAAACAAAACAAAACAAAAACAAAAACAAATACTATTCTTGTGACATTTTGTACAAATGTGAATAGACACAAATTCCTAGAAAACAGAATCACTGGATTAAAAGTTACGCACATTTTATATTTTGATAGATGTTGCCACATTTCCACCCAAATGATAAATTCTTTGGATAAAACTGCTGGGTTGATTGGTATATGTATTTCTTTCAGAAATGCTGTACCAATTTAAATTACTGGAAGTATGGCAAACTAGATAATCTGAAAGTCCCCCCTCAAAAGATACCTAAAATATTAAACAATATTTAATGAATATTTCGTATGTAGAGTTAGGCTCACAAAAAAGTAAGGCAAATTCCTGGGATTAAAAAATGATGAAGCAGCTGAAAATCAAGCAGAGAAGCAGACATTAAAAACGCAGGTGCCCTGGGGGCATTTAGGGTTCCAGGTATCAAGATGCTTGGTGTTTAATAACCATAGGAAGATAAGACCTTGGGCCCAGCACTGAGGAGTGTGGAACCAAGACTTTCACATGCAACAGGAATCCTCAGGGCACACATCTGTCATGAAAAGATGGGCTAGAAAAAAATAACCAGCAAAAGGAGACAATTAGGTATGGCCTTAGTGGTCTGGCTTGGCCTAGGCATACAGTATAAAAAGTATCTTCTGAGAACTTATAACCATAGACCTGCCCTCAAAGGGGCTAGAAATTCTAACATACACTGTCTTGGGGCATCTTGGGTGCTTAATGGAGGTAAATGCAAATCTTTCCAGAGACTCATGTCTTCAATCCAGCCTGTATAAGATTCCTATGGGTATAAGGTTTGATTGGACATAAACTTATAATTCAGAACTGTATATTATAAAGAAACAGATTTCATGCATGAATGTAAGCAGAAAAAAATAGCAGTATTAGACTTCCCAAATCTTCAGATAATCAAGCAAATAAGGAAAATAAAATAAATTTTACATTTTAAAAGGTTTAAGGAAATGGTATAATAAGATGTAACTAGTAATACACATATGAATAAGACATGAAAGATTTTGAAAAACAAAGTAGGACTTCTACAAATACAAAACATGATGATCAGGGCTGGCATTATAGCTCAATGGTAGAGCACTTGCCTGGCACATGTGAGGCACTGTAGATCCTCAGCACACATAAAAAATAAATAAATAAAATAAAGGCATTGTGTCCATCTACAACTAAAAAATGTTTTAAAGAATATGATGATCAAATTTTAAAATGCAATAGTAGAGTTAAAGAAGCAGATTAGGCTCTGCTATAAAAGAAGCAAACTGGGAAAAACTGAGGGAACCCAAATTACAGCATTAAGTTATAAGGACAGGAAATATGAATGACATTGAATATGTGATCATGGATAGCATTCTAGTTGTAGCAAAGATAGCAGGAGGAAATGGGTAATATTTGAAGAGATAATTGGTAAGATTTTCCAGAATAGACAAAAGATATGAATCCTTAGCACAATAAATCCCAAGTTCCCTCATTGCATTTTACCACACATAACATTTAATGAAGTTTAACTATATTTTCCAAAACAAAAAAAATTAGTGAGAAGAGTGACATTGTTCAATATTTTTGCAAATGTCCTTAATGTCTGACTTAATAGAATACAGCTGGATTCTCATATCTGTTTCTGCATTCAATCTGTTCCAATATTATATGTCATGTAGCCTCTGGAAAAACTCCAACTTGCAAGAGAATGAGAATGAAAAAGATGAATTATGTCTCAGTATTGTTGTAAATATAGTTTTGACCTTGTGGAACTCTGAAAAAGTCTCCCATTTCCTCAAGGGTCTGTAGACCACACTTTGAGAAATGCTGGTTAAGAGCAGGTTTCCTACTATGGGTCATGGTTGGTGGAATGGATGTTACAAGCAAATATTCTGCTTTCTCTTTCTCTGTACATGTCTCCATGTATGTGTTATGTGAATCAGGATTTTTCAGGAAATCAGAATACAATAACATACCTTTGGATTTGAAACAAGATGTGAGAGATTAATTTAATCTCTCTTCCAGGATTCAGAGAGTTCTTCAGGGTCCTGCAATGTCATCTTGGTGAACATTGACTACATTTTGTCGGTATGTGCAGAAGTCTTGAGTCTTACTAGATATTTTTGTTTAATAAGAAGGTAGGTAAACTACTTGTTACATTGGTATGACAAAGAAGAATATGATTTCATAGTATATAATTGTAAAATTGCCGTAGAAGTGGAAGACAAAATCATCTACCAGGAGACTGACACATTGGGTTTCGTTTTCTTATTTGCTTTTAGAACCCATACTTTCAGAATCATAAGGAAATTGATGTTAACAATTGATCCAGCTTCTCATTCTTCAGTCTCTGACTGAAGAGAATCAGAGAATATTTTAATTGCTTGGGGAAAGTCTCATTTATATAGCTTGAGTTAAATTTTACCATTAAACTTCCTTTAATTAATCTGCAGCTGATGTTTCTCATTCTCACTTTTATATCATTAAAGAAATGGCTCCCATCTAAATCTGTTAAGGGATTAGATTTCTTGAACTCTATTGATCTCACCCACATTGAGCAAATGCGACCCATATGTTTTTCCTATCTTATTTATCTCTTACATAAAAATCTCAGATGCAAGACATTATTTCAAGTAGTGCCCAGAAGGACATTGTAACAACCCATTAGATCACAGGCATCTCCATTTCTACAAAAAAGATTAATATTCTGTCTTAATAGTTATGTGAATCCATAGGGCTTAATCACAGTCCCTTTCTGCCGAAACATAGGTAGTAGAAGATTAGCTGGCCAACTTTTAACATGGGTCACCCTGTGACATGCAAAATAGCATTACAAAAGGGATATGATTCAAAAGGATGATTTGTTCCAGGAGGATCACACTTGTTACACAAACATGTGCTGAGTTCCTCCTGGGTCCTAGGCATGTTGCTAGGCCCTGGGTAGCAAAGACAGAACAGAAAGAAAGCTTACTCTCAGAGCCTGATAGAGGAAACAGATCTATGATGAGGCTTGTAATAAAGATATGTATGGGATATTTATGGCACAGAGGAGTGGTGCATTTTGTTCATGGAATCACAAAGCCTTCTCCTTTGAGATGGTCTTGAGGAATAAGGGGAAGTTTTCTAGGCAGTCAAGGAGGGTAAGGATGTTCTGGGCAGAAAAGAAACACATTTGTGAAGCCTCGGCTTGTCCAGACATGGCGAGTAATTCAGTTGGGCAAATATGGAGTGAGGGGTGAAGAGGGAGAGCAGTTGAAGATGGTGTTGCAGAAATCACTTCACCAAGGGTCTGCAGCCCCTTTAGGAAACTCATACTTTACCACAGAGATCTTTGATTTTTCAGTTATGCTCTAGAACACCGGAGAATTCACAGAGGTGCCATGTATTATGCTCAATACTTAAATTATAGCCTAGACAAAGCTTGCTTCCCAGGGCAGAAAATATTCCTTTTGAAGAAGTTAGAAATTCATAGCTACAGGTGATGAACTATGGTAGGGTGGCAAGCAGGTGAGTGATATGATCAGATTTGCTTCTTAGAAATTTCACTCTGGTTGCAGTTTGGATGATACTTAAGAGAACAGAGAGGCTGGGTAGAAAATGAAAGTACAAAATCAATAGGACTTGAGTTGCATTGAATGTGGAGGTGAAGATGAGTTGTCCTGGGATAAATCCCAGGTTTCTGATTTAAATGAAGGTGTCTACCATGTAAGAGTTGGGGGATGAAAAAAACCTCTGGAGCTGTCAACATTTAGGAAAAGGAAGAGGCAGTGATGGAGGGTCTGGGAAGAGGGGAGAGGAAGAGAAAAAGAAAGCAAGCATGAGCAGGAAAGTCTTATATCCAAGTTCCAGGATGGCAGTCTTCAGTAGTGACCGGTGATTCAGGTAGACCAAGAAGACTTCACTTAATTTGGCAAAAGGAGAGGCTTGGGTGACTTCAGCAGGATCAGTTTCAGTGGAAGCCAGATTGCAGTGGGCTGAGAAGTGAGTAAGTGGCGAGGAACTGGAGATGGTGAGAATAGACACTGCCTTTAGGAGCATGGCTGTGAGGCAGAAGGAGAGAGTGGCGATGCCGGAGGAAACGCCTGAGTGGGAGGCATGAGCTTATCAATATGTGCAGGAGAGGAATCCAGGAGGACAGAGAATTGAAGATAATAGTGTGTGTGTGTGTGTGTGTGTGTGTGTGTATGAGAGAGAGAGAGAGAGTGCCTCTCTGTGTGTGTATGTGTGTGTGTGTCCGTGCGTGCATGCACATGCTGAAGGAGGTCCCTGAAGAGGTGGGGCGGGGGGAGCTAGTCTCCAGCACAAGTCTCTACCAGGAAACCCTAAATGCATGAGAATTTAATGGGAATGTATTTAGCACCGTATGTGTACGTGCCTCTGCATATGCAGCTATTTGGGATGTTTTGGAGGGACAAATTTATTGAGAAAAGTTTGAAATTTATTTTATCAAGCTACTGAGCATTTGGGATATTCAAGGAACTCTAAATCTTGTCTTATTTATTCATTTTCTACACTTAGGACATTTGAATTTCTGAAAAACAATGCTACCTTTGAATCTGACTGATACCCTTATTATCTGTTCCAGAGTGCTCAGTAATACATATTTATCTCTGGAGCGATCTGAAGCAACTTTCCTTTCTCAAAGGTCCGGATGTAGTGATGCATCCCTGTCATTGCAGTGACCAAATGTGGGATGCTGAGGCAGGAGGATCACAGGTCAAAGGCCAGCTAGGGCAACTTAGCAGGATGCTGTCTTGAAAGGAAAAATAAAAAGGGTTGGGGTTATATTATGCTCAGTCGTACAGTGGTAAAGCAGTAGAGTGCCCCTGAGTTCAATCCCCAGTACTGCCCAAACCAACCAACCAACCAAAACAAAAACAAAAACAAAAACAAACAAACAAACAAACAAACAAAAAACAAAGGAAAAACTTCCCCCTTTCACTTTTTTTTTTTCTTTTTATACTTTTTGGCTCTAAGTTTTCATGAGTTCCAAAGTTCTAAGTTTTCCATGGGTTTAAAAATGTACCTTACAGCATTCAATAGTGATTTTTTTCATTTGTCAACCAGCATTCAGGTTCTTAGATGAAACATGATTTTCTATTCCACAGCTGGATTCTATTAGAGATGCCAGTGACCCTCTGAGATGAACCAGATGTGTGAAGTTATTAGCCTCAGGAACAACTTTAAAATGAGAAACGGCATCATATTCTCAAAACAGTTTTTCTTGGTTCTAGTTTGCCTCCAGGGCTGGTGTTGAGGAGTGGGGATGAGAAGATTTGACAAGTAGCTGTGGGGAGTGGGGTTTTTAAAAGCAGGTATTTATTCTATTATTTGCAATACTTTCCAGTGTCCCACTGCACATTAGGTTCTTATTCTGTAGAAAGTAGAGTGATAAGCCGGGCGTGGTGGCGCACGCCTGTAATCCCCAGCACTTTGGGAGGCTGAGGCAGGAGGATCGCGAGTTCAAAGCCAGCCTCAGCAATGGCGAGGCACTTACCAACTCAGTGAGACCCTGTCTCTAATAAAAATACAAAAAAGGGCTGGGAATGTGGCCCAGTGGTCCAGTGCCCCTGAGTTCAATCCCCTGGTACCACACACACACACACAAAAAAAAAAAAGAAAATAGAGTGATAAAAGTTATCCACAGGTGGTTCATAGGGGACACAGTACCTGTTTAGCAATTAAGAAGAAGTTCAACTTAATGTCATACGATGTTGCTGGCAGTTTGGCTTGTTAAAGTATGAAATGGTCCCTGGGGAGAGATTCACTTGGCACAAGCTCCCTGGCCACAGTATTTATTAGTGATTATGAGAGTCAGGCTAGGTCTTCCAGACAGGGACCAGTGTGGTTCCTATAGCATTTTATAAATTTTGACATTGATTTTGGGACAGAAACATATAAATATGACTCAATTTACCACAAGAAACATATTTCTGGTTTATTCATACTCCAACTCTCTCTCCACCCTGGGAACTCCTCCTGAACATGTATCATTGAAATTTCTGATCTGTATTCACTGATTTTTATGGTGCTAGTAATTGTTGACTTATCTTCTGCTAGCCCACCTTTCTTGTTACCTGTTTTGGTTTGTATCTTTCCCCAAACATATAGAATATCTTTTCTATAAACAGTACCCAACTGCTAGATTGTCAAAAAAAAGTTGACAGGAGTAAGCTATGCTACATACTGTGAAAGGAGCTAATCAAAGCAGCTTTTTAATTGCTATAGTAATGATTTAGATGTGTAAAAAAATACTCAAGTTAAATTTGCATGACTAATTAATTAAGTAAAGCTCACAATTGACAAACATAATTAGCACATCCAAAATTGAAACCACATCCTGGCCCTCTTAACTTGAAGCCAAAAAAGACAATGTGAACTGCTCAAAACTCCCCTTTCCCCACTCTCTGTAGGTCTTGTTGCCAATCCTTACTTGGTTTGTTATACATGCAACATAGTTAATTGCAAACATTCCTAACTATCTTTTTTTTTTTTTTTTTTTTTTTTTTTTACAACAGAGAATTCTCACGAGTCTTGGCATATTTGTTCAGTCTTTTAGCAGCTAATTTTTATCTAATAGAGTAGAAATCTCAAACATCTGTCTCTCTTATACATTATCTCGTATTTATCTTTCATCTATTCATCTATGTTTCTATAAATTGTTGTAAGGTCAGTTTTTATGGTGCACAAGTATTTTATGTGTGAAAGTGGTTTGATGTAGAGACATGCAAAACCATATAATGGCAGGTCAAGTAACCATGGAGCTCTACAAGTAGCAACACCTGCAACTTTCTATGGCAAATCACTGAGATACTGAAGTAATTCAGAATCTCCTGGCGTCCTTGCTGATCCAAAGCCATGCTGGGTCTGAAAAAGTAGGGAATATATCCTTTCTCTAACTCTCTCCTGCTCATCCAGCTTGTGACACACTTTGTCACTTGTCTATCAAAGTAGAATTGTATTCAGAGTCACAAGGGGGGAAAGTTGCTTCCCCTGTAGCCTAGTTACCCCTTTCTCCTTTCATATAGCAAAGCGGACTGGAACAAATCCCAGTTTCTGGATCAGGTACCCTATTCTGCTCCCCATGACAAGTTTTACACCTCGAGTGGACCTAAAACCAAGTCCTCCTTTGGAAGCAATCACAGCATGTGCGTGGCAAACCTCTCACGTGCAAATGAACTCTTGATGTGAATTGAACTCTCAGGTTCCACCTACCAGTGCAACACACTTCATGCATTCTTCAAATCAGTGTGTATCAATTGCTTGCTGTGTGGTGAACACCCACAGGCCTTTGGCATGCCTGATAACCAGACCTCTGTCACTTACAGAGGTGTGCACCTCTGTGTAGGTATACACACAGATCATTCATGTGTAGAATTTCAGTTCCTTTAGGTTTCCTTTAGGGGTAGGTATTCTGATTCTATGTAAGTAGTAAGAATTTTTCATCCATGACACAGACAGCAAACATTATATAATTACAATTATGAACACTTCAAATTACAGAACAGTAGTAGGGAGAATACTGTGTATGACCATTAATCAGAATTTCCAAGTGACTTTTTTATATATTTTCTCAGATATTTTAATAGCAGAGAAGTAAGGATTTCTTGATAAATCTTTGATCTCTTATTTTCCTCCCTTTGTTACTTCCCAGAGACCCCACTATTATGATTCTGTGGTATAACTATCCACTATATCTTTTACATTTTTATTACATATAGGATATGCATACATACATGCAGTACTGTTTAATTCTACATAAATACTATTATGCTATACATACTATTCTTTCACTGTTTTTGAGCTTGACCAATTTTAGTGCAATATTCATTTAGTTTATTTTAACTGCTGCTTATTATTTCCTTGTGTGAATATACCTAAATTTTTATTTCCATATAGAATTTTTACAACTTTTTTTCTATTATAAACTTAAGAGGATATCATTAAGAAATATGATACACACTTGGGAGAGAATTTTCCTAAAGAATGTATCTAGAAGTAGAATTATTGGACTGAATATTATCCATGTTTTCATGTTTATTAGATATTGTTCTTCAAATGGTAAGCTGCTTCTACCAGCAATGTATAAGAGACTTCTATATCCTCACCAATACTTGACATTATCAGAATTCTAATTTTTTTGCCAACTTGAGCCAGTTATAGAAGAGAGTCTGTTGAGCATCCGAAATGCAGCTAGTCTGAGTTGTGATGTAAGTGTAACATACATACCAGATTTAACATGAAAAAAAGAAAGCAAGATATCTCCTTAATAAGTTTGTATTGATCACACATTGAAATGATAATAAGTTGAATATACTAAGTTAAATAAAATGTGTTATTAAGTAAACTTCTCTTGTAACTTTATATTTTTAAAAATATGCCTACTAGAAAAATTATAAATGCAAATGTAGCTTTCAATACTTTTTTTTTTTTTTTTTTTTTTTTGGTACCAGTGATTGAACCCAGGAGCACTTAATCACTGAGCCACATCCCCCGTCCTTTTATTTTTTATTTTGAGACAGGGTCTCACTAAGTTGAATAGGGCCTTACTAAACTGCTGAGGTTGGTTTTAAACTTGAGATTCTCCTGCTTTAGCCTCTCCACAGTTGTTGGGATTACAGATGTGTGCCACCATACCTGGATTCCAATACATTTTTATGGGACAGCATTGGGATAGAAACTCCATAATTACATTGAATAATCATGATGAAAGTGACTCATACAGTGAGTCAATTAGGAAAAAGTAGAACAAACCACTGCCCACATTGTCAAGGTAGGCAGAAAGGAAATTTTCCTGTCTTAGCCTTGGTTCCAAGTGAGTGGGTTGGGGGATAAATAGGGGAAGGTCCAGGGTTACTATTGCTACATCTTATAGATTTTTTTTTTATTAGTGCATCTTAGTTACACATAATAGTTGGGTTCATTTTGACAAAATCAGACATGCATGGAATTTGATTTGTTCCATTTCAGTCCCCAGCGATCCCCCTTTGCCTTCCCTCCTCCCTCCCTCTATTCTCTTTCCTCTACTAATCTTCCTTTCACTCATTTATTTATGTTTGATTGGTGCTTTATAGATATACAAAAGGGTGGAATTCACTGTGGTATATTTATACATGCACATAGCATAATTTTGTCAGATTCATTCTGTGTTTCCTCCCCCTTTCTGTCCCTCCTCCTTCCCCCTCAATCTCCTTCTTCTGCTCCACTGATCTTCACTTTATAATATCTGACCCCTCCCTTTCCCTCTCTTATTTTGCTCTAGCTACCACATGTGAGTCTGAATCTGGCTTATTTCACTTAGGATGATGTTCTCCTTTCCACCAGTTTACCAGCAAATGCCATAAATTTCATTCTTCATTCTTCTTTATGGCTGAGTAAAACTCCATTGTGTATATATACCACATTTTAAAAATCCATTCATCCTATGACAGGCATCTGGACTGGTTTTGTGACTTGGCTATTGTGATTGTGCTGCTATAAACATACATTTTATATGTTTTAAAAAATATTTCCAGAAGTGAGTATTTCCCTTGTTATTCAGTTCTAAAATATTTTATAATTCCCTTTGTAATTTTCTCTAAAACTCTTGGTTATGTAGAAGTACTATTTTCATTTCCAAACATAAGGATGTTTTTATTTTTCCTCTCTGTTCTTATTGATGCTAATTTAATTGTGTCCTGATCAGAGTATGCAAATCATATGCAATTAATTCTTAAAATTTTGTCGAAAATTCCTTTGTGACTTAACAATGAATTTTTGTAAGTATGCCACATATACATGAGAAGTATATGTTCTCTATTTTGGGGGTATATTGTTCTCAATGTATGTGTACAATAGATCATGTTTATTAATTGTATTATCTGATTATTTGATTTATTTACAGATCTCTGAGAGAGTTGTATTAGAATCTCCCACTTATGAAAGTATATTTATCCAATCTTCTTTGTGATTCCATCAGTTTTTCATTATGTATACTTCAACTGTATTAGTAGATATATACAATCACAGTTATATTTTCTTGTACAGTTTTAAAGAATCATTTTAGAGTGAAGAACTTTATCTTTGTTAATGCTCTTAGCCTTAAATTCCATTTTATCTGCTATTAGTATTTCTCACATACATATTAATTTTTGCCTGGTCTATCTTCTTTTTTTCATCTTTTATTGTCAACTTCTGTATTTGCTTTATGTACATCTCTTGAAAATAGTCTATTGATGATATTTGCTTCTTTACCCAGAGTTACAGCAATTTTTTTGATTAAGTTTAATCTGTTTTCATTTGTTATGAATAATGACATGGTTGGATTTATTCCTATCATCATTTGTTATTTTCTATTGACCAAGATTTTTACCTCTTTTTTTTTAAACTTTTCTTGCTTTAGTTAGAATTTGTAAATCTTTATTATTCTTTTTTCACCTCCATCCCAATAGTTTGAAAATTCTTAGATTCTATTTTTTCATAATTTCTTTACATTTTAATTTATTTTTTTTTTTTCATTTCTCTATTCTCCTTCTGAATATGACAAGGAATTTCCAAGATGTTACCCACAGAATCTCTTTTTTAATCTGTGGTTTTGCTGCTACATAGGATTTTAGTTCTACCTGTTCTGAAAGGTACAAAATCAGTTGTTATTATTAATTGATACTTAAAGAGATTCACCAACACATTTTTTTTGTTAATTTCTTTGCTAATTGTATTTTTAATATCCCACTCCTCCCTTCTGGGTTCATTTTTCTTCTTGGTAAAATGTATTTTTTCATGTCCTGCTGCAGCTGGAAAATCATTGGTTTTGCTTCTTATACAATTCTCATTGTTTTGTGGCATCACTTGGAAGCTATTTCCCCACTGTCTGTTGGCATCAGTTCACCCAAGAGAAGCCTGCTTTTAGTCTAATGACTGCTTCGTTGTAGGAAATCTGTCTTCTCTCCTGGTAGCATTTAGGATTTTCTCTTTATCCCTGCTGTTCTGAATTTTCACTATGGTATGCTTAGATGTGGATTTACTTTTTTTTTTTCTCTCTGAGCAGTTGATGCAAACATTCAATCTGAGGGCTCATGTCTTTCTTCACTTCTCAGCCTGGAAATTTCTTAGCCGTTCTCAGCCATTATTTCTCGTAATGGTCCCTCTCTCCTTCTTCTCTTCTCTGCTTATGGAATGACGTGCGATAAATGTTGGAACCTCTCCCTTGCTTTCACATTTTCCAGCCCTTTATCTTTTAATTATATCTTTTCTATAATCATTATCTTTTTCTTTCATTATTACTTTTGTCGTTTATTATTAATAAAAAGATAACACTCATTCATATTTTTTATCTTTTAATTTTGAAATGATCTCAAATTTATGTGTGCAAGTTAAGTACAAGTAATTATTTTTCTCAAATAATCTGAGATTAAATTTCTGATCTGATGCCTACTTTGCTCAAAATACTTTGGTGTGTATTTTCAACACATAAGGACGTTCTCCTTCATAATTGTAATACAACCATCAAATAAGGAAATTAGCATTAAAATATTACTGTCTAATCTTCAGACCCCATTACATGTTCATGAATGTCCCAGTAATGTCCTTTATAGAGAATTGATCCAGTTCAGAAACATGTTGTGTTTAATTGTCAAGTTTCTTTAATCTCCTTCAGCATGGAACAGTTCCTCAGTCTTCGCTTGACTTGAATGGTCTTGATGCTTCTAAAAATTTATAGAACAGTTAGTTTCTAGAACATCCCTCGGTTTGAGTCTGTCTAGTGTTTCCTCATGATTGGTTTTAGGTTATGCATTTTGGCAGGAATATCAAAGAATTGATGCTGTGTCCGTCATGCCAACGTGTCTCACTTGCGGCTGTGTTGACTTTGATCACAAAGCTAAGACAGTGTCTGCCAAGTTTCTCCACTTAAAAGTTATGATTTTTCCCTTTATAATTAATAAGTACCTTTGGGGGAGATACTTTGAAACTGTGCAAATCTCCTGTATTTCATCATATTTTGCCCAATAATTTTAACATCCATCAATAGTTCTTGTTGGGGCTATTAGTGCTCCAGTGTTTGCCTACTGGTGATTTTTGGATTTTCCTGCATCCCCTCTGCACATGTTAGAATTTTGCTTTAAGAAAGAGCTAGTTCTTTCCCTCTGTTTATTATTTATTGTTTTTAAAATACTTCTTCTGGTTATTAGTGTCACCTTTCTGGATATCTTAATTGTTAATTCTATTTCTTAGTCTTCTGCGTTCCCATGGATCATTTACATTTCTGTATTAATACCATATAATTTTCTTCCCCCTTGCTCTTCATGATAGACTTTGTAAAAACACCACCTGGAAAGGAGTCTTGTTAATGAGACCCCTGGCCTGAGTTGAGGAATCCTGGGCAGGAGCTATAGTCTTCCTGGCAGGGCCTAGATGGGGTTAGGGTGGTGTAAGGTGGAAACCTGGTCAGTTATACAGTGGAATAAGAACTTGCTAAAAACACAGGCAGGCCTTCTTCATAGACTGGCTCAGGATAAAACCCAACTGTTGGCAGCTTGAGATATAAGAAAACTGGAAGAAAAGGATAAATAAGAAAAAACCCTGGGGTCAGAATGGTGCAATAATGTAGTTACATGAACATGGACTCTGAAATCTGAGAGCCTGTGTTTGAATTTCCTGGCAAGTTGATCCACAGTTTCTCATGTGTGATAGATATTAATAGTACCTATCTCAGGGTTGCTGTGATGTTTACAGAAGAGGCACATAAAATACTTCATGTCTGTTAGAGATAGATATAAATATCTAGATGTGATGTAGATACATACAACTGGCCCTCCATACCCATGGGTTCTGCATCTGCAGATCCAATCAACTGTAGATCAGAAATACTTGGAAAAAATTACATCTGTACTGAACATGTCTAGCCTTTTAGTCTTAAAATTATCCCTTAAATAATACAGCATAACAACTATTTGCATAAAACATTTACATTGTATTAGGTATTATAAGAATTCTAGAGATGATCAAAAGTATATAGGCAGATAAGTGTAGATTATATGTAAATAATATGCCATTTTATATAATGGAGTTGAGCATCTGCAGATTTGGTATCTCACAGGGTTCCTAAATCAATCTCCTCTGGATGCTGAGAATGACTTGATGTGTGTGTGTGTGTGTGTGTGTGTGTGTGTGTGTGTGAATCAGAATGGAAAGCACCACATCACATAGACCAGACAAGAAAAGACTGATATAATAGGATATAAGCCTAAGACCTATAACTGTAATTCCTCTCTCTTTCCTCTATCTTGGGAATGATGGCACACCTTAGGTTGTAGTCGGGTGAGAGGAGCACCACTGGTCATTTCCCTTCAGGTTTGGGGTTACATCTGGGATCCTGCGGTTTCTAATGTTGAACAGAAAATTACAGGTTTACCAGGGGTTTTATGCCACTGTGGAGTTAATGGAAGATGAACTGTATGAATTTTGGGGATCCTATCCATAGGCATATTCTCCTCTTGGGATCTTTCCTCCATGTGGTTTGAGATTTTGATTAAATCCTTGACATTTTGAACTGCCGGACACTTGTGGCTTTGGCTGATGAACAACCAATGGAGGGGGAGGCTTGACTGAAAAAAGTAATGCTTTGATTTATTTTGTCATGTAAGAGGAACACGGTGGGAGTGGGGTTAGCAGAGAGCTGCTCGGCTGGATAGTAGGGAAAGTGACAATATTTCAGACAGGGGGTTGAGACTTGCAGTCCAAGGTGGGTGGTCCCAGGCATGTACCCCATCCTCTGCTAGAAGCCTTTAGAACAAGGAGTCTAGTTTAGCAAAACTAGTAGAGTTAGAAGTGTGAGAGGAAAGACCTGGAAATCCCAAGGATTCCCCTTCCAAGGCAGAAATAAAAGGATCAGATTTTAGTGAATAAATTTAACTCCTGCTGACAGCAAGAAAGGAAAGGGAGGAGGAAGGACAAAGGAACAAAGAACTGGGGATGAAATTAATCAATAAAGTGAAACAATAGGAAGGTTGTGGGGGGGAACTGTGAATAAATTGAACATATAGAACTTCAGTTGTGTGTTTGACTATCCACCGCATTTGCCTTCTCTAACCCATAGTTTTTAGTATATCAGGTGGGAAGTTGAACTTTGCTGATCTGAGTTTCATCTTCTCTTCTTTCTTTTGTCCTGTGTGTGAAGAGGCCAGTGAACCTTAAAATAACCAAATGGTAGAAAACCAAGGAACAGGGACAGGCTTAAGTGCCTGGCCTAGATAATTAGTCTCTGAATAATCAAGGATGGAGTACATTATAATCCTCACATGGGCACAGTAATTAGACTTAGAAGCTTTGAACTATGATGTTATAATATGTGTGTGTAGGTGTGAGGTTGGATAGTTTGGGGACAGTTTGGTTTTTAATTTAGCAGCAGAAGAATTGATCCTGCCTTTTCTAGGTTTGTGAACATTTTGGTCCCTCTTTCTGGTATCTCTGAAAGGGTGACATACAAGCTTGGGAACACTAATGAAGTGACCACAGGTGCTCTACGGCAGGACTCAGGTCCTTCCCCCACATCTTTCTGAATGTATGTAGTGTGTTGTCCCCAGAGTGGCCTTCAGACTCACTGTTTTGAGACACTGCTGACTCCCAATTATAAAACTAAAAGCAATTATCTGCATTCTCACCATGCATTTAAGATTATAGTTTTATGTTTATTTATAAAAAATCATGCAAACCAGGCAAACGACTTACTTAAAATGCAGTATGCGCTCTAACTAATTTAAAGCCATAACAACAGGCACATCCCTTGTGGTTCTCCAAAATGTTCCCTTTCTTTTCTCTTAAAGTGAATAACATGTTCAGCTTTGATTCTGATGTCTCTTCTAAGTGTTGCACCAGAGATAGAGAGAACTAAGTGCCCCAAATAATGCTGTTTAAAACCTCAAATGTAAAGTTTGAATGGCTATGTGGTAGAGTGCTTGCCTAGAATGCATGAGGCCCTGGGTTTGAGCCCTCATACCGTAATTTAAAAAATATGGTTAAAAAGCTTTCTGTTTTGTGCATGGTGAGAGATAGAGGTTTAATTTCATTTTATTGCATATGGATTTCCAGTTTTCCCAGCACCATTTGTCTCAAAGTGGATCAAGGATCTAGGAATTAGACCAGAGACACTACACCTAATAGAAGAAAAAGTAAACTCTAATCTCCAACATGTTGGATTATGCCCCAAGTTCCTTAATAAGAATGCTATAGCACAAGAATTAATACCAAAAATCAATAAATGGGATAGACTCAAATTACAAAGCTTCTTCTCAGCAAAAGAAGCAATCAGTGAGGTGAACAGACAGCCTACTAATTGGGAACAAATTTTTACCACATGCACGTCAGATAGAGCACTAATCTCTAGAATATATGAAGAACTCAAAAATCTTAACACACACACACACACACACACACACACACACACACACAATAACCCAATCAATAAATGGGCCAAGGAACTGAACAGACACGTCTCAGAAGAAGATATACAATCAATCAACAAATACATGAAAAAATGCTCAACCTCTCTGGAAATTAGAGAAATGTAAATCAAAACCACTCTAAGATTTCATCTCACACCTGTCAGAATGGCAGCTATTAAGAACACAAACAACAATAAATGTTGGAGAGGATGTGGAGAAAAAGGCACACTCATACATTGTTGGTGGGACTGCAAAATGGTGCAGCCAATATGGAAAGCAGTATGGAGATACCTTGGAAAACTTGGAATGGAACCACCTTATGACCCAGCTATCCCACTCCTTGGTCTTTACCCCAAAGACTTGAAAACAGCATACTACAGGGACACAGCCACATCAATGTTTATAGCAGCACAATTCACAATAGCTAAACTGTGGAACCAACCTAGATGCCCTTCAGTAGATGAATGGATAAAGAAAATGTGGTATATACACACAATGGAGTATTACTCAGCAATAAAAGAGAATAAAATCATGGCATTTGCAAGTAAATGGATGGAGTTAGATAATATAATGCTAAGTGAAGTTAGCCAATCCCAAAAAGCCAAATGCCAAATGTTTTCTCTGATATAAGGAGGCCAATTCACAGTCGGGTTGGGATGGGGATCATAGGAGGATTAGAGGAACACTAGAATGGACAATGGGGAGGGAGGGGAAGGGAGGAGACAAAAGGGTGAAAAAAAAAAAAGATGGTAGAATGAGATGGATATCATTACCCTAAGTGCATGTATGAAGTCACGAATGGTGTGAATATACTTTGCATACAACCAGAGGTATGTAAAAATGTGCTCTATATGTGTAATATGAAATGTAATGCATTCTGCTGTCATTTATAACAACTTAGAATAAAAAATAAATTTAAAAAATCTTTCTGTTTTGTTGAAATTATAAGTTCAACTGTTAATTAAAACACCCACATAATGGAACCTTGACTTCTCCAAAAACAATATCCTTATCCATTTATAAAGTGCAGAATGTGTGTGTGATTTTTCCAGCTCCTACTATTGAGTCTACAAAATCCAGAGATGATAATGAAAGAAGCCAGATGAAACAGGATTGGAACAATAAAAGTATTCCTTAACTTTTTGAAATCCTTTTTAGAAATAATCATCTATGGGGCTTGAATGGGGAGAAAATTTACAACCTATATATTTAGAATAAAGCAAAAATTAAAAATACCAAAAACAGCACAGTAATGGAAACTCTTGCTACCAGTGCCATTGACTTTACTCTCACAAAGGGATTCTAGTGGAAATGTAGAAATTTCTAAAGCCTCAGTGATCTTCCAATAAATACAAACTCTTCTGAAATAAAGTTTAACATTTATATGTATTCCTTTTATCCCTTCAACTCTCTGAACTTAGTAGATACTTCTTGTTACTGTTCTAATCTTTAATTCTTATATTTAATGTGTGTATATTTAAAAACATATCTTTCCGACTTGATTTTACACTTTTGAAAATATGGGCTGTAGTTTCAGCTTCTTTTAAGAATCTTACATAGCACTCAGCAACATACCTAGATATGTGAGAAACCCAACATATAGACATTTTATCATTGATTTTACTGTTAATATTTTAAATAATGTCATATACTTGAAATTCTTCATTTTATTCACACATGTGATCTTAAGAAGCTTTCTTCATTCTGAAACATGGATTCATCACATTTAGGAGCTCAATTCCCAGGTGACTTCCCTCTGTCAATGGAGAGACACTTGCATTTATATATGCCCCATACACAGAGGCAAAAGTAAATATAATGGCAGAAATGGCAGAGAATGGGGCAAGTGTATCTCTTATTTGTATTAATTGATTGATTGTGTTTCACAAAGAGGTGGCCATCGATACTTGCAAAGGTAGCTAGCCATGCAAACTTGTTTCCCATATCAGAAAATACACAGAGAGGAGTAAGAGGGCTTTGTATTTTAAGTAGCAAAATTGAAATTATTTTTTAAAGCCTGGTTTCCTGGCCTATCTTGCTTAGAGAGGCAATTCCGAACTCCCATACATATTTATCTCTCAGGCCATACTATAGTACTACTTAGCTCCCCTTGAACTCTGATTGTGAGAGTTGGGCAGAGCTGGCATTTCTGCAAGAAGAATGTGTCTACTAATAAGTCCATTGTTATTTTTTGAAGTGCATCAGGGAAGGGGAGGACAGTGTTGACCTCTATGCTGACTTGGGAGGAAACAGGATTTCATCCTGAGAATGAGTCTGATTTTTTTTATTCCCCTCCTTTTTTTAAAGAGTATTTTAGGGCATGGCTTGCAACAGTTGTAGAACAGTTGTAGAATAAACCAAGTGCCTTATATGCAAAGGCCACAGAAATGCTGGCAGATCTCACTCAGAAATTGGAACCCTACCTCCTACTTTCCTCCACCAGAAAAAGAGTCTGTCATCTTAATATCCCAGAGTTGATAGCAGTCCCGGAAAGTTCATCCCTATTCTGAAACTTCCCATCTTTCTATTGCCACTATGACCTGCTGATCAATATCAGTGGCCAGCTCTGAGCTTTGATGGAATTATCAGTTAGTAAAATCACAATGCTCATTGCTGTGTAGGTTACACCTTACAATGAATGAGGTTAATAAAAATAGATCTTATATATATGATTTATTGACAGAATAATACCCTTTAAATATGCACAGGATGGTATTAGAACAGTTTGTCTCCTTCTGTATTGTGCTTCTTATTACTTTGTGCCCTGTGCTCTAGATAATGTCCATTTCTTGTCACATCTACTGGACAGTAAACCTCTCAAGGTCAGTGTACATATTCCCAGTTATTAAGATGATGTCTTACATGTAGCTGATTTGCAATAAATAATCATTAAATGCAGGAAAAAACTACTTGTCACTGATATTTGAGTCCAATGACGTGTGCAAAATAGTAAAGCAAGTCTGGTAGACACACATGTGTGAAAATGCCTGCAGCTTCTCTATGCCCGGCCATAAAGACACGGGCCATGTTAGGACTGGAAGTGCTTCCATCCTGGCTGAGAGAACTGAAGAAGGGCAGAGGTACCCTTTGTGATGATTTGCCAACTTTCCAGCCTTCAATAGCCTAATCATTTTTGGGCTCTACATGGTAGTTTATCCTTTCACAAGTAGTATTTTGATCGTTCTCTTTCAAACACCCTTACCTCTGCTGTTCTCCTGCCCACTGTGGCTATGAATGGCTCATGCGCCTTGGCTTTGAGCTTCCAGGGCACTTAACGGCTGTCTGCATGAGATATTCATCACTTACTTTTTTCCTAGGTTATTTCTAAGTGTTCAATCATGTTGGCGCTTGTATTCATCCATTATGGACTTCACTGTAATGCTTATGCATCTTAAGAAGCCTAGTTTGCTCTCACTAAAGTTCCCCTTAGAGGTCAGGTTTAAAGTGATGGAAGGTAGAGGAAAAGTGTGGATGTTGTATCCATATTTCACAAAGCTCTGTTGCTATGGTTTATGCCTGATTTTCCTCTACTAGGAAAAAAGAGGTCTGTGTTCTACCAAAAATCCAGGCATAGCAGAGCTAGTTGACTGGGATTTTCTGTAATCTAATAGAACAAGTTTAATGGCTCAGGAGAGGCCTGTTGTATATTGCAGTTCATGGCTCATGAAAAGATATACTATGTTAATTTTCTGAACTGGGTTTCTCAGGCTGAATCACATTATTTTGGTAATGCCTCTCCTGAATGAATTGCTGTTATCTGCATGTCCAGCATCTCTAACTCACCAAGGGAAGGGAATCCTCGGATGTTAGTGAATTGTTGAATCCCAACAGGACCTTCTCTCTGTAGGAGAAACTGGCTAGTCTTAATGCTTTTGGGTAAACTAAGTATGTTTTATGTGGCTTTTCCTCTACTTGTAGATGGGGATAGTGAAACCTTTGGGGCTTGTCCTTCTAGAAGACTCCAGTGCTCCTCATTTTGTCCAGGATGAACGCTGAACCTCTTCACATAGTGCAGAGGTCCTTTTGCCTCTGGTGCCTGGTTCCACTCCAGCCTATTCTCACTTCCTCCTTTCATGCTTCTCTCCATCTGGTCTGGACAAACTTCAGGACACCAAATAGCCCCTCTGGTCCTGATTATGCACAGGCTTTCTGCCTGGAATTTTAGCTGTCTTCTCCCCATGTGTGCCTCACTGTTAACCATGACAGTAGCGGGAGTTAGGCTCTGTTCAAGGTAGGGTTTGCATGGAGTCTCTCAATTTTTACAGCAACCCATGAGTGGTATAATTATTCCCATTTCACAGATAAAGGAACCAAGGCTGAGCAAGCTTAAGAGTCCTACCCAGGTTCATGAAGGTAGCACAGGGAGTGGAAGCTGAATAGTCAAAATTACAGAACCTGCTCTAGGCTACACTCCCTGTGGTAGGGGAACTACCATGGTTATGTGGCTAACTCCTATTCGTTATTTAGATATCACATGCTCCAGAAAGCTCCCCTAGTGAGTTGTGTGCCCCTCTTGTGCTTGCTCATCTTGCAACCCCATTTCTCCACATACACATCACCCCCTTGTAATTGCTTGTTTATTTGTATTGCCCATGAGCTTCTGAGACCCAAAGGACAGGATCTTCTCTGTCCCTCTTGCCATTTGATCCCCAACAGCTACTGCAAAGCTTGGCATTTAGCAGGAGCTCAGGAAACATTTGTAGAATGAGTGAACTTAACTCCTTACCTCTCTTGTCTGAACTTAGCTCCATGAAAAAACATGTATGATTCTTGTGGCAGGAAAAGGTTAATCATGGCCTTCATGATTTCAGACTTTAAAGTAGGAAATAGCCAGCAACTTCTCCATTGGGGGGCACCTCAGAATTATGTGACTTGGTTGAGGTTTTCTTGTGGTTGACAGGGCCCAGTCATAGATGAAGGCAATCACTCAATCACACTTTTGTCAACTCAGCTCCTCCTCTTGCCCGATAAAATTCTCATTTGCAGAAGAGAAGAACCAGGAAGTGGCTTGTTGCTTTACAGAAAGATTGATCAAAGGATTCTCATTTCTCATTTGGCCTGTTCCTTTTTTTTAATGTGGCGCTGGGGATTGAACCCAGAGCCTCATGCACGTGAGGCAAGCACTCTAACAACCGAGCTATAGCCCCCAGCCCCACCTAACTCTTCTTAACTGAAAGAAAACTGAGGACTAGAGAGGCTCAAACTCATCCACTTCTATTGGCCAAGCTAGAAAGAACTTTAATCCATATATTTTATTTAAATAACAAACTTATCCGATGCACTTAAAACATTACTTCACAAAATGTTTTTAACCTTCACATTTATAAAAATAAATGTGTTTTCTCTAATGCAATGCATAACTACTTGTATGATTCATTTGAGATCAGCAGTGCAGACACAAGGGAAGGTTTTTTAAAAAACTTTGTTGAAGGCTAACACACATTTGGAAAATTGTGTAGAATTCATTGAATTTTCATAAAATGAATACATCTGTGTAACTAATATCCAAATGAAGAAATAGGATGTTGAACATGAAAATCTTTAGTATGAATAATATATTTTTAATAATATATCATCACTAGGTATGTTCTATAATACACAGTCTACGCCTATATTAACAGGAAGTCCTTATGCAGGATGGGTGGTGAGGGAAGGTATCAATGTGTTTGGTGTTTCTGTGACAGACCACCACAGACTGGGTTATTTATTTATTTATTTATTTTTTTATTTTTTGTGGTACCAGGGATTGAACTCAGGGGCACTCGACCACTGGGCCACATCCCCAGCCCTTTTTTTGTATTTTATTTAGAGACAGGGTCTCACTGAGTTGCTAAGTGCCTCGCCATTGCTGAGGCTGGCTTTGAACTCGCGATCCTCCTGCCTCAGCCTCCCAAAGTGCTGGGATTACAGGCGTGCGCCACTGCGCCTGGCTTGGGTAATTTATAAAGAAAAGAAATTTATTTATCACAGTTCTGGAGACTAGGAAGTCCAATACCAAGCTGCTAGCATCTGGCAAGAATCTTGCTGTGTCATCCCATAGCAGAAGACCAAGGACAGGAGGGTAGGTGCACGTGACAGAGAAAGCAAGAGGAAGCTCTTTTATTTATTTTCTCTTTAAGCATTTTTAATTACCACATAATAATTGTACATATTTATGTGTGATGTTTCAACACACCCACACACATGCATACAGTATGCGTTCAATACAACGATCAAGTCAGGGTCATTAATGTTTCTATCGAGGCGTCTCTTTTGTAACAAATCCACCCTTGGTTTAACTAACCCACTGCTGTGATAAAACCCCATGCACCCTCACGACCTAATTACCTTTTGTCAGGCCCCGCCTTCCAGTTACTGTTGAGTGGGGATTAAGTTTCCAGAATTAATTTTTGGGGGACATATTCAGACCATATCAGGAAGGACCTTTTGAAATAATTTAATTTTCATGTGCAACTCTCACAACCCCATAATACAATAGTTAAAGCACTTCTCCCTTTGTTTTCGTGTAAAAAGATGTAGCTTACTTATTGTCTATAAAATTTAATGAGTCATCAGGCTGATAGTGTAAAGTCATAAAAAACAATACTTGTGTGACTCTAACTCACATTCTACAGTCCTCAAATATCTCCTCAGAGCATTTGTTGATGATTTGTCCTATGGGATTGATAAGTGCAGGTGTGCACGTCATTCTTTTTGAAGGAAGGTGGAATCTTGAATCTCTTGTCAGCTCTGTATATACCCTGAGCCATGCTGGGTGTGTGTGTAGCTTATTATGTGTTTATACTTACTCTTTTTGGCAAACTTGGATGTATATCTGAGTGTACTGAGTGGGAACAGGAGGCCTGACTGTGGAGCTGTCCTGACTATGCTTAGCCAGTTACCCTATGCACTTGATCCAGCTCCTTAGCACTAGGCTTTGAACATTCAAATCAGCATTACTTTCTGGGTGCAGTGGTGCATGCCTGTAATCCCAGCGGCTCAGGAGGCTGAGGCAGGAGGATCATGAGTTCAAAGCCAGCCTCAGCAAAAGCAAGGCACTTAGCAACTCAGTGAGACCCTGTCTCTAAATAATATATAAAATGGGGCTGGGGATGTGGCTCAGTGGTTGAGTGTCCCTGAGTTCAATCCCCACTGCCAAAAAACAAAAACAAAACGAAACAAAACAAAAAACAGCATTACTTGACAATGATCTCTATTCCCAATGTTGACATTACTAGAACTTTGGAGAAATTATTTAACCAGAAATATTTTCTTCATTCTATCACATAGTAATAATAAACATTTGAGGGACTCAAATTGCTTAAAACTGGATCAGAATGTCACACTTATTTGAAAGGCACATTTTTATTGTATACCTCAATTAATACAAGAGCAGCTGGACAATTTCATGAAAAGTTCTCATGATCTAAGATTTTTTTAGCCCAATGGATTTTGTTTTTTGGGGGGAGGGAGTGCTGGGATTAGAACCCACAGTCTTGTGCATGCTAAGCATGCACTCTACCCTTGAGGTACACCCCCAGTCCAACATATTTTTAATAACATCAAATGTTCTAAGAAGCTTTTTCCCCCTTATTCCCTATCTCCATTTATGGATAAAATTCATCTAATTGTTCAGAGCAATGGCTCAACAAAACTCAGTACAAAGAAAAAAAAAGTTCTTACCTGTTTAAACTTTGTTCCTGCTGTCTAGAATAGCCCCTTTAGCCAGTAACATATTAATCTCCTTAATTAACACATACTGTGCCTTCCTCAATGCCAAGTAGTGTCCAATTATGGGCCATAGCTAATTTTGCCTTTTTCTTCTTTGTACCTCATTCTGCTTCCCCCCTTAGCCTTATCTGCTTTCAACAAAATTTCAATAGGAGCCTAGCAATAGCATGATAAAATTAAATAGAAAGCCACAGAAAGGACAGGGCATTTGAAAGGTGCCTCTTAACTTCAGCAGGGAGGCAGAATTACATGGCCTCTGCCCTTGGCTTGGAGAAGTTTGTGTGGCAAGTACCTGAGGCTTATTCTATTTGTTTCCTCTTTCTGAACACCATTTTTCTTCATTCAAGAGCCATATCTAAGTGGGGTGACTATTAAGGCAACACAGTAAAGCAAAGACTTGTCATCTTGTTGATGCTACCAAAGCCTGTTAGGGACTATTAATTTTCTTGTTCATTTAGGCATACATGGTTGCTACAGCAACTATAAGCTCATTGGTTCTTCAAGCCCTCTGTGCAATGAACATCTGCCCGAGAGTCATAGAAGATGTCATAGTGTCTCAGATCCAACCCCTCACCTTCTCTCCTTATGAGCTACATATTTATCAAGAATTTCTAGAGAGAGAAGAGACTCTTTGCTGGAGCCAAAGGAGAAAGCCAGGTGAAAATGAAGGCTTGTGTTTCCCAATGTGCTGCTGTAGAGGACCTCTGAATGGGGGGGTTTGGAAGTTAGATGATTGTTAAAAATCTTGGTCAGCTGAAATGAGAATAAGTCCTTGGCAAAGTTCACAGTCAATCTTTTATGCAGGGTGGCCAGGACACTGAGTGTCCCGATTAAAGCCAAAATTGTAAATTCTAGCCCAAACTCCCAGTGGTATGCAGTCATAGGGGTGCAGTCTCTTGCCAAGTATTTTCCTGACCCAAGGTCTTTTCCTTAAGACCCATATAAGTTTCAGAAACTATGTCTCTTAAAGGGACACACTCCTCTTACTCTGTTTTCCTCCCCCGTAACCAGGGGCTAATAGGGAAAGTTTACATGTTTTTTTTTTTAAATATTTATTTATTTGCTTTAGTTGTACACAATGTGTTTATTTTTACGCGGTGCTGAGGATCGAACCCGGGCCGCGCACGTGCGAAGCGAGCGCGCTCTACCGCTGAGCCACAACCCCAGCCCCAGTTTATATGTTTTTGTAAACTTTTGTTGGTACTGATAGATAATCATCTTTGAAGACATTACTCAGTTTGAGTCCTTGTCTTAGATCCTGTAGTAATTTATTTCATCTGCAGGTTATACAATTGGAACTGGAGGACAGTTACAATTTATACATACCCAACATGCTAGCCAAGTCAAAGGAGCTGAGACTGGGCAGGCTGTCTTTCACAGCTGTTGAGAGGAGTCATTACAGGTCTTTGCAGAATCCTTAGTTGAAACTTCCATGTAAATGTTAGGGCACATGACTCAGTAAGTTTATCAAAACATCATTACAGTTTCCTCCTCCTTCTGTCATTGCTCTGATCAGGATGATCAAGAACAGATTTTCTGTTTTCATTTCTGCAGAGAAGCTTACTCATGCCTCTTCAAAATTCTCTTAGCTAATGATACCTATTGTTCAATCATAAGTAATATTTAACAGTAAAATATTTTACTTGGAGTAACTTATTTTTGAGAAGGATTCAACTTGGGATTTTCTGTTGTTCAAGTAATTGTCATTTCTTCTCTTCTTAGTTTGGAGAAGAAACTTCTAGACTGAATACTGTTCTTAGGCAAGAAAGTTGAGTCTCTGTTACTTGGGCTTCCACAAGACGATGTGTACGTCCTTCCTTCAAATCTTTGTTTGGATTCCTGGGACTCCTTTCTGTAGGACTCTCCTATTGCAACCACTCTGTCTAGTTTCTTTTTCACTTTTCTTCCCATTTTATCTGTATAGAGCTCTTCCTTTCATTTTATTTATTCGTTTTATTTTGACTTATCAGATCATAGTACTTTTGGGTTGGAGAACACTTCCTGTTTCTCTTCTACATTTCTGTCCTCAAAACTTGGCAATACTTGACTACATCATGCTCTCTACCCTTAAAAACTCATATACATGGATATGTTAATAGCTGAAAAGAAGCCAAACATTATATCCAATTTGTTATACCAGTGTGGTTTCACTAAAATGGCTTTAACAGAAATGAGGAGAAATTTTTTTCAGGTTCCATCTCTGATTTTAATTCATGGACTGACCCTTGACAAAGCACTGACTTTTGCCAAGTCTCAGAGTCTTCATCTGCAAAATGAGAATAAAATTCTCTCATAAGTTCTCATAAAGATCAACTGAGAGAATGTGGGAGGGCTCCTTGGAACGTGTGAAATACTATGCATTAATATGAGGTATGTGGCTATTCATTATCAATGCCTGTTTCTGGGGTCCCTGTCAGCCTGTGCTTTAACTGTGCTTTTGGCCTAGGTGGCAAAATCCTGTTGGAAACCCACTACAGAAATGTGCATTCCCTGGGACCAAACAATTTCACTACTAGAAACCTGTACTACAGAAGTTCTCATACATGTGTGCATACAACAACAAATGTTAACTAAAGCATTATGATTGAAAAGCTGGAACAATTTTTCATCAGCAGGAAGAAAGTTTAGTAAATATCCATATAGTGGAGTACACTGCCACTATAAACAAATAAAGTTGATGTATTCTGCAATTGTATGGAAATATCACCCAGACATACATTATATGAAAAAGCAATTCATAAAATAGTACATAGTGCATGATCTCATTTATGCTAAAAAAAAAAAAAAAAAAAGAAACCCATACAGAAATAGAACAAAAACTATATCTACCTATGTGGTTATGTTTGTATATAAATTTGTAATGTCTGTGTGTCACTGAGATACCTCCTCTTATTGTGCCATGTAATGTAGAAAGTAAGGGCTAAGAAATGACTTTTAGGGGGTGGGAGTGTAGCTTAGTGGTAAAATGCACACTTAGCATGTACGAGGCCCTGGGTTAGATCACCATCACTAACACACACACACACACACACACACACACACACACACACACACCCCAAACCAAACATGACGTCTGGCTTCAAATCCTGGTATGACACCATGTGTATGATTATGGACAAATGACAACTTTTTTGTGCTTCATTTTTCCACCTCTATAATGGATTCAACAAATTTTTCCTAACTTTGATAATTTTAAAAAAATATTTATTTTTTGGTTGTAGTGGGACACAATACCTTTATTTATTTATTTTTTATGTGGTGCTGAGGATTGAACCCAGGGCCTTGCACATGCTAGGTGAGTGCTCTACCACTGAGCCACAACCCCAGCCCCCCCAACTTTGATAATTTTAAACGCCTAGAAAAAAATCTAGAAGAACACATTTGATTTTCCTGATATGCAGGATAGTGTCAAATGTTCTTGTGAAGTTAGGATATATTGCAGACTAGTTGTTTCAGGTTTTTTTACTCTTGCTTCCCACCTCAATTGGGACTCCTGGCCATGGGAACTCTATTCTGGTTTCTCTGTGTCCCCCACAATGGTCAGCTTGTGCTCAGCACATGGCAGATCATGAAGGACGTATGCTTTAAAAGAATAATGACTTTTTGTAGTCTGACAAAAAATATAGGGTTTTGACTTAAATTTTTCTATTGTTATTCATTCATTAATGTACCAATAAATTATTCATTAATTCAACAAATAATTGTTGAGTTTCCATCAAAGACCAAGTGTAATAGGTGTGGGTACACAGCAATGAGGAAAGCCCTATGTACATATCTAATTAGGTTGAGTCCTCTCTACCTGTTGGTCTGAATTGGTACAAAGTTTGGTACTTAGTCTTCAACAGACTTTGTGCTGCCATCCTTCTGCTTTGAAAAACACTCTTTACTGACTCAGATGAAAACCCCGAGAGGGGAAGCCAGCAGGGCCTTGGAGAAATTAATGGAGCAGCTCCAGGTGACTCTGAAGGCTGCACACCCCAAGCACCCTGTTCTCTGATTGAGTCACCTGTGATGGATGCTCTAGTTATCACAGGGACAAAGTTAACATAGCAAGCCTGGGGGTTAAAGGCCTCATCACCTTGCCTACTTTGAAGCTCAGCCCCACCACTTGGCAGGTGGGTGGCCTGGGGCCAAACACCCACCCTCTCTACCTCGGTTTCCTTATCTGTTAAGGGGAGGTAATAATATAACCACTGTGGGTTGTTTTGTTTTGTGAAAAGACTGGTACATTTAAAGTACTTAGAAGAGTGGTTAGTATATTTAAGCATTTGGCAAATTGTAGCCATTATTATTACTAAATTAATTTTATCAAATTATAGTTAATAAAAATGTTTTATATTCTCAAAAATTGCCAAGAGAAGATTTTAAGTATTCTCAGCACAAAAAATAAAAAGTATGTGAGGTGATACACGATCTTAATTAGCTCAATTAGCCAATCTACAGTGTATATTTTAAAAAAATGTTTTCCATGGTAAATATATATAATTTTATTTGTCAATTAAAAACAAAGTTGGTCTTATCAACAAATTAAGCAGCCAGATCACCAGTAAGGAGACACACAGGATCAAATAAAAGTGGAAATGGTGGGAGATTTTAGAAGACAGTGAATGAAGAGAATCTGGCAGTGTGAGAGTGCGGTTGACACAGGCCAAAGAATTGAGGAATCCTAGGACTTCGGAGTCAGAATTCATTCATTCATTTATTTGGTCATCCATTGCACAAGTACTTATTGAGGACCTACTATATGCCGGGAACTTTTCTAGTTGCCAGTTCTATCCAATGACTATAATATCTTTGCCTTCACAAACTTTATCTTTCAGTGACAGAAGCTGGGCAATCTGGTCCCCTTCTTACCACATGTAGGGATTCCTGTGATAGTGCACCAAATGCTGACACCCTGTCCTCTGTTTTTGTAGGTCTAGGGATGTGCATTAATAAAGAAGAGCAGCTCCTTCCACTCTTGGGCAGTGGGAAATGCAAAGTCCCTTTTAAAGTTGGTAAATATAACACAGGACTGGAAGAGAAAGGAGAAACACCCATTGGCCTGGTATGCAAGCATCAAGAATGCAGCAGTGCACTGAGCAGAACCTTGAATAGTAATGAGGGGGCCATCCTGTCCCTATGCCAGGGAGGTCTGGTGCACTGTATTTGGCCTTCCTCATGCCCTGTCTGTCCTGCACATTTCTTCCTACACTCTGCTATCTGTGCAGCCGAAGAGCTCCCTGGGAAGGAGGCAAACCTTCCCTCCAGGGAGGTCGAGAAGGATTACAGTGCTTTGCTTCATGCAAATAGCTCCCCAGGGAAGGAGCCTTCACTGCCTGCTGTGTGGATAGATTGAGGAGCCCCCAAGGCCTGGCAGCAGGTCAGTGGCAAGCCAAGCTTCCAAAACTAGACAGAAGCACAGCTTTATATCTGAACTTAATTTCAATTGCAGTAAAGCATTCACTGCCTCCTGTTTCTTATTTGAATTTAATCTCCATGGATCAGAATTTTGTATGGTGGATTCACCTAGCAAAATTCACAATTCAGGGGTTCCTGGCCATTGGCAGATTCACAGAGAAGATCAGCCACCCCCCTCTAGAAAGAAGGAAGAAGTCTCGGGAAAGTCAAGGTCAAGTATCCAGTTGGTGAAAATGCTCAACTAGACACAAAGCCACGGGCCTCTATCTAGGATTCTTTCTACCATACTAACACATTTCATTAGCAATAGGAAAGTCTGATTAAAATTATCCCAGAAATCTCCTAGAATAGAGATCTTAGATATAATAGGCAAAAGAAAGTACAGAGATCAAGTAGTACTTGCTTTTGAAAGAAACTTTAAAGTCCCCCCACCCCTTATTTTGCTTAAAATAATATCTGCTTTGGCACAGCTGTGGATCTCAGTTATGTTCCAGTGGGTAAGCCTGTGTGTGTAAGTGTGTGTGTGTGTTTTGTCTGGAGGTGACGTCAGCGTGGCTCCCTGGAGATTTCATGAGAATGACTCCTCTTGGGTTTTATTCAGTAGTAAAAATAATCTGTGGTGGTTTTGGTTTTCCTTGTCTTATAAGCTAGGGGAGTCAGCCAGGAGGCCACTGTCTCCTGATTTTCTATGTGGTCATTATCCTTATTCCATTCAGACCACATTTAAGACCACTGGATCTTAAATGATCCCCCAGGGACTGTTCATGTGGTCGTCGTGGGAGGGAAATGGAGAGGTGTGCAGGCAAACAACACTGACCAAAATATTTCTTCTGAAAGCTTGCATACTTCCAATGTGAATTCACCACTGGAGGATTGCCATATTTTCTATTTTAAGGTTTCCGTGTCCCTCATGTCACTGAGCTACTCCTTATTTCTGTTGTGGAGTGTGGAGAGTGGAGATGAAGGTAATGGGTCCTAGAATTTGAATGTCTGACTTCAAATCCTGGTTCTGCATTTACTAATTGTATGATTATGGGCAAGTGACTTAATCCTTTGGTGTTTGTTTCCTATCTGTAAAATGATTTGAAAAATTTATTTGATTCAGATGTTTGTTGTAAGGACTAACTACATACCATATAGACACCCTAGAGAGAGCGCTGGGCATGCAATAGCCACTTAATGAAAGTTACCTGTTACTGTCCATATCTTCTGCTTATATAGCCCAACATATGGAAAGATACTAGATGGATGAGTCAGGAGACACAGGATGTGGTCCAGGATCTCACTTCTACATAACTGCATGAACTTGGGACAGTCACTTAATTTCAACTCATAGAACACAAGATGTGGAAGCAAGTACTTGATTTAACATCCTCATTTTACAAAATGAAAGTAGGCCTCAGAAAGAGGAAGACACTCACCCAGAGTCCTCAGGGAGTCAGCGTCTAGCCAGATGAGCCAGTACTACTCTCTTGACTTCCAGCCCAGAGCTTCCCATCATTGTGTTGGAGACAGAAGACCTTGCCAAGTGTCCTAAACTCTGCTGGAGACCTGAGGACTCTGGGGTTGATAGAAGAATGATTCCCTAACATGCTGTTTTGGGATTGTGGCCCACCGCCCAAGAGCAGCAGCCAGTAGATTCTAATATGCCACGGTTGGTATAAGTGTCAGAAACAGAATGGTGTCTTTAAAATGCTATCACACAAGGTATTAGGGATTTAGTTCAGCGACACTGTGTACTTTGCATGCAAAAGGCCCTGGGTCCTAGCACTTAAAAAAAAAAAAAAAAAAAAAAAAAAAAGAAAGAAAAAAAAAGAAAGCTACTGTAAGCCACTGCATCATGGAGATTTTGGTAAACTCATTCTAGGTCAACGGAGCAAAGTTGGGCAAGTTCTTGGAGTCCAACAGCTTAATAATGAACTGTTTCCTCTTTTCCTTTCTTGGCTGCTGTCAAAGCAACTTCAAGTGACATTATCCCTGTCTTAGTCTGTAGAAATCTCCTTCTGAACTCTCATTACAGGCTGTTGTCATCCCTTTCCTTCTCTCCTCGGATTCCCACTCAGATCCTTGGAAAATCAGTCAACCAAGGATCTTTCTCTGGTTACAGTCATTCTAAGGTTTCTTGAAGCTTCTGCAAGTTGTTTTGAGAATTCTACTTTTTAGAAATCTGGTGTGACACATTTTTGAATTTAAAGCTAATTAAATTTTGCATTTTTTTTTTCTGTTGGCAGATACCAACCATCCAAGATGGACAAACAAAGCAATTAATATACTTTTACAGTGCAAATAAATTTGAAGAACATAAAGGCAGATGAGTGAAGGATCTCCAGGGTTTTCACTCACCCACTCATTCACTCAATCAGCAAACATAATTTGTGCAGTTTGGTTTCTTGTGTTTCAGGAGGAAACAGTGGTGTCACTTTGTTTACGCAAAATTCTGTATAGACCTCTGCAAGAGTCCTATGCTTCTGAAATTCTGTTGGCAAAACAGTGATCAGAAGTAGTTTGTGTTCACAAATTAAACTCAATGTTTCCTTCCCTAACATCAAATTCTCCGCTACAAATGTTATCCCCAAATTCGGGAAAAAAATGAGAAGAATGCAAAGATTAATCCTTGGAGGCCCTTAAGCCTTTCCTCCTGCATTTTCTGTTTGCTTTTTAAATTTTGTTTGCAGAGAATAATAGGTGGGGCCTTCTGTGACTAATTAAAACACATGTAAATTGAAATTCTAAGACCAGTAATTAAAGGATGTACTCACTGGGTAATGTGCCCTTCCTTCCTTCCTTCCTTCCTTCCTTCCTTCCTTCCTTCCTTCCTTCCTTCCTTCCTTCCTATTTTTCTCTTTCTCTTTCTTTTTCAATCAAAGATTAAAGCAGCCTGAATTTATAATAGCATCTTGTGAAATAAGAGGAGAGAAAAGCTGCAGTGGTTTTAGTAAATAATGCACTTTGATGTCTTCAACTTGAAATCCATATTTTGAGAATCCTGATGGATCGAAATAGTATATGGAATAAATTTTTAAGCCCCAAAGCTGGGTCTATTTGCAGAGAAAAATGCCCGTGAAAAGAGGATGTTGACATTCATCTTACACCTCATCACTTGTCTTACAAAAAACTTATTTCCATTCTTCTCTGTGAAGCTTCACAGTGTACATGTTACACGGTTGTGGTGCATCCACTCTTCTTTGTGCTGCTGGCCACAAAGTTATTAATAGCTGCTCACCATGGCTTGAGTGTTTGGGCAATTCATGTTTTGGTTAAGAAAAGGTAGGGGGAAAAGACTTTCCAGGAACACATTCTTTCCTGTGAAATTGTGGAAGCATTTTAAAGGCCTCTTTTTTGACCAACAGAAATACTTGTGAATACAGTTAAAGATTGATGTCTTGAGGTTGGAATCTGTTGGTCTGATTAGTTTTCTTTCACATGCAGGTGCTGTGATTTCATGTTAGAAATTTCATGGACCTTGGACCATATTCACAGGCTCCTGGGCAACAGGAAGCTTTGAAATCCAATTAATATCAAGATCCAAGAATAGATTTCAAAAATTACTTTTCTGCTAAATCTCACGACAAAATTCCTTTTGTTCCTGCCTCAGGTCATAAGAGGGCATTTGTTTCAAACAGGATCTCAGACACTCGGGTTCCTTCTACTGTCACATTGCGTTGGTGATGTCATGAGTGGTTACCATGGAGGTAATTATCATGGTGTGGGAGATGTGTGAATTCAGGTGTGGAGAAACTCAGCAGTGAGAGATGGGTCCTTGAGAAAAAGAGACAAATCCCCTTTCATTCCAACTTCCTTAGTAACAAAAGGGTGAAGCAGGGGAGGGGAAAGGCAGGGGGAATGTAAATATGATAACTGAAAACTAGTTTTTGAATGACATGCTTTTTTTGCTTTGCATGACATATTGGAAAGCTGTACACTTATTTGTTTTTTTTTTTTTTAAATATATGCTTTGGTTTTTTTTTTTTTTAAATATATGCTGCGTTGGTCACAACCCGGGCCATCTTGTAAGAATGTTAAAAATAGATTTTATGTCCTTCCTTGGGGGAAAAATATGGCTGTGATAGCCGAAGAGAATACTATATTATGAGGTTTGAGGAGAACAGGAAAATCTTTTGAGTGATACTCCAGGAGCCTTAAAGGTGATATGTTTTTGCCCAGTTTTGAGGGGAAAAAAGGTCTGCTGCAATCTGCAAAAACACTACAAAAATAAGATACAGCCAAGCTAACAATGCAGCCAGACTGGCTTTCTGCTGGCATTTGAGAAGCTAGGGAAATGAGTCTGCGAAAATCCACAGGGAATTCTTCCCCCTTCGTGTTAATGAAGTACTGTACATTTCTTTCCTAGGACTCCCGGTGGTGTGGGTGAGGACTAGGGTGCTGCTGAGCAAGTATTTTAAGGAAATGATCCAGAATTCCCTGCCTCTGGCTTGGAATAATCAATGTCATTACTGCTTGTTTGGAAGCTTTGTCTTTTCTTGGAAAGGATCCAGGGCTGGTAGACTCAAGTAGTCAGTGTGGTGGCTGGTGACAGAGGGACCCTGCCAAGCAGAGGCTGAGTGCCCGTGAGCACAGATTTCTGTGTGAGAGACCTGGGTTCAAGTCTCAGCTTTGCAACTGTGGATTCTGTCTTTGACCTTCACCAAAGCCCTTAATTGCTCTGCTTTTTCATCCTACAAATCAAACTAAACTATTGTAATAATAAATGTATTGGACATAAAAATATTTTTTAGGCTGGCTATAAATACCAGGTATTAGACTTTATTATTTGGGGTTTCATGTCAGCACAAAAATAGTTATTTTCTTGTCCTATGGTATCCTTCACAGACCTTCAGGGTGCAAGAGGGCAGTTTCTTTGGTGAGAACTGATACTACAGTCAAACTCTCCATAGCACTACTTTGGGGAAAAGAAGATAATGCCCCTAGTGACAGCTGAGTTGCTGCAGGGTCAAGTACGAACTGTTTAGCCTGGTATGTGAGGCCTTATCGAATCATTCCCCAGCCAAGCCTCCCATTCTCCCTTCCTTACTCTGTAGACCCTTTGCCTTGGTCAAATCTGATTTGTCCCTGAATGTACCTTTGGCCTTCCTTGCAGTTGTTTCTTCTTCTATTACCCAAAACAATTCTACCTCTTCCCTGGATCACTCATCCTGTGTCGACCCTTCCTCATGAACACCTGTTATTGATATGACATGTGCTGTGCGGGATGTGCACTACATGGCGACCTCTGCTGGGGCAGGGGAAATGTGAGCTTAAATCCAGCCAAGATGCATGTCCTGTTGAGGGACTTTATCTGCCTGGAGGAGAGACACCTTTTCCTAATTAGACAGAGGCACCGGACTGTAGTGTGCTAATAGAGTTAACTTTGCATCTATGCATCCTGCCTTATATTTTCTTGTGATTTTTAAGCTCCTTGAGGACTCAGGTTTTGAAATGTTTGTGGGCATCTCTCATGAAGTAATGCACAATTATTTTGGATTATCGTGAGTGCACTGGTTTTGAGTCAGAGATTACATTAAAAACTCTTTGAGGGGCTGGGGTTGTGGCTCAGTGGCAGAGCGCTTGCCTAGCAAGCACACGGCCCGGGTTCGATCCTCAGCACCACGTAAACAAATGCATTACATTGTGTACAACTAAAAATAAATAAATATTAAAAAAAGAAAGCCAATTTAAAACAAAACAAAACAAAACAAAAAACTCTTTGAGGACTGTGGCACTTGTTTCTCTACCTGTCAGTTCCTTGCACTTAGATGGTCCTTAATGAAGATAAATACACCCCCAGTAAATCTCTCATTGCTCCCTTATCTGTAGTAACAGTGAGAAAATGTCAATACCATTATTTTTTATAAACTTCTCAGTACTTATATTGGCTTCTTGGATGAGGGATGAGGAATAAAATGGCAGTTTCCCCTCTGAGACTCTGACACTGGGTTTTAGATGAGTATTTTGGGTGTGGGCTGATTTTCTCACCTATTTCCAGAACCACAGTGCACTGGGGACTTGTGGTGGATCAGAAAAGCGGGCCTATACCTTAATGCTCACTCAAGGAATCTGTGCGCAAGAGGAGAGTCATATGTCTCTGACCCCAAGATGATCCTGGACCATGAGTGAGGAAGACAGACATGTAAACAAGTGGCCATGAACTGATTCAAGAGGTGCTATTGCAGCAAGAGCAGGTACAGAGGCCTATGAGGTGACAGAGACCTGTTCTCCCTGTGCAGGGCAGGTACAGCTGGAATGTCTGGAGAGAAAAGCTGACTTTAGTGATTGCGTTAGTCAGCTTTGTGTTGCCATGACCCGACAAAAACAACCTGTAGAAGGGAAAGTTTATGTTGGCTCATGGTTTGGGAGGTCTCAGTCTGTGGTGAGCCACTCCATTGCTCTGGGCCTGAGGTGCGGCAGAACAGCATGGCAGAAAGGCTTGGGGAGGAAAGCTGCTCAACATATGGCAACCAGGAAGCGGAGGGGTCGGGGGAGGGAGAGGGAGGAAGGGAGGAAGAAAGGAGGGAGCCAGAGAGAAGACAAACCCTCCAGGGCTGTCCCCAGTGACCTGCTTCCTCCAACCAGCTCCCACCTCCCAGTAGACTGTTTAGCCATAAACGGATCCACCCACTGATGAGATCAGAGCTCTCACGATGTATACTCACTTCCCCAAAGCCCCACTTCTGAGCACACGAGACTTTGGGGAACATTATAGATAACAGTGATGTAAAGCAATCTCATTCATGTCCATATCTTCCATTGCTACCCCTGTGCAGGTGACTCCTGAAATGCACTCCTCCTTCTAAATGCAGAGCTCCATCCCAGACCCAGCCTTTAGTGCTATTTCCACCTGGAAGCCTCAAAGGGCCTATAAACCCATTCTGTCACAAACTGATCTCAGGATTTTTTTCACCCAAATCTGATCATCTTCTGGTGTTCCATCTTTCCAGATAGCACCACCCACCCATCTGCTTTGGTAAACTCTGGTTTGGTAAATTAATTTGCTTGGCTTGCTCTCTACTCCCAGCTCCCTGTCCAAGTGTGCATCCCCATCTCTTGCCTGGAATAGATGCGATTTCCTCCTCAGTGGACTCTCATTCCACCCCAGGCCCCCTAGCCCCTTGTCCTCATAGCATCTGGAATGATCATTTCAAAATGCGACACAAGTCTGATTGTGTCATATGCTTCCTAAACTACCCTCCTCCCCCCTTAAAACCTTTTAATGCTTTCTCATTTATTTTAGGATAAAACCCCAAATCCTTAGCACAGCCTCTAAGGCCCCTCATGGTCTGTCTCCTGGTAACTTTCCCAGTTCCCTGGATGGCCAGTTCCTCCCTCCCCTGCCCCTGTCCTGAGTGTCCTGGGTGGCACTGGCCTGCTCACAGGTCTCATGCCCAGGCAGCTCCCTTAGCCTGTAATGAATGCCCTCTTCTGTGGCTGTCCACCCTCCTCTCCTGTCCCTTTGCTTAACTCATCCCTTCTGATTTCTCAGATATCACTTCTTCCCTGATCCCCCAGACTGCTCTGCCTTGTACATCTCAAATCACATTTTCTTATCAAATATTGCTGTTTACATAAATAAATCACATTTTTATTTTTGTGGTTATTTGATTGACATCTTTTTTCCTGAAAGATCACAGGCTCTAGGATCCTGGCTGTGTTGGCCCCCTACTACATGTTCAGTGCCCAGCATGGTGCCAAATACACTTTTAAACCCACATTGAATGAACAGGTGCACGTTGGTTGTTCTGAAATGGACAGCCAGTACATGGGGCCACAATGTAGGAAGCTTTGGAGTATGTAACTTGAGGAGCAGTTCAGAACAAGCCTGCGGCTGAGACAGTGCCCTGTAGGGGTGTGGGAAAAGGCTCTAGGTGCCATTTCATAATGGCATTTAAAATCAGGGATCCTGGGTCACACCAAGGTTTGGGACAATGCTATCAGAACTCCCACTGCCCTTGACACTGCCTTCCTGCTCCCCCAAACATGAATGGGATATATCTGGTCAAATACAGGGCCATTCTCAGCCAAGTAAGGGGAGAAAGATGTAAGCAGAGACCCCCCATCACCAATTACTTAAAATGGCCGGAGGAATGTGTTATAATGGAAAAAACTACCCTGTGCAACCTGTAATGCAAGGATCTGACCAGCAAAGAGCAGGGTTCTAGAGCAGTAAGCTCTGAGATGGGTGTGTTGTAGAGGTATGAATGGTTAAGGATTTTGGGACCAGGAGGCATCTGATGAAGATAAGCTGAACTGAGGCAGTCAAAGGAGAAATGGAGAAGTGATAACATATACTTTTAGTATTTTTCATTTCCATTTTCCTCCCCTGGGAGAAGCAGTAAGGGTTCAAGGACTTTACATGACTTTAGAATTCTTAACCTGCCTGACCTGAACCTCAGTGATGTACATGGGGAAGAGGGAGAGGGGTTGTGGAGCTGTTAGGATAATGAAGAGTGTGATAGAGTCTGAATCTGTGAGTCTTTCTCCTCTCTGAGAAGAAAGTTGGAAGGTTGGGAGGTGTCTGTTTAGGCTGCTATAACAAAGGCGCCTAGACCCGGTGGCTTATAAACAGCTGAACTTTATTTCTCACAGTTTTGGAAGCTGGAAGTCTGAGATCAGAGGGCCAGCATAGCTGGGTTCTGGTGAGAACTCTCTTCTAAGCTGCAGATGGCTGACTCTCATGGTATCCTCATGTGGCAGAAAAAGCAAGCTAACTCTCTGGCCTCTTGTTCTAAGGGCACTAATCTCATTCATGGGGACTCCACTTTCATGACCTAATAGCCTCGTAAAGGCTCCATTTCCAAATATCATCAGTTGGAGTTTCAATTTCAACATATGAATTTGGAGAGGACAACAATATTTGATCTGTAATAGGAGGACAGAGTGATGTTAGCCTGTCTTATCTGAGACCTCTTGAGTGTCTGACAATAAAGAGTATGTTGAGAAGGGCATAGTGTGGAGGGCAAAGTGGTCTTGGGACCAGGGAGACACCAAATGCCTAACAAAGGGTATTTGCCTGGTCCTGGGTCTATGGCCACACCTCCTATTTTGCTATTCTTTTCTGTATTTCCTATAGTTTGAATTACAAGGATAACATTAGGGTGACAGAATAATTGAGTGGGGTAGAATGTAAAACTCGATGCTACTAAATGTCAGCTTTCTGCAAATAAGTCTTTTATTGATGTAGAACCTTCTTCTAGTATGTCACCGATATAGTAACACTGCTGTGTTAATAGTGTTTTAAGGCTATTTCATTTTATGTCATTTGACATTTTAAAACTACAAGCAGGGATGCTATATTTGGCTGTGCAAGGTGTGCATTACCCAATTCTGGTTGGCACTGTTCACATAGGCACAACATCTCCTGGAGTTGGGCAAGATGGCAACGCTGCCCATAAAGTGAGCAGGGCAGGCACTAGTCTGGCTCAGAGTGGTGAAATGCCTTGTTTGATGTCATGTGATCAGTAAATGCTGGCACTGCAGCCAGGGTCCAGCTTCTGAAACTAAATCTGATCTTAATTTTCCTGTACTTCACTGCCTCCTGGCTGATCAGTGATTGAGTAAATAGTGAACAGTGTGGATGCAAAGCTTCCATTCAGGAGCCAAGGGGCACACACAGTAATGATTTGTTCTGAAGGTCCCCGAGTCCCATCAGCAGAACCAGCTGTCCTAATCTGTAGTCCATTTGCCTGATGGGGTGAGGCCCAGATGACATGGCTTTGGGTGTTTTTCTCCTTCCCTCTCTAACCTCCTCACATCTTCCTGGCTATACCTCCCCTGCCTGCCCTGTTACCTCAGGGGACCTCACTTTCATTTATGACGAGGTCCTCCTATTGCATCAGGTTTTCACTAATAAAACTATAATTCCATTGGGGAGGTATAAAAGATAGAATGGTCTTTAAAACAGAAATGAATTAACCTATCAGGGTAGAATTCCTGGGTTAGCTTGGAGAGCCATGAGCCTGTGGATCTGTGGAAAATCAGGAAAGGAATTTAGAGATTATATAATGCAAACGAGGAATTGAAGGCCCTGAAAGTTAGTGCTCTCTCTGAGCAGGGGGCCAGGGCTGGTAGTTTTTCCATTATAACACAATTCCTCTGGCCATTTTAAGTAATTGGTGGTGGGGGGTCTCTGCTTACATCTTTCTCCCCTTACTTGGCTGAGAATGGCCCTGTATTTGACCAGATATATCCCATTCATGTTTGGGGGAGCAGGAGGGCAGTGTCGAGGGCAGTGTCAAGGGCAGAGGGAGTTCTGACAGCATTGACCCAAACCCTGGCGTGACCCAGGATCCCTGCTTTTAAATGCCATTATGAAATGGTGTCCATCTAGAGCCTTTTCCCATCAGACTAATGCAGCCAGGGCAGAGGGGTGGGGTGGTGGCTGGCTGCCCGGGCAATCTCTCAGAGCCCAGAAGAGGGATTATGCTCGCTCGGTGGGCCTCATCACCGTAATAAAAATGGGAGTTATGCTTATCGACTCATCAGAACTGCCCATTTAGACGATTACCCTTTTTCCAATCCCATTTCAAGAGAAAAGAGGATTGCCGGACACTTCCTTTACCCCCACTCCTGGCAGGCCGTTTGTCGGTGGCTTCATGAAGACATGTGTTGGAGGTGGGCATGCGGCAGGCTGAGAGCTTTGCCCTCTTTCTCTTCCAGATCTGACAGGCCACAGCAGGATGGCTGTCCCCTGAGAGGCAGGAGAGGAGGAGAAACTGCCCAGCAGGGACCTAGAGCAGTTGGCTGGCGTCACTAATTTCCTGTGGTAGACTTTGCCAGCCCAGCCGAGTCCATGGCACTCTTGTCTTGCCCCTGTGTTCTCTCAGGTGTTATAAAATAAGTGAATACAACCTTGGGCTGTGCTTAGCTAAATGTGGTTATTTAACCTCATCTCTTTGGAACCCAGGTATAAAACAGCATCACTTATTTGGAACAAGACTGGAAGGAGGTCTCTCTGAGCAGCTGGAATACACATTATAGGCTTTCTCTTCCTGCATAGAAGAGTCTTTGGGTGTCTGGCTCAGAGACCCCCTCACGTATCACGGAGTTCTAACTAGCTTGCTAAGCTGATTTCTGACACCAGAGCAGTTTGGAAGTAGGGAATTAAAGGTGAGGATAGACTGGCACAAGCTGGAGCCAAGAGTTAAGATTTGGACCAAGGAGGTGACATTTGTCCAGTCAACTGTGGATGGAATCCTAATCAAAGGGGGATGTTGGATAAATGGTTTCTGAGGTCTCCTCCAGTGGTGCAGTTCAGGGCTCTCAGTGTCTCTGGTTTGACTGTGATGATGAGAGGCAAAGAAGAGGAGAAGGGAGACCTCAATGGGCAGCTGGTGACTTGCAGGGTGAGCAGCCTTATGTTTGGGGAAGTCTTAAGTTTTGGAGCTCAAGAGTACTTGCCTGCCGGGCGTGATGGTGCACACCTATAATCCCAGAGGCAGGAGGATCGTGAGTTCAAAGACAGCCTCAGCAAAAGGGAGGCACTAAGCAACTCAGTGAGACCCTGTCTCTAAATAAAATACAAAATAGGACTGGGATGTGGCTCAGTGGTCCAGTGCCCCTGAGTTCAATCCCCAGTACCCCCCCCCCCCCCCAAAAAAAAAAAAAAAAGAGTACTTGACTGCTTTTCTGCTCTCATCCATCCTCATTCTTTGTGAGCAGGAGTGAATTCTTGTAGGTATTTCTGGCAAGTGTTCTGTGAGGTCTGGGGGGTGCAGAATAGACATGGGCTTGGAATGAGACAGGCCTCTGTTCCAGTTCCAGCTCCCTGCTAAGGTAGCTGGGCGACTGGCAAAGTCACTGCACCTCAGTTTCCTGCCCTGTAACCTACTCTGGAAGTTGTTTATCATGCACTTACCTGGCTGTGACCCTCCTCATCACCCTCTTTACTGCTTTCCAGGCAGAGTCATACCAGACAATCCAGGTAAAGCCTCTGGTGTGATGTGAACAGTAAATATCTTATAAACCTTGTAAACAGTTGCCCCTCAGTAAATGCTTTTCAATGTAGAAAAATAATCTTTCCTAGATCTCCACAACTTAACTTAAACATTGTGCTTGACACCCCCAGTGCATGCCCCTACCTGGAGATGAGCTTCTGGAGCAATGGTCTCCTGGGACTCCCTGAGAGCCATGGTTACCTGCTTCAAAGTGTCAAGGAGGCCACTTGATGACAGAGATGTTGGACTAAGTAGGCTACTTTCGGTCAATTTGCAAATTAAAAAGGCATCCTTCTCCCAATGGAGAAGCTTCAAATTATAAACCCAAATCTTCATAATCAGGCCCCTGCCCCATTGCTACTTAATGAAAAGGACCCACCGTACTCTTTTTGTGGCCCACATATTTATACCTATTGTTGCTTATCCTTGAAGACTGGTACACTTGGATGTTTATGTGTGTTAATTCTTTCCTTTCACTCACCCCGTGTCATTGTGACCCTGTCCCTGAGACCCGAAGAGAGGATTCATGGCATATGCTGGTCCCAGAAATCTCTTAAACCTTAGGACTAATTACAATGTCTAATATTTATTATCTATTTTGTGCCAGCTGCTTTTCTCACCTCACCTCTGATCCTCTCAATAACTTGCAAGTTAGGACTTTTTATTACCATTCAAATGGAGGAACTAAGGTGTGGAGTGCTTGGGAACTTTGTCCGAATTTCACTGTGGTGGAGCCAGGCTTGGTGCGAGGGTTGTGGACTCCAGAACCTGAGCTCAGTCTGCTGGGTTTGGCTGCCTTGACATGGTTAGAAAACTCAGTGAGAGAGCTTTCCCCAAAAGGCTCATTCTTGCTTGGATGATTCTTGGTTCTATTCCTCCCTGTGTATTTCCAGGGCATCTCAGTAGAGTAGGCCCCCATCATTCCCTGTCTATACACTTGCAGGAGCCTTCCTCTGGATTCCTGGCCCCAGACTGTTCACCCACTGTTCAATTACTCTTGTGCCCCCACTGCCCTGTGAAGGATTCATAAGAATGCCATTTTCATTCCTGTATGACCTTTGCCTAGCTTCCAGGATCATATACTCTATTCCTCTCCCACATCCCAATCAGCCTCAGCAGTCTTTTGCATGGCCCCCATGCACACCATGGATATTTCCACTTTAGTAGGTTGAATCCTTCTTTGGAGACCCCAAGGCTTCTCTTTATGCCTTAACTTCCCCTTTCCCTTCAGTTCCTGGCTGGGCTCCCCCATGAAACTGACATCGACTTGTCCCTTGCCTACCTCTCCCTTCTTAGATCAGCATGGCATCTAGGCATGCAAGACATAAGTTAGTACAGAATGCCCTTCTGGCTTGTGTGAGACCGTGGGGTACTTCCCAATATTTCTGACACAGTCTCCTCATGTGGAATGTAGTCTTCTGAAGGTCAAAAGGTCCCCCTCCTCTTCCTCTTTCTCCTTTTTAAATTTAATTTTATTTTTTTGGTACTGGGGATTGAACCCAGAGGTGCTTTACCACTGAGCCACATACCCAGTCCTTTTAAATTTTTATTGTGAGATAGGGTCTCACTAAGTTGCTTAGGGCCTTGCTAAGTTGCTAAGGCTGGCTTTGAACTTGTAATCCTCCTGCCTCAGCTTCCTGAGTAGCTGTGATTATAGGTGTGTGTCACTGCACCTGACTCTACTTATTTTTTAAAAGATCAATTTAACATGCTACAAAAAGACACCTTCTTCAAGTATTCAATTGGATAATTATTGGCAAATGTATATGTCATGTAACCATTACTATGACAAAGACACAGAACATTTATGTCACCTCAGAAGTCCCCCAGTACTCCTTTGCAATGGATCCCTCCATTCCCAAACCAGGCTACTACTCACTGGATTTCTATTACCTTAGATTAGTTTTGCCTGATCTTGAACTCCTCCTGTACCCAACCACAAAGCATAGTCCATTGTGTGTCAGGTTCTTTTTACTCTGCACAATATTTTAGAGATTCTTCCATAATGTATCAATAGTGCATTATTTTTTGTTGCTGAGTAGAATTCCATTGTTTAGACAGAACACAACTCTGTTGATTCACCTGCTGAGGGACTTTGGGATTATTACTAACTTTTGGCTATTGTGAATGAAGGGCTAAGAATGTTCTTTCTATGTTTTTATCTAAGTCCTATCAGATATATGTATTGTGTTTTTTTCTAGGCTTACCTTTTATTTTAACTGATGCCCTCGAGAATGAGAAATTTTATTTTGGTGAAATCCAATTTATTAATTTTAATTACTTTTTTTCTGTCCTATGAATCTCTTATCTGCTCCAAAGTTGTGCATGTCTTTTCCTAAGTTTTCCTTTAGAAGTTTTATAGTTTTGATTTTTACATTTAGCCCAGCATATGATCTATCTTGTTGAATGTTCCATGTGCACTTGGAAAAAAATGTATATATTTTTTATCTAGTGAATGAATGTCATTTAGGTCAGGTTGGTTGACAGTAATGTTCAAATCATAGATTTTTTCATTGATTTTCTGTCTACTTGTCCTATGAATTATTGAGAAGACTGTTGAAAACTCCAACTATAATTTAAATTTGTCTGTTTTTTCCTTTCATTGCTGTCAATTTTTGCTTCATGTATTTTAAACTCTGCTATTGAGTGAATACCCATGTAGGTTTGTTGTTTCATTTTGCCTGTTAAACTGACCTCTCTATTGTAATGAAATGTCTCTTTTTTTATCTCTGGTGATATACCTTGTCTTAACTCATTAAGTCCTAAGTTTTGAATTCTGTGAATGTTTCAATGAGATTGACACAGGTGCATTAAAATAGGTTGGAAATCATAATCTTGAGCTTATGTAGCCTTTATGTATATTTTCATATGTACATATAAAAATATAAGCATTTTTCAAAAACTTTAAACATTCACCTGTTGCTTTTCTCAAATGAATAGAATTCTAAAAACAATATTTATTTTGAAGTGATCACAAATGGTATATTTGTTGTTCAATTTAAGTTTTTTTTTTTTTTTTTTGGTGGGGGGGCTACTGGAGATTGAACTTAGGGGCACTCAACCACTAAGCCACATCCCTAGTCCTATTTTGTATTTTATTTAGACAGGGTCTCACTGAGTTGCTTAGCTCCTTGTTATTGCTGAGGCTGGCTTTGGACTCGTGATCCTCCTATCTCAGCCTCCCTAGCTGCTGGGACTATAGGCATGCGCCACCACACCCAGCCAATTGAAGGTTTTATAGGAGTTCTACACATAGTATGACAAGACATAATGGGTTAAAGTATATTGTGTGCATTGTATAGCTCTTCCAGCTACAGAGTTTGCATAGTGTGTCATTTCCCTATACTTGAACTTTTTAATTGTGGATATTTTTTATGCATAAGGTGAACTTCTTGAAGAATATAGCTGGTTCTTCTTTGTTCAGACTGACAGTTTCTGCATTATAATTTTTATGTTTTTCCATCTATATATAACATAGTTATTGAAATGGTTGGTCTAAGTCTATCATCTTAATATTTGTCTCTTCATTCTAAAAATTTTCCTTTTGTCTCTTGCCTTTTATTGAATTGAGTATTTTGGATTCCATTTATATATTATTTTTTTATTTTACTATTATTACATTTATTTAAAATTCATTATATTAGTTGATTTTGTCTTTTTTCTCTGTGTAGATGTAATTGTCCTAAGGATTGCAATTTGTGTCTTTAACCATCAAAGTCTACCTTCAAAAATAATACTTCACATATAATGAAGACCTTTGAAACAGTATACTTCCATTTCCCCTCCCATGCTGTATACTATTATTGTTATACATTTCATTTCTTCATATATTATAAACTCCATGCTACATTTTTGTTACTTTTGCTTTAGAGAATTATCTTTTAAAGAAAAATTTAAATGGAAAAAATATTTTATATTTACTAACATATTTGTATTTCCTGTGTTCCTCATTGTGTTGAAGAGACTGAGTTTTTATTTGGAATCAATTTCTTCCAGTCAGAAAACATTCATTTATCATTTGTTAGATGCAGTGCTGGTCTGCTGGCAATGAATTCTCTCAGAATTTTTTCTTCATTCTTAAAGGATTTTTTCTCTGGCCACAGAAACTGTATCAACACTTTTTTCTTTCAGGATTTAAAAAAATCATTCCATTGTCTTCTCACTTGCATTATTTATGATATAAAGTAAGCTGTAATTCTCATATTTCCCCATGTCTCTAATATGTCTTCCATACCTGCTGCTTTGAAGATTTCTTATAATTAGTTTCTAGCAATTCAGTTATGTTGCATGTTGGTGTGATTTTCTCCATGTTTATCCTGCTTAATATATATTGGGGTAGAATCTGTGAGTATGCAGTTTTCATCAAATTTGTAAAATTTTCACCCATTTTTAAAAAATTTTTTTATTATCTTTCTCTACTTCTGGACTTCAATTACTGCTCTTCTTTGACAAGTTACTTAGGCTCTCTTCATTTTTTTTCCCCAGCTTATTCTTTTTCTCCTCTGTAATGTCAGATTGAATAGTTTCTATTGTCTTCAAATTCATTGATCTTTTTTTTCTGCTGTGTCTAAAAGGATCTTAATCCTATCCGGTTATTTTTTTATTGTAGATATTATAATTTGTGCCCTTAGAGTTCTATTTTGATTAAAAAAATAGATTCCATTTCTCTTCTTATTTGGTTTATGTTTTCTTTTAACTCTTTGGAAACATTATAGCTGTTTTTTAATACCTTATTTGTTAATTCAAACATCCTGTCATTTCTAGTCTATTTCCAAAAATGGATTTTTACCCATTATAGCTTAGATTTTCCTAGTGCTTTTCATTCATGTCTAATAATTTTCAATTGAATGCAGAACACTGTTATTGAATTTGCTGTTCCTTTAGAGAGTGTTGAGTTTTGTTCTAACAGATAGTTAATTTATTATTATTAAGTGAACATCCATTTAGATTTGTTAGTAGTTCTAGTTTAGCACTACTTCTAAGGCTTGAGTTTTTTAGGCTCTCTACTGGATTCCCTGGTAAGTTTCTTCATTATGGTTGGTTGGAAGAAGAATGGGTTCTGATAGCTCTTCATCTTGTAGCTATCTGGTAGTTATTTTTCTTTTTTTTCTGGTAGTTGTTCTCTGTGTAGTCTTATGGAGTCATAGCCTCCAAATATGCAGGTTCATATTTACAAAAAGATTCAGGGCTACCTAATAAAATAACTGAAGCTCCTTCTCCTTGAAGCAACTTCACTGGTATTCAAATTCCAGACATCTCAGTCTCCCTTAACTTTTTAAAATTATTATTATTTTTTTTGTACCAGGGATTGAACTCAGGGGCACTTGACCACTGGGCCACATCCCTAGCCCTTTTTTGTATTTTATTTAGAGGCAGGGTCTCACTGAGTTGCTAAGTGCCTCACCATTGCTGAGGCTGGCTTTGAACTGCGATCCTCCTGCCTCAGCCTCCCAAGTGCTGGGATTATAGGCATGCACCACCACGCCTGGCTAGTCTCCCTTAACTTTGATCCCTGTTTCTTCATTTCAGGAGGGCCCTATCCTCTGTTTGGATTTCTCATCCTTATTCTGGGGTCTGGTAAAAGGCTCTAGGCAGAACATCAGGGACTCACCTTATTTTTTCCCCTTCTTGTTGGCACCAACAAATCTACAATGCCTGCTGTCCAAGATCTGACAATGAGTATTTCATACACTTTCTCCAGTAATGTAAAAGTTTTCAATAAAAGGGCTGGTTGGTACCAGTATTTCCATTAGACCTAGAAGTTAAGTTATAAGTACCATTTTTAAAACAATTTCTAATAGTGAGACAGTTAATTAGTGCTGATCACAAAACAGGATTACAGAAATCCTAAGGATCTGCTGACCTATGATTTGATGTTTTTCAGGTCTTCTAGGACAGAATATGACATTGGGAGAGGAGTTTCTTGAAGGATCAAACCCCCAAAGAGATTGGACCTCTTCCCTTGGGAACAGAGTGTCATAGCTATAAGGTTTTGGAAATCATTGTTCCTTTTCTCTATGAGCTTCAAGACCACTAGCTCAGTCATTTGGTCCAGGAACCATCTTAACAGGTTCACATAAGGTAAAGTTTTTTCTTTTTTTAGAGCTTTATAGTTATACATAGTAGTTGGGTTCATCCTGACAAACTCATATATGCATGGGATTCAATTTCAGTTTATGATCACCAACCCCCTCAACACTCCCCCTTTTCTCTCCCATTATCTTTCCTCTACTCTACTGGACTTCATTTAGCTTATCTCTTTTTATTTGATTGGTTCTTTCTACCTATGTGTAAAGGTGAAGTTTCCTCTGGTATAATTATACATGCACATAACAGGATTTTTTAAGAGTTTATTCTACATTGCCTTCCCTTCCCATCACTACACTGTCTCTTAATCTCCTTCTGCATTACTAATCTTCATATTCCCTTTATCTTCATGTTATGCTATCCTTCCCTCCTTCTTTTCTTTATTTTACTCTAGCTTCTACATCTGAGAGAAAACCTTGAGTTTCTGAGTTTGGCTTATTTCACTTAGTGTAATATTCTCCATTTCTATCTATTTACTTCACTTAGTATAATATTCTCCATTTCTATCTATTTACTGGCAAATGTGATAACTTCATTCTTTTTTCATGGCTGAGTAGAACTGCATGTGTGTGTGTGTGTGTGTGTGTGTGTGTGTGTGTATTATTATATATATATATATATAATTTCTTAATCTATTTATTTATTGATGGGCACCTAGGTTGATTCCATAACTTAGCTATCATAAATTGTGCTGCCATAAACATTGGGGTGGCTGTATTGCTATTGTATGCCAATTTAGATCTTTTGGGAAAATACCAATGAGTGGACTAACTGGGTCATGTGGTATGGTTCCATCCCTAGTTTTTTGAGGAGTCTCCATACTGCTTTCCAGATTGGTTGTATTAATCTGCAGCCTCACCAATAGCATACAAATGTAACTATTTCCTCATAATTTTGCCAGCATTTATTATTGTTTATGTTCTTTTTTTTTTTTAACTGGGGGTTGAACCCAGGGGCACTTAATCTTTGAGCCACATCCCCAGCCCTTTTTTATATTTTATTTAGAGACAGGGTCTTGCTGAGTTGCTTAGGGCCTCACTAAATCACTGAGGCTGACTTTGAACTTATAATTCTCCTGCCTCAGCCTCCTGAGCTGCTGGGATTATAGGCCTGTGCCACTGAGCCCGGCAATGGTTTGTATTCTTGATCATTGCACATGAGGCCAAGACTATGGGGAATCTAGTCACTGCTGTTAGACCGTCTGTCCTTAGGAATAAGTGGTGATTGTGATGACTCTGAATTAATTTTATCTAGAGGTCACAAATGACTCAGCAGTCCAACAGAAAGTTTGACCAAGGGAGCTACACAGAATTACCTGGGCCAGTACACTAACAGGAGTGAAAGATACTGGGTTTAGAAAGGTAAGAGCAAAGGAAGTGGGAGGTGACTGTTAAACCCAAGAAGACTTCAGAGTTGAAAAGTCAGGGAAATAGGACGGGGCAGTGCCATCATGATTTGCCTCATATACAGGAAAATGAGGACAATCTCTCAGGTTCAGAGAGGGAAGAAAAAAGGGAGGATGAGCACATTGGTTCATTTGTCAAATATTTTAGATGTCTATAGCCTACCAGGCACTAACATAGGCAGTTTCCAGTGTCCTCAGTGAAAGATAATGTTGAGACGCATACCTTTATGTGTAATTAGAGTAGGAACCAAACATGCCCTATCTCCCTTTGTGGTTTTGTGGCTGCATCCTGTTTTCTCTCTGCATCTTGGTGAGTTTTACATTCTCAACCTGGTTTTCACAACCATGTGATCTGAAGAATCAGAACACCTGGGCTCCGTGCTGCCACTCTAGAAGCAGTGACTGACTGTGTGTTCAGGGTTGGGTTGGGGAGAAGCTAGCTTGAATTAGGGAAGGGATTATAGGGGATAAATTGACTATTTCTACTCAACTGGTAGAGAAAATTCATACGTTCTCAAGATACTGGTTATTTCTTTGGGGAAGAAACTCTAGGGGCCAATAATATTTTATGACTTCATAGGGGAGGATTTTTCAGGGAAGAGCAGAGCTTGGTGTGGAACTGTGGAAAGCCTATGAACTTGGGAGCCACACAGACATTCCTGTTTTCAAATCCTCCCTGTGCTACTCATTACCTATGTGATTTTGGACAAGTTATTTCACCTCCCCAGGACCCAGTTTCCTTATGTACTAGTCAGGGTTATCTACAGGAACAGAACCAACAGGATATGAATATGTGTAATTATGAAAAGGGATTTATATATTGGCTTACAAGATGTGAAGCTGGATAGTTCCACAATGGCCATCCGCAGGCTAGAGAGCTAGAGGAACCAGCAGCTGCCCCGTCCAAGAAACTGGAGCCTCAGAAGAGGAGGAACTAATGATGCAGCTGCAGTCCAAGGCCAAAGGCCTGAAATGTCCCTGGAGAACTGTGAGTAAGAGTTCCTGCTAAAAGAGTGAAGAAGCTGGAACCTGACGTCCATAGGCGATGGTGGTGGAATAGACACACCTGCTCAGGAAGAGTCAAGTTTGCATCTGCTGCAGCTCCCCCCTTCAGCTTTTTGTTCTATTGGGAGCCCCAGCCATTGGACAGCCATGCCCACATTCAGGTCGATGTCCTTCCTCAGTGTGTTGTCCTACACACCATTCATCTCTGGAAAGACCCTCGTGGACACAGTCAATCCTAGGGTTCCCTAGATGTCTCTCAATCCAATCAAGTTGACCATCCAGATTAACCATCACACGTACCTATACAGAGGGGTACTTAGTCATTAAGAAGACCAAAAAGAGGAATGTGAAAAGACCCAATTGCTGGAAGAAGAATGGGTAGATATCCACTGAATCCTTTGTTTTCTGGTGTTCCCCTACCCCAAACTCACACAAGAAAGAGGATTCTTGGTGGAGAGGGGTAACAGGAATGCCTGTGAAGTCTCCATTTCCTCAGTGCCTTCTGGGTGAGGCAGGAGCACCAGGGAAAGAGCATTCACCAGTAACTTGGATTCCCATTAGCAGGCTCTTAGATGGATGCTCTCAAGGATGCTTCAGTGACACCCCCTATATATGCTTAGAGCTCTATTCTTAAAAAGCACTATCCTACTCTCCTCAGCCTTCTGAGGCAAGCAAATAGGTAATTAACTCCTTTTGGCCAGCTAAGGAAACTGATCCAGAAGTGGCTTCTTCAAGATTCCCAGTGTTTCATCTTAGAGCTCAGTCAGCTGGCAGCTAGCTTTCGGGAGTCTGCTTCCCTGTGGGGCCCTGATTTTGAGGGTAAGATGACCGTGGTCCAAGAAGATGCCTTTAGAGATGATGTCCTCCTCTTTGTCTTTATTTGAGACCATGGGGTTCAGATATTTGAGGGCCCTTTAGACTTCTTTAATGTAGAATTCACCCTCCTGTGAACTTGCATTCTGGGTGCTGTGTGTTGGATCATGAACCCAGTAGGGCTGCCTATGACACAGTTCCGTGGCAAGAGGGTGGCTCACAGAACATCCGACTGATGGCTGAGGGTACTGATATTCATCTATCAACTGCCATCCTCAGTGGTTCACATTGGTTCTTTCCTGAGGGCATTGACTCCTCTATACTTTTAGCTTGCCACATGCATAGGCTGGCCTGCTCCTGCCGTTGGAGAAGTCCCTCAGGTAGCAAGACGCAGATTTCTGATGAAGGAAGCTGTCATCATGTGTGATGACTGCTAGTGATGTCCAGGAAGGGCCACACTACTTGTTGCAACATCCCAATATGATAATCATGGTGATATGTATGGGTCTCCTTTCCTTAACCATTTGTTAAATATTTGTTGGTCATCTACTATATGCTAAGTGCTATGCCAGGAGCACTGGGGATCTGGTAGCCAACAAGACAATCTGCTGCATATAGATAATCACACATGAAAAGTGCCAGAGCACGTCTATCCAGGCTAAAATGCAGCCCCACCATCTCATGTTTCCCCTCAGCTATTTTGAGCCTTTTCCATACTCCTCCAAGCCCCTACCTCACCCAGCAGCCCCACTGAGCTCACTCCCACCTACCCACCTTGCATTGCCACTTGATTATCTCCAGACACCTCGACATGGCAAGTTCCCCAAACCCACTTCCCTTTTTGCCTTTCCTGTCTCAGGAAATAACATCACCATTTACCCATTTTCCTGAAATTCAAGTTTCATCTTAGTTCTTGTCCATTCCTTTCCTGTGCTGCCCCCGTCCCAATAGTTACTAACGATGACATACACACCAAAGCACTAATGTAGTGCAGGCACTGTTTGTACCAAGCATATTGCCTGAATTATTTCATTTAATTCTCACAACCCCAAAAGGTGCAGATTTTCACTGTCCCCATTTCACAGATGAGCAAACTGAGAGTAAGTGAGCCACAGTTACTCCCAGTTCATGGTGGAGCCAGGACTGAACCAAGCAGCCAGTATCCAGAACCTGCTCTCTTACTCCCACGGGGTCTCCCAGGCCAGGGGGGAGAGTCAGGCATTAAACCAAGAATTCTACAAATAAGTATTTAATTATCACGGTGATGAGAGATATAAAGGGGCGGTGCATGAAGCTTTGTCTGCTTAAGACAGCAGGGAGACTCTGCTGGTGAAGTGAACATTTCCTCAAAGATGTGCCCTTCACAGGGAGCCTCGTGGGGCTCTCCTCACGATGCCAGCTAGAGAAGGGCATCCTGGAGGAGGAAGAGAATGTCCATCACAGAACCAAAGAGGTCTCGTTGTTGCCATCCTCTTCTCACCCCTCCGTGGCCAGCCGCCTGCTTTCCTTAATGTGCAGTGTGACCTGGTTCCCTTTAACATAATTCTTTCCCACATTAGCTCACAGGAAGTTGTTCTGATTGCTTCTCTATGCCTTGGACCAAGGCTTTGCAGACTTCTGTTCCGGGCCAGGTAGTAAATATTTTGGCTGTGTGGGGTAAACAGTTTCTGTCACAACTGTCCAAGTCTGCCACAGCAGCACGAAAGCAGCCACAGACAATATACCAGGTGAATGAGTTTTACTGTCTATGTTTCAATAAAACTGTTTCAATAAAACTTTATTAATGGACACTGAGATACAGATTTCATGTACTTATCACATGTCATGAAGTATTCTTCTTTTGATCTTTTCCAGCCATTTGAAAAAAAACGTGAACACCGTTTTTAACTTGTGAACTGGCCATACAGAAAGAGATGGAGGGCTGGATTGGGCCTGCGGCTGTGGGTCGCTGATGCTCCCCTCGGTCCATCTTTCCAGGTCCCCTCTAGACATCACTGTCCTCTCGCCTGGTCCACAAGTCCCTTGCAAAACGAATGTCTCCAAAACCCAAGCTTATCACCCTAATGAAATCAGTCCTCCTTCCTGATGTTCTGATTTCCATTAATGACCTGAAGTGTCTCTCCACCAAGGGATATTGGGGCAGAGAGAAATGCCTGGGAGCCCTGTGCTAGCCATGCTAGGCTGCTGTCACTTCTCAGATACACCTAGCATATTCCTGCCTCTGCCAAACACTTGCCCACCTCTCCCTTTCTCTTTCCTTCTAAACTTTCCCTCAGACTCGTGTCTACCCCCTGCTGTGGCTTCATCGCCTCCCACCCCTCGCCACCTCCAAACTTTTTTCCACCCCATCGCTCCACAAAAACATTTCCCACAAAGGTCACCAGTGAGCTCAGTGTTGCTAAGCCCAAAGAACATTCTTAGCGTCTCATCTTACTTGCAGTTGGCACTGCTGACTCCCTGCTCCTTAGAGCACTCCCTCAGGCTTTGGCTGCTTGTTCTGTCTCCTTTGTGCACTGCCCCTTCTCCTAGGCCCAGACAGGTTGCAGTTCCTAAAGTTTGGATCCAGGGTCTGTCTCGCTTTCCTTGTGTGACCCTATAGCTCCCGGCCCAGGCTTACCCACATATCTAGCTTTTCACCGACCATCTCCTCTCACATGTCTTAAAACACCTCAAACTTTACATGTCCAAAACCACAATGAGTGCACCTCATCACCATGCATTCATTAACAAGCAGTGACCGAGCACTTGCTCTCTGTCAGAAAGTGTCTGAATGATTGAGGACTCAGTTTATTTTTAAATGTATTTTTAAAAATATTTATTTATTTGTTTTAGTTTTACACGATGCCTTGTATTTTTACGTGGTGCTGAGGATCAAACCTGGGCTGCGCACGTGCTAGGCAAGTAAGTGCTCTAGCATTGAGCCACAACTCAGCCCTGAGGACTCAATTTTGAGTTAAAAGAGTCTACTAGGAGAGAGACAATCTTTTTTTTTTTTTTTTTTTTTTTTTTTTTTTTTGTGTGGTACCGGGGATTGAACTCAGGGGCACTCGACCACTGGGCCACCTCCCCAGCCCTTTTTTGTATTTTATTTAGAGACAGGGTCTCACTGAGTTGCTAAGTGCCTCGCCATTGCTGAGGCTGGCTTTGAACTCGCGATCCTCCTGCCTCAGCCTCCCAAAGTGCTGGGATTACAGGTGCGCGCCACCGCGCCCGGCTGAGAGAGACAATCTTAACCAAATCTTCACACCTCCTGATTCCCCTCAGCTCATCTTTCTGTCACAATGATCCTTTCTGACTCCTTGTTTAGAGAATTGGACACCAATGGGTCCTGAAAGCCAGAGGTCTCCTCACCACCTCCCTCTCCCCACACTCTACCTTCTAGCCTGGTTGACTTAGCCCAACATCCCTGGTCCTCGTTTCTCCCCATCCTCACTGCTCTCTCTCCATCCTGGCCACGATCCTACCTCCTGGACCACTGGCTCTCATGCAGTCTCCATGCTTCGGCCAGATCATCTTTCTAATATAAAACTCTCCTTACCACTTCCTGCCCCACTCCTCCCATAAGGACACTGATTAAAACATTTCCAGGATTAAACATTGTTCTTAGGGTCAAGCAGGGGGCTTTTCGCCATGACCCCCAGGGCCCTACCTGGCCCTGCCAGCCCCTGCAGACTCATCTCCCACACACTGTTCCCCACCCATGTGGCACGCTCATCCTTCTTGGCCCATGTGAGCGCCTCGCCGTCTTCACGCGTCTTTCTTACCTTGCAGATCGCAGCCCCCTCAGTCAGGGATGCTGCAGTCTCCTTTCTGCCAGCATGTCTCAGACTCACCCTCTGGATCTCAGATTCACCATCACTTCCTCAGCAAGGCCTTCTTGATGGCCCTGTCAGAAGTTTGGACAGACCTTGGAGAGCCCCTCGTGGCGCTGGCCTCACTGCGTGTATGTTTGAAGGTTTGGCTCTGGTTGAGGTTCGCCTCCTCAGTAGTCCCAGGGGGCAGGGACTCTTGCTTTCTACTTAAAATTCTGCCATCAGCTCCTAGCAGGGTGCCTGTCGGGAGGTGCCTGGTGACTGTTAACTGGGTGGATGGTTGTGCAGATGAATGAAGGACACTGAGTGCCCTTTCCTTGCTCAGATCACTTTTCCTGTCCTTCTTTGGCTCCTCTAGGATGGCCTGGATGCCACCTTCTGCAGGAAGCTGTCCTGATGGTGGAAGCTCACCTGCCTCTGTTCTCTGCATGGGACCTCACCTGTGTGACTGCTCACAGCCACTAATGCCCTTTTGGTCTAGATGTTCCCTGAGATCTCTCACCAGCCTTATTCACTTTCCTATTTTCCATTTGACTTGTTGCCACGGACCTGGAAGGAGCTCAGTAAGTACTCTGCAGACTTCTTCCTATGGTCTAGCTCACCGTGACCCTGACAGTGATCCATCCCGTAAACATGTTGCAGGGGACATTCTTTGCTACTCAGACCCTGGTCATCTCGCTGCTCCTGTTTCCCTTCAAGTCACTCAGCCACCCAAGAAACTTCCCTCCCCTGACCTTGCTGTAAGACTTGATGTAAAACGTTCTTGTCCTTGCTCACTATCACTTTTCTGAGTTGTTGGTGGTTTCAGCAAGTTTATTAACAAGTTTCTCCACCGCCTAGGGATCCATTTCATTCTGCCTGCTGATTTGTTACATTTAATTTTTCTTAGAATTCCCTTACCTGTGTTTTTAATCAACAGCTGTGTTTACAAGGCCTTAATTGCCTCCAAATTTTGTAGATCCACCCCACCCCCTTCGTTATTCTTGCTAAAGTCTGATGACTAAAATGGGAACATAGTAACTAGTCAGCTTCCTTTCCTCCTCATTGCCAAGAAAAGGTTGGGGATGTGGCTCAGTGGTGGAGAACTTGTCTAGCATGTGCCAGGCTTGGGGTTTGATCCCTAGCACCACAAAGGGGGAAAAGGGGGGGGGTGGAGTAAAAGAAAAGTTGAAATAGCTCATGTGGTTTACCTGTTCCCAGAGTAATAATTTCACTTTAAAAATTTATGATGTGATTTAATCTTAGCATGGTTGGTGTTTTGTGATCCTGATTAAATTCACTTACTGCACACCCAGCTTTATTTCTACTCACTTTAGCACTTTCTGTACAGTGTGTGCCAATCTCTGGCATGTTGGGAAAGTAGGGTGTTTTGTTTAACTGAATATTCTGGTTAGTGGAATTATCATAATTGGTGTACATGGGCCCCTGATTGTCATAAAATACAGTGCAGTTTCATAAAAAGTACAGTACAGTTTTCTTCACTGTATTGCTAATTGTTCAAAACGTGAGTGATGCCAGGTACTCCCTCAAGGGCTTAACACATACGTCCTCATTTATCCTGCCCGACATCCCACAGATTGGCTTGGATGACCTAATCATGGCACAGAGATGCTAAGTAACCTACATAAGGCCATGGGGCTAGTGAGTAGTAGAAGTGGGCTTCTTGACTCCAAAGCTTCTAACTATCCTCATGGGGATCGAAGCCAGGACCTCAGTGCTAACAAAGCACACACTGCCACTGGGGTTTCCCCTCAGACCCTTCATGCTCGAGTTCTTGATCTACTCGTCTCTTACCATCCAGAGGCCCCTAGGCTCTCTTAGTTCCTCCAGGCAGCCACGAGCACATTCCTTGTCATTGGGCCATGGTCTGGATAGTGTAGGGGCTTCCACTGGATTGTCCTGCTTTTCCTCCTGCCATGTGGTCCCTGTAAGGGTTTGGAAGCTCAACCATCATAAATAGGTTCTGAGATTCTGAGCTTAAAAGACTGTGGGAATTGAGAGGTTGGTGCGTAAATCCTTGGTTTTAAATCTTAGTTGAAATCCCTTGACAAAAATCTAAGACACTCAGGCTGCACCTGAGATAGAAGACCTGGATCAATCAGTCCATCAACAAATCTTTATTAAATGCCACTAAATGGAAGGCACGGTGCTCGGTGCTGTGGGCAACTCTCCGAGTAGCTCTGGTTTGTACGGTGGAATGGTGATTTGCAGTTTCCGATGAAAAAGACTATTTATGGCGTGCCAGAGCTTATGGGACTTATGGCTGTTAAGTCTGTTTAAGCCTGAAACTGAGATTGAGGCTTTTTCTTGAGGGAAGAAGAAAACAAAACTGAGCACCCATCCCTCTGTTTGGAAGTGTGTAAGTTGAGCTCTTGTGTTATGAAACAGTGGGAACTGAACTGAAATTGGCTTCCCTGGGAAAAACAAGAAGCAAGAGGCCACTTGAGCTCACTACTTCTGCAGAGAGGGTGAGGATGAGATTTTAAAAAGAAAGAAAGAAAGAAGCCTAACATTTTCACGGTTCTGTCAAGTACATGTATTTTTCTTTTAAATGACTCTGAACTTATCTTGCCATTTGGAAATGTTAACTTTGGAAAGGGCAATTAGCATAGGGACATGTGGATTGGCTGAGAATGTGAGGATTGTGGGGTGGAGAGGAGAGGGGTAATGGATTGTCAAAACTCTCACGGCTGCCTGGTATCGAATGTGCAGACCAAGTTTCAAAGATCAGTGGGTAAAGGTGCGCAGGCACTGCACATGCAGAGAGAACCCAAGCGTCCCAGAGGGACATTCCTCTTGAGAACCATCTGAGAGAGTGCAGGCTCCTGGCCTGGCCGGAGCAGAGTGCCACCACGGAAGAACGCAGTGAGGTGATGGGCGCTCCTTCCCCTAGACCCTTATGCTGTGGATTGAATGTTTGTGACCTTACAAGTTCATGTGTCAAATCCTACTTCCCGATGTGATGGTATTTATAGGTGCGGCCTGTGTGAGGTGATTAGGTCATGAAGGCAGAGCCCTCAGGGATAGGATAGTGCCCTTATAAAAGAAACCAGAGAAAGCTCCCTTTGCCCCTTCTGCCATGTGAGGGCTCAGTGCGAAGACATTGTCTATAAAACAGGGAAGCAGGCCTTCCCCAGAAGTGGAATCTGCTATCACTTGGACCCTGGGCTTCCAGCCACCAGCACTGTGAGCAATACATTTCCGTTATTTATAAGCCAGCCAGTTTCCTATTTGTTATGACAGCCTGACTGGACTAAGCATCCTCTCTAAAGGGTAATCTGTGGATGAATTGTGAAGAGCCGTCCACTGCTTTGTCTGCAGCTTAGCTGAACTCCAGCTATCCACAGTCTCACGGTGTAGTAAAGTGTTGGAGCTCAGCTTGCATGCTCTGGAGCTAGACTGCACAGGTCCTCATCCCTATCAGCTATGTGACCTGGAACAAGTGACTCAATCTCCTGTGCTTTAGTTTCTCCATCTGTAAAATGGGAATATTAATAATACCTACCTCAGAGGAATTGCAGGAAGATTAAATGAGATAATATGTGGAAGCTGCAAAGAACAGTGCTTGGCATATAACACATGCTCAAAGAAATGAGCTGTTATTATTTTTATTCTGAAGTACTCCACTATGTGGCAATGAGAGGCAGATTTAGGGCATGAGGGTCATGCAGGATTCAGCACTTAAGTGACCTGAGAGAGACAATCACACCCTAGGTAGGACTGGCCAAAATGGTACAAAGACCTACTGTGATCATAGATGGATTATTATTGTTATTTTTTTCATTCTCACTTGCCTTTGGGGGGAACTATCACCGTTATCTTTGACCAAGAAAGACAACTATATATAACACTGTATTTATACATGGAGAAATCAAGAAGAAAAACAAAGAGATTGCAATTTCCTGCAGAGCCATCTAAATGTAGGTAATTTCAACTACTCATTTCAAACTGCTTTTATCTTCACGAAAACAAAGATGAGGAAAAGAAAATGAAATACCACAGGTAGCATTGCTGGAGATTGATTACAGCAAGAGGAGGAGAGGCTGGATGCTGAAAGAATTTTTTTTTAGAATACTCCAGCTCCCATGTCTTAGTGCATTTAAGGCTTGGGCAGGCTGGAGAAGGCACTGTTAATGTAAATATTTATTTTCTTGCTTATCGTATCACATCTGCATGAAGCTGCTGGGTCTGTGAGGGCTCAGTGTTCACAGAGTCCCTCGGTGTTCCAGGGAGAGGTTGGAGAAGCAGCATGGGTGGTCTGTTATTTTGTGGTGAATGGGATGTGCTTCTTCAAGGACAGATTTCCTTTGGCTTTCCTGATGAGGGCTGGACAGATACTACGTGGGACAAGGTTAGTCCTTGTGTTAGATTAGAACCAGACATGGTGACAGACCTCCGATGATGGGGTGGGGTAGGAGGGACTCTGAGACTCCAGGCTCTTCTTCCAGGGTCTTCAGAGCCCAGGGCTGGTGGGCTGCACCCTGCACAAGTGGTACTTAGGAGGCAGCCTGCTAGGAGAAACCAGACAGCCGTGTTGCACTTGGGGGTAAAGCTGTGCCCTCCATGGGGGCGGGGTTAGAACATATCCTAGGCAGGCCAGAGAGGAAGCAGCCAGATTCAGGCCAAGCTGTTCCAGAGAGGCTGCTGGAAGCTACAGACCTACCAGGAGAGACCCTTCAGCATCCACATTGCCCAGGTCCCTATGTCTGGCGATAGAACCTGGCCTAGAATGAGGATTAATCAGAGACTCAGAGGGTAGACTCTCCGACTGCCAGTAGCCACATCAGCTGGTGTGGCCTGTTGTTCACTGAAGAACTTGTGTCTTCTGCTCTGTGACCAGAGTATCTGGAAATAAGAAAACACTGGAATGTTCTATTTATGATCATGACCTACAATGTGAAGATGCTCTGGAATTATTCAGCGCACAATCTACACATCCTTATGTGGCGGCCCTTGTCCTATGGGAGATTCTATTTTTGGGGTAGAGATTTAAATTAAATCTAAATATAGAAAAAGAAATATAATACTCATCATTTTCTCTCTCTCTTCTTCCTTCTATTCACATCAATGAATGATAATCAACTATTTATGTGGTTTGTGTTTAGTGTGCATTTCTTGGGTAAGTAAACTTTATAATCATTTAGCCTATAATTGATACCTCTGTGCTCTGCTCTGTCCACGATGTTTCCTGACTCCCCTTGGGCTGGCAGGGCTCTGGGATTCTCTCCATTTGGACCTCTCTGTTGCTGGGCAGAGCCATCTGATAAGGGTCCTGAAACAGCAGCTTGTGGTCAGATAATTCACTGTGGCTCTTCTCTGTGGCACTGTGGCAGTTCTGCTAATTTTTGCTTCAAGTGTGTAGTAGTAGGTCTGTGGCTCAGATTAGATTTGGCTGCTCTGGTCTTTCTCATCAGTAGAATAGGAAGCTATGGCCAGGGCACTTAAAAAAATATATCTTAGCTGTTAGGCTATTAGGCTATTTATGAAAATGGCTTCCAGCCAAAACTCACTTCTGATTTTTCTTTTCTTTCTTTAGTTTTGTACTAGGGATTGAACCCAGGAGAGCTTTACCACTGAGCTCCATCCCCAGCCCTTTTTATTTTGAGACAGGATCTCATTAAGTTGTTTAAGCCCTCACTAAATTGCTGAGGTTGCCCTCAAACTTGCAATCCTCCTGCTTCAGCCTCTTGCCTGGCTCACTTCTGATTTTTCATTAGATTCCACTGATTAGCCCCTACTACTATAATACGTATTGTAGAAAAACCATGTAAGTAGAGATCTGGCAAATAGGAAATATTCTATTGTTTTCTCTCCTAACAGAAGTGTCTGAGCTCAGTCTCTCTCAAAGTGCTTCATTTTGTCCTCCTTTTATTTCTTAAACCCCGACACCAGGAATGCTGCAGGACATAATTCAGGGGCCAGCAATTTGAAGCTGCCCAGCAATCCAACAGTGACACCTTCCCACACTGGGGCTTTGGAAGAAACCCTCTGACTCCTCCTAGCTCCAGCTACTCAGTTCTAGTCCATCCAGGGATCTACGTTTTCATGTCTTTAAATGACATCTCAGCTGCCATGAGCTGGCTGCACAGGGCCAAAGCATTTGTGTCTTGTCTTTGCTTTCTTTTGTGAAATTAAAAAAGAAAAAAAAAAAAAAAAAAAAGGAGCTTGTTGTCCTTGGAAAGAAAGTGCCATAGAAACACACTTTTTTTTCCTCACTTTCAGGAAACATGTACATTTACCCAAGACACATTATTTCAGGTGTTTGCATTCTTTTTTAAAACTAGGAAGCCTGTCAGGCTTCTTTTCTGTCCTTCTCAACTTAATTGGATCTCTTCATCAAAAAAAACATTTCTGTTCCTTTTTATTTCCTGCTGGTGTTGTAGACCGCAGAGTCTGCCAGGCCACACTGTAGGAGTTTGTGCTCAAAGGCAGACAACGTGGATACTGCTCAGAAGACTCACAAATGTCCCAGAAGGATACATTGTCAACAGGATAACAACCACAGAATCATGTATCCCAAGAAGGGAGGAAATCCTTCTGTCATGTTGAAGAACTGAGTAACAGCTTTTGGGAGCAATGATGACAAGGACATTAAGTGAATGTCAGGTGTGTATAAAAGGTCCAGATGTGTAGAAGGTTCATACCTCTGCTCCCTCGGCCTAGGCAGTCTTCTTGGGGAGGTGGGCATTTCCAACTTCACCTGCATGTTACCATTTTGGACGTTGGGTCGGTCTCTTTCCTTTATGATATTGTAGTTCAGTTTCTGTAGTTTTAGGTTAATCATTGCTTCAGGGATGGGAGTTGACATTCCAGTTCCTCAGCCAGCGGTGTTTTCCTTGTCAGGTTCTATTACGTCAACCCCAAGTTGGATTATATTCCTAATAAGCATCACTAAAAGATCAAGAGTGTCTTTTTATGATTCTTTGGGCCAAAGTGAGAAACTAGGAGGCAGAAGCCTTGGATAAACATGACTAGTTGTGTATGCCTTATAGTCTCTGCTCCTTCTGCAAACACCACTGAAACAATGGCAAATAAAAGGTATAAACCTGCAGGGATAAAGAAAAATGGAGTGAAAAATGACATCAGGCAAGAAAGGTAGAAAATCCTTGGAACATGAATATCAGAGAGTTGAAGGCTATCGTGGCAGAGGGCAGATCTAAGGAGAAGCAAGCCACTTGGCTTCCAAGAACCACGGGAAAGCTCAGGAGTTGGAGACACCAGTCAGCTCTCAAAGCTGGGAGAGGAGCAGAGGTGGATGGGTTGAAGATCTCTCTCAGGAGATAGCTTTCCCCAGTCCAGACAGCCAACAGCTGTTCCTCCCCTGCTCCAATCAGGAAATAGAGGATTTAATCCCTGGACAACGGAACCAGAGAGAATTCATATTGAGGAAATAGCAGGTCAGTGGAGAATAGTGCTGAATTGGGTGGAGAGTAAGGGTTAAGGTCTTAGGTGTCTCCTGCTGGGTGGGTCCTGGGATGCTGACCCCTCTGTCCCCATTCTCTCCAGTCAGGGGATTAGTGATGCCTCCCTGGAGATAGAGACTTTTCCACAAGGAAAGACCCACAGATTCTAACATGAAATGGCTGGTCCCTGCTTGATAACCCCACAATGAAGCCACCAGCCAACAAGCCCTGCTCCTGGACACAGAACCCCAGTCACATATAGTGTCTTTTCTACATGCTCAGGCTGCCTAAGATCAGCAGTAATAAAGCACACTCCAGACCCAATAACCTAAGCGAGATGGGAAGATAGAGCAGCAGCGGAATGAGACTGGGATGTTGTCCATGTGAACACAGAGGAAATAAAACAATCATAGGGTGGGGTCAGAAGACCACATTGAGGAAATTATGTAGAAAGTACAAAAAAAAAAAAAGACAAAAATACATAAAAATGGAGATGATTAGAAAATTAAAGGACCAAACTAGAAGTTCCAGCATCTGATATTCAATTAAAACAAGGGCTCTAGATCTTTTTGTTGTGCCATAGGTCTCTCTGGTGATCTGGTAAAACCTTTAGACCACCTTCCCAGAATAATGTTTTTTTTTTTTTTAATTAAAATAAAACCTTTTAAATTAATAGACTTTATTATATTTTACATTTTTTCTTTTATTAGTGTGTTTAGTTATGCATACTAGTTGAGTTTATTCTGACAAAACAATATATGCATGGGATTTAATTTATTCCATTACAGTCCCGGTGGCCCCCGCTTTCCCTTCTCTCCTCCCTCCCCACATTCTCCTTTCTCTACTGGTCTTCCTTCCACTCATTTATTTATTTATTTTTGATTGGCAATTTATAGATCTACATAAAGGTGGAATTAACTCTGGTAATTTTTATACATGTGCATAATATAGGTATGTCAAATTCATTCCACATTTCCTCCCCTTTCCTGTCCTTTCTTTCTCCTTCTTCTACTCCACTGATCTTCCCTATATTATTATGATATCTGGTTTCTAATTCCCTGCCTTATTTTGCTCTAGCTTCTGCATATGAGAGAAAACATTTGACCCTTGACTTTCTGAGTCTGGCATAGTTTACTTAGCATGAGTTTCTCCAGTTCTATCTATTTAACAGCAAATGCCATAGTTTCATTCTTCTTTATGGCTGAGTAAAACTCCATTGTGCATATATGCCACTTTTTCTTAACCCATTCACTTATTGAGGCTTTCCTTCCTTCCTTCCTTCCTTCCTTCCTTCCTTCCTTCCTTCCTTCCTTCTTTTCAGGGCCTTGCATATGGTAGGCAAGTGCTCTGCCACTGAGCTAAGTCCCCAACCCCTTGAGACTTTATTTTAAAGATTTTATTTTAGGTTTTAGAAAACTGAGGGGAAGGAAGATGGGAAGAAAGAAAACAGGATAATGCTTAAAGGTACATAAAATGCACAGGAGTACAAAGGAAGCCAATTTCATTGAAATACAGTTGTCAAAATAGTAGAAAACAAAATAATGATACAGTAATATATGTGCTTTTTAATGAGCACATTAAATAACAGATTCCAAAGGCAAAGCTACTATAATTTTGAAGTAGTAATGAGCATAAATGATATCATAAGATATTTGCATTGGTGTGATGTGAGATGAACATATCTGAGGTTTCTATAGGTGACTGGGAGACTACAGTTTTAATTATTAGTTTGTTGAACTATGTGCCTTTGAAAATTATATATGCATATCGACTTTACAAAAGGTGACAGTTAATTTTAAACGATGATAGAAAGCATAATTTTATTTTTATTCAGGCAGAAGGAACTAAGGAAAACTAGGGTGTCTCTCATGAGGGTAATAAAAGATCCTCAAGTGGGAAGATGGGTGAACAACTTCAAAACAGCAAGTTAAGTTTTCACAGCACTTTACAGTTTGCAATGTGCCCTTTTACACATTCCTGTCTGTGATTTTCACAACCTTTAAGAGGAGGCAGTACAGATATTACCAACATATTCAGTTTATAAAGGAGAAACTAAGCCAAGAGTCAAAATCAGGTCTTTGGATTTCTAATCAAGTGGGACTTAATGGGCAGGGAAGGACACAGCTTCCTGGGCATTACAGCAAGGCTCAGAGTCCTATTGACGTGAGAACTGACATGAGATTGTCATGAGAAGTGGAATTGCTATTTGGGGTTCAACTCTCAGGCCAGAGGTTCAAAGGAGCTACTGAGCTGAGGTCAATTTAGACAGGGCGGCTCAAAGAGACAAAAACCCAGAAAGCTTCAGAAGGCTTCTCTTTTGCCTCCTGGAAAAATATACTTGGTCTTGATATCATCATACCTGCCTAAAGTTATTTACAAGTCCTCCTGTTCATTCCTTCTAAGAGCCTTTTCCCAGGGTCCTTGCCTTTGCCAGTGTAGTGACTGCCAAAGTTCTTGTTTCGTGTTTCCATATTGCCCTGGTGGAGCTGTCAGTCATGGTGCCTGGCCTCCTCCTTCACACAGTTGGATCAAGAATGGTGTTAGCAACTGGTCCAAAGGGTAGATGCACAGAATCCAGGCTTAATTGGGTGCCTTCCATGGACTCTTCTGATTGGAGGTAGAAAGCTAGCTTTTTTTAGTTTTAAAACGTTAAGGATTTGTCTGGAGTTGCTAGGATGTAAAAGAGAATGTTATTAAAATAGAGTCACTGTGAAAATGAGATGGAGAGAGAGAAAAGGTGGGGGGAGGGAGAGAGAGAGAGAGAGAGAGAGAGAGAGAGAGAGAGAGAGAGAGAGAGAGGTGTGTGTGTGTGAGATGCCATTTTAGTATTCTTCATACTCCAGAAAAGCCAACAGTTCCCTTCTTGGTTAAACCAACTTGAGTGAGTCTCTGTTGCTTGCAACCATAGAGTCCTGACTATCAAGTAGGGGCCTTCAGGCATTGTTGGATGTCAGTATTTGCTAATGGAACCCCTCCTCCTTATAGAGGTCTCTGCTACCTCAGAGCACACTGCACACTCTGGTACCCTCCAAATTTCCCAGAATCCTTCCTGAGCTTCCTCAGAAACACTCTTCACAGAACTAGCCTGGACTTTCCCTCTGACTCCAAAATGCCTTTTATTCATTTATTTAGCAAGTGTTAATGGAGCACAAATGTGGTGGAAACACAGCAACCTGTAAAGTGGAAACAAAGTCAGGACTGTGAATCTTAAAGTAAATGAAAAGTTACAGGAAGTCAGAGATGGATCCTTGGGGTGGGGTCTAGAAAGGCTCTGTGGATGTTGTAGTTGGGTGTAGAGGTGGGATTCTGGCAAGGGAGTGGAAGGAAAGTGAGTGAGCTTGGTGGTGGGTGTGGTTGCTTTTGGAGGGAGAGGCCAATCATGGCAGAAGGTCAGACTTGTGAGGTGGTATGGGGAGGCTCAAATGAGCCCTTCCTTTCCTGCTGCTGTCCAATTATGCCATCTGGTAGTCCACTCAGCTTGAGTGCTAGCTAATGCCCAAAGGAATGCTTTGCTCATTTGTGTCTTGATGGTATGAGGACCTTTCCATCCTCAAACTAAGGGCTTGGCTTCAGGAATAGTTTCAAGCCCAGGGAGACAGGTGGGCTTGTTGAGTTGGGAACCTAGGAGACTTGCCCCTGCTGCTTTGCACAGGACTCAAGTTGTGGTCCTTTTTCCACACCAAGGCTGGGACTGCCTCTGTGGTTATGCTTGCCCAGGTCTGGGCGAGGGCAGAGGGACACTGCTTGCAGAAGGAGGTGCTTAGTCATGTGTCTTATCTTCTGGGAACCTGTGTGTCACCTGCTGCAGGAACCTACTCTCTACTCCACTCCTTCCTCCTGCTGTGATTTTTTTTTTTTTAATAGGGAGATGGAAGCTTTCATTCACTGGTACCACTTCTTGGTACCAATTCAGTGGGCTGAGATGGGCCAGCTTCCTGTGGGATAAGGAAGAGAATTGTATTTTTAGTTGGTTCTGGAGATGAAAGATTCAACCTGTACATTGTGTGTATCCCCAGAAAGCTTTTCTCTGTAGAAAAAATTGATGTGGGTAGATCATTTTACCAAGATTGCTTGAAACTAAAGCATCTGAGCAAACAGATTTGAGATTCTTTCTCTTCCTGTCTCCACCCTCTCCTCCTCCTCCTTCTTCTTTTCTTTTCTTTTTGTACTGGGGATTAAACCCTGGGGCACTTGACCACTGAGATACATCCATGGTCATTTTTATTTTTTATTTTGAGAAAGGGTCTTACTAAGTTGCTTAGGGCCTTGCTAAATTGCTGAAGCTGGCCTTGAACTTGCAATCCTTCTGCCTCAGCTTCCCTAATTGCTGGGATTACAGGTATGGGCCACCGTGCCTGCCTCTTTTCTTCATCTCTAAACCACTGCTATTTTAGGGTTTCAACAAAATAACCAAATCAGTTTTAAAATCATCTAAATTACCAAACCCTCTTCCTTCAATTCAGTCTAAATGTGCAAATATGAGCTTGTGAAATATCCTCTGCTCTGCTTGGATTTCTATGTATTTGAAATTGGTTACTATATGTTCTTGCCTGAAAAGACTAGGAACTTACAGGTGTTAAAAGGAGAGTCCCTGAGACCCAGCAGAAATCCCATCTTTTTCAGAAAGCCTTCAGCCCATGCCAGCCTTCCTTCACTTCTTTTTCAAGAGTCAAGTATGGTGATGTCATGATAAATACAATCAATTGATGGCCTGTTATGTTCTGAGCTCTGTTATATCTAATTAGTATCCCCTCAAAGTCCCTATGATGCAGGAGTAATAATAATGATGATAATGATGGTGATGATAAAGTCAGAGGCAAATTTATCACAAAACTAAGAGCTCAAGTTTCAGGATCCCTCACTTGCATGGTCCCTAATCAAGGACCTGGAAGGGACACCAAAAATGGGTTTACATGGTTACAAGTTTTGCAAACTTTGCAAAAGAAAACCATTCCATTCTCGCTGCCATCCGAAGGCTGCTATCACTTTTCATGCCAACCTCCTGTTTCTCATTGTCCCCCTGCATTAAGTGGCTTGGTAGTGGCCATGGGCATCTTAGGACACACCTGATAGAAACTGAGTTGGGCATGCATTCATCTGAGCTTAGTGGGTAACTTAATCACTTGATAGCCAAGTTGTGCTGTGGCATCTAGGGATATATGTCAACTGTCCTCTGGGCCAAGTCACCCAGGACACCAACCACAAAATTATTAGTGTGCACTGTTCTTTCAAAGTGAATTTAAGATTAATCACCTCATGAGAAAACCTGGAAGGCCCTGAAATCTTAGCTTAAATGTAGAAGACTCCTTAGAGCTTCTTCCATATTTGACACAGTCCTAAAAATAAACACATTATTACAAATAACAACTTGTAAAACAGAAAGAAATTTTTCTGAACTATCAAAAATTAAAAAAGAAGCAAATTTGGTCAACTATGGTAAAAAATCAACAAATATTCTTTGTTTCTTTAATGTGTTTTATTCCATATCAATTGTGAGAAAGTGAGTATTAACACTTCCTACTATTAGGAAGCTATGATGGCTGTTAACAGCAAAGGCATTAATGTCAGTAGCTCTGGAAAATATTTCTTAGGAGGCATAGGAGGTGTTGATTACATGCAGTTTGGTTCACTTTCCCACAAGTTGCTTGCTTTCTGGGATCCAGTTTAGGTGCTGACCAAAACTGTCCCATGTCTGCAAGGAGCAGAGTAAAACCCCTTTCCCTGGGTAGTTTCAGGGTTTCAGTGGGAGAAAAATACCTCATTCATGGGTCATTAACTAGGAAAAGCACTTTGGATTCTTTGGGAAGGAAAATAGGGCAACCCTGTGTTCTCATGGATTTGTCTACTAATGTAAATAGGGCTGCCTAACTGATACAGAGTTCCCCCAGGGAGAACATAAATATAAAGGGAAACAAGTAGAACCATCTATCCAAAATTTATCCAAAAATGTTCCACTCTGTTGCTAGTTACTATAGATCTTTATATTAGAAGCTTTCTTGGTTTTCAAGTAAACTCTCTTAAAATATGAATGTCTCTACGAGGAGTCTAGCCTGGCTATTGGAACAATTCTTTCCAAGCTTTGCTAATGCATTCCCTCCTCCTCCCAGCTAAATGGTCTTTCCCTCCAAATTCAGAGAAAAGATGAAATGGACAGAAATGGTAACATTCCACTCATAGATTTGTCTTATGAGTTTAGTGGTAGCAGATGGTCAAACATTAAAGAAGAAAATAAGAACTGAGAACTTTTACCTTTTCCCCCCCTTCCTCATCTCTTTGTGACAATCGAACTAACTGGTTCTCCAGCAAATACAGGAACGGCACAGTTTCTCACCAGTCCTATCTTCCCAAACTCCCAAGTCCATGTTACCAGTAAATAAATGATCCTTTTCACATCTTCATGACTAGAGGCGTGAATGACTACATAGAATAGGGCTGAATCCTTGGAATTATAAGTATAAATCAAATAAATGCTCAGCACCCCTTGAATATGCAAATTTCAGGTTTCAAATTGCAGACCCCCATAGTTAATAACTGACTGAGCTTTCTTAGGTGAGGTGCATATGATAGAGCAATGCCAGGTGTGTGAAGAAAACCTTTTCCATTTACAAGAGATGTCATACACTGGTTAAAAGTGTGGAAATTTAACTTGCTAGTGTTTATTCTAAGAAAATTTTCTCCTGTGACTCAGTGTTCTCATCCATGAAATGATATAGCAATACTCTGCTAGTCAGCTGCTGGTTTGCTTTCAGGTCTATCCCTGCACTCCCTCTGTTCTTCTCTGATTCACAAGGGAAGTTCTTTCTTAGGACCCTTTGTTCCCTGGTCTCCACACAGGTACAGCCAATAGCAGGCCTTGCCAGAAGATATGGGGACAGCAGGAAGAGAGAAGTCAGGGCATTCCTCGGTCTTTTACTTCTTGCTTCCTGTGGTGCACTGGCAGTAGTCTTCTCCATAGATCCAGTGCCCATCAGATTGTTTCTTCCTCCCTGGTCTTAGCTCCTATTTGTAGTCTTCATCATAATTCTAGATCCTACCACTTGGTCCCAGCTTTTGGGTACTAGAAACCTGATCTCCTAGTAGCTCTCCAGCCTCAGGGTTGAGAGCAACATGTCATTTTGGCTATTCCCTGAGCTGCCTCACAACTCCCTGTTTGGCCTCTCAGCTTTTTGATCACATGCAAAACTAATTCTTACTGTTTGATTCCTTCTATTTGAAAGACCCAGAGTGCTGGATGGACACTGATTGTTACAGTTATCAAACCCACAGGGATACTGGGAGGATTAAGTGAGTGAAGGTATGTAATTGTTTAATGTATTGACCTACAACACAGCAAGTGCTCAATGAATGGTAGCTATCAACAATGACCTTCTCAGCAATGATTCCAAGGGAATAGTGCATGGATTATATTATTTTTATTCTTTTAATCTTAGTAGTTAAAATATGACATCACTTCAAGAGAAATCTGAAATGGACACATCTGCCAGGAAAGACTCCTGAGTGTTTCTAGCTCATGTGCAGTCTCCAGTTTCCATAGAAACCAAGCCAAAAAAATTTGCTAAAGGAAGCCTAGAAAATAAGTAGATTCAGGTCTGTATGATTATGTCCCAAACCCTTCATCACCCAAGCAGACTGTTGTTACTATTATCTTATTGTCTCTTTAATACCATTTTTCTTATAAGATACAATAGACCTGGATTTTTTTCTCTGCCGAGGACGACACAAAGCACAGGACCTCTTTGCCACAATATACTCTTTCTTACATCCCAAGAGTAGTGCTTCCAAGCTACTGTCATTGTGTTTATCTGACAAATTGCTGGATAAACCCAGCTCCTGTCATTTGGTAGCTATTCAGAGGTTGTTTGTTATCTTCTGTGAAGCTGCAGGCACAAATAACCAAACATATTAGGTTAAGCAGCAGAGAGGAACCAACTGAAATCCCAATTAACATCCCAAGATGTGAATGAGAACTCAGTCGGAATGGAAATATTAAATTCCCCGCATGGGAGTGGGTCATTTGATTGCAATCCAACACCTTGGAATCCCCGTTTAGCCATCAGAACTGGTGGCAGTAACAAATGAGGCAGCTCTGAGTCAGACCTTCCAGAATTTGAATCAATTACTAGATAATCTTGCTTCAAATCCCAAGCAATTTTAAATATTTTTCTTTAAAATATATTTGGAAAGGGAGGAATTGAGGGAATTGGAGGGCAATGCAAGCATCTAGAATACCAAGGTGAACTTTACTACTTTCTGTGCCAAAGAAAGTTTCCAGGTGTCCCCTAGAGGTATTCTTAGGGTACTGGGGAGGCTGTGCCACCCCTAGCACCATCAGTAAAGCCCACTGCACAACAGCCTCCCTTGAATATTGCTATGGTTAAGCACATACTTAACTCAGCTGCTCAAAGTGCAGAGAGAATAAAACTAAAACATGGGAGAACAGGACTTAAGGGTGTTTTAGTCAGCTTCTTCACCACTGTGACCAAAAGACCCAACAAGAAAATTTTAGAGGAGAAGTTTATTTGGTGCTCACAGTTTCAGAGGTCTCCATTGCTCTGGGCTGGAGGTGAGGCAGAACATCATAGCAAATGGGTATAAAGGAGGAAAGTAGCACAGAACATGGCACCAGGAAGCAAAGAGAGACTCCCCTCACTGGGAACAAATATATACCCCAAGGACATATCCCAGTGACTTACCTCCTCCAGCCACATCCTACCTGACTACCGTCACGTCACCAACCAGTTAATCCCTATTGCTGGATTAATGAACTGATTAGGTAAGGCTCTCATAACCCAATCATTTCACCTCTAAACCTTCTTGCATGGTTTCACACATAAACTTTGGCTGGACACCTGGAAACTAAATCATAACAGAGGGCTTTGACTAGATTGCGGCATGGAAGACAGAATAGATGGGGCTGTAGGCTTGGTGTCAGAAGCACTGGGACCATCTTGGCTCTGCTGCTTTCAAGCTGTATGACCTTGAGCAAATCACTTCATTCATTCATTCATTCATTGATCCACTTTTTTTTTCACAAGGTGCTTGGGAAAGAGAATGCATGACTGAGTGCAGACATTGGCAAAATCAGAAAAGCCTACTTGTAAGTAAGTTCATGATGCACACGCAAACACCTGGAACACCAGTCAATCAGCATTCATTAGACACCTACTCCAAAAAAGGTCTTACTATGATAATGATACTGTGAAAACAATCTGGGTAGCCTTTTCTATATGGGCCATCTGTGGAAGTGGGTGAGAGAAAGTTAATGTTTCCCTAAGGGCAGCAAAGAGAACTCCAGTTCACAACCACAAAATCAATGCCTTCTACAATTGCCTCTCTAGCCCCTATTTGGCACAGCCTTTCTTGACCATCTCTGATTGCTCTTCTTAAGGGTGACTCTTTCACCCATGACTTCTGTGACCACAGACGAGTGTCATATGGGTTCTTTAAAGCATCCAGCATTTTCCCCATGCCCCTGTTCCCCACTAGGGGCCTGAGAGTCAAATGCTTTCTCACAGTACTTTGGTTTTTTAAAGAAAAACAAATCTTTACCTGATGGTTGTGTTAAAGAATACAGAACTAACTGTACAGGGATATAGGGGTGAAGGTTGCAATGGCATCCAGATGACCACTTAAATCACTAGCCTTGGTTGCAATGGCATCTGGATGACCACTTAAATCCCTCCAGGGAGTCATCCCAAAGGGGACAAGGTGAATCTTAAATGTGCTATCTTTTATGTTCCTCCACTGCAAAGTTCTTTAAAATTGCCAGTGATCTAATCCTCCCAATAGACCTGATGAGGCAGATCAATACTATTAGCCCCTTTAGTGCACAGTGTTATTATCCACTTTAGGGATCATTTTCTTATCAGCCAATTACTCCATCATCAAAGTCTCATCAGTGTCCTCTCATAACAATACCCCATTTTGTGACTGTGAGTCTGTTACCTGTGAAACACCAAAATTGCTCTTGTAAAAGAGGCCAGAGCTAGGGTAGGTGATACAAGAAGTGCCATGGGTCTGAATACCATCAGCATGCAAGGTTTCTCAGATGCAAGGTCTCCAAGCAGAAGCACTGGGCAGAGACTGGGACCACCTGCCCATTCATCAGGTGACTTCAGGGAAATCACTTCTTTCTGGGATTCTGTTTATGTCTCTGCTGAGTGAGGAACCAACCTAAATTCCATTTCTTTTTCTCTTCCTTTCTCTTTTACAGAGTTGTTAGGATAAAATGAGACCATAGCTGTGACTATCCTTTGGAAGGCAATGCAGGAGAAAAATACTATACGTGACAATGATGGTGTGTATCAGAGCAATGTTATAAACAAATTTTATTCTTTGTAAATATTCAATGACACATCTAGTTGGATGGCCTCAATAATATGGAAGTCTGCTCTGTGGCATATGAAGAAATTAAGTCTTCTTGAAGTCACCCAATGAGGCAACTGGCAAAGCCTAGAAGGTGAAATTAAAAGTCTTTTGTAGGGTGACCTACTCATTGCAGTTTTCCTACGGCCTTCCCAAGAAACCAGATGGCTGGTCAGCCCTCTCTAAGGCTGAAGCTCCATGTTTGGATCCTCCCTGAACTGAGCAGATCCAGGTGTGCTGTGGCTTGCTTTCTTAGCCCCAGTTTACTGAAGGGTGGGACAGAACGTTCTTGGTCAGCAGCTGGAGGATGAGGCTCAAATACTGGAATCCTTGGTGGTCACCAAGGCTGTGTAGTGGTCATCAAGACCATTCTGGAATTTCCTCATTTTCAGAAAGACCCTGAGTTTCATGGCCTCTGTGAAGAAACTTATTACAGAATTAGGGATTCAGGAAGTTCACCTTTAACAACAACCTACTTTACTCAGGTTGTCAGTCTCTGCTTGTAAACACCCCACCCAGCAGCCTTGTCACACCTACAATGGCTCTGAAAATCCACATGGGCCACACACATATAGTTACATCATCATGTTCTCTCACTAGGAAAGTTTTGGCAAATTATGAGAAGGAAAATAAATATTTAAAGTTTTAATTTCATTGACAATTTGTGCATGGTATGTGATTATTGATGTCCTCTATATTTATTTTAGAGGTTTCTATGTGTATATGGTTTGTTACAAAGTCACGTGACCATTTTAGGGTAGTAGCTTGACCTCTTCAATGTTCTTATGTGAAAATTTTTGGTTTGGTACCTGTGTTGGTACTCCCTAATGAAGTCCAATGTGGCTTTTTCTGTATGAAGCAAAAAAAGCTCCCCTTCTTTTTTTACATTTTATTTTATTTTTTAGTTGTAGTTAGACACAATACCTTTATTATATTTATTTATTTTTACGTGGTGCTGAGGATTGAACCAGGGCTGTGCATGTGCTAGGCACTCTACCACTGAGCCACAACTCCAGCCCAAGCTCCCCTTCTTTTTAATGTGTACAGGCAACATGGATTTGACTAAGTAAAGGAAATATTCCTCTACAAAATGTGGAAGAGATAAGGGAAAAGGGGTCTCCTTGGACTGTCAGTCCCTGGGCCCTAGCATTGCCATCCCTCTTCAAGCTTCATCCTTGAAGTGAGCTTCTAGGGTCTCTATCAGAGACCATGGGCACCAATGTCAAAACCATCCTGAGGCTGGCTGGGTAACTGGGCAGTGCAACATGAAGGGCTCAAAGGACATGGTGGAGGCACTACTTTCTATGCAACACTGAGAGCCCCAACAAGGTTGGGGAAAGAAGTATTCCACCAGTGATTCCAAATGTCGGGTGATAAGGTGATAAGGTGGGGTTAGCAGGGGAGTACAAGCTCCCTGTTTCCAGGAGAGCTGTCAAGAACAATTTTAGAGAAGGAAAAGTTTATTTGGTGCTCATGGTTTCAGAGGTCTCAGTCCATAGATGGCCATCTCCATTGCTCTGGGCCCAAGCTGAGGCAGAACAACATAGTGGAAGAGTGTGGCAGAGGAAAGCAGCTCAGGTCATGGCAACAAGGGGGCGGGGAGAGAGAGAGAGAGAGAGTGCTCTGCTCACCAGGACAAAATATATACCCCAAAGTCAGGCTCCCAGTGACCTATCTCCTCTAACTGCACCTTACCTGCCTACAGTCACTGTTCAGTTAATCCCTATCAGTTAGATTAAGGCTCTAACTTGGTTTAGCCTCTCATAACCCAATCATTTCACCACTGAACTTTCTTGCATTGTCTCACACATGAGCTTTGGAGGGACACCTCATAGCTAAAGCATAACTCTTTTCATTCCTAGTGAGAAGCTGAGCTGCAGGGAGGTGGCTCCAGATCTTTGTATAAGAAAACTGGCCAGAGCTGGGTGGCATATTGAGACCCTGGCAAATGTGTTTTTTTTTTTTTTTTTTCCCCTAGAGCTGGGATTTTTATCCTTTTTGTGCAATGAAACTTTTGTCAGCTTGTTGGGAACTATGGACCTCTTCTTAGAATTTTCTTTTTTAAATTGGGTCTTACTATGTTGCTCAGGCTGGCCTCAAACTCTTGGACTCAAGTGATCCATCTTCCTGCCCAGCCTCCCAAGTGCTGGGACAACATGCACATGTCACCATGCCTAGACAGAGTAATGTTTTTAAACATCTACTCAAAAATACATAAGATTCCAATTGTATTGAAGTACAGTTATAAAAATATTTTAAAAGTCCCCAAATATATGATGTAATAATTTATATGTTTATTTTATTTATTTATCATTGGGTGCTGGGGGTTGGGTTAGGACCTTGCAAATGTTAAGCATACATTCTATCACTGGGCTGCTTCCCCAGCTCCTGTGTTTATTTAAAAAAATTTTTTTAAATGGCAAGATAAAATGGTAGGTCTAATGATTTCTCTAATTTTGAAATGATGATAAATATAAATGACACTTCAAGATATATAACAACTGTAATATGAAAATATCTGTGAATTCTATTGGTAAAAAAGTCATAGGTCCTGTGAATAACCACTATGGTTTATTGCCTTTGTTCATAATTCTAGAAAATACTAACTTTTAGTTATGGCAAATGTCAGTAAGCATTTTTTCCTATGAAGATCTGATAGTGAACACTTTAGGCTTGGTGAGCCATATGGTGTCTGTCGGCAACTATTCAACTCTGTGGATATAGCATGAAATACAGATAATATTTAAATGAATGAACATGGTTGTGTTACAATAAAACTTTATTTATGGACAGTAAATTTTGAATTTCATATAATTTTTACAAGAAATGAAATATTATTCCTCTTTTGCTTGTGTTTTCTAACTGTTTTTTTTTTTTTTTTTTTTTTTTTTTTTTTTTTGGCACTGGGGATTAAACTCAGGGGCACTGGACCACTGGGCCACATCCCAAGACCTTTTTTGTATTTTATTAGAGACAGGGTCTTACTGAGTTGCTAAGTGCCTTGCCATTGCTGAGGCTGGCTTTGAACTCGCGATCCTCCTGCCTCAGCCTCCCAAGTGCTGGGATTACAGGCGGGCGCCACCGTGCCCAGCTTTATAACCTTTAAAAAATGTAAAAATCATCCATATCTCACAGGCTATGCAAAAATAAGTGGTAATGAGCCAAATTTGGCCTGTGGTCCATAGCGTGCTGACCAGTGAGATAGAAAACAGTGAGAAAGACATAGTGTGTGTACACCATCCAGGTTTGTAAATCCCAGAATAAGAACTGCTATGCTAGAGGAGGCAGGAAACTTGGTAGAACCCAGACAGGGAAGCTTGGCAGAGGTCCAGGCTCATGAACAGACCAATGTAGGGAATTAGGAGAGGTGATGGGAGGTGCAATTCTGAACCAGGTGAGGACTGGCTTCCAGGGAAGCTGGTTGGGTAACAGGATTTAAATATGAGGTGTTCCCCAAAGCCTCCTGTTAGCATATGAATATTCAGAGGTAAAATGACGAGATTTAATCTAATCAGTCCATCCTAGTTTGAATGGACTGGGTAGTAATCATAGGTAGGTGGGGTATAACTGGAGGAGGCGAGCCACAGGGGCATGCCCTAGAAGGATGCGTCCTCCCTGTGCCTCCTTTCCCTTTTCTTCTCCCTCTCTCTCTGCTTCCTGATCCCACCATGAGTGGAGCAACTTTCCTCCACTGGGTTCTTCCCCCATGATATGCTGGGCCCAGGGCAATGAAGTTGGCTATCTATAAACTGAGACCCTGGAAACCATGAGCCCCAAATAAACTTTTCCTCCTCTAAGTATTTGTTTTTGTGTTTGTTACTGAGGATTGAACTCAGGGGTGTTTTACCACTGAGCTACATCTCCAGCCTCACCCACACCCCCACTTTTTTAAAATTTTGAGACAGGGTCTCACTGAGTTGCTCAGGGCCTCACAAAATTGCTGAGGCTGGCCTCAAACTTGCAATCTTCCTGCCTCAGTCCCCTGAGTTGCTGGGATTACAGGTGTGTGCCACTGCGCCTGGTCTCTAAGTGTTTTTTGTTGGGTGTTTTGGTCATAAAGACCAAAAAGCTAACTAAAACAGTAGCAGAGATACAATTTCCCACAGAACAGTAGGTGAAGGCTATTGAAACATCTATTGTGGTGGCCAAAACCATTGCTCACTTTGGGAACAGACTTTTTTTCCTGTGCCCAGTGTGGAATCTGGCACACAGTAGGTGTCCCAACATTTCATGTTAAATGAAAGACTGAAGCTACACGAGGACTGCAGTGGGATCAGGTGTAACTTCAAGAGATGGGGGAAGACTAAGGCCAAGAGGGGGATACTGCTGATGGTCTGTACTTTTTCCTTAACCAGGGATATGGCTTGCAAGTCAGGGTCCTGTGGTTCTAAGTTCCAGCCAGATGCCCTGAAAATTAGTATGGCAAGACAATACTGTTTTCATCAAACCCTTTACTCTCCCCTGCCCCCACACAAAAGCCTACATGTCCTGGTTCCGTACATTCAGGTAAGATCATATGACTGAATTCTGGCCAAGATAATGTGGTTGGAAGTGATATACCATACTTCCAGGCTTGGTCCTTAAAATATCTTGTGATTTTCCATTCTCTCTCTTTTCATTTTTTTCTACATGGTTGGAAGAAGAAGGCTCCAAGATACTCGAGCCTCATGATAGAAGGGACAAAGACCAGACCCTGAATGGCCATCTGGAGGACAGCCACATGAGAAGAGTCACTTAACTTTCCCAGACAGTGAGAAATATCTTCATTACAGTGACATATCATGGTTTGCTTTGATAATGCACTTTGTTCTCAAGGCCAGAGAGAATTCACGTTTCCTATGATGCTTTCCTAGTTTGAGTTCCCTGGAAACAGATCCCGAGACAAGGGTTCAAGTACAGGTAGTTATTTGGGAGGTGTAGGTAGCACCAGCAGGGGAGTAGAGGGAGTAAGATGGGGGAAGGGAAAGAGCGAGTAAAAGGTGTTTACTAGGCTGGCTATCTTTGTGGCCAATTTCAGCTTAATCCTGTGGGGAAACTGAACAGGTGTAAATAGCATGCATCCGAGTTATCCCATCCACGGGATGAAGGAATGTGGCATATACACCCCACCTCTATCTGTCATTGGTTGAGAGTTGGGTTTAATTCTCAGCCCTGGAGGTTGATGGTGCCTTTGGATAGGGCAGCTGGGGAAAGATGCAGATACTGGCAATTGCAAAAGAGCTGGAAAAAATGGAACTAGCAATGTCTCAAGAAAATGGATGGGGACCAAAAGCATCAGTCTTCCTTTGTAAGTTTTTTTAAATGTTAAATTTGTGGGTTAGCTGTGACAACTCAGGACCCTATGGTTTTGCTTTCACTCAGTGGTGTCCTCAACTACTAATAAGTGAATTGTTCACAGAAATGAGAAGAATAGCTGAAGCATAGTCATGGAAAAGCCAACCAAGAGAGCTAGAGTATATTATTGTTATGCTGACATAGATTTTTTAATGTGCCTTTGGGTTTCTCATCCCTTCTTTTGGGGCCTCAGTTCTTGTGGGGCCCCATCTGTAAAATCTGAGGAGGCTTGAATGATCACCTCTGAGTCTTCTTCCAACTCTAAGATTGTAACTCCCCAAATCTTTCCACTCTAATGTTGCACCTGGTGCACCTGTTAGTTCAGGCTCCCTCAGTCAGTGGGATGTGAAGGAAGCACATGATCAAAGAAGAGAAGGAAGATTCGCACAGAAGAAACTCTGTAGGGACTAGAAGATAGAGAACTGCAAATCACCTCTACTGTGATTTGGCCAGAGCATTAGCTGATTTTTTTAAAGTCCAAAAGATGGGGGGTCTTACCCTTGATTGACTCACTAAATATGTCATAGACATCGAGGCATAGTTTTGATGGAGTTTTTAGATTTATCTCAATTTAAATTCCTGGTCAGGAGACTTGATGTCTATTTAGGGTGTTGGATAAAAGGTACTCTACACTAATTCTCAGGTAGCTTCAAAGTTAGAATAGAAACCCTGAACAGGGAGTCAAAGATCCAATTGCATCATTACTTGACTGTGTGCTTGAATTTGTGCTATTTTTTCAAAAGCCCCACTGAGCCCTGGTTACCTAATCTGTAAAATGATGGGCTGAGACTAGATGCACTCTATGTTCCAATAAACTCTAACATTCTCTAATTTTTGGACTAAATCCTCCAAGAAATGCAGTGGATGTATGTTAACATGTAACATCACATATATACATTAATCATTCAGCATACTAACATGTCACATGGTATTCATGCCTATTTCTCCTCCCTGTCATTGCCCTGGGATCATGCTTCTCAAATGGAGTCTCAGAACTTAATTCTCATGTCATGTTCTCTGTTATTGGGTGTGAGGTCTTTGCCCAGCCTGTAGCCTCTTTCGTAAGTACTTCTCTTCATCTTTATTGCTCAAAGGAATGGACTCTGGGTAGCTTTGTGTGATGTTCTGTCCCTGATCACAGATGGTTGGACTAAGCTGGGCCAGCAAGATCTTTCCCCTTTAAATGTGGGTTTGGGATTGAGAAACTTAAGTCATGCCTGTGTGGTCCCTTGAAACGAGAACACATACACATGGAAGCCATAGTAGAAACACATATACCCAAAGTGCCCAGAGAGGCAAAGCAAACCAGTCTGTAGGGAGCAAGTAAAGCAACCATTGCAGACAGGGACTTTGGCTACCGGGTCCTGGGGAGACACAGAGAATAGCTCAGGTTCCTGATAGGCTTTCATCCCTTGTCACTGTCCTTCATGAGCCTGCCTGGTGTTTGGCATGCCCTTGAGTTTGGTGAGATGGATCTCCCCCTAAGCCTTTCACAAACTGTCATATTTGTCTTAATCTAGATTGAGTGAATTCTTCCCCTCTGCAGACAAAGAGCTTTGACAGTGAAAGAGAAATTGGAGGGTTGAAGAAGAGGAGATTAACTGGTGACCTAGGAACTTCATATTTAAAAATGAGTCTCTGAATCTATCCTCAGAAGGCTTTTGTTCCTTTTGGTTAACTCAGAATTTGATTGCTGAGTTAATCACACTCTTCAATTTATGAGGAGTAGAAGTTAAAGATCCTTTTATTTTTTCTTTTCTTACTTAATGCTTTTATTTCCAATCCCTACTCTCCTACTTCCCCATCCTTTTTTTTTGGTACTGGGGATTGAACTCAGGGGCACTCGACCACTGGGCCACATCCCCAGCCCTTTTTTGTATTTTATTTAGAGACAGGGTTTCACTGAGTTGCTAAGTGCCTTGCCATTGCTGAGGCTGGCTTTGAACTCGCGATCCTCCTGCCTCAGCCTCCCAAAGTGCTGGGATTACAGGCGTGCGCCACTGCGCCCGGCTCTTCCCCATCCTTTTAAGGCAACAACTGTAATGTATTTTATGAATGACCTAGCATATGTTTCTGTCCTCGAAAACACACAGCATTGTTTTATTTTTGTATGTCCTTTTAATTGCACAAATGGTCTTATGTTACAAATCTCATTCTCTACTGATTGTTTCACTCAACATTATGATTTTGAGATGTGTGTTGCTGTGTATGCATCCAGGTCACTGTTTCATTCTCTAGTAGTTGATGCTATGATATGAACCTACTGCTTCCCCACCTCCCCCCCATCTGTCCCTTAGTGATGGACACTTAGGTTGCCTCTAACCATCTGTTTTCATAGGACTGCAAATGGACTTCCTCACACATCTCCACATGTGGTCTTTGGTGTAAGTTTCCTGGCGTGTATACCCAAGAGTAAGAGTACTTCATCATATAGTATAAATCTACTAAATCCTATGCACATTTGCTGGAAAGACTACATCACTCAATGTCACCAGTAGAGCCCGTCTTAGCCAATACTTGGTATTACGTGGCTATCTATGTCTTGCAGGCTTGATAGATATAAAATGGTATCTTGTTATTTTAATTTGTATTTATTTAATTGCATTATTACTAGTAAGGTTAAGTATTTCTTCATCTGTCATATACGTAATTACAATTTCTTCTTCTATCTGGTATTGTTATGCTGTGGTTTGCCTGGGACAGTCCAGGTTTTATCTGTTGCCCTGCATGATTATTCCCAGTGCCTCTTTCTTAAAGTGTCCTGATTTGGTTCATAAATTATGTGGTCACTCTATCTTTCTGTGACTTATCTAGTCATGTTCTCTGTTTATTTTTCTATTGCATTTCTTTATTTGTAGTATTCTTATTATTGTGTAGATACCAATCTCTTTGTTTAGATGAAGAAAGATCTCCTACCTTTTGCCCCCATCAACTTTGCCTGTGGACTTTTTAGACCAACATAATTTTGCTGATGTAATAAAATCCATCACATTTGCACGTTTTATGATTTTTAAATCTTATTTCAGAAGTCCTTTTCTACCCTAGTGTGACAAAGATGCTCCCTACATTTTCTTCCATTAGTTTAGTAATTTTATTTTTTCACACCGGGGGTCTTTAACATATTTGGGATTTATTTTATGTATAGTCTGAGGCAGGAAATTGGCTTTTCATAGTCAGCTGGTTACCACAACAACCCTTAGACAATGTCCTACCTTTTTCTCCCTAATTTGTGATGTATTCTTATTTTATATAATTTTTAGAGCTTTCTAGTTTGTTCCATTGATCTCTTTCTCTGCTTTTGTGTCACTATTATTACACTTATAAAAATATTTGACTTGTAGTATATCTTAATGTCATAGAACAAATACCTCCTCTTTGCTCTCAAAATTTATTTTGCTACTCATGCACCACTTTTCTTACATATTGTATTTAAGTTATCAAATCCCTTAAAATGCTTGTAAAAATTTTATTGGCGCTCTCTCTGCTTTCTGATCATCACGTGAGCACACTCGTCCCCGTGATGTCCTGCCTCACTTTGAGCCCTGAGGAATGGAGTCTGCTGTCTATGGACTGAGACCTCTGAAATTATGAGACTCCAAATAAACTTTCCTTCTTCTACAATTGTGCTGGTCGAGTCTTTTAGTCAAAGCAGGAAAAAAGCTGACTAAAACAGTAACTATCTACGTGGATTAATAAAAAGAACACTAAACTGACAAATTGGGAAACTGGGCTCTAGTCTAGGTTATATAACCTTTAAAAGATCAAGGATTCAGTTTTAGCAAGCATCTAAACATGAAGACATTGAATTAAATGATCCTCCTAGTCCCTTCCAGCTCAAAAATTTTGAGATTAAATAGCTTTTAACATTTAGGCAATCTTAAATATTTTTATTATAAATATACATTTCAATATTTAATAAGGATATTTAATATTTTATGTACTTTAAAGCCATTAATCTAAAGTCAAAGCAATACCTTACTTGAAAGGCATTTATCAGTTTGACATAGCAGTAGAGCTGTGACTTGACTTAAAATGTCTTTTTTATTCAGAAAATTTACTGAAATTATTAAAGTTGCAGATATAAATCAAATCTAAACAGAGAACAAAATTATAGTTCATTGGTAGATTGGCAATGTTGATAGTTAAAACTACAATTAAAGGAGATATCTGCTAGATAATTGTTGAAGTATATAGCTAAATAGTTGTTTGGAAAAAAATTTTTAAAAAAATATTTATTTATTTACTTTAGTTGTACACAATGCAATGCATTTATGTTTACGTGGTGCTGAGGATCGAACCTGGGCCGCGCACGTGTGAGGCAAGCGCTCTGCCGCTGAGCCACAACCCCAGCCCCTGGAAAAATGTTTTAAATATATACTTTTCTATAAATTCCTTAGAAGCAGGTGAAACAATGATTAAAGTACAAAATTAAAATGTAGTGCTAGACAAATTTTTTTTTTTTTTTTTTTTTTTTTTGTGGTACCGGGGATTGAACTCAGGGGTACTCGACCACTGGGTCATATCCCCAGACCTTTTTTGTATTTTTATTTTAGAGACAGGGGTCTCACTGAGTTGCTAAGTGCCTCGCCATTGCTGAGGCTGGTTTTGAACTCGCGATCCTCCTGCCTCAGCCTCCCAAAGTGCTGGGATTACAGGCGTGCGCCACCGCGCCCGGCCTAGACAAATATTTTTAAGCAGTTAAGTGCAGCTTATTTTTATGGGGAAATGTATGTGAATAAATTATAAAGTATTTACATGTAAGAAAAAGAAAATTTTATTGGAATTGCAGTGAATTTATAGATTAATTTAGTGAGAATTGACATTTTTTTCCACTAAGTTGTCCTACCTAACAACATGGTATATTTCTTTACTTTTTCATATCTTCTTTGATGGTTTTTAATTGTTTCAATTTTTGAATCCACAAAAACTCTCTATATTTTATGTATTCTTTGGACAGACTTATAGTTTTATTACTATATTGACTGATACCTTATTTTATTTCTTTTTTTATTTTTTGGTACTGGAGATTGAACTCAGGGGCATTCTACCACTGAGCCATATCCTCAGCCCTGTTTTGTATTTTATCTAGAGGCAGGGTCTCACTGAGTTGCTTAGCACCTCACTTTTGCTAAGGCTGGCTTTGAACTTGTGATCCTCCTGCCTCAGCCTCCCCAGCCGTGGGGATTACAGGTGTGTGCCACCATACCTGGCTTGATACCTTATTTTCTATTTTATTTTCTGGTTGATTGTTGCTGGTATGAACTATTTTTCTTAGTAGAGGCAGTAAGGCAGTCTTTCATACGCTCATGCTGCCCTCTCAGTGACCAATGACCTATGTTTACAATGTAAGTGGATGGGGTTTAGGGTGTGGTCTTAGCAAAAGTGAAATAAACCTGTCAGCTTAAATGGAATCCTCAGAGGCAGATATTGAATAATAGTTTCTCACAAACTGAACTATCTGGCTCTGGAGGTCCAGTATAAATGCATTAGTATATAGAGTTCCAGAGCTGGAATCCCTCATGAACCATCTAGTTCACTCACTGAATGTATTGGTCCTAAGGCATATTAGGTTGGCCACCAGGTATGTGCAGACACCTCAGGGACAGGAAATCCACCACTTTGTGAAGCAGCCCTGTGTGGCATTCCAATTTTAGTACCACGTTTGAGAAGGATATTAACAAATGTTAATATCTGCATAGCTCTCTTGGCAACTTTCCCATCTCCTGGAGCAGTAGTGTTCTCTCTCACGCATCTTCATTAAGCCTCCACCGTACCTCATGTCAACACACGTAATGCTGATCATTTTATATTGCAATGATTTGCTTATGTATCTGTTGCATCTACAGGGTTGTGTCTTTGGGAAGTGGCCATGACTTACTGGGTTTTCTTTCTTTCTTTTGTATTCTCAGAGTCTAGCTGTGCCTGGTACCTATTAGACACCAAAAGGTATTGAATAAAGGAGCTTACAGAGAACACTTTTTCTATGCCTCTTCTGATTCTCTTGGTAACCAAAACTCTGAGACCCTCAACTGCTTGTCCACCTCAGTCACATTGTATCTTTCCTTCTCTGAGAGACCACTCATGGCTAGATACCACTCTGAGGCCACCAGAGCCACTGACTCAGTTTGGGTCCATGTGGTTTCATTTCTTGGGTCCCACTTGCCTAGGAGATAATCCTTCTCCTTGGTGCTAAGTAGCATGGCTAACAATATTATGCATCTAGAGTTTTTGGCTATACCTGCCACTTCCAAGGGGTATAGGACCTGACATCCCCAATAACTGCTGATGGGTCAGATAATGCAACCTGGAAATACAGAGGAGTTAATTCTCCATGTGGTCAAATTTTTCTCAATGGAAAACAAGTGATGAGAGGGTAAATATCCTTTCCTTGCCTCCTCCCACAGACTGTTCCCAGGCATAGTTTTGCCATCATCTCTGTTTAAGAACATCTTCTGTGACCAAGTAAGTGCATCATACAAATGACCAGCTGTGTCTCTTCATGGTTCATGATGTACGTTAACATGTAACATCACATGATGTACATTAATCATTCAGTATATTAACATGTCACATGGTATTCATGCCTGTTTCCCCTCCTTGTCATTGCCCTGGGATCATACTTCTCAAATAGAGACTCAGAACTTAATTCTCATGTTAGGCTCCCTGTTTTCTAGGGAACTTGAGCTAAGACAAGGACCCACAGAAAACAAACCAAATCAAAACAATAAAAACCTCACCCTTCAAACTCGTAGTAGTCCTTTGAGTATCTGACCTTAACCATTGTTGTATCTCTACCTACAGAGTAGTTTTCTTTTTCCCCTACTCCATTCTGTTCTTTCCAAGTATTCATCTGTTCAATCTTGAACACTTTTCTCTAAACTGGCTTCATTTGTTAATATCCTTCTCAAATGTGGTACTGAAAATGGAATGCCACACACAATACAAAGTTATGTTTTTAAAAGAAGCATAAACAGAAATCCTTTTTCCTTTGCTTTAGAAAAAAATAAATATGAGTGCACTGAAAGAAGACTAGATATTGGATTAGATATGTTGAGAAGACTTCTTTTTTTTTTTTTTTTTGCTGATAATCATTATGACTGGAATTAAGGAATTGGGATACAAGGAAATGTCATAGGTTTCTTGGAATTCTTTTATAAGGTGCCTGTATGTAGTGCTATTTATAAAATATTTCCATTTGCTTAGTCTTATTTTACCCTAACAACCACTGGGTCATACAAATTATCATTGTTCCCATTTTATATATAGGACAGTTCAGTGATATCCAATGACTTTAATATCTCATTGCTAATAAGTAGCCTGGTTAGGATTTGAACCTATCTCCAAACCTCTGCTTTCTCTGTGATGCCAAATTTATCCTAATAAATTTTCCCAGTATATTTAGAACAGTGCAAAAATAGTTACAGGGAGTGGACCTATTAACTTGAGGTCTTCCTCCCCTATCAGCAAACTGAAGAGTAGTTGATGAATTAAACACTTGGACTCAGAAGCACCAAGGCAGCTTCACTGACAGAGTATTGCTAGAGAAAATGGTGGCAGCCCATTGTTTCCCCCAAGGCACTGCACTCCAGCTACTAAGTCTAATTCCCAACAGTTGCCACACAGTTGGGAACTAGTAAGTAACATGTGACCTTATGATACAGGCAGAGTAACTGGAACAAAAGACAATCCTGGAAAGATGTCTTCATTCTACTTATTCTGTCTACCTAACCAGAGAAGCTGGAATCTGGTTAATTGAGAAACCTAAGATATTGATGAGGCCAGGCTCACCATGAATAGTGAAAGAAAAATATAATCAGTGTCATGCATATGGCTGAGACTTTAGTGCTACAGAGAGTGATACCTGCATGGGAAGCTGCCAAGAGAGGAGTAAAAAAATGAATTATGCCCTCTGACCTCAGCAGGAGCTCTATCATGATTCTTGCTGTGTGGCCATCCAGGGGCTCCCATTTATCTCTTAGACTTTTCCAGCAAAAAAAAAAAAAAAAAAAAAAAAAAAAAAAAAAAATCATCCTGCCTTGGATCGAAGACAGAAGATAAACAGTCATGTCTTGTAACTCAGGGAAGTAATGTTAGAAATTGATAGTCTAACACAGCTCAATCAATATCACCAGGCAATGCCTGTTGGTGGGTTTTCATCTAGTTATTTCTCACAGTCAAAGCTCTCCCAATGGAGAAGCAGTTAAGACATCTCTCTCTTCTCTCTTCCACTGAAAATGCCACTGCTTCAATTCATGTTCTTGTCATCTCCTGAGTGCATTACAGAGAGTCCCCGACTTACAATGGCCTGACTGACCATTTTTCTGCTTTATGATTGTGCAAATCAATATGCAGTCAGTAGAAACTGAACTTTGAATTTTGATGTTTTCCTGGGCTAGTGATATGTGGTCTGATACTCTCTTGCAAGGCTGGGCAGCTGCACCACAATTCCCAGTCAGCCATGAGATCACGAGGGCAAACAACTGATACTCTGCAGTAGCCTGCACTGCTGAGCTTTTGGTAGGTTAGTTGAATGCAATACACTTTCCACGTAGGACATTTTCAACTTACCATTGAGGTTGCTGAGGCATAACAGAATGCCTATTGTAAGTGTAGGAGTGTCTGTATAACCATAATCCAAACTTGTTTCTCTACCCATGCTTTCTCCTTCCTCCCACCCACTCTTGATAGAATTATATATCTTTTTAAAGACACATCTTTGTGTACATTAAGGTCCCTAGTTTTTCATCCCTCCCTGAACTTACACCCCTCACCTCAGACTTTGCAGTTCCTACCTAAAAAGGGGAGGAGAAGATATCCCACACCTTAATTGTCAGTTTGACCATGTGACTTGTTTCAGCCAATATGATAGGGTGGAAGTGATGATGTGGTAGTTCCCAGCCTTGGCTTTAAGAAGCCTGTAACATTTCCTTTTTCTTACTTGTGCTTCTGCTATTGCCAGGAGAGGCATATGCTTCTCTCGGTTGTCATTTCCACTGTAAAAAAATTCTCTACCATATTAAATACCCTATTTCTATTCCATCTACAATAATCAGACCCTCTTCTCTTTATGCTTCCATGCCACGTGGTTGCTGTTTTTGGTATACCCCTCACACCCAATACGGTGTTAGAATTGGTTGCTGTGGCAGATTGGCTAGTTGTCCACCTAAATCTGTGTTCCTCCCCTCTTCACGTCACATCACAAATCCTGATGTTGTTCAACGTGGCAATGTTCCCAGCTAGCCCTGAATCTCTCCCTCTATTTTCCAGAGCTCTGTTGTATACAGAATAATGCAATTTTTTTTTTTTTTTTTTTTTTTTTTTTGTGGTACCGGGGCACTCGTCCACTGGGTCACATCCCCAGCCCTTTTTTGTATTTTATTAGAGACAGGGTCTTACTGAGTTGCTAAGTGCCTCGCCATTGCTGAGGCTGGCTTTGAACTCGCGATCCTCCTGCCTCAGCCTCCCAAAGTGCTGGGATTACAGGCGTGTGCCACCGTGCCCGGCCAGAATAATGCAATTTTGATGGATGTGGTTGTTTTCATTTCTGCCTCCTCCAAAAGGTGCAATGACCTCTATGAGGGCCAGGAAATAAGTCTTAACCATTTTGGGGTTTTTAACACCCAACAAACTGATGGGCACATAACAGATCCTGATGCAGGCTTGTTGAATTGCGTTGAAATATTCACATGACCTGAGACCTGAAAACGTTTGGGGGTTCTAAACGTTTTAGGTTTCATCCTTAAAAAAATTTCTAATTGATGTATTATAATTATACATAATAGTGGGATTGTGTTGCCTCCTAAGGCAACGATACCGCGGGAAAGAAATCGGAGGCAGCCTGGGAATGACTGGTTCCTTTATTCTTGCTTCTTCTTCTCTGCTTTCTCTTCTGTATTCTCCATCCCGTATTCTGTATTCTCTCTCTGTATTCCCTATGTTTCCCCCACAGTTCTTTAAATACTTTTTACCTTAACAAGTATACATGTGTCACAAGCTCAACTTACAGGTGCGTCACACAGTGTTCACGGGCACAGAAAGATTCTTAGTTAATTACATTAAGGTCAGGTGTAAACAATTAAACGCCTCCTCTTTGGCTCTCAGCCAGCCACCATCTTAGCTACTTCCTCATACAAGGCTCTTACAGGATTGATTATGGGTTTCATCTTTTTAGCAGAGATCCTAGAATATCAATCAACCCACCTGTCTGCCCCTAAACTCACTTCCTTTTATTCCTCTGCCTCTGCCACCATACTGTCGTGTACCTTAGAGAGAACTGAAAAAGGTGAACATTGCTAACACTGAGTCCAAACCCTGAAGGACACTATTTTACCATCTATAGAAAGTCAAAGCCAAGGCTAACAAACTTCCCCTCCTGTTGATAGGTTGACTCCTTATTAATAATGGAGTGGGCCGAGATGGCTAGAAGGATAACTCTTTTCTCCCCTACCTCTGTTGCCAGCTGAAAAGTGTTCCAGAACAAACCCTGTAAAACTTGAGGGAAATGTCAAGAGACAGAGCAGGATGCCACCCCCACCCCTCATGGAGGGAGCAACGAAGAGGGAAGGGGTGATCTCTGGGGTGACCCTGGAGCTGTGTTCTCAGCCACCTTCCTAATCCTGAGGACACTATGCCAAGCCAAGTATCACGTTGTTCCCCAATATTTCTCATTTTGCCTTTTCTTCTGATAGTTTATTTCAAAGATGGTCATATTTCTTTTCTTGTGAGCAAAACAAAATACATTCTACCCATTGTCTTTCTGACCCATCACTCTTTCTAATGGCCATTCCTGTTCATAGTTCTCCTTTCTCCCTCGCCATGCCTCCCAATCTTACCCCTCCATTCTCTCTCAACCCCCTAAGACCTAGCTTTCATTTCTGCATCCCGTTGCTCTACTGTAACTGCTCTGGGTGGGTTTCCAGCGAGTTCCTCTTGCCAAGCCTCCTGCCCTTTCTTAGTCTCATCCTTTTCAGCCCTCCTCCAGCTCCACGTAGCTGTTTGAAAGAGTCGCTGGTCCACTCAGGGCCTTCTTTCCCAGTAAGGCTGACCATGGCTCACACAGTAGAGAGCACTGTGCAGCATACTCACTGTTTTATATACACACACATTTCCTTTTCTAATACATTATAGGCTCAATGAAACAGAGACCAAGTGTTGGGAAGCTGGTCTCACTAAGGATGGAAGAACCTAGCACAAATATGAGCTCATAAATGATAATACCAGCCTCATCTATTATTTTTATTCTTATTATTGATCAATGGAATGCTCTTGCTTCTCTCTTCCTGATCAAATTGATCCATGTTTAAGTTTATCCTAGGTCTGTTCTCATATTGTCTTTCCTTGCCATAATTGATTTCTCTCCCTGCAGACCATCAGTGTCCATTGAGGGCTAAGGTAGGCTGAACAATAGCCTCTGAAAAATCCATGTCCTAATCTCTCAAACCCATGAATATGGCAAAATGGCTTTGAAAATGTGTTTAAGTCAAAGATCTTGAGATGGTGATGTTATCCTGGATTATTTGAGTGCCTGCTACATGTAATCCACAAATGTCTTTAGAAGGAGCAGAGGGAGATTTGACTACAGAAGGGGAGAAGGCAATGTGGATGGGGAAGCAGAGATCAGTGAGAGGCCACCATAAGACCAGGAAGGGTGTCAGCCATCAGAAGCTGGAAAGGCAAGGAACAGATGCTCCCCTGGAGATTATCGAAGGAATCAGCCCTACTGATTCCTTGGCTTTAGCCTAGGGAAGCATATTCTGGACTTCTGGCCTCCACAACTGTAAGAGAATAAATGTGTGTTGTTTTGAGCCATCAAGTTTGTGGAATTTTTTTTTTTTTGGGGGGGTACCGGGGATTGAACTCAGGGGCACTCGACCACTGGGCCACATCCCCAGACCTCTTTTTTTTTTTTTTTTTGGTATTTATTAGAGACAGGGTCTCACTGAGTTGCTAAGTGCCTCGCCATTGCTGAGGCTGGCTTTGAACTCGCAATCCTCCTGCCTCAGCCTCCCAAGTGCTGGGATTACAGGCGTGCGCCACCGCGCCTGGCTAAGTTTGTGGAAATTTGTTACGACAGCCATAGGAACCTAATACCAGGACTCAACACACCTTCTGGTGTCTGGATTAAACAACACCTTGAATTGTCCTCTGACTCAGATATGAGAATTTTATGTCTCCAACTGCAGGAGCCCTGTTTGGGGAGATGGCTTGAATTGTGGTTGACTATGAGCCGTGGAGATTTGGGCATTGTTGCCTTCCGTAGTCTCACGGGACTTGTCCCGGGATCTCGAGTGACTTGGCCGAAATTGCTGATCGGGTCAGCGCCATTTTGGTGGTGTGTGTGGCATGTGTTAGTCGTTGTTAGAACCAGGGAGAAAAGTTATCAGAATAAAAAGCTGTTTGTCTCCAGTTTGCCTCTGAACTTCTTCCCGCGGCTCCGTTGCTCCAAGCGCTTCAGGCAGCAACATCCAACCAGATTGAAATTTGTAAGAGGGCAGGGCCTCCATCCACAATTTTTAGCTCATATCTGGGTACAAAAGATCTTTTGGATTGAATGTAGTTGAATTTCTTAAGTGGATCTGCCAGGATCTGCCTTTTGAGTAGAAAAGTGGGGTAATGCTGATCAGAGCATGAAGTTGATGTATTTGACTTAATCATTTGTCATGGTAGTTGTGGAGAGGATGCAAGTATCAGAAAGGACTTCTTGCATCTAGATACTTTCTAAGTTCCTTTTGATAGTAAGGTTCTTTGATCCTAAGAGACTGTGGTATTTTGAATACTGAGGGTTCTTGCCCACATTACAGTGGTGAGGCCTCTGAAGGCTCATGGATGTCTTCAGGCCTGGAAGTTAATGCCTTAGGGTCGATACACCATTGTTTCAAGATGGAGATCTGTTATGACACACTTTCTCACTTGAAAAGTATTTTCCTTTTCAAAGTGTTTTGCAGCTTCTGAGACTGCATGGCAGGAACCACTATTGTCTCTGAGTATTCACAGAGGTTTGGGCCCAGGACTCCCTCAAAACACCCAAATCTGTGGATGCTTATGTCTCTTGAATGAAATGGTATAGATTTGCATATAATCTATGCACTTCCTCCCATATATTTAATTTTTATTTTGAACATGGTTTTATTTTTAATCAATAGCAATTGTGCATATTTATGGGGTACATCATGATGCTTTGACAAATTTGTACAATGTGTAATGATAAGATTTGATAACTGTAACCTCAGACATTTGTCATTTTTGTATGTTTACTTTGGGATCATTCAAAATCCTCTCTACTAGCTATTTTGAAATATTTAATTAACTGTTGTTAGCCATGGTTGTCCTACAGTGCTGTAGAACATTAGAAAGTCATTCCTCCTATTCAGCTGCATCCCTGTACCCATTAACCATCCTCTCTCTGTCCTTCCCTCCCCAGGTTTCCAATCTGGTAACCACACTATTCTATTCTCCATTTATTTGAGATCTTTTTTTTTTTTTTTTTTTTTTTTTTTAGCTTCCATATGTAAGTGAAAGAACATGTGATATTTGTTTTTTTTCTGTTCCTGACTTATTTTACTTAACCTAATGTCCTCCAGTTCCATCTACGTTGCTACAAATGACAAAATTTCATTCTTTTTGTGGCTGAATAATATCCCATTGCATAGACAGATTTTCTTTATACCACGTATATATACCACATTTTCTTTATGTATTCATCTGTTTTTGGACACCTAGGTTGATTCCATGTCTTGGCTATTGTGAACAGTGCTACAATAAACATACGAGTACAGATCTTTCTTCAACACGTTGATTTCAATTCCTTTGGATGTATACCCAGTAGCGGAACTGCAGGATCACATTGTAGTTCTATTTCTAGTTTTTCAAGGCACCTCCATACTGTTCTCCATAATGGCTATACCAATTTACATTCCCACTAACAGTGAATGAGAATTTCCCTTTTCCCACATTTTCACCAGCATTTTTGTCTTTTTGACAATTGCCATTCCAACTGCTTCTTGTATGCTTATTTTTTTTTTTTTTTTTTGGTATTGGGGATTGAACCCAGGGGAACTCAGTCATTGAGCCACATACCCAGGGTCTTGCTAAATTGCTTAGGGCCTCACTAAGTTGCTGAGGCTAGTGTTTGAAATCGCGATCCTCCTGCCTCAGCCTCCCAAGCCACTAGGATTACAGGAGTGCACCTCCAACACCCAGCGCCTCCTGTATATACTTTTAACCATCTGTAGATTGCTTATAATACCTAATGCAACATAAATGCTATGTAAATAGCTGTTACACTATATTATTTAGGGAATAATGACAAGAAAAAGAGTCTATACATGTTCACTACAGGGCTCAATTTTTTAAAATATATTTTTGATGCTTGGTTAGTTGGATCCATGGATGAGAAACCCACAGGCACAGGGGGCGACTATATTTTCCTGCTGAGAAGCTGAGCTCCACTGAAGTCAAGCAATCTGCCCAAGGTCACCCAGCCAACATTCTACGGCACCAGTGGCACCAAATAGCCACTATATTCTGAAAGCAATCCTATCAAGGGCCAGGCGAGCTCAGTGAACAGAACTTGAGCATCTTCCATGTCCCTGGCATTGAGCATCTCAGTAGTTCTGGGAAGCAGGTTGAACACTTTGTCCCTGCCTTTGGGGAGTGTGAATCCTGAAGAATCCTGAAGTTCTAGGACACCAACCCTGCCTCTTGGCAGGCAGGTATCTAACAAGTATGTAGAAGATTTTATCCTGTTTCTTACTATTCTTTAGGGCAAAATTTCTATTTTATTTGATTATGTAAAAAATTTAAAAAATACTTCAATATGCCCAATTTCTATCCTTCTTGTTTTTGGTTAATCCACCATCCTTTTCTTGGACCTCTGTAGCTATAAAAATATCTGATTTACATCTGTTTGAGATTAAAATTTTAGGTGAACTGTGTTTAGCAATTATTACCTACTTTTGTGAGACTATCTTTAGTGAGAAAAGGAAGAAGGTGGTAATGGAAACTTTACTTCCATTTTCATTAAAGTTGTGTAAGAACATAATCCATTTAAATACCCTGTAACTTTATTATATTGTACTACAAAGCATATTTAAGTAATATGTTCATTTTAAAATAGCTGTATTGAGATATGATTCATATACCATATCATTCATCCATTTAAAGTATATGATTCAATGTGTTTTAGTATATTCAGAGGATGGTGTGACCACTATCATAATCTAACTTTTCTCCTTTGAAAGAAACTCCATAACTATTGATAGATGGGCTACCCTCACCCCCCCAGAGTTTTCCACATCCTGAGAGAAGCAACCTTGTTTCATTCTCGGCAGGATGTTTTCTTCCCCGGACAGGATGTTTTTTCCCCCAGGCAGGATGTTTCTTCCCCGGGGAAGGATGTTTCTTTTCCCCGGGCAAGAGCCAATAGGCTTAAAGGTCACCCTGTTCTAGGGGCAAAGAGCCAATGGCGTTGGGGTTGCTCTGGTGCACCTCCCACCAGAAATCCCTATATAGGGCCCTGTTTGAGAGACTCAGAACACAGACAGACACACAGAGACATGTCATCAGCTTGTCGCTGCTGAGAGGAGGAAGCCACTCAAGACACATCAGCTTGACCCTGCGGAGAGGAAGAAGCCACCGCAGGAGCTCCAGACCCATCGTCTCCAGCCGACGACAGCTGACCCAGCCGACAGCTCCAGACCCATCGCCTTCAGCCCGTTGGCCGCTCCCAGCCGACAGCTCCAGCCTCCAGCCAGACAGCAGCTGCTTTAGCTGATAGCTCCAGAGATCCCAGCTGGTGTGACCCAGCACCCACTTTCTGTCCAGAGCTTGCACACTCCCCTCTCCCTGACTCCCCTCTCCCACTAGAGCTTGCACACTCCCTTCTCCCTGACTCCCCTCTCCCAGCACCTCTTCGACCTTCAACCAGAGCACCTCTTCTCCGGTTTTGCTACCAGCCACGAAGGCTGTTGAATAAATCTCTTGGCTGCATGGCTGTCCCCGGTGTGATGTTTTGCCCTTCAACTATTAGCATTCACTTTTTTTAATGACTTTATTATGCATCTTTAAGTACCAAACACTCTTTTGTTGTGTGTGCATGGTGCTGGGGATTGAACCCAGGGCCTTGTGCACGTGAGGCATGCACTTTACCAACTGAGCTATATCCTCAGCCCAGCATTCACTTTTTTATACCCTCAACCCAACTCTAAACACGTGTTTATTTTTTAATCTACATTTGCCTATTCTGGATGGTTTATGTACATAGTATATGTGGTCTTTTTGAACTATTTTTAAAAATTTCCTATGTTTTCTAGATTCATCCATGTTGTAGCATGTACCAGTGCTTCATTATTTTTATGGCTGAATAATATTGTATGGGTACCATTTTGTTATTCATTCATCCATTGATGGACAGTTGGGCTATACCCACTTTGGGGCCATTATAATAGACTACTATGAACATTAGTGTGCAAGTTTTTGCATGGCCTTGAGTTTTCAATTTTCTTAGGTTTATGTCCTCCAATCTTACATCTTGGAATGGAATTGTTGGGTCATAGGGTGACATTATGTTTACCTTTTTGAGGAATTGGCAGACTATTTTCAATACATTTATTTCAAAGGAAGTCATGGGAGGTGGTGGGGGGGGAGAGAGAGAGAGAGAGAGAGAGAGAAGAGAAGGGTGGTGGTGCTACTGGGAGCTGTCGTGTTCGCTCACCCAGAGCAGCACTGGGTCCCAGGTTCATTGCTCTCATGGGAACAGTTCCAAGTTAATCTACAGAAGTGCAGCGAATCACAAAGTGTGTTGGTTGTGCTTTGCCAGGCTCAAAGAATGGCCTAGAATCAGAGTTTTTGATTGGGGTAAAGATGGAACAGGAGGTTCATTTTTGACCTTGGAACAAGATGGCGAGACCCACACAATTTGTTTGTCAGCCGAGGCAATTGCTGTAAACAACAGAATTCCTGCCAAGGTTCTCCGGGTACCAGTCTGCCCCACTCAATGGCAGACCTGGCTGGGATAATGTTTTCTGGCCACCTTTGTCCTTTCATCTGCTTAAGCTAGTTACACTGTCACTTTGAGCTCTGGCTTTGCTCTCTCTGGCTCTGATTTCTCTGGAAAGGCTGCTGTCCAGATGTTTAGGTATTTAGCAAATGCACTCTTCTGATGCTTTGGCAGGGTTACTTTCAGATGGGGATGAATATTTGATGCTGTTGGCTATTGGGAACATGTATACTCAAATGACCAGCAAAGTCCCTGCCTCAAACTTTGTAATTCCATTTATAATGATGGCTGATACATCATTAAAACAAAACTCATGAAGGAGCAGAGGGAAAGCCTTTCCTATATTTGACCTTTGCCCTTTCTTGTGGATTGTACAAAGGCTTCCCACATGATACATAGGATGCCTTGTTTAGGTCTCTCCAGTTTATAGAGCAGCACAGAATGACTATTTCCATCTTTCTCTAGGTGTTTGCCTTCCCCTCTTTAAAACCACTCCTTCCCTAAACATACAGAAACTAATCCACTGAGCTCCCGGGCCTGGTCCACTACTTCATGTTTCTTTTTTATTAATTACTTACTTAATTTTAATCAGGTATATATGACAGCAGAAGGCATTTTGATTCATTGTATACAATTGCAGCACAACTCTTCATTTCTCTGGTTGTACATGATGTAGCGTAGCACCTATTCATGTTTTTGATTCTTTTTGAGCTAAGAATATCTTAGACAATATTTAGATCATCTTCACATTTTACAGATTGGTGAACTGATGCTAGAGAGCGGAAAGAACTTCTCAAGGCCACCAGATCAGTGGGACAACCTACCTCACCTCCCACACCTTTCCCACTGCCTCCCTGGCCTCAAACTTAACCCTTTAGTATCCTGAGACTTTAGTACTACCCAGCATTATATGTCCACTTGTCTAACTCAGTGCCAGGCACATGTTCCTAGAGCCAGTCTGTCTAGGTTTGAATGCTGACATCAACAAATTCTACTTGTGTGTTCATATTGAAGTGACTTAGGCATTTTGGTCTCATTTTCTTTAAAAAAGGCATCTAATAATGGCACCTATCTTAAAGGATTTTTGTAAAAAGTAAATGAATGATTGCAGCCCCCATTGATATTTATTAATTCTTCCTCGCTACCCCAAACCTGTGGGTAAATAAAATGTCACTTAATCATAAATAAAAAGCAAATGAATGAATACTTTTAAAGTGAATAGAATAGTGCAGAATAGCAGTTCAATAAATGTTGGCTGTTACCATTATGATTGATTGATTGATTAACATGCATAAGTTCATTCCCTCAGGATTCAGCTTAGTGTCCTCCAATCTTGTTACTCCCCTTTCCTGCCACTTTTCTACTTCTTTCTGTGTCACAAGTACATGTTCACTCTGGGCTGGGAGGCGGGGCTAAGAAAGGCAGATCTGTGGGGTTGATGCTTTAGGTTGGAGACCTTTTGGGTATAATAATTTCATCCTGGATATTAGTCCAACCTTAGCTATTTCCAAGAGGATTTTATGGGCACTTGGAGGGACAAGCACAGTCTTTGTGTCTGAATAGTTTTTTGCTTTTATTTATCACTAGTCTGTGTTATAGTAGGTCTTGTCTCAATCATTTCATTCATGAAAAACCCTTTAGACATTTAATATAATTTTATGAGGGTCTCCAACTCCTTTGGGCTTTGCTTAGAAACATTGCAAACAAAATTTTTAGCATCTCAAAGGGAAGCTTAATCTGATAAAAATGTAAATTGTAGACAACCAATGCTTTGCTGAACATTTCACTTCTGGGTATACAGAGTAACTGGCCTAACATGAATGCTGTCATTGTGAGGTTGCCTCTCTCCTTGATGGCCTGTGGGCTGGCTGTATTGTGCTTATGGACCTACAGGTCCATTTGAGAGCCTGTGTGGATGGTCTACATCATGGCCAACACTCCTAAAAATCAGCTCAAACATGACATCACCAGGGCCCAAGGAGTGGGCAGAGAAACTTGTGTTCCTGTCACTTTCCTGCTTCTTTCTATATCACCTACCCATCCCTTCTCCAATCCCATGAATTCAGGGATGCTGGGATGAAAGGGATTCTCTGAGGTTATTGGCCTCCTGGAAAGGATACTCTGGGGCAGCATGCCATGGGGAAATGGATGATTCCTAAATGTTGACATTTCAGATGTGACCCTTGTGTCAGAAAAATGCTTAGATAGGTGAACCTTCCTGAGACCTTTCCACTTTTAATGTCTAACAGCTACTGTGATTTTTAAATACCAGCTTGAGGATTAAAACAATATACTTACTTGGGAAGCTTTTAAAAACAAATTCCCTGGACCATAGAGTTTTCTAGTTAGTGTGGCTGCAGTACAGCCCAGATATCTTCATTTATAAAAGATCCCTCCAATAATTCTGTTGTACAGTCAGGCCTGCAAACATCTCAATCTGGGGCTCTCATTCTGGGCTGTACATTAGCATCACTCTCTAATCACTCTCTAGGGAGCTTTTTTTTTTTTTTTTTTTTTTTTTGTGGTACCAGGGATTGAACTCAGGGGCACTTGGCCACTGGGCCACATCCCCAGCCCTTTTTTGTATTTTATTAGAGACAGGGTCTCACTGAGTTGCTAAGTGCCTCGCCATTGCTGAGGCTGGCTTTGAACTCGAGATCCTCCTGCCTCAGCCTCCCAAAGTGCTGGGATTACAGGCGTGCGCCACCACACCCGGCTTCTAGGGAGCTTTTTAACAAAGTGCCCATCCCAGGCTGCACTCCTGGACACTGGTGTCATTTGTTTGGGTGGGATGTACTTTGGGGTTCAGTGTTTTTTTAAAGGTTGCCATGTGAATCAAGGTGCAGCCAAAGCTGAGAGCCATTAAAAAACTGAAAAGTGACTACTGACTACTCCTTTTTTTTAGTAAAGGTTGTGATGGCCTGCAGGTGTCACAGTAGAGAGGTTGGAGACCACCTGCTCCAGTGGTTCCCAGCCCCTTCCATTTTATAGACTAGTACACTTTAAATGATACTTTGAAGACTGACAAAGAGTTGATTTTTTTGACCACTTTTAATTTTGCCAAACTGAGACATTAAAACTGAAACTAAATTCAGCTATAATTTATTCATGCCATTATTTAATTTAAAAAATGAAGTTGTAACATTATGTATTAGACAGACCTGAAGTCAAGCTAAAGGACACTCCTTAAGACTGAATGTGTCTGACATTAAGAGGGACTTGCTACACAGTCCTCATCTCCCTCATTTCAGTGAGAACTGTGTTATGGACCAGGATTGGTTCAAGTGCAGTTGACCTCTGAGCCAAAGTCATGATTTTACATGGCAGGAAATTGAGACCTGGAGATAGGAAAGCAGTTGGTTCTGGTCTCAGTGGAGGCAGCACAGGGTTGGGACTAGAACTTGCTCTCCTGATGTCGGTCACCATACTCCATACGAGACTCTGAGGATATGTATGACATCCCAAGCTCTTCCCATTTGACGTGCATGGGAAGAGCCTCTGGAAGTGACTGCTCAGTCCTCCCAGCCACACTCAGGCACACTTAGAACAGACGCCATGGCTATGATCAAAAAAAGAGCTCTGTGACGAAGCACCATCCTCAAACCTTCAGCAATGATGGAGCATGATTACATGGTCTTGAGAGTGACAGAGGGGAAGCTTCTGTTGCAAAACAGAGGTGCATAGTATAGTTCTGTCACACTAGGACACTGTGCTTGGAACATTAAAACTCTGTGAAAAATTAATTTTCTGATTATCTCCTGCAGAGTTGAAGCCATCTCTTCCCCTATGTTGCTGTTAATTTTAATAAGTCAACAAATTGTCTAATTCTCCTGGAAATTCTTTGATTTGAGGAAATGGACATTTTACACAATTCCCTTGGAGAAGAAAGAAAACAGATTTCCAAGTGCATTATTAGTAAGCAGAACATTTGGATCCTGAGATTGGAAATGAGGAAGACATGGTGAGTTTTTGGGTTCAGAGGTTCAATTCAGTAAGTGAGGGAGGTGAGGAAGAATGGGCGTTCGCAGAAAGCTTGTTTCCACTGGAAGACAGGAAGATTGTGGAAGGGCAGGCCAAGAGCCAACTTGGATCTCAAGTTCACCTGAAGTAGTCAAGTTCACTGCTTTGAACTGTTGTGGAATGGAGGCAGGCAGTGACCTACTCAAGTGTCACCCATGGAACTGTCCTAGAGGGCAGGGCCATGACCTATTGTCTCCTAACATAGTTCTGGCCTGTCATAGATGGTAATAACTATTTTGTTGAAATGAAGAGGCTTTTAGGGACCCAAAGGCATTTCCCTACATTGAAATCAGGTGATATCTAGAGATCCAGATGTAACCAGGGCAGTTTTGTGGGGGTGGGAAGAGTGAGCCTGGGAGCAGTCAGGAGGGAGTTGTGTCTGTCACGAAGCCATTGGATGGCTGCCCCGAAAATGGGTCATGAAGGTGCCCTCAATGAGAAGGAGGAACATAGAACAGAAATGTCACCGACCTCATAATTTTGCTAAAATCTGGCTCTGCTTCCATAGCCCATTCTTCTGAAACCTATTTCCTGGAGCCAAACACTGCAGGTTTAATACTCTAGCTCCAAATCCCTCTGGAAACTCAGGTTCCTCTGGGATCCCACCTACTAGAGGTAAAACAATGAATTCAGTTCCCTTTAAAACCATCATCTGACTTAATTTTTGACCTCTTTCCTAATTTCTAATTTAGTCAGATAAACCCACATACCTTAAAGCCATGCCCTGCATGGTTTCTAGACTCATTTAAGTACCATTGGAAGGTAGGAAGGGAGCTCCCCTGCTCAGCTGGCTTCCTGCACTGAAGCACCCCTGTCTCTCAGGAACGTGGAGACAGGATACCTCCCCTGTCTGCCATGAGGAAGGTGAAGGAAGCAGGAGCCCAGAGCCACGGAAGTGAAAGTGTATGTGAAAGGTTGAAACAAACACACTTCTTTCACATTAGAAGCAACTGGGTGGAGACCAGGGAGATAAATGATGGGGCTCAGGTCACAGCAGATAGTGGTGGAGTTGGGGCTGGAACAGGTTCCTTGTCCACTGGACAGCAGCGCTTTGGTCATTAGATCACACTGACCTTCTGATTGCCTGGTGGAATGGACTCATCTCTTTCCAAGCTTAGGCTGTGTGTGTGTACATGTGTGTACATACACATATAATTATTTTTGTTCAATATGGATGTTAAAGGTCTTAAGCTATAGTGGTTTCTAGGGACTGATTTGAAAAAATCTCTGCTGCCTCTGTGTGTTTATGTGTTTGTTTGCATGTGTGTGTGTGTGTGTGTGTGTATGTATAATGCCTATGTCTCTGTGTGTTTCTGTATTGTGTGTGTATTTTAGCTGGGGTGGGGGTGGGGTCAACTGAGCTGGGGAGAAGGAGGATCAGGAGGAATAATTCCAGGTGTCAGAGCACTCAACCCCTGTTCTGAACTCTGCCAGGTACACCACCCCATAAGCCCCCGCCCCTCCAGACTGGGCCTGGGTGTGGACTGAGATGAGGGAGCCACTGCCCTCTGCTGTACTGAGAGGTGAGTGCTTCTGACTTGCCAGCTTCACCTTGTCCTAGGTGGGGGTAGGGATGAAATAGAAGCCTGTACCCCACCGGGGTATAGGATCAGCTGATCCACAGGTGTTGGGGTCCTTCCACTCTACCTTTGAAGTTCTTAAGATGCAGGTGGTAGGGCAAAATTACCTGATACTTGATTGTGTGTGGGGTCATTCATTGCTCCAGGGCCTCCCCAGGCAGGATCTGAAGATGCTGGAAGCTTCCTGGCCTCATTGGGGGTCAACACTCAGATTCTTCCAATGCTGCTCAAATTGAATACTCTTAAAGGGAAAGCCCCTATTAGCTTTGGGCCAGTCTTCTCGTCTGTAATCACAGCACTCTCGGGGGAGAAGTCAAATCCTGCTTCTGAATAAAAGCAGTCTACATTTGCACAGGGCACTATAATTTGTCAGCTCTATTCCCACGTGTCATCTCAGATGATCTTTATAAACCCAGGAGATAAACAGCACAGCAATTATTCTTCTCACTTCACAGATGGGAAAACTGAGGCCCAGAAGGTTTACTGACCTTTGATTGATTTGGATATGATTAGTTAAGAAATAAAATGTACCTCCAGCTGGGATGAAATTCATCAGGCTTTAGATTAAAATAAATTATGCTTCAAGAAAGTGCCAAGCAAAACATTCAGTAATTAACAGGGACAGGATTCATAGCAGCGCTGTCCAGCTGCTTTCTAACAACTCTGGGGCTTGAGCTTATGGCTTAGCTCAAGTTCTAGAGTGTATCCATTTTTATCAGGGTCACCGGAGCATCTCATGGTTGCTAACTGTTTCACTAACATTTTTTCTTTTCAATAATAAGCATGTTTATAGTTTTAGAGTGTTAAATTTAAAATAATCTATCTTGTTATATACTCCTAATCTGTTTATAATACAAGGGCAGTAGTTATTATGGCTCCTGTTTTGCTGTTGCAGAAACTAAGGTCAGAAGAACTTTCATACCTTAGCAATTGATGTTTGCGTTGGTATTTACTCTGTGCCAGGTACTCTGCTAGTCCATAGAATTTAGCAGTGGACAAGACAGTCATGGTCCTTGTGCTCATGGAACTCACAGTCAAGGAGGGGAGAAAGAGGCACAGATAAGTGCCTGCTTGAGTAGAGAATGAGTGTATATTGTGATGAGTGCCATGAACTTGAGCCAGGCACTATCAGCATGAATGGCAGGGATCTTACCTGGTTGAGGGTCCAGAGAAGCTTCCCTGGAATCCATGGGTTAAGTGGAATTGGCCTAGAGTATGGGGTTGAAACTCAGGGCACAGAGGTATTGGCAGTGTGATGGTCCTAACGAAGGAGGTTTCTTGGAACATCCAAGGATATGAGAGAGCCAATGTAGTGGAACAGAGAATAAAAGAGAGTGGTCCAAGGTGAGGCTGGCGGGGCCATACAGCAGAAGTTAATCTTTCAGCCCAATCACACAGTGAGGTGGAGGCAAGATGGGAACTAAAATGGTATTAGATTTTGGTGAGTATTTAATCTCTGTATTACTGTTCTCCCCCTATTCTTCTACTTTCTACCCAAACCTAAGGGCCTTAATTTTCCAGGACCATGGCTCCTCCCATCTCTGGCTCACTGCTTCTGCTGTGCTCCCCACAGTATGTGTCCTCCTATGTCTCACAAGTCAAAACCCCCAATACTCCTTAAGCTAGGGATTAAAAACACAAATTTGTCAGCAGTTGAGGTACTTGAAAAACACTGCCTACCTTTATTATCAAGTGTTGGGGACTTGGAAAACTTGGCAAAGTTTGGTAGAACTTTCTGTGATGGTGGAATGTTCTTAGCCCTGCCCAACATTGTAGCCTTTAGTCAGGTGGCCAGCATGACTGGGAAATGGAAATTTTTATTTAACTTTATTTTGAACATGTGTCTAGTGGGCTGTCATATTGAACAGTGAAGCTCTAGCTATTTGTTTCCATTCTGGAGCATGGGATCAATATTACCAGAGATATTCCAATATTTCAAAAGAAGCCAAATCACTGGATTCTCATTTGAAATATTCTGATTTTAAAATGTTGGCAACAAATTGAAATTTTAAAGATATACTGTGGTACTCTTGCCTCTGGGAAGATGGAGGAGATTTTCTTATTCCTCTTCCTAAGTGCAACAAAAACCAGAATGTGTGTGTATACACACACACACACACACACACACACACACACACATTACGTATCTATATTTATCTCTATATTATAATCTCTATCTATCTAATCTATGACATGATGAGAAGATTCTGAAAAGCAGAGAGATGAAAGCAGACTCAAGATCTTGGGACTTGTTATGGCTTAGATCTCAAACATCCTAGAAAGGTTTATATGCTAAAGACTTTGTCACCCGTCTGTGGCACTATTGGGAGGTGGTGAAAACTGTAGGCATTGGGGCCTAGTGGAAGCAAGATGGTTCATTGAAGGCAATATTGGGACCCTGGCCCCTCCCTCTCACTCTTGGCTTCCTGGCTGCTCTGAGGTGACAGCTTTGCTCCACCACATGCTCCCTGGCATGGTGTTCTGCCTCACCACAGGCCCCCAAACAATGGAGCCAAGTGACTTTGGACCAAAACCTCTGAAGCACTGAACTAAAAATAAAGCCTTTCTCTTTTTAAGTTGATTATCTCAGGGTATTCATCCCGGCTATAGATAGCGGACTAATAGTGTACCCAAGGTGAGACACATTGGTCAGTTCTCTGGGCTTTCTTTTTATGTCATCTATCTCAGACTTGGATCTGAAGAAGTCAGCAAACCAGAAACACTGATGGGCACAGAAAAACTAAGCCCCAACAAAAGCTTGAACTTTCTGGCCAAAGTAAAAAGAGGGAAGCCCAGCCGCATAGAAAACTTTCAGACAAAACTACTCTACTCCAGTCAATAACTATAGAGAAACCCATAGTGCCACTCCCACCGTGCCAACAAAAGCCAACTGGAGAGCCTCGACTTCCACCCTCATGGGGCTGTAATAAGGTGTCAACATCCGTGCTGAAGTGGCACCAAATGAAACCACATGGGAACTGAAACTTCATTTCCATGAGCTCATGGCCAGCTCTCCTTCCCACCCCATGCAACCATGGTGTCAGTTCTTCTTCCCTTGGGGAGGATGGGAGCTTGGAAATCCACTGCCACCTGGCATTAAGGAGGTTCTCCTTCCCTTTCTTGTGGGGTAGTGCCGTAGAAGGTCTTGCAGAAAGTCAGGACTTTCAAATGACAAGACCCTTAGACTGTGACAAGATGTGCACATATAATGTAATAGCAAAGAAATGACTAAAAATTAAAAAGCTATAAAAATGTACTTAAAAGCAATATTAGGTAAATAAAAATGAATTTCTAAAAAAAATTCAAGGAAGGCAGAAAGACAAGAAGGAGGCTAGGCATAAGAAAAAAAGAGGAGAACAATAAATAAATAAATAGCAGAACAGAAAACAAAACAAACAAACAAGAAAAACCAAAATGGCAGACTTCAGACTTAAGTCCTACTGAATTTTTGTCCCTAAGACTAAGAAGGAAGCAAGAATGTCCACTGTCAGCACATTTAATATAGTGCTGGAACTTCACAAAAGTACAATAAGGCAGGAAAAGAAAATAAAAGTAATAAAAGTAAGTCACCTCAGGAAGAAGTAAGTGTCCTTATTGGCAGATGACATGATCATCTATTTGGAAAATATTTTTTTAAATTTATTTTTTATTTATAATAGTAGTATGTATTACAATTCATAATGCACATATATAGCATCTTTTTACATACAACTGTTTGTATACAAAGTATATTCGTACCATTCAGGTCTTCAATCATGCATTTAGGATAATGATATCCATCTCATTCAACCACATTTTCTTCCCCCCCCCCTTTTTTTTTCTCCCCTCCCTCCCCCCTTGTTCCTTTCTTCCCCTCCCTTCCCTTTGACCATTCTAGTGTTCCTCTAATCCTCCTATGTATCCCCATCCAACAACACTGTGAACTAGCCTCCTTATATCAGAGAAAACATTTGGTATTTGGATTTTTGAGATTGACTAATTTCACTTAGCATTATATTCTCCAACTTCATCCATTTACCTGCAAATGCCATTATTTTATTCTCTTTTATTGCTGAGTAAAATTCCATTTTGTATATATACCACATTTTCTTTATCCACTAATCTACTGAGGGACATCTAGGTTGGTTCCACAACCTAGCTATTGTGAATTGTGCTGCTATAAACATTGAAGTAGCTGTGTCACTGGAATATACTATTTTTAAGTCCTTTGGGAATAGACCCAGGAGTGGGATGGCTGGGTCATAGGGTGGTTCCATTCCCAGTTTTCCAAGAAATCTCCATACTGCTTTTCATAACGGTTGCACCATTATTTGGAAAATCTTAAGAAGTCCACAAAACAAAACAAATAAAACTCCTAGTACTAATAAGTGAATTTGGCAAGATCACAAGATGTAAGATAAACATTAAAAGCATTCTAGCAACGAACACATGGACACTTAAATTAAAAATACAATATAATTTACAGTAATTAAAAAATAAAATACTTGGTTGTACATCTAACAAAACCTGCACAGGACTTGCCTTCTGAATGCTGATGAGGATAATCAAAGATCTAAATAAATGGAGAAAATTATATATTCATGGATTGGAGAACTCAATATAGTAAACTCAAGGACTAGAAACTCATGGTTTGGAAAACTCAACATAGTAAAAATATCACTTCTCCCCAAACTGATGTACAGGTTTATCAATAACTTGGCAAGATTTTTTTTTGTAGATATAGATAAGAATATTCCAAAAAGTATATGGAAAGGCAAAAGAACCATAATAGCTTCGACATGTTGAAAAAGAAGAATAAAGTAGGAAGAACTAGTCTATCCAATTTCAAAACTTAGATAGCTACAGTAATTAACTTTGCATCTTAATTATGTTGGCAGAGAAATATACACATAGATCAATGGAACAGAATAGAAACCCAGAAATAGACCTACACATATATGCCCAACTGATATTTTGCAAAGGTGTTAAAGCAACTCAGTGGAGGAAGAAAAGAAAAACCAGTAGCCTTTTTAATAAATGGGGGCTGGAGTAACAGGGTATCAAGAAGTTAAAAAAAAATAAGTACATTGCCTCACATATTTTACAAAACTTAGCCTAAATGAGCTTATGTATAAAATGTAGAACTATAAAATTTTTAGAACAAAATATAGAAGAAACTATTCAGTATCTAGGGTTAGGCAAAGAGTTCCTAGACAAAAACATAATCCATAAAAAAGAAACATTAGTGAATTGAATTTCATTAAAAATAAAAACATCTATGAGAGGCTGTTAAGAAGATGAATAGACAAGCTATATACTGGAAGAAAATAACTGTAACCACATATCCAACACAGAGTTAGCACCTAGAACACACAATATAAAGAACTTTCAAAACTCAACCTCCAAAAGACAATCCAATTAGACGATGCACGAAGGACATGAACAGACGTTTCACTGAAGAGGATCTACAGGTGACAAATAAGCATGTTCAAAGACTTCAACATAGTCAGCCATTGGGGAAATGCTAATTTAAACCCCAAGGAGATATCACTGCACAACCATCAGTGTAGCTAAAAATAAAAGGAGTGACAGTACTAAACACTGTTGAGGATATAGAGAAACCAGATGACTCATACATTGCAGGTGCGATTGTAAAGTGGTTTAATAACTTTGGAAAACAGTTTTGGCAGTTTGTTAAAATACTAAACATGCAACCACCATGTAGCCCAGCACTTGCATTCTTGGCCATTTATCACAGGGAAATGAAGACTATGTTCACATAAAAACCCACATGAACATGTTTATACAGCCTCTTCATGATAGACAAAAATTGGAAACAGCCGAAAGGTCCTTCAATGGGTTAATGGTTAAAAAAAAAAAGTATAGGAAAGCAAATGGGTCAGTGGGAGGGAGGGTGGATGGTAGAGGGCAATGAGAGTGATCAGATTTCGTCCTGTGCCTGTATAAATATGGCATAATAAATCCAACTATTATATGTAATTCTAAAACTGATACATCTATACCATGGAATACTGCTCAGCAATAAAAAAAAAAAGAGCAAGTTAATGATACATGCAACAAAGAATTAGGTGGAGCAAAACCCCACCTTCTATCTAATCATTTCATACTGTATGATTTCATTTATATGAAGTCTTGAAATGCTAAAAGTATACGAATAGAGAACAGATTAGTGGTTGGCAGGAATTAAAGGGGAACGAAGGCAGGAAGTTAATGTGGCACCTCTTATAGAAGTGATGTGTGTGATCTTGAGTTGTTTTGACAGAAGTGTTTGATATTCTGACTGTAATATTTGCTAACATCCTGGTGGTGATATTGTTCTTTAGTTTTATGTTACCATTGAGGAAAAACCAGTTTCTCCTACTATATTCTCACAACACAGATCACTTCTATGATTCCAGAGTGTGCGGGGGCTTCTCTCCATCAGCAAGCAGGCAATCAGTTCTGCAGAGGACACCAGCTGAGTGTCCTCTAATGCAACTTAACTCTTTTGCTATCTCCCTGGAGATTCCATCAGATCCCACAGGTTGAGGCCTCAGTCCTATGACTGCTCCCTCTTCAGAACTGGTCACAAGTCCAGGCCTCCAGAATTTCTATCCAATTGGGGTTTCCATGATCCCCACATTGGGTTCAATTAATTTGCTAGGATATCCCATAGGACTCAAGAAAACACTATGCTTATATTTACAGTTTATTATAAAAGACATTTTAAAGAATACAAATAAGTATCCAGATGAAGAGATACAGAGGGCAAGGTCTAGAAGGGTCCTGAGCTGAACTTTCATCCCTGTGGAGCTGGGGGCACTTCCCTCCCAGCATGTAGATGAGTTCTTATTCACCTTCCTGTAAGTCTGCATGAGTTCAGCTGTCCCACAGGCCTCAGAACCCTGTCCTTTTTGGGTTTTTATGGAAACCTCATTTCAGGAATGTGATTGACTGATTAGGGAAAACAAACAAGGCTTTACAGATTCTTCCTGACCTCTCTAGGTAGCTTTCCTTACTCCAGGGTATTAAGTAGGATCTCATGAAATGGGGGTCTTATGATCTGCTATCAGATAAGGTAGATCAGAGAATTTCTTTTTGGCCAGATCTAAGACAGAAAGGCAGGGAATATTACAATACATTTTTGGTTTCTATGACCCACCTTGGGAAAAGAAATTCAGGTTTCTATAGCCTGGCTTGAGGAGAAAAAGGAGCAGGTGAAAAGAAGACAGAAGGAGTGTGTGTGTGTGTGGGGGGGGGGGGGTGGTTAGGGAGAGAGAGAAACACATGAGCTAGCTCTCTGGGGGTCTAAAGTGCCCCAACATTATAACAAAAGACTGTCTTTGTCTTCTACCTTTATCACCCTAAAGCTATGCCAAACCCAGTTCAGGGACCAAGGACAAAAGGTCAATTACTTTAGTTCTACTATTCTAGTCAGTTAGGAAATAGCAAGAATTTTGGGAGTTATGAGTCAGGAGCCATGGATGAAAGCTGACATATATAAATCATGATAGCACAGACCCTAATCTTACAGCTTATTGTACCTTCTTTTTCTCACTTATGGTAGGTTGTTTCTTCCTGAGTTGTACAGTTTTGCAATGTGAACTTATCTTCAGTGAGACTTTATCTTTAGGAACCCCACGATGACTGTGTTGAGAGTGTTTCCTCTTTTCCATTAATTAAGCCAGGCACCCCAGGAGAAGTACTAGCTGGGGACCATTTGTAATGTTGATTTCTTGGCTTGGGGATTCCTATGCTATACAGGTAATATAGATGTAAACCCCAAATTAGTGTAGTTATGTGTTGTGGTGGAAACTGCTTTATTTTGTCTTCTATCCAATGTTGATTTCTATCTAGGCTGATTTTTATTTCTTCTTTTCAATTAGTTGTAATTTTTCAAACATTTATCTTTTTAGACCTCTATTCTTTAGTATTTTGATTGTCCTTTTCCTTTGTGGTTATTCTAAATATTATACACATTTCACTGATCACTACTGGTATCAATGTTTTTACCATTGTTTAGTGAAGTGTGGAAACTTCTCCTTTTAGTTCCCTTTATCATCCTCAATTTTAAATATTATTCTTTTGGCATTGGAAGGGGATTTAATTTTTGTTATTAAATATTATTTATGAAATTTGCAAGGAGACATATAGTCTGCCATATGTACCCATATTTTTGTTCTTTCATTCTTCTGGAAACTTGAAGTTTCCTTCTTTTGTCATGTCTTTTCTGAAGAATTTCCTTTAGCCATTCTTTTTATTTATTTATTCATTTTTGGTACCGGGGATTGAACTCAGGGGCACTTGACTACTGGGCCACATCCCCAGCCCTTTTTTGTATTTTATTAGAGACAGGATCTCACTGAGTTGCTAAGTGTCTCGCCATTGCTGAGGTTGGCTTTGAACTCATGATCCTCCTGCCTCAGCCTCCCAAGTGCTGGGATTACAGGCATGTGCCACCGCGCCTGGCTCCTTTAGCTATTCTTAAGGGACGTTCTTGTGACACATTCCTCCACTTTCCCTTCATTTGAAAATGTCTTGATTTCTGAAGAATAGTTTTGTTGGATAAAGCATTTGTGGTCCACAGTGCTTGTCTTTCAGCACTTAAAAAATGTCATGCCACTTCCTCTGGAGAGGGTTTCTGATGAGAAATCTGCTGTTATTCAAATTGTCTTTCATATGTGATTAAACTGACATTTTCCTCTGGCTACCTTCAAGGGTTTTTTCTTTGTCTTTAATTTTCAGAAATTTAATTATGTTGTGTGTTGGTCTCTATTTTTTTGGATTTACCCAATGGAGGGTTGATTTATCTTTTGAATCTGTAAACTTATGTTTTTCACCAAGTTTGGGGACTCTCCATCAGTTATTTCTTTAAATATTCCTTCAACTCTACTCTTTCTTTCCCTGTCTTCTGGTGTTCAGTAATATGTAAGTTGGGTATTTTGTTATTGTCCCACAAGGTCTCTGAGGCTCTGTTTTTGTTTTTCCAGTTTCTTTTATTTTTGTTGCTTTTTAGTTTATTTTCAAAGTTTCTGTTTCATTTGTTGTTCAGATTGAGTGAATTTTATTGATTTATCCTGAAGTTCTCTGATTTTATTTTCTATCATCTCCACTCTGATATTTAACCCACCCACTAGTTTTACTCCATTACTGTATTTTTTAGTGCTTTTTCTCTATAATACATGTTTTTTTCTTTGTTGAGATATTTTGTTTCCATTTATTTCAAAAGAATTAGTGATTTCTTGTTAATGCATTTTATAATACTCCAAAATACTTGATAGATAATCCCAATCCCAGCATCTGGTGTACCTTGCTATTTGGCATCAGTTGATTATTTTTTTTCTCAGTGATTTTTCTCGTCCTTGGTATGACCAGTGATTTCCAATTTGTGCTGGACATTTTGGCTATTGTATTAGGAGACTGGGTCCCATTTCAATCTTTTGTTTTAACAGCAACTTTAAGTTGAGCATGCAGTTCTGGTCTATTAGAGCTCTGGTTCTTATGAAAGTTGAATTTTCAGAGCTTTGCAGTGTTCTGATTGTCTGTTTGGTTATTGGATGTTGTAACCTTCCTACTGGTCTTTGCTGGTACTGCTAGAGATGGCAGAAGAGGGTTTCCATCCTGGGCCACCAAATGTCTACCAGTAGGGCCGGGGCCTCTCAGGTCCATGGGAGTGAAAATGTGTCACTTGTCTTGGCAGAATTTTTCTTGCTGGTGCAGGATGCCTGGTGTCTCTCAGTGGGGCAGGGGAGCTTCAAGCTCAGTGGGGAAGGAAACCACCTCTCCTGGTCACTGATTTTCAGTGAGGTTCTTGTGATTCCCCCTTTTCTGGTGTCATCAGCAGGGCAGATGTTTTCAGGGGATTCCCATTCAATTCAGGGAAGAAATGAGGTACTTGGGCTGCTTTCTGTTGCTAGACAGGGGATTGGGATCAGGCTTGGGTTGCTTTCTCTATTTGGTGGGAGGTCAGAAAATGCCCTGCCACTAAGTTCTTGTCCAGTTCTGGGATCCCTAACCAGTCCTCCTCCCTCTTTCCAACTCTCAGAATTCTTCTCTTGAATTATTCTCCCTCTTGAATTATATCTGGATTTATGGTTGTAACTTAGTAGGGAGAGAGAAACAAATTGACAATCTTATCCAGATTGAAAATGTCTCTATTTATTCATTTTCAAATTTTGGAATTGAAAATGCCCATGATTCTATTACATAATCAAATCAATATTTTTATCCATGTTACTTTTTAGAACTTTCCCATCTGTAAATTATGGATAGATTCTAAAAATAAATTTTCATTTTTAATTGAAACATAGCAATTATACATTTTTATGAGGTACAGTGTGACATTTCCACACACGTATACAATGTGCAGTGATCAGATCAGGGTAATTGGTATATCTATTTCCTCAGAAATATATCATTTCTTTGTGTTGGGAACATTCAAGATCTTCTCTATTAGTTCTTTTGAGAGATTCAATTAATTGTTGTCAATCACAGTTATCCTAGTCTGTTACAGAACATTACATATTATTCCTCTTATCCAGCTGCACCCATGTACCCATCCCATCTCCAATCTTCCATCCCCAAGCCCTTTCCAGGTTTTGGTAACCACTATTTTATTCTCTAGTTCTTTTTTTTTTTTTTTTTTTTTTTTTTTTTTTTTTTTGTTTTGTTTTCATTCTCTAGTTCTTTGAGATCAAGTTTTTAGCCTCCACATATTAGTGAGAACAGGTGATATTTGTCTTTTTGTGCCTGACTTATTTAATTTAACATAATGTCTTCCAGTTTCATCCATGTTGCTGCAAATGATGAAATATTTATTCTTTTTTTATGACTGAATAATATTACATTGTATATATATATGCATTTTCTTTATCCATTCATCTATTAATGGGACACCTATGTTGATTCCACTAAATGGATTTGTATGTGATACATTTTGGTTTACATTTTATCATACATACATTTTTATGTTGCTCCCATTTTTTCTTTTTCTTTTCTTTCCCCATTTAATAGCAAAATATTTATAATATTATTTGAGAAATCTGGGAAGCTATGTTTTGGGAAATTGAGGACCTTTTTTAATACTTTGGAATTATCACACAAAGATTGCTTCTCTGTATGTTTCTCTATAGGTTCGTTCACTTGTAAAACAAGGCAGTTAGGCCAGATAAGCTGTAGGAACCCAGGTAAGCTTTGAAATATATCATGGCTGGCAAGTTGGGATGATCATCACCAGTCTGAAAGAGCAGATGGATATTTTGGAGGTGTAAGCAACAAGAGGCAAATTTGGGCTGATATTTCCATGTTCCAGTCCCAGCGTGGGAAAAGGACTGGCTGAGTTGACTGTGGAGTGGAAGTGATTAGGTGCCGTGTTCTCACTCCACCAGTGAATTGAGGAGGAAATCAAAGTGCCATCAATGCTCTGAGAGGGTGGCCACAGCAGAAACTCTTAGGAATGCTTTAGCAGCTGAGATTGGTTTCCTTAGAAATGGTACCAAAAAAGGAGTTCATGAGAATAGATTCTTCTTGGCAAGAAACAAGGAAAATGCTAGAAAACTGAATATATAGCTTTGCGAGGAAACACTGAAGAATGTAGGGTGAGGCCATGTTAAATTAATGGCTTGGCAGGAGGGAGTATTAATGACCATCTTCAAGGCTACCTTGAGAAATTTGATACTTTCGGACATAATCATCCATAATTTGCCCCCCCTGATATATGCATGATTTTTTTGTACATCCCTTAAGCAATAATTTTCTTCTGGTGGAATACCTGAGGGATAAGAGAAGCTCAGGAAGATAAAATGTTTTGCCTTGGTGCCACTGACAGCAGTGGAGTGAAACTAGAATTCATCTTCTCACCTTTACCCCACTGCTCTTTATACTACCAGTTTTAGCTCCTCAGAGTACAGAATCAATAGAAATGAGCTTAACCTGCAGCAAGAGGAGCTTAAATTACATGAGATTTTTTTCCCCTATAAGTGACACTTGTGATAGGATGAACCTGACTGGACATCTTCTCTAAATCTTTAATAAGAGAGGGATTCTGGGCTTTCAGGACTGGATGTGGTGTTTTATGTGGAGGCAGGAAGAGGAGATGGTCTCTGAGAGCATCTCTAAATTTGGATATGATTGTAATATAGTGTGGATCTGGAACGTCACCCAAAGGTTCACGTGTTGAAGGCTTGATTCCAAGCTGGGCACATTAGGGAGATGGTGGAAAGTTTAGGAAGTGAGGCCTAGTTGGCAGAGGTGGGTCACTGGGACCATGCCTTTGAAAGTGTATTTTGTCCCCAGGCTCTGGCTTGTTTTCCTTTTCTCTCTTTGCTTTCTGGCTCCCATAAGGTGAGTGGCCTTCTCTATCACATGCTACTACCGCCATGATGTTCTGCCTCACCTCAGGCCCAAAGCAATGCAACCAGCTGACCATCTACTGAACCCTCTGAAATGGTGAGCCTAAACATGTCTTTTCTCCTATAAGTTGATTTTCTCAGGTATTTTGTCACAGTAGACAAAAAACTAACAGATCACAAGTGGCCTTAGAGGTCACATAATATTATTTTGTTCAATCCAAGATGATAAAGAGGAAAGGGATTTTCAGGGGGCATTGCCCATCATTCTCTAACTCAGGAGAGTAATCTCTCTGGACTAAATCTAACATTTCCTTGTTCTCTGGCCAATGGGGAGCCCTAGTGGGATATGTTGAGGGAAGCAGATAAGCAAAATTAGGGTGTTTTATTCTTTCATCTCTGTTCCTATATCCCCATGTTGCTCCCTAGATATTTCTGCCTATTCATCTATGATTCCTCCATACATTGGCTATTGTTTTCCATTGAACACCACATTTACTATAGGGTGGCCTTCTTCAGTGATTGTTCTCTGCTTCTGGGATCTATGAGTGACTCTCTCCCACCCCTGCAGTTCTGGCAGTGGTGACAGCCCTGCTATTGTTGCTGGTCCTGGTGTATTGGCTGCACTGTATCTCTGGTTTCCTTAGACCTTTGTCACAACTTTTCAAACAGTCTCTTTGTAAACCACCTCCAACCAATCATAATATTTGAGTGTACAACCTATTTTACCCTCAGTATTCTGATAGAAACATCCCTGTAAAGAGGCAAAAATGCCAGGGGGTCATGTTGGAAGAGGTAGAATTTTTAAAAAATATTTATTTATTTGCTTTAGTTGTACACAATTCGTTTATTTGTACGTGGTGCTGAGGGTCGAACCCGGGATGTGCACATTCTAGGCGAGCGCGCTCCACCGCTGAGCCACAATCCCAGCCCCAGAGGTAGAATATTTATCAAGGGCATCACCAACTGGAAAGTGTGTATGCTGCTCTTCTCTTTATGAAGCTGAGAATTTCTTGAGAAGACTCATCAGGAAAGAAGAGTGTAATGTTTTAAAACAAAAATTGACCAGCACTTTCAGGCAAAATTATCTCTGTGTGCATGTGAACACACACACACACACACACACACACACACACACACACACACACACACACACACACACACAAATCTATCAAAACAAATCTTAGTCATTTGATTCAATTGTTGAGGTCAGAGAGATCAGACCATAAACCAATAATCAACAGATGTCTTTATTATTTCCTAAAAGCTTAGCATTAGGCATAGTAAGGGGAGGGTTAAGAATTCTATAGAACTCCCCAAATGTAGAAGAATTTGGAAGAATAGTAGTAGGACTGCTAGAGAATCAGAATCCCTAAACTCTGTCTTAACACAGGTGGTCAAGTTTGGGGGGCCTGGCTTCTGCAAGTTAGCAGTGCTAACTTGGCAAAAATCCCTTTCTTCTTTATCACCTTGGGTTAAACTTGATAATACTATGTGACCTCTAAGGCCACTTTGAAATGTAAAGTCCTAGAAGTCCATAGTTCACAGTCTATGTTCCCAAGTAGTTTAGGATTTCTTGGGGGAGAGAAGAGTTCAATTCTCAAAAATCCAGAGGTGGCAAAAGGTCTTGGGACCAAGGAAGGAAAATGAGAAAGTGGGCCAGTAGTCATTATCACCCTCTTCCTAAACCTTCTTTAATGGTCAAATTCTGTCCTTCTCCTGTTCTATATCAACTTGGGAGAAGAGAGTAGTATGCTCAAAAAGTTCATGTTAGGTAATCCTCTTTATTTGTTGTAGCTATTCATAAATATTCCAGGGCTTCCTCCTACCCAGAACAGATTCGAGTTTTGTTGGGTCTGAAGTATATATAAAATATAACATACACAGAAACAGCCTACTCTAAACACTTTACCAAGCACATGGCCATGTATTATATGTAGGTTGAATCCAGAATGTCCCCCAAAGGCTCATGTTTTGAAGGCTTGTTCTCCAATGCAGTGATGTTCAGAGGTGGGACCTTTGGTGTTATTAGGGCTTTGATCTCATTAATGGATTAGTCAATTGATGGATTCCTAGCTGAATGGACTACTGGGAGGTGGTGTAAACTGTAGGAGGTGGAATCTAGTTGAAGAGAATAGTTCCTTAGGGGGCATATCCTTGGGGACTATATCTTGTCCCAGGTCCCTTCTTATCTCCTCTGTCTCTCTCTCTCTGCCTACTCCTCTGCTACCTAACCTCCATGAGGTGAGTGGCTTTGCTCCACTATGCTTTTCTGCCACAAGGTAATGCCTCACCACAGGCCCAGAAATAATGGAGCCAGCCAACCATGGACCAAATCCTCTAAACCCGTGAGCCAAAATAAACTTTTCCTCCTCTCACGTATTTTTTCACAACAACAGAAAGCTGACTAACACATAATGTAAAAAAATTGCTTAGATCTCTCCTGGGAGGTTGGTAGGAGGCTGATGCAAGTCAGTGGACTGAAGCTTCACCTTCATTAATTTCACTGGGTACTTTTGTTTCAGGCTTATGTGAGTCAGCTTTCCATTGCTGTGACAAAATACTTGAGAAAAACAATTTAAAAGGAGGAAAGTTTTTTTTGGCTCATGGTTTCAAAAGTTTCAGTCCACGGTCAGCTAATTTCATTGTTGTGGGCCTGTGGTGAGGTAGAACACCATGGCAGAAGGGTGTGGTGGAGCAAAGCTGCTTCCCTCATGGCAGTCTGGAGAGAGAGAGAGAGAGAGAGAGAGAGAGAGAGAGAGAGAGAGGAGGAGGGAGAGAATGAATAAGGGGCCAGGAAGAAATAAATCTTCAAAGTCATGTTCTCAGTGACCCACTTCTTCTTTTATTTTAATTTTTAAATTTTATTATTTTTATTTGTTCTTTTTACTTATATGTGACAATAGGATGTATTTTGACATATCATACATACATGGGGTATTATTTCCCATTCTTATGGTTGTACATGATGTGGAATTTCACTGATCTGTATTCATATATAAACATAGGAAAGTGATGTCCAGTTCATTCTACTGTCTTTCCCATTCCCATACCCCCTTCCTTCCCCACTTCCCCCGATTCAATCTGATGAACCTCCAGTCCTCCCTCCTCATTCCCTGCCTACTGTAAGTCAGTATCTGCATATCAGAGAAAACATTTGGCTTTTGGTTTTTGGGGATTGGCTTACTTCAGTAAGCATGATAGTCTCCAGGTCCATCCATGTACCAGCAAATGCCATAATTTTGTTCTTCTTTATGGCTGAGTAATATCCCATTGTGTATATATACCACATTTTCTTATCCATTCCTCTGTGAAGGACACCTAGGTTGGTTCCATAGCTTAGTCATTGTCAGTTGAGCTGCTATGAACGTTGATGTGGCTGCATCTCAATGACCCACTTCTTCTAACTAGGCCCCACCTCCTAGGGTCTCCACCGCCTCCCAGAATGCCACTAACAGGGGACCAAGCCTTCAATACATGAGCCTTTGGGAGTCATTACAGATCCAAGCTATTACAAGCTCTTGGTAATTGCACTTCTTCATCTCTTTTGGAGTTACGTGTGGCTATCTGACTTGACTTAGTGAATGAAACATGAGCAGAGTGATATCTGCCCCTTCAGGGTGGAGGGTTTAAGAGCCTGTGCATGGTTCACCACATCCCTTTTCCCCTTGCATGGGGACTGTGGAAGCAGCTGTCAGAAACGAGCTCCTATCACCTGGGTAGCTGGGACTCTCAGGAGTGGAACCTCACTGCCATGAAGACCATACTATGACATACTATGAATGAACGAGACTTGTGTAGTGTTAAAAGTTAACACTGAACTTGTATAGTGTTAATCTGCTGTTGGGATTGCTTGTTGTTTCAGAATTCCCTAACGGAACCTGATTGAAATAATAGATGAAGTGCTTTCATCATTTCTTCTGGGAGAGGTATGGGCACACCTCATCTCATCTCCATTTTTCAAATAAAAATACGAGGCTCAGAGAAGTTGGGCATCTTTAGGGAAGGCCAGTGAGTAAGTTGGTGGTTGGCCTAAAATGGCCTCAGATTTGGCCCTTGGGTTTTGTTCTGTCCACGATGGGATGTTGTCTCCACAGACAACACTGCAGTCCATTCATATGGCATCTACATTCCCCATTTCCTCCATTTCTCCCCTTATATCCTTAATGAAGTCCAGGCTTCTACTGAGGTAAACGCTTCAGATCCATTTGGACAATCCAGACAGGTCTCTGAAGGCTCCATTCTCATCAGTCTGATGAAAACTCCTAGAAAGGGACCATGAGAGCAGAGAACCTTTTCTAGAGTCCAGATGGTTTGGAAAAGTGTGCATTTTGAGGATACAGAAATATAATCACAAGGACTTTTACCTGTTTTCTCTGATATGTGGAATGCTGACTTACAATAGGCAGGGAGTAGGGAGGGAGTTGTACCTGCACACAGTACCTTGCCAACACTTCCTCTAAACATGTGCGCATGCACACACACACACACACACACACACACACACACAGAGAGAGAGAGAGAGAGAGAGAGAGAGAGAGAGAGAGAATATGAATGGGGTTTAGGTGAACTCCGATAATTTAACTGGGCTGGAGAGATGGAGAGAACAGGACTTGTTTGGGTTCTTAGTGGTTACTAAAAGGTTTGTTGAGTGAATGAACGGGATTGTTTTGAGTTAGGGAAAGAATGGGTAACTCAAGGCAAGAGTCACTTCTCTGGAAGTGTAATGCAAACTTCTAATGACAAGATAAGGGGGGAGCCCCGGGGAGTAAGGAGGAAAAAGACCCCCATTTGACTGAAAGGTGGTTAATACAGGGCACTGATCGAAACATCTCAGTAAACAGCACACATAGCTTCCCAGATCATCTGGCAGGAGATCAATAGGCTCAAGCTGAAGTGAGAACCATCGGGAAAGCTAAGAAATATTGCCTGGAGAATTGCATTAGGCAGCATTACACTCAATAAAGTCTGGTCCTGTCAGCCGCTCGCCCTGCCTTTGGTTCAGGAAGACTCTTTCTTAGATTGGAATGGGCATGGCTGGGGAAGGTTATTAGAAAGATGCAGGTTTTTGCTTTGTGAGAACTGGATGGAGCCCTGTGAACTCTCTGGGGGGCTTAGAAACCCTTTCACCCAAAGGTAGGAAGTTGATGGTACAGGATTTACTGGAAGATGTGTTATTATTGGCTCAGTTTCTCCCCAGGTTTCTTTTCATCTCTCTGTCTTCCTCTCTCCCTCTCTCTCTTCCTCTCCCCCTCCTTTATGTTCTTCTTCTTCTTCTTTTTTTTTAAATCCCTGAAGGCTATCTTTGGTGAGACTTTCCATACCGTGTCTCATTAAAACATGGTGTGTGTTAAACATGTACAATATAAAACATCAAGCTAGACCAAAAGTTAAAACTCAAGGAGAATGAGTTTCTCTCTCCCCACTTAAATGGAATTTTCTCCTCTTCAGAAGGGTCAATGTCAAATCCAAATAAATCTTGGTAATAGAATAAGATCTCCATTATTTAGAATAATTAGGGAAAAATGTAATACTCTGTTAAAAGAAGGCTGTCACATATGCTACATAGATTACTAAAGTCCCAGTAATTGTACTACAGTAAAATCTGCTGCATAGAAATCCAGGGATATGCTTCTAGTGATTCAGAAGGCCTATCACGGTCTGGTAGGGCCCCGTTATATCATTATGAGTAATTCTCATTATTTAGGACACCAACTGGGTGAATATAGGAGGCTGAGCTGAACCTTTGCTGACACGTGGACTCCCAGGGGAAAATTTATATATAATCTGTCTGATGTAAGCTTCATTTCTTTGACATTTATCTCTTTCACAAGAGTAAAAGGCTGAGAAAAAATGTCTGTTTATTTTAGCTTTACTTTTGTTTGGGTTCTGAGAAGCAGGAGGCTTATAATCCTCTGGGTTTCTTTATCATCTTCCCAGTGATTTTTCTCATCCATAATTCTAGCATCTTAGGTAGCTAGAAGGAGGCAATTAGCATCGGCATCATCCCCACAATATGGACTGGAAAGCAGAGCCCCTGGTCATAAATGAAATATTTTCCAAATCTCCCACCCCATCATCCAAGCTGGGCCTCCCCTGTCTTTTCATCCATTGCCTTTCATCAAGAGCACAGTGGTACAGAGATGATTTTTCTTACTCATATTATGTGTACCAACTCTCTACTACTTGGGCAAATGGCTTGCAATCTTGGTGGAAGAGAAAGAAGAACTAAGCCAAGTTCCCACTAGGTCAGAAAATTGAATCTCAAATCCTACCTCAAATTTCTCAGCCTTTTTGTCAAGAATGATTTGTTTAGGTCACTTGAGCCCTGTTTTTGACACCTGTAAAATGGCCTTAGTCACCCTGCCCTGACATCCTCATGCAGTTCTGAGGAGGAATGAATGAACTCTTTGGCAGGGAAGTCTGTGCAGGATCATATGAATGACAGAGCTTGTTCTTTTGCTATGCTCTGGTTCCTTTTGTGAAGTTTCAGTGAATGTTAGATCCTAAGGAGGTGTTTGGAGCTTGGTTTGAGATTTAGAATTTTGCTGGCACTCAGCTGCCAGAGTGATGAAGTGTCTGTGAAGAACTCCCTCCCAGTTGAGGTTCAAGTTCATCTCTATATGGGAGGCTGGTGAGGTGTGGAGGTCAGTCAGGCCCTGAGAGACTGAGCAGAATCTCCTACCACTCAGTCCCCTGGCTCACTCTGGCTCTGCAGGTGTTCAGGCCTCACCTAGAGATACAGTATCTGGAAGCCCAAGAGGTGTGATTTGAGAGACTTCAAAAGGTACCTCTGTTCAGACTCATCTTTCTGTCCTTTCTGAATTCCATCATCAATGTCAGTGCTGTTCTAAAGACCTCTCTGCAATGATAGAAATGCTCTATAACTGTACTGTCCAATGCAACAACCATGAACCACAGGTAGCCATTGAATGCTTGAAATGTGGCTAGTCTGACTGAGGAACTGAATTTTTAATTTAATTTCATCTGAATTAATTTAAATAGCCACATGTGGGCATGCAACATCAAAGTATTTCTCCTTTTCATTAACAGAAGACCCCTGTTAAAATGCTTCTGTATTATTATTTTAAAGTGAGGCCATATGGCCAAAGATGAGTTTCTGGCATGTGTTTGGGGACAGGGGAGGGGAGAGGAGAGGAAACTTGCCAGAAAGGCCAGCTTGTTGGCTCTCAAGAGGCCGCCAGGGGAACATCTGGCTCTTAGTCTTTGAGGCTCAGAAATAGGATTTTTCAGGCCATGGAGAGTCTGATTGATCTTCCAAAATGGGAGCTCTTTAATCAAGTGGATACAATCAGTCAGAAAGCTAATGTTTCGAAGTACAAGGAGGCTAGCAACCCTACTTTACCCAGGCATCAGGTGAGGGAGGGTAGTTATTTTATGCATGGAAACCTGGGGTTCTGAAGTGGAGGTAGAATGGAGAGCATGCACCCATAGCAAACAGCTTGAAATAATTCAGATGGCTGATGGGGTCCTACACTCAGTGCATGGTGGATCTTATGTTCCCACTGTGCTTTTAACTGTAGCCCTCTTTTCTGGAATGGTACTCAGGTGGTTATCAACAAATTTTGCTTCTGCTACTAGTTTATTTTCTAAGCTTTCCTGCTTGACCAGCCCCATTCCCATTGTGTTAGTCCATTTGGTCTGCTCTAACAGAACACCAAGACTGGGAGGCTTCTAAACAACTGAAATGTGTTTCCCACAGTCCTGGAGGCTGAAATGTTCCAATCAAGGTCCAAGATTCTGTTTTTGAGTGAGGGTTTGCCCCCTGGTTCATGGGCAGTGGTCTTTTCTCTGCTTCATTTGGTGGAAAGGGCACATTTTATAAGGGCACCAGTCCTGCTATGAGGGCACCTCCCTCATGACCTAGTCACCCCCTGTGCCCAACCTCCTGATATTGGAAATCCAGTTTCAACATATGAAATTGGCAAGGAGGGGAGTGGACACATTCAGTCTGTTGCACCCACTGATACATTACTTCTTTAGTTATGTTGCATGTACAGCTGGGTTCCTGTCCTATACTGTACACTGGGAGAACACTTGTTGCTTTAAGAATATTTAGGCCAGACAACGTTGAGTCGACAAAACAGTTCATGTCTCAGGGTGCAGTTGCATTTCTCTTGTTTCCAAAGTCTTGGATCCCCTAAGTACTGACAGCATGTGTTTTCTGTGAGGGGTAGAATATTAGCTAGTTATCCCGTGTGTTCTCTTTGGTGAGTAGTTTGGCATAGTCAAGTGTTGACAATTGAAGTGCTTATTGGGGATGGACAACAACTGAGTGAGTGATGATTGACCCCTTGGAAATAGACAGCTATGGCTCAGTTCTGGCTCTCTGTAGCCACACTGGAATTTGGGCCTGGAGTTGCCAGATCTTCTGTTTTTTTTTTTTTTTTTTTTTTTTTTTTGGTACTGGGGATTGAACTCAGGGGCACTCGACCACAGGGCCACACCCCCAGCCCTTTTTTTGTATTTTATTAGAGACAGGGTCTCACTGAGTTGCCAAGTGCCTCGCTATTGCTGAGGCTGGCTTTGAACTCGCGATTCTCCTGCCTCAGCCTCCCAAGTGCTGGGATTACAGGCGTGCGCCACCGCGCCCCGGCTAGATCTTCTGCTTTTTAAAGAAAAGTTGAACATCTGGATATTTTTCATTTATTTTACATTAATTAATTTATTTTAACTAGGTATATATGACAGCAGAATGCATTCTGATTCATTGTACACAATTGCAGCACAACTTTTCATTTCTCTGGTTGTACACTATGTAGCGTTGCACCCATATGTACCTAGGGCAATGATGTCCATCTCACTCCACTGTCTTTCTTGCCCCCATGCACCCTCCCACCACTCTCTCCCCTTTGCCTAATCAAAGTTACTCCATTTTTCCCATGCCCCAACCCCTGCCCCATATGGATCAGCATCCACTTATCAGAGAGAACATTCGGCTGGCCTTTGGTTTTTTGGTATTGGCTTACTTTGCTTAGCATGATATTCTCCAACTCCATCCATTTACCTGCAAATGCCATAATTTTATTCTCTTTTAATGCTGAATATCATTCCATTGCACATATATATATATATATATATATATATATATATATATATATATATATATATCACAGTTTCTTTATCCATCTAGGTTGCTTCCACAGTTTAGCTATTGTGAACTGAGCTGCTATGAACATTAATGTGGCTGTGTTACTATAGTATGCTGATTTTAAGTCCTTTGGGTATAGATCTAGGAGTGGGATAGCTGGGTCAAATAGTGGTTCTATTCTAAGTGTTCTGAGGACTCTCTATACATCTGTACATTAAAGTGAAATCTTCTATGGTTTGGATCTAGAATGTCCCCAAAGGCTGATGAGTTCACAACTTGGTTGTCAGCCTGCAGTGCAATTGAGAAGTGGTGGAGCCTAGTGGAAGGAAGTCAGGTCATTGAAGGGCTTTTTGGGACCCCAGCTTCTCCTCCCTCTCTCTTCCTCTTTTTGCTTCCTGGCCACCATGAGGTGAGCAGCTCCACCATGTGTCCCCTGTCATGACGTTCTGCCTTGCCATGGGTCCCTAAATGAGGAAAATAACTGACCATGAACTGAAACCTCAGACTATGAGCCAAAATAAACCTTTACTCCTTTTAAATTGATTAGCCCAGGTATTTTGTCACAGTGATGGAAAGCTAACACATCTGATTTTTCAAAAGTGGAAATAAATTCAGTTAAAATATTAGGCTGGATACAACCTAACAAAATAGCTCAGCAATTTGGGTTTAACTCATGACCCATGGGTTAGAGTTTCTGGGTGTCATAGGAGGTGCTGGCCTAGGAGTCTGCCCTTTTGGGTTCTTGTTCAAACTCTCCCCCTAAATCAGTATGAGGTCTTGGAGAAGGCACCTCCTTTATTACTGCTCAGATTCCTCTTCTATGAATTAAATGTCAAATGAAATGATCTCAAGGGTTCCTCTTAGAGTTGATATAACAAAATACCACTGACTGGGTGGCTTAAACAGCAGAAATTAATTTTCTCACACTTCTGGAGGCTGGAAGCCCAAGATCAAGGTGTCAGCAGGCTGTTTCTCCTGAGGCCTCTCTTCTTGGTTTGCTCACCTTATTCCTGTGTCTTCACATGGTCTTTTCTCTGTACACATACATCCAGATGTCTCTTCCTCTTCTTGTAATGACACCAGTCATACTGGTTGAAGGCCCCACCCTTATGATTTCATTTAACCATTTGAATTGCCTCCCTAAAACAGTTACATTGGGGATTAGGGTTTCAACATTTGCATTTGGGCGGGAGTGGGGACACAGTCCAGACTATATAGGGTCTGATGTCACTGAGGCTTGAACATGACTCCTACTTGACTGTCTCCTCTTGCCCACTCTCTGGGTCCACTCTCCACCTGCCCTGCCCTCAAGAGGTTAATCTCTGTGTATGACATCAGTGGGCTTTCTTGCCTTCTGCCTTTGGCTAGGTTTAGCCAGTGGGGAGTCTAAGAAGATATAATAGAGAAAGAGGATGATGAGGCGGGGAGAACTTCACTTCAAGTTGCTGTGGGCTGGCCATGTGCCTCACTGAAGGTCACTGCTTCTGTCCAACAGCTTCTCTTGTCTCCAGATTCCACATCTGGCCTAGGGTGGTGGTATCTCTACTGTTGCTCACCCCGGGACCCAGCACCAAACTCCAGAGCTCCCCTAACCCTGCCATACTCTTGAGAAGAGTCCCTTTATTACACTTTCCTCAAATCACCCGACTTGGGGGTGCCAGCACCCTGGCTGATAAGCTAGAGTGTGAAGGCAACCCACTGGCAGGCCATCCTGTCCACCCCCTTTTTTAGCATCTGTATTCTCCTTGCTCCAGTTTCTAGACAGATCTGCCTCAGCCTGAGGTTTGGCTGGCTTTCTTCAGGCCACACACTTTTTTTCCTGAGGCAAACCACATCATGACTCTTGTACTGGAGTGCATTTACTATTATCCCATCACTGTCCCTTTGGACAAAGGTGAAAAAAAAAAAAAAAAAAAAAGAGCTAGTTTGAAAATGCAGTCCCCTGCAGCTTGGCTCTGAGCTCTGCCTGGCTACAGGATGTTAGCTCCCTAACTACCTGCCTGTGGAGGTAGGTGTTTCTCTAAGGACTGAGGGGTGTGTTCAGAATGACATTTAGCCAGTCCCTGCTCTTGGTCACAGACCTCTGAGGATGGAGCAGATTCCCTCTTTCATTCACAGTGTCTGCATTGACAGCCTCTTCCTACATGTTGAAGTTCCCCCTCTGAAGTTTCAGGTACCGTGCAGGCTATACATGTAGACAAATATAAATGGATAGGGCAGAGATAGTAATGCATTCAATATCCAGAGTAGGGGAAGGGAAGACAAATACACGAATGGTAATTGTAATATACGGTGGAGATGGAATAAAGCAAGCACCACGAGTCAGTCAGGTGGTATGGGTTGGGTGCCGTGGCATGGAAGGATGTGAGCCCTGGACTCAGACTGCCTGGATTTGAGTCCTGCATCACTTCTTCATAGTTTTAACATATTGGACAAGAAGCCTAACTTTTAAACTTTTTCTCCTTCTCATTTGTAAAATCCAGGAAGTCATAAGTTGTTTTTGTTAGAAATAAATGACATGTAATACCTGTGATATGCTTGGACCAGTGCCTGGAATATCTTAAGTGCTTAATAAATGTTCATTAACCCCATTCCTTTCATTGTTATTTAGCAAAGTTTACATAAAGAAATGGGGTTTGTGGTAGCCTTGAAGAATGGGGCTACTTTATGGAAAGGGCTGGATCATTCCAGAAGGACAAAGTAACAGGGATAAAGGCACAAAGACCAGCACATTTAGGAATCATTAATCAATCCAGCTACTGCATGGGGAACTTCATTAGGAAAAACATCAGGAAAATATCAAGAAGGGCACTGGATAGCAGATGAGGGATCTGTACATACCATTTTAGTCAGTGAAGAGCCATTAAAAACAAGGATTTTAAGTATATGTATATTCAGATAAACTTGAGGAGACATTAATCTGGCTGCTTTTTTGTAAGTTGGGTTGAAAGTGGAGAAAATAGGAAAAGGGTATTTCATGAGCCTATTACTATTGTCTATGAAGGTAGTAACAAGATCTACCAGAAGGAAAGTTGATAACAATAATCAAACTCGTGGCAGAACTAGTTTGGCAGGAGGCAGAGCAGCTGATAATTCAAGTGCTAAAAGCCACTCAAGTCAGATGGCCACACCTAACTTCAATTGGAAATTAAAAGGGGCACTTAGGCCGGGCGCGGTGGCGCATGCCTGTAATCCCAGCACTTGGGAGGCTGAGGCAGGAAGATCGTGAGTTCAAAGCCAGCCTCAGCAATGGCGAGGCACTTAGCAACTCAGTGAGACCCTGTCTCTAATAAAATACAAAAAAGGGCTGGGGATGTGGCCCAGTGGTCCAGTGCCCCTGAGTTCAATCCCCGGTACCAAAAAAAAAAAAAAAAAAAAAAAAAAAAAAAAAGTGGGGGGGCACTTAATCCTAATGTCAGTCAAAGACAAAGTATCACTCACTTTACAAAATCCTGGCTCTAGCAGGAGGATCGTGAGTTCAAAGCTAGCCTCAGCAATGGCAAGGCACATAGCAACTCAGTGAGACCCTGTCTCTAATAAAATACAAAATAGGGCTGGGGATGTGGCCCGGTGGTTGAGTGCCCCTGAGTTCAATCCTCAGTACCAAAAAAACAAAAAACAAAAAACAATCCTGGCTCTAACATACAGAAAAGGAGCAAGCTCATAGAGCCCACCTGTGTGGCCATGTGTGGCACTGGCACGGAGGAGTCAGGAGCTGTGTCTTGGAGATGGGGTTGGGGGCACAGTGCATACATGCACATACTTTTTTGTGGGCAGCCACACGGAGCAGCCTGAGGCAGGAACTGACAGCTGACGACTGTCATCAAAGAGCACTTGTGCGCATTCGTTCAGCCCCCCTCACAGCTCCTGCCCTGTTCTGACGAAGAAGTCTGCTAACATTTAGTCAGCGTTTTATTTAGAAAGATAGTGCTTTGGCTGGTATTTTAACTTGTGGGAGCTTGCTGTCCTAAATGTAGTAGGAAAGTGCCCTGAAACCCACATACCAGACCTGCAAGAAGGTACAGAGAAGGCCAGATTGTTCCACCTGGGAAGTGAATGTTAGACTCTAGTAAGTAAGGATGGAGTCAGAGTTACAAAGAATCCCAAGCTCCCTGACTTCCGACCCAGGAAGGATTTATAAAGAATAGTTGGGTAGGAACTTAGTCATGGGACACTACAGGGAAACCCAAGTATGTAATCCAGCAAGATCTCTGAGAGCTTAGATCCTGTTGATAAGCCTTGTGTTGATAGGTTGCAGATTCACATGAAATGAAGAGGACAATTTCCCTTACACAGAAGAAGCAAGAGGTGGTGAAGGTCTTTTTCATAACCAGAGGTGTCCTCCACAGAACCAGGGTGTCCTCCACAGAACAGGGCTGCTTGGTGAAGCTGTCAGAGTATAGGAAGACCATTTCCAATGGGGCCGGCCACGAGGAGCTGTCCACGGTGCTGGGGTTGAACAGCTTGAGACCACCAAGAGGGCTTCTGTTAGCTGCCATATGACAGGTGCTTTTGTGCACCAGGTATTTTGTGCACCTGTGTCCTTTAGTCCCTGTGGCAACCTTGCGAGTGAGTACTGTTATCAGTGGCCTGGTTTCTACATATGAGGAAACAATCACTCAGAGCTTCGTATTCTGCCTTATCCAATGTGAGCATCTGAGTAACTTCTTTAGATATTGAATTTAAGGATTTCCCACCTAGCAAAGAGTATATCTATCTACACCCTTTCTCTGGTTTGCTAAACATATGTTGTTCCTTTTGGAGGTGTAGGTGGCCGAGATTTATACTGAAGGCAACAGAGTTAAAGACACAAGGGAGTATTTAATGAGAAAGATTAAGCAGGTATACCCATATTCCACACCATTGATTGCAAAGTTGTGTAGAAATTTCAAGTATGTTGGTTAAAAGAGAAGGAAAAATTAACCTCTCTTAATCAGAAGAAGGCAAATCATAGGGTTTTGTGAAGATTAGTAAGACCTTTTTGCTCTTTAGTAATTTTCTCTTTTATTGTTCTTGGCTAAAAGATAAAGGTTCTGAAGCAGAGAAAGTAGAAAGCAAATAAGGGCCCATCTTTGATTAGATAGGGAGAGATCTTTGCTAGGTCAATTGAAGGAAATGAAGGGAAATTTCTGATGACAAACATTGGTACATTTCAGAGTCTAAAACAACATTCATACCAGGGAAGAGATTTTGCTTAAGGTCTCATATTGCAAAAATCCAGAGGGATTGAAGTATAGTATTTAAGCTAGGACAAGGACTGAGAACAAGTCAAAGATTCTCACCCTGGGTGCACAGACCCTGGGTAGGGGGCAAAGGGAAGTCCATGGGTGGGTTCTGGGGGAGTTATACATATCTTTGAAATGTAGGAAAATGTTGTTTATGGACGCATTTTTACAGGGATGGATTGATAGCTTTCAAGATATTTTCAAAATGTCTGGGAACATTATAACGTAAGAGCTGTTAGTTTAAAGTCATCCCAGCACATTAAGTCTTGGTGAGCAAAGAATTTAATTATACCTACATATTTACATTTATGGATTTGAAATAAGCATCTCATTGAAGTATGGCATTTACAATAATTAAAATTAATGCTTATGTTGTGTATTTTAGCAAAGAGTGCTGGTTTTATTGGAAACACATCTAATTAAAAAGAAATTGTGTGTTGTTCTTTTCAATTGGACTCATTCCTCGAGGGAGCCTATAAAGTAAAAGAAAACTTCAATAAGTCAAGAAGAATCTGATGGAACCCATGACGTGAGAAGGCTATCACTCACCTGCCTAAAATTCAATAGTGTTCCCTGTAAAAGACTCTGCTGGAGGTCACTCTGTGTCCCCATCTGTCACTTTTCATCCCCCAATGTGACCCATTAACAATTGCTGAGACAGGAGATCAGGGAAAGCTAGCTCTAAGTGGGGCCCACTCTCCTTTTTGTCCACTCAGCAAAGTTGTTTACAGATCTCTGATGGCCAAATATTTGATTCAGCTTGTTGAAGGTAAGAATCAGGATTCAGCTGGATAGGTGAGACCCACAGATTCAATGGGGAAGAAGGATGAGTGTGTGCATATAAAATTATCTTCCTTTACTCCAAACCTCTGTGTGTTTCTGACTCTTAATGTGCTCTTTAAATCAAAGTGTGTGTGTGTGTGTGTGTGTGTGTGTGTGTGTGTGTGTGTGTCCACACCAACTACAAAGGACATTTGATGCTGCTTAAGTGTCTTTGACAGCTCCGTGAGCTGATAAAACCCTGGAAACACGTGCTGTTATTTTGGTAAGGGCAGAAAAGTAAGTAAGTATAGTCTTGTAATCTCAGAGTTTCTCCAAGAAGGCCTAGGCTTACCGAAGGCAAAAAGGATATGAATGTTAGGGTCCCAGAAGCTTCCAAGTGCCTAGGAATGTGGGAATTGCAGACATGAGAGCACACAGGGCACCCCCCCCCCACACTATCATCTTGTGTGAAGACAGAGGCAGGTATGCATCGGAGGCAGCTATGACCTAGAAAGAGCCTAACCCTGTTGTCTGAAGCAGGTGCTGGGGCTACAGATTCAGTTGCAAAGAAGTTTGGGAGGACTGAGAATCAGGACTTCCAAAGAGCAGCTGTGGTTTCCCAAGGTCAGTGCTGGTTTCCCAAGATTGGCATGTTGAGCAGGGGCATTGGGCCCAATGAGTCAAAGTGTTGGAATGGGGAGGGACCATAGAGGACACCCAGGGCAAACTCCACAGGGCTCAAATGTACAATGCAAGCCAGACTGAGACTGGAACCAAGTGTCATTTTGCCACTGCCTTACTTGTATCAGGTGTGATACTCTACTCCCTTATTTTTGCTCCCTTACCCTGACTCATGGGGAATGAGGCCAGGAGCAGCTCATGACTTGTGTCAATTCCCCAGTGGAGAGGATCTGAACAGTTATTCTTATGGAATGACCATAGTCTATTAGGAGGTCAGTAGATGAGAGACCAGCTCGGTTTCATGGCTATCTCCGTAGATTCAGAACTCCCCCTTGCTCCATGGCAGTAAGTAGGAAACACAGGGCATGTACTGAGACGTGTGACATCATTCAGCCATCCCAGCGTCCCCACGTGGTAAGCACTGTCACTTTTCCTGTGTTACATTTGAGGGGACCCATTAACAGAGATGTTAAGTAATCTGACATCACACTGATAACGACAAAGCTAAGATTCAAATCCAGACTTTGAGTTCCAGTGTCCATGTTATACTGCACCTGGACTTTCGGAATGAGAATTAGGCTTTCCTTCTTCACAGCTGTCTTTTTCCCAAATTAAGCCTTGCTCTTGCTTACACAAACTGTCACCAGTTCAAAGGTCAAAGGAGGGAAATGTTTCTGGACATGTATTAGGAAGAACATCAAAGGGGATGGTCCAAAGCAAACTTTGCTTAAGATTCCATTTCACCACTACTTGCCCCAAGTCAGGAATGAAGAGTGATGCGCGTCCTAGCAGCATACTTCATTTTCTTCTCTGAATTCTATCCAGCAGCCCAGCAAGAGAGAGTGAGAGATGGGCCAGGGGAGGTGGTTCATGGTGCCGTCTCAACTGACCCAGGCGAGGAATGGCAACCCCAAGGGGCTAAGGGGCATCATTCCTGAAGCAGCATGGTTCCTGGTGCTATCAAGTGGTGTCTTTCTTTCTGGACCTCAACCCCCAAGATGGGTAGCCCTCATTGATGTATAGGAAAGTGTATCTCAGTACTCAAGTGTACCTCAGTACTCAAACCTAGGGATATCAGGACCAGATTCTTACAAAGTTTCATGTAATCATAAATAAAATTGTTACTTTCTTCTCAAATTAAAAAGCTGAGAGCACTCAACTTGTAAGTCAGTAAGCTAGTCATTCATTTTATCATGGGCTTCATGGCTTCTTGGAGTAAAATTCAAGCTCTTAATGAGCTATTTAAATATTAATGAGAAGCTGAACATTGTTTTTCCAACCCATTGAAGTAAATTTATGATGAAGTGAAATTAAGTTACATTATATTCCACAGAAAGGAGAGGAGAAAATCTGATGAAGAGGATTTTCCCTTTCTTAGTGAATTCTGACAGTGTTTTTTTCAAGAGGCTAAATATACATGTATTACATTTAAGCTTGTAATAGGGACGTTTGACCTCAGGAAGGGGATATACAGGGAGAAACTTGAGGTCATGGTTTCCAGGTGCCCTGGGGAAAAGTCAACTATCTTACTCTTAAGTCTTGCCCAGCACCAGCAAAACATTAAGATCACTGGAACTTGTCAATTTCCTGGATGTGTTTGAAGTTGATGACAGACATGTGAGAAGGTCCCACTTCACTCCTTTTATCCATGTCACTGAACATGCCTCTCATAGAATCATGAAGTGTCAGAGTTTAAAACATCCCTGGAGCACCTCTGCATTCTGTACATGGAGAAACCAAGGTTCGTTGAGGGAAAGTGACTTACCCAAGTTCACACTGTAATTTACCAGCAGAAGTAGGAACTCAACTCAGCTAAAGCACTGGGAACAATACCTGTAACACGTGTCCAGCTCCCACTTCAGCTTTCTCTAGAGATTGAGATAGGACTGATTCTTTCACCCATTATCTCTGAGCTCTGATCATGTTCTCCCACCTAATGCCTTCATAGCCCATCAATATTAATGGGTGGTGAAAGTGTAGACTTCGCTATAGTTCCTAAATGCATTGGGTGTTGCACTTTTTACACGGAAAGATGTGCACTTTGAATTCCTTAGAGATTCATTTAGACATCATTCCTGTATTCATTGGTCTCCAGTCTCTTTGCAAAGTAATGAATTTGCAGCTTGGAACAGTTGGTGACTGGTCTGTAGCAAACAGTGTGGATCACAATGACCCCTGGACTTTAGAGATATGTTGACAGTGAGTCTCAGGGGGCTGCTACCCAAGGAGAGTTAGTAAATGGCCAGGTCCCAGCCTACCCAGACAGCTCTACTGCTCTCAATTCTCTTTGGAGATCTTTACTTTCTAATCAAATTGAAGAGCTCTTTCATGCTTCTCCTGCCTATATCTGCTGTCTTGCATTAATGGCCATGACTATACCATTCTCATTTTCTTGAATGCCTTTGCACCCAAATATATGCATATTCAATCCTACCTACCTGGCCCATCCAAATTCAAGTAGTTATGCTGTTTTTATGTAACATCAATGGCTTTGATGAAATATAGTGTTTGCGTGGGCTGGTTCTGATCCAGTTGGCTCTGCCCCATGGCATCTGGCACCATGCCTTCCACAGAGGTGTGAATAAATGAATGAATGATTAAATAAACGATTGAAAAGAAAAACCATCCTTCCCAGACTCTTTCACCAGATCAAGAACCACAGAAAATGTCTTATTGTCATCTCACTTTTTAAAAAGTATTTTAGAGTTCAAAGCCAGCCTCAGCAATGGTGAGGCACTTAGCAACTCAGTGAGACCCTGTCTCTAATAAAATACAAAAAAAGGGCTGGGGATGTGGCCCAGTGGTCAAGTGCCCCTGAGTTCAATCCCCGGTACCACAAAAAAAAAAAAAAAAAAAAAAAAAAAAAAAAAAAAAGTATTTTAAATGGGGCTGGGGTTGTGGCTCAGCGGTAGAGCACTCGCCTAGCACGTGCGCGGCCCGGGTTCGATCCTCAGCACCACGTACAAATAAACCCATTGTGTACAACTAAAGCAAATGAATAAATATTTTTTAAAAAAGTATTTTAAATGTTCCTTTTATCCTACATTACAAACCACCTTAAAACTTGGTGTCTCCAAACGCCAGGTTATTATCTCTCAGTTTTGTGGACTGGTGGAGCACAGCTGGGTGTCTTTCACTTGAGCTCTCTCATGCAGTTTTAGTGATATGAAGGCTGTGGCTGGATTCATCTTGACTGGGTTAGACGGAGGAGATACCCTGGAGGTTGATGGGCTATCAACACTTGTCAACTGAAGGGACCACTTGGCCTCTCTAATTGGCTTGGGCTTCTCAACATGGCAGCCATGTTCCCAAAAGAAGTATCCTATGGATGAGTATTCCACGAGAGACAAGAGCAAGCTGCAAGGCTTCTTATTACCTAGTCTTGGGAGCCTTAGAATGCCTTTTCCACTGCATCTTACTGGCCAAGATACAAGGGGAGGAAGTAGCATACACACACAGAGAAAGAAGGCATTAACAGCGGCCATCTTTGGAGACTATCCAGCTATAAATGAATATGTTATCCTGGGGGGCCACCTGTCTCTGCATGCACCTTCCTTCAACAGGTAAGCTGCTGCACTCCTGTGACTGGGGACAGTTCCAGTACTTGGTATATTTTTGGGAGTAGGTGGTAGGAGGAAGAAGAGAGAGAGAATCAGTAATTTGAGATAATGGTTAAAGAATTAGGCCTGGGAAAGATAATGCAGGATATAAAATGAGGAGATTAGGGAAATGGAGTGGGAGGATGAGTGCTGGAGAAAAACTTTGCCTGCTTCTTCTATCAGCTCACTGTATGTTGGGGGTGGGTTGGAGAGAAAGGCAAGCACAGATGAAAATGTTTTAATTATTTAAGTCACATAAAATTATAATGAAGATCATTTTAAAAGAGGAAAACAACAACCCCCACCCCCTCCCCCCCCAAAAAAAAAACTACCAAACAAAAACAATCAACATCCTGCCAACTGGACACAACTGCATTCATTTTTCTTTTCAATCTTAATTCCTCCTATGTATGTCTTACGTCACCAGCATTATCCTGGGTTCTACACTTTTCACCTGCAATTGTTTTATAAATGCTGCTCCAACGTGAGCTGCTATCTTGGTCCACATTGTTTTAGAGCCTTCATCCCATCCTAGTTGGGAGAGATTGGTGATGGGCCAATGAGCTAAGCACAATTAGAGCAGGAGACTCAGGCTTCCTGGGGTGCCTCCCCTACTGGTGATTGGCTGAGCCTCTGGGGAAGCTGGATTTGGCCCCTCCCATGCTCTGGGGAACTGTCCTTGCCCTGGCTGCCCTACCAGGGATGAAACTCAGGTGCTTCCTGAATGTTCAAAGCTGTTGGCAGGAAACACTCTTCCTTTAAGCAGGGAGAAAAAGTGAATTCTACCCTGCTTCTCTCTTCAACCTTTCAAGGATCTTGTTAGTTTCTTAAAACTATTAAGCGAGGACACAGAGGTTTAGGTTTCTTGTCTCTACAAGGGCTTATGTTTCTTCCGGGAAGGGGGATTTAATTTTACTGCAGTAGCAATTTTTCATCACAAGAATCTGCTTACTTCTTTGTTCTGATATTGAGATGCCAGGTTTGGCACATTCTGGGCAGATGGAGGGCATCCCCTGCTTTCTGCAGTGTCCTCTGCTCCCCTTTATTTAAATGTGATCTATTCTTCAAAGCCTCTTCACTTTATTCTGTGTCCTCCTTGAATACGTTCCTGGCCTTTTGTACCCATGCTTGGGTTTCTGACATCTGAAAACCTTTACATTTTCTCATAGTCATGTCCTCCTAAAAGGCAGCATGGGGTCATAAACAGATGCTGGAAACCTGGATACTTTAGGTCTTGTTCCATTGCTAACCACCTGCATGACCTTGGTTAAGTTTCTGTACTCCCTGGGCTTCAACTGTTCCAGTTTTAGCATGAGGAGCTGATCTCTTTTGTTCCTTCCTGCTATGAGTTTATGATCTGAGTCCTTTGGCCTTTGCGGTCACCCTTGCACATCATTCCAGAGACTCTGGAAGTTTGCCTTGTTAATTCATGCTCATTCCCCACAACGTCCTAGAGTCGTCTTGCTCACAAGTCATAATCTTGCTCATATGACATTGTGGAAGTGTGCATTGTTATTGAAAACGTGAATTGGGTCTCTTCTACAACCTTCCTCCTGTCCTACCCATGCTTATCTGTCTCTTCAATTCAATAAAGACTTCAGACTCTGTTCTTTCTTGTGGTTGACGCTCTGAGTCTGATTATGATAAAGTGTGGCAAATGGAAGCATACTTTCTGAAGGCTGTACTTCAAACACTCTATTAATGCAACATGCCACATACCAATCCCAGTAGAATGCCCACAAGCCAATTTGGTTCTCCTTTGATGAGGCAGAGATGCAAGGCAATAGCTACTCCTCTCGGAGGGAGAAGTGATTAGCTGGAGGGCTGCTGAACCCCTGCTATCTCTATCACCAGAGCATGAAGGACCATTGCAAGGACAAGCGGTCTGTTCTGGGAAGTCCATGTTTGCTGGGTCCAAAATTGCTCAAAATTTCGTTGTGCTAGAAAAAAATGATAGGAAAAGTATTGAGGGAGATGTACGGGATTTGCTAAAATCTGAAATATGCCAGAGATTTCTAAGGCTGTTTTTATGTCCTAAAGTGTGATCTATTGGTGGTGGGGGGAGAGCTACCATTGTGGTTAACCAGTAGACACCAATGTGAGACCCTCTTCAATACTCAGTCAAAACCCCACCTGCCCTCAAGACTAAATTCTACCACAGTCCCTCTTTCTTCCACCCTGGGCACACCCCACAGTCCCCTGAATCTGGAATTTCCTTTGTGGTCTTCCCTGGGCTTGGAACGTACTAGCCCAGATGACCCTCATCAACATTCTCTACTCACCTTTTGGGGGCAAAAAAAAAAAAATGAAACAACCAACCAAACCAAAACCAAAACCAAAACAGAAAAACTTTAATGATGCTTTCACTACAGGCTTTGGAGTCTGATGATTTAGGATTTAATCCCAGCTTTTCTACTTTGAGAGAAGGTTACTTGGCTTCTCTGGGTAGCCTTGATTTTCTCATTTATAAAATGGAGCAAATCATCCTTGCTTTACAGGATTATAGGGAGAGTTATATGAGATGGTACTGAACTGAACACATGCCAGAGACCCAGTGAGTGGCCTTCAGTGTCGCATCCCTTGCATGTGTTTTTGATGGGCGGTAATACAGTTGCTTTGCTTTGGATGTGGTTGGTCCCTCCAGGGATCATGTGTGGGCAGCCTCCTCTCTCCAGTGTGGCGATATAAGGAGGTGGTGGAACCTTAAGGAGGTGTGGCCTAGTGGAGGGTGGTTAGGTCCCTGGGGACACTACCCTCAGAGGAATTAATTCTGGTCTTGTAGAAGGAGTTAGTACAAAAGAGCAAGATGAACCCCCTCCCTGGTGTCAGGCTTCCTGTTTCACCTGTGACTGTTCCTCCTTTCACGTGTGCTCCTGCCATGGTGACATCTGCCATGTTGTGATGCAGCCAAGGGTTGAACCAATGGGGTTGCCCTGTCTTCAACTTTCAGTTTTCAAAACTGTGAGCTAATGAAACCTCATTTCTTCATAAAATTTCCAGCCTCAAGTATTATGTTATATTTTATCTCACTGCCAGATAGAATACTTCTAGAAGGTAGGAATTATTTGCTACCCTTGTTTATCCTTTTCGATGCCAAGAACAGAGCTTTGTATAGAACAAATTCTTAATATATTCGATTCAGATGAATTGACTATATCGTTTTCCTTGCCTTTTCCTTCAGATTATACTCAATAAAGACAGGAGAAAGTCAATGTTCCAAAAACAGGGCAAGAGCTGCCTACATTTGTAGGCCACACTTTATCAAGAGTGCAGCTTAGGGGTCTTGGCTCTTAAACTGTAAATTCCAGGGAGGAGGAAGGGGATTGAGACCATGACCTTTTATGTGTGCTTTCAGTATTTAGCGCTCTGCAGGGCACTTGCTGAATATTTAAGTGTGTTGCTATTCATGATAAAAGCTTGTAGAGTGACAGATCTGGGAGCAGAAAGGCAACTCAGTAATGGATTTCATCTTAGACAAATGCAGGCGAAAGCCTGCCTAAGGGTTGTTATTGCCCTAACTCTTTCAGCCCCATCCTGAATCCTGCTCTGCCCACACAAGTGCTGCTCTGGAGTGTCTGAGCGTCCTTCTGATGATAAGTCTCATTCTGAACAGTGGTGGGAGAGGCCTGGTATTGGGCAGCCCCTCTCCTGGCATGCCAGGGTCAGGTCCACTGGGCAAGAATTCTCGACATTCTCCTGAGGAGTAGCCCAACCTAGGAGGGGGTTGTCACCCGAGCTGACTTTGGGTTCAGGGTTAGTGACCCTGGCAAGAAAAATAAACAGGGGCAGCACAGCACAAGCTCATGGCTAAGAACACAGACTCGAGTCGGATGTTCCCCATCTGTAAGAAGATGGTGACAGTTGGAGTGCCTACTTAATAGGTTTATTAGTCCTTTGACTAGCATAGGTAAATTATCTAGAGCTCTGCTTGGACCAGAGCAAAATGATATAAGTGTTGGATGTTGTTATATTAGAGCTGTAAGGATTGTTCTCCAAAACTGTATGAAAAACCATGTATCTTGAGTTGCTTTTGTGCCTTGACTTGGCTGATTCTCATCCTTGTGCTAAGGGGGAACTTGTGCAGTAGTTCAGGTGGGAGATGAAGGTTGATGTGGCAACAGTGAGAAGGAGGAGATGTATTTGGAGGAACTCACTGCAGTTCCATGGGGAGCTGAAGAGATCCAGGTTGGCTTCCAGGTGACAGAGACACAGGATCTCTGGGTGGTGATGCCTTAAATGAGACAGGGGACACCATAGGAAGAGAGGTTTATGTGGGGAGATGAGCTTGAGAAGCCTGCAGAATATTGGGATAGCAGGTGGAGGTGCCCAAAAAAAGTATTTATGTTGATTTGGGGGTGTTGAAAAGAGGTTCAAACAGAGCTATAGATTTTAGGAGTTACCAGCATTTGTGATGAATGCCATGAGAGCCAGTAAGGCTCTCCAGATAACTTTCTAGGAAATACCCCATTTCTCGTTCATGGTCAGATCATGAACACTTTATGCTTTGTTGGGTATGAGGTCCCTGTTGCAAGTACTCACTGTCATTTTAGTTTGAAAGCAGCCATAGAACATATGTAAATGAATGGGAGAGCTGTGTTCCAATAAAACTTTATTTATAAAATCAATAAAGAGTTTTCTTATTACCCTTGTGCCAGACCAGTGTCTTACACATGTTATATATGTGTTCTATATAATAAATATGTAATTTTTGCTAATGACATACAAAAACACCACAAAAACAGGTTAGAGGAAGGATGTTAGGAATACTGCTGCCATACATAAAACAAGCTACCGTGAATTAGAAATATACTCTTGGGTTGCAAACTATCCAGCTGGAAACATTTTCTGAACCAAGAACTAGGCCCTTGGCCAAGTATGATAAATCGGAGTTGTAGATGCAGGCCCAGGTGATGAGAGAACCACTGGATTTTAACCCCCTGAGGACTGGGGCTAGTAGGAGAGAGAGACTTCAGTATCCACGAGAGCGCTCTTAGAGCCCTCGGGGACCCTGGACAGCATTCTTCTCAGGTCCGGGAAATTGACTGCAAAGGTATTAAATAATTAAGAAACTGTCCAAGAGTATTTGTAGCTTTCATTGCTTAGAAGCAGCTGGTGGGAAGAAATGGAACATTTCCGGTGGGAGAAAATCAAAAGAGTAGATGAGGAATTGAAGCCATGTGAAGGGAGGGAGTGGTCATTCTGCACTGAGGAAACTAGTTACAGAAAATGAGAGAGAGTGAAAGAGAGGGAGAGTGAGAAAGAGAGGGGGTGGGAATATCTTTCCTCTAAACAATAGGGTGGTAGAACAGATTGTAAGTAGTAGTAATTAAAACAACACAGGATTGAAGGTTTCAGTTACTCAATTATTGCTAAACCCCTCCCCTCCAGAATGTTTCCCCCTCCTTCTTGTCTTATACTTTCAATTGGTCAATCAATCCACCGAAATCTTTCACTTTTTTTTTTTTTTTTTGGTACCAGGAGTTGAATACAAGAGTGCTTAACCACTGAGCCACATTCCCAACCCTTTTAATTTTTTATTTTGAGACAGGGTCTCATTAAGTTGATTATAACTTTGCTAAGTTGCTGAGTCTGGCTTTGAACCTGTGTTCCTCCTGCCTCAGCCTCCTGAGCTGCTGGGATTATAGGTGTGCACCACTGTGCCCTGCTTATCTTTTACTTTTGAAGTCTGAAGCTACATGGCTCAACCTTGTTCACCTTCCTGGGGACAATTCCAGGGTCCTGGTTGTCAGGTAATGGAAAAAATCTAGAGAGGAGGTTTGTATTTGACCAAAAAGAATGTGCAAGAGGTGGAAGATACCGGGGGTTCCTGGGTGGTCCAGATAATTGAGACATACAATATCTGTGTTGCAGTGATGGTAGCAGCTGCCTCTGTGTTGTGTGTGTGTGCATGTACCTATATACACACACAATCATGTATGCATGTATGTATACATGTAAACAAGTATGTGAATAAACATGTTTGTGTATGTATACACATGTAGCTATAATTGTGTGTATGTATGTATAATCATATTATATAAATATGTCTAAAATGAAGAGCATTATTTAAATGCTTAGATAAGTTGCTGGCAGCTCCCACACCATCTGAATTGTCCAAACTTATTCAGTGCAATAAGAGTTCACATATAGAGTGAGGACAATTCTGCATCCATTTCCTGAGTTAGACAGTATTTGGGATAGCAAGGACTGAAAGGAAGGCCATATTTTAAAAATTAAGATATCAAGAAATTAAAGATTTAAAACATCTGTATCTTTGGGCCCACTCTCCAACAGGCAACCCGTGCTGCCCCTGAGCAGGGGCAGTTGACACCACTTCCATCTCAGCCCACTCTATCCATTTACTGTGGGTCCACCGAGGCTGCTTCTTAGGTTGGCAGCAGCTACTTGTGTGGAAGACATTTGCATTTAGTCCTGTGGCTTACATCCTCAAGCCCATCTCCTCCACTTTGGTGCCAAACTGTTCTTTCTAGAACTCAAGTTCAATCAGACCATGTCTTGCTTAGGGTTCCCCAGTTCCTGGAAGCAAAGCTTAAGCCTCCCTGTCTTCTATCACCTGCATGTCCTTCTCTTTCCATTTTATTTCCTGCCACATTCTCCATAGTCAAAAGCACAAAAGCCTTTGATTCTTTTGGACAGTGCCCTTTGTCTCCCACCAAGCCATTGCAAATACATTTTCCAACAACTCAAACACCTGGTGGGTGTCTATCCATGCTTCAAGACCCAGCTCATTTGCTACTTCCATTGTGAAAACTTGACTGCCCCCCCACACTCCCCATGATTGCACAGGACTGTGCCTGTACTTCTGCAGTATGACACTTATTTTCTGCATTATAATTAGGCACAGGGTTTGGGGTTATATATAAGTTGAATCCTAGATCTCTGCTTTCTAGATGTGTGGCTTTTCACAAGTTACTTTGGGTATTCACAATAACTCTTTTGGGCCTCAATTTTATAATCTGTGAAAGGTAGATTTTCAGAAGTTCTATTTGTAAGGGTTGTTGGGAGGTCTTGATGCAATTATATGTACCCATGTGTTTACTTAACACAGTGTTTAGAACATAGTAAGTATTCAATAAATTCAAACTTTTCTTCTTTTTCTGCTCCACTTGACCTTGAGCTTGTAGAATCTTGGAACATGACTTAAATATGTTGGTAACCCAAATGCCTAGCTGTATGACTAATGCATGGCTGATTCAGTTTTAAGTTGCTAGTGATGAAAACAAAACTCAACATGAAGTAGGAAATAAGTACATATTTGGTTGAATGATGTGCTGGGTTGAGTTTTAGTCCCAATTTTCCATTATTTCCATCCTTACCTTATAGTGGGCAGAGTGAACTTCATTCCTTGGATTGGCCACTTGACTTGCTTTTGGCAATGGACTATTTGGGAATATGATTCAAACAGAGCCTTAACATGTCTTCTGTGACTGGGCTTACCTTTTGTGCATCTGCAAGACATGCATTGGATGCTAGTTCCAGAAGAATGAGAACTATGTGAAGTGGACTCAAATCTAACCCCTGGCCTGCAGTCCAATCTAGATGAGTTCAGTCTAGATCAGTCAAACTGATCTCTAACCCATTAAGTTATGTGGTGGTTTATTACACAGGAAAAGTTGTTACACATGCTTCTGTTATTTTGTGGTCTGGCTTTAAGGCTAGGCAATTAAATTGAAACAATCCAATGCACCCAACCCTCTGATTCAATACATGAGAGGGAAAATGCAAAGGATGTCATTGCTGACAGATGGGAATGAGGTAGGCCATGGAAAAAAAAATTGAAATTCAAGTCAGATGAGAAGTGATGACTGAGCTTCCCTTTCTGAATGATGAGAAGTCCTCCAGTAGTCAGAGTGAGGATGGAACTTTTTATGACTGCCCTTGTCAAACACATGCTCCTAGAAACTCTCTACTGGGAGGGACTCTCAAAGGTTACTAGGCCCAGCCTTTTGACCCTTGCACAGATGTGTTCTGTAGCATTCCTGACAGAGCTGTCCAACTCAGTTACTTACCTGCTATGTGACCTTGGGTAGCTACAGAGACTGGCATTTCAGAGTCAGGCAGACTTATTTGGGAATCCAGCACTGTGACCTTCAGAGCTTCCTCATTTCTGGATCTCTCGTTTGTTTCTGCTATAAAATAGAGACAATTAGAGAGCCTACCTCACAGAGCGGCTGGGAGGGCTCACTGGACTACAAAATGGTATATCCGGTGCAGCATCTGGCACCAACCATAATGGCTCCCTTCCCTTTGGAACAGCACAGAATACATTACCTCTCTGCTGTGTGAAAGCTTGTCTCTATAAAGAGGGAGGGAAGAACCCAGCTGAGCTCCAACTGGGCCTTTCCATGTCCAGTCCAGAAGCTGAGCCTGCTGCCTCCCTGTTCATTTGATGGAGCATTTCGATTTAAAATTGTAAGTTGTCAGCACATTTAAATGACCCAGGTCCAGAAAAACATCAGAGGGAATTATTGACTGCTTTATTGATTTAATCAGATAGTTTTGTGTAAATTATGGTTCATAAAATTCTGGGGTCCTGTCATCTTTCATAAAACAGACTTTCAGTGTAAGCTGATGTAGAAATTTCTCCCCTCCCTGAAGGTAGGATCTAGAACAGCAGAGATGGATTGGTGTGAACTAAGTGGATGCAGGAGAGGTAGGGGGAGACATTTGTTCAAAGAACAGTTTCTACGTGAGCTGGATTATGAACGTATAAGGAAAAAAGAAGGCATGAAAGGTCGGGCAGGTAGGGCATTTAATAACATTTAAGTTTAGACTTTGAAGGCAATGGGGAGCCATTAAAAGTTTTTGAGAAAGAAAATAGTATGTTCAGAGCTTTGCTTCAGGAAGATAACTCAAACAAGAAGGTGAGAATGGATTGCTTCGGTAGGGGGCAGACAAGCAGAGACAGGAGAGTACTTAGGAGTTTATTGCAATTGTCTGGACAAGAGGTGATAAAGGTTGTGCTTGGGCACTGGAAAGGAGAACAAATAGGAGACAGATTGCAGTCCAAAGCGTACAGGACTTATTGACTGGCTAGGGAAAGGGAGAGAGAGGCAGAGGATGATTCAGGTTTTCAGCACAGGGCAAGCGTCTGAGTTATCTAACTTAACGTGCAGGAAGTAGAGTATATGTATCCTTACCAGGTTTTACTCCTTATTCTTTTTTTTTCCTTTTTTTTAAAAAAATTTTGTTCTTTTTAGATATACATGACAGAAGAGTGTATTTTGACATATTATACATACATGTAGTATGACTTATTCTAATTAAGATCCCATTCTTGCAGTTGAACGTGATGCAGAGTTTTACTGGTTGTGTATTCATACATGCACATAGGAAAATTATGTCTGATTCATTCCACTGTCTTTCCTATTCCCACCCCCCTTCCCTTCTCTTTCTTCCCTTTGTTTAATACAATGAACTTCTATTCTTCCCACCCCCCCGCCCCTTATTGTGTGTCAGCATCCACGTATCAGAGAGAACATTTGGCCTTTGTTTTTTTGGGATTGGCTTATTTCACTTAGCGCGATAGTCTCCAGTTCCATCTATTTTCCAGCAAATGCCATAATTTCATTCTTCTTTGTGGCTGTTACTCCTTATTCTTAATGCATATGTATGTGTATATATGTAGCTCCATGTACAAATGGGGTGGTGTACAATAAATCAATATCCTAATATCACATATGCACACAATTGCATTTCAGTCTCCACTGACCTTATGTGTACGTGAAATGAGTTATGGTGAAATGAGGGCATAAATCTTTCTAACTTCATCAGAGAAATTACAGTTTTCACACTGGAAGGATAGGGATTATAGGTTAGGACTCTGAAAATATTTAAGCTTGTCCTACTGATAATCGCAGCTGCAATTTACTGAGTATTTATGTGCTAATGTCCTTTACACATCACATCACTTGTCCTTACAACAAGCTGTGAGACGAACATGTGAGGGGCCCCTCCCTCCTCGCTGTTCTCAACTCCCTCCTCCCTTGCTGCCCACCATAAAGGCTGGCATCCCTTGCAATAAGGGTGGCCAGGGAACCCAGTTTGGACAATGAGAACATTAATGGTAACTGCTGAGAGAGTTTCAGGTAAGACAATGGCTTCTTAGTAGAAGGAACAGTGTAAGAGAAGACTGCTGGCCTTCCTTTGTCTCTTCCTTCCTGGCTTGGCCATGGTGGGAGTGGTGCTCAAAGTTTTCAACCACAGAGGACCAACATAAAGATGAAAAGTTGATGGCTCTAGGTATTAGAGGCAGATACACAAAGATTGTGTGACCTCGATGACAATGTCAGGCCACTGGACCAACCTTGGAACTCTTACATTTAGATGTCCTGTTAAGCACTTGAGCCACTCTTTGGTTGTTGTTGTTGTTTTTTTTTTTAGTTACTTGCAGACAAGTGCAACCTGATGTTCAGTAGCTTGCCCAGGTCCAAACAAGGAAATGGTGGACCTGGGATTCAAACTCAGGTCTTCCTGGCTCCAAAGTGGTGCTGTTAGCTGCTTATGATCTAAAAAGAAAGATATTTGGTCTTTGTCCCTGGTTCCTGGTACAGAGTTCCCCAAACCCTTGGAATTTCCTGGGTGATAAGGGTGATAGGAGCATTCACCTCTTAATGGGTCCCTAGTTTCAGGACTCAGGCTGATTTTCAGAAAGAACAAGCCATGTTTAGAAACTCAGAAGCTTCAGCCTTACCTCTAGCCTCCCAGGAGAGGAAAAAGGATGGAGATTGAATTAATCACCAACCATTTGGTCAACTGTACCTATGTAATGAAACTTTCATTACCCGCTCCCCGCCCCGATGAATGACAGGGCTCTGTGAGCTTCTGAGTTGGCAAACACATCCACATGCGGGGAGGATGATATACCCCCAATCCCATGAGGACAGAAGCTCCTACACTTGGGACCCTTCCAGACTTGGCCTTATGTCCCTCTTTATCTGGCTGTTCATGTTCATTTGTGTCCTCTGTAATAAACTGGTATGTAAACAGAATGCCTTCCTGAGTTCTGTGAGATGTTCTAGCAAATTATTAAACCTAAGGAGAGGGTTGTGGGAACTTCTGATTGATAGCCATTTAGTACAGGTGGCTGGGACCTGTGATTAGTATCTGAAGTAGAAGCATCCTTGTGGGACTGAGCCCTTTAACTTGTAGGATTTGATGATAACTTCAGGCAGATAATCATAGAATTGAATTGAAATGTTGGACACCCCACTGCTGTCAGAGAGTTGGAGAATTAGCATGGGGAAAACCCACACACATCTGGTGTTCAGAAATGTCAGGAGATTAAAACAACAACAACTTTATTACTACATATTCTGTCTTCGATACCCACACGGAACAGTTCAAAGGTCTGCTTGTGCTGTGTGTGATGGACACATGCTGTGTTCATTCCATGGACTCCATCTCTCACTGCTTGTGTCATGGTTTTGGATGTCTCCTTACTGTCAGGCACTGCAGCAGATCTTAGGAGGTAGTCAGATAATTAGGATTCAGTCCTTCTCTCAGGATGTTAATGACATGGAGGAAGGTGGGCATACTATGTTGGTCTGATGCCATTTTTGTATGACCTGTAACTAAGAATGATTTTACATTTTTCAAATAGTTAAAAGAAATCAAAAGAAGAATTTTGTGACCAGTAAAAAGGACATGGACTTAAATTTCAGTGTCCATATTATGGTTTGGATATCATATGTCCCCGAAAGCTCCTGTTGATGTAGGAATGAATATTCAAAGGCAAAATGATTAGATTATGAGAGCTGTAACTTAATCAGTCCATCCTATTTGAATGGACTGTCTGGTGGTAGCTGTAGGCAGGTGGGGTGTGGCTGGAGAAGGTATGTCACTGGGATGTTCCCTGGAAGGGTGTATCTGCCCTGTCTCCCTTACCCCCTCTCCCCTCTCTGCTTCCTGACCTGGCCTTCCTCCACCCTGCCTTCTGCCATGATGTGCTGCCTCACCTCAGACCCAGAGCAAGGGACTTGGATGTTGATGGACTGGGACCTCTGGAACCATGAGCCCCAAGTAAACTTTCCATTTTCTAAGTTGTTCTTGTCGGGTCTTATGGTTATAGCAATAGAATAGCTGACTGAAACAGTCCATGAATACAATTATATTGGCACAGCCAGGCCCACTTCTTTGCATGTTGTTTCTGGCAATGTTTGTGCTTCTCTGTGGTGAAAAGTTGAAACAGAGCTGATACAGTCTGCAAGGTCCAAAATATGCACTACCTGGCTCTTTACAGAAAAGGTCTACTGAGTCTAGTTCTAAGGGGAGGATTTGGAGGTGGGGAGGATTAGGCAAATGAACAATTCATTCTAGGCAAGGGAAAAAGAAAGGATGTATAACTGAGATATTTTGAAAATTTCCCCCCAAAAGAGGAGAGTGCAAAGTTCTGAGTCTTATTTCTAGAGTTTCCCCTTTTAAAGATAGATTTTATAGAAGAGCTGGGGTTGTGGGAAGAGTGGAGGTGGTTTGGGGTATTTGTTAGGCTTAGCTGCCTTTGCCTAAGGATGTGTGTTTTTATTTGTTCCTTAGACATAGAACAGTGTGCTGCAGTATGTTTGAACTCCACCCAAACAGAGACAATAGATCATGAATTTGTGCATGCTTGTGTGTGTGTGTGTGTGTGTGTGTGTGTGTGTGTGTGTGTGTGTGTGTTGCTGGGGATTGAATTCAGGGCCTTGCAAATACTAATAGTGTTAGCGCACTAACACTGAACTACTCCCCTAGCTCCAGATCATGAATTCTTTTAATGCACACATGAAATTTTGAGTTAGATAATTTTACATTAGAAACATTGATTGACCCTTTAGTTAAGGGCCTCTGAGCCTCCCACATACTGCTGTCACCTGAAACTATTGTGTGCTTGTGGGTTTCTGTGCACACACGATACATCCTGCTTGGATCCTGATTCCCATCAAGCAAGTCCTCCCATCAGCCAAGAACCCACATTCTTGGTATGAATACGTGGGATGGTGGAAATCCCTTTTACATGAACCAAACTCTTTAAAAATATGTAGTACTGTTTAATTTTCTTTCCAAAAGAAAACAAGTGCTAAGAAATTTAATAATAGTAGTATTTGTCATGTGCATATCATCACGTAACTTAGAAAGCACTTTTCTGTCTATTTTGATTCTGATCCTCAAAATGATCATGACCTAAATAATTTGATCATAAAATGGAGAACAATTAAGTTACATGAAAATCCAATTCTGACATACCAACAAAAGAAACTTTTCAGATCAATGAACTCACAGGAGAGGAAATGGAGGAGTAGCTGCAAAGGCAGCCAATCAATGGCAGGATCAAGATGTATGCTTTCCATTTGTGATAATGATGGCCAAGGTCATCTTATTGCTGGGCTAACTAGACATGACTTAATTATCACATCTCACACATGTGGTCTATAGATGGAGGGACTATGTAATTTGTTATCCAGACCCAAATACTTTGGCTCAACAGGCATAAACAGAACCATTCACTGAGACTTCTGGTCTCCCTGTAGGTTTGGCAGGTGCAGCAGGCCATGACGAGCTTTTTAAGTGTGTCTCTAAAATTCACTTCTATTTTCTTCCATGTGTTCCTAGTCCTGTGGGCCCAGCACCTTGTAACTTTTGCATGTGAGAGAAGCCTGTGGTGCAGCTTCCTAATAGGGATAACAGCTCTGGTTTCTCCCACTTACTGTTGGTTTTATGCCCACGCAAAGCTGGGGCAATAGAGAAATCAGGACCTGAGAGGGGAACATGGGTGTGGCAGATCTTCTGCATTGACACAGCCATTCTTTTTCTCAGGGGTGTTAGGAGTCCTGTCTTTAGTTGGTCCAAGAAGAACATTTTCCAAGAAGAGGGTGGCCACTTCTAGACAAACAACTTGGGATATCCAGAAAGAGGAGGACAGAGACTTTTTTCTTGATACTGTGTGTATGTTTTATTGTGTTTTGTTTTTAGAAAAGAGTAACAATCAATGTTTATTGACTATCAGTGGTGGCTTTATTTCTGAGCTGTATAGGGGAGCTAAGAAACACAACGGGGGAAAGAAAAAGAAAATATTTTCCATTATTTCTTCTAGGAAGGAACTAACCAAGGAAATAGAGAGTTAAGAATAAAATAATGCTACACCTGTAAAAAAATTATTAGTATAGAAATACAAACCCTCCCAATATCAGAATAACTATAAACATAAAAATCTAAGCCGGGCGCGGTGGTGCACGCCTGTAATCCCAGCACTTTGGGAGGCTGAGGCAGGAGGATTGTGAGTTCAAAGCCAGACTCAGCAATGGCGAGGCACTTAGCAACTCAGTGAGACCCTGTCTCTAATAAAATACAAAAAAGGGCTGGGGATGTGGCCCACTGGTTGAGTGCCCCTGAGTTCAATCCCCGGTACCACAAAAAAAAAAAAAAAAAAAAAAAAAAAAAAAAAAAAAATCTAGAGACTACTGTCTTAGTTCAGGCATTTATAAAACAGGAGTTACAAGAAATACACAGATACACACTAGTGAAGGGAAATTTAATTCACTTTGCTCAGCATATAACTAACCAAGAGGACAAAAGCAAGTATGAATATAGAATAACCTAACCAATGAATGAGATAGACCTGATTAAATCATGTAACTGACTAATAAATACTGAGGTTTTATTTTTCAAAGGCTGTGAAAACATTCATAGATGCTGATCACATTAATTCATAAAAATATAAATAAATTCCAAAAGTAAATGTAGTGTAGATATTATATAACTGCAATACATTAAAACTAGACACCGATAACAAAACAGAAAGCAAAAGCTCCTTTCATATGGCAATTTACGTGTCTCCTAAACACCTCTCAGAGAAGAAATAAAAGCTCACATGTAATATTGTTGTAGGAAACAACAATAATGAAAGTATTTTTTAAATTAGAATTTGTAGGATACAAGTCAGGTGTGGTGGCTCACTTTTGTAATCCTCAGGAACCTGAGGCAGGAGGATTGCAAGTTTGAGGCTAGCCTTAGTGAGACCCTGTCTCAAAACAGGAAAAAAAAAAAAAAAAAAATTTGCAGAATACAGCCTGTTATGGGATGAATTGTGTCCTCATTCTCAAGTTCATATGTTGAAGTCTTGACCCTCAGTACCTCAGAATGTGGCCTTATTTGGAAATAGAGTCTTTACAGAGGTATTCATTTATTTATTCCTGGTATGAATCTTGGTATATGTGTGTACTGGGTGGCTTCTCAGATTAAATTTTCCAACTGGATGTTATTTGCATATGTAAGAATATTGATTTCTGTATTTATTATTTTTGAACCTGTCACCATTCTAAATTATCTTACTGTTTGCAATAGTTTTTCAGTTCTCTTGACTTTTCCAGATATATCGTTACATCATCTACAAATACTGATAGTTTTACTTCCTGATGTTCAAATTTTTTGCTGTCAATTTCTGTCTTTTGTCTATTCACATGTGATAGTTTCTCCAATATAATTTTATTTTTTTACATTTCATATTATACTTATATAGAACATTTTTACATATCTCTGGTTGTATACAAAGTATATTCACACCATTCATGCAGTATAATTTTCAATAAGAGTGGATATTGTCATCTTGCTCTAATCTCTAATTAGAATGTCACAATTTCCCCACTAAAGATGATTTTTGGCTTCTAGACTGAGAGATACATACTTTACCACATTAACAAATACCATTTTGCACCAAATTGGATGACAATAATCTGAAAGACAGAAAATAACGAGTGCTGGTGAGGATATGGAGAAAATGGAGTCTTCATACAATGCTGATGGAATTGTAAAATGTTTCAGTCACTTTGGAAAATGTGGTTTGTGGTACTTCCTCAAAAAGTTAAATACAGAGTTACTATATGACCCAGCAGTTCTACTTCTGGGTTTATAATCAGGAAAACTAAAATCATACACACACACACACACACACACACACACACACACAATTGTATGGAAATGTTCATGGCCACATTACTCATAATGACCAAAATGTAAAAACAATCCAATTGTCCATAAATGGATAAATGGGCAAATAAAATGTGTATATTCTATCCATGCAATGCAGCATTATTCTACAATAAAAGGAAATAAAGTTATAGATACATGCTATGACATGAATGAACCTTGAAAACATGCTAAGTGAAAGAAGTCTCACTGCTTATGGGATGGCCTGCTTATATAAAATGCCCCACATTGGTAAAAACACAGAGGCAGATAACAGATAAAGCCCAGGCCTGGGAGTGGGGAAGGCAAGAGAGGAGGTAGGCACACAGGAGGGGTAGGGGGGAAGTTGGGGGAATGGTGGGGGAGCAGAGGGTGATGGATGAACAAAGGTTTCTTTTGCAGGGTGATGAAAATGTTCTAAAATTATTGTGATCATGGTTGCACAACTCCAAATGTACTAAAAAACATTGAATTGCATATTTAAAATGGGTGAATTTTATGGTTGTGAATTATATCTAAATAAAGCTGTTATATAAAAAACAAATCTCTTATGTTACAAAAAATATCCTTATCCATGCTACCACCTAAAACCATCCTGATGCTACTAAAACCATCTGATATATTACCAGTGTTTGGAAAAAAACTGATAACCCAAATAAAAGTATAGTGTCTGTCTACAAAATCATTTGAACTGAATCTACAATCATGAGGAAACAACTAGGCAAATCCAGAGTGGCATAATCCATGGGACAGTAGACTTGGATTCTTCAGTAATGTCACTTATGACCATTCCCTGCCCCGCCGCCCCCTCCCCACTGAAAAGATCAAAACCTACTAGTCTAGATTTTAAAAGATGAAAATGAATGAATGCGTCAACTAAATTTAATGACTCTTGAGGGTATTATAGATTAAAAAGAAGAAGAAGAAGCTCATAAAAGCATAGTTGGGAAAATGGAGAAAATTTGAATATGAACTAAGGTGTTATATAATATTATCAATATTAAACTCTTTATATAAGATAATGGTAGTATCAGTATGTAGGAAAATTCCCTCATTTGTAGTAGAAATCCCCTTAAGCATTATGGAAGAAAGTGTCATGATGTCTGCTTCTTATTTTAAAGTCACACACACACACACACACACACACACACACAGCAAAACTGGTAAAACGTGACTCTTTAATAGGTGGAAGGTACATACATCTTCACTATGCTGTTGTTTCATTTTCTATAGTTTTGACATATTTCAAAGAGGAATATTGGCAAAATGAATTAAAATACATTAAAATTTTGAGAAAATGAGATAACTGAAGAAATGATAGCTATGACTTGAATAATTAGATGGTTGTCCAATATCTGGCTCATTTCTTGATACATGCATTTTACTTTGCATGAAACAGTTTTATTGTTTTTATTGCTTTTGGAAAAAAAATATAATTTGATCACTAATTCTCCCATTTTACCTGACAATTTTCTTTTATTATATAGAGCTGTATCTTGGGATCTCAGTCAGATCAGCTTTTCCCATGTGTACCACCAACTTGTTGGGAGACTCTGGTCAGTTTGCCTTCCCTTTTTCCATCTTTTAAAAAGGGAAACCATTATGGGAACGAAAAGGCAAATCACATAGAAGGAGAAGATGTTTATAACACAACGTCCAGAATACTTAAAGATCTAAAAATTTTAAAAATAGACAAGCAATAATAAAATAAAAATGTGCAAAAGATTTGAACAGGAAAATTACACACAAAAAAAGGATATCCAAATGTCCAGGAACAAGGTGCCCAGCTTCATGAATCAAGAAAGGACAATGGAAACTATGAGTTACATTTCCACACTCATCAATGTGGCTGAGATTAAAAAAACAAAAACAAAAACAAAATCAAGTGCTGGTGAGGATGCAGAGTGATGGGAACTTTCATTTTTCGTTTGAGTAGAAATCATTTTGGAGAGTGTTTTTCTAATACCTGATAAAGCTACTCTATGACCAGGCATTCCTTTCTCTGTTCAATGAAAATCTATAAACATTTCCATAAAGACATTTATGAGGAGGTTCTGAGCAGCATTATTTGTATCAGGTCCCCAACTGTAAACAACCTACGTGTCCATGAATGACAGAATGGATAAATGTATTAAGGGATTTTCAAATAAAGACATATTACACGACAATAAAAATGAATGGGCTACTGAACAGGATGGATGAATTTCAACAATAGGATGCTGAAAGAAGCCAAACACAAAAGAGTGTATGCAATATGATCCCACTTACGAAAGTTCAAGCACAGTGAGATTTAGTCTGACATTAAAAGTCAGGGTTGTGGTTGCTTTTGGGGAAGAGAGGGTGGTGGTGAGTAGGAGGGAGAACTAGGAGATTTCTGAGGGGTTGATAATCTAATTACTGATGTGGGTTGCTGTTGGTATGTGTGAATTTGCTTTGGAAAAACCTCCTCAAGTATTTCTCTGTATGACATATACTTAGTATGCCACGTACTTTTGTGAAAATTCATGAAAACAAAAGAATAAACTTTTAAATATTCCCTTGTGTCCTATCATATCTCATAGGATTAGTATACAGACATGTAACTTCAGACATGAAAGAGCTAAGTATATCGTGCTTTGGATTATACACATATAACATGCATCCAAATGACTTAGGTGCCTAACTGTTCATAGCTGTATATGATGTGTAATGCATATTGATAGCATTTTTGGAATTATTACAATTTTTGATTCATTTTCTTATTTAATTCTCACACAAATATGGTGTAGCAAGCAGGTTGGAAATTATCCCAGTTTTATAGATGAAAAAATGAAAGCCTGAAGGGGTCAAGAGATACATGCAAAACTTCTCAGCCAGAATTAGTACTTAATTTGGAAACAAAAAGTATAGGAAACTGGCTGGAGGTGTATGATTCATTGTATTCATTTTTATTTTGCTTTGCAATTCAGAAACCCCAGGCAGAAGGTGTGCAAAGGCTCAGATCTTGAGTGTAGCGCTCCTCTTCTCCTTTTCTAACTCGGCCAGATTGCACATCTTCCTGTGTCGCAGTTGATAGCCACTAATAGACTCTGGCTGGAACACGACATTTATCTCCTTCTCATTTGTACCACACAAATGAAGTTACAATAATGGCACTTTGTTGGCACTGAGGAAGACCAGTTCCAAAGTGTCCCACTTTTTCTTGCTATTCAGCATTCAGAGTTGATACAAAATAACAAATACTCTGACCCAGTTTGAGAACACAGCCTGGTCATGTAGCAAAGAGGAAAGCTTTCGTCATGGGGTCCCCTATACTTCCTTCGTGGACCTGCGGAGTCTCAGTGCCTGAAGTGCCCTCAAGGGTGAAACGAGAGAAGACCGAGGGAGCTGGAGATCGTGTGACAGTTCTCTGTGTGGCCCAGGAGGAGATCATGGGAAGAAGGCTGGGCCAGAGGTGTGATGACCCTCGTGTAAGAGGCAGCATCCTCTAATGATGGGAACCTGGGGAAGCTATAAAACCACCTCCTTGCGTGGCAACAGATGTGCACTCTGAGCCAGACAAACCCGGGTTTGAATTCTGACTTGGCACCTTCCCAGCTGTGTGACCTTGTTCCAATGCATCCCCTTTTCTTTTGGATCTCATTTTTCCTGTCTGTAAAACAAAAGGGCTCTTTGGATGCCGTTGAAGGAGCTACTTCCTGTTAGTTCATAGCAGGATCTCCAAGGACCTGTGTCCCCATCTGTGTAGTGGGGACAGTGATGCCTGCAGGTTTGTCTCCCAGGGTTGTTGGGAGATGTGTGGACACCAGGCAGCAGGAGGTGCCTGGCAGATTTTCTTAGTTGCAATGTGTTGTGCTTGGCACTGCTTTCTAGATTTTCAGCAGTGTAATCATTAACCATTAACCCCACTTTCTTTTATGGTCCCTTTCATAAGCTGCATTTTGTTGGAACCATTATCTTACATTAGCTGGCTTTTTAAGGCCTGTTCATCCCTCAGTGAAGAGGCAATTCAGATTAATCACATGGAACTGGAAGAGCAGCATTCCACTGGCTACTGGCAGGAGAGAGAGGTCCACTTTCTCCCTTTCCACCTTCTCCACCTCAGGCCTAAGCAGTCCTGGGAGCAGTACCGCACATGCATGCACACACGCACGCACACACGCACACAGAGAGTCTGGTGAACCCCTCTGGAAGTTTACTACATTGTCTGTGGAGATAGGAATGAAGCTGCACCCTGGTATGGAGGTGGCCAGGGCCAGCACACTCTTTGGGACTGGTTAGAGCCTCCAGTGAGGTGGGGAGCAGGGATGTTAGCCTTAGTGGATCCTCTCTTGGGTTCCCATGACTTTAGGCATCTTCACACTCCTGTGGTCACTATGGGAGGTAGAGTCTTATGGTGTGGCTGCTCTGTGGAGCTAGGCAGGAGCAAGGCAGGCCCCTCCCTCTCAATCTGAGAGAGCCATCAGATTGCCTATCTGTAACTCCGGTGTGTGTGTGTGTGGGGGGGGGGGGATATTTTTATTTTTTGGTACTAGGGATTGCCCAGGGGCACTCAACCCCTGAGTCACATCCCCAGTCCTTTTTTATATTTTATTTTGAGACAGTCTCACTAAATTTTTTAGAGGCTTGCGAAGTTGCTGTGGCTGGCTTTGAACTTGTGATCCTTCTACCTCAGTCTTGCGAACCACTGGGATTCTACAGGTGTGCACCACCATGCTCGGCTGAGGGAGATTTTTAAAGGAGTTCAGTGCCCTCCTGAGTCAGCATATTAGCAGCAGAAAGGGTGGAAGAGCCCCCCAGAGGGCGGATATTTCAGATGGGGAGCCTAGGCTATGAGACCCAGTCATGATTCCACACAGAGAGTGTTCTGTTAGAATCCTTGGAGGCTGTGCTGGATTTAGCAAGGTTCCCCAAATTTTCATGTCCATCCAGATCCTCAAAATGTGACCTTATTTGTAAACAGGGTCTCCACAGAGAAGTTAGTTTACTTATGATGAGGTCACACTGGATCAAGGTGGACCCCGCCATCTTGATAGGAAGAGGGAAATTTGGAAGAGAAACAGATACCCAGAGAAGGCCATAGGAAGACAGAAGCAGGGACTAGAGTGATACAGAGGCAGAGGTTGGAGAGATGTGCTGCAAACCCAAAGCTGCCAAGGATTGTGGACGACCCAACCCCCATAAACCAGGAAGATGCAAGGGAGGATTCTTCCCTGGATCGTTCAGAGGGAGCATGTCCCTGGCGTCATCCTGATTTTGGACTTCTAGCTTCTAGAACTATGTGAAGATAATTTCTATTGTTTTAGGTCACAAAGGTACTATGATGGCAACCCTAGGAAATCAGTAGAGGCCAAATCTTGATTCATCTGTGATGCTGCCTACAGTGTACACCATGCTTCTCCATCCTGTGATTTGTCTCAATGGCCCAGTCACAGTTGTAAATCTGCCTCCCAAAGTCCCCGTTCCGGAGGAGAGAGACACCCAGCTAAAGATGGACCAACCAGCGCCATATTCCTTCCCATTTCTCTGGACCTAAGTGAGAAAGAGAAACTGTCTTACTTTCCTCTGCTCCCCATTTTATGCTCATCCTTCGTGGTCTAGGTAGACCCTCAAGGTTAATATGGACTTTAAAAATTCCCAGTCCCCACTGAATGCCTGACTTCTCTTAGCAATGTCCCTAGTAAGAGGTCATCTTGCTCCCCCAGTTCTACCCCTCTGGGATCTCAGGAATGTCTTATTGCCCCTTCCTTGTCCCTCTTGCCCTTCCATGATATTCATTGACTACCTGCTCTCTGCAGGGAGCAAAACACTGAGCCCCTGCCTGCATATTCCAGTGGAGATTCGATGCTGTAAAGCTCTTCCTTTGTCAGCCCTGACCTGCTGCCAAGGCAAGCCAAGCCTGTTCCTGGTCTAGGCAGGCAGGGGTATTGTGGTGGTGAACTTGTCACTACTCCCTTTCAAGGCCAATCATGTCCTCACATCTAGACCAGTGTAGGCATCAGGAAAGGAAAAACTGTTGAGGTGGCATCTTACTCCTCCTTAATCAGTCTGGGTTGCTGTAAATGGTCTCCAAACCCATTTTACAAGGCAATTGATGTTTAAAAACACTCCAACCATAAGAGAATCAGCCACCTCTATGCTGTATTTATCTCCAATCCAAATTAAGTATCAGATGTGTGTACTGAAGGGACTGCTTTTATTAGATGGGCCACATATTGTCATATGATGTTGAAGAGTATTTTCGCACATGTATTTGCAAAATGCAATATATGTGATTATATATTTCATTGTATAAGAAATAAAATCTTTGGCAGGGCTACCCAATTCATTGAATAATCTGATGACATTTCAAGGGCATTTTGGAGCTGGCAGAAACTTTGTTAATAATCTAGCTTTCTCATTTTTATGACAGAGGAAACAAAAGTAGAAAGAGATAACTTACCCTGTCCCACAGAGAGCTAGAGACTGACTGGAGAATTACACTCACATCTCTGGCTTCTTCCCATTAGCCTGCGGGGATGTATTCCATTTGTGGATGAGGATCCTGAAGCTTTTGAGAAGCTAAAGCTTTGATGGACAGCCAAGGTCACATGGCTGGTATTTCTATACAATATGGAAAGGGCATAGTACTTGTACTTGGAGATTTACACCTTGGCAGCTAGATAGAGATAAGGACCATTGACATGTGTTTCCTTTTGAGTTTAAAATTCTATGGTGGGGTTCAGCTTTTGTTGTTAAGCAATTTCATAATAGACCATAATGGAGAGGGAACCAAGACTGGCTCTGGGGGTGTAGATCTTTTTCCTACCAGTGGTGATCAAGATGGGCTATTCATTTGCTCTTGATGGGATGGGTCTGGGACAAAGTGAGGCTATGTACTTCCTGTGCTCAGAAGAATCCTCAGGGTTAATGTGGTCTCTTATCAAGAGGGACTAAAGCCAAACAGGAAACTGGCTCAAGAAAATCCAGATCACCAATCCCCGAATCTCTGCTTTGAGATACAAGGTGCTGCCTCACCCTGACCCCTTATTTGACTTCCTTGAGCCTCCTAGCCTCTGACCCAGACTGCTGATCACACAGCAGTGCCAGGACAGCCCCTGGGAAGGCTGCAATGGGGTTGAGGTGTCGTCGCTGATGTATGGGGATCTCAGCTTTCCTGAAGGCTATATAGAGCCTATAGACAGTGCTGAGAAAGTCTGGCATCTACCCTGGATCAGGTGGCAAGATAGGTTGTGGGTGAAGGGAGAAAGAGTTGGAGCTCATTCATTTATTTATTCCACTCATTCAACAAATCTTTTCTGAATATTTGCCATATGCCCTTCATGCTTAGGGAGCTGCTAGATAATGCAGTAAACGAGGTCCCTGTCCTCATGGAACTCCCATTCCAGAGGGGAGACAGAAAATAAGCAAGTAAATATTTTCATGTAGCATCTATTGTCACAAAGCGATAGATACTGTGAAGACAAGCCAAGTACAGTGGAAGCATCAAGAGCAATGGAATGTGCAATTTCAGATAGGGCATTCAGACCCCTCTGGAGAGGGCACAATTGGGCAGAGAACCGAATAAAGTGAGAAAGCAAACCAGAGGTCTGTTAGGAGAAATGGCATTCCAGGCAGAAGGAAACGAAGGTGCAAAGACCCTGAGAGGGAAGGGTGCTTGCCATGCCCATCGGGAGGGATGGAGGGGAGGTGGGTGTGTCTGGGGAGGAGTGAGACCGGAGAGAGGTGGTGAGAGATGAGGGTAGGAAGAGGAATCACGGGACCAAGCCAGAGGGACTGGTAGATCATGGCAAAGTTCTTAAAGTTTATTTTGAGCATCACTGGGAGCCATTGGAGGATTTTGAGCAGACCCTCTTGGGGTTGCATGGAGAAGAGACCTTTGGGAGTCAGGTGGGAAATAGAGTTGTCCTGGGAGGGTCCTGCAGGCATCTCGTGGCTCCAGTGCCTGGACGAGCAGGGGGAGCTGCGGGGGAGGTAGAGGATCTCACTTTGTGTGAAGGCATGAAAGCACTTCCCCCTCCTCATCCTGCCAGCTTCCTTCTGATAGTTCTTAACACCCTCTTCTCCCCTGAAGCCTCCTGGACTGGGCAGGAGAGAATCAATGGCTTCCTGCTCCCATGTACTCCCATTGCTCTTCCTTCTCGGGCAGGAAAAGAAATACTGAGAAAGGAGTTAGGAAATCTTAACTCCAGCCCCAGGCCTTCAGTAGCTACCTGGTGTGCCTAAGCACATTGCTTGCCGTTTCTGAGCCTTCATTTCAGCACCCTTCTCTTTGGTTTCTTGCCCCACAGGCTGGTTGCTAGTGTCAAATGAGATAAGGTGAGCAAATGATTTTGCAAATAGTTAAGAGTTAAGCACACAAAAAAGGATCTCACTCTCCTGTTTTTATTTTGTTAATCATTATCCTCCCTATTCAGAAATACCCTATCACATGCTAAAGGGGTGGGGTGAAAATACTTAGAAAAATACCATCTCAGTGAACTGGAAGAAAATTAACCAGAGCAAACCAGCTGCACAGAGTCTTTAAAGAACATGGTGGTGAGATAAAATGTGTTCATGTGAGCTTCTTGTCTTGCTCTCTTAAGTTCTAGAGGATTCCGGCCCCAACTCCCCAAACCTCCCAATCTCCAGGGATAGATGGGACAGATGGTGTACAGAATGATGGTCTGTGCCAACTTCTGTCTTCCATCACCAGACTAAGCTTGCTTTGCAATCTCTGAGCTCTACTACATGAGGCAGGATAGGAATCTTGACTTTCTTATGGAGTTTCAGCAAAGCTTATGGAATAAAAGGATGTTAGGTCACTTCCTGTGCTGGAGTCCAGCATCTGTCTATAATTCTTTATTCCCTCTTTGCTCTCTGTGGCTTCTCCATGGCTCTGGTATACTTCCCTGCCTCTTTGACTTTGGGCTCAGTCATATGGATTGTTTTGATCAATCAGATGTAGGCAGAAGTGACATAGTGCAAATTCCAAGCTGAGAATTTAAGAGGCAGGGTGAATTTCTGCCAGCCTTCTTGGAGCTTCTGGTCTACATTATGACAATAACATGGCCCAGTACAGAGGGGAGACACAGAACAATCAGAAATATCCCAAAGCATGAGTCCAGTTTAGTTTATGGAGTCTAGATAAAGTCTTAGTTCAACTATGGTTAACCTTTGAGTATGAAATGTATGCTTTTTGCTGCAAGCCACTAAGATGTTGGGATTGTTTGTTACGTGGCATTGTTACAGTAAAACCTGACTCATACACCCTGTGGGATGACAGAAGACTGCTAACCATCTCAGCCTGTCCTCCAGTTCTTTTGATTCCTTGGGGTTACTCTGGGCTACCCAGGGAAGTGCTCAGTTTTGTATTTGCTCCCTTCTATGGCTGAACCTTCTTTGTTCACGTCAATTGATCTTTACTAAGTAGAATAGTTTTAAAGAGCAAACTCCATGTCTACACCCAGGACATGGAGAGTCCTCACCCATGATTAGACCCATGTTGATACCAAAGTGAAAGTATTGCCATTAAGATAACTAATAGAGGGCTGGGGTTGTGGCTCAGCGGCAGAGCGCTCGCCTCGCACGTGCGCGGCCCGGGTTCGATCCTCAGCACCACGTAAACATAAATCCATTGGATTGTGTACAACTAAAGTAAATAAATAAATATTAAAAAAAAAAGATAACTAATAGAAACATTTGAAATGGAAGGCCAGAACTTCAGGTATATCAGGCCGTAAGGCTTCAAACAGGATATAGGTCAAGGTGTTATAATAGAGATAAGTCCACAGAAAATCATCTGCAACTGCAATGTCATCTTCATGTTTGAAGAGTGACTCATATCAAAGCTCTGAGACTTGGTGAATCAGGAAATAACTTTTCTCTTGTCAGCAATTGCCATCACTTGGATTTATCAAATAAGATTTTAATCTCCAATCCCTGAGTATCTAGCTGTGACTACTAGGTGGAAAGATAAATGACCTTCAGGGGATCTTCCAGCTTTGTGGAACCAGGAAGGCTTCTTACAGGACTGGAGGAGTAGGAGAGTGTAAGGTGAGAGACCCCTGGACCAGAGTCACCTTGGCACCTTCTGGCCTGCAGTGTGTCTGAGTCATAAACTCTGGACTCACTGCAAGGCTGGGCAGGGTTTTAAAATTATTTGCTGCTTCCTGTCCTAATGACTGGTACTTTGAAACACATCTCTGAGAAGCAAGTAAGAGAAAATGCTCCTTGTTGAGGCTACATATATCAGCTTGGATAACTCTGTGTTGTGGTTAGAATATATGGCCCTAAAATTCATATGTTAACATGCTCATCTCCAGTGTGATGGTATCTGGAGATGGTGCCTTCGGGAGGTTATTAGGTTTGGCTGTAGTCATGAGGGTGGAGCCTTAATGATAGGATTTGTGCTCCTATAAGAAGAGACACAAGAATGTGCTCTCACTCTGCTCTCTGCCGTGTGAAAATATAACAAGAAGACAGCCATGTGCAAACCAGGCTGTGAGCCCTCACCAGACCCTGGATCTGCTGGGACCTTGATCTTGGGACTTTAGAACTGTGAGAATATACATTCTGTTGTTTAACTCACCCAGTCTAAGGTAATTTGTTATGGTAGCCTGGGCTGAAGTCACTCTGATTGTTAAGCAGTTTCCTCACTCTCTTCTAGCTTTTTACACATTTTAAAGGTTCAGGACAGATGTTGGCAAATTTTTACTATAAAAGGTCTAATAATAATAAAAGATTTTACACTGATCCCTCTGCTCTCTTGTGAAAGCAGTCATCAAGAAGATGTAAAGAAATAGGTGTAACTGTGCTCCAATAAAGCTTTATTTATGGACACTGAAATCTGAATCTTACATGATTTTCACATGTCATGAAATATTATTATTATGATGATGATTTTTTCCAACTATTTCAAAATGTAAAAATCATTCTTAGCTTGTGGGCTATACAAGAACAGGTGGGGCTGATAGGCTCATAGACTCTAGTTCACCAGCCCTGGGGAAAGCTTTTCCTTATCCTTCCAGACAGTCTGTCCATTATGAGTCACTTCTCTGTCACAATGGACACTCACCAAACAAATACTGAGCACTATTATGGACCAGGGAGAGAGTTGGTACCAGGGGATAGAGATGGGAATCTGAAAATGATTAAGGAGCCTGGAGCTAATTTCACAGAGGTGGAGTTATTTCAAGGGTCCCTCTCTCTTTCACAAATCCCCAGTGGCCCTTAGGGTCAAAGAGATGTCTACTTCCATCTAAACATTTCTTGAGTCCATTTATTTTGCTTGTGCCTCATGCTCAGTGCACAGTGAAATAGAAGACCAAGTTTAGCACATTTTGATTACTTACTGACCTTTGGCTCTTATGGGTCTATTTTAAGTCCTGTGACCTTCTGTTCTTTTGAAGGAGACATGGAGGTAACACAAAATTCTTTTACCATGATAGGTGAACTGTTCATTTAAAACTCACAAGTTTCTGTTCATTTACAACATGATGTGCTCTCAAATCACTCCATTAGTGATTGAATACCCACCCATTGACACTCCTGGCAGTGTGCAGCGTGTATTGGTTGCTTTCTCCATTTGCGTGGTATGGAGACCATCTAAAGCAGTCCTAAAGGAACTTGCATTGCCCACTTTGGGGAAATAAATGAACTGAAACTCAACACCACTTCTGGAGTACAGATGCTGCTATGATGAAGTCTTAAACTGCAGTTTAGTGGAAATTCAAGATTACATGTGACAATCAAGGACTGACAGAGCTACATGGCAACATTCACTCTGCCTTTTAAGCTCTAACCAGATGTTCTGGAGTCCAGAAACTCCTGATTCTGGATTTGCTCTGGGGAGAGTCAATCCAAGGCTTCCTCTTGTCTTCTTTCCTCCATGATTCCCCATCTGGTTTCTACACCCTGTTTTCAAGGGTTCTGGAGAAAGTTCCTGGGTCCCTAAATGGAATTAGAGAATTTTGCAGACAGAAAGTGTTTTTCTGCAGTTTCCCTTCCCTTCCCAAAGAGCCCTTGTCCTGGAAAGGGCTGGATGTCCCGACTTGAGTGGGTCCCTGCTCTTTGTTATGAGGCTCCTGTGTACTGTTATCCCACGACCCACATGGCTCAATCCCAGTAAAAATCATAAAATTCAGAGGATTATTAAATTCAATAAAAAATTTCTGGAATGAACATTTGCTCATTCATCCTTCCATCCAGTGCAGGTTATTGAGTGCCAACTGCTTCCCAGGATTCAAAAGGGACATGCAGGTGAAAAGGCCTGGCCGTGGCCTCTGGAGCCTCGGCTGGACAGTAGATGGTAATTGCACTGGAATGTTCTGAGTACCCTTTTAGAGGCATGGACCAGTTTCCGTGGGGCAATGGAGGTGATGTTTTTCTGCTCTGTGAGGGACCCCATTGCAGGTACCTTGGGGACTTGGGCCTGTTTGGGGTGCTATGAATCCAGTTGGCTTTCTCTAGCTCATGGCCACACTTTGCAATTGTCTCCCAAACAAGCACATGCCTGGTTCCCAATGTGGAGAGTTCAGTGCAAGGCCCTCCATCACTGGGAACAGGACTCCTAATATTTACAGTGCTGACTGCAAAGGAGGCCAGGCATCAGCAGAGCCAATAACAATAACAGCAACTATAATAAGAGCTAATGCTTATGGGTGGCTTACCATGTGCCCAGCACAGTGCTAAGAACTTTGAATGTGTTTTCCAATTGAACCTTCACAGCAACCATTTGTGGCAATATAGTTATTGTGCAGAAGAGGAAAGAATAAAAAAAAAGGCCAAAAAGTTTAAATATCTTGCCAAAGGTCTACAAAATGATGCAGCTTGAATTTGAACTCAGGCAGTGTGAGTTCAATGCATCCTGCTTGAATCATCTCTATGGAAATTGAGATAGTCAACTGTGTGTCACACTTCTCTTCTGGGCTGGGGCTTTTCCTTCCAAAGTCGCACTTAACCCAAGTGGTATCCTGGGACATGAGCATCTCAACATCTCAATTTTACAGATGAGATTCCTGAAAGGAAATGACTTGTCCAGGACCAAGCAGAGTCTTGAGCACACTTCACATCTTGTCTGTCTGTCGCCCGAAATCAGAGATACAAGAGAAGGGGACTCCAGACTGCCCTCAGAACACTTAAAGTCTGCACAGGAGACAGGCTTAACCAACCTGTCATTCATTTACAACTCTTAGGATCCTTACTAAGGTACTGATGATCACAAATGCTTATTTCCATGACCCCACTCTGTGCAGAGACTGGAAAAATGGGAGTTGTTTCCTGATGGGTGGACACTGGGGTTCAAAAGGAAGGAGGTGAAATAAAAGGGAGCTGTCCTCTTGCTAATTAAAATGTGGCCTCCAGATCAACAGCCCTGGTGTCACTTAGGTGCTTGAGCTACTACAGGGTGACAGGTATTTCCAGGACATGGTGCTCTTCCTTGGGTGACACTGGCCTTCCAGAGCTGAATGTCTTTCTTACTCACATATATCTTTGCACACACAGCTGGCAGACTGATAGAGACCTGGGTTCTAATCAGTTCTTTCTCTCATTTGCTGCACGACTTGGGGAAAGTTCTAACCCCTCTCTGGGCCATTTTCCATCCGTTAAATGCCCAGATCAGTCATTTTCAAACCTGACTGATCTCTGGTATGATCTAGGGAGCTTTTAAATAATTATTATGGCTGGGACCTACAGCCAGAAATTCTAATTTAATTGATAAGGGATGAGGCCCAGTTATTGGTACTTTTAAAATCTCCCACATTATTACAGATGATCCCCAGTTTATGATAGTTCAACTTACAATAGATTTGATCTTATAATGCCCCCAAAGCAATATGCATTCAGAACTTTGAATTTTGATCTTTTTCCAGGCTAATGATATACAGTACAACGCTCTCTTAAGATGCTGGCAACTGCAGTGAGCTCCCAGTCAGCCCCACGATCACAAGGGGAAGCAACCAATATCCCATAGTGGACTGTGTTGCTTAGCTAGGATGTTTGGCAGGTTAGTTGTATCAAATGCCTTTTTGATTTACGTTATTTTCAAATAGCAATCGCTCCATCCGGACACAGCCTGATCATAGGTAGAGGAGCATCTGGATCTGGCATAGCTGGGGTGGAGAAGCTGGAGCCAGAGCACTGGTTCTCGGGCTTCTGGAGGCAACAGCATGACCTTGACCTGAGGGCTCCTGATGGATTCCGAGGCCCAGGCCCACTCAGACCTTCTGAGTTCTAATTTCCCAGAGTGTGGTGGAGCTGGGCATGAGTGCGTTTAATAGGCTCTGGGAATGCTGCTGACACACCAAAGCTTGGGAACTCCTGGAATCTATGGTGTCTGAGGTCTCTTTCAGCTCTGACTCTGAGGTCCTTCCAGGCAATGATTTTATTCTTTTTCTCCCCATGCCAGAGCCGCCTGTTGGTGGTAAGCGGAGACGTCACCAGCATGCAAGCTAAGCTTCAGTGTCCCCTGAGAATGCAGCCAGCTGGCAGCAGTGCAGAAAAGTGGTAAACACATTGAGCTTTCTTTATCAGCTGTGCCACGTACATGATGTGACAGAGGACTGGCTGTCAGGGTCAAGGCCAGCAGGGCCACTGAGGCTTTGTGTTAGGTCCAAGGGCAGGCCTGGCTGCTATTCGACTTTCTCTGCTCCATGCTTTGGCTTAAAGGTGGGTACTAGCCATAGGCTGCTACTGCCTGGGCCCCAGTCCCAAACCCACTGGGTAGGAAAGAGATGGCTTTAGAGACTTAGTCTCTCTGGGGTAGCCTCTACGGTGGGATGGTTGGATGCCTTGATTCCAGAAGAATCCAGGGTTGGTAAAAGGAAATGAGAGGAAGTACTGAAGCAGGCTTTGGGGCAGAGCTCTGACCCTACCCTGACTCAGAGAAGCCATCCTGATGTTGCCTTTCCTCCACGCAACATGTGGCGACTTAATGTAGTGGAATTTATCGTGGATAATGGAGTTTCAAGCTCCTTATGGCTAATGGATGATTTCAGATGTGGAGAAAGATTTATTAAATAAGTCAAGCATACGCCTCTATGAGAAGATGACTGTGAGTGAAAACAATTACATAGTTAAACAAGGAGGAAAAAATTTAAATGCATATTCAAAGTTTTCTAACAGTTTAAATGTCTGATTTTTTAAAAAAAGTTTGGGGTAATTGTTTCAACAAATTAGTTATCAAGGTTTAAAAAAAATTCTTTTTTTTTTTTTTTTTTCTGATTCAACAAGAAACCAACAACTCTGTTTGGCTGACATTTAGAGACACTACTGATTGGTGTTTGGAGAAGAAAACAAAAAAAGCCCAGGAAATGAGTTCGGCAGCCTCTTGCAGTTCCCAGGTTCTGATTTCCTAAGCACTCAGTGGACCTCTCCTTGCAGTGGAAGGAAGAGTCTGAGAAGCAGCAGGAACTAGTGTTCAGAGAGGAGGATCAGGGATGTGTTCCTGATGGTAGACAATGGTCCAGAACCTTCCAGAGACCTTGGCCAATTTTGTAGTGTATATGGAGAAGCTGAGGACCAGAGAAGGAAAGGGACTTCTCCAAGGTCAAATGGGTGGTTAGATTGCAGGGCTGGAAGCCAGGCTTCTCCATTGCTCTTTCTGTAAAATGGGAGTAATAATATTGGCTTCAACAATGTCCAGGAGGAAGGTATGCATGTTTAGTCCCTGGCAGTCTGTGGTATGGGAGGGATTGGTGGTGAATTTCCATGGCAGGTTCACTTTGTGAGGGACCCACCACCTTGGCCTCCTCACCAGTTGTGCCACCAGAATCAGGGATGGCTGGGATTGCCCTGTCCCCTCACTGAGCCGAGGACAAGCACAGGCACGAGAGCCCCTGACATTTCCCTTGAGATGGTGACAGCTGGTGAAACTTTTGACTAAAGGAATAAAGAGCAAGTGGCAAGAAAAAAAAAGTTAATGTGTTAAAAATGGTTTAAAAATGTGCTATGCCATCTGTTTGGCCACCAAGGTTTTTTGGGGCACGCGTAGGGGGAGAGACCTTGTCTCCCACTCCTGGGTTTCACCTCAGTCAGGGCCAACAATGAGGAACGTTACAAAGTCTGTAATTTTGTTTTCCATTTCTTCCAACCTTTCTTTCCGTTCCTGATATGCATGTTGTTTCCTGAAAAGATGTGTGTGTGGTTTTTTTGTTTTTGTTAATTTCCTCAATTGAAATTAGTAATGAAATTCGGTAATGAAATTCTAAATCTGCAAAACCCAGTGCATTTGGCTCAAAAGGCACAGTTTTTGGGCTGGGGTTGTAGCTCAGTGGTAAAGTGTTTGCCTAGCATGAGTGAGGCCCTAGTTTCGATTCTCAGCACCACACAGAAACAAATAAATAAAATAAAGGTTAAATTCCTAAAAAAAGAAAAGGCACATTTTTGATTTTGCCATTTTATTGCTTAAGTCTGATCCTATTGTAAGAGAAATGGGACTTTGCTATTTATTTATTTTTATTAGAGCATTATAATTATACACAGTAGTTAGGTTCATTTTGACAAAATCAGACATGCATGGAATTTGACTCCATTCCAGTACCTGTTCTCCCCTTTCCCTCCCCTCTTTTTTTCCTTTGAATCTCCTGATCTTCCTTCTGCTCATTTATATATTTATTTTTGATCAGTGCTTTCTACATATAAATAGAGGTGGGACTCCCTGTGGTATATCTATATGTGCACATAGTGTGGTTTTGTTAAATCCATTTTGCATTTTCTCCCCTTTCCTGTCTTCCCTCCTCTCTTCTCTATCTCCTTCTTCTACTCCATGGATTTCCCTATATCTTTTTAATACCTGATCTTCCCCTCTTCTTCCCACCCCCCTTATTGAGCTCTAATTTCTGCATAAGAGAGAAAACATTTGGCCCTTGATTTTCTGAGTCCAGCTTAGAGAAATGGGACGTTAAGATACAGGTATTTAAGCTCTACTCTGCTTAGCTGTGTCATAATCTTTATATTTATTCAGGTTTTCCTTCCTGTCCTAAAGCTTTACACGTTTCTCCTGCTGACATTTCTTATTAAGCTTGTCTGAGTTATTTTTTCAAGGTTCTGTTTCCCTTTTGTTAAAAGGTTATAAAGATCCATATCATAATTAGTTATGGCTGTAGTCCATGAAAGCTATTAATTTTGTGTGTTGATTTTTATATGTGGTCCCCTTGACGAACTCATATTTGATTATAATAGCCTTTTGGTTTCTGTGAATTTTTTTTTTTAGGTAGATGGTTATATCAACTGCAAATATTAACAGCTTTGTCTCTTTCTATTCAGTGTTGAATTTCTGATTTCCTTGTCTGTCTCTATGGGCAAGCATACAGTACAATATTAAAAAGGAATAGTGCTTATGAGCACTTTTGCTTTGATTCTTATTTTAATGGGCATTAACCATGAAGTATGCTGTGGGTCTATGATAGAAAAACATTATAAAATCAAGTTTGTCAGTTTGTTTTGATCAGAATCAGGAATTAAATTTTGTCAAATTTCAGCATTCAGTTCAGATCATTTGTTGAGGTGCTTTTATCTTAGTGAGAGACATGGCTTGTTTTCTAATTTTGAAACAGATATTACATTCTGCTCCTAATATACTGCTAATTTTGATTTTCTATACTTTATGTAGGATTTTTGTACATATGCTCACAAATAATACTGGGTTATGGTTTTGTTGTTTGTTTGTAATACTGGGAATTGAATCTAGGGGTGCTCTACCACTGGGCTACATCCCCAGCCCTTTAGATTTTTATTTAGAGACAGAGTCTCCTAAGTTGCCAAGGCTGGCCTTGAACTTGAGATCCTCCTACCTCAGCCTCCTGAGATGCCAGGATTAAAAGCACAAAAGATCATGTCTGGTGTGGCTTTTTTTCCCTCCCCTTTCTTTCATCTGTGCTTCTCTTGTCTAGTTTTGCTGGCCACGTAAGATGACAAGGTAGTTTCCAGGTTCTTCTAGTCCCTGGGACAGTATACTGCATGGAATTATGAATTTCTTGAGTATCTGGTAGAACTTGACCCATTACCTTTTTCACCTTACTCCTCTTTGGAGGAGTTTGGATGGGTTGGTTTTTTAATTAATATTTTAATCTCTTCTGTGATTATTTGGTATTTCATACTTTTCTTCTTTTTGAAGAAGCTTTTTGTGATTTATTGTTTCCCAGAAGATTATCCAATTTATGTAGATTTTCAAGTGTTTTGGTTTAAATTAGCAATACTTTCTCTTTAATTTAAAATATGTTTTGTCTACTCTGTGTCTTTCCTCAGTATTAACACTGCTTATTATGTCACCCATCTCTGTCCTATTCCTGTTCTCAATCTTGCCACAGGCTATTCTAGTTTATTGATATTTTCAGAGAACCAGATTTTAGTTTTGTTGATCTAAGTTGTTTTTTTTTTTTTTTTTTGGTTTTCTGTTTAGTTAATTTTTGCATTTTATCTATATTAATATTTTCCTTTACTTACATTAGGCTTATTAGATTTTCTGTTTCTAATTTCTCACATTAAAAACCTTACTTTGTTTTCACTTCTTCCCTTTTTCCTGTGTAGTAAATTTAAACACTATAAATTTGCCTGAGTCTGGGTTCGATATATGGCTTCTTTTTTTCATTCATTTCTAAATAGAAATATTATTTTCCCTTTGCTAACCTAAGAGCTATCTAAAAGGTATTTAACATTTTCAGGTGCATCAATATTCTTTTTTAAGCTATTCTTTTGTTCTTAATTTCTAATTTCCATCCCAGATGATAACCTGACTGACATTTTTCTTATGGGATTTGCTGAAATTTCCTTTGGAGCCTAATATGTGCATAGTTTTTTGAATGTGTCATGTATAACTGAAAACAATGTTATTCAGATCCACTCTCTCTTTACCTGATCTACAGCTACTTGATCTGGAGATTTCTCAGTGACAATGATTGTAGCACTTTCTCCTTGTATATCTTTCAGCTTTTGCTATATATATATCGAAGCCATGTTATTAGGTGCATAAAACTTAATGATTGAGATATCTTCTTTACACTATTACATCTTATCAAGATGAATAACCTTTCTCCTTTAGCCCTTTCATTGCTTTTTGTTTTAAGTCCTGTTTTGCTTGATATGATTATATCTCAGCCTACTCTGTGTTTATTAGGATTTTCCTGGCATAGCTATTGCCATTATTTTATTTTTAACCTCCTTGTGTCATTTTGATTTAGGTATATCTTACCAGCAGTGTGTAACTGGATTTTAGTTTATAAATCCAAGAGTTTCTGTCAATCAATGGGGATTTAAAATCACTCACTTTTATTGAGATGACTGATATCATTGGACTTAATCCTGTCATTTGTTGTGCATTTGTTTATCATAAATTCTTATTTTTCCCCTTATCTTTCCTATTTTTGTTGAGTTTGTTGAATGATTTTTCATTTCATATTTTCTTCTCTAATAACTTGAAGTTATTCAACCTATTTTCTCCTTCTAATCCATTGCAATAAACTGATGCATTGATGCATTTTAAGAGAAATATGGTTATCTACAGTCAATCCCTTTCCAGATCCTTCCAGTGAGAATTGCTGACACTTTTACTTCTTGCTTTCTCTTGCTACTCTTTCTTCTCTCCACCTGAACACTTACCATACCAATATGACCTAAGACTTTAGTTACAAAATATTCATGATTTTGTTTTAATAGTAAAATGAATTTCAGCTAGTAAGCTTTCTTAATCTCTCGAATTCTCTCATTTAACGTGGCTTCTTGGACCCCACGTTTTCTGTCTGGTTCCTTTTTTCACTTCATATTGTTCCATTCTGTCTTACATGATTGAAAACATTCTAATTTTCTTACATGTTCTTATTCTTTCTTACATGATTGAAAACATTCTAATTTTCCCTCCTTATGTCAAAGATAGTTATAGTGGGCATCGAATTCTAGGTTTAAAATGATAACTGTCTGGCACATCACTTTGAGATTATTATTGTTCTGTTGCCTGTTGCATTCAATGGTAACTGGAAGGATTCAGATATCCCTTGATTCACATTCTTTACAAGGTGCTATAGACTGACTTGTGTCCCCTGAAAGTCGATACATGAAGCCCTAACTCCCAGTGTGATGGCATTTGATGATGGGACCTTTGGAGATAATTAGAAATGGAATTAGTACCCTTGTAAGAAGAGACACCGGAGGTCTCTCTTTCTCTCTCTCCTCTCTCTTGTACCATGTGAGAACACAATGAGAAGGTGACCACCTGCAAGTCAGAAAGAAGCCCTCACAAGAACCATGCTGGCACTCTGGTCTCAGGCTTCCAGCCTCCAGTGTTGCTTACACTGCCCAATCTATAGTATTTTGTTATGGTAGCACAAGATGACTAGTGAGCCAGGCATCAGTTATCTGTTAGGGGAATGTTTTCTTCTTCCTTATACATTTTTCCACATACTACCTAAATGTGGGTCTTTTCTAAATTTATCTTGCTCAGGAGTTGATGGACCCTTCAGTCTTTAGACTTTCATCTTCTTCCCCTCTAGGGATTTCCCTCCTCCTCTTATTTGAGGATTTCTCCTCTAGTCTCACTGTTCTCTCTTTTTGGATTTTGGTGCTGTTGGATTCATTCTCTCCATCTCTTTACTTTGTTCTTACCTTCCAGGTATGCTTTTTTTGGTGCTGTTTCTGGACGAAGTCCTTTGTTTAACCTTCCAATTTAGTAATTTTCTCTTTAGTTTTTTTTTTTTTTTTTTTTTTTTTTTACCTAGTGTGATATTCAGCCCATAAATCAAAGTTTTTAAAATTTCAGCACTCAAATTTTTGATTTCCATGACTTTTAGTTGATCATTTGGTATGCAGGCCATATCCCTTCACATGAGAATACTAATTGGACCTTTTTAGAAAAGTCTTTTCCATTTGTTCTATGATTTTTTTCCTATGAGTTTTGAGTTCTTCAGTTTGTTAAATTTAGTTCTTCATGATAAATCTTGCTCCTTGGATTGTTAGTGTACTATTTCTCTTTCATGGGGTTGAGTTTCTTTAGTATCCCAAATGAAAAGTTTCCCCAATAAGAAAAGCCCCTTTCCTCTCTGGAAGCTGAGACAAGCTGGTGCATTCAGTGTCCCTTCCCAATCTTATCTTTTATAAAACTGATTTATTTAAGAAAAATAACCAGCTGTGATGAAGAAGAGGCAGGCACACCTCCTGTGGGTTTTCTCACTTAGAGATTGGGACAGGGGCACTGGGAATGTTGGGATCCAGGCAGGTCTGTGCTGGATGTAGTTTTTACCCCTGATTTAAGTTTTCTCCTTTCTTTTTTTTTTTTGTAGGGGGGGGGGAGAGGCGATTCTGTAGATTGAACTCAAGGGCACTTGGCCACTGAGCCACATCTGCAGCCCTATTTTGTATTTTATTTAGAGACAGGGTCTCACTGAGTTGCTTAGTGCTTTTGCTGAGGCTGGCTTTGAACTCACGTTCCTCCTGTCTCAGCCTCCCTAGCCCCTGGGATTACAGGCATGTGTCACCATACTCAGCAAGTTTTCTCCTTTCCTTCTATGCTTGAGTGAATTCCAAATGCACCCTGGCTCAGGCTTCTCTAGGATCCCTTCCTTGTATCTTCCACCTGCAGGGAGTGGCTTTTGTTTCCAGATTTGACTTTTGTCTTTCTATTTTTTTTTGTCCCTATTTTTTAGCCTTTCCACCCTCCTCCTATATCTGTGACATCCTTTGGTGGGTAGATGTTTGTCCTTGACCTTTGCTCTGGTCAGTGGGATGTAAGCAGATAGGAGGTCAAGAGTGACTTGAGATAAATTTGCTTTCTCAGGCTCCTGCCATCACTATAAGAGAAATGTGTCCTGGATACACCTCTGGCCCAAGAAGGGCTGAAAAAAAACCTGGAGCAGACCTGAACCAAACTGGAGGCCAGAGGCAAACTCAGCTGGGCCCAGTTGAGATCAGCAGGGCTGCCCCAGCCAACTCACATGTGCATGAGAGAGGTTGAATGAATGCTGTAAATCACCAGGTATTGGGGTCATTTGTTATGTGACGTTATTATGGCAATAGCTGATTAATACATTTGTCTTATGGAACCCAGGCCAGGGCCCTCCCTCTTCACCCAACACTCCCTTGACTAAGGTCATGACCTAACAGTAAGAATGTGAGTTCTGTTTCCAGTTAGTGAGGTTTAGTGTTTTGCAGGGCCTGGGATAGGACTGTAGCAGAAAGCAGGATAAAGCAGGCAGCCAATATTGCTGAATTGTGCTGTCTGATGACTCTGCAGACAGGAAAAGCAAGGACTGGAAAGATTTCTAGTAGGAGCCAGTAGCACAGGCCTGGGGCTGGCTTTCTGCCTTGAGCCTTCTTCTCTACTTTTCCCATGAATCTTCCCATCAGGACACAGGGGCCAGTAACTCTTCCCTGGGTCTGTAATATAGTCTGACCCATGACTCTTGGGTATATCAGACTAGGACAGCAGAGCGCTGCTGTTCTGATAGTGGAAATTATACCTTCCAAAAGGACAATGTAGACAAATCTTATCAAAATATCCTGATTTGCATGTTAAGGAAGTCAAGGGGGAAGCTACTTTGTCTTACTTCTTACCCAGTTGAAAAAGTGATTTTAAAGGAGGCTTTACTGCAATCATGTTTCTATTGCTTAAGTGAATTCCAAATGCTACTGTAAATTCCATTCATTATTTAAACAGCTTCAGCTCCTTTGAGAGCCTAAGTGCCTTACAGGAAGGAAGGAGCTACTAGTCTTTGCAGGCTGGGGAAGAGCTCTAGTGTCCCTAGGCAGAGGGACAGGGTCTGTAGTGTTTATGAGGAATCTGTAGGATATGGGCCAAGAGCCCATTGAGTGGACCTGGGTCAGTAGGGATAGGGCTGGGAGAATGTTTAAGATTATCTAGGATGTTTTCCTAACTTTCCAGGTCCTGAGAATCATCTGACGCACTGGTTAAAAATAGATCTCCAGGCCCTCCCCTGCAGATGCTATTTTAGTAGATCTGGAGTAGGGTCCAAAGATCCATAGTTTTAAGAAGGATCCCAGGTGATTTTGATAACTAGGCACATGTGGAAAGTACTGAGAAAACTGAGGCCCAAGCAGGGGTCTTGCTCTCACAAAGCCCCAGTTAGTGCTGGAGCTAAATCCAGGACACTGTCACTGAGACTCAAACGCCATGGTTTGGGATGGCTGATTTGCAGCCACTGTGGGATTGGACAGCATTGTCTGCAGATTTGCTGGTCTCTTGTCCTGCTTTGGGGGGCTCAATTTCTCTTTGGAAGAACAGCCAAAGGCATGGCTCCTGAAGTCAGACAGAACTGTATTCAAATCCTGTCTTTGCTTTGAATTCACTGTATAATTTTGGGGAAAAATGTTTAACTCTTTGGAGCCAGTGATATCAGCACTAAATTAAATAATGTGTCTTCACCTAATGGGTGCTCAATAAATAAGTATTGATTATGAAGTGCCAGACCCCATTCTAAGCATGGGACAGGCCAGTATGATGAACTCATTTAATAAATAAAACAAGCCACTTTCTCATCCCATTTTAACATCAAGGAAAGTGAAGAAGAAAAAAAGCAATTTCAATGATTGATTGAAAATCATGCATATAACAAGTGAGAGGTGGAGATAGATTTGAACTTAGGCTGCCTGTGGCCCCCTTCTTTCCCTTTGAGGTCAGGGCTTGGGTAACTCTTATCCCAGGTGCCCCTTGGTATTACAGACCCTTGCATACACATAGACATCAATAAGTGCTTGATGAATGAAATAGAGATTTAAGGCGAGACAAGGAATGTAGTGCTAGTGTGGCTGAGAATGAGGCCTTGGCCTGGGGCAGCTGGAGAGAGCCAGTAAGAAGCCTTGGGGAAAGAGGCCTGTAGGAGGGAAAGAGGGCAGGCCCTCCAGAACCAGTCCCTGGGAACTAAAGACTGATTTCAGGCCGAACAATTAGCACTGAAATGCGCAGGAGCCAGAAAGTTTCCTTGCATTGTCGCCGGCAATAAAGAAAAATCCAGACTGAACTGGCTGCTTCGATTAGAAGTGATGTAACGAGTAGGCTTTGGCCTAGTTTTATTCTTAAAGCAGGCGGGTCCCCTGGCTCTTCCCACACCCTTTTCTAAATTGTCAAGTGACAGTTACCGCCATCTAGTGGTCAGAGCGGCACTGCACAGGCGTGGGGAAAAAGGGTTCTGGACCGTGGGGATTGGAAGATGGCCTTGGCTTCCCTTTCCCAAAAAGATGAGGGCCCCACAGGGAATAATTCTGTTCAAAAACACGCCCATACTTTTCACTTCATTATATCTCAACACTTAGAAGTCAGGGTTCATTAGCTCCATTTTATGGGTAAGGCAAGTCCCTAAAGAGGAAGGGTCTTGCTCCAAAGTTGCATTATGGACTCTCTGTGGAGCTAAGACTAGGACCCAGGTGTTCACAAAACTGATTTCTTTCTTTCTCTCTTTCCCTTCTCTCTCTCTCTCTCTCTCTCTCTCTTTTCTCTCCTCCTTTCTCTCTTTCTGCTGGCCTTATCTCTCTTTCTGCTGGGGATTGAACCCAGGACCCTGTGCATGCAAGGCAAGCACTCTACCAACTGAGCTATATCCCCAGCCCACAAAACTGATTTCTTGACCAGAAGTAGCACAGAGAAACCTTCAGGTCCCTAAGTCTCCTTGGACAAGGGATTTATCCTGGAGGTCTTGGGTGCCTGTCTATATGGAGGTGAGTCCCTTTCAGCACACAATGCTAGAGAGTTTTCTGTGGAATGAGACTCCTTAGGTGGGGTACTTGGTCATGTGAGGGGGCGTGGTTTGCAGAAGATAAACACTGACTCTGAGCCCCAGACCCTACCACAGGATGCTTAGTGAAAGCTTCTCTGGTCCCTTAGATTAAATATAGGGAAACAGGAATGATAAGCCATTCCCAGAAAAGGGGAATGACTAGGCCAATACCATACTGGGACAGACCATGGTTGAAGCCTTCTTTCTTTCTTTCCTTTCTTTTTTTTTTTTTTTTTTTTTTTTTGTGGTACTAGGGATTGAACTCAGGGGCACTCGTCCACTGGGTCACATCCCCAGCCCTTTTTTGTATTTTTATTTAGAGACAGGGTCTCAGTGAGTTGCTAAGTGCCTCGCCATTGCTGAGGCTGGCTTTGAACTCGTGATCCTCCTGCCTCAGCCTCCCAAAGTGCTGGGATTACAGGCGTGCGCCACCGCGCCCGGCTCTTTCTTTCCTTTCTTCTTAGCATGACCTTCTGTTGTATACACTCAGTTATAATAGCTTGTGGCTGGAGGCCACACTATTTCCAGCAAATCTAACTGTTTTTGTCCAAGAGGGAAAATTGGATTCTAATATATTGCAAGTCACACCACAAAGGATGCAAATAAAGACAGGAGCCCCTGAATATTCATGTGTGTTTTAGCATCTGTAACAATGGTGGTTCTCAAACCTTTCAAGGAAATCCGAGGCAGAAATTGGTTTCATGGAAGAGATAAAAGCAATACAAATTGAGGAGGTTGACATTTATTGTGCACCCTCCCCCCCAACATGCCTGCAGTGCTTGAGAGACAGGGAAACAGGATTGGAAACCAAGCCATTGTTCAGGAGCACTGGATGTGGAGTCCTAACACCTGGGCTTTGGGCTTTGCTCTGGCAAGAGCTTACAGTGTGTCCTCAGAAGTCACTCTCTCATTTGGATTCTCTCTTGATTTCTTGTCATTCCTAAAAGAATCTCAACCTTCCTCCTGCCCAGGGTTGTGGGGAAGCTCAAATGGAGGGAATAGGAGAATGGGTGTAAACATGTTTTGTAGAAAGTAAAGTGTTATATTCATAAGTGATTTTCTTTTTACTAAGTCAGGGTTAAATTCATATACAATAGAAACGGAAGACTGAAATGTCCAATTCCGTGGACTCATAATCAACCATGAAATCGTTACCCAAAACAAGATAAAAAGCATTCCCGTCAAGTCCCCCTGGGCTCCTTTCTAGTCAACCTTCCCAGCCCTCAGGCAGCCCACTGTTCTGATTTCTATCACCTTAGCTTGGTGAGCTTTGCTTGTTCTAGAACATTACAAGAACAGGATGTGCTCTTATGTGCTTGGCTTCTTTTGCCCATCATAATCTTTTGAGATTCACCCAGGTCAATTTTTCCTTTATTGCTGAATAGTGTTTTATTGTATGGACATACCATTGTTTGTGTATTTTCCTGTTAAAAATATTTGAGTTATTTTGGATATTTGGATATTTTGATTAAGGCTGCAATGAACATTCCAGTATATATTTTAAGTGCATTTGTGAACACATTTCTGTTGAAATAGGAATGGGATCCTGGAGCATATATGATAGAAATATGTTTAACCTTAGTAGAAACTGCCAGACAGGTATCCAGAATGTTTGTACCATTTTACATTCTCAGAGGCAATGTGCAAACATTCTATTTTGTCTGTAGAATCCATATTTTGTGTTGTCAACCTTTCTCATGATAGCCATTCCGGTGGACAGGAAATGGTATCTCAATGCAGTTTAAATTTGTGTTGATGTTGAGATCCTATCATGGTCTATTAACCACGTGCATGTCCTCCTTTTCGATGTATCCTTCAAGTTATTTGCCCAATTTAAGAAACTTGGCTTGTTGTGTTGATTTGGAGGAGTTCTTTACATGAAGAAATCTTTGTCTTCTCTAAGATTGCAAATATTTTCTCCTGTGTTATATTCTAGAAGTGTTATGGTTTTCACTTTTATGCTTAGGTCTGTGATCTGTCTTCATTTATTTTTGTGTATGAAGGGATGATGGGGTTTCCATATGGAAAATGGTCACTGTTTGTTAACAAAACAAAACTTGCCTTTCCCTGTTGAACTGACTTAATACCTTGAAATATTATTTTTTAAATTAAAATGCTTAAAAAGTAATTGTATTTAAAAATTAGAGAGAGAGAAAGATGGTGACTATTTGGGGAATATACAGTTTCATGAGTTTTAACTCATGTATAGATTCATGTAGACACTGCCACAATCAGATATAGAACATTTTGATCTCCACAAGAAACTCCGCACACTATCTACCTTTGCTAACAAACACACTGTCTAGATTACTGAAACTTTACAGCAACTTTTAAAATCAGGTGGTGTAAGTAGCTCTAAATTTGCACGTCATTTTATAAATCGTTTTGGCTATTTTAATTTCCATTTCTCCATAAATTTAAGAGTCAGCTTGTCAATATCTTCAAAAAATTTGGTATTTTGATTGGAATTATGTCAGATCTACAGATTATTTTGAGAAGAACTGATATCTCAACTATGTTGAATTTTGCTATCCATGAACATGGTATATTTCTCCATGTATTTAATCTTTGATTTTGTTCATTATAATTTTGTAGTCTTCAGCATATAGATCCTTTATGTGTATTTTATTTTCTGGAAGGGTATTGTTATTGGAATTGTTTTTAAATGTTATTTTCCACACGTATTTTGATAATTTATAGAAACATGTTTTGTCTTGACCTTGTTTCCCACAATATTTCTTAATTTGCTAAATTTTAGATGCTTTTAATATATCATTTGGTGTTTTCTTCATAGACAATTATGTCCTTTGAAAATAGAAACAGTTTTATTTCTTTTCTAATCTGTGTTTTTTGATTCATTTTCCTGTCTTGTTGCAAGGACTAGGACTTCCTGTACAATATTGAAAAGAAGTAACAAGAGTGAGCTTCCAGGCTCTGTTTCAGATCTGATGGAGTAAGTAGCCAACTTCCCCCATTAAGTAGATTGTTAGCTGTAGATTTTTTATAGATTTGCTTTATCAAGTTGAAGGAGTTCCCCTCTATTCTGGGTTTACCAAAAGTTTTTTTTTTTTTTTTTTTTTTTTTTTTTTTTTACTCAAGAATTGGTGTTGAATTTTGTTAAATACTTTTTCTGGTAATTGATATGACCATGTTTTGATTTTTGAAAATCAAATAATTCTTATATTTCTGCTATAAATCTCACTTGGTTGTAATTCATATAGATATTACTGGATTTGGTTGCTATAATTTTGTTGAGAAATTTTGTTTCTATATTCATGAAGGAGCTTAGTCTGTAGTCTTCTATTTGTGAATTTTTTTTTGTATGTTTCTGGTACCAAAGTAACACTGGCTTCATAAAACAAGTGGAACATGTTATTTTCACTTTGGCATTCTGGAAGGAATGATTTAGAATTCATATCACTTCTTCTTTAAGTATTTTATAGAATTTTCTAGTGAAATTATTGGGCCCCAAAGTTTTGGTACAGATTCAAGTTCTTTAATATCTACAGTACTATTTAGGTTATCTATTTCATCTTGAGTAAGTCTTGAATGATTATGGATGTAGAGGAACTGTTTGAATTCATCTAAGTTTTTTGAATTTACATGTATAGTTATGTTAGATTGGACTTATATTCAATCTCACAGTCAGGGAGAAGGTCATTCTGAACTGGTTCTGCAGTATTTGAATTAGAAGTATGCCTTGCTACTTTTAATGGCCACCCAATCTGTAGTGATATCCTCCTTTTAACTCCTGATATTAATAATTTGTGTCTTCTCTGTCTTTTTAATTTGTCAGTATTTCTAGGCATATTTCAATTTTTTGAGTAATTAAAAACATTTGGCTTGTTTAATTTTTCAATTACCTTTTTGTTTTCAATTTTCTCAATTCTGTGCTATCTATCTATCTATCTATATATATATTTTCCTTCTGGCTGCTTTGATTTAATTTTGATGATCCTTTTTAGTTCCTTGTGACTACAAATTTGGGACCTTTATTCTTTACTAACATAAGCATTAAATACAATAAATTTCCCTCTAAACACTGCCTTAGATGCATCCCACATATTTCTGGTATTTTGCATTTTAATTCAGTTAAATGTTTTATGATTTATCTTGAGAGTTATTTCTCAACCCACAAATTATTTTTAAGCGTGTTGTTTAATGTGCCAGTGTTGGAAGATTCTCCTCTTCTCTTTCTACTATTGATTTTCAGTTTAATTCTATTATAGTTTGAGAACATACTTTAAAATTTTTTTCATATTTGTTCTTTTTAGTTGTACATGACAGTAGACTCTATTTTGACATATTTATACAAACATGGAATATGTCTTATTCTAATTAGGATCCTACTCTTATGGATGTACATAATGTTGAGATTCACTGCGGCATATTCATGTATGAACATAGGCAAGTTATGTCAGATTCATTCCACTGTCTTTTCTATTCCTATCCCCCTCCTTTCCCTTCATTCCCCTTTGTCTAATGCACTGAAGGTCTATTCTCTCTCCACCCCCTTGCTCTATATTAGTATTCACATATCAGAGAGAACATCCAAGATTTGGTTTTTTAGGATTGGCTTATTTGACTTAGCATGATAGTCTCTAGATCCATCCATTTACCAGCAAATGTCATAAAGTCATTCTTCTTTATGACAGGGTAATATTCCATTATGTATATAAACCACATTTTATTTATCATTCATTTTTTGATGGGCACCTAGGTTGATTCAATAGCTTAGCTTATGGTGAATTGTGATGCCACAAACATTGATGTGGCTGTGTCACCATAGAATGCTGATTTTAACTCCTTTGAATATATACTGAGGAGTGGGATAACTGGGTCATGAGAACATACTTTGTTATGGTTTTGGTTATTTTAAATTAGTTAAAATTTGTAACCCAGGATCATGCTCCATATTAGTGAATATTTAATGTGCACTTGAAAAGAATGCGTATTTTGCTTTTGTCAGGAGAGAGTGTTTTATAAATGTTAATAAAATCTAATTTGTTGATGATGTTTGGTATATCTGTATGTAAGAGTAGAAGTTTCCCTTTCTGTTTCTTGAGACAGAAATACAAAGCTTCTCCTAGAGCTCCCTGTTCATGATAATGCCCACTTCAGGATTTCAGGATCAGCTGTATTCAGGTCTAGTAAAAACAGAGGGGAGCCGGGCGCGGTGGCGCATGCCTGTAATCCTAGCACTTGGGACACTGAGGCAGGAGGATCGCAAGTTCAAAGCCAGCCTCAGCAATGGCGAGGCACTTAGCAACTCAGTGAGGCCCTGTCTCTAATAAAATACAAGAAAAAGGGCTGGGGGTGTGGCCCAGTGGTTGAGTGCCCCTGAGTTCAATCCCTGGTACCAAAATAAATAAATAAATAAATAAAAAAACAGAGAAGAAAAGGTAATTCATAACTGGTTCAGCAGCACTTGAATTCTGGTCTTAACTCATTATCTACCTGTTATTATTCACTTTGTAGATTCCTCAGGGCGATTCATGTATTCTGTCCAGGTTTTAAAGTTGATTTTTTTTTTTCCCTTTGGGCAACTCTCAGCTCATGTGGGGCGTGTGCAGGGTGGACCTGAACTGCAGGTCTATGAGCCCTGTCCCAGCTGTTTACTGTATTCTACTCCACACTATAATAATTGGGTGAGGAGTGGGCGCGTGACTCAGGCTGTACAACAGGTCATCTCTGAGGCTTGTGTGGGTATCAGTGGGAACCAGAATCTCTTTTCACTGGGGTTATTTAACTTCTCTTATGGAATCACAGCTTGGGAAGTGTTTGCCTGAGAGTGAAAGGACACATTGAGGAAAATGAGCTGGACAAGGAGAGGGACCAGCCCTTAATGAGCTTGCCCAGGCACCTCTATGTCCATTGTTCCTGAAGCTCCTAGGAATCTGTCACATGCCAGACTTTTCAGGAACCTAAGCAAAGTAAAACAAAACAGAACAAACAAACAAAACTACCTTCTCAGCATTAGCCAGTATCAGTTGGTTTTTCTGTCACTTAATATTAAAGAAATCTTAAGACATATCTACATATCTTAAGTAATTTTCAATTTCCTTATATTCCTCCATCAAGAGATCCATTGGCCCCTTAAGCCCTAGGGTAGCAGCCCCTTCCTTGAGACAGCAAATAGCTGATTTCATGGTTCTCCAAACAGAAATGGTTGTCCTTAGAGAATCTCAGCATGAAAACTGGGCAGAGAAGCTGGGTCTCAGCACGGAGCCAGAGAGTGTGTTTGCAAGTCTGCATCTGCTGGCAAGATTCATGTGAAAGGCAGGCTGTGCGCCAGGGTTTATTTTTAATAATCAGAAGCCCATCTTACTTTTGAAATGTGCTGTAGCTTCCTGTGACGAAAGGGAAAAGACAGTTCATTCCATCTTTGTCTCACCCCATGGAATCTACATTTCTAGGAGCTCTGTGATGACGTAGCTTATTCACCTCTGGGACTCAATATTCAAGAAGGAAAATGAAATGAGTGGGGGTGGGGGAAAGGCAGAATTTCTAGAAATAGGAAAGGAAGATTACCTGTTTCTCTGTAGTGTTTTGCTACCTCTGTTGAAATTCGTCAGGATTCCAAGTTATGGGTTAGGTAATGTTCCGGGTGTGCTCAGCCTGAGGGCGAGGAAGCTTAGAACCTGGAGACAGTGGCCTCTGAGCCCAGTGTTTTTCCTGAGAGAGAGAGGAGGACCCCTGAGGGAAGGGCTCTACCCACGGTGACAAGGAGAGTTAAAGCAGAACAAGAACCACGCCCTGGAGCAGGCTCCTCTGTGTGTCCTAGAGCGTCCCCTCCTGGCCCACACCGTTCAGGACTAATTTCCAACTCACACATTCCCAGAGGGTGGCTTTGGAGGACTCCTGGGTGTGCCCAGGCTCACTTGGGTTGGCCACCTCCACCTCCGGTCACTCATCCATCTGGCCATCTCCATGTGAGGGGGCGTGAGGCAAGGGCTGAGGTATGGAGGATGCATCCAGAAGCAGGCCCCTTGCTCTGGGCAATGGAACGTGAGCAGAAGTGACACGGGACGGGGCCTCCAGGGAAACCTGACTTACTGCCACGTCCTTATCAAGGGGAGCACTTCTTCCATACACTGCTCCGAGCTGGGAGGCCCCTGGGAGAGCACTCTGTCCTACCCTCAGGGAGCTCACCGCCCAGCGGGACGGGCAAATATGGAAGCAGTAATGACCCAGGTAATTGGGAACAGACCAGATGTGTCTTGGCAGGGGAGAACAAAGAAGGGTGTGATCAGCTCTGCTGGTGGGTAGGATTCCTTAGAACATAGGCCCAGAGTTGGATCTTGAAGGACATGTCAGGTTCTCCTGGTAGGTAAAGAGCATGAGGAAATCCCAGGGGAGGAGTGACATTTATCTCACTTGCCCTTTGTTATCTCACCATCAGTCTGCCTGGTCTCCTGTAGCCCATTTACTGTTGGACCAAACACCACTGTACCTCAGTTTCCTCATCTGTTAAGATGGTGTAGTTACCACATCCCCTTACTAGGGTTGTCCTCAGAATTAAATTGTTTGATATGCATGGGTAGCTGTGAAGGTGTGTGGAGCACACGAGACAATGCCTTATGCAGTGAACATTCAGTAAATGTTAAAAAATACAATATATTTCCTATGCCCAAAAGCCATTCCCTTCATCAAAGTGCTCCTCAACCCAAAGTTCCCTCTGTTATAAAAAAAAACAAAACTCTATTCTGGCTATTGCAAACCTCTAGTAGCTTTATGCCCATGCTAAAAATAAATTTGTCTTCTTCTTTCTTTTGTTGTTATAACCAGAAGACTGGGTAATTGATAAAGAACAAAGGTTTATATATAAAAGTTTATACCAGAGACTGGATAATTGATAAAGAATAGAGGTTTATTCAGCTCATGATTATGGAGACTGGGGTTCAAGGAAGAGGAACCACATCTGGTGAGGACCTTCCTGCAGGTGAAGAGGACTCTCTGCAGAACCCCAAGGCATCAAGATTGCTCACTTGGGTCTTTCTTCCTATACTTACAAAACCACCTATATAATGATGAAGGTCCCAGCTTCACCCCCTTATCTAACCTTAATTACCACCCAAAGGCTCCATTACCAAATATATTAACATGACTTTGGGGATTAAGTTGCAACATGAGTTTTGGAGGGACAGGCATTCAGACCAGAGCAGCATCTCCCCACTTGAATCAGCTCATGATCTGATCTGTAATGGTACCATATAACAGTTAGCTGAAGGAACATCTACCTCTAAAGCTCAGGGAGACACACAAGACCGTGGCTCTAAGACGGGACCGCAGGGAAAGCACAACGTTATGTTTGGAACCAATCATAACGAGACCCCCTAGAGCACCCCCCTTTCCAGCTAGTAGGTGCTTTGACATAGAAGGTATCATCTCTAGGATGGGGCAGGAGGGTTGGGTAAAGAGATCCCAGGGGATCCCCAAACGGATCTTCCAGCAAGTACTCCAACCAGACACACTAAGAAAGGGAAGATGCTGGCCTGGAGGGCTGCAAAGGTGGCATTGTGCCACGCAAATGCCAGACATCTCCTTTCCCTTCTCTTCCATTAGTTCTTTCAGGCATGGGAAGTGGATTTCCAAGTATCATAGGAAGTCAGGCACGCTGCTGAGAACAGCCCAGAAATCATACCACAGTGACTGGGGTCCTGAGACCAACAGAGGTACCAGAGTCGAGCGCGCATCAGAGAATGGTGAACTGAGAACATGGGCACGCTGCTTGGGCAACCGTGAAGGGCCCATCTACAGACTGGAATCCTGGCAACATTGGTAATTTCAGCTTTTGTGTGTCATCTCTGTGACTCAATGTTTTACTATGTTGCTTCCTGCTTATTAAAATCTATTCCTGATAAATTTATGATGAGGTGGTTGGCAGGCTCGCCTGTCTCGTATTTTATACGGTCCCAGGAGGAGTAGGTGGAGGTGTACAGCAGGGAGGATGTGCCAAAAAGGGGGGAGGGCATTCGTCAATGAGACAGATCCTTAGGAGAGTTCATGGGGAAGAGACACACCGACAAAGAATTTACACACAGACATCTGTCCAGAGGGGATCTGAGGTTGCTTGCTTATTAAAAAAAAACAACAACAACAAAAAAAAAAGGCTTAGAATTCAGAATTGTGGGTGTGAATCGGAAGACTTCTAGGGAGTCTCTTGGTTGGGTCTTGGAGGATGGCTGGACTTTAGATATATGAAAGGAGAAGAGATGGTGTTCCAAGATGGCTGTGATGGCTACTTTTAGGTTTCAACCTGACTGGGCTATGGGGTACCCAGATGTTTGGTCAAGTATTCTTGTGGGTGTGTTTGTGAAGGTGTTTTTAGATGAGGTTAACATTTGAATTAGTAGCTTGAGTAAGACATATTGCCCTCCCTAATGTAGGTGGCTCTTATTGAATCAGTTGAAAGCCTAAATAGAACAACCCTCACCCCCATTCTCCTGTGAATAAGTAGGGACCTCTTCCTGCCTGACTGTTTTGAGCTTGGACATGGTTTTCTTTTTCCAGCTTTTCCAGTTTTTTGGATTTAAGCTAGACTATCAGTTCTTCTTGGTCTCCAGCCTGCCAGTTTTCAGACTGGAATTTTCTCCAGCACCTCTTCTGTTTCTGAGACTTTCAAAACTTGGACCAGAACTATCAGCTCTCCTGGGTCTTCAGCTTGCCAACTGCAGATCTTGGCACTTCTCAGCTTCCATAATGCTGTGAGTCAACTCCTTACCCCCAACTACACACACACACACACACACACACACACACACACACATACACCCTACATCTATTGGCTTCTATTGGTTTTTTTCTTTGCACAGAACCCTGACTAATATGATAGAGAACATAACTTTCGAAGCAGAGTTGCAATAAGCACTTTCTGCACATTTAATCCCTTGGCTCAGTCTGTGGGATTCATTTCTGAGTCTAGCCTGTGGATCGATATTGTACCAATATTTATTGAGCACCTACTATAAGCCAGAGTGATGACATACTTTATATACTCATTTATTTAATGCATATATTCAATAAACTGATATTTACTGAATATCTACTGAATGCTTGCAATGCATCAGTGAACAAAATAATGATCTATAATGCTCTCAAAGTTTATATTGAGTTGGGGAAATGCAGAACAAGAACAATAGATATGACAAATGTGTTAATTATACAGTATGTTAGAAGGTGATTAATAGTATAAAGTGTTGAGTAAAGGGTATTAAATATACTGGGTTTAATGCCCTTTACTGGTTGGGGTTGGGTTTCAATTTTAAGCAGGTTTGTCAGGGAGGCCTCACTATGAAGAAAATCTGAGCAAAGAAATGAAAAGCAGGTGAAGTAGCAAGCAGACCCAGCAGTGGGAATAGCAAGTGCAAAGGCCCTGAGGTGAGAACTTTTCTGGAGCATTCAAGGAGGCGAGAAAGCGAGTGTGGCTAGATGGGGGTGAATAAAAGGAGAGGATAAGGAGGCGAAGTCAAGGATTAAACAAAAAAGAGACAGAAAAAGATCAGACCATTATAAAGAATGTGGCCTTAATTCCTAGACAGGAGTCTTTGCAGTGTTTTTGCGGAGGAGGGATTGAATCTGTTTTACATTTTAGCAGAGTCACTGTGGCTGCTGTGTTTTGGTGGGTCGGGCCAGAGATAGTGGTGGTTTGGACCAGGGTAGTGCCAGGCAGAGGGAACAACATGCTCAGAGTCACTGGAGTAGCGTGAGCAAGGGGAACCTGGCATAGGATGAGGGGGACCCCGGAAAACCTTGTGTGGGCAGCATTTGGGGACGATGGTTGGTCAGGCGCTGGTCCTTCAGTTGCTAGATTGTGGGGACTTCTGGCAGGGTCCTGGAGAAGGCTGATGATGCCATGTTCAAGATCAGAAAGTATTTCAGTACCTTAACAGCTCTTATGTCCTATGGATGTGACCCCTAGGGATCAGGGTGGAACAACCAACCAGGAGGACCCCGAGTGCACGCGGGTTTTGCTTGCTTTCTGGCAATGCTGCAGCAGCCGTTGCAGGGCTGAGGAGGGCGGGCGGCAGGACCACAGCTGGCCTTTACAGAACTGAGTCCAAACTGAGGAGGGCGAGGCTCTAAATTCAGCCACAGAATTGAAGCGGGCACCAAGTATCAGTACATAAGATTAGTAATATTTTCATGTGCTATTTTGAGAATTTAAAAATAATTTAGAAATTCATCGTGAACAATAATACTGACATTTTCAACCAGGGCAGCATCTAAACCTGCTTTTGCTTAACCTTGCTCTTCTTGACAATTCTTACCCTGTTCGACATTATCTTTAAAAAATTAAAATGGATAAAAATTGGTTCATCATGGGCATTTTTGGCCTCAGTTTTGATTTTTAAAAATACTGCCTGGAAATATTATTTTTCTCAGTTGCTGCGTATTTCTGGCATTTCCATACTTTTGGAGCCTCGCCCTGGTTTTGAAACGATGACCTGGGTTTGGGGAGCACGAAGGCCCAGAGCGCTACAGTAGGGGAGGGGTGCACACACGAGATGCAGCCAGATTGTCTGGTGCGGGCGGAGGGGCGTGTGCAGCAGGCCTGCTGCTCGCTCCTCCTCCTGAGGATTCTGGGGAGGGGGCAAGAGGAGGTGCTGTCAGCAGCCCATCTGCACAGCGCGCCTGCCAACCCGGCTTGGGAGCCAAGCGCCTGCTTTCTTTGGTGAGGCTGCTTGGGAACCATTTTCCCAGGAAGATGGGAAGCATCCCCTGGTCTGACTTGGTGGTGTCTTGGGGCCAACCTGAGACATTTCCCAGGAGTCGATGGACCCCCGTCTTTTCCCATCTGGTGCACACCCTGATCCACTTACCTCCTCAATGGGAACCCAGGTGAGCACTGGCCCCAGTGTGTGAGATCTGCACAGACCCCACCAGCTGTGGGCTCCTGGCCACCTGCTCTGTCGCTGAGTGGCTTCAACCTGCCTAGTAGCATCAATATTGTAACTCAATTCAGATTTCCAGGATATCATGGCCAGGAGAGGGGATGATGGGGCACCTAGAATCTCCCCATGTTGGGGGTCACATGAGGGGGGACTCAATAGCCACCTCTAATTGGCTCTTCTGTCTTTTCCAGCCTGGAGGTCAGTTCACCAGCCTGGATGAAGCCAACACGAAACCCAAAGCTGAGTAGTTATGAGAGAGCAAATCTAGATGCTTCATTGGCGCCCCTAGATGAAGCCATACCTGAGGCCAGGGCTCCTCAATCATGAGTCATTCAACTACCGTTTTGTCTTAAACCAAAATTTCAGCAGGGCTTTTGGTCAGTTGCAATGGCAAGAATAGGCCCTGCTTACTTGCTTAATACAAGAACTTACCTACCTGTGAGGATCCCACCTGGAAGACAAGGGTGGCGGGTACTCCCCAGCGGCGGTGTGCTATACAGCCTAACTACTCCAGGTGTGGTCTTTGGATCGGCAACATTAGTATCACTTAGGAACTTTTTAGAGACACAGAATCTTAACTCTTTCCCCAGATTTGCAGAATCAAAATCCTTAATATGTTTTCACAGGAGCCCAGGTGATGAATATGCACACGACAATGTGAGAGGTGCTAAGGTTCAGATAGGCTTTGAGTGTGTCCCCCAAATGTTCATAAACTGGAAGCCTGGCCCCCACTGTAGCAATGTTAAGGTGGGGGAAGCCTCAAGAAGTACGGCCTGTTGGAAGGTGATGAGGTAATTGGGGTGCTGTATTTGGAGGGGATTAATGTAGCTCTTACAGGATCCAGTCAAGTTCCTGCAGGAACATGCTGCTATAAAAGGAATAAGCCTGGCCCGTGAATCTCTCTGGCTTCCTGTCTCCCCTTGTGATTTCTCTTGCATGAGTTCTAACCTTGTAAAGTCAAATACCATGAGTCCTCGGCAGAGGCCAAACAATGAGGCTGCCCTATCTTAGACTTTCAGCCTCCAAAACTTTGAGATAAGTAAACTTTTTTTATTTATAAAGTATCCAGCTTCAAGGGTTTTGCTACAGCAATAGAAAATGGACAAATATAAGAAGCATTTGTGTTGAGGACAAGTCTTTTTTGCTTCCTGGGTCTTCCTTTGTGATTGGGTAGAGTTTAGAAGTTAACTGGATTTGTGATCAAGGTTCAAATCATAGCTTTGAAAACTTATTGGTTCAAGAACAATGAGAATGTTTATTTAACTATCTCTGAGCTTCCGTTTTCTCATCTGGAGAATGGGGGTAATAACAGTAACTAACTGCCATGACTTTTAAAAGGATTTTGTGTATTTTACTCATGGAAAGTGCTTGGCACACTGTCAGGATAGAGGAAGAGCTCAAAATGTGCCAGCTATGATTACTTCCACAACTCTGCAGTGGGGTTGCTTCATGCTCAACCCACCTAATAACTTTTGATAGATCAAATGAGACAACAGATGGGAAAACATTTTTGGAATGTGCAAATTGATGAAACGGGAGAGATTTTTCTAAATCTTAAAAGAAAATCATTCACAAAGGTTGTTTCATCTATATGTGGTTAGTAGCTGGTTGGCTTCCACGTGTGCCTTTGAACAAGGGTAGGATCCCAATGATCACTGCACCCTGCTGTTCATGCCCTGTGTGGTCCCCTTCCCTTAAATGTGGGCTGCATTTAGTGACTTACTTCTAGTTAGTAGAACTCAGTGAAGGTGATAGAATGTCATTTCTGAGATTAGGTTACAAAGAGACTATAGTTTCTATCTTGGGTATGCTTTCTTGTTCTCTTGTTGTTTGCTCTGAGACGAGCTAGCTTCCCCTTTGTTAGCTAACTGTTGAGTGTCCTACACGGCCAGAGACTGAGGGAAACCACTGCTAATGGCCATCAAGGAACTGAGACCTTCAGGCCTCAGACTTGCTGGGAACTGAACCTCACCAACAACCACATGGTAAGTTTGGAAGCAAATCTTCCCTCAGTCCTACATTCAGATGGGACCACAGCCCCAGCCAACAGTTTGGCTGCAACCTCAGAAGAGAATGAGACTCATTCTCTGGTAAGTAGCATCCAGTTTTCCAATTCACAGAAGATGGGAGATAATAAATGACTATTGTTTTAGAATGCTAAATTTTGGAATTAACTTGTTTGTTATATGCTGCAATAGATAGTGAATGTAGACATTCGTGCAGGTACTTGCGCTTGGAGCTTAAAGGAGAGGCCAAGGGTAACGATACATGTTTAAGAACCACTAATATTTGATGGTACTTAAAGTCATGGAACCAGATAAAATTATTAAATCAGAAGCAGTAGCCAGAGAAGAGCAGAGGTCTGAGAAGGTCCCCAGCAGTAAAGGGATGGCCAAAGGCAAGAGATTCTGCAGAGCGAATGGACACGAAGTGGCTGAGGTGGAAGGTGGAAAGACAGAAGGCTGTGGTGTCAGGAGCCGAGAGCAGACTGAATGTCAAGGTTGGCGAGGGTGGAGACAGAGAAGTGCCCATTGGCCTTGACCATGTGGAGTTGATGGCGGTCTGGACAGAGCAGACGGAGTAGAGTAGAGGCTGAACTGCACAGGACTGAGAAAAGCAGGGGGCAGGGAGGGGACTGTGGGCCTAGCTATTATTAGGAGAAGGTAGTCATGAGCAGGGGAGGAGAAAGGAAGGCAACTGATGTTCACAGAGCAGTCAAGTCAGTGGCTGTGCAGAGACTCAGAATTGACTCCCACTGCAGGAAACCAACAGAATGATCAAAATAGAATGTCTGGACATGTCAGTCAGGAGACTGAGCTATGGGGTCTCATGAACTCAAAAAGGCACAAAGAAGGTTTGGGGGCAGCTTGTCTCGGTGGCACATTCTGATGGATGGTGACTTTAGCTTCATCACTCTATTAGTAAAATCTCATTATAATTGTGGTTTTGGCCCACCCCTCCCAGGGGGTTTCCCTTTGGAAACCACATGCACAGTGGTCTCTAGGATTCTGGTATAATCAACCCATCCATCAGGGACAGGGACATGAATGGAGGGACTAAGGGAAAAAGAAATGATTAACTTCCTATATTCCTTTAATAAAACCCCAGTAGGTGAAAATGAATGTCTCCAGTCTCCTCTGAAGATGGTCTGCTCTTTCACGTTGCCTATATGGGAGTAAACTATTGCTGTGCTTAAATTAAACTTTTCTTAGCTGGCTTTTTGCATCTTGCTTGATGTCCTTTGCTAAGAATGCAAAGGACCGAGGAGTCTCACCTTTGTCTCCAGTAGCACTGTGGCAGGACATGTGCACAAAGAAATATGAACTTTCCCTTTCAACTCCAGGGTAACTGTGTTTTTTGTGTGGCTCTTGGTTTTGGCAGATGGGAGGCTAGAGAAGGAGACGGCAAGCTTGGGCAGAGCGCAGGGTGGCACTGGACGACAGGTACAGACGGAGCGAGCTTGATGGCAGGGCCAGGGAGCTCCTGTGGAAGGGCTTAAAGTCCCATTTGGGCTAATTGGTTATGAAAGTGTCTTTGTATGGCTGGAGCTAGAAATCTGCCCTTCAGCCATTCAGCAAATCCATGCCCAGGGCCTCTGCGGCAGTGGTGATCTGTCATGGAGCCAGATGTCATCCCACGGGAGAGGGTTCGTGGCCCAGGGAAGGCAGGTGTGTTGGTGAACATTCTGGGGCCTTGCAAGTGGTCAAGGTGTAATAGAGGTCCTTCCTGGTGTGCCTCTTCCTGGGAGAGCCAGGGAAGGAGGGCCTACGTTTGTTTGTCGGGGGTGAATGAAGACTTCTTAGAGGAGGTGGCCTTGGGGAGGAACTTAAAGACCGCGTGGCCAGTGTTGTGCTGATAGGGTCCTTCCGGGTCCCCTGGGCACCCCTCCCAACACCACTTGCTGGCTTACCTTTTCCATATCTCGCCACTCTCCCCGGCCCTACCTTCTCCAGCTCCTTCTCTCCTTTCTTCTAAGCCTCCCCTTCCTGTTCTGTCTCCTCCCCCTCCCCTGCTCTATTCTCCCCATCCCTCCCTCCCCTCTTTCTTCCCTGGCCCATGATGAAAGACCTTCCCAGTCTCCTGGCTGATTAATTATGCATGCCTTTCAGCGGGTGTGCCTGGCATCCAATTAGGGCCTTGGCCAGGTTGATAACACAGACAGATTAAAATGTAATTCATCGAGTTGACATTTAAGCCCCAGTGTGAATGGCACTGAAGAGAAGCCATGCTCTCCAGGTGCTTTGTGTGTGTTTTGGGGGTGGGGAGCTCCCGGCTACCTGTACTGAGGGCTGCTCAGAGTGGTCGGCCTACAGACTGGGCCTTGGAACACACACTGGACTAGGCAAAGGCTCAAGGCAGGCTTTGAGCCAAAGCAGGCTTAATTTTTTTTTTTTTTTTACATTTTATTTGGAAATAATTTGAGATTTACCCAAGACTAGCAAAGATAGTACAGAGAGTCCCATACACCCTTCAGTGAGCTTTCCCTAATGTTAACATCTTACGTAACCATGAAACAATGATCAAAACTAAGAAATTAACACTGGTACAATCCCATTAACTAAACTACTGGTTTTTTGGATTGCACCCAGTTTCCCACTAATGTCCTTTTTCTGTTCCAGGATTCCGGGCCAGGACCTCACATTCCAAAGCAGCCTTTTGTGATCATGTCTCCCTAGGGACCGCAATTCCTCCCTGCACCCCAGGCTAGTGGTTCTCAAACTTTAGAGTGCAGAGACTTACTAGGGGTATGGTCTAAATGGCAGGTCCTTCCCTAGACATTCGGATTCAGTGAGTCTTGGTAGAGCTCTGGCATCTATATTTTTAATAAGCACCTTGGCCGACATAGAGTTGCTGGGCCTGACCAGCACTCCAAGTGAGTCTGTTGGTCCTTTGTTCCTTTGCCCAGTAAGTTGTCAACTGGTAGATTCCCTGCAACCCCTGGCTCAGTCCTTAGGCCAAAATAGGGTTCCCCCACCCATTGCCTCCTGACAGATCCTGGTGGGGAGGGGCTTTGCTACTGTGCCCATTTTTCTTTTCACCACTGGGGGTGCAGAACCCCAGTTAAGACTTGTTCAGAGAGGACACTTACCCGCCAGTCACAATGCATATCTTTTCATTTAATTAACAGAATAACCCCTGCAAGGACACAGCATTTTTCTCATTTTATAGAGGAAGAAACTGAATAAAAGAGACATGAAGTATAGGGCTGGCAGATTTAGTAAATAAAAATACAGGAGGCCTGGTTAAATTTGAATTTCAGAAAACAAACACAATATTGGTACATTGCTTATATATTTAAAATATTGTTATTCGTTGGAAATCAAATGTCACTGGGCCTCCTGTGTTTTTACCTTGCAGTTCTAATTAAGTGCTGGTCTGTGGCTGCAGAGTTGACCTGCACATGATCTGACTCTGATATCTGTAGCATGGGGCATCCTTGTTCTTGCCTGCCCAATGCCCTCCTTACCTGAGAGGCCACGAGCAATGGGAGGTGGGGACCATATATATTTGTCTCCTGTTCTCTCAGGACTTGGTACAATAGGGCAGTGGGGCTTAGTCAATATTTGTTGAATAAATGAATGGTTAACACATGCCTAAATGGACTTGTCACTCTCAGTAGCAGGGAAGGTTTCAGACAATTATAATCAAACAGAGAGGCTGTCCTGGTGAAGTATTGGGTGGCTGGTTTGCCCATAGAGGGACAAGAGAAGTTAGAGGTCTGAGGCTGCATGCGTGCACCTGGGACCCCAGCTCTTGCACCCTGACCAAGGTCAAAGACCCAATTCTTCTCACATTAACCTCCTCGAGCCTCTGCTTTCTCAACTGTGAAATGGGATCGCATCTCTCCCAGCTCTAGGCTCCTATGATTCTATGATTTTTCTTCCTTAGCCTCACATTCTGGAGTAGGTACAAGGTATAGCCAAATGAGATTTGCTGCCGGCCATGAGATATTTCTTCCTACCTCGCTATTATTTCTTCTTTCTCTTCTTCTTCTCTCCCTCCTTCTTCCTCTCTCTCTCCTCCCTCATGACAGTTGTTCTTAGCAGCCCCCTGGTGCCTGGCCTTGTGCTTTCTTTATTCCCTCCAATGCTCCCTCCACCCTGTCAGATGAAATCAGAAGCCCAGAGAGCCCTGGCCCAGCACAGTTCCTCGCAGACAAGGGAAGACGTTAGGAGCGCATTGTGTCTTTTAAAATAGACCTGTTGTCGTCGGAATGTATTTTTAGCTGTGGAGGAGATTGGCATGCTCTCAATGCCACCATCTGCCAAAGGCAGTTGCTAGGCAACTGACACTGACGACAGCAAAGGGATGGCTTCACGCAGGATCTGGGGACCCTGGTGGCCCAATCCCTCTCCACTGTCTAGTTCCTTCATCACAACAGCCAGGCCCAAGAGAATAAATGTTCCTCTCCTCCTGGGGGAGGCCAGGGAGCTGATTCAAGGCCTGTGAGCTAAGCACAGAGGGGGCTGCACAGGAAACAAGGGACACTGGGCCACCACTGTCCCCTTGATTTGTAGATTTTTCTGCTTAGAAACTTCAGGGGGCTGCTGTGGGGTAAAGCTGGGCTCTGGACTCAGTGAGCCCAAGGAATGCATGTCCGTCTCCTGCAGCCCAGTGACTCTAGTCTGTGTCAGGACAGGAGCTGTTGGAGGTAGTCAGCCTGGAGGGGGCCTCACGGATGAAGCAGCAGGCTGCGGCCATTGACCCCTGGGCTCTGGCCTGAGTCAGCCTTTTGCTCTCTATGTGAATTATCCCTGCCTCCTCTGACCCCCAATTCTGTCACCTTCAAAGTGATAATACAGAGCAAGATAAAAGGGATAAAAGGCAGGACAACCACAGAATAGAAAAATCCATGAGCCAGACCCAGGTTTAGGTCCTGACTGTGCCTCCGCCTGCTCATGTGCATGGTTCAGGAAGATGGTGGGCTTCTCAGGGCCTCCATTTCCTTATCTGTGAAGGGGAGTAGTAACGCTCTCCTTGTGCTGCGGAGACTCAACAGAGCAGCCCCTAGAAGAGATGCAGCTTTACGTTGGCATATTTTGGAGCTCAGAAGACGATAGGTATTATTCCAGTTCTGTAGCAGGCTGCATGCTGTCCGCCATGATCCTCTCACCTCTCCGTAATTAACTGACTCGGAGCTGGGCACATCTCCAGCCTCCCCTGCAGCCAGATTCTCACCAAAGACGTGAAAGGAAGGGATCAACCTCAGTCCTGTGCGGTTGTGCCACCTCCCTGCATGTTGCCTGTCTTTTCCTTCCTGGGACCCAGGGTGTGGCTAGGTCTGGGACACCACTTCGACCAAGCAGAGCAGGAGAACATGCTGGGGGTGGGGCGGGGGTGGCTGAGCAAGAAGATGGAAGGGAGTTGGCCTGGTCCAAGCCCAGCACAGTTCCTCCACTCAGACGAGGACCCAGTGACTGTAGTTTGCTTGGGAGGGCATGAGCACAGAGAGGTAAGTGGGGAGGTGACCCAGAGAACAGGAGGCAGACCATGTTGTCCAGCCAGCCACCCCAGCAGATGCCTAGAGCTCCATTCGCCAGGGAAGCTTGGGAAAAGGGAGAAAACCCAGCCATCAGAGCTGTCCAGGCAGAGAGGGAACTGGGGGAGTCTCACCCCATGCCCATCAATCCCTGGGGGACACCAATTCCTAGGCACCTCTGGTCCTCTGTGTGTTTGTGGGCAGAGTGAGCGTCAGTAGCCAAGGACAGCCAAGGTGCAAGTGCCGGCCACCAGAAGTTAGGCTGAGGGGCTGGGGCTGGCTCACATGTGTGAGGCACAGGGTTTGATCCTCAGCACTACAAACAAATAAATAAAGATACTATGTGTTCATCTACAACTAAAAATAATATTAAAAAGAGAAGAAGTCAGGCTGGGGGGCATAAAACGGTAGGGCTTCAGGGGCATGTCAGCACAATTCCAACAGCATCCGTCATGGATCTTCAGAGACGGAGATGGGTTTGTGTGTTCTTCAAGCCACTGTGTATTGCGGGTTCTCTGCAGCTGACCTTCCCCCTAACTAATGTAATTGCCAAGTGCCATGCAGAGGGGAGCCTGCAGTTTTATTTAATCCCTTCAAGCTCCACAACTCCATGTGACACGGAGGTTATGTGGTGGCTGGGGAGTCCTAGGAAGGTCTCAGTGGAAATGGCAGTTGGATGGGGACATGGTATTTCTGGGGCTCAGGTAGTTTATGGGGTGGGCCCTCTATGAAGGAGCAGACGAGTGGACCAGCATCTTCAGGGAAGGCTTCCTGGGGCTGGAGGGGACTTGGAGAGCTGGGCTGGAGGACGTCCCTGCAGAGCCATGGGATAGACCCCTTTGTCAGGTGTGTGGGGCGGTGGGTACCTTGGCTCATTGACTTCAGGGTGCTCTCAGACCAGTGGATGCTGAATTTGGCTACACTATTTAGAAGAGGGGGCTGGAGGATGACTCTTAGCTGAGAACAGCCTCGAGGAAGATGTCCGGCTGCATGGCACATTGTCATCGCTCCCTGTGTCCTGAGGGGGGCACCTTCTGGCAGGTGCCCCTTGTCACGTGCCCTGTGCTGTTCATGTCTAAGTGCCATGTCAGGACTCACCACGACGGGGGCCTGCCCAGCTTTCAGGGAGCCGAGGTGAGGGTCCCGTAGTGGACTGGCAGACTGGACGCCTAGCCCAGGGGGACTCTGATCTGGGCATGTGTCCAACAGTCTGAGCACATAGTGGGCACTCAGATCACCTTGAAAGGTGGGGCTGGGCGTCTTTTAGAGATCACTGGGTCCAGTCCCCCTGTTCTCAGGATGGTGGCATGGAACCCGGAGGAGGGACCAACCTGCTCAAGGCTGGAGGAGAAACAGGACCCAGCTTTCCCGACTTCCCCAGAAGCCACGCAGAGAGAGGTGGGCCACAAATCTGCTGTCACCCACCCGGGGTCCACAGCTCCACCTGGGAGCCCCTTGTCATTCTCCATAGCAGCTCCCCTAGAACAGAACTCAAGAGACCCAATGGCCAGGCCCCTCTGCCTCGGGCGACGCATCCTCAACCACGCTTTTATGTCCTTTCCCTGCCTGGAGACGCCCAGAGCTCCTCTCTGCCCCCTGCCTGTGTTCCACCCTATTCCTCTGTTGGTTCTTCTTGGTATCTAGCTGTAGCCATTCCTACTTTGCTTTTGGTTCAATTTAGTTTAATTTCCAGGCAGAGGTTGCTGGGGCTGATGAACGTGAAGAGTGGGCTGAAATGAGCAAATCCACCTTCACCCTCACTTCCGGTCCTGTTGTGATGGGAACAGAGTGGAGACCCCGGCCCTTCATCACTCCCCACCTCCCCCACCTCACCACAGGAAGGACAAGTAGAAAAGAGTGAGGCCGTTCGCCCAGACTTCCCTGGGTCCCAGTCACCCCGACTTGGAGGGAGCTGGAGGACAGTGGGTGCCAGAGGTGAGAAGGCTGTGCACCCCAACTCACCCCCAGGCAAAAGGAAATCACCCTCCGCTGGCCTGCCAGTCCCACAACTTCACTCCGCTGCTCACATGGACAAACGCCGAGCGCTGGTTCCTTGCTCTGGATTCTCTTTGTGTTTCATTCTCTGGGAAAGTGCGAGCCATTTCCTTGGTTCTCTCTGAGACATTTGTGTCTGGACTGGGCAGAGGGAGGAGGAGGGGTGCTGCCTTGAGTGCCCAAGAGAGAAGAGGAGCCCTCTGGCACAGTGCAGGGTGACGGGGCCAGTGAGGGTGGGGAAGTCAGAGGCCCCCGGGGACGCCTCATCTATTTGGGGAATCAGTCCTATAGGTCAAGGTGCTTATGGCCAATACAAGATGTAAAAGGGACTCAACGGTGGGGGTCAGGGACTCTGCATGAATAGACAGGTCCAAGCCGGGAGAGATCAGTGAGGACCAGAGAGGTTTAGAGAAGATGCCATGAGAGAGGAAGTCTCCAGGGGGTGCAGACAGATGGCATCGGGCGGACAGGCAGAGAGGAGGAGCAGGAACAGGAGGTGCCAGCGTTCAAGGGGGCTGCAAGAAAGCCAGGGGACCCTGCTGAGAGGAGCAGGGGCAAAGCTGGACTGTCAGGCTCACGTCAGGGGCGCAGGTGGGGCGGGGGAGGGGCATACTGAGAAAGAACCAGTCAGAACCCAGGAGAGAGTCAGTCTCCCAGTGCCAAGCCCAGACAGGAGGCCAGCAAGCCCCGGCCACTCTGGCGGATGGCGGACTCTCTATCACCATATTCCAAGAGTTGTTCATAGGATGCAGTGAGCCGGGCAGAAAGAGGGCAGGCTGACTGTTTCTTGTCACATTGGTCATCTCTGGGATTTCCTCATGAACCCACAGACCTGCCCCACCCACACGCATATCATGGGACAGTGACGGACTTGACGGTGAGGGGACTTGTCATGTCAGGCCAAGCTGCTCTGCTGCTCCCCCAGGAAGCCCTGGGAAGAGTGAGGTGGCCTTGCCAACTCTGTGGGGGCTTACCTGGGGGCACTGGGTGCTGGCTCCAAGCTCTCTGCCTGCTGGAGCTCGGCTCTGGGACGGGGGAGCCCTGGATCACCCCTGGGGTGATGTTCCTCCTTCCTTCCATAGCATTTGTAACTCTCAATAACTTGCCATGGCCTAATGTCCTGCCCTCATTTCTCATCACTGTCCTGTCATCGTCATCACCAGCACAAAGTTCTTAAAACACTGATGAGCTTTCATTGAGCACCTGCATATTCCAGGAACTCTTCCAAGCATTAAGTACGCAGTAACATTTAATCTTCACAACAACCCTTTGGGTAAGGGCGATTATTCTCTCCACTTCATGGAGGAGGAAACCAAGGCTCAGAGGAACCAGCCTGCCCGAGGTCTCCCAGGCGCACGTGGCAGGACAGTGCTTGTGTCTGACTTGGAACCTCTTGCTCGTCCTCTAGCAGGCCACGCCTCCTGTCTGCTCAGGGCCTTCAGCCTCTCCTGCCTGCATGCTGCCCCACCTCTCTGCCTCTCGCTCACCCCGCGAACAGCCACGAGACCTGGCTTGCAGGGCCTCGCTTGAAAGTCACCCCTCTGGAGTCTTCTCCAGCTCCTCAGCTTTCTCTGGGCACCCCCAGCACCCCCTGATATGGCACCCATCACATCTCACTGCTGGTTTTTATTCGTGTGCCTGTGACTCCCTCAAAAGAAGAAACCACTCTTTTCCTATTTTTGCACTTTTAAAATAAACATTTAGTTGACATAAAGGGACTACATTTTCAACTTCAAATCTATCTTCTCTCTCGCTTCAAGATCTGGTTTGGAGCAAGGATGCAATAAATATTCATCGGATGGAAACAACGTTCTGCCCCCGCCCGGCTCCCTGCTGACCATCCTGTTCCTAACGCTTTGCTTTGCTACGTGGGAGAATCCAGACATCTTGTCCAGCTGCTGCTTAGGGTGGCCCATTTTGGCTGGCATTCAAGGAGTAATTACAGACAAATGAGTATTATTACAACCCACATCAATCAATGTCTCTCTCCTCACATGCCCTCACCAGGAAACAAAGGCCATCTCAGGAAGATGCTGTCTTGTTAAAGCCCAAGAGTCTTTCTGTTGACCAGGGAGTGTGTGCTACCTGGAGGGACCTTGATCATTGGGAGCTGAGTCTAGAATGATCTGCCTGTATACTCTGAGATTGCAGGAGAGCCTGAATTCAAATCCTGTCTATCACTGTCTCTCTGTGAACTTGGACACAGGGCTTACCTTCCCTGAGTCTGGTTGTTCTCATAGGTGATGTGGGGACAATACTCGTTCCTGGAGTGTTGCTGCAGTGATTAAATGAGATAGCCTGTTTGAGAGTGTCAAGAGACTCCCTAGCTGATTAATAAATAAAAACTTCCTTTTCCTCCTGTTCATCAATTAATCATTGGGTTCTTTGTTCTCTGTTGGGGGCATGGTTCTGGCATCAGGAGGGTTTTGCATCAGCAGCTAGTTGCTCATTCCCAGTCTTGTCTACATTATGAGCTTTCTTGCAGAACACAGTAACCAGTAAAGAAAAGCTTTCCTGGAGAAATTGGGGCTTGCTGTAACTCTGGGAGGAAGAATCATGTTGAGTGTTGAAGAATCGGATTGACAGGTCGTCTGTGGAGAGCTAGGCTATCGTGGGGAGAGGGAAGAGCAGTGGACGTCAGAAAACCTCCAATCATGAAGCCCCCTCACTGATGACACCACCTTGCGGCCACCCATCCATGATGAGTCTGCCAGGGAAGTGGCCTCCGTGAGGGAAGCCTGGGAAACATGATGGCTGAGGGCAGGATTCTGCTGCTGTGGGAAGTCTGGGGGGGAAGAGTTTCTTTCCTGAGCCTCTGGTATATTTGACAGACTATTTAGAAAGAGTGTTTGTAAAACTGGAGGCTCAAGTGGCCAAGTGCCTCTACTTGCATGGATAGAGCCTTCAATTTAATAAAATATCCTGATACTCTTGGGGAGATATATAAGCAGCAGAAATTGGAGATTCAGGAAAAACAAGACAAGGAAATATCTTCCTGCGGGTCAAGTGGTATAGGAGTATTTGACAGGGACTATAATTCTGCGCCTCCTGAGTCCCCTTCAAACTGCCCCGGGTCCAGGACTCTGGCAATGGTAGCTGATGTCTCTGATAACCCTACTGCTTTATGAATCTCTCCTTGGGAAGAGTTTGAATAAACAATGATATCATAGGATGTTGGTCAGATGTGTTACACTGCTTTCCATTACTATAATAAAATAACTGAGATAATTAACTCATAAACAGAAAAGGTTTATTTCGGTTTACAGTTTTGGAGGTTCTAGTCCATGACCAATTGGTTCCATGACTTTTGGGCCTATGGCAGGATGTATGATGGGCCAAAAAGGAAAGAGGAAGGGGTTAGGATCTCACAGGTGATTCCACAGGCAGCCTCAATGACCTAAGGACCTCCTACAGGCCATACCCCTCAAAGGATCCACCACCTCCCAATAGTGCCACCCTGGCAGCATGACCTTTCACCCAGTCTATTTTTATTGGAGCATTATAATTATACCAGTATTGGGTTCCTATTGACAAAATAATACATGCAAGGAATTTGATTTCAATCCCCATTCTCACCCTTTCCTTTCCCTCCTCTCTCCCCCTGTTCTTCTTCCTCTCCTCTATTGATCTTCCTTTACTCCTTTATTCATTTTCGATTGGTACTTTCTACATATACATAAAGTTGCTATTCTTCTTTGGTACATTTATATATGTATATAACATGACATTGTTAAATTCATTCCATATTTTTCCCCTCCCTTCTTTCCTCCCTCCCTTTCCTCCTTCTACTCTACTGATCTACCCTATATCTTTATGATATCCCCTCCCCTCCCCCGCCACCTTCTCTCTCTTTGTCCCAGTTTCCACATATGAGAGAAAACATTTGGCTCTTGATTTTCTGAGTCTGGCTTATTTCACTTAGCATGATCATCTCCACTTACCAGCAAATGCCATTACTTCCTTCTTTATGGCTGAATAGAGCTCCACGGAGAATATACACCATGCTTTCTTGATCCATTCATCCGCTGATGGGCATGTGCGTTGATTCCATAGTTTGGCCATGTTTCACCAAGTCCTTGACACATGGACCATTGGGGAGGGGGAGTGCACCTTTAAGATCCAAACCACAGCATCAGGACTGGGAGACGAAGCCAAAGTGGCCTCCTCTCCCAAACTCCTCCCTGTCTCCCATGTGCTGGTCTTCAGAGGGGCTGGGCCTATGGCTCAGTGGTAGAGCACTCAGTCTCGCATGGGTGAGGCCCTGGGTTCGATCCTCAGCACCACATAAATAAATAAAGGGATTGTGTCCGTGTGCTGTTCTTCGGGATGTCAGTCCTGATGGCCAGGAAGTGGCACACAGTGAGGACTTCGTGCCCTCTCTTCCTGCTGGGGGTCGAGGGGTTGGGGGGTGGGCGACAGCCTTCTCTGGGACTTGGCCAAACTGGACAGCAAGTATCATAAGAAAACTTCTACTGCTCATTCCATGTCCCACCGACCCCGGCCTCCTAAAAGGTACAGTCATCCCAGAGAGTAGATGTTCACTTTTTTTTTCGTTCCCTCCCTTCACGGGCCAGGTGATGAAGTTTCTGCTTCATTCTAAATGGAATAGAGAGCAGGGAAAATCTTCAGTGGCTTTTGGCAGGCTAAGAATCAAAGCTGTGCTTAGCATCCAAACCCACAGTCAGGGAGGCTCAGATCAAAGGGGGAGGATTTATTTGAGGCTGCACTCTCCCGCTCGCTCCTCATTACAGCCCTTCCATCATTTCATTCCCTCTTGAAAGGAACAAGGACGAGGAATTTGGGCTGTGGCTGGCTGCGGCGTGCTGACGGACAGACAACCTCAGGACTGCTGGAATCTAGTCAGTCTCAGAATGAAATGAAAATGAAATGAACTCCATCGCGATATAAACGTGATATAAAGAGGAACAGAGCAACAACCCTGGTGGGGTCAGAGGAACCATTTGTGAAAGCTCTTGTCGTGGCCTAAATTCTGCCTCTAATATAGGAGGTCGAAATGGCTGGAGGGAAGCCGGGGAGGTGGGTGGGGACTCAGGTCTCTGCAGGTGATTCCAGCCCTCCAGTACTGCTGGCATCCACTGCCCCCAGAGAAAATAAGCGACATTTTGGTACATAGGAGATCTGAGAGGCCAGAGTGGAGGCTCACATGCATTTTGTAAGGGAAAGTCGTCCTCATCGAGGCCAGGGAATCTGCTCCCCAAACTGCATGGCCGGGTAGTTTTGTGTATTTTGTGTCTGTGGGATTTATTTTCACTTTGTAGCGAAGCTTTAAAAACAAAACCTACTTTTAAGAGTGTGCCCATAAACTATTTGCTTGCTGGTTTTTTATTTCCCTTCCTGTCTGAGACAGGAACCTGACCTGGCTATGGAGAGGTGGGTAGCTGGTCCCTTGACTCAGCAAGCCCCTTCCCTCTTCAGGCCTCAACATCCCCATCATACAAAGGGGACACAGGTCAGGTGAGCGCTCCCCGAATGCATCTTTCAGAAAAACATTTGCATGCCTGGGGAAGGCACCGGTGCAGGAATGTAAGTGTCCTAGTGCTAAAAACAGGTGCGTGCAAGTTAAATACAGGTGGGCAGGTAAACTGCCACATAGTCCCCTGGCTTGTGTCTGCAAAGAGCAGGTGAGCTTGCCTCTCGCTCCTCACCCCAAATCTGCGCAGCTCGCTTGCTTCGTTTCTCCTGGACAATCACCGAGGGCCTCCCAGTGGGCAGTGGGTCCTCAGATCCTGGGAGAGGCTGTGTCATCCCCAATTCCTTTTTACCTGGAAGACAAGTTCCCCTGGTCTCTGACAGGCCTCTGCACAGACTTTATTATGGGATGGCACTGGGCTCATCCTTCCAGAGTGAGAGAGAAAGCCTCATCATTCCCAAGGACTGCTCCTCTGCCTTTTCTCCCTTGATCAACGTGAGCGGGTATTAATCTTGCTTAATTTCCTGCAGCTGGCTCACTTTGCAATGGCTGTTTGGGGATAAGATTCTTTTGTTCCTCCCCCCAGCTTTTTTTTTTTTTTTTTTTTTTTCGAAGCAAACGGATTTTTTGAGCTCTGGATGAATGTCATCCCAAGTTTTGTTAAGAAACAACTCTCTTGCTGAAACTTCTCGTTGGGGCAGAGCATTAGAGCAGCAAGCAGAAACGAAGCCATTTCCTAAGGCTGCAGAAAAAGCCTGAGATGGACATCAAGCTTCTGTGTTGAAAGGGAGAACACATAGGGGTGAAGAGGACCTGCACTCTAGCCTGGGTCCACACTCACTGCTGTGTGGCCTTGGGAAATCCCCTTATCCTCTCTGGGCCACATTCTAGCCATGGGGTCAAAGAGGGATTTGGGTTTGATTAATGATTTCATTCTTTCTTTCCTTCTCTCTTTCTTTCTTCCTTCCTTCCTTTCTTTTTTTTAAATAATTCATTTATTATTTTCACACATCCCCATTGTCAAAAAGACAAAATAGCAACAAATTTAGTTTCAAGATTTTAACATTATTTGCCATTCCAGAATTGGGTAACATCTAGTTCTTTTTATTTTTTCATTATTTTTCCCCATTTTTTAATTCTAATTTGTTATACATGTTTACAGATTGCATTTCATTTCATATTACATATAAAGAGCACAATTTCTCAAGTTGCTGGTTTTATATAAAGTATTTTTACAACAATTGTGTCTTCATACATGTATTTAGGGTAGTCATGAATAACTCAGTCTGCCATTACTTCTAGCCCCTTGCCCCCTCCCCCTCCCCCCCTTGATCAATGATTTCAATTAAAAAAAAAAAAAACACTGTGGAATCTTCTGTTCAACTGAAATCTAATGAAATAAAAAAATAAATCATAAAATTATTTTTAGTATGTAAAAAATAGGCAACAAAATATATTTAGCCCAGAGTTCCTCAGCCTTTACTGCTATAGACCTTTTGAGCCAGATAATTGTGGAGGTTGGTCCTGTAGGATGATTAACATTATCCCTGGCCTCTACCCAAGAGATATCTGTAGGGTTTTTTTTTTTTTTTTTTGGTGGGGAGAGGGAGGTACCAGGGATTGAACCCAGGGGCACTTGATCACTGAGCCACATCCCCAGCCCTTTTTTTGTGTTTTATTTAGACACAGCATCTCACTGAGTTGCTTAGCACCTCACTTTTGCTGAGGCTGGCTTTGAATTCATAATCCTCCTGCCTCAGCCTCCAGAGCTGCTGGGATTACAGGCGTGCACTACCATGCCCTGAGATATCCGTAGTTTTGAAGACCAGAGATATCTTCAGATGTTGCCAAGTGTTCCCAGGGGTTGGGATGGGAGGGTGGTAAAATCAGCTCTAAGGAGAACCACAGCTGTATTTACCTAATCAAATTGTTAAATAAAGGTGAGGTTCTTGAGGGGAGAAAGAAGGAGTATTTCCAAGACCCATTCTCTGCCATCCTGTGAGCTCTTCTGACAAATCAGTGTTTCAGGAGACAGTTTAAAAAACGGATAGACCCGGAGTCCTGACGTCTCAGCTCCAAGCTTCCCTGTGGACCCAGGATGCCCTTTCCTGGTAGGGTTTTCAGCTGGGGGCCCTGGAGGGAACTCAGCAGCTTCCTTGGTGTTCTGGTGGCTTCTGGCTTGGAAGGACGAGCAGCGCAGGCTGCCTTTCTCAGCCATTCTGATTTGGAACCTCCTCCAAGAGGACTTGGGTCATAACAGCAAGGACAGAACAAGCTGCATCTATTCAGAAAGTGACTTAACCATTCTGGGTCATTAAACCAAGATGTCTTCTTCCTTCTTTGATGGGCTTGGCCACTCTGGCTCTTCGCAGGTGCTGCTGTGGGGACCTAGGGCAGATGCGTGAGCAGAAAAGTCTCTGGAAAGGTCACCAAGAATATGACGAGCCAGGGATATGGCAGAACCACACCTGAGGTACACTTGGATCCACACTGAGTCATGTCATATGAGGCCTCCAAGACTCACCTCAGAACCTCCGTCTCAGCCTCCGCCGGGTGCTGCCACACCAGCCGTGGGACTAGCACAGTCCTCTGCTTCCTCATCTACAGAATGCACACACCACGGCCTCCTCTACAGGGTGGCCGGGTGTGGTGGTGCATGCCTGTAATCCCAGCACTTGGGAGGCTGAGGCAGGAGGATCGCGAGTTCAAAGCCAGCCTCAGCAATGGCGAGGCACTTAGCAACTCAGTGAGACCCTGTCTCTAATAAAATACAAAAAAGGGCTGGGGATGTGGCCCAGTGGTCGAGTGCCCCTGAGTTCAATCCCTGGTACCACACACACACACACACAAGAAGAATGCATAAAAGCTACAGGGTGGCTGGGAAGAGGAGCTTGGTGATCTATGAGCGCCCTCACAGGGGTCTCTTGGGAAGTGGTCACGAGGGTGACCAGGCCCGTGACTATCTTCTCTTCAGGTTGGCACCACCATGCTCCCATCCTGCTGGTCAGACAGTGTTTCCATGAAGCCCAGCCTCTCCCAGAGTGACCCAGACCTGGTCAGACCAGGGCAGGGACTCCGGGCCCCATGTTCCTCCCAAGGACACATGCTTTCCCAAGGACAAAACCTTTCTTCTGAGACGTCAAAGGGTGTCCCTTTTCTAAGTCTCCATTTCCCGGCTTGTTGTGTTGCTTCCTGACTTGGAGCAACAACGCCGCCGTGGGAGAAAAACTCGGAGGCAGAATGAGGATGAAAGAAGGTTTTTTAGTCTTACTTTTTGTTCTTATTTCTTATCTTTTCTTATCTGCCAGCCGAGTCCCCGGACGGGCCACCATTTGTTGCTTCCTGACTTGGAGCAACAATGCCGCCGCGGGAGAAAATGAAGATGAAAGAAGGTTTTTTATTCTTCGGCTTTAGCAATCTCTCAAAACTCTAACACTGGCTCTTTCAGCAACCTCTCTGACTCTTTACTTCTGACTACTGACTCTTTACTTTTTACTCTTACTTTCTTAGAGAGAGCTTAGAGAGAGAAAGAGAGAGATAGAGAGAGCTTCTTTCTTCTTTCTTCTTCACTTTCTTTTAGTTTTACTTTCTTAGAGAGAGCTTAGAGAGAGAGAGAGAAAGAGATAGAGAGAGAGAGAGAGCTTCTTCTTCCTTCTTTCTTCTTTCTTCTTTCTTCTTCAGCAACAATTTCTTCTCTCTCTATATCTCTTTGGTTTTCTTCTTCTGACTACATTCTAGCCCCTCTGACTCTTCTTCTTCTCTGACCCGAACTCTTCTTCCGACCAACTGAGTGACTGAACGACTAACTAAATGAATCCCTCTGACCGCTTTCACCCGGTTATATACCTTTAGCTTTGCGGGTGCGTCACATGCATTTACAGGTGCGTATGATTATTATCAGGTGGAACTTATGGCTTCCAGCTAGCCGCAATAGCCATCTCCCTGATTGGGGCTGCTTCATTGTTGAAATGACCTCCTGGGGTTATGGGGTTACTTATTCACACCCCTCCCCCCACCTCCTGTCAAGTACTGGGTGTGTCTGGTGTGCCATCACACTTGACTTGGAGTCTTCTTCCTTTAAGACCCATTCAAAGGTTGTTTTTATTTTACTTCAATTATGTCTTTCCTGCAAATAAAAATAACTACTTTTTCTAATTATAAAAATAGCCGGGCACGGTAGTTCACAACTGCAATCCCAGCAGCTCGGGAGGCTGAGGCAGGAGGATCACAAACTCAAAGCCAGCCTCAGCAATGGCGAGGCACTAAGCAACTCAGTGAGACCGTCTCTAAGTAAAATACAAAATAGGGCTGGGGATGTGGCTCAGTGGTCGAGTGCCCCTGAGTTCAGTCCCCAGTACTCCTCCAAAACCAAACCAAACCAAACAAACAAACAAACAAAAAAAAAAAAACAGCCTATGCTCATTTCAAAAGCAAAGTTTCAAACAATACAGAAAAAATATGAAAAAAGTAAAGCACTCCAACTCCTGTATTTTAAGTCTATGCCCCATGGTTGCCTTTCAGAGTATTTTTTTAATGCCCCTGCATGACTTTATGAACATGACTTAAGGGATAGCCTCTGTTGTTTTTCATGTCTTAATCAAGTGTGTAGCATATAGCATATGTATAGAAATCCTCAGTGGTTTGTGCAATTTTTTGCCTAATGTCACCACATTGCACATCAAAATGCAAAGCATTCTCAGCACTTAGAGACCCCTCAGTCATTATCAATCCTGGGCAACCATTGTTCTGACTTCTGTTGCTATAGGTTAGCTTGACTCCTCTTGAACTTTGCCTTGTGGAACTTAAGCGAGATAAATGTTTTTGTGATTGGCTTTTAAATAAATAAATCTCTGGGAGTTTTCTTTCCTGATGTATAGTAGCCATTCAATCTTTTTCATTGCTGTGTAGCATTCCATTGCATAGATACACCACAATTAATTCATTAAACTAATACATTTATTTATGCTACTAAGGCTGGGCATTTGAGTTGGCTTATGTTTTTCACTATTACAAGTAGTGTTACTGTGAATGGCGGACCAGCTTTAAAAGCCTGATGATATGTGTCTGCTGTAAGTGTCAGTTAAGTAAAAAGAAACATGGACGTATCTGTCCCATGCTAGATCTTGGCTTCCTCATTGTGCATGGAGAGGCTTGGAGGAGACGCTCTCTCGGGGTCCTTCCATCAGCAGCACCAGGGGATTCTGGGAGTGTGTTTCTGCATCCTGGTCTTTGCCTGGTTTAATCCTATCCAAGACAGATTTCTGTGGGTCTGCTCCCTTCCATTTGGTGTGGAGTGCCAAGAAAGGTCAAGAATCTCCTAAGAAAGGCAAGGCAGACCTTCACCTTGTCTCCCTTTCAGGATTCTGGGACACCTAGAGGGTCCAGGGGCCATTTCTTTCCCTTCTCTAAGGAGTGCCAGCCACCCTGCCAACCCTGGAGGTGTCTTGACCTTTTAGTGAAACTAATGACTGTTACTCCCCTGCCCCCAGATTCCTGCTGGCTCTCCCCCACTCCAGGAAAAATGCTTTGTTTCCCGCTGAGGACAGCAGGCCGAGCTCCCCTGGGGCTAGATGCCCTGGGCAGGCGAGCACTTAGCGGTGCCCTGCTGACCCAAGGTGGAGAAGAGGAGAATGAGACCTCTTTTCAGAGCCCTGAGGAGGCCCAGAGTTGGAGCACGGGGATGAGGGGGCTTGACTAGGGGTGTCAGAAAGCTCCTGTGGCCCCCAGGTAACAGAAAATCTATTTTTGTGAAGTAATTCCCTGGGATGAGCTCTTCTCTCCCCAGCAGGATAAAAACAGACAATGAAGCAGCGCCCTCCGGGAGTTTTACTTTCAAATGCTGCCAGGACCTTGGTAAGTTGACTTTTCCAAACCATGGTGTCGTCATGTTTTAAATGAGCATACACCCTACCTTCCTGGGTTGTCACAGGGATTAAATGAGACAATGCATGTCACCCTTCATAGTGACATATAGTGACATAGGACCCAGCAGAGAGTGTGATTCACACCTTGGTGGAGGAAAGGGAGAAGTTACTACCACCTATTCAGGAGTCGGGAACCTGGGTTCTGGTCCCAGCCCTGCCCCCTCTAATACCCAGTGACCCTATTCCTATGACAAAGAGGCTGGCTTTGGTTTTGTCTAGCCCTTCCTAGTTGTATTTTTCCTGGAATCTGTGCAGTTTTATTTGTTGTCTCCAAAGACAAATTTGCCAAGTAGAGTTGTGAGTAAAAGCTGGGTAAAAGGAAGATGGGAACTAGTACTTGGTTCTCCTAAGCCTTAATTCTCCCATCCATAAAATGGGAATAATAACGCCAACTTCAGAGTTGTAGCAAGATTACATAATGACAAAGTATTTAGCACAGTGGAAGTCATGGATAACAAAATCAGTAAATATCATGTAATTATTGTATAATATCAATATGAGTCCTCATATATGATTGAAATAATTAATTGCCTCCATGTGAAAGAAGCTGAACTTTTAGAGCTTGAGAGGCGTTCAGTAATGTAACTGCACAAAACTTAGCACAAAAATACAATGTTCTTTGTTAGTGATGCTAATTTATGATGCAGAACATTTACTTTGGTGGAAAATTTGAGCTTTAACTTTTTTGGGGGTTTCCTAACCTGCTTCCCAATCCTAGATGCTGGGTTTCAGGGCTAACACATGGAGTGGGGGAGGGGGCTTGCAGGGTCTCTTATTTCTTGATCGTTGGTTCACATAAGGTTCAACATCCATCATCCTACCAGTGGCCCTACAGGCCCAGAAGATTCGTGTTCTTTGTAGATTACATTTGGGGCCTGGGAATCAGCCACTCATGAGATGGCTTGTGGGCTTACTGCCTGGCTTCCTGTTACCGTTCCACCTCTGGGTCCAACCAAGTCTTATCCCCACTCTTCATATGGTTATTTTTGTTGTTGTTGCTATAATAAAATACTTGAGACTGGGTAATTTATAAAGAATGGAAGTCTATTTTGCTCATGGTTCTGGAGGCTGGGAAGTCTAAGAGCATGGCACTGGCATCTGCTCAGCATCTGGCAAGGACTTTCTGGCTACATCATAACATGGTGGAGGGCACCACGTGGCCAGGCAGAGCACGTGTGCTACTGCAGGTCTCTCTTTCTCTCTTTGTGAAGCCACTGATGCTATTACGGCCCCACCCTCATCTAATCCTAATTACCTCTCAAAGGCTTCACCTCCAAATATCATTGCCATGTCACTTTGAGGACTAAGTTTCTAACAGATGAGCTTTTTTTGGGGGGTGGTGTGGGAGTGGCTACTGGGGATTGAGCTCAGGGACACTGAGCCACATCCCCAGCCCCATTTTGAATTATATTTAGAGACAGGGTCTCACTGAGTTACTTAGTGCCTCACTTTTGCTGGGGCTGGCTTCGAACTTGCAATCCTCCTGCCTCAGCCTCCTGAGCTGCTGATATTACAGGCACCACCATGCCCCACTAACATATGAGCTTTTGGGGAACGTGTTCAAACCTTAGCACCCCCTTTGCATCCAGGAAGGCTGATGAAGATTCTCTCTGTTTAGAACCCACCGGTTCTCCCCCACGCCATTCTCCGCCTCTGCTTGGGCTGACCTTCTGGAATCCATACTCTGGAACTGAAGCGTTTGGTAGCAGTCACTCCTTTTTCTGTCTTCCAAATCCTTCCTATGTCATATCGGCAGCAGCTAGGAGCAAACTAATGACACAACACAATGAATGGCCAAGTTCATGGACATCCACATACATTTGTACGTTGGTTATCCATGGCTGGCTGACAGCCCACCCCAGGACGTAGCTCACATTTCTGTGGGTCAGCAGTTTGGCTGGACTCAGCTGGGCTCACTCATGCACCTGTGGTCAGCTAGCTGTCAGTCAGCTTGGAGACTGCATGTGTGGATCGGATGCTGTCAGCAGGAGCAACAGGGACGTCTGGGTGCTGTGGCTCTATCTCACCATGCCGCAGGCCAGCCAGGCTGGTTCATATGCAGTTACTGCAGGGTCCCGAGGAGCAGCAGGAGAAGGCAAACCCTGTGCAGACGTACTTGCCAAGCCTCTGCTTGTGTTGTAGTTGCTGTTGTTTCACGGCCCAGAGCAGGTCACCTGACCAAGCCCAGAGTCATATAGAAGGGGATTATACAAGGGCGTGGACATAGATATGGGCAGAACTGGAGCTTACCCCAATAATCCAGGGAACCCTTTTCAATTCATTGAGCCCTCTTTAGGATTGAAACACACTTTCTCCCTTGATATGGCCCTGTAACTGTCTGCACTTTGATGATGTGATGTGAAGGTCATAGAGGGAGGGTAGGTAGAGTGGACAATATCCTCACGGCTGTGGTGAGGAGCAGGCTAGAGCCTGGGAGCTCCCAGCTGAGGAGGCCTGGAGCTATTGATCCATCAGTTATGAGTCAGAATGTAGAAAATAAGCAGGGAACTTTTATATTGCTGCTACAGTTTAGATCTGGAATATGCCCCAAAGGCCCACATAGTAAAGGTTTGTTCCCTAGCATGGTGCTATTGAGAGGTGGTAGCACCTTTAAGAGGTGGAGCCTAATGGGAGGTCTTTAGGTCACTAGGGCTGTGCCCTTAAAGGAGAGTGTGGGATGCCAATCTCTTTCTTTTTTTCTTTCATTTTCTGCCTCCCCACCTCTTCCCCCCACCCAGGTGAGCACCTTGTTTTCCTATCATTCCTGTGATGATGTCCTGCCTTGCCACAGGCCCCAAAGCAACTGGGCTGACTGATCATGGATGGAAATCTCCAATATTGTGAGCCAAAGTAAACTTTTCCTCCTTTTAAGTTTATTGTCTTGGGTATTTTGTTGTAGTAACAGAAAGCTAACTAATGCTGTTGCTTTAGCTTAACTATCTTCTCTCTTACATCCTAAACTTGTCCAAATATCAGTTGCACTTATCACTTTCTACTTTCTATTAGAGTTGTCTGTATTTACATGGTAACTCCCTGACCTGAATCAAAGCTCCCTAAGGTAATCTTTGTGCCTTATGTTCCTACTTACCCCTCCTAACTCCTGCCCAGAATGTTACGCATATTAGCTATTCAGTGAAGTTAACATCAACATTTCCTAAGAATGGATTGGAAAATTAACATTTTAATATACTATATATACTAGATATATGTAATATATTCCCCTTCATTCCTTGTGCCCACTGGGCCATTTCCTAGTCAGTTAGCTAGGCCATTGTACATTCGCTTCAGGGAAGAACGAATCAGCATAAAGCAACAAAAATGAGAATCAATTCTGGATTTCTGAAGTTTAATTGAGCCTTCAATAGACTAGATAAGACTCATGCTCACGAACACAGTAAGTTTGTGATTTCTGTGTCAATCTGTGCCGTGAGTTCATTTGTGCCTCGACACCCCTTTCCACACCAAATCCACCACATTGACGACACCATAGGGCAGACATTAAGACGAATCTCTGCTCAAACTCAGGCCCAGAAATGGAGCACATGTTGGTAAGCTTTCATTGCTGTGACAAAATACCAGAGATGATCAAGTTAAAAGGAGGAAATATTTGTTTTGGCTTACAGTTTCAGGGGTGTCAGTCCAAAGTCACTTGGCCCCAGAAAGGTGGCTTGTGGTGAGTCAGCACATCATGGCATAAAGGTAAGCAGACTTGCTTACTTCATGGTGACTGAGAAGCAGAAAGAGGGAGAGAGGAAGTGGCCAGGCACAGGAAATGCCTGTCCATGGTAAGCTCCCAGTCACTGACTTTCTCCCAATAACCCCGTCTCCTACAGTTTCCAGCACCTCCCAACAACGCCATCAGCTACGAATCCCTCAATAATGAACCCACTGATAAGGTCAGAGGCCACTTCCCAGAGTCCCACCTCTGAGCATTGCTGCACTGGGCGCCAGGCTTTCAACACATGAGCCTTTGGGGGATATTCCTGATCCAAATCAGCAAGAGCAGAAACACAAAGCAGTGATCAGGGTTGGAGCCACACTTGGGTCTGAAAACAGAGGTGACAGGGATTTCAACTCTAAAGGGTGTTGATGGACACTTGATAGAGACGTTGAGTTAGATTTGAAGAAAGCTGTGGTTACGGTGCTCCTGAGTTTGTGGCTTGGGCTTCTCACCCACTTCCTACGAGCAGTTTGAGTAGTTCCGCTCTTTACTTAGGCAGGCCTCTTCTTGATTGGTTCTTTCTTCGTGAAAATCAGAGAGCCACTGAGCCCGGCCTGATGGATGAGGCTGCCCTGCTGGTAGAGAAGGGTGCAGTTCCTGGAATGGACCAGAATGTTTTCAGGGCTGTGGTCTGAGCTGGGCTTTTGGTCACTGAAGATCAGTTATGAAGAGTGGACCAGGTCCAACGGTTGGCTCCTGGAACATGTCCAATGGGCATATGTGGAAGTCAGCAAGGCATTCTTTTTTTTTTTTTTTTAATATTTATTTATTTACTTTAGTTGTACACAATGCAATGCATTTATGTTTATGTGGTGCTGAGGATCGAACCTGGGCCGCGCACATGTGAGGCGAGCGCTCTGCCGCTGAGCCACAACCCCAGCCCAGCAAGGCATTCTGTTCAGCTTCGTTATCTGAGTACAGTCTGGAACAAAAGTAACCCAGGCTTGACAGTGAGTGAATACAGCAATGGCCTCGACTTCCAACACCCTGGGCGTACAACCCAGCAGAACCTTTCAAGAGGGGACCCTATTAATTTATCTTCCAGCAAGTTGTTGAAATATAATTTGCCTAAAGTCTAACAAATCTCAAATCAGCTTCATACATCTTTACATGTGTTTATACTCAGGTGATCACGAGGATCACAACACAAAAACCTTTGTATAACCTCGAAAATTCCCGGTGCCCCTTTTTCCATAAGACTCCCCATTGACATCACCACCACTCTGACCTCTGTCACCATAGATCAGCTTTTTCTGTTGGTATCTGACTTCTTTTAGTCAAGACAATTGTTCTGAGCTCCAACCACATTGCTGAGTATGTTAATAATATCCTTTATTTTGTGGCTGACTAGTATTCAGTTGTTTGAATGGACCACAATTTACTTATCCATTCTCCTGTTGATGAAGATGGATGTGTCTCTAGTTTGGGACTATTAGCCATAAGTCTGCTATGAACATTCCTTTGTAAGTATTTTTGTGAAGATACATATTTATTTCTCTTGGTTATTTACCTAGGGGTATAATTCTTAGTCACAGAATAGGTGGATGTTTCATTGTATCAGAAGCTGCCAAGCAGTTCTACAAAGTGGTTCTTACCATCTTACCTCCCACCAGCAATGTATACTTTGCTTCATTGCCATATTTGATATAATTCATTTTAGAATATTTTCATTTTTAGCCCTTTTGGTGGGTGTGGCTTGAATTACATTAACCTGATGATGAATAATATTGAACACCCTTTCTTGTGTTTATTAGCTATTTGGATAACTTCTTTTGTAAAAGTACTTGCTCAAGACTTTTGCCCATTTTAAAATAGATTGTTCAACTTTTTGTTATTGAGGTGTGGTAGTTCTTATATATTCTAGATGTGACTGTTTTGTCAGATAGATGCATTGTGAGGTTTTCTCCCAGTCCCTGGCTTGTCATTTAAATTTCTTTCTTCCTTTCTTTCCTTCTTTCTTTATTTTCTTCTTTCTTTCCTTCCTTCCTTCCCTCCTCCCTTCCTCCCTTCCTCCCTCCCCCCCCCCTTTCTTTCTTTCCCAGGGATTGAACTCAGGGGCACTCAACTACTGAGCCACACCCCCAGCCCTATTTTGTATTTTATTTAGAGACAGGGACTCATTAAGTTGCTTAGTGCCTCGCTTTTAATGAGGCTGGCTTTGAACTCGCGATCCTCCTGCCTCAGCCTCCCCCATCACTGGGATTATAGGCGTGCACCACTGCGTCCGGTGTCATTTCAATTTCTAATGTTGTCTATTGGTGAGAAAAATATCTTAATTTTTATGAAGTATAATTTATTATTTTTCCCTTTTCTGCCTGGTTAATACCTTTTATGTTATCAGAGTTGCTTGCCTATCTTAGTATCATGAACACATTCTCCTGTGTTTCTTCTAGAATCTTCATAATTTAATTTTCACACTTAGGTCTATGACATATACTAAACTAATTATTGTTGTGTAATGAGGTAAGGGTCAATGTACCTTAACGTTAAGTCTTGATATCTGATAGTGTCAGCCCTCCAACATATTTGAATGTGCTTTGGTTTTCCATATAAGTTTTAGAATTACTTTTTATTTTATTTTATTTTTATTTGCTTTAGTTGTACACAATGCGTTTATTTTTTACGTGGTGCTGAGAATCGAACCCGGGCTGCGCACGTGCTAGGCAAGCGCTCTACCACTGAACCACAACCCCAGTCCTAGAATTACTTTTTAATGTAATCAAACCAAACAACAAAAAAGAGAGGCCTCCTAAAGTTTTTATTTGCATTTAATTTATTCTAGTTGAAAATAGAATTGAGAAAATTGAGTCTTAATAATATTTAGTCCTTCAATACATGAACATGGTTTATCTTACATTTATTTAAGCCTTCTTTAATTTCTGTAGCAATGTTTTATAGTTTAAAGACAGAAGTCTTTCAAATATTCCAATTCACATATTCCTGAGTATTTAATATTTTAGTGCTATTATTCTTAGCATTTAACAATGTCCAGTTTCTCATTTTTTTGGTTAATAGAAAAAATCGATTCTTTTTATGTTGAGAATTAAAATGTTTTCATAAACTTGGTAAGACTATTTTGTAATCATGATAACAGGAATCACCAGAAATGGTTTATAAACTTCTTCAATAAATCAATGACAGCTTGGTTTAATGAATACATTTCTGAAAGTCAACAAGTCATTGTTAGTCCCTTGCTTCTGAAAATCAGCCAGTAAAGGACAAACTCCCTGGAACAGACACACCTTGGAGTGCCAACCAGTCAACACTGGGCTAGCCTGCTTGTGCAGATGCCATCAACCCATCTATGTTATCTAAGAGTCTGCAAACCCTGAACTCCATTATCTGATTTCTCTTGTGATTTTCTTCCTTTGACTCCTGGGTAATTTGGAAGTGTGTTACTTAACTTTCAAGAGTTTGTTAATCTTCTAATTATCTTTGTGTTATTGATTTCTACACTGTGGTCAAAGAATATAATTGACATGATTTGAATATTTTGCAATTTGTTAAAACTTGCTTTAGAGCACATCATGTGGTGTGGTAAATGTTTCATGTATACCTGCAAAGAACGCATAGTCTAGAGTTGTTAATGCAATGTTCTGGATACGTCAGTTCTATCAAATTGATTAATGCTATTCAAATTTACACTGTTATTGATTTGACCTGCTTATTCAATTAATTGTAGAGAGAGGGCTGTGCTGAAATTTCTATCTGTGATTATGTTTTCTGTTTTTCCTTTTAGTTCATTTTTTACTTCATGTACCTGGAGGTGCTATTGTTATGTACATACAAAATTAAGACTAATAAACAATCATTCATATCTGTGGGTTTCACATCCATGGATTCAGCCATACTTGAATAGAAAATATATTTTATTTATTATTATTTTTATTGTTGCATTAAAATTATACATAATAGTGGGGCTCACTATGCCATGTTTATATACACACATAATTTGATCAATATCATTCCCTTTCTAAGTCTGGCTTATTTTATTTAACATGAGTCATCCATAAAATAATAACCATCTTTATCTGGTAATATTTCTTGCCTTGAAATCTGCTTCTCTGAATGTATTGAAAATCTCCCTCTCAAATTGTAGTGCTCAGTCTATTTTCATTAAGTGTCTTTGCTAATATAGGTACACTTAATTGTATGTTTTTGTTGTTGATTTTTTTTTCTTTCTTTTGGCACTGGAGATGTAACCCAGGGATGCTTTACCACTCAGCCACATCTCCAGTCCTTTTTACTTTTGTTTAGAGGCAGGCTCTTGCTAAGTTGCTTAGGGCCTTGCTAAATTGCAGAGGCTGGCTTTGAACTTGTGATCCTCATCCCTTGGCCTCCTAAGTCACTGGGATTACAGACATGTGCCTCTGCTCCTGTCGATTTTATATGTCCTTTTGTGGTTGTTTCCTTTTCCTATTTTTTTTAATTTATCAAATATTTCCTAAGGATTTTTTTGGGTTCTCTGCTATTGTGGGCTCTGCTATTGGGTTTTTAAGCTACATAATATAAGAAACTTTAAGAAAACATAATTCCTTTTGCCCTCTATTTTACTTCTGTGCCTTTAGGAGCCTCATGTTTGCATTATTTTGTCATTTTCTTTCAGCCTGAAGAACATTTTGTAAAAAGTTGGCAGTAATGTTTCCACTTTCATTCCCAATTTAAGTAATTTGAATCTTCTTTTTGTCTTGATGAATTTAGAAAATGTTTTGTCAATTTTTCATCTTTTTCAAAGAACCAAGTTTCACTGGATTCTCTATTGATTTCTATCCTCTTATTTTTTTGTTTTGCCTTCATTCTAATCTTTATTATTTCTTTTCTTTTGTTTGCTTTGGATTCAGTGGCTCTGCTGATTTTGGCTCTTTAAAGTAGGAGATGAGGTTATTGATTTGAGATATTCTTTTTAATGTGGGGATTTCATGTGTAAATTTCCCTTTCAGCACTGTTTCCATTGTACTCCTTAACTTGTGATATACTGTGTTTTTGTTTCCATTCCTCTCAAAACATTCTTTAATTGCCATGTAATTTTTTTTTAGATCAACTGTTGAAGAGTGTTTTGCTTGCATTTCACATGCTTGTGAACTTTCTTAATTTATTTTGTTATTGATTTCTCGTTTCATTCTGTTCTAGTAGAAATTATTTTCACTGACTTCAAACTTTCAAAGTTTATTGCAGCTTGCTTTGTATCCTAACATATGGGATACTGTGTTGTCAGTTTTTTCATTGCTGAGACCAAAAGACTTTTTTAAAATTAATTAATTTATTTTTTATTCTAAGTTGTTAGAAATGACAGCAGAATGTATTACATTTCATATTATACTTATAGAGCATATTTTTACATATCTCTGGTTGTATACAAAGTATATTCACACCATTCGTGACTTCATACATGCACTTAGGGTAGTGATATCCATCTCATTCTACCATCTTTTTTTTTCTCTTCACCCTTTTGTCCCCTGCCTTCCCCTCTCTTCCCATTGGCCATTCTAGTGTTCCTCTAATCCTCCTATGATCCCCTTCCCAACCTCACTGTGAATCGGCCTCCTTATCAGAGAAAACATTTGGCATTTGGCTTTTTGGGATTGGCTGACTTCACTTAGCATTATATTCTCTAACTTCATCCATTTACCTGTGAATGCCATGATTTTGTTCTCTTTTATTGCTGAGTAATACTCCATTGTGTATATATGCCGCATTTTCTTTATCCATTCATCTACTGAAGGGCATCTGGGTTGGTTCAAAAACTTGACAAGAACAATTAGAGGAGAAAAAGTTATTTGGAGCTTATGGTTTCAGAGGTCTATCCAGAGATGGCCAACCCATTCCCCAGGGCTTGAGGGGAGACAGAACAAAATGGCAGAGGAAAGCTGCTGGGGACATGGTACCAGGGAGGAGAGAAATCGGGGGTGGGAAGGATCCCCTCACAAAATATAAACCCCAAGGGCATGCCCCCATTGACCCACCTCCTCCAGCCACACCCTACCAGCCTATAGTCACCACTCAGTCAATCCCTATCAGGGGATTAATTCACTGATCGGGTTAAGGCTCTGATAACCCAATCATTTCATGTCTAAACCTTCTTGCACTGTCTCACACATGAACTTTTGGGAGACGCCTCATGTCTAAACAATAATGTATACCATGGAGAAAAACATTAATTCTGCTATTGTTTGGTAGAGTGTGCTATATATATCTGTTAGGTCTTGTTGGTTTACACTATTTTTCAAATCTTTTTTTTTTTTCCTTGACAGTGTTCTGTCTGGACTATCTATCCACTATTGAAAGTGAGATATTGAAATTCCCAATTATTATTAAAGGACTATTTCTCTCTTCAATTCTGCAAATTTCTGCTTCATGGATTTTAGAACCCTGTTGTTAGGTGCATACATTTTTATAATTTTTGCACCTTCTTGATGAGTGATTGTTCTTCTCTGCCTCTTATAAAAATTTTGTCTTAAAGTCTACTTTGTCTTACATTTAAGTAGCTACTGTGATCTTCTTTGATTACTGATTTTCTGATCATTTTGTTTTTAACCTATTTGAGTCTTTGGTTGTAAAGTGAGCATCTTTTGGGTGGCACATAATTGGGTCATATGTTTGTATCCATTCTTCCAGTCTCTGTTTTTAATTTGAGAGTTTAATCCTTTCACATTTAATGGAAAAACTGATAAAAGATAATTTAATTCTGCTATTTTTCTATTTGTCTTTATGTTTTGTTCCTCTGTTACTGACTTATTTTGCATTAGATAGATGTTTTTTAGAGTACCATTTTGTTCCCCTTTTATTTTCTTTTACTGTATACTTTCCCTTCATTTTCTTAATGTTTTCCCTAGGGATTACAATTAACATCTTAATTTATAGCAGTTTAGTTTAATACCAATTCAGTTGCACTAGTATACTAAACCTTTCCTTTTTTATAGTTCCATCTCCCCCTTTATTTATATTGTTGTCACAAATTAAATCTTTATACACTGTGTGTTCACCACATCAATTATAGGTATAACTTTATGTAGTTGTTTTTTAAATCATATAGAAAAGAGAGGCATTACAGAGTACTTTAATATTGACTTTAAAATTTAACAGTGTAATTAACTTCACAGGCATTATTTCTTCATGTAGATTTGAGTTACAGTCTAGTGTCCTTTTTGTTTCAGCCTAATTAACTTTCTTCATCATTTATTGTAGGATGGCCTACTGGTGACTGTCTTTGTGTTGCTTGTATGGGAGTGTTTTTAATTTCTCATTTGTGAAGTATAGTTTTGCTGTATATGGACTATTTAAATTTTTTTCAGTATTTCGTGTATGTCATTGCCATTGTCTCCATGATTTTTAATACAAAATTAGCTATTGGTTTACTGAAGTGTCTTGAGTCACTTTACTATCTTTGCATTCAGGTTTCCCTCTTCACCATTCAACAGTTTCATGATAATATATGTCAGTGTGAATCTTTCAGTTTATGCTTCTTGGTGTTTGTGTAGAGATTCATATATTTTATTAAAGTTGGGAAGTTTTCATGCATGATTTTTTCAACTATTTTTTATGTGCTTTTCTCTTTATCCTCCACTTTTATTCTTTTTGCAGGTATGTTGGGATGCTTGATGGTGTTTGAGAGCATCAAGCTTTGTTAATTTTCCTTTCCTTTTGCTTTCTTGATTTTGGTAAATGCAATTGACTTGTCCTCAAGTTTGCTTGTCCTTCTGCCATTACATTTTATTGGACCTCTCCAGTGAAATTTTCATTTCAGCTATTATACTTTTCAACTTCTGAATTTCTATTTGTTTCCTTTTTAAAGTTTCTATGGTGTCACTGGTGTTCCATATTTGGTGAGACATTTTTCTTTTGATTTCCTTCAATTCTTTATACTTAGTTTTCTTTAGCTCTTAGGGTATATTTAAAATAGCTATTTAGTCTTTGTCTTGTAAATGTAATGTTCAGACTTCCTCAGAAAAAGTTTTTGCTAATTTCTCCCCACTGCCCTACCACATTGGTATGGGCCATACTTTCCTGGTATGCCTCTTTGTATGCCTCAAGATTTTTCATTGAAGATCTGAATGGTACTTATATACTCTGTATATGAACAGTTGTATGTAAAAAGATACTACATATGTGCATTATGAATTGTAATACATACTACTATTATAAATAAAAAAAGAAAAAGAAAAAGAAAGATTTTTCATTGAAAACCGGAGATTTTGAATATTATAACGTAGAAGCTCTAGAAAGCACATTCACAACCTTTCTAGGGTTTGTTGTTGCTGTTTATGGTTGGTTTTGTTTGTTTAATAACTTTTATAAAGTAATTTTGAAAGTTTGTCTTAAAGTGTGTATTCTTTGTCACATGTTGCCACTGGAGTCTTTATTGGTTGGCTTGATGGTCGGCCAGTGATTTGACACGTTTCTCTTAATGCTCTGGTTGACAACAACACAAATCTTTCCGTCTTTGTGGATGTTCTTTCTGTGTGTTCCCACACTCAGCCAATTTGGAACTCTGCGTTAACCTTCACTTTGTGCTGTGCAGAGCCTGGAGGTCAGCCAGACAGGAGAACTTGGGGCTTCTACAGGTATTTTCTGAGTGTTCATCCACCCTTGACCACGCACACAACTTTCTAGCTTCCCAGGAATATGTGGGAGCTTTCAAAGCTCATCCTCCAAAGCACCTCATTCCCTGGGTTATCCTCCCAAGCTTTTTTCTAAGTCTATTGTTTTCCCCAGATGATATCCCTTGCCCCAGGTGGCAAGCATTTTTAATTTTTTTTCCTTTTTGACAAAAGATCCCAGGTTAGTCACCTCTCCACTCTGGAAGAATTCTGAGTTGAGTCAAATAAAAACAAATTTTTTGAACTAGTCCTTTGGGAAGCCACCAAGATTGCCAGAACTGGGGAGTGAGGAGAACGCCAAAAATGCCACAAAGTTCCCCCACCAAGACTCAGCTACCTTTTTTTCTGAATAAATGTTTGTCTGATAATTAATTATAAAGCTTCAACTAGTTTCCAGTGCTCAGATAAAATGGATTCTGACAGCTTTTGCCAGTATATTTAGTTTTGGGGAGGAATGGGCCCTTGGAGTTCCATACCTTTTTCTCTTACGTCACTCCACATCTTCAGAGAAACATTCTTTATTATTTCCTGAAGAGTGAGTCTGCTGGTAACATATTCTCTTGGCTTATTTCCCCAAAATATGTCTTCTTTCCTCATTTTTGAAGGTTATTTCCATGATACAGAATTTAGACAGGCAATGTTTTTGCTTTCATAATTTTCTTCATCATCCAACTTTCCCTGTTTCTAATGAAAATAGTCGCCTTTCTTATTTTTTTTTTTCTAGAACCCAAATGATTTTTGTTTCCTCGATGCTGGTAAAATTGTTTTTTTCTGGTTTAGTTTTCAGAAATTTACTATGATATACTAAGGAGTAATATGTTTTCTTTGTATTAATTTTACTTAGAATTACTTGAGATTCTTAGATATGCCAGCTGATGTCTTTTCTCAGTTTTTTTTGGTCAATATTTTTCAAATAGATGTACAGCTTCATTCTCTTTTTTTCCTCTCTTCTAGACTCTAATTGTACATATCTTAGATCATTATATATCATACCTTATATTCTGAAACATTTATTTTCTTTGCTATTATTGTTTTCAATTTTGCTATTCCTTCCTTTAGCTCAGTCTAGTTTGTTATTAGACCTGTTCAATGAACTATATATATATATATATATATATATATATATATATATATATTAGTTTTAGAATTTTCATTTGGTTTCTTATAGGGTTTTAATATCTTTGCTGAAATTTTCTATCTTTTCACTCAGTTTGTCTGATTTCCCCCCTAAATTCTTCAATGTGCTTATAGTAGTCATTTTTAAGTTCCTGTGAAAACCTAAATTTTTGCCATGTATGAGAAATGATTCTATTGATCTTATTTATATTTTGATCATAGTCTACAGTTTCTTGTTTCTACAGGCTTTTCATATTTTTTTTTGCCAAGTATTGTAATCAGGGCTGATATGATCAATTTAATTAGAAGTTGAGTTGGGGTTGGGACTTTAAGTAGTTATAGTTGACTTTGGGTTTCAAATGTCTTGAAGATGGAATCAAGTCCTTCCCTTTAGGAGACTTTGATATGCAGCACTGTGAATATACAATTTTTCTCTGTTTTCCAGAATTGTCTTCAGCTTCTCAGTGTCACTTTTTACTCAGCAAAATTCCTGTGGGGGAGAATTGGCTGTCAGGGAGCAGAATGCTTATGTTAGGCAATTTTCCAGACTTTATTGTCCTGGAATAAACCGCAGTAGGCTTTAGAAGCTTAGATGGTTTGTCCTTGTCCCTGAAGAACTCCACTGCCAGAGGTCAGCTCAATCTTACCTATATGTGACCCTACCTTGGCAATTTCTCCTAAAGATGTAATTGTATTTATCTACATTCATCAATACTCATTTAGAAACAGCTTGTTCTGTCTGTGAAATTTAGTTCAATTAAGCTTCTCTGTGTCCAAAATTCTTTGATGGTTTTAAAAATATATAATTTAAGAAATTTATCCAGTGTTTTCTTCTTGCTATTACAGGATCTACAACAAGCTTTTTATGTCTTACCTGAAAAGAAAACTCCAAGAAGGCTTGAAGTTTTCATTTAGTTTCTTATAAAGCAGACATTAAAAAAAAAAGATTTTTCAATCTTAGAAAAGCTAAAATAATAACCACTTAAGTTTTGATATCAAGACAGAGCATTTTGTAATGTGGTAAGCCACACTGATTATTTTCAAATATTAAACCAACCTTGCATACAGGTGTAACAGAGGGAAAACCTAAATAAACTCTAGCTTCACTTGCTTTTTTTCTTTTTGGTACTGGGGATTGAACTCAGGGGTGCTTAACCACTGAGCCAGGTCTCCAGCTCTTTTTTATATTTTATGTAGAGACAGGATCTCACTGAGTTGCTAAGTGCCTCGCTAATCTGTTGAGGCTAGCTTTGAACTCATGATCCTCCTGCCTCAGCTTCCAGAGTTGTTGGGATTATAAGCATGTGCCACTGTGCCTGGTTATTCACTTCCTTTTAGTTGTCTTCAAAAATCACTCATTCGGAAGATCATGCTCCTGAACAACATATTATTAGTCTCCCACTAGCTTGGTCGTAGATAGCTCTTGTAACTGAAGCCCTCCTAATGGTTTAAAACTATTGCCTTTTCCTACCTCTCCTCATTCTCCAGTGAATGATAGCTTTCTCATCTTAATGATCAACTTCAAGGTTAGCTATTTCTGTGAAAAGAAAATAAAAATATATGAGTCATGAAACTTAACTAATCAGTAACTTTTCTCTAGTTTTACAGGGTGCTGGGCATCTGATGGTCCTCAGATAACATCAAAGTTTTGGTCAAAGACTTGCTCATCTTGTTCTTTAATTAAAAGTGGAATAATGTTTAACTTTCAGGGAAATGATATTCTTATCTAAAAGAAGTTGCAGGGACTTACCTAGAAGACAAAGTTTAAATATTATTGCAAGGATGTTCCAGCAGAAAAGAGAAATAAAAACATCCACTGAGTAACAGAGATGGTTCTCAAGCCTGAATGCATGACTTAGTACACAATCTTCCTACCCATTGCTACCTGGGTCCTCGGTTCCCTTCCTATAAAAGCCCTTCCATGTCTCTGACTCCCTAAGGTGGTCTTTGTTCTGGGGATGGTAGCTTTCAATTCCACCTTCTTAGGACTGGCCCTTGAATAAACTGATTTCCTTCCCACCAACTACTGTCTCCTGACTATTGGCTTTTCTGTGGTGAGCAGGTGGTCTTGGGTCTGGTACCAGGAATAAATGTCATTTGGTTGTGATGTATGCTTTTATATATCACTGTGTTTGCATTGCTAATATTTTAAAGTATTTTTTACATACATTCATAAGAGATATTGATTTTTTATTTTGTCTTAAGGTCCTTGGTAGGCTCTAGCATCAAGGTTATGCAAGTCTCATTAAGGCATTTGGAAAGTATTCCTTGCTTTATTATTCCGTGAAAGAGTTCCTGCAAGAGTCACATTAATTGATTTTTAAATGCTTACTCAGAATTCTCTTCCACCTTTATCTCTTCAAATCCCACAAACAATAAAATCAAAGAACCATTTAATTCAACTCTGTTTCTGAAACATTATGCTATCTCAAGCATTGCAGGAGCCCTGTTTGGGGATTGACTTTAATTGCAGTTGACTATGAGCCGTGGAGATTTGGCCATTGTCGCCACCCGTAGTCTCACGGGATTTGTTGCGGGATCTCGAGTGACTTGGCCGAGATTGCTGATCAGGTCAGCGCCATTTTAGGGTGTGTTTTTGGCGTGTGTTAGTCGTTATTAGAACCAGAGAGAAAAGTTATCAGAATAAAAAGCTGTTTGTCTCCAGTTTGCTTCTGAAGTTTTTCCCGCGGCTCCGTTGCTCCAAGCGCTTCAGGCAGCAACAGGTGGCGGCCCGTACGGGGAACTTCGGAGCGGACAGGTAAGAACTGAAAGGTCTCTAAAGATGGGTTCGAATATAACTGAATCCCAAGTGATAGAGGCTATGCAAAGACTCCTTGATATACCTGACTCTGTTCTCAGTGAGGAGTATATAGACAAAAGTGAAAGTGATCAAAAAAGTGTAGATTCCACTGGGCCAACTGAGACCAGTAAAGAGAGTATTAGAAGAGACCCAAAAATGACAAAAATCCAAGCTATTAAAGCTATTCGGGAGTTATTGGCGAAAGCTGAAGGATACTTGCTCTCACTGGAACCTGGGCCTCAGGATATTGCTGTCAGTGAAATTAGCAGTGGTGAGGAATCTAGTAAAAGTGATCCTGAGAAAATGAGGAAAAAGAAATTAAAAAAGACCGAGAAAAAGGTCCGTCAGGCAGAGGAGTCACTTGTGGAAGTGACTACTCCCCCATGGGTGGAATCCATTACAGAAAATATGAAGGGTATTACTAGGCATTTGCATACCCTAGAAACAGAAATAAAAAGTCTTTCTGATCGCTTATGTGCTCTCGAGGACAACTCACAGATACATTGGGAACCGCCAGCATTTGAAAAGAAAAATGGACAGAGTGTCCATCAGTCAGTAGATTTCAAAACAATAAAAAAATCTCAAAGAGGCAGTAATGACTTATGGGCCCCAAGCTCCTTTCACGTTGAGTATGCTGGAGTCCCTTAACACCTTTAGCTTAACCCCCTCAGACTGGAAAAGTCTATGTAAAGCAACATTAAGCGGGGGGCAATTCTTGGTTTGGCGATCGCAATTCCAAGAACTTTGTATGGAAACGGCTAAAAGAAACGCGGCTGCAGGGTTTGAAAACTATAATATAGACATGCTCACAGGAGAAGGGCAATTCGCAGACTTACAGGCTCAAACAGATTATGACTCAGATATATATGCTCAGATAAATGCAGCTGCCTTAGAGGCATGGAAAACTGTACAAGGACCTGGGGATCTACAAGGTAGCTTGTCAAAAGTGATTCAAGGACCTAATGAGCCGTATGCCGACTTTGCTGATCGACTTTTGAGAACTGCAGGTAGTGTGTTTGCAGATGTTGACCAAGCAATGCCTTTAGTTGTTCAATTAGCTTATGAAAATGCAAATAAATGGTGCCAAGCAGCCATCAGGCCATGGAGAACTAAAAAGGATCTTTCCGTATATATACAACTATGTAAAGATATAAATGGCGCCTTTGTCACAGGAAATGTGATTGCAGCCTCAATGAGAGGTGCTTCCTCTCGAAATTTCACAAAGGCTAAACGTAGACATTATAATCAATCAGGATATTCCAGGCAAAATTATCATAATCAATCAGGCAATTCTAGGCAAAATCCCAAAAGAGAAATAAGATCAAGCTCATACCGTGCCCCAGGCCGCTGCCCCAGGTGTAAAAAGGGAAATCATTGGGCCAATAAATGCTATTCAAAATTTGACATCCATGGAAATCCTTTGTTCAGGAATTCAAAAAACGGGGCACGGGGCCCAGTACCCCGGGGCCCACAAATGTACGGGGCATTGCAGAAGGAGTATCCTCAAGCATCCACTCAGATGCTTCCCCGACACAATCCCTACTACCCATCCACTCCCTCGCCAGAGGAACAAGAGGAAATGCAGGATTAGACCTCTGTTCCACCGCCCGAATAGTGTTAACACCTGAAATGGGGTTCAACTGATTCCCACAGGAGTCAGGGGACCTCTTCCCTCAGGGACTGTAGGACTTATTATCGGGCGTAGTCCTAAAAGCTTATTAGGTTTGCAAGTGACCCCAGGTGTAATAAACTCAGACTACAAAGGGGAAATAAAAATAATGCTTAGCTCACCCCAAAGTGTAAGTTCTGTTAATCAAGGAGATAGAATTGCTCAGTTGCTTCTCCTTCCCAATTTACATAATTCATTTAAAATGGGTATGCCTCAAGAAGGGAACAATAGAGGATTTTGTTCCACTGACTCAAGTCCCATGGCTTGCTGGGTTCGAGACTGTTCAAGGAGGCCTATGTGTAAAATAAAAATCCAAGGAATAGAAATGGAGGGATTAATAGATACTGGAGCTGACTCTTCCATTATTAATTTATGCCAATGGCCCAAGCACTGGCCTCTGCAAAAAGCTTCAACCAGTTTAAGAGGCTTGGGATATAATAACCTCCCAGATAAAAGTGCCGTAATTTTAAAATGGGAGGATGATGAAGGCCATAAAGGAACATTTCAGCCTTATGTTTTACCTAATCTACCGGTTACTTTATGGGGAAGAGATATTTTGCAACAAATGGGAGTACACCTTGCAACCAAGCCTGCAGATGTTAAATGTGAAAACCTACAGGGTAATCTTAACCATAAAAGAACTCATTATCAAAAAGTACAGAGTAATCTTAACCCTAAAAGTAATCATTGTCATAAAGGAAAAAGATATTTTTTTTTCGGGGCCACTGAGAAAATAATTTTGAAAATACCATGGCTTTCTGATAAGCCAGTGTGGGTCCCTCAGTGGCCCCTATCTAAAGAGAAATTACAAGCGGCCCACCAATTAGTTCAGGAACAATTAGAAGCAGGTCATATAGAACCTTCCACCTCTCCCTGGAATTCCCCCATATTTGTGATCAAGAAAAAGTCAGGAAAATGGCGATTGTTACATGATCTTAGACAAATCAATAAAACCATGCAAGTTATGGGGCCTACTCAACCTGGACTTCCTAGTCCCGTAGCTATTCCAAAAAATTTCCATCTTATTACTCTTGATATAAAGGATTGCTTCTTTTCTATTCCCCTACATCCTCTGGATGCCCCCAGGTTTGCTTTTTCCGTTCCTTCTATGAACAATAATGGCCCTGATCAGAGATATCAATGGAAGGTTTTACCACAGGGAATGGCTAATAGCCCCACCATATGCCAAATATACGTGGACAAGGCTATCCAACCCATTAAAAATAAATATCCAAACCTCATGTGTCTACATTACATGGATGATATTTTATTGGCCCACCCTAATCAAAAAATCTTATTTAATATATTCAGTGATGTGGTAGAAAATTTAAAAAAATATGGATTATATATAGCAGAAGAAAAAGTTCAAACCAGATCTCCCATATTATATTTAGGATTTAAAATCATGGATACTTTTGTTAGACCCCAAAAAATTTTAATAAATAAAGAACATTTGACCACCCTCAATGATTTCCAAAAACTACTGGGAGACATTAATTGGCTTCGCCCTACACTAAATCTCACTACTGGCCAACTAAAACCTTTATTTGACATCCTTCGTGGAGATCCTGATCCATCTTCACCACGAACATTGACTCCTGATGCTAGGAAAGCTTTAAAATTAGTAGAAAAAGCCATCGAAGGAGCTCATTGTGATAGATTTGATTTAACTCAACCGCTGATGTTGATTATTATTTCTTCACAATATACACCCACAGGAGTATTTTGGCAACAAGGGCCTTTATTATGGATACATTTGCCCGTCTCTCCTAAAAGTATAATTGAATCTTATACCTCCATGGTGGCTAAACTTATTCTTCAAGGACTTAAGACTTCTACTAAAATATTTGGCATTCACCCTGCTACTATTATTACTCCCTATTCATCATCATCACAGATTGAATACTTATGCTTCAATGATAATGATTGGGCTATAGCTAAATGCTCTACTTCTGCAAATTTTGATAATCATCTTCCTAAGTCCCCTATATTATCTTTTTGTATTAATCATCCTATTATATTTCCACAGGTAATAAAAAATCAACCTATTCCTAAGGCATTTAATGTATTTACAGATGGGTCCTCAAATGGTACTGCTACAGTAGTCACTAAAAAAGAAAATATGACTTACATAACTGCACACAAATCAGCTCAACTAGTGGAACTGGAAGCTGTGGTAAGAGCTCTGGAAAATTTTAGGGACCAGCCCGTAAACATTTTTTCAGATAGCCACTATATTGTACAAGCCGTCCCAAAATTAGAGTTAGCAGGACCAATAGCACCTCATACTCCAGCCTTTAAATTGTTTTATCAAATACAAAAACTTTTGTGGGCAAGAAAAGAACCTCTATTCGTAGGCCATATTAGAGCACATACTAATTTGCCTGGTCCCCTCCATGAAGGTAATCAAAAGGCTGATGAACTTACAAAAACAGTATTTATACTTTCAGCGCTACAACAAGCTACTTTATTTCATTCCCAGTTTCATGTCAACAGCACCACCTTGCAACGTAGGTTTAAAATCACAAAGGAGCAAGCCAGAACAATTGTAAAAGATTGTAAATCTTGTATGACACATTTGCCCAATCCTCATTTCGGAGTTAACCCTAGAGGATTAATGCCCAATCATTTGTGGCAGATGGATGTTACTCATGAGCCAAGTTTTGGAAAATTGCGATTTATTCATGTGACTATAGATACATGCTCAGGCATGATTTTTGCTTCCTTACATTCTGGAGAAAAAGTTAAAGATGTTACATCTCATTGTTTGCAAGCTTTTGCTGCATTGGGCATCCCCAAAATGCTTAAAACAGATAATGGCCCCGCATATACGTCCTCATCTTTCAAACAGTTTTGCGCAAAATTCAATATATCCCATAAAACAGGCATCCCATACAATCCTCAGGGTCAGGGCATTATTGAAAGAGCAAACCGAACACTGAAAATTATGTTATTAAAACAAAAAGAAGGAAATTGGAAAAGTCCTAAGGACAGATTGGCAGTTGCCCTGTTTACCTTAAATTTTTTAACTTTAGACTCTAATGGTTATTCTGCTGGAGACAGACATTGGAATCCACACCAACAACATAAACCTTTGGTTTACTGGAAGGATGTTCTTTCCGGTACATGGAAGGGTCCAGATCCAGTATTAATTTGGGGAAGAGGATCTGTTTGTGTTTTTCCAAAAGAAGAATCCTCTCCAATATGGATACCATCTAGATTAATAAAACAGGTACCACATCAAAATGATCAAGATGAAGTTATTGAAGAATCAAGATTAATAAAAAAGGTACAAAATCAAGAGGACCAAGATGAAGGTATAGAATGATTCCCTCAAAAGAGTCCTTCAAAATATTTCACAACTTAAGTGTCATTCCTCCCGGCCGGGACGAGGAGATCTCTCTTTAGTGTGCACACAATTGTATTTTTTTTTCTTTTCTTTTTATACATGTCTTTATGTCTGTACATTTGTCTACATTTCATGTTAATGTGACGTCACAAATATATGTTTGTATGTTTGTTCGTCTGTTCAGTGTGACGTCACAAAGAACAAAGCGCTTATGAAAAAGAAAAATATATATATATATATGGATCCAAATAACTTTAATTCATTTTAGGTTAAGAGTATTCAATTTAGGTAAATAATTTTATAAATGATGGTACTTTCAATTTTGATTTATAGGTGTCCCTGGGACTTCTCTTTAGCAAACAATATGACTAGTGCTATATAACCTGATATTTTGGTGTTTTGACTTAAGATTGTTTGTTATTAACTTCATTTGTTTAATAGCTCATTAATTTCAATTATCTCAACAGGTAAAAAATTGCTCTGTATACAGAGACTCAAGGGTTCCAGCTAACAAATTATTTCTCTAAAGTGCCTTTACCTTTTCTTTAATCTATCTTTAATGCAGTAATTTACCTAAGTCTTTCTTTGTTTTGTTCTAAATATGACATTGGTGTTTTGACTTAAGATTGTTTATTTGTTATTAACTTCATTTGTTTAATAGCTCATTAATTTCAATTATCTCAACAGGTAAAAAATTGCTCTGTATACAGAGACTCAAGGGTTCCAGCTAACAAATTATTTCTCTCAAGTGCCTTTACCTTTTCTTTAATCTATCTTTAATGCAGTAATTTACCTAAGTCTTTCTTTGTTTTGTTCTAAATATGACATTTTTTCCAACTTATGTTTGTAAAAGCTCAACCAGCGATGTATGTGAACAAAAATCAACTTTAATTTTCTAATCTAATTATTCTATTTTGTAGTTTGACAACTCGCCTCTTGACTCAGTGCTGCAATAGCACTGCCTTTCCTTTAATAATTGATGCTTGAGTTTCTAGGTAGCGGGCCCTGAAGATTTGCCGGTGGCATTGTCTAAACATAAAAAAGACGTCTGCTGCTCAAACATCAAACAACCTCACCAACAGTGTGGCCTCTGCTCTACATGCATGGGGCCTCCTACATCAACATGTTATAACAAATGGACATTTTGATCTTTCATTGTTTGGGACTTTACGGACAATGCCTTGCGGGGTATTTGTCTAGAGAATTCAGTGTGTTACTTGATGGAACTTAGGGCAGCTGATTTGTTTAAACAATTTGATATGCTATGCAATTTGGCTCATCACCAAAAGGCTTGTTGCCTTAAAGCCGCAACATCTCCTCACAATTTGGACGGCTGTTAGTCATCATATATAGTCGATCCTAAAGGGCTCCATTGGATGGCTGGTTAGCCAATGACGGGTAAGATCCCCAGAGGGGACAACCTAAGACAGGCACAGTCGCACGGGACAGTCTCATGTGGCCGACATATCAACCTAAGACAGGAGTCAAGGGCACAGCCTTGATTATCCGATGACGGGTAAGAATGTTGGTTGCACATAGACGTCCTAGAGCATTACCTCTTTTAAAACAAAAAGGGGGAAATGCAGGAGCCCTGTTTGGGGATTGACTTTAATTGCAGTTGACTATGAGCCGTGGAGATTTGGCCATTGTCGCCACCCGTAGTCTCACGGGATTTGTTGCGGGATCTCGAGTGACTTGGCCGAGATTGCTGATCAGGTCAGCGCCATTTTAGGGTGTGTTTTTGGCGTGTGTTAGTCGTTATTAGAACCAGAGAGAAAAGTTATCAGAATAAAAAGCTGTTTGTCTCCAGTTTGCTTCTGAAGTTTTTCCCGCGGCTCCGTTGCTCCAAGCACTTCAGGCAGCAACAAAGCATGTTTGAATGTTTCTTGAAATCTGAGATTAGGTGATCTGATTATCTGTTTTTAAACTGAATATTTCCTACAATCAATAAGTTCAGGTTCTTTCTTTCGTTTTTTTTAGACTCTCTCACCATACTATCTAAAGATGGCTGTCTCTCCTTTGGCCCTTTTGTCTTCCCACCTCGTTTATCTCTTCTCAGCCTGATGGGATGTATAGAGGAGGTACATCCTTCTTGGGTGTTTGTAGAACTCCCACAGACTCAGTTTATGCTACTGCCAGGGGCATTTAGATGAAATTCCTTTTGGTGAATGTGACACTGATTACTCCTGGTTGGAAGGCCATTATGATTTGATTCTGATATCTGTTCAAGAGTCTGGAAGGAACTTCTATTTTAATACTAGTCTACTGTGATAGTGTTAAATATATTTAGTCTTTATCCCCCATTTCTTGACATGCAGTTCCTAAAACTCCTGGAATTCCCAGAATTATGAGTGCCTTTTTTATGTTAATGAGGGATTAACATATCTGGTGGTTCTCAGGTCACACAATGATGCAGTTGGTTGCCAGGGAAACCAGTCAACTTTCAGTCCTCCAATCCCTGGGGAGGGGAGCTGCTGAATGTTGATAATCAATGATCAATTACTTAATCAATAATACCTGCATAACAAAGCCTCTATAAACTCACATAGTGATTGGGCTGGGAGAACTTCTGGATAACTAAACACATAGAATCTTCTGGTGTGTGGTGTGCCTCTGTGGTGTGCCTAAAGACAGTAGGAAACCTTGCTTCTCCTTCCCACATACCTTTGCCCTATTCATCTCTTACCTCTGACTGTTCATCTGTTCTCTTTCTGATAAGTGCATAAACATAAGTGTTTCTGTGAGTCCTGCGAACAACTTTGCAAATTAATCCAAGCAATAGAGGGGATCCTGAGAACCTCAATTTATAGCTACTTGATTGGAACTATAGGTCACAACCTACTACTTGTGACCAGGATCTGAGGTAGGATATAGTCTTATGGGACTGAGCCCTCAACATGAAGGATATGATGCTACCTCCAGGCAAGTAGTCAAAATCAAATTAAAGGACTTCAAAGTGGTCCACTGGAGAACTGATTGGTGTGTGGGAAAATATCCCTGCATATCTTGGTGAAATGTTGTGTTGAATGGTGTATGAAAGTAGGAAACAAAAAAAAAAAACCCGAACACAAAACCCTTGTTTTTTTTTTTTTTTTTCTCCCTATTCTGTAGAGTTCTAGGAGGTATCAGGATTGAATATAGTCCTGGGTTTGAGTTATTCCAGGCCACCTTGAGTAAGACTCTTCCCTTTAACTATTAAGTTGGTGAGAGAAACACATTCATAATTTTAAACTTGACATCTATTAAAGTCTTTCTCTGTCAGGCTCTGAGGTGGTCATGGGATTGGGAAGGGGGGATACAAAGTGAATCCAAATTGTCACTGTCATCATGTAGTCCATACCTTAGTGAGAGAGGATGAATAGCATTATGGTTGAAACTAGAGTCAGAAAGATCCATATTTGAAGACTAGCTTTACAACTGACTATCTGTGTGACCACCTCTTTACCTCTGTGTGTCTTAGTCTATATAAAAAGATTAAAAAAAAACCCACAATGGAATCAATTTCATGGCATTTTGTGAAGATTCAATGTGATAATGCTTGCAAAAAGATTTTCGTGGAGACTGAAACAACCAATAAGTGGAAAAGTTCCCCTAAATGCAGAGTCTGAGACAAAGACTTAGGTTCAGGTGGTTTGTTGAGGAGACAATCCCAGGAAAAAAAGGCATGAGGGAGGCAAGACAGGATCATAGAGAAAAGGTGAATATAATGGCATTTTGTTTATTTCTGTAATTATCTATGGGGGTCATGATTACACTGGGATATGTTGAATAATTAAGTGAATACCTGCTAGAGTTGTTCACTTGAATGACTGGAAACTGGAGCCTTTAGCCATTGGTTCCCATGGCCCATTGATTAAAGATTGCCCCTTATGTATATTAACTATTTCTGGGCTACAATTGTGTATGATCCAGCTAGATTTCTGCAACATTAGAAAAATCCCTGGGCTAGTAAGTGGAGTGCTGCAAGCTATGTGATTGAGATAGAACTTATCAGCATGAACTGTCTCCTCCCATGGAAAAGTCTGTAACAATTGTAGATGAAATCATAGATGGTCCCCAGGGATGTGACATGGAAACTAAAGACATCTGTTATAGTCTAGCCCTTGTTCCTCTTAGATCTGCTTATACCTCACATTAGGTTTACACTGTCACAGGTAGACAATATGACAGAGTAGAACAAGGAAGCACTTTCCACTTGCTCTCCTGTTTGGGATTTGAGTGACATAAATATGGCTTCATAACAAAGTGTGTGTCTGAAGAAAACCATTAAGTATCATTATTTGTCTGTCAGAGATTTAGAGAAGCCCAGAGATCACAGGTGTAGGGAACAGAAGATATAAGGAAAAACACCTGAACCTGGCAGGATGAGTGGTATTGTGTCACTGTGAAGTGAGGGACAACACAAAAGGAAAGAGACATGCAATGGACAAATTTTGCACACAAAATTTGAAAAGCAGGTGGAGGTCCAGCTCAAGAAGTTTATGCCCATTTTTTTTCCTACAGAAACTCAAGAGTCCTTAACAAATACTTGCATTTATCTCAGCAAGTGACCTAAACTGCACCTGGCAAATCATGACCCCAAATCAGAAAGAAGAGTGGATAAAGGGAGATTCAAGACAGGGCTATAGTGGAGAGTCCAATATGCTTTTCCTTTGAGCCATGTGGTACATGAACAATCAGTGGAAAAGGATCTGGAAATTGTCCAGGCAGGTGTGCTTAAATTGCATAAGAGAGTGCAAACCAATTTCTTTTAAAGGTTTGTGGTGCATGCAACTAACTGAGAGGGATAGGAGAGATAAGGTGGGCATGGTTACATTTGGACAGAGGCTTATTTGGGTGGCAGGTGGGTGGTGGGAAACCTGCCATATGCCAAACACTGAGACTGGTCTCACTCTGCCCTACTGATCTGTCCCCACCCTGTAAGTAGAATTCGGGTGAGACTTTAGAAACCCAGGCACCCAGCAGAGACTGACATCTACTCACCACTAAGGTGAAATAAGATAAGCACTCCAGACGCTCCAGAGGACATACCCCACAAAAGGTCCAAAGTTCCATCTAGAACTCATCCCTGTGGGCTGGAACTTCCTAAATATATTTCTGTACCATCTCCAACCAGGAAGATCAGTGATCTGAGATACCTGGACAATATCCCAATAGAAGATACTTCTAGTTCTGTTACCCCTGTACTGGTGAACAGAGAAGCTGAGAGCCATTTCAAGTTTGCTGTCACTCACACCATTGGTTTGTAAAAACACCCTCCTTGACATACCCAGAAGCCTCTTAATCTTAGGCATCTCTTAATCCAATCAAGTTGACAATTCAGATTAACCAACACAACAACCAAGTTTATTTCTGAATTTCTTCTGGACACCAGGAGTTATCACTTTCACCACTGTTTTTTGGGGGACCATACCTGAGTTGTCCCAACGGTTGTGTAACAGTTGAGTTTTATCTTATTTCATTGAACCAGGCCTGTTTTCTTCCTCCATTAGTTTGTCATAGGAAACCTGCCACAAGACGATAGATGGATGTTATTGAGGGGGAGGCATTGGTGCAGTGGAGGGAGATGGCATGAGGCTAGCCATGTGTATGTAACTTACTTGTGCTATCTAGATTTGCTCAGTAACAATTTCTAATATACCAAATGTGCCTGACTGACTCTATTGCTGGATCTGAAAATTCTCAGCTCAAATAATGGGAAGCTCTGATGGTATACTCACTTAATATCCCATAGTAGAATTATATGAGCCATGAGTATGCACCCTATAGGCTTCCAACTATAGCTCCCAACAATTGACTGAGAGTACCAGTCACCTACCTCTGGAATTTGTCATCACTTTTGCACTGAGGTCATGCTTCCCATTAGCTTCTCCCAGTTAATGACTAAGCATGGGAGGGATGAAAGGAAAGACCAATATCTGTGAGACTCAGGCCCCAACTGGTGATTGATAGGTTCATAGTCATGACTCCCTGACATACTTGGAAGGGCTTCTTTAGTTTTAATGGCAGCCTAGCGTGCTCTCATCCAACCCTTTTTCCTCTCTCCATTCTGTTCTTAGACTCCTCTTTCAGAGTCTAGCATGATCTGGCAGCTTTGCTGGCCTTTCCTGACTCCCTCAACATTTTCTATCTATAGATACCTCCCTTAATAAAATCTTTGCAAGTTTAATCCTCTCTTGGCATCTGCTTCTTAGAGGTCTTAGTGGTATCAGGACTGGTCTCAGAAGACAGGTGGTAAGATGGGGTTCTGAGACTGGATCGCTGGAGTAGTGTGTGTCATATAAGTTTGCAGGTGGGGCACAGATAGTTCCTGGCACAAGATGGTGGCTCAATTGATAGGGATTTTTCTTGTGGCTATCTGGAAAAATGTCCCATGAGGAGGGGTATACTTTTGGAAGCACAATGATACAAACATTTCAAACATATGAGAACAAAATCCACAAAGGCTAGGTACTACTAGGTTGCACCCTGTAGAAGGATATGGAGAGATAGGGAACTGTTAATCAGATAATGGCTAAATGTGAGGTCAAGAGAGCTTAAAGCCGGGTGTGGTAGGCACATGCCTGTAATCCCAGCACTTGGGAGGCTGAGGCAGGAGGATCACAAGTTCAAAGCCAGCCTCAGCAATGGCGAGGCACTTAGCAACTCAGTGAGACCCTGTCTCTAAATAAAATACAAAAAGATCTGGGGATGTGACCCAGTGGTTGAGTGCCCCTGAGTTCAATCCCGGGTACCAAAAAAAAAAAAAAAAAAAAAAAAAAAAAAAAAAAAAAAAGAGAGAGAGAGAGAGAGCTTAAAAATGCTTCTTTTGGGGAAACTACTCTCTGTTCTCTGCTAATACCTTAATTCTTCCTCCTCCTTTCTTGTGGATTTTAAGCAGTATCCTTGTCTATGGGCTATTTTGCTCCTACAGATACAATGTCTAGTAACCATCTCCATCACTTCCTACTGGTCAAGGCTCTTATCTGTGCATTACTATTTGACACATACACATGTAATTTGGTTGTATCTTCTTGTTCTTTACCTGTATGTAGTGGCCTTCTTTGTCTTTTTTGATTAATTTTTGCTTGAAATCTGCTTCGTCAGATATGAGATTAGCTACTCCTGCTTGTTTTCTGACTCCATTTGCATGGAATTTTCCCCTCATCCTTTTACTCTTAGCCTATGGTGTCTTTGTCTATGAGATGAGTCTCTTGCAAACAGTATATAATTGGATCTTGTTTACTAATCCATTCTGTCAACCTGTTTTTAAATTTGGGAGTTGAAACCATTTACATTCAGTGTTATTATGGATAGAGGCTTGTTATTTTCTGCCATTTTGTCTTGTTTGGTTTGTTCAATTTGGTCTTGATTTTCATGTAGTTAGTTGTTCTTCTAGTGAGCTTTATCTATTTGGGAGCTTTGAGTTTGCATTTTAGTTCTTCTGTGGGGAGTATATCTTTAAGTGTTTTTTGTAGAGTTTGCTTAGCAGTTATGAATTCTTTTAGTTTATCCTTATCATGAACATTTTTTATTTCTTCATCAATTCTGAAAGATAGCTTTGATGGATATAGCAATTGTGCCTGGCCATTGTTTTCTTTTATAGCTTGAAATATCTCATTCTAGGCCCTCTTTGATTTAAGGATTTAAGTTGAGTAGTCAGAAGTCTGCCTTTTTGGTTTGCCTCTAAATGTGACCTGATGTTTTCCTTTGCAGCTTTTAATATTCTTTCCTTATTTTCTATGTTAGGCATTTTGATTGTGATGTGTCTTGGAGAGGTTCTTTTTTGATTCTATTTGGAGTCTATATTTATCCTGTATGTGGATGTCTATCGTTCTTCTGAGGTGAGGAAATTTATCTCACTGAAGAGGTTTTTAATGCCTTTATACCATATCTCCATGTTCTCCTCTATCCCAGTGACTCTCAGGTTTGGTCTCTTGATGTTATTCCATAATTTTTGTATACTATGATAATGGTCTTTTTAAAATTGCATACTGAATTTCAAATTCATATAATCTGTCTTCAAGACCTGAAGTTCTGTCTTCAAGGCCAGTTCTATTTTCTATGTAATCTAATCTCTTGGTGATGGTACCAAATACATTTTAAATTTGATTCATTGTGTCTTTCATTTCCTGTAGTTTTCACTGGTTTCTTTTCATGATCTCTGTTTCTTTATTGGAATGGTCTTTTACTTTCTGCTTGCTCTCTTAATTCATTCCTTAGACTTTCTTATAGTTCAATGAATATTTTAATAATCAGTTTTTATAGTCTTCATTTGGAATTTCCTTTACTTTTATAGCTGTGGGATCCTTTGTTGGGAAATGGTGAATTTTGGGGGGGGGGGAGATTTGTTTGCCCGTTTCCTCATGTTTTCAGAGGTCTAGGACTTGTGCATCAGTCTAGATGGAGACTTTGTCCTCTTTTATATGCCTGGCTTTTTGTGTGTAGTTATCCCTTTTGTCCTAGGGGTTTCTCTCTGTTTTTGATATATGGATAGATGTCCAGGAGTAGGACCTGAGGTAACCCTCTAATTGTTTCTACTTTGGGCCTGGTTGTTGGTTTGGGGTTTTTCTCTCCTCTATTCTATATTGAAGTTGAAGTTTTTGAAGCTCAAGTGGGGTTAGTTCAAGTGTGGAGTGAGATTCACTCTTCTTTGGATGAGTTGTGAGTATTGCTCAGTAGCAGGGTCTCTATTCTATGAACTTGAAGTATCCCAATTACTTTCTAGCCTGTCTTAGAGAAAGGGAGGAGTCTGGAATAGCAATAATGTTGACAATAAATATAAAGTCCTAAAATATATGTCTGGTGTCTACTTTGAAATCTATAACATTAATGGATACCTGCATAGGAATGGTGGGGTTAGCATTTAATATCGGTGAAAGCAATAAATAATCATGAACTAGATCAGACATTAAACAGCACATGTCTCCTATATCATCCACCTCAATAAGGATCACAATACTGTGAATGGGGTAGGAATTGTCTAAGCTATATGATTCTACCAGATAGTAGAATTACATTTTCTTATGTGAAGAGAACATAGGGTAGAAAGGCATTAGAAAGTTTGAAATATTTAGAAAAGTAAATAGAGAAGAGTCAGGAGATAGATAACAGAAAATGATTATAAAGAAGGAGTAGTAAATAAAAACCAAAAGTAATAAAATAATGAAAGACAGGAGGAAGGAACAAGAAAATTTGGCTATTAGTGGGGAGAGTGAAAAAGGAATAATAAGAGGAACAAAAAACAAGGTATGACAAGGGAAGGGAGGGTAAGGGAGGGAGCAAGAAAAAAAAAAAAGGAAATAATAAGAGGAACAAAAAACAAGGTATGAAAAAACAAGCAAACAAATATAAGTAGAAAAAAACTCAAACCCAAACATATAATTTTACCTCACCAAAGTCAAACCAAGGCTAAATAATAAGTGGGTGAAGAAGAAAGTAGTTAAAATGAAAGAAAATCACACACACACACACACACACACACACACACACAAACACACACTTACACAGAATGAAAAAAGTAAAAATTAAAATGAAGTGAAATAAAAAAATTAAAAGTAGTAAAAAGATGGGGGGAACAACTTCTTTTATAAGACTTCTATAGTGCAAGAATTAATAAATGGGATAAATTCAAACTAAAAAGCTTCTCCTAAGCAAAAGAAACAATCAGTGTGATGAATAGAGAGCCTATTAATTGGGAACAAATTTTTACCACACACACAAATTTTTTCCACATGCATGTCAGAGCACTAATCTCTAGAATATATAAAAAAACTCAAAACTATTTTTTAAATATTTATTTATTTGCTTTTAGTTGTACACATGCATTTTTACGTGGTGCTGAGGATCGAACCCGGGCCGCGCACGTGCTAGGTGAGCACTCTACCGCTGAGCCACAACCCCAGCCCCCCTCAAAAATCTTAACACCAATAAAACAAATAACCCAATCAATAAATGGGCCAAAGAACTGAACAGACACTTCTCAGAAGAAGATATACAATCAATCAACAAATACATGAAAAACTGTTCAACATCTCTGGCAAAATTAGAGAAATACAAACCAAAACTACTCTAAGATTTCACTTCATTCCAGTCAGAATGGCAGCTATTAAGAACACAAACAACAATAAGTGTTGGAGAGGTTGTGGGGAAAATGGCACACTCATATGTTGCTGGTGGGACTGCAAAATGGTGTAGCCAATCTGGAAAGCGGTATGGAAATTCCTTGGAAAACTGGGAATGGAACCACCTTATGACCCAGCGATCGCACTCCTCGGTCTATACCCAAAGGTATACACCTACATACTACAGCATACTACAGGGACACAGCCACATCAATGTTTATAGCAGCACAATTCACAATAGCTAAACTGTGGAACCAACCTAGATGCCCTTTAGTAGATGAATGGATAAAGAAAATGTGGTACATATACACAATGGAACATTACTTAGCAATAAAAGAGAGTAAAATAATGGCATTTGCAGGTAAATGGATGAAGTTGGAGAATATAATGCTAAGTGAAATTAGCCAATACTAAAAATTCAAATGCCAAATGTTTTCTCTGATATAAGGAGGCTGATTCACAGTGGGGTTGGGACAGGGAGCATAGGAGGATTAAAGGAACACTAGAAGGACCAATGGGAAGGAAGGAAAGAGAGGGGGCAAAAGGGTTAAAAAAAAAAAGATGGTATAATGAGATGGACATCATTACCCTAAGTGCATGTATGTAGACACGAATGGTGTGAATATACTTTGTATACAACCAGGGATATGTAACAATGTGCTCTATATGTGTAATATGAATTGTAATGCATTCTGCTGTCGTATATAACAACTTAGAATAAAATAAAAAAAAAAAGATGGGGAGAAATAGGAAAAAAAATTAAAATTCTTAATGAGAAATAAAGTCTGTTTCCACTGAGGTTTTAAAAACTGTTGGCAAGGATGGATTTTCATTGCTTAGGCTGTTGTGCCATTATTTGTATTGATTTTGGGGAGCCTCTGTAATCCTTGGGTCAAGGGCCAGGAGTGTTTAGTCCAGCCTCTTTGTGCTTCTTACCAAGCTGCCCGCTGGGGGTTCAGGAGCCAAAGCTGGGTGCAGTAGCTCTCAGCTTCCCTCTCCCAGTGCAGGATGGGATATACCGCAGGTGCTGACAAGAGGTGCTCTCCTGCAGTGGGGCAGGGCGGAGTCTAAAATGGAAGTCCCAGCAGTTGGGATTTAATTTTGGCTGACCTTTGAACTCTGTAAGTGGGTATTTGAGATTTGATCCACATCCCTTGTTCCAAGGGAGAGAGATGCTGATCTCCGCTAGGTGTCTAGATCTCAGGGGCTTCCCACAAATTCCACTGTTGGGGAATGGAGTCTAAACCTCCACAGGCCTCACATTCACCACTATGGATGCGAATTGCCCAGGATCAGACCTGGCACGCAGACACTCCTGTCTGGCTGGTTATTGAGAATATCTCTTATGGGATGCGGGCAACAGGGTGCTAGCCCCTTAGTGTCCCAAGCCCAGATCACCTTGTTCACAATTCTTTCTGCACCTGTTTTAGTCATACTGCTCCAGACACACTCTGGAGTACATGACAGGTGATTTCTGGGTCAGGCTGGCAACTTCTTCAGGTGCTTCCCATCTCCTGCCTCTGTCTGCTGTCTGACAGCTGCTTTTATAAATGGTTCCTGCCCTGAAGACCCTAGTTATCACAGAACTATTTGCCCATGGGCTGACCAATTTTGGTTCCTTTTCACTCAACAACTTTCTCCACTGTCTCTAGGTCCGTTAATATCAGCCTCCTTTTCTATGCTATAGATTCCCCCAAGCCATATTTTTTCTGCTGTGCTTTCCTCTCTGTCTGCCAGTGCTCCTTCTCCCCCAGCAGCTGGAGCTGCTGCCACCACCAACCAAGCTGGTGTTCTTCAACATATCATTTCTTATATTACGTTAGAAGTTTCCTACTTTCTGGGTCTCTATGGTTTCTTTTACCATCCAATGTTGAATTTCAGTGAATTCCCTTAGTTACCCACCTTGCAGAGGAGCAATCTTCCTGTTTTTTAAATCTGGAGCTAAGGAAGTGTTGGGACATGATCCTTCCTCTCTCCCATCTTCTCTCCCAAGGTTGTCTTTAAAAGTTGCCGAGGAGCTTTCTAATTTTTGTGGCATACCTGTGTTGATAGCAGATTGACCTGAGTTTACTATTTTCTTCAAAGTTTCCAAGTTGGTTAACATAAGCCAGCCAACACCACAATCCTTAGAATTACCATTGCTTCTAGACTTAGAAGTGTTAGAGTTAATGCACTCTTAAGTGCTTCTCCTCCATCTGGAACCCATCCCAGTCCACCAGGGAGAGTCCTAGTGATAGGATGCTATCTGATCCCATTTCAGAATTCCATAAAGGTCTGACTTCTGCATTTCCTTCTAGTACCAATGGACTTAATTTTTTCCCCCAAAAGCAGAACCTGGGAAAGAACTTTGATGAGACAGGTAATTTATTCAGGAGGTGATCCTAGGATGAAACAAGAAGTAGGAGGAGGAAGACCAAATAAGGGAGCATTACAGAAATTGCTGCTTTGAGCAATGAGAACCCAATTTCTCTAGATCTCCTGTCCACTGAGCAGGGTGAAGAGTGCTTCTTGAGCTCTCCTGCCTTTCTGTGTGTGGGGGGGTTATCTTTGGGGACTCTAACTGTCCTGTGATTCAAGTATCATTTGAGCAAAGTCAGAAGGCAATTTTGTGATGGGGAGAAGGCCCTGGGGCAGAAAAGAGAAAGTCAAATGGCTCCCACATGGTTCAGGTGGTATTCTATCAGTGCCAGGTGAGGCTGGGCCTGCACAGAACTGTCCAAGGCAGCTATGACTTATGCCAGAAGTGGGCTGAGGTTTTGAAACAGGGATGAGAGATTTCACCCTTGTCACTGTCATAGTCATCATCATCATCAGTGGCTAACCCAGCTGTAAACTGGTCCAGGGTATTGCTAAGAATAGAGACATCAAAATAGTGCATAGTAGGTGAGGAGAGAATGATTTAAACATTTAGGAATAAGCAGGTCTGCATGGAAGAAATGCTATTCTGTGGGATTTTTTTTTTTTTTTTTTTTGTACTGGGGATTGAACTCAGGGCCACTTGACCACTGGGCCACATTCCCAGCCCTTTTTTGTATTTTATTAGAGACAGGGTCTCACTGAGTTGCTAAGTGCCTCGCCATTGCTGAGGCTGGCTTTGAACTCATGATCCTCCTGCCTCAGCCTCCTAAGTGCTGGGATTACAGGTGTGCGTCACCATGCCCGGCTTCTGTGGGATCTTGAAAGATAAGTGGACTTCATCAGATGAAGAAATCAAAGCAAAATATTATCAGAGAGGAAAATTAACCAACCCTAGATGCAGCGGTGGGTGCAGGATTGGGACATAGTGATGGTTCAGGGATGGGATAGAGTGATGAGTGAAGTAATGGAGTTGCAATGATGGGGATGGAGAGAGGTGATGGTTTGGAATGGTAGGATGGAGCCTGATGAGAAAAGATGGGAGGGAAGGTGCTGGTCAACAAGACTGACCAAATTATATTATGTGAATGTGTCACAATGAATCCCACTACTACGTACAATTACAATGCACCAATAATCTTTACAAAAAGAAAATTAAGTTAAAGTGTTTGGGTTCAACATAAATGTGAAATGGGTTTGAAGAAACAGATTACAAGAACGAAGCTCTAAGACTTCACTGCTCTGCGTCCACGTGGGGTGAGGGGCATTTCCAGGTGACCAGTTTTCATCACCATAGCACCCTTCTGTTGTTTGGTCCCCCTCAGCCTGGTTTCTTCCCTGAGGCAGCTGCCATTCCCTGTGCCTTCAAGGTTCCTTTAGCCTCCCCTTGTGAGAATCCAGAAGCGGACTTTGATCTCCTGTGCTTATCAGCAGGGGCATATTAGTGTGGGTTTCAAACCAAACCTTAGAGTAAGATAGCTCTTATCTTGTTTTCTTCCCCAGGGCTTCAAAAGGGGAAGGGAACAGGGGGAGGAAAGAGGGGATAGAAAGGGGAAGTACTTGAGACTGAATTAGAGCAAATTATATTCCATGCTTTTATAATTATGTCAAAATGAATCCTAATGTTGTGTATAACTAATAAGAACGAATAGTTATTATAACTAATAACGAATGAAGAGCAATCTTGGAGAACAGGGAGAGTTGATCAAAGATCTGTGTCTCTCAGGGACTATCCGGTCCACTGGTCTGTGCTGCTGATGGGGACACAAGGTCCCAGGAGGAGATGTTAGTTTCCTGAAAGATAAGGTGATTTTTCACAGCCAGAAACAGAAGAAGCCATCCTCCCTGACTTTCCTATATCCCTTCATTTCCTACTCTCTCTGCCCAAATTGCAGAGCCTGTAACTTAAGGGCAGAAAAATTGGGCTCAAGTCTTAGGTATGATTCTTCTCAGCCTTGTGATATTTAATTGCATTAAATTAGGCAACAGGTGAAAAACATTTAGCCTGGTGTCTGATACCTAGGCAGCATTCCATAAATGATAGCTAGTGTCTTTGTTTCCTGATACATTAATGTTTCCCAGAATGTAAACCCCATATATTAAGGGACATTGGAGATAATCAGAGGTGATACCTAACCAGAATAGCAAATAGAAGGTATACAACTAGGAAGCCATTTCCTCCACAGTGCTCTTTCCATTCCAGTTTGGCGACAGCATGGATAGCATGTCTTTCATATATGTTCAGTGCTGGTTAATTTGACAAAAAGAAAACACCTGACCCCTCTGATTAATGGTAGATAATTACATCTGATTCAGTCCAGTAAACTCAGTCCTATTCCGTAATTTAAACTGCCTATTTAGGAAGCACAATCTCTTTCAAATAAACCCACAGCCTCTCAGATTTGCTTCCTCCTCCACTAACTTTTCTTTCCAAGATGGCATCTGGCTACTGAAGTTGGGGGCAAGATTATGTGTCCACACTAGTAGAAGAGCAGAGGGATCATGGACTCACTTCTTGCAGAGGTTCTCCTATTATTGTGGTCTCCATAGCAACTTTTCTTCTACCCTGGGGCTCCTGAGAAGATGACAAGTTCTAGAAAGATGGGATCCTGGTCTGTCTTCTTGTCTTGATCAAAGCCCATTGGTCCTTCCCTACCTGACTAGCTTTCAGCACTATAATCCATCCCAGGTTACGCTGTGGTTCCACTTTCTTCTCAAGCCTAGGAAGCACCAGTGTAGCCTGTAACCCACATCCCCTTCTCCTCATCCAGGTCCCAGCCAGATCTGCAATCACGTCCAAGTTCCATTCAAGGCCATGTGGTGATGTCTGCTTCCCTTCTGAAAAATAGGGGGCCCCAGGAAAGTGGGGACATCCTCTCAGATCTGTCTTGCTCCAACCACTTCTACTTTGCTGTGGCTGCCCCCAGGTCAGCTCAGAGATGCAGCCCCTTGGTGCAGCCTTATCCTGGATAACCAAGACTTCCTTGTGCTTCCTGTGCCTAATGCACCTCCTACTCTTGGATTTATCTAAGAAAGGGAATCAGGGCACATCGTATCAGCCCCTAAACTCCTTACTTTAGTCAGATGTTTCACCACTGTGACCAAAAGACCTGACAAGAACAATTAGAGGAGGAAAAGGTTATTTGGGGGTTCATGGTTTTAAAGATCTCAGTCCACAGATGGACAACACCATTGCTCTATGCCTGAGGGGGGCTGAACATCATGGTGGAAGAATGTGGTGGAGGAAATTAACTCAGGACATGCCATCAGGAAACAGAGAGACGGCTCTGCTCAACAAGGGTAAAATATAAATTTTGAAGGCACACCCCCAATGACCCACTTCTTCTGTCTACACCCTACATGACGATAGTTACCTCCCAGTTAATCCCCATCAGTGGTTGACACCCTGATTAGGTTAAAGTTTTCATAATCCAATTATTTTACCTCTAAACTTTCTTGCATTGTCTTACACATGAGATTTTGGGGATACCTCATATCTAAACCACAACGGTTCCCTTCTCCTTTCTAAGATCCATGGTACAGAAGAGAAAGATTTTCAACTTTGTTTTGGGGCTCCTCTACACATATATGCCCTATCAATTCACCATAATGGTTGCTGGGGCATGGGGAATGACTTTGTGGTATAGAAATATAAAACATATTTCTTTACTCTTCAAAACACTATCCTCATTGCATTAGGTATATAAAGTTTTCTTTGATAATAGTTTCTTTAAAAAAAATATATATATATTTATTTGTTTTAGTTGTACACAATGCCTTTATTCTTACGTGTTGCTGAGGATCGAACCCGGGCCACGCACATGCTAGGCAAGCGAGTGCTCTACTGCTAAGCCACAACCCCAGCCCTGATAATAGTTTCTTAAAATGCCAATTTTTTTTAAAAAAAATCAAGTTAATTGATTGTCAAATTGGTAGGGAAAATGACATAAATTGTGAAGATAGACCAATGACAAAGCTTTGGGAACCACCAGGATGCATGAGGAAAGCTGATATGGACATTCAAATGAAACATTCCTAAATGGAACATTCCTAGGTGGAAGGAATCATATTCTTCTTTACAGCTTTTTAAAAGCCAGGAGGTAGGTGGGTTTTAGTAGGCTGTATTTGAACTCCAGTCTAGCAAACATTATTAACCGTCTCTGATCAGGAAATGAGCTGAGTGCTTTGATGTCTAGAAAGCTCTGAAGGAGGTTAGATTTGATCATGCACTGTATGCGTGTGTTAAAATGTCACACCAAATTCCATTAATTGCAATTAATACATGTTAAAAAATAAAAATATTTTCAAAGAGCTTTGTGTCTTTGATCCTCTCGTTAGTGAACATGTCTGTAAATATACAATAAAGTATTTGTATGCTTAATGCTGAATCTAAGCAAGGAAGCCCTCCAAGGAAGCTGGAAACATTTTAGAAATGACCACATATCATCATCATCCACTCACCCCCAGAGATCCACGGTTACCTCAAAGGTGGGTGGTTTGAACATCCAGACAGTTAATTTAATTTAATCTATCCCTTTCTTTAGCTCTAATGCATACATCCTTCATAGGGTCTGTCATCCATGGCTGGTCACTACACTCCGGGGGCAATTTGAGAGATTTTCAAGGTTAATTAAAACCATGAGTAATTTTTTTGCCAGATACAGAATCAAACTCTCCTGTAAGATAAGATTCCTTTGAAGTCCCATGTCCATAATTTGTGGAACTTTCAGCAGTGTATGACGAATGGAGAGGGAATTGGGGAAAAGGGGATTATTTACTGGAGGACAAGGGTTTGTGAAGCATCTGCCTTAGGAAAGCACATTAGTAGCCTCTTGTCTCTGACCTTGAGGAAGGTCTTCAACCTAGATGTACAGACTTCTATATCCAGTAGGCACATAATGCCTGTTGTGGTTCCCCATACAATCTCTCATGAGATGATTCTTTTGAGAGATATTCCCTTCATTAGATCAATGCTTCCCAATCTTATTATTGCTGTTGTTAAATTCCAGGGCCCTGTCCCCAAATCTCCAGGGGGTAGGGCATATGAGTGCATTTTCAACCAGTGCTCCTGATAATTAGGATTGCCAGTTCAACCCAAGCATTTGAAAGCCCCATTGTGGGCCCTTTACTAAGTGAGGCAGGGAGTCTGTTGGGCTGCTGGGGGTAGAGTGGTAATGCTTCTGGGTCCTTCCCTGGATTCTCCATCACCTATCAAGTCCTTCTGAGAGCATGAACTTACACTGGAAAGAGCATTGCGACAAGTACCCAGCATGCTGAAGATAGATCCTGGCAGAACCACTTCTCTGGGCCTGTTCACTTCTTTGGGCCTATTCCTTGTTTTCACACTGGGAAACCTAGGTTTGATCAGAATTACAGAGGGCTGACCCATGACACTATACAAACCAGTAGAAATGCTATGTTGAGCTGACGTTGTGATTTTTTTTTTTTTTTTTTTAAATTGAAGCTACATTTAAAAACCAAGAGATGTCACAGACTTCTAGTTTGACCTATCTACGCTGTCACAAGACAAATGTTTGCTGAAGCTGAGAACTCACTTCCCCTTTAGACAAAGTATGTATTATCCAGTTTTCCACAGTCTCCACCATTCCCTACTGTTCTTTCCGAACAAGCTTCATTCATTCACTGTTTTTCTGCCTTCTTGGTCCCTGGAAGTAGCTTTGAGGTACCTGGTTTACCTGATCCTAAAAGCCTAAAGTCTACCAAATGCTCTTCCCCAGAACAAGAGTTAATCATCAACTGCTTCTATGTAAATCAGAACAGGAAAGTCTCGTTTGGTGAAATCCTTTGGAGATCTTGCTCTGGTACTATTCTTTATGTATTCTGTGTCCTCTGTTTGTGTGCTTAGCGTCTGCTTACTATCAAGAAGCCCTTTCTTGTCCAAACTGAAGCTCTCCAAGGCCAGCAGCGGATGTCCAGGGAGTTCATGCGGGCCAGCCAGATGATTGGTGATTGGGTATATCCAGGTCAGGCCCTAATCTGGGCCATTTGGATCCTTGCAACCATCATCAGGGGTGAGATGTTCAGTGGGAGAGGAAGGCTCTGAGAAGATGGGAGAGAGGGATGGTTTTTCATCATGGAAATGAAATGATTTCCCAGAGGTCCCTGAGGGCCCATGGAGGACTATGTAAACCCTCTGGGCCCCAATGTCCTGGTGTTGCTCAAAGCCTGGAGACCTCCACCTTAGGTGCAGGTACAGCGTGAAAGACCCTGGTCCTGCCCTTGGGTTGCTCACACTCTGCAAGGAGACATACCATTCTGGGAACCGGGGAGGGATGTGGTATGGAACCTGTGCTTCTGGAGTCGTGACTGTGAAGACGGGACTTTAATGAAGCGCCAAGACACCTGGGTTCTGCTCACTGGGCAGTTTCTACCCCACGACTCCACATTCTTGCAGAAAATGAGATGCTTGCACACCTAGTGTCCCAAGGTGCCATGTTCAAGCACCTAGAACTAGATGAATTGATTTCAGGTGGCATCCATGTGATGTATTTCTATGAGGTATTTCTATTCATTAGCAAATATTGATTTTCAACATGTATCTACAGCATCCACCTAACTCATCAAAACCCCAGTTCTATAGATGTGATTACTTAGGATTCCTCTAGGTTAAACTTTGAAAGGAGTTTATAATTTTCAGAAAAATAAGCAGCAGTAACTGTACAGGTGATACGTAGACATGCCAGCCACAGTGCCCTGGGTGTGGAGATGGGGAAAGTGTGGGAGACCTTGGGCAGATGGTTTGGTTGGGTCCTAGCATCTACAAAGCCCAGCCTGTGTCAGTTCCACAAAAAGGAAAAGCTTTGGTGCAGAAGAAGGGGGACCCCCTCCCAAATTCTGTGGCTTATTGATGGGCTTCAAGGAGACACTGAGTCCGCGCTGCGGTGGTGGTGACTTCTAGGGCCGTCTTGAAGGAAGAGGAGGATGCAGATTCTTGGAGAGGGCATCCAGCTGCTCCTGTTGCATGGCCTCTGGGTGGAGAAGGAGCATTCCCAAGGGGAGCTCTAATTCCCTCTCTCTTCCCACCTAATCCCTCCTTCTTTCCATCTGTTTCCTCAGGGTCCATGGCTGAAATGCCAGAGAGGAACACCAGGCTGGGACGGGTCCAGGGGAAGCAAGTCTCTGTGCTGGGAACCCCCACACCTGTGAATGTGTTCCTTGGGATCCCTTATGCTGCACCCCCTCTGGGGCCCCTGCGATTTACGGACCCTCAACCTGCAATACCCTGGAATGGTTTGCGTGATGCCACCTCCTACCCTCCCTTGTAAGACTAGGCTTGGTTCTGTGAGTGGCCTGTGATTCTGGGATCTGGGAGCAGATCGCTGACAGGGCAATGAAGGTCATGTAACCCAGGGGACAGGAAGGGAGAACATTGGGGAGGAGGAAGATGAGGAGGAGGAAGAGAGGGCCACAGACCTAGACCTTTGCTTCAGCAATCTCAGGGCTTCCAAACTGGGTGATCACCAGAACCACTGGAGGCATTGTTAAAAATGTACGTATTCCGGGGTCTTCCTTCCCAACTTCCTGAGTCAGAACATCCTGAGCTGGGCCCAGAAATATGTACTATCTGAAAGCTCTCTAGGCATTCTGAGTACCAACCAGAATTTAGAAGTGCTACAGTAGGCTCCTTGAGTCTTTCGGTCAGAAGGAAAGTGCTCAGGTGTTTCCAAGTGACCTTACTAGCCTCTAGAGTCAGGGAAGAACTACACTAGAGGGATTTTAGCTCACACATTTAAAACTCTTCCCAATGCAATGCCTGGCCCACAGTGGAACTTCATAAATACCTGTGGGATGATCACATGAATGGCATTGATACAAGGGGCCTTGAAGGTAAGGAGCTCCCAGTTGCTGCAGAGTTTTGAACTTGCATGGATAATCAGTTACCAGGTTAATGATGGATGAGATGAAACTTCTGGGTGGGGAGTCAGACTTTAAAATCCCTAAGAATCTTCTGATTCTTCAGATTTTGTGAAGTCTTAGGTTGGACCACATTAGTTCCTGGCATTAGGGTCCCAGGCCAAAGGAACACCTCGGTGCTGGATGCTCCCTAAGCCACAGAAGATGACCTCATGTGGCCCAGGGACTGAGAACATTAAGACAAAAGTCATCTGTTAGTTCATTGCTTCATTTATTTAATATTCATTGAGAACCAACTCAGTAATTGGCTCTCTGTTGCCCTGGGGATGCCAACACTGTATCATAGATGTTCCTCAACTTACGGCAGGTTTCTGGGAAGCCCACGTAAGCTGAAGATCCATTGACTACACCTAACCTACAGAACATCATAGCTCAGCCACACAGAGCACTGAGGAGTGTGGTTTGTTTCCACTTGTGATTGTGTGACTGACTGGGACCTAAGGCTCATTGCCATACATCTAACCCAGGAAAGGACCAATCTGAAGTATGTTTTCTTTTTCTTTTCTTTTCTTTTTTTTTTTTTTTTTGGTGCCAGGGATTGAACTCAGGGGCGCTCAACCACTGAGCCCCATCCCCAGCCTTATTTTGTATTTTATATAGAGACAGGGTCTCACTGAGTTGCTTAGCACCTCACCTTTGCTGAGGTTGGCTTTGAACTCACGATCCTCCTGCCTCAGCCTCCCAAGCTGCTGGGATTACAGGCGTGTGCCACCGTGCCTGGCTCTGAAGTACAATTTCTATTGAATGCATATTACTTTTGCATCACTGTAAAGCAGAAAAATCGCGAGTATGGGACTGTTGTTAGTTTCCCTCAAGAAGACTGATGTTGGTCGTGGAGAGATGAAATAAAAGGTGACAAAGCAACTATAAGGGATTAGAGAAGGGTGTTGAGGAAGCATGGAGAACCACCTAGCTAAACTTTGAGGAAAGCTAGGAGATGGCTTTGCTGAAATTTGTGAGGCCTGAATTTGTGATAAGCAACATACGAAGAGGCAAAGACACCTGCCAGCTATAGACTGAAGTGATGGCTTCCCATCACCCATACTGTGGAACAATGGCTAATATTAATTGAGCACTTAGTATAGTAGAAATATTTACCCTTGCAATCTTACTTAAGCTGTACCTAGGTGACTAATACAGAGTCCTGGGTTTTAGTTGCTCACAGTTGAGCTGGGAAAGATGATAATGCTCATGGACAAGGCTAGGACAAGTTCTGGGCCGGAACACACAGAATGTGGTTGTTTCCATAGAAAAGTTATGGTCAAACTGGAGAAATCTCAGAAAGCTTCTCAGAGGAGGTGGTACTTGGCCTGAATCTGAAAGGAAGGGAAAAATGTGAGCTGGAGATATGTCCAGGCAGAGGGAGCTTGAACAGAGAGCCTGGGTGCTGGGGTTCCCCCGCAAATCTACCTCAGCTGGTTCCTGGTACGGGGGTCTGTAAATATCCCTTCACTCCTCTGGGGAATTAAGAGGCAGCTGTGGAGCAAAGCCTTTGATACTCAACTTACTGTCCTTCATCCTACAATTTGGGACTTGCTGAGCCAGCTTGAGTGTTTCTGTGTGTCCATATCACGGTGGTGGGTGTGTGGGGTCAATGGTATGATTACTTGGCAGAGTGTGCTTTCCTATCCAGGAACCAGATCAAAGAAAATAATAGTTTGCTTTGAAATCTATGGGGGTTGAGGATCACTGGACTTTATACCAATAGCTCCCAGGTGCCTCTCTTGTTCAGAGAAGATGGCCAGGCCTCACTGCTGGTCTGCCCTAGGCAGGGTTTGCTGATAGCACACCTGGGTGCTTTTCTCTCCCCTTTCTCCAAGGTGCTACCAGAACACGGAGTGGATGTCAACACATCAACACCTTCTCAGGGTGCATTACCCCAAACTCGGAGTGTCGGAAGACTGCCTGTACCTTAACATCTACGCGCCAGCGCGTGCCGATGAGAACTCCAATCTCCCTGTAAGGCTCCCTGCTACACTTGGGGCTCCGGTTGGCAGGTCCTTGTTCTGGGATCCAGGCATCCAGGCAGGTTGACTGGGCATCTGGAATCAAACCTAGCCTCCTACTGTCTTGAAAAGTCATTGCAATGATAGATCCACTTGGTCATCTTTTCTGATTAGCAGTGACTTGGCCTTGGATTTCTATATCTTTTCCTCTCCATTGAGTATTGAATGGGCCATAAACCTTTGGAAAGACATGTCTTTCTTTAACTTGAGAACTCTTTTTTTTTTCCCAGAGGATTATTACTTCCTCCAACTTTTCTGTTTGCCATTAAGACAGTCAGGTTAGGGCTGGGGTGGTGGCTCAGTGGTAGAGCACTTGTCTAGCATGTGTGAGGCACTGGGTTTGATTTTCAGCACTGCATATAAATAAATAAATAAATAAATATCCATCAACAACTAAAAAAAATAAAACACTTGGTTTAGATATTTCTTATAAGATTGTAAAAGATCCCTGTAAAAGGGAGTACGGTGGGAGGTTCACTGTATGTTTTTTAGCCACACCCACCCTTTAGCCACACCCTCCACCCCCAGCCTCACCTTTCCCCCACCATGCCTGGGCAATAGGGGACTCATTCTGCCCTATGGTAACAGCAGCATGTAGTGAGAGCTCACTATGTGCTAGGCACAGGGATTCATGTCACTTCACTCCTATAACAATTCAGTGCATGAGGACAATTGGACCCATTCTACATCGAGGAAGATCAGGCACAGGAAATGCATAAGTGACTTAGTCTGTGGTGTGCACACAGTAGGGCTAGATCTTGGCATCGAGGCCCATGCTGTACTTTCCCCTCCATGGCTTTCTTCTCTTTTCCTGCCCATGAGTTGCAGTCTGTGACATAAACTGAAGAGAATGGAAGAGGTTATTATATAAAAAGTGATAACACCATTTGAATAAACGTTTACGCTCCCTGATCCCAATTTTTCTAATCAAGATAAAATGTCAGACTGTACTTAGAAAGAAAAGTGAGATCTTTGTAATTCTCTAAAGAAAAAAACACCCCAGCTTGCATGGGAGGGGATGTGGGTGCCTGGTGGCTGACCGGAATGTTCCGCTCCCTTCTTTAGGTCATGGTGTGGTTTCCGGGGGGGCGGCTTCCAGAGCGGCTCAGCCTCCATCTTCGATGGGTCTGCCCTGGCTGCCTATGAGGAGGTGCTGGTCGTGACCACCCAGTACCGGCTAGGAATATTTGGCTTCTTCAAGTGAGTCTCCCCAGGTGGTTGACAACCCAGATCCTCAAGGGTCAGCTGTGCAGTAGCTATGGGCAGTGTCCAACACCCTAGGGGGAATGAACATATTTGGCCCTCATTAGTTAGGTAATTTCAGCAGCTGTAACAGATAAACCCCTCAAGCCTTAGTAGCTTAAAGCAACAAAAATCTCAAGTAAAGTCCAAGTGAATATTTGTGATTGATAGACATCCTTCCACATGGTCAGTCAGGGACCACCTGGGTTCCTTCCTTCTTGTGGCTCTGATATGGATCCTCTAGGTCCCAGATCTGCATTTGTCCAGTGGAGAATGGAGGATCACATGAGGGCAGCTTACCTGGGTCAGCCTGAAGGTGGCGCTCATCACGTCTGTTCACATATCACTGGGTAGAACTCAGTCCTGTGGGGACCACATCCAACTGCCAGGGAGATGTGGAATGTAGCTCAGCCCTGTGATGTGGAAGACAAGTTGTGTGAGCAACTAGTAGTGTCCACCATAGGACTCCCCTTCAAGGCTCCTTAAATGCTCCCCTGAGAATAATTCCTCCATGTCTCTGGCTTTTCCTTCCTATATACCTACCATGTATTTGGACACTCCCTGTGAGCCAGGTAGGATACTGTGCTCCTGCCTTGTGTTATTTCAGCTCACCCTCAAAATGATAGCACAAGGAAGGTTCTGATGTTATTGCCATTTTACAACTGAAAAATGAAGGTACAGAGAAGTTACAGAACAGGGCTGGGTCTCTTGACTGCCTGTGTTATCCTGCCTAAAACATAGCAGTATAAATCCAGGATGCAAATGTGAGCAAAGAGGGGTAGTGAGGGGTGGGGCCATGATCCTGTTTGGAGGTTGCTGTCCCCTACTGTGGAGAAGACAGCAATGATTCACAGATGATCCTACCTTCCAGGACGCTCATAGGCGAGTGGGGGAGACAATGCAGGGATGCTCCTATCCACGCTTGCAGAACAGGAGTGATTGTCCAAGAGGGAGAGCAATGGGGTGTGGAAATGAGGAAGGAGATTGCAGGGATCTGGGATCTTCTGCAGAGAGGTGGCATTCAATTTGTGCTTAAAGATGTAGGTGGGATTTCGGGGGGAGGGTTTGGGAGGGTGCTTAGCAAAGAGTTCCATGGAAGATTGAATCATGAAAACCACACTAGATACATTTACCACCCTGTGCACCTGGCACTGGGCTGTCTTCCCAATAACCATGGAGAGTGGGCACTGTTATTCTCCCTTCTATTAACCTGGGAACATTGAGCTTAAGCCAGTTAAGTGACTTGCCCAAAGTCATCCAGATAACGAGTGGCCAGGCTCTGACTCCTTTGCTAGAGGTTGAGTTGAGTTCTTTTTTTTTTTTTTTTTTTTTTTTTTTTAGTACCGGGAATTGAACTCAGTGGTACTTGACCACTGGGCCACATCCCCAGCCCTTTGCCCTTTTTTGTATTTTTATTAGAGACAGGGTCTCACTGAGTTGCTCAGTGCCTTGCCATTGCTGAGGCTGGCTTTGAACTCGCGATCCTCCTGCCTCAGCCTCCCAAGTGCTGGGATTACAGGCATGCGCCACTGCGCCCGGCTGAGGTTGAGATCTTAGCCACTAAAGTGCTTCTCAGGATACACAGAAAGGGAGGGACGGAGACCAATGTGGAACCCACCACGGACTGGAGGTAAAATTGCCGAGCTTGGAGAAGTGTGTGAGTGAGCAGGTGTAGGCAGAGCCATCCCAGAGGTCATGGGCCAAGAAAGGAACCCAAGGGGAGGATCAGTTCAGGGGACTGGAGAATAGTGGGGAGACGAAAGTGATCCTGAGGTTACTCAGGTGCTGGTGTGCACTGCATGGATGTGTTTGGTCTAGGAATTTCTGTGGTTCTGTGGCATTTTCCCTTGTTCCCTCAGAACGATCCCCTCAGAATGAATTGTTCATTCATTCTGGGAAACAGGCAACTCTGCAGGGGCAGCGACATGGGACATGGTTAGGAGCATGGACTCTGGGGCCAGAATCACTGGATCCCAACTCTGCAACTTTCAAGCTCTTTCTAGCAAGGGGATTTAACTAACTCTGTACCTGAATTTCCTAGTCTGTTTGAAAGAGATTCTGGATCCACCAGTGTCCTGATGACATGCTCCCACATTTAATTAAAGACAATTAGCATGAGGTTTGGCTATGGATAACTGTGCCCCCTGCCCAAGCCACTCCTGGGTGTGGAGGGAATAAGGTGGTGGGATGAACGTTCACATCTTTCCACTGCACCCTCTACACCTGTCAAAGCCTTCCACTGAGAGCACACAGCTGAGGTCTGGCCTGTGCAAGTCCCAGAGGGCCACCTTTTGGGAACAGGACAGAGAAGGGTAGAGAAGGCCCAGAGAGGCAAAGGGAAAAAAGATGCAGAAGTACCTGCATCTCAGATTGTGACCAGAATTAGCCACAAACCCCATGGAGGAGTGTCAGACATTTCCTGCTTTTGTGGTTATTGTTATCATCATTACTAACTATGTCGTTCATCGGAACCTCTGTGCTCAGGAAGGCCTTGCTCAATTGGTACAGACCAATCTCAGCAGCAGGAATCTTCTAGATTCCAGGGAACCCAGGAATACCCTGGAATCATGCTTCAGTAGTGTATGTTTCTTTTTTTCTGGGGTGCATCGTTTTCATCAGATTCTCACAGAAACCCAAATCCCAACAAAGACTGAGAACTGAGCCTGGTTTCCCCAGCTCCTCCCAGCTGACACCTGCCCAGAGGCTCTGCTGAGAACTCTGGGCTGCAAGAACCAGTGGCCCACTAAAAGTTCTCACTCTGCCTCTTGCCCCCCAGCACACAGGACCAGTATGCCTCAGGGAACTGGGCCTTCAAAGACCAGGTGGCTTCTCTGACCTGGATCCAGGAGAACATCAAGTTCTTTGGTGGGAATCCTGACTCCGTGACCATCTTCGGAGAGTCAGCGGGAGCCATAAGTGTTTCCGGCCTTGTGAGTTTTCTGCTTTGTGACTTGAGTGAACCTTGGTGGGGGAGGTTATGAGAGTGAAAATAATGACTGACTTACGTTTGATCGGTGCCTTCATTTGGAACAAACACTTTTATACACATTGCCTCACAAATACATTTTGAGTTAGGCGCGCAGTCTCATTTCATGGATGACACAGCTATCATGGGGAGAGTTTAGATTAATTACCTAAAGTCATATAGTGAGAAATAATTTGAGGAAAATTCCCCTCTATTTGTAGACTTGAAGCCCTACTATCCTATTAACATGACTGGTAATTACTTGTTGTATTAATCAGCATTTTTTCTTTCTTTTTTGGGTGTTCTGGAAGAGGGTGGCTAAATCCCATGGTGTCCTGCATCTCAGGGGAATATCAATTCCACTCTGATCTGGACTTCACCCCCTGGAGCACCAGTCAGCTTTTTGTTACCATAATGAACTACCTGAGACAGGCTAACGTATAAAGTAAGAGGTCTATTTAGCTCACAATTTCAGAGGCTCAAAGTGCAAGATCAGGAAGCCCCCTTGGTTGGGTCTTTGGGAAGGCAGTGGACAGCATCACATCATGGCGGAAGCACATGTAGGAGGAAGTCTTACATCTCAAAACCAGGAAGCCAAGAGAGCTTGGTGGGTCAGGCTCGCTCCATTATAACAACTCTCTGGTGAGAACAGGCTTAATCCTTTCCAAGGGCAGAGCCGCCAGTGACCTCCCACTAGGCCCCACCTCTGAAACCTTTCCTATGATACCATTTTTTTTTTTGCTACTGCCACCTTGGGGACCAAGCTTCTAACGCCATATCCAATCATATTCCAAACCATAGCATTGTTCAGTAAAAAAAAAAAAAAAAAAAAAAAAACAGAGCTAAGCATGAAATTGCAAAAGATGCATATAAACATTTTATTTTAATTTAAAAGACAAAAATGTACATCCCTCACCAATGGTTTTATACAGGATGTTATTATTATTATTTATTATTTTGGTTGTTGTTACAGTACTGGGGATTGAATCCAGGGGAGCTCTATGACCAAACTACATCACTAGCCCTTTTTTATTTTTGACTTTGAGACAGGGTCTCACTTGGTTGCTGAGGCTGGCCTTGATCTTGTGAACCTCCTGCCTCAGCCTCTCAAGTGGCTGGATGTCTAGTTGTGTGCCACCATGCCTAGCCAGGGTGTGATCTTTTCAGAGCTGGTCTGCTGATTACAGTTTCAACACAGATCCTCTTGCATAAGCCACCTGCAGAGTTCACGGCCCTCCCTCTAACTGAAGTGTTAGTTTCTTTGATCTTTATTATTATTTTTTGGTATTGGATTTTGAACCCAGGATGTCATGCAGGCTGGGCAAGTCCTTTGCCACTGAGCTACAACCTCCATCCCTTTTTAAAATTTTATTTTGAGACAGGATCTTGCTAAATTTCCCAAGACAGGGTCTTGATTAAACTTGCAATCCTCCTGCCTCAGCCTCCTGAATCTCTGGGATTATAGGTGTGTGCAGTTTCCATTTATTTACAATGAATGTGAACTTAAAGATGTTGGCAAAGTGGTCTTGCAGCAGGACATTCTGGAGGTTTTTACTTCCTCCCAAATATTTTACTCGTCTCTTGTCCCCACACCTGGTATGACTGAAATACTTTTTAGCCACTCATCTTTTTCAAGGTTTCTTCCCCAGGTATAACTTCTTCTTTTTTACTTGTGCAGCCAAATGGTTCCCATGATAGCTCATTGATTATGTAATTACGATAACAAGTGCAATTGACAAAACAAGTTTGGCAGCAAACACGCCTGATGCTTGGCAAATAGGAACATACAGAGGTGTTAGAAGGAGGCCCTTTGGCTCTGAGTGGGCAGCATTTCCTTGGCATAAATCAGCATGTCAATTACAGAAATTGTTTTACATGGTAGTGGGTTAAGAAAGCTTCTGCTGTGTAGCCCTTGACATTATTTAAGCACTTGACAATATTTTTATGTCTTCAAAGTTACCTTTTAATGCAGGCAGTATTAACCCAACTTTACCTATATGATAACAAGCACCCTTTGCGAGGGAAATTTGACGAGGCACTGCAGGAAGACTTCTATGTTGTCTACTTCCCCTCCTCCTCATAACAGTTCTGTGATCCAGGCTCAATTTCTACTCCAGTTCAACAGGGGAGTAAACTAGTACTTAGAAATATTCACCAACTTGCCCAGAGTGACCCAGCTGGGAAGTGAAGGAGCTGGAACTCATATACTGGAATGTTTGGCCGAAATGTTTATGAGGAACCAGAGCCCCAGAGAGGTTAAAGAACTTGCCCAAGGCTTCACAGCTAGCCTTGAATCTTTCCCCCACTCTGAGGCTAGAGGCCTTCAGGAGGGATGGGTGGTGTGCAGGATGGGTGGGGATTCCCAGGATAATGTTCCCTGCATGTCCTGTGTTCTCTCTCCAGATTCTGTCCCCCATGGGCAAGGGCTTATTCCACAAAGCCATCATGCAGAGTGGGGTGGCCATCATCCCATACCTGAAGGACCTGGATGCTGAGAAGAGGGAGGATGTAGGTACATGGTGAACGCCCCCTGCCCCCAGCTTAAGAGCTGGTGTATGTGAAGCCACCTTCTCACTGTGTGCCTGGTTCTCCTCATGGACCACGCCCTGGGACCTTGTGCTGGCCCCAGTGGGACCTGTTCCTCCAGGGAAGGCCTGGCTCAGCAGCAAAGGGGTCCAGACACTCAATGTGACGCCACTGTTGCACCTGAGCGTGTGTGTGCGTGTATTGCGGATCTCACGGCTTGTCCATTATTGTCTGCCTGAGGACATAACTCAGTCCTGCGAGTCTGCGGAGGCCATCATCTACACCTCCTCTACTCTACAGGGAATGGCAGCCTAGACTACTGTGTTAAGAAAGATTCTGAGGCTGTTTCCAGCTCAATAGGAAAAAGCACTGTGACTGACCATTGGTGTCGGGCCTGGGATTTTGAAGGGGGTGAGGTGGGCATAGGTCCCCGATATTTGCTGTCTGTCATCTTGTCTTGGCTCCCTACTAGACAGTAAGGACCTGAAGAGCAAGGTTTCTCTGTCCTTCATGCCTCAGGCATAATGCCTGGTATATACTAAGCAACGGAAAATGTTTGCTGGATGAATGAAGGAATGGTTGATGAGCTGGCCCATTCAACACACATCAATCAAGCATTAATGTGGCTGTGATGCTATCTCCCAAGTAGTGATCATTTTAGAGGAGCATGTCCCTTTTTATTTATATATAATTTTTGAGATGGGATCTTGCTGGTCTTTAACTCCTGGACACAATTGATCCTCCTATTTCAGCCTTCCAAGTGGCTGGGACTATAGGTGTGCACCACTGTGCCTGATATATGGGGTGCATTTTCTTAAACACCATATAACCAATAGCAGTGAACTCAAAACATAGAAATGTGGAATCACAAAATTGTGAAAATACCCTCAACACAGTTACTTTCAGTTTTCACATGTATTTATTCATTTATGAAACATTTATTGAGTGCCTACTATTTTCCCAGTGCTATATTAGGCCCTGTGGGTTTATCAGTGGAGAAAGGATATATTAAACTTGAGAAGACTATGATCTTTTTATTACAAGTTTGGTTTTTTTTGAACCTGGAATCTGTGGGTAGGTGTGGGAGGTGGTCCTTGAATGCTTGCAATAGCATGAAGACTCTAGATGCTTGTGCATTCTCCCCAGGGAAAGGGTTTGTAGCTTACCTTGAATTCTCAGAGTATCCATGACTCCTAGAAGAATAAGCAAGGACAAGTTCTACAGTTATGGAAAGTTTAATGGCAGGGCAAAAAGGTGGTTAGCAATGAGCTTGGTAGGGAAGTGGGGGGATCACTAGGGTGACAGGAGGTTTGTGGGGGATGCAATGATCTGACAGAAAGATCATTTCAAGAGGGAGGACTTGGGCCTTAAAGAAAGAGTGAGTGGACAAAAGTAAATAGAAACAAACAAAAATTTTAATTGTGAAACATGGAAAAGAAAACAAAAACAAAAACAAAAACAAAAAAAAAAAAAAAAGGAAGAAAGAGTGAGACTGGTCTGCAGAGATAGGAAAAAGCCCAGGAGCTGCAGGCTGTGGGGATAGCTGGGGCTTGAGCAGAGTGACAAGCCAAGCATTCATCTAGAATTGTGCCTCAGCTGATGACTAAGGAGCTTTCAAAACCACGCGACACTCCTGGGGCTCCTGGCTCCATCTGGGGCCGAGTGCCAATGCCGCTTAGTTCACAAGACTGGTTTCTCTGTGGACCAGGAATCTTGATTCCAGTCCACAGCCATGGGCTGACAAAATCTCCAGCTCTGGTATTTGCTAAAGAGGACAGGAAGTGCAGGCCAGAGACTAAAGATATACTTAGTGATACTTTCCAAATAAATGTATAGGGCTGGGCAAGGGCAGCAGGCTATGGCTGGTCAGAAGGCACTTCCCAACTTTCCTTTTGGTAGATGCTTTCAATGCCATACTTTGACCTGCTCCTTCTTTGGAAATAGCTGCAGGTCGTTGCAGAAGCCTGTGGCTTCAATGCCTCGGACTCCCTGGCCCTACTGAAGTGCCTCAGGGCAAAATCCTCTGAGGAGTTGCTGAATCTCAGCCAGGTAAGGAGGGAGGGGCGGATTTCAGAGTAGGATTGTCCTCTGAATGAAGTGATGGAGAGTCCTATACCTCTGTTATTTCATTTTGATTTGGGACTTGGAAAAGAAAGTGTTTGGGGGATTCATGGTAATAACTGTAAAGAACAATGTGGGGTATCGAACACTTAACAGGCGATTTAAAGAACTTGATGGGACAAGGGTACTGTTTAGCCTGGTAAAGATCCAGCAAAATACAAGGGTCATCATTAAGACATTGAAGGTGTCTGACTGGGAAGATGGACCACTCTTGTTCCACAGGCTTCCAGGAGCTAAAGCTGACCTCAAGAACTGGAGATTCCATTACAAAGTCATTTTGGTTTCATATATCTGAGAACTTGCTAAAACCTCAGTTGTCTGTAAAAGGACCAGGTTTCTGTAGGAAGCAGGCAGTGCCCACCTCTGAAAATATTCAAGCCCAGTCTAGCTGACTGTTGTTTTCCATCACTGGATGAAAAAGTTTGGACTGGGTAATGTTTTATGTCCCTTCCCGTTTTGAGAATCTTTGCTAGTCCTTGAAAGATCAAGATGATTATCTGCCATATTCAAACATATGTTAATTATTTGGCATGCTAGAGCCCATGAAATGGGTAATATAGCCTTGGCCTGAGGCTATGGAGCTCTTTCTTGTGTTCTTTTCTACCCAACTCCCAAAACAGAAACAAACAAACAAAACTATGAACACAGTCAGCTGTTGCTGTCTCAGACCGGAGAGAAATATCTACCATGCTCCCAGCACAGTGCTTTGATGTCTCAGGAAGTTGGCTGTACCAATCTCTACTGTCCTGGCCATTCCCTTCCCTCCCCATATTGCTCACTGAATTTGGCCATGCCTCAGAATCACTGGGAGGATTTGCTACAAGATGTTTGCTGGGCTGCACCTCCAGAGTCACATAGACAACAGGCCTGGAGGGGCATCTGCCAATTTGTATTTCGAACAAATTCCCAGATGATATCAATACCGCTGGTTGGTCTAAGGACCAAACTTTGAGAAACCCTGTGCTAAGCCTTTATTTGTCTTAAATACTATTATTATTTCCATTTAGCAGATGAGAAACAAAAATAGAAAAGTTCAGCCTTTCTGCCCAGGTAAGCAGCAGGGCTGAACAGGAACTAATGCACTGGACTAGGCCAATAATGGGTTATTTTTCCTTTTCTTTTCATGCATTTTAACCACCTCTTGACTGGATTGGTTTAGTGTGGCTAGGATTTGGGGACAGCAGATTTTTGTGAACATGAATAGCTGCTGATTTTTCTTCTCTTACTGCAGAAAGCAAAACATTTCACTCGAGTGGTTGATGGTCAATTCTTTCCTGAAGACCCTTTAGACCTACTGGTTCGCGAAACATTCCAAGCAATTCCTTCTATCATTGGAGTCAATAACCAAGAGTGTGGCTTCCTGCTGCCCATGGTGAGAATCCTTGCTGTCCTCCCTACTGCTACCTCCGCAGCAGTGTGGCAGTAGCTTCACAGCCGGCACTTCCATAGATGACTCACAGTGTTATGAGGGCTACAGCCCATCACCATGCACCTGGTGATAATCTTCACTCTGTCTGAAAGAGGGCTTCTTAGTCTGTTGTGTTGCTACGACAGAATATCAGGAGCTGGGTAATATAAATGAGAGAGGTGTATGTGGTTTATAGTTTCAGTGGATGGAAAGGCCAACCAGTATGGTGCCAGTATTTTGCACTGGTTTCCCTGGCTTTTTTACAACAGGGTGGAGAAGCAGAAAGATAAATGGCTGCATGTAGAAGGGCCAAGCGAATGAGGTGGATTTGCTTTTACATTTTGCTCTCTGGAGAGCTAACTAGGTCCTGTCAGAACACGGTGGTGAATCGTTTTTGTGAATTTAGGCCCTGTCTTTAAATGCTGGGTGCTCTGCTCACCTGCTTTGTGACATTAGGTGAGTAGCTTAGCCTCTTTAAATATTTGTTCTCCATTCTCTAAAATAGGGCTAATTTTAGGACTCACCTCACAGGTACACAAATAGCCTGGCCCATAGTAAATGCTCAGTAAATGCTGGCTATTGGAGTTGTTCTAATGATGGAATGGGAATTGGTACCCCTATTTGCATAGCTCAAGGGTATACATGGGAATAGTTCCATATATTTATATTTATATGGAACTATATATTTATATATATATATATATATATATATATATTTATAACTATACCTTTATATGGAACTATACCCATGTTCCATGTGAACTTGCAGTTAAACCCATTCCTGGCTGATGGAGACCATAGGTAACCCTTCCATACCAAATCCCAGCTCCTTACCATACACTGAGGAGTTTTGGAATATAAAATATGCTTGTGGATGTGTTGAATGTCACACTGGGCGTTCCCTCAGTTTCCTGAACAAATATCTTCCCGGTGAATCATTCCCCCAAGATTTTCAAATGAAAAGGTACCAAGGAAATTCATTTGACCAGTCAACAGTGTTTCTACCCCCTGACGGTTTAAGCTGTAGCATTGCCAGGAAATGATCATTTAACAAACAATTACACAAAGCTCTTGCTACATACCAAGCATTGTTGAAAATGCTTCATAAATATCAACTTACTCAGTACTCATCACAGCTCTGTCCCGTGGGGACTCTGCTGCCTCCATCTTTATAAATGAGGCATCTGAGGCAGGAAGAGTTAAGTAATTCCCCAGGTTCACAGCAGGTACCTGGCAAGGGAGGGATTCAAATCCGGGCTGTCTGGCTGCACAGCACTTGTTTTCTCAACTGCCAATCCAACTACCTCCTACTGGTGGCTTCCCAGAGGCCCTGGTTGTACAGGGCTTTAGAAGGAGAATAATAAACCACTAGCTTTGAGATTTCCTGACTTCTCTTGGAACTTGATGTCAAAGCCAAGTTGTGGCTTGCACTAGTCATCTCAGGCTACTGTGACAAAATAACCATAGACGCAGTAGCTTGGACAACAGAAATTTATCTCACAGTTCTGGAGACTGGAAATCCAAAATCAAGGGGTCAGTGGCTTTGCTTTCTTCTGAGGCTGCTTTCCTTGGCTTATAGATGGCGGCTTTCTAACTCTGTCCTCCTGTGGTCTGGTCTCATGTGTTCAATTTCCTATATCTCCGTGTGTCTGAATTTCACTTCTTATAAGAACCTTGTTCAGGTTGCATGAGGACCCACTGTTATGGCCTTAACACAAGGACCTGTTTAAAGGTCCTATTTCCAAATATGGCCATGTTTTAAGGTACTGGGGGAACGGTACCATATGAGTTTGAGGAGGGATAAAATTCAGTCTGTAACAGGGACTTTTCTACAGAGTAGCCACTTTGGCCCCATAAGTCCCTGGGTAAGACAGGGAATGGCTGTCAAATGTGAGGAGAAGAAGAAATTATTAATTGCCTATCTCACCAAGGCTGCTACATAGCTCCTGGGGCTGAGAGGGTTCCTGCTCTTCCCACCCCCTCAGAGTCAGGTGTCCAGGTCCTGAATAGACTGGTTTACTTCCGGATGACCCAATGGCTCACAGAAGACACCCTGCTTCTCTCCTCAGTCGGACACTCCTGAGATCCTCAAAGGCACCAACAAGACTCATGCCACTGACTTGCTACATTCTATCCTGGTAAGTGAACTGGGATGGTGGTGGCTCTCCAGAGATCCATTTGTTGCACAAGTGTTCTTAGACCATAGACATTGGCATATAGATATTCCTCATTCACTCGTTTATTCAACAGAACTTTACTAAGTATATGCCCATAATCTCCTATGCACAATCTACAAATCCAAAGTGGAACAAAAATCCAAAGGCTTTTTATAACCCACAGGGCAGCCAAACCTCACCTAGACTCATCTGTGGCCTCTAGCCTCTTTGTTTCCATATGTTCATTTGCTTTATTTATCTTCCTATTCATGTTTCTCTGTGGGCATACTAATGTGGGTGTTGGGGTGTTGCTCCGCACCCCTGCATGCTATATGACACATTGCATACGTACTAAATTGACTAAAATTTGAAAGGTTCTGAATTCTGAACCTTCCCACACAACCTAGGGACTAGGGAACCATGTTCACAACATGCTATCTAGGTATTATGCTGTGTTCCAGCCATGCCACCATCGGTTCATTCATTCATTTACGACTGAATCATTCACTTGTGCATATACACGGAAGCATCAGGTCTTACTTTAGACATTAGGGTGTAGAGACATATCTCCCTCCTTCCTCTCTTCTCTCCTTCCGTCCAACTTCCTTCTTTCTGTAAATGTTTATTTAGCGTGTACTCAGTGCTGGTTCATTTCATTCATTGATTCATGTAACAAATATGTATTGACGTGTCTGGGAACTTCCCTAGGCATCGGGGTGCAATGTCAGGTGCATATGAAGAGTAGAGCCCGAGCCTTGTGGTGCCCACAAGGGGCTTCACTGAAAAGAAGAATTTTGCAGGGTCATGGGTAAGAGGAGGACCAACTGGGAGCTAAGGGATATGAAGAGATCAGCTGAGGGCTTGACGACAGCAGGCGAGGATGCTTGAAGCTGTTGGCAGCTAAGAAGGAAGGTGAACTTCATCCCAAGGTCTGGGAGCAGAATGAAAAGTGAAGTGATCTCATTTCCATTTTAGAAAGTGCCTTCTGGCCACAGAGTGGGCCCAACCCAGGGGCAGGAAATCCCTTAGGCCCTAAGGTTTGGCGAGGGATGTTTGATGAGTCTTGGCTGTCTGATAATGAGAACTGAGACTAAGTTTGGTTTGAGAGATATTTAAAATGTAAGTTGGATGGTGAAATTTCTCTGGCCAGATTGCAGATGCCTCATGGAAGAGATGGTTATTTATCCATTTCTTAGAGCAGGGGAATGCTGGAGAAGGAGGACATTTCAAGTGGAGATGGTATCTCCATCCAAGTCCCAGGGGCATGGAGTAGGTTGTGTGGGAAGGTGCAAGAGGAAGGGAAGGGTGTGCTATCTCTCCTAAGCCAGCTACCATGCAGGAGCTGTTCTGTAAGTGGTAAATAGTTCTCTGATGCAGAAGATATAGCCTTGCTCCAGCACTCTAGGGTTGTATGCTGTGTGTCTTAGTCAGTTTTTTTGCTGCTGTGACTAAAGGATCTGACCAGAACAACTGTAAGGAGGAAAAGTTTATTTGAGGGCTCACGGTTTCAGAGGTCTTAAACCTTAGAAGGCCAGCTCCATTCCCTGGGGCTCGAGGTGAGGCTGAACATCATGGCGGGAGAGTGTGGCAGAGCTACTTCCATAGCTCACATCAGGAAGCAGAGAGAGAGAGACTCCACCCTCCAGATAAAAAATATATATCCCAGAGCCATGCCCCCAATTAACCACTACCTCCAGCCACACCCCACTTGCCTCTAGTTACCACCCAATTAATACCACCAGGGATTAATTCACTGATTGGGTTAAGACTTTCACAATCCAATCATTTCTCTTCTTGCATTGTCTCACACATGAGCTTTGGAGGCACATCTCATATCCAGAGCATGTGGGACTCCACAGAGGCTCCACACAGCTTCTTTACCCACTGTGGATACATCCAGCACCTTGAGGTCTGCTGGCTGTATGGTTCAAGTGGCCAGGTCATTAATGACAGCCTACATCTGCTGCAGAGCCCTCCCTCACTTTAGGCTGGATTAAAAATGATCATCTCTCTGAGGACCTGATAAACGATTCTGAGCAAAACTCCCAGATGTGTTATATGTGGCCTCTCCTCCAAATTCCAAAGAAACCTACCAAGGACCACGCCACTGAATTATTGGTAATGGTGTAACATGCAACAAATTGTCCAGCATCCCATATAGCACTAGAACCTCTAAAAACATCACCAATGTGGGAGACCCTTGAGTCCTCAGAAAGTTTACTTTCCACCTTATACTCTTTGTGCTTGGGGCAAGTGGAGGGGGAGAAGACTGAGGCAGGCTGGTGTGGGGTTGAAGAAGACATCAAATGCTGTGTGAAAGCACTCAGTGGTGAGTCTCAGGGGAACCAGCAGACTTGAAGACCCACTTTGTGCCAGGCAGCATGCTTTTGTCTTCACATCTCAGGTAATCCTTCAAATGCATTCAAGAGGCTATTGAGCTTAGGTAAAATGGCAGGGGGCTGGAGGTAGTGCTGGTCCTAGGAGCAGGGCCAGTTTCCCGGATGTGTGGCAGGTGTGGTCATAAAAGGCTTTGCATTCACAAGGGTCCTCCATGCGATTTAATGCTCTGCTATTGCTATGTTGAGGGTCTTAGTAAGTTTTGAACAAAGGTGCCCACATTTTCATTTTGCCATAAGCCCCACTAATGATGTAGCTTGTTTTGCTCAGGAGTCACTCTTTCTGAAACATGGAAGAGAGGCATGTGTATTGTGGTTAGGAGGTTGGTATTTGGGTGCAAATAGACTTCTAGAGGAATCATGGTCCCACCAACCACTTTACTTAAGTGTCGGTCTCCTTCTCTGTGAAATGGAGCTAATTTTGATACTTGGATCATAGGAGGGCTATGTGGATTCAATGAGGCAATGCTTCGGAATGATGACTGCACAGGCTAATGCTTAATATGTCAGCCATTTCTGTTGACCTGGATCTCCTATGATCATGACTTTTTACAGCACATCCCTACCCAATATTTGCACACTGTGTCTGAAGAATACTTCCACGACAACAGCTCCCAGACTGAAATCCGAGATAGTCTTCTGGAATTGTTTGGAGATGTGTTCTTTGTGGTCCCTGGTATAGTTACAGCTCAATATCACAGAGGTGAGTCTCTAAACAGCACCCTCCAGGCACACAGCCCAGTAAGACCTGTGGCCACAGGGTTCTGTCTTGTCTCCTGACCAGTTACCTGCCCTGGCCCTCTGTTCCCTCACTGAAGGAGGTTCTCTGGTATGTCTGTGATGGAACCACACACCTCCCTGACTTTTGCAATTCCCCTGTCTCACAGAGTTTCGTAATGTTGATCAGACCTTGTTCTATTCCTTCCCCTTCCTTATGATCATGTAGAAAATTCCCATCTCCCTATAAATGTTCTGGGTTTCTGGGTTTCATCCCCAGTTTTTTTTTCCCCTCTCTCTGGAATTGTTTGCACAAGCATCTTAGCCATAAGGAGTAATGGGAAAATCAAAAAGAGAAAAAAGATGATGGTGTGGTGGGGGCAAACCTTCTCTGCTTCCCCTCCACCCTCCCCTCAATCCTTTCTTCTTTCCCTCCTTTCTTCCTTTTCTGCCTCCCTCCTTCCCTCTCTTTTCCCTTCCTTCTCTTTTAACAAATACTTTTCTAGGGCTTCTTATTTTCCTGGCCCTGTTCTATATCCCAGAGATTTAGTGAACAAAACAAGGAGACTGGTAACAGATAAACAAGATCATGTGGAGTATGTTAGATGGTGATAAATGTTATGGAAGAAAAGCAGGACAGGGGTTACCAGAGACAGATGCTGTGGGAGGCCATTGTTGCAGGGGGCTCTCTTAAGGTGACAAGTGAGATGAAGACTGAGAATTGACTGCTGAATGTGGAAACATGAGGGTCACTGGTGACCTTGAGGAGAACTACCTGGATGAAATGATAACGGACTAGAGGCCTGTTTAAATGGGTTCAAGAGAAAAAGGGAAAGTGATCTACAGACTCAGTGCAATCCCAATATCAATCAAAGTCTTTCCAGTAGTTTTAGAAAAATGAACTCATTCCAAAATTTACATGGCAACAAGGATGGTCAAAACAAACTTGAAAAAGGGGAATAAAGTTGAAGGACATAACATTCACCTGGTTTTAGGACTTATCTTTGAGCTATAGTAATTAAGAAAGTCTGGTATTGGTTGAAGGATAGACAAATAGGATGGAGTCTAGAAGACTCTTATACAACTAACTCTATACAGTTTAGAATGAAGCTGAGCCCGGGTGCAGTGGCTCTCACCTGTAATCTCAGAGTCTTGGAAGATTGAGGCAGGAGGATTGCAAGGCAATCCTCAGCAACTTAGCAAGACCCTGTCTCAAAATAAAGAAACCATTGGGGATGTGGCTCAGTGGTTAAGTGTCTCTGGATTCAATCCCTACCCCCCCCCCCAAAATGAAGCTGGAATAACTTGATACATATGTGAAAAAAAGAGTAAACCATAGCTCCTAACTCACTCCATACATAAAAACTAGTTGGAGATGAATTGTAAATCCAAATATATAAGCTAATGTTTTACTTCACTAAAATAAAATTAGATTGCTTGTCCAAAGATGCCATTAATGATGGCAGTAAAAATGGGGGAGTACAGAATTTCAAAAGCCCATTCCCCCACAAAGTTAGTGAATGACAGGCAAGGACTGTCTGGGTCAATATTTTTTAAAACACTAGAAAGGGTTTATAGATAGCAGGTGAACATTTAATTAAGACATAAACCTCCAAGTTTCAATAATAGAGTTTTGTGTCATTTTCACTTACTCTTGAAGCACCCCCTACTACGCAACAAGGCAGTGGTCTTAAACAACCCATATTTATGGTATAGTATCTTAGTATTGGAAGGAGAAAAAAATGGACTTTATTCTCAAATAATTGTGGCTGTTTGTTTTGACTTGTAGTTCTGTAAATGACTAGCTCAAAATTACTACCTAAGACTTGCCTTTATTACACTGAAATAAGGATGAGTCAGCTACCTGAAAGGTACCATTCATAAACATTTAAAGGTAAGTGCATTTGTCACTGCCTCTAGGGGCAAGGGATATTAGTTGGAATAAACAATAAACAAACTGAAAAGCTAGGGAGGAAAGGCTCAACAATGAGAAACTTTGGGTAATAAAGGCTTGAAAAGCTCCCAAGTGTTCCTGGAAATCTAGAAATCTAGAAAAAAAAATCTTAGAAAAAACCTCAGGTGTTTCTATTCTCTTCTTAGCCCTGACCCTCAGGCTCTGTTCAAGCAGAAAGAAAAGGCTAATGTAGACTAAGGTTGACTTGGTTAGGGTAAACTATGGGGCCAACTATTAAGAGTGTCTTCCAGCACACACACACACAGAGACTGACTGACTGAAAAGATATTTCATTTATTCATTTTTGTTTCTTTCTTTTGTTGGTTGCTTTCAGGCATTTATGCTGACCTGTTAAATCATTAGATAAACACTACAATAACAGAATATAGACTTCAATGGCTGCACATGATAAAGAGTACAGGCTTTATAAAATTAGTGCTGATAAATCATCAGTAAACAAATAAACAACAGCAACCACAACAATTAGTAAAAACCCTAGGGAGCGGGAAAAATCTGATGTCCAGAATTCTTGTTATAATACTAAAAAATCTCCAGTTTCTAGCAAAAAATTACAACAGGCAAAGAAACAAGAAAGTATGGCTTATATTCAGGGAGGGAAAGAAGAAATTAATAGAAACTGTCTTTGAGTAAATCTAGACATTGTAATTACTGGGCAAAGACTTTAAATTAGCTATTTTAAGTATGTTAAAATAGCTAAAGAAAACCAAGTACAAAAAATACTAAAGGAAATCTTGATAATAACTTATCAACAATTAGGGAATATAAATGAAGTGACAGAATTTATAAAAATTATGGAAATAAGCCAAAGAGAAAATCTGGAGTGGAAAAGTACAATAACTGAAATGAAATATTTGCTAATGGGGATAAATGGCAGATTTGAGCATACAGAATAAAGAATAATAAAATTGAAGATTGAGACTTCCCAATCTGGGAATCATAAAGAAAAAAGAACAAATAAAAACAAAGAGATCCTAATAATCCTCGGGACACCACTGAACATCTCAATATGTCCATAACAGGAGCTCAAGAAGGAGAGGATAGAGAAAAGAAGCAGAAAGGAATGTAATGGTTGCAATACCCCAAATTTGATGAAAGACAAGAATATACATACCCAAAATTTCAGCAAACCCCAAATAGGAAAAACTCAAAGACTACACAGATACACATTATAATCAAACAATGAAAGGCTGAAACAAAGATCAATTCATGCAAGCAGTAAGAGAGAAGAGGCTTGTCATGTACAAAGTAACTTCAATAAGATTAACAGATGTTTTTTCACTAGAAACAATGGAGGTCAGAAGGCAACGGAATAAGGACATTTAAAGTGGAGCTAGAAAGAACAGAAGATAGGAAGGAAAGATGGAGGGAAGGAAGGAAGGAAAGACATCTCCAAAGCCTGCCAACTAAGGATTCTGTATGTGGCAAAATTATCCTTCACAGGTGAAGGAGAAATTATTACACTCCCAGTTAACACAGATTGCATTTGTAGGTAGTAAACCTGCCTGAGAAGAAATACTAAAGAGAATTCTTAAAGCTGAAACAAAAGGTCATTGGAACATATCTTAAATCCACAGGAAGGAATAAAGAACACCAATAAAAGTAACTATATAAGTAAATATAGAAGTCAGTATTAACGTATTTTTGATTTATAATTCCTCTTTTTTCTTTATGATTAAAAGACAACTGAATAAAACCATCATTATAAATCTATGTTAGTGGCACACAATGTAAAAAGATGTAATTTTTGGATGTTAACAGCATAAAGAGGATGTGGGTCTATATAGGAGAAAAATTTTTGTATACTATTAGAACAAAGTTGATATTAATTTGAACTAGATTAGTATTAATTGGTAATTATAATACCTACAACAATCACTTCAAAAATTAAAAAAATACAGAAAAAGAAATAAAAAAGGAATCAAAATGATACACTAGAAAATTTCTAACACAAAATAAGACTGTAATGGAGAACTAAAAAAGCAAAAATGAAGAAAGATATATAGGAAACAAATAGCAAAATGACAGAAATAAATTATCCTTATTAATAATTATAGTAAATGTAAATGGATTAAATTCTCAAGACAGAGATTACAGACTAGATTAAAGAAAACATGGTATATGGTATCTGCAAGAGACTCACTTTAGAACCAAAGATATAAATTGCTCCAAAGTAAAAAAATGGAAAAGTATATTCTGTGCAAATAGCAACCAAAGAGAGTTGGAGTGGTTGCATAAGTCAGACAAAATAATTGGGGTGGGGGGTGGTTACCTAAGATTGAACACGGGGGCACTTAACCACTGAACCATATTTCCAGTCTTTAAATTTTTTATTTTTATTTTGAAACAGGGTCTTACTAAGTTGCTTAGGGTCTCTATAAATTGATGAAGCTGGCCTCAAACTTGCAATTATCCTGCCAGGCCCTCCTGTGTTGCTGGGATTACAGGCATGTACCACCACACCTGGCTACACAAAATAAATTTTAAGGCAAAAATTGTTATGAGAGACAGGGAAGAATGTTGTAAAAGGATAAAAGTGTGACTCTACTAAAAAGATATCAATAATTATAGTAAATGCAAATTGACCAAATTAAATTGTGATATCTACTAAGAAGATATCACAATTATGAACCCATGTACACCTTACAATAGAGCCATAAAATTATGAAGTAAAAAGTGCCAACGAAAATTTGAAGGGAAAAACAGACAGTTTTATAATAATTTTTGAAAATATCAACATCCACTTTCAATAAAGGACATCTATACAAAATATTAACAAGAAAACAGAAGACTTGAATAATACTATAAACCAACCAGATCAAACAGGTATAAAACATAGAACCAAAAAAGTCAGATTCCATATTCTTCTCAAATGCACATGGAGCATTCTCCAGAATAAGCTGTATTCTAGGCCTCAAAGCAAATTTCAACAAATTTAGAAGGGTGAAAATCATACAGAATATCTTTGCTAGTTACAATGGAATGAAGTTAGAAATAAATAACAAAAAAGTCTAGAAAATTCACCAAATTCACCAACATTGAGAAATTAAACAGCATACTGAGATTTTACACTAAAATATATGGAAAAATACGCATAAGAAAACATTTACCATTTTAACCATTTTAAAGTACATTGTTCAATAGAATTGCATTCATATTATTGTGCATCCACCATTATTGTACTTCTCCAGAGCTTTTTTATAATCTCAAACTGGAACTCTTTTCTTATTAAAAATATCTCCTCATCCCTCCTCTAGTTTCTGGTATTAAGATTCTGCTTTCTGTCTCTATGAGTTTGAATCTTTCAGTTACCTCATTTTTTTTTCATTCTATGTGTCAAAATTTCCTTCCTTCTTAAGGCTGAATAATATTCTATTGTATGTATAGCCACCCCATGTTTGGTTTATTCATTCATTTATCAATGGGCATTTGGTTTATTTTCACCTTTTGGCTATTGTGAATAATGCTGCTATGAACAGGAGTGTACAGATACCTATTCAAATCCCTTTCTTCAATTCTTTAGGATGTATGCCACAGGTGGAATTGTTGGATGATATGATAATTCTCTATTTTTGGTATTTCGAGGCTACCATGTCATTTTCCACAGTGGCTGCACCATTTAACATCTCCACTAGCAATATGCAAGAGTTGTAATTTCTCCATATCTTTGCCACATTTATTTTCTATAGTTTAATTTTAAAGTAATAACTCTCCTAATGGATATGAGATTGTATCTCATTGTGGGTTTTATTTGCATTTCCCTAATGATTGGAGATGTTGGGCATCTTCTTTCATGATTTTTAGATACCTGTATATATTTTTTGGAACAATGTCTATTCAAGTCTTTTGCCCATGTTTAAATTGAAATGTCTTTGTTGTTTAGGAATTCTTTATATATATTATAGATATTAATTCTTTATGAGATATATGATTTGCAAATATCTTCTCTTCTTCTTTGGATTGCCTTCCTTTCTGTTGATAATGTGTAATCACTGTGCAATAGTTTTTATTTTCAAAGAAGTTCAGTGTAGCTGTTTTTCCTTTTTTAATTTTTTAATTATGTGTTCAGTGTCATATCTGAGAATCCTTTGCCAAATACAAGGCAAGGGAAATTCACCCCTATGTTATCTTACAAGAGGTTTATAAAATTCTAAAGTCTAGAAAATTCACCAAATTCACCTTCATTTATGTCTTTATCTCCCACATTTATGTCTTGGTCCATTTTTTACTTAGTTTTTATGTGTAGTATGAGGGAAGAGTCCACCTTCATTCTTTTATATGTGTTATCTGCTAAAGTAGCTATCATTTAAACAAAAGAAAAAAAAAAAAAAAAGGAAAAGCACAAAGATTGTTGCATGAGTCAGCTTTCTGTTATTATTAAAAAAACCTCTAAGGTAATCAACCTATAAAGTTGAAAGTTTTACTTTTGGCTCATGGTTTTGGAGGTTTTGATGGTCTGAAGGGCCTGTGGGGACACATCATGGAAGGAGCAAGGGGCCAAGCAAAACCATACACCTCATGGCTGGGGGGTGAAAGGGAAGAAGAGGAAGAGACTGGGTCCCTCTGTCCCCTTCCAGGGCACACCCTGGTGTCCTGAAGGCCTCTGGCTAGGCCCTACCTATAAAGATCCCACCACCTCCTGATAGCACCACGATGGGGCCCGGCCTTTATCACATGGGCCCTTGTGGAACATTCCAGATCCTGATTATAGCAGCTGTGAAGGCTGTGGAACCCTCATCTGCTCTGTATGGGGACATAAAATGGTGCAGCCGCTGTGGAAAACAGTGTGGGCATTCTTTAGAAAGTTAAATATAGACTGAGCCCAGCCACCCCTAGGAAGCTGCGCAAGATGATTGAAAACAGACATTCAAATAAAAATTGTACATGAATGTTCATAGCATCCTTATTTATGATAGTCCCCAGTGGTAATCCAAGTTCCTATTGATGGATGAATAGGTTAAAAAATGTTGTGTAGTCCTACAATGGATTATTATTTGGCCATGAAAATGAATGAAATACTGATACATGCTACAACATGGGGAACCTTTGGAACTATGCTAAGTGAAAGAAGCCAGACACAAAAAGCAACATGGTTGCATGATTCATATGAAATGTCCAAAGTAGGCAACTTTACATAAAGAATTGTGTTATCCAAGGGCTAAGGGGAGGGATGAATGGAGTAACTACTTAATGGATCTGGAGCTTTTTGTTTGAAGTAATGGCAACGTTCCCGGTCTAAAATAGTGGTGATGGTTGAACAATGTTCTGAATGTATTAAAAACCACTTTACTTTAAAATGGTTAAAGTGGTGAATTTTATGTTAAGTGAATTTTACCTAAAAAAAAAAAAAAAAATACTACTAAGAAAAAGCAAACTGCAGACTGGAAGAAATACCCACAGACAATTATCTGACAAATAATTCATATCCAGAATAGAAAAAAAAAAAACTTTTATAGTTCAATAATAAAATGTCTCTCCTAATAGTGGGTAACAGATTTGAAAAGATACCTTGCAAAAGAAAATATATGAAAGTCTCAAAACCCATGCAAAGGTGTTCAACATCATTAATCATCAGGGAAATGCAAAATAAACCCCAAATGAGGTAACTATGCTCACTAGAATGGCTAAGACAAAAATCACCAACCATACCAAGAAGTATTCCGGGATTGTGACATGCTCAGAGTTCTCAGATCTTTCTTGTGGGAAAACAAAATGGTACCACCACTCTGAAAAACTGGCATTTTAAAGATTAGGTTCAACACATCTACCCCATTATTCAACCTTTCTGCTTCTTGCTACTTACTGAAGAAAGGTGAAAGTATATGTTCAAGCCAGAGAATACCTAATAGAGTACCTATTCTGTTATCCCAATAATGAGAAGTTCATCAGCAGAAAATTATGTAATAGGAATAAGAAGACTGGTGGTCGTCTCTCAAGTGCGTGACCAAAAGGAGCCTTTCTGGGGTGAAGGAAATGCTGTATGTCTGACTGGGCTGGAGGTTACTGGACTCTCTATACATTTGCAAAACCCCACCAAACTCTACACTTAAGATCTGGGCTTTTTATTGTCCACAAATGGTACTCCAATGAAAAGAGAACAAGAGGAGAGGAAGTGGAGACTAATGCAAGACAATTGCATTGTGGGGTCTTGTTGGAAGAGATGCAGAGGTACAAGTCGGTGACTGGAAGGGATTGTGAAACCAAGTGTGTGTGTGTGTGTACACGTGTGCGCGCTTGCGAGTGTATGTTGGGAATACCAGAGCGAGACCTTCAGTAGAAGAGAGGAATTTAGGATGCGCACTCATGGGTTGTCTTGGAAACCAGGAGTTAGCCTTACTCTGTCTCCAGATAGTTGAGCCAGAGTCACTGAGAGGAAGCCACATCAAGGTAGATCTTGGCTCGGTAGGAAGGACCCTTTTGAGGAGTAGAACTTTTGCCTTCTTAGGCTGCCCTGAGGGGGTGGAAGGTTCTCTGTCGTCGTGGGGATAAGAGCTGCTGTAGCAGCAAGCTCTAGCCTCATATGAGAAGGGGAAAGCTGGGCTAGTTTAGGTCACCTCCAGTCTGAGCTGTCCCACCTGGGGGTATGTAAATCCAGGACTTTGTAGCAGGGATGCAGGGCCAGCCCCTCGCTCCACCTGATGCACGCCTGACCTTCCCCAACCTCTCTCAGATGTGGGTGCCCCCGTATACTTCTATGAGTTTCAGCACCGGCCTGAGATCTTTAAAAACACGAAGCCAGCCTTTGTCAAAGCTGACCACACAGATGAAATCCGCTTTGTCTTCGGAGGTCCCTTTCTGCAGAACGACGTCATCATGTTTGGTAAGAAACCGGCTGCAGGGGCTTCTGTTCTTGCAGGAACGTGGGACTTAGGATGAGGTGGGGAGCCGTCTGCTGCTGACGGAAGACCCTGCTCATCCAGCTCCATGCAAGAGCCCAGGGGCACCGAGGGGCTGGGATTCCGTCACCTTCATGGTTTGCAGACCTTTCTCTGGAAAATGCCCACTTGGATTTTTAGAAACCAAGATGACAAAGAGCTGTCCCCAGTGCTTCATGAGTGTTTCACTGTGCTGAAGCCTGTGGGGTGGGTACTTTGGGACATTTAAGCGATCTAATTTGGGAAGACAGATCCGTTTTCTTCCCTCTCCATGATTACTGGTCTCACCCTCCCTGTCCTTCCTGGAAGTTCCCTGAGGAACCATCCAGAGTTCTAGAAGGCAGGACCTAGGCTTTCTTTCCCCCCTGGGTGCTGGAGAGTGAACCCAGGGCTCCATGCATGCTAGGAAAGCACTCTGTCACCAAGCTACATCCCCAACCCAGCACCCATGATTTTAATAATTCCAGCTCCAGAAAAGCTTGTGAACGGTTACCAGCAATGCCCACTTATTTGTTTTTGAATTTAGGATGTATTCAGTGCATAAAATAAGCCAACCAGATAAAGTTATCACTGAACAAAATTAACAGGAAAATTACATGGCAGGAACCATCACTAAAATATTTAGTTGAAAATATTACATAAATCAGGCTTATAACTAATACAAACAGAATCTATCTGTGGACTGTGGTTTATTCATTGTTTCATTTATTCATCCTCATTGTGTAATTCAGATCATGATAGATCTCTGAGGCTGTCATGAGAATGAAATGAAATAATTGCCAGAAAGCAAACAGTGAGTGCTTAATAAATGTCACTGTTCTTATTCAGCCATCGTGACTGAGCTTATACTTTATGATGGCACATAGATTCTCCAAACTGGATAAAATAGCAACCTATGTATCAAATGATTAAATTCCTGATATCTGGAGGGCTCTTCAAATTAATGAGAAAAAAATCCCCAAACTAATTGATAACTGGGAAACACTTAAACAGATGGGTTTTTAAAGGGAAATAAGTGGCTTTTAAACATGAAAATCCACCCAATCCCACTGTAGATTGAGAGTTGTGGACTACCCTTGGCTGAGAAATCATTTTTTATCCATCAGGGAGGAATGAACAAAGTATTTTTGACAGTGTGTTTCAGCAGGTAAAGGAAACAGATGATTTCATGCATTAATAGGAAACTCTTATTGACATTTAAAATGCATGTAGTGTTTAGTGTGGCGATTCTAAGAATTTTTGTGTAATCATACCTCCACAAGTGTATGTGCACACTAAGTCATTACTTTAACAAACAAGATTGGAAACAAAATAAAGATCCATCAATAGAATATTGGTTGTGGCCGGGCATGGTGGCTCATGCCTGTAATCCCAGCAACTTGGGAGGCTGAGGCAGGAGGATTACAAGTTCAAGGCCAGCCTCAGCAATGTAGTGAGGCCCTAAGGAACTTAGTAAGACTCCATATAAAAATAAAAAAAAAACAAATAAAAAAATAAAAAATAAATAAAAAGGGCTCTGTGGTTGAATGCCACTAGCTTCAATCCTGGTACCAAAAATATACTGGTGGCATGTATTATATATTTAAATATATTTGCATATAAATACATATTTTAAATCATATGCTATGTAGAACAACAAATAGCAGCATTTCAGGTGATGATGTAGAACTGTCTCCTAGACACAATTTCAGGAAAAAGAAGTAATCCATGTGTCCAATATGTATAGAAAGGTGTCCGCTTACACCTGCGTACACGATGAGTCTGTTTTCAGGAGGGCTTGGAAACTTGTGACAGTGATTGACACTGGGACCCAACACTGGGTCTCTGGAGGAAAGCGACGGGAATGAAACTTATCTCTATTAGATGATAGACACTTTTTGCATTTAATCGGGCATTACCTTTTCAAATAAAGAAATACACTACAGCCAGCCTTCATTCTTGGTGGTTGAACCAACCGCAGATTGAAAATATTGGGAACAGATGTCCTGCAGAGTTTTTCTTGTCATCGTTCCCTAAACAACACAGCATATCAACTACACATGGTTACATTGTATTAGGTATCATAATTAATCCAGAGATGATTTAAAGTGTAAGTGAGGTTGTGGGTGGGTTATTCGCAAAATGATACCATTTTCTTTGAGGTACTTGAGCATCCTTGGATTCTGGTATCTTGTCATGGAACCCTGGGCATACCAAGAAACAGCTGTAATGAATTGTTTATTGGAGTGTGTATGTGTGTGGGGACGGGGTGGGGAGGAGAGGTTTCTGTGTCCCCAAGTAACCTGTAGCCAGATGGAGGAGCAGGGGCTAGACAAGGCAGACTTTCATCACAATTCTTTGGACACATCCCGGTTGGGTGGAGCGACATGTGAGCTTGTTGGGATCTGGAAGAGGGGGAGGTATCGTCCCGTGGGGGGTGTATTGGGCTCCTGGTGAATCCAGGAGCAGCTTGATATCGGTTTATCTCTTGCAGATGAAGCCTCCTCCTCCGAGGAGGATGCACTGAGCAAGACGATGATGAAATACTGGGCTAACTTTGCTCGGACCGGGTAGGTAAACCTGTTGGCCTCCCGCACCCAAGGCCCTGGGAGATGCAAATGTTACCCCATGTCTGTTGTCACTTCCAGGAACCCTAATGGGGATGGCATGCCCCAGTGGCCGGTCTATGATCAGCGAGAGCAATACATGATGCTGGATTTGGACCCGAAGGTTGGAGAGAGACTGAAAGATTCCAGAGTGAAATTTTGGACACAGACCTTCCCCTTGATTATGTCTCCATCTGGAGATCTGCTCAGACCTCATTCCTCCCTGGTCTTCTTCTCTCTGCCCATGGCTTTCTTTTTCTCGTTTACTCCTTAGAAGTCATCTTTGTGTGATTCTGATTTTCTCACTTTTGAGATTCTCCCTTAATCATTAGCTTCTTCCTCAGATGAGCGGCTTTCTGTGGGAATCTTTGTGGAATAAGCAACGCTAGCTGATGTTTGATGACGTAGGAATGGTCCTTGTGATATTCTTTTCAACATCACACAATGCAATTGGTCTTGGAAGGCAACAGATCTCTTCAATAAGTCTGGAGAACAGCGGGTCCCTTAGTTGTTATAATAATGATCTTGTGACTCCTATGAAATAAAATCAGAATGTGAAATATGCAAAACTGAATGATTCTATGCTGATAACTCTCCCTCTGCCCCCAGCATCCAAGATGGAGTGGTGTTTCTATTGTTGTCTGTCTGGTACATAAAATGTCAGTACCTAATGCCAACCAGGGTAGCTTTTGCCACAAGCCAAGAATGGATGTCCCTGGGTTTGAATTGGGTCTCTTTTTTTGGGCTGGGCAATCATGTGGGGGAGATGGGAATGTTTTGGAGAACATCTTTCTCAGCAATGGAAACTAGACATCATCCAAGGTCAAGGACTTAGGAGAAGAACACTAGGCAGCCAGAGGCAAAGCAGGGATGCCAAGGAGAAACGAGGTTTCCCTGATGGGGTCAAGATGACTCACCATTCAGTGAATGTGCATTGAGTACTGATGAGCAGCAGCTGAACCTCCACTGAGGCTACAGTGGTGAACAAAAGCTCGGCCTCCGCTAACAGCAAGCAGACAGCCATCCAGCAAACAGCTGATGTCTCAGGGTGTACATTTGCAAGTGATACTCAGGAAAAGTGAGATGTTTTAAGAAAGTCTAACAGAGGGGACTTTATTTAGATTGAAATCTTGGGATGCTCTCTGGAGAAACAGCATTTATATTAGCCACATGATGGAGGAGGGGGAGAATGTTTTACATACCATTATTCAAAGAATACACTCGTACTTTGTGTGTCCATATAATCCATGGAATTCCTCCGGGTACTTGTTTTTTGTTTTTTTTTTTTTTTTTTGATTGCTTCAAGATTACACTGGAGGTGCATAGAATAGGAGGGTTTCTAAGATGCCAGTAACTTCAAGATTATCTGCCTCAGAGATCTCTAACTCAGCCTGAATCCATTGAGTTAGAGATTAGCCACAGACTTCGATATTCAGAACAAACAAATAAAATGAATAGCTACAACACACCGCTCAACTCATTTTTGAAACATCATTATATTAAAGGACATGACACACATCATTTATATGCTGGGGGCAGTCTCTGCATCCTTAAATATTTCTAATTTTGGCAGGTATCTTGCTGGATGGAGCACATTTCCAGCTCACCTAGAAATGGGGCCCTTCCCTTCTTCTTCCTGTCCACATGCAATTAGATACTCTATGGAGTTAAAGTTGATTATAAGTGACACCTTTTTTTTAAAAATCCATTTTCCTTAAGGATTTTCTATCTGTGGTGCAAGTAGAAGAATCATTTGCAGTATTTTTTTTTTCACAATCCCAAAAGCTAACTTCCTAGTACAACTGAAATATAATCTTGGATGGGACCTGGACCTATTTTTTTTTCTTTCAGTTTGTAGGTATTGTGACGCCCACCTTTGATTCAGAACCACTAAGTTTTAACCCTGTGAGATGTATATTCCTTAAGTTGCTAGAGTCTCTTTAAAAATTCTGCTTTAATAGTCTGGACATTTATGGACAAAATTTTGGAAATGACTCCTTTTATTTAAAAATATTATTTAGGGTATCCAGCTTTGCAGAAGATGGACTGGGCCAAAGTCGAGGCCCTTTTAAAATTACTGTTCTTATGCTTGGAAAATTCCCTTTCTTACAGAGCCCTATCACTTTATACTTACCAGCAATCCAAGTACATATCATATGTTGCAGTCATGTCTGCTTTTCCATCATTGCAAAAATATAAAATATCTAATCACTTTTTTATTGTAAAACAGATGATTTAATTTTTTTTAAATATATACTCTCCCCTTTTGTCACCATACAATCTTGGACATGATTCATTAAATCAAACCAAAACCAAAACAGGGACAAGCACATCCATTTTCGCCTGTAAACTTCCCTGTGTCCAGCAGAGGGCAGCACTAAGACAGGGAAACTGCTTCTTTTCCTGGAGGCTCCTGGGTGGCTGGTGACAGGTGAGATGTTAAAGAAGGGGGACAAAATAGAATAGAAACCAAAACAAATAGTCAAATCGAAACTCATTATCACATCTCTTTGTCCTTTTTCTCTGTATCATAACTGGGAAAAGATATAATCTATGACCTAAAAAGTCTAAACTCACAGGCGGGACCCAGGTCGGACTTGCAGCTGCAGTTTTATCTTTTCTAATCTTTTTGTCTCCTGAGCAAGTTTCAAGGGAGCCTCAGATAAAGGCATAAAGTAGTCCCTCCTCCTAGGGCTCTCTGTGCCTCCTCTTCTCTTGAGGGCCTTTTAAACTCTGGACCTTTTGCCCAACCCCATAGCCCACTTCGGCCTCATAGCTTCTGGCTATAGCTGAAGTCACCACCTCCATCCAGGTTCCCTGTGGCCGAGGGGACCATGCACAGACCTTGCACTTGGGAAGCTGCCCCACCTGGTTCTGCACCATAGCACATCTAGATGAGCCTCCCTTCCCTCTGCTGAGATGAGTCCCACTTTGTCACAACCTTATTGTAAGAATACATCTCATTTCTTCCCTGGGGAGGTGGGAAAGGGTAGAAAAGCCAGCCCTGACATTCAATCATGTCAAATACAAGGGGACTCACTGAAGAAGTGCTCGCTGTGCTCCATGGTGGGGGGTTGGAGCTCAATGCTGGACTCAAGGGACGGCAGGAAGGGGGGGGGCAGCAACAGTGAGGTGGGACCATGGCCATGAAGTCAGGGTGCTGAGGGCTCAGCCCAGCTGGCAGCAGGGCTTATGTTGACAAGGTTGCTGCAGCACGTCTTGGGGACCCAGGGGACAGCTTTTATACCTTGACTTGAAGGAAACTTTTATTATTATTATTTTTTTACTTGAGTGATCCTCCTAGTTCATATTTTTTTGTTGCTATAACAAAATATCTGAGGTTGAGTACTATTTTAATGAAAAGAGGTTTAACTAACTCAGTTCTGGGAGTTGGAGAGCATGGTGCTGGCCTCTGCTTGGCTGTGGTGTAGACTTCTTGGCAGGTGGCATCATAACAGTGATAGCATATACAGGAGAGAGCACACGGAAGGACAGGAAGCCAGAGATATGAGAGGGGCTAGGCTCACTTACTATTATTATCTTTTTAATAACAATCTACTCTTACGAACTACGCCAATCTCTTCTGAGGCTGAGATCCCCAGTGTAACCTTATTACCTCCTGTTAGGACCACCTCTTTTTTAAAATTTTTATTCTAATTTGTTATACATGTTTGCGGAGTGCAATTCATTTCATATTACATATAAAGAGCACAATTTTTCAAGTTGCTGGTTTTATATAAAGTACTTTTACAACAATTGTGTCTTCATACATGTACTTAGGGTAATGATGGCTAACTCATTCTACCATTATTCCTATCCCCTTGTCCCCCATCCCTCCCCCCTCTTTGTTCTATTTAAATTTCTTTCATTTCTCTCATCCCCCCTCCCTTGCCTTTATAAGTTAGTATCTTCATAACAAATAAATTATTCGACCTTTGGTCTTTTGGGGATTGGCTGACTTCACTTAGCATTATTTTCTCCAACTCCATCCATTTACCTACAAATGCCAGTTCTAGGATGGGAGGTGCAGAGAGCCTGTGGGAAGCTCTGCCCTGGTGGTAGAACTCAAAGGGAGAGCTGCACTTCTCATCCCTGCTGGTGGGGTTACTTGCAAGCCCACATTCCTATTACCTCTCTATTTAGAGAGTGCTTTGCTATCTCCATTTTATACACTTTTATTTGCTCGGGGTCTCCCCTTCATGCTCATTGATTTCCACTCTCTCCTCTAAAAACAGTTCTTGTTGCCCTGTCAACCTTTCAGTTTCCAAATGCTCTTGTCTCCTCATCTATTTGTCCATATTGACTGGTCCTTTAAAATTTTAGTTTACCATCTTTTTAAAAAAAGTTAAGCAGAGAATAGAAATTGCCAGATCCCCTTTTATTCACAGGAAATAGTAAATTGCTCTCTGTAAAGCATAAACATTTTAAAAACAATATTTCTCTCCTTTTTCGACAACTACATTACATTCCAGAGTACGAATGCTCAATAAATTAGTTCACCATTTCCTACTCGTTGGTCATTCAGAATATTTCAGATTGTTTGCTATTGTCACCTTCATTGAGGTGAACATCTGATAATATCACGGGGCTCCCTCAGAATGATTCTTCTCAGTGGTGTTTTAAAATGTAGGTTTTAAGCTGGGCGCGGTGGCGCACGCCTGTAATCCCAGCACTTTGGGAGGCTGAGGCAGGAGGATCGCGAGTTCAAAGCCAGCCTCAGCAGTGGCGAGGCACTTAGCAACTCAGTGAAACCCTGTCTCTAAATAAAATACAAAAAAGGGCTGGGGATGTGGCCCAGTGGTCGAGTGCCCCTGAGTTCAATCCCCGGTACCACAAAAAAAAAAAAAAAAAAAAAAAAAAAAAAAAAAAAATGTAGGTTTTATTAGTGTTTTAGGTATGACAAGGCCAAGGCCGTCAGCTCAGGAGATGACTGCAGAGAGTTTGTTACTCATGTTTCCCAAGTCAAGGGGCACTCTGTGCATGTGGGGAGGGGGCTGCGTGGGGGAGTACTGGGCTTATTCATCAAGTGGAGGGGGCTGTCGGCAGAGGCTCTGTTGTGAGGGAGGGGAGAGGTGAGGTGGGGTAAGCAGGGTCAGGATGGTTAGTTTGAGGAACCACGGCAGGCTCTGGGACACAGGAGCTGTTCCCTCTGGCATCTGGTCCTGGAGCCAATTAGGGCAGCCTGTTTGTGGTCCAAAGGATAAGAGTGTGAACAAGGAGTTGGTTGGGTTGTAGGTTCTGGATCAGTTAATAGGAGGGGAAGGCTCTTGGGTAAGTGGTTGCCTGTCTCTAGGAATAAGCCAAGAGCTCAGATGTCAACGTATCAGAAGACAGGAAAAAAACAAAACAAAACAAAACAACAACAACAACAACAAAATGGGGCTAATGCAAAGGAAATGCCCCTTTTAAGTGTTAGGGGAGATTTTACCAAGTCACCCCATACTTTTGCCAATTCAGTGGGTGCAGTTTGTGTATCTGGGTTGAATTTGCATGCCTTGCTGTGTCTGCTAGTGGTTTGTTGAAGTGACATTTTAACTGAGTCCAGTGGTGCAGGCTGTGGTCCTAGCTCCTCGGGACACTGGGGCAGGAGGACAGCTTAAGCCTAGGAGATCAAGGCCAGCCTTGGCAACATAGTGAGATCCCATCTCTCATCCTCTCCCTCCTCTCTGCTCCCCTCTTACACACACACACACACACACACACACACACACACACACAAAGACATTTTGTATATGAACTGCTTGGAGACCCATTAGAAGTTCCCATGATTGACAGGATGAAAGGGGACAGTGTAGTGGCCCATCTTAAACTCCACCTACACTGATGTGCTCATGGCCTGTGTCCATAGCAGAAAAAGTAGGAGCAGACAACAAATCAGAGAAACTGACAAGAGCTGCGATTCTCCTCTAGCTGCCAATCAGCCCAGGAAGCTTTAGAGAGATTCCATCACACCCATGACCAGCCAGTGTGAAAACAGGGCCAGTGGCAATAGTACAGGGGGTTGGGGTACACCTTTGTGCATGCCAGCTTTTTGGAGATGTGCATGTTATTTATTCTTGTTGAATCTTATGCAAACCCCAAAAGCCAAGCTTTCCCACACAGAGGACTTAACTGTGTTTAAAAAGGAGGGCTTATGTGCCGCCTCGCATTGAGTGTCTTGTGTTTCTCTTTATCACTCTGCGGGTGCCTCCAAACGGCTCACCTGCTTCAGCCAGATTCTACTTTCGGAAACACCCTTTTTACTTTGTTGTTTCCTGGATGAATGCCTTTCAGTGGTTTCCCATTGTCTGGGCATGAAGTGTGTTCGTAGCTCAGTGTTCAAATTCTCGTCAACTTTCCAGTTGGACTGGATCCCTAGGAAGCGCCCAAGCCTGCCTGGCACCCCTGCTCCTGTCCTCTCCCTCTCTTCTCTGCTTCTCCAAATCCTGCCCATCTCTCAACACCCAGTACCGTCAGCAGACAGAGCGGATTATTTTGAGCATTAACAATTATAAAAACAAAGAATTCTCAAAGCAAGAAAACACACAAAACATCTTTCTGTTTTGAGGTCACTATTTACTCAGGTGTTTGTAATATGATCTACGGGCCTGACTTTTGCAGAACGCTTTCTGGGCTATGGTTCTGTCTTAATTTTCTGCATCAAATTTTTTACATTTCTTTCTGAATTTCCTTTTTTCCCTTTCTGATTAAAAGGCTAAAGGAAACCTTTACAGAATACCCCTGGCAAACAGGGACTGGTTTTATAATCAGGCTCTTGTAATTTGATTCAAAGAAACACAAAAGTGCAGTGTATTTATTCTTGGAGTTTGGCGGGGTCTTTCTGATGATGCACAGACTGAATGATTGACGTTAGGGATATGCATTTCTTTTGTTGTGTATTAGAAAAACAATTCCTAATATAAAGTCCACAATCTAATGTATATTATCTGTGGCAGGGATTCCTGGGAGGTCACTCAATCTGTCCCGATTTCTTGGGCCACATGCAGACCACCCTTCCCAGCCTCCCTTTGGATGGACTGATCAGGTGACTGAGTCCTCCCAGGGGATGTGCCTGGCAGGCAGGAGTGCCTCTTCAGGCTGGACCCTGGAGACTCCCTGGTTGCTCCTGCCTCCAGCTGACTGCAGCCACCCCCCATGACAATGGGAGAATTAACAAGTTAAAGACGACGAAGCCACCAGAGTCAAGGTTGGGGTCAGCAAACTACAGCCCAAGAGCCAAATCTGGCCCAGCGTCTATTGATAAAAACAAGTATTGAAGCACAGCCCCGCCCACGTGCTCAGGTACTGTCCACGGCTGCTGTCCCTTCAGCAGCAGAGCTGGGTGGTGGCCACAGAGACTGCCTGGGCCACAAAACCTCCTTATTCACCATCTACCATTTACAGAAAGCCTGTTGGCACCCTGGTCAAGATCTGTGGGTGACCACGTGGAGGGCACCACATCGTTGACCAGAACAGCACTCCAGCTCTTCATGTAAGCAAAACAAGCCGTTGAAATTTGGGCCTATTGGCTACTGCAGCTGACCCTACTCTCATACCTTCTTTCTCAGCAGTCCAGAGTGATGGCCTCCTGTGGACGGCAGGAATCCCAGGAGCTTGTGCCATTTATGTCCATGGGACATACAGCTCTCCTCTCTGGGATGCACCTAGAGTCCAAAATTGCTTTCAGACACTCTGACTCAGTCAGCCTTAGTATTGGATTTGTTATGGGAGAAGAGATGTCTTTGAAGAAGGGTCCGAGGAGTTCCCAGAGAGAAGGGGAGATTTGAGCCAGGAGACCAGTAGAGTCCTTGGCATATGTGACAGTGAAGAATTTCAGCACAGGTCAGTCAAAGGCATAGACAGACCTTTATCTAGGAAGTAGGTCCACATTCAAGGACAGTGTGGGTTTTCTTGAAAGTGAGCAGACCTCCTTGGGTTGGCGCTCCAATATTTATAAAGGGGCAGTAGTTAGGGCTGGACGAGAGGGCCAGCCAGGGTGGGGCTGCACCTTTCAAGCCAGTTCTCTTTGCCTTTGCACATTTTCCTCATTTTACCAGGGGGTGAGCCGAGCATGTTGCTCAGGAGTTAAAATTGTTCCTGAGTGCTTTTTGCATCTCGATGACACATGGGTGTTTCCTTGGATCAGTAATTTCTCTCTTTATCCTGAATCCCTATCCCAGATTGAGCCCAGGGAGTCTGACCCTCTTTTCACAGCGCAGCATTAAGAGCATTGGGAGATGTAAATGCCACACAATTTCAGCCCGATGATCTGAAAGACAGTGGGAAGAATTTCCCCAAAGCTCAAGGAAATGACTACAGTGATGAGGACCCTCAATAAAGCCAGGCCTGTCACCTATTGGGGATCAATAGTGATCAAGGTTGTCATTATCATTTATTTATTTATTAATTATTCTAATTTGTTATACATGAGAGCAGAATACATTATGATTCATATTACACATATAGAATACAATTTTTCATATATCCGGTTGAACACAAAGTATAGTCACACCATTTGTGTCTTTATACATGTACTTGGGGTAATGATGTCCATCTAGTTCCACTGTCTTTTCTACCCCCATGCCTCCTTCCTCCCCTTCCCACCCCTTTACCCTATCTAGAGTTCATCTAATCTTCCCACACTCCACCCCCCCCCCCCCAGCCCCATGAATAAGCATCCTGTATCAGAGAAAATATTCAGCATTTGGATTTTTGGGATTGGCTAACTTCACTTAGCATTATATTCTCTAACTCCATCCATTTACCTGAAAATGCCATGATTTTATTCTCTTTTAATGCTGAATAATATTCCATTGTGCATATATATATATATATATATATATATATATATATCACATTTTCTTTATCCATTCATCTATTGAAGGGCATCTAGGTTGGTTCCACAGTTTAGCTTTTGTGAATTATGCTGCTATAAACATTGATGTGGCTGTGTCCCTGTAGTATGCTATTTTGAAGTCCTTTGGGTATAGACCAAGGAGTGGGATAGTTGGGTCAAATGGTGGTTCCATTCCCAGCTTTCCTAGGAATCTCCATACTGCTTACCATATTGGCTGCACCAATTTGCAGTCCCACCAGCAACGTATGAGTGTGCCTTTTCCTCAACATCCTTGCCAACACTTATTGTTGTTTGTTTTCTTAATAGCTGCCATTCTGACTGGCATGAGATGAAATCATTGAGTTGTCATTATCTTTCTACTGCTAAATGACCATTAGCCATCAACAGTGCAATTTTCCCACTGAGTGACTTATTTTTTTTTGTAAACCAAATGTGTTATTAGTTAGAATTACTCATTTGCTTTTTACTTTTGCCATTGCTTTAATTAAAAAAAATAGTGACACATTTCTCATGCTTATCTTTAATTTGTCACAAGTTATAAAGATCTTCTGATGAGGAAGCAATATAAAAATCTCTTTCTGAATGTGTGTGTTAAAGAAAGAAGTGTTAATCTATTTTTTTAAAAACGACTCCTAATAATACAGATGGCATGCTGATACTTCAATTGAAAAACACAGGGAGAGACTCTTAAAGGAATCATGCTGTCTACCTGGGTAAGGGGAGGGCCAGCACCTCGTGGAGAACATGGGGTACTGAAGGCTGGTGAAGGGGAGACGCAAAGGCACAGCAAGGAGGGTTGGCAAGCTATTTTGAAGCAACAATCTTTGGCCACAGCACCAGTAACAGAGGTTTCAAGGGCCAATGGCAAGGGTGGCACCAGTGCAGGGCTGGCCAGGCAGTAGCAGGCTGGGTTCCTATAGCAGATTCTTTGCAT